>OX637291.1:11569362-12843045 GCA_951799445.1 Pseudisothecium myosuroides | reverse complement strand
TGACAAAGTAATCATGGCTCCACAAAGTTAATGAGGGAGCACGAGGAGTTAATTCAACCTCCAAGATATCCCAAAATTACTCTCTTCGTGATAAATAGAATGGATCAAATGTGTTAGAAGCCTCGTTTGTGACCAACCAAGTTTTTACAAAGAATCCATATCGTGTCTACATTGGTAGGCTCAATCTATACTCTATTCAATTAAAAAACAAGGATCTACAAAAAGGCACTCTACACTGCACTTGAAGTGACCACATACTGAGTGCGCATTGAGGATGTCCTAAGTATAAGTAAGTTTATTTTGTAACATGCATTAATAGGACAAATTACTATACATTGATTTGCACTATTAGTTAGGGGTGGAATTAGTGTTATCTATAAATTTGTCACTGCAAAATTTTATTTTAGTAGAAATTGGTACAAAATATTTGTGTACCCAAATTTAATTGTTTTACAAGTAGTGTAATTGTAGTATATTTGTGTCACATTTTTGTATCGTGTTGAAGTTATAAAAAAATTCTTTATGTCATGATTGCCAAAATAACATTGAATAAATTTTGTGTTGTGTGTGGTTTTTTTAATGCAATTTATAATATTCAAGAACTTCAACACGTGAATGTCATTATTGCATTATTTATGTATTGAAATTTCATGAATATATAATATTCTAAAATTTGGTATTTACAATTCACAATCATTTCAAAGTTCTTTGAGTATTAGCACAATGTTTTTTTTAATACATAATAATCAATAAATTGTCCTGTAAATTGAAAATGAACTGAAATTATTGATAATCAATGGGTTAGATTTTTAGCAATGCAAGGAACAAATTCCTCCTTTGACTTGCAAGAGAACATACTTGTGAGGATTTCCTACCTCATTTTGAAAACAATGATGCTATTAAAGAAAAAGAATGAACAACAGAATCTTCATTTCATTTATCATCATTGAAGAAAAATCTTTGTCTTTCTTTCTAGAGGTTGATGTGATTCAAGAGTCATTTTCTTATTAAATTTCAAGAATATTAGAACTCTTTCTAAATTAGCCTCTCTCAAGGTGTTGAAAGTTGTTTCTTAAAATTGAATAGAACATTTCGTTCTCATAAATATAGGCCTTAAGATGAGATCAAAGGCAATGTGATTGGATTGTATGCAATCATGCTTTATTGTCATTCCAAAGGAATATAAATTGAATAATAATTCAATGCAATTTATAATCAAAAGTGAATTAGGGCCAATTGGAAGGTAACATTCTCAAAGAATATACTTCTTATAGGGGAAAACCAACCCTGTGAGGACAAATATGTGGTGCCATTAATTCATATGAGGAAAAAATTATATATTTTTTGCTTCTAATACATGACTCATTTTTATATTAAAAAATATATAATTAATATAGGATATATAATAATTATAAATATTAAAATTATATTAAAATTATAAAAAATAATAAACATTCATCATGGGCATTTTTATGTAGCAGGGTGAGTTTTGTAGCATAATTAAATTAGCAATATACTACAGATTAAGTGGAACCTCTATTGTTAATGGACCTTTAAGTTTTGTTTTTGTTTTTGTTTTTGTTTTTTTGAACAAATGGGAGACCCACTGCATTAAAAAAAACCAAGAAACAACAGCCAAGCCACGAAGGCTGGACAAGAGAGCAAAACAAAGTAAGCTCAGAAAGAGAACTCAAAGAAACCCACTAAATGGACCTTTAAGTTTGATGTTGTAGACTGTAGATACGTGATTTTCCTAACCCTAAAAAGGCAAGTCCTATTACCAAATTAACTTGCAAAAAACTTTTCAACGGTACAGATGCCTGTGCACTTCATGTATTCGATGCGAGGCTTGTTATGCATCTTCTGCTCAATATTTGTAGTCTTCAATGATTGCGACCATGGTGGGAGAAGGAATTTCTCGTTAGCCTATAGCTTCGTGTAGTCGGTTGACCCAACGATGAATGTTTGCTAAGGCTACGAGAATTATCCTAGCAAACATTCATCGTGATCAACTGACTACATTAGCGTTACCATTTTGACTTAAAAACTGTAATTCCTTCAACATTTATGAGTCGTTCTTTAATTTGATTGGAACCAATATAATTACTAAGGGTTGGTTTGCACCAGGGATAGACCAAGGACCATAAGCACTCCAGGGTATCCCACTTTGTTAGATGTGATCATGCAAAGCAAGGCAGAAAATAGTAATGGCACTTTGCATGGTTTTGATATAAATCCAAGAGATACCCTAGCTTGGCCACATCTATTTATTATTAAATATGACATTGTCAACTGCAAGATTGATTAAATAGACAAAATCTATAATTGTGAAGTTTTTTTGTTCTTTTTTGAACAAATTGTGAAGTTTTAGCCCATCATGATCTCTTAAGAATTTGTTATGCCTAACTTAAAAAGGTGGTCAAGAAAAAGCTCCTAGACACTAGAAAAACATTATCTACTTTGGCCATATAGGATTCCAAATGGGCTTCTCATCCATGAAAAATTGGCCACAGTACATATAAATCCAATTTGGACCATACAAATCTCTCCACCAATTATTGCTTCGATAATTTTAAAGGGCCTTTGGTTTAGCCTTGATATAAATTGACCCTAAGGTAAAGTGATTAGAATGTCTTGCATAAGCAATCTAGAAATATAAGGTACTTTATGCTTGTAATTTCATGGTTTAGCATTGGAATACAAAGTCCAATCTAAGTATTTTCATACATTTGGGACATCATATGGAGTATGAATTTTTTTTAAATACTTTCTTTGTCCATCTAAAAACCTTCAAAACCTTCCCAATAAGGAATTAACTGTATTTTTAGACTTTGCACTAGTGATGCATGCATTTAAGAATTAATAAGTAGCCCATTTTCTAGATCTATGCAAAATCTCCAGTTTAGGCACCGTCATTCAAACATCCAAAATCCATGCTGAAAGCATCATATTTGAGCATTGTCCATGAATGTTGTCAGTTCATCATTCATGATGATTTAAAGGTTGGTGGCAACAATGAGATTCTAGAAATATCTGCTCCCAACCTAAATACCTACAACAAGGAAACCTGGCCCACTTCATGAACGAATCTTCATAGCACCTAAGTGGTCACCGAATCCATTGTCAACATGACTATTTGAAGAAGCAGCAAAGATAAGGTGCCTTATATGGGCAAGGCCGAGCTTGCTAGGAGAGTAATGCTCCTTGATTGATTGCCACTTGCCCCCACAAGGTCATTCAGTACAACCAACACTTACTCAACAATTGAAATTAATAAACGGAGTTTTTTAGTAGGGCACAAATTGTGCCTAATTTGGAGGTTTTTAGAAGGACAAAGGAAAAATGTAATATGGTTGCATAAAATGTGGTACAATTAGAACATTATTAAGTCAAAATTTTGATTCATGTCCTTGATGGATCCTAACCATACACAAATGGAGATTAGGAGCATCCCCACAGCTAACACACAAAATCGGCGCGCCAAACAAGGAACTCGATAAGGAATTTTTGTTGGTTGGCGAGCTGTTATTTCGATTGAAGAGTCACGGCCCCACCGCAACACTCGCAAAGTGGCCAAAAGGTGCACCATATTTATTATTTTATTGTTTTAAAAAGAATCTCTTTGACTTTTGAAGAGAAGCTTTCAAAAGGTGGAATTCAAAAGATTATTTTATAGCTTGATGAGACGCGTTCAAGAGTCTCCATTTGCCCGTGCTTTCTTCATTTTTGGAAGTGGCCAGGCATATTTTTGCACCTAGCGAGCATGCCATGGGGCAGTTTTTAAGCCACAACCCGTCCATCGTGCGTGTTCAGTGCCTTTAGCGAGTAGCCATGGTGATGCTCTATATAAGCGGCTATGTACACTCTGAGAGGCCTTGTTGTCTCACTTTTCTCATGAGGTAGCTTTTGTCAATGATAATCGTCCTCATATTTAGAACAAAGTCAATAACAATGAAGGATGAAATGAAAGTATCATTTTTATTCTAATATGAAATATTATGCACTATTTAGATAAAGTCATCATGCATGAAGAGTAAATTAGCAAAGTCATAAGTATTCTAGTCTTTTCTTCCAATGGTAATGTAAGGTTATTTTTCAACAACTATATAAATGGGGCATTTGAAATAGATGAGATCTTAGACTTTGCAATTGACTATACAATTCATCCATATTTAGGGTGAATCAAGCATTATTAATTTTGGATTTTAATATCACTGTAAAACACATTGTTTATCATTTAGAATATGAACTTGGAGCCAAACAAAGTTCCAAGAATTCCTTCAAATCCTAATGCAAATATGTCCAAAACATCTCCCTAACCTACTACCAAGAAAATTTATCAGTTGGACCATTACCTAGCCTCCTAGTCAATCTTTTTGTTATTGAAACTTGAATAAAAAAACATTTCCAAAAAGTAGTGGGGATCTCCAAGAATGTAGGAAGTGACCTTGCTACAAAGTTTATAATAAAGTTATGTAATCTCAATTGACAAGTTATCAACGTCCACATAGCATCAGTTTGTTGACGTCTAGAAATGTTGCACTCCCAAATTCCAAAGGACCTAGATCAAGAACATTGTGATAAGATAGGGCTTCCAAAGTATTTTCATCTTGCACAATTTACAATATTACACGACATTAGAGGAGATTTGGGCTTCTAAGAGCCCGCGAGTTCCCGGACTGTGGGAACTCTGCAGGAATGCTGGGACGCTGCCAAATGGCCAGTCTGACGTGGCCAAGCGATTGCCACGTCATTTTTCTTTTCTTTTCTTTTTTGAATTTTTTTTAGTAATCTTTTAAAATTTTAATAACTTTTTTATATTTTATATTTTTAATAAAAAAATTCTGACAGCAAGGGTTGGTTCCCAGCATTGGGAACAGCTCTAAAACGGTCTTTCAGAGGCTCAGATCTCCTCTAAGGCTTATGGTAAGGAAGAATGATATCCCTAGTATTTTTATACAATTTTTGTGGATGAAGAGTTTACTCCATTAGAAGAAATTTGATGGGTGTAGAAGACTGCGAGTTCCTAGGCCGTTCCTAGCCTGGGAACTCTGCCACACGCGCAGTCCGACATGGTCGTGAGAGTGCCACGATATATATATATAATCTTTTTTATTTATTTCATAAGCAATTTTTTAATTTTTTTTAGGAATCTGACAACGTCCGACGTTCCTTTGCTGCATCGAGAATAGAATGGGGAATGGGCTTGAAACGGCCCTCCAATGCCCCCAAATTTATTCAAATGATTCAAAAGTCACTCCAAAATCCACTAGATGTTAGAATTATTCTAAAAGTATTTAAGTTTCACTTACGGGATACAATTCTTGTAAACTTTAGAACGTCCTGAGTTCAAAAGAAATATTAGAGAATGAGTATTATTCAAATATGTCTTAATTTTTAGCACCCTATAATTACGTAGTTTTCTAAGTTGATCCAATTTTTGGCATGCTATGATTCTATGAGTAATTCTTATTGAAAAAACAACCTTATATTTATCACAACTTATATTAAATAGTTTGAAGTATTAGTTTTGGTACATAATGTGTCAACATTCACCCTCAAAAATTAGGCATTCAAGAACTTTTGCATACAAATCAAACATGAGCTTAAACTCAATAGCAATGCATCCAACCTTTCATACATTCATCAACATAGCAAGAATGGCAAATCAATTGAGGAAAAAGGAACAAAAAACAAAAAACAAAGCAGTGGACCAAAGTGCTTACACTAACCATACAAACCATGAAAATACAAATACTACCTCATTTAAATGAACATTGCTAATAAATTGCCCAAAAAATATGAATTGAATCATTTTAAAAATAACGTTGCCTATTGTGCAAAGAAACAAATATTACACCCACATGTAGCAAGATAACATTCGATTGTACAATTGTAAACAATTTAGGATTTTAGGATTTAGTGAGAGGGGCTAATTTCAATATAGGGAAAACATTTAACAAAATAGAAAGGATCCAGATGTTAGTAATATAAACCTTGAAAGCTAATAGCTTACTCCTAAAATATGCTAAGGCTAAAAAGTGGCCAATACATGACTTCCAAGATTGTTGTAGAAATTAAAATTGCACCTATAGGTCCATAAATTAAGATCATTTTTTGCAAATTAACTTAATAATAGGTCTTGCCTTTTTAGGATCATGTACCTATAGTCTACTTCAAGGTCCATTAACAATAGAGGTTCCACTTAATGTGTAGTATATATTGCTAATTTAATTATGCTACAAAATTCACCCTGCTACATAAAAATGCCCATGATGAATGTATATTATTCTATATAATTTTAATATAAATTTAATATTTCTAATTACTTTATATCCTTTTTTTATTTTTTTTATTTTTTTTAATATGAAAATGAGTCATGTATTAGAAGCAAAAAATATATAATTTTTTCCTCATATGAATTAATGGCACCATATATTTGTCCTCACAAAGTTGGTTTCTCCCTATAAGAAGTGTACTCCTTGAGAATGTTACCTCCAATTGGCCTTAAAGTAGTTTATTTTTTATTATAAATTGCATTTGAATTCTTATTCAATTTATACTTCTTTGGAATGACAACAAGGCATGATTGCATACAATCCAATCACATTGCCTTTGGTCCTGTCTTTATTCAAGGCTAGGGCCTATATTTATGAAAACTAAATGTTCTATTCAATTTAAGGAAAAAACTTTCAACATTTTGAGAGAGGCTAATTTAGAAAAGAGTTCTAATATTCTTGAAATTTAATAAAAAAATTGACTCTTGAATCACATCAACTTCTTTAAAGAAAGACAAAGTTTTTTCTTTGATGATAAATGAAATGAAGATTCTGTTTTTCATTCTTTTTCTTTAATAGCATCATTGTTTTCAAAATGAGGTTGGAAATCCTCATAAGTATGTTCTCTTGCAGGTCAAAGGAGGAATTTGTTCCTTGCATTGCTAAAAATCTTACCCATTGATTATCAATAATTTCAGTTCATTTTCAATTTACGGGACAATTTATTGATTATTATGTATAAAAAAAATCATTGTGCTAATACTAAAAGAACTTTGAAATGATTGTGAATTGTAAATACCAAAATTTAGTATATTATATATTCATACAATTTTATTTTTTTTAACAAATGGAAGAACCATTGCATTAAAAAAAAGAAACCACAGTACAAAATAGCCAAGTCACAACAGCTAGACAATGAAGAGATGAGAGCCAAGATACAATGTCAATACATAAACAATGCAATAGTGACATTCACGTGTTGAAGTTCTTGAATATTATAAATTGCATTAAAAAAACCCATGAAAAACACAAAATTTATTCAATGTTAATTTGACAATCATGACATAAAGAATTTTTAATAAAATTATTTCAATTTAATTTAAAGTAAAATAAAATTTGTTTTAACATTAAAGCTATTGATAATAAATGGATAGGGACTTTAAAAATGTGACACAAATATACTACAATTACACTACTTGTAAAACAATTAAATTTGGGTACACAAATATTTTGTACCAATTTCTACTAAAATAAAATTTTGCAGTGACAAATTTATAGATAACACTAATTCCACCCCTAACTAATAGTGCAAATCAATGTATAGTAATTTGTCCTATTAATGCATGTTACAAAATAAACTTACTTATACTTAGGACATCCTCAATGCGCACTCAGTATGTGGTCACTTCAAGTGCAGTGTAGAGTGCCTTTTTGTAGATCCTTGTTTTTTAATTGAATAGAGTATAGATTGAGCCTACCAATGTAGACACGATATGGATTCTTTGTAAAAACTTGGTTGGTCACAAACGAGGCTTCTAACACATTTGATCCATTCTATTTATCACGAAGAGAGTAATTTTGGGATATCTTGGAGGTTGAATTAACTCCTCGTGCTCCCTCATTAACTTTGTGGAGCCATGATTACTTTGTCACATGTTCGTTCGCTCACTTACATCACACAACACAAATGGAAAAATGCCATGTGGAAGCAATTTTTTTGCAGAGGCCTCCAAATTGATGAGTCTCTTGCAAGATGGATTGAATCGCCATGTTTGCTTCTTCTCATGGCCCCACCTTCCAACATCAATTACAATGACTCGTTACCAATTGCATTGAGAATGGCCTTATAACTTTTCCAAGAGAAGAATATTTTTTTACTAATGATATTTGTGAAGACTCCTTCAACATGAAACAACACTAGATACAATGAGTAAGAAAATCCATCTCCTAATAAAAAAAAGTTGTAACTATATGTAACTTTATTTTGTAACACATTCTTACTAATAGGACAAACTAGTCGGCCACGACTCCATAACATTGTTCACCAATGAGGCAAGGGTCCCTTTTTCATCCTTGAAAAGCAGCCCCCTACAGTAAACACAACTGTCTTATACATGACTTCTCACCCAACCCCAATCCTAGAATTATATTGCAAATCTTTCTGAGGCATCTAGGGAGGCAATAAACACCTTTCCAGCATAGGGAGGACCATTGCCTAGTTATACAATGTTAGATGAGTTGGGTTGCCCATCTGTCCAACAAAAAGCTGACCTGTCCTCCATGTCACTTCGCGCTGATCTATCTACCAAGTCCTGGCCAATGTGGTCACTCCAGGTGGCGTATTTTTGTTCCGGCACTTTCAAGTTGAGAACCCCGGCATTGGTGCGGAACTCCTGAAAAGGAACCAAGGTCAAAGGCTTGGAGAGCCGCATAAAGAGTGACTCATCTTGATAGTGAAGAGAATCTCAACATATCCACAGTACAATTGTTCACTGCAATTACTGTGGGCCACTCTACTAGTTCAGGCGAGGTCAGAATCTTCATAACGTGAAGATATGTTCCGTTTCTGAAGATATTTCAACCCACGGTATAAGTGGAGCCCCACCGGTTGCCGGTTGAAAGAGACTACTGTAACTTATTAGTTGACAGTTCCTTCAGTTCCCACCAGCCTTTGGCAGATCATCCACCCAATCCTTTGAACAGTTTGAGTAGCCATGCTTGACCCTCGGAACTCGCCATGACATGAATTCTGAATCAAAGCAGTCAAGAAGGGAGCAATTGCACTTCACTTGGTAGGTTTGCATTGTTGAAAGGAACTTGCCACGTGGCACACTTGCATTAGAAGAATGACTTCCAACAATGAAAGTCGTCAACTTCGATCATGGATAATGGGTTTTAATTCACTATGTGACTATGTGAAGTGGGTCGGATGTGCATGCACGATTGAACACGTGGACTCCACGTAGAGCAAGGAAATATGACCCACAAGAAGACATACTCTACCAAGTGGGTGAGTTATGGTTTTGTTCATGGTGCGGGTTCTTTGGTTTATGTGGACTATATTTCTATTGGTGATGACTTGTGGGTGGAGACTAAGGGTTGCTATTATGTGAGCATAGGAGTGTGAGCCCATGAGCCTAGAATACTCAGTACACACTTATGTTCTAGGTGTATATACCGTATAGAAATTGTTTATGATTATAGGGTGTATATGTTACAAATATCCATATTATAGGTGTTTATGATACATACACCTTCTATAGTGTGTAGTATCTATATTATAGGTACCTATATTGTAGGCTCAATGCTCACAAGCTTGCATTCTTGGGCTCACATAGTAGCACCATTGGTTGGAAACCAACCTTTTGTTTTTTTGTTTTTGGATTGGAATCCTGGTAGTGAGAGTTCAAGGTGGATGTATTGCTATTGTGGTTATTCCTTTTATTTATTTTTATAGTGAAATGTGTTGGCAATGGGTGAAGATTTATTGAGTAGAAAAATGGAATTGACTTTTTCATCTTTGGTAACATGTGTTGGCACATGATGTATGGAGATTGTAATTGTGTTTAGTAATGTTGTGTGTCATGTGGCATCTTGTGGAATGCTAAAGGTTACTCATGTGGAAACGAGGTTCATTTTTTCAGTATTTTTTTGGCAAACATATATGGACTATCTAGAAGGCGCAAAGTGGCTACAAAGGCCATAATTGTGTATTTTTGAGTTTTTTGGTCAAAATGCGTGAACAATGTTATGTGAGGTGGTTTAGGATCTTCGAATTCCATCTTTGAAGAACAACAAACCTATACAACCCACAAAGGCACTCCGATGCTACAATGAGTTTGTATTTAAAAATAAGGTGGGTGAGCATTTCATTACATTCTATGGCCCTATGTGTACGTCAATGCGAATAAAAATTCCGAAACTAAAGGTCAGCTTGCACAGTAAAAGAAATCTATTCAAACTTGAATCCTATCAAATTGCCAAAAAAATTACATATATACAAAGAAAAACAAAATACTATGACAGCTACTTAGATCCAATGAATGCCGAACATAAGTTGTACAGTAAGGTCTACTTCATTTACGAATTTTGGAAATCGCAGGGAAGGGAATTTCAGATCTGCCAACTTTGACAGCCTCCCGAGGGCTCAAAAATGGATCTTTGACTATGAAATTTTTACCACAACTTCATCTTTAAGTTAATTATATGTGTGACAAATTTCAAGGCCAAATGATTTATACAAAAAAAGATATTCAAAATCTCCCAACATGTGTAGCCTTGAAAAAATTTCACTACTGCCAACTTTGACACCCTCCCAAGGACTGAAATTGTTTTCTTTTTCTATGAAATTTTTGGCATAGGACTATCTATATGTTGATTAAATGTGTGAAAAATTTCAAGTCCAAAAGCCCCCTACAAAAATAGATATTCAAAATCTCCCAACATGTGTATTTGTGAAACAATTTCACTACTACCAACATTGACACTATCCCAAGGGAATTTTTTTTTATTTACCATGAATTTTTATGATGAAATCATCTCTATGTTGATAACATGTGTGCCAAATTTCAAGTTCAAAAGATTCACACAAAAAAAATATGCCAATTCTACCAACATGTGTAGTTGTGAGAAAAAAAATTGCAGCTCTTGGGATAGTGTAATTTTTTGGGTTAAAACTTTCACATGGATGTAGAAAGTCATTCTCACAACTATACATGTTGGTAGAATTAGAATATCTTTTTTTTGGTAAATCTTTTGACCTTGAAATTTGGCATACATTTTATCAATATAAAGATGATCTCATGCCAAAAATTTCATAGTAAAATGTTTTTTTTTCCAGCCCTTGGGATAGTGTCAAAGTCGGTAGTAGTGAAATTTTTCTCACAACTACACATGTTGGTAGAATTGGCATATTTTTTTTTGTGTGAATCTTTTGAACTTGAAATTTGGCACACATGTTATTAACATAGAGATGATTTCATCATAAAAATTTCATGGTAAATAAAAAAATTTCCCTTGGAATAGTGTCAAAGTTGGTAGTAGTGAAATTGTTTCACAAATACACATGTTGGGAGATTTTGAATATCTATTTTTGTAGGGGCTTTTGGACTTGAAATTTTTCACACATTTAATCAACATATAGATGGTCCTATGCCAAAAATTTCATAGAAAAAGAAAAAAAATTCAGTCCTTGGGAGGGTGTCAAAGTTGGCAGTAGTGAATTTTTTTTTCACGACTACACATGTTGGGAGATTTTGAATATCTTTTTTTGTATAAATCATTTGGCCTTGAAATTTGTCACACATATATTTAACTTAAAGATGAAGTTGTGGTAAAAATTTCATGGTCAAAGACCCATTTTTGAGCCCTTGGGAGGCTGTCAAAATTGGCAGATCTGAAATTCCCTTCCCTGCGATTTCAAAAATTCGTAAATGAAGTAGACCTTACTGTAGATAGAGGGAGGCCCATGACAACTACCAAATCTCTTAAAAGGATTCCGCGGTCCTTCTCATGCACAAAAGTATAAAGAAATAAGGAGATCAATTAAGAGACATACAATGAAGAAGATTCACACTTCATTTCAAGAAGCTCAAGATGGACAAAATAGGCCAAGCTTTGGACCCATCCATTCAAGAGAAACATGCCAGATTGCCACATTGCGGCCTTGTAACCTACATGCTCCAAACTACATCTTCTAGACCCAAGCAATTGAGGAAACAAAAGACAAAAACTTATGCATTGATCCTATAGCATCAATGTGAGCCATTCAAATACTCTTGAAAGGTGCAATTGTAGGGGGATTTCTTAAGTGTGAATATCTATTGACTATACATCCCTGAGACAAATTGCAGGGACTACGAAGTTACGAAGCTTGTTTTTCAAAAATGCCAAAGAGATGAAGCAATGTTCATCCTCCATGGACCCCAAAACATGCAATATTGTAAGTTATGCAAGATGAAAATACTCTAGAAGCCCTATCCTATCACAATGTTCTTGAGGCTTCATTGCTAGGTCCTTTGGAATTTTGGAGTGCAACATTTCTAGATGTCAACGAGATGATGCCATGTGGACATTGATAACTTTGTACATAACTTTATTCACTAGAAGAAATTTGTGTTGAATTCAACAAAAACTACCCCATGTGTTTGTTGTGTCCAGCACAAAATCTGCGTTTTTCTGCGTTGGACACAACAAACACGTGGGGTAGTTTTTGTTGAGTTCAACGCAGATTTCTTCTAGTGATTATAACTTTGTAGCGAGGTCACTTCCTACATTCTTGGAAATTCCCACTACTTTTTTAGAACGTTTTTTAATTCAAGTGTCAATAACAAAAAGAATAACTAGGAAGTAATGGTCCAACTATAAATTTGCTTGGTAACAGGTTAGGGAGATGTTTTGGACATATTTGCATTAGAATTTGAAGGAATTCTTGGAATGTCGTTTGACTCTAACTTCATATTCTAAATGATCAACAATGTGTTTCACAGTGATATTAAAATCCGAAATTAAGGTGATTGCATGAAACACTTGTACTATTTTCTGTCACACGTTGCATGTTGATTAGTTTTTTGGCCATAACTTTTGCATTTTGACTCCAAATGACTCAAAATTTATAGACAAGATACTTATGACTATTATACACCTTATTTAATTTTTTGGAATTAAAAAAATGTTTTATTATTATTAATAGCCCATGATTTTTTGTCACAATTGCCAATTTGGAGTTTTTTAGTACTATTTAGTACCCATAAAAACGAATTTGGAGCTGAAATTTGATAGAGATGGTCTTCTAGTAGACTTGTAGCTACTGTCCAAAGGAATTCTAAAAATACTTAATTTTATGTGGTGTAGAAGTCCCCAAAATGAGCATCTTTCTACTTGCATTTCGAAACATGTAAAAAATTATTTTGGTAGTTTTTTTGGTGAACGACCATCTCCATAGAATTGTTAAAAAAGGCCAATTTTAATTTTTTTAATTTTTAATTTTTCCTATTTTCTACTAATTAAAACATCAAAGTATGTATTTTATAGAAATAATCTCATGCCTAAAATTTCATGGTCAAATGTGTTTTTTTTCAGTCCTTGGAATAGTGTCAAAATTGGTAGTAGTGAAATTGTTCTCACCACTATACATGTTGGTAGACTTTGAATATCTTTTTCTTGGTGAATCTTTTGACCTTGAAATTTGACATATATGTATTACCATAGAGATGATTCCATAATAAAATTTTCGTGGTAAATAAAAAAAATTTCAACCCTTGGGAGAGTATCAAAGTTGGTAGTAGTAAAAATTGTATCTCACATCTACATATGTTGGTAGACTTCAAATATCTTTTTTTGTATAAATCGCTTGACCTTGAAATTTAGCACACATATTATCAACATAGAAATATCTCATGACAAAACGTTCATGGTAAAAAAAATATTTCAATCCTTGGAAGGGTGTCAAAGTTGGTAGCAATGAAAATTTTCTCATTGCTACACATGTTGGTAGACTTTGAATATCTTTTTTTTGGTGAATCTTTTGACCTTGAATTTGGTACACATGTTATTAACATAAAGATGTTCGTGTGGCAAAAATTTCATGGTAAAAGATCAATTTTTCAGCCCTTGGGAGGCTGTTAAAGTTGGCTGATGTGAAATTTCCTTCCATGCGAATGCAAAAATGCCATTTTGAATAATACCCCGTTGTACTGTACAGTGGGGTCCCAATCAAAATGGCGTTTTCAAAATCGCAGGGAAGGAAATTTTGCATTTGTCAACTTTGATAGCCTCTCGAGGGCTCAAAAATTGATCTTTGACTATGAATTTTTACCATAGAATTATCTTTAAGTTCAATATATGTGTACCAAATTTCAAGGCCAGATGATTTACAAAAAAAAGATATTAGAAATATCCCAACATGTGTAGCCGTGAAATTTTTTTCACTATTGCCAACTTTGACACCCTCCCAAGGACTAAAAAACTTTTTTCTTTCTATGAAATTTTTGTCATAGGACCATCTATATGTTGATTACATGTGTAAAGAATTTCAAGTTCAAAAGAATCCCACAAAAATAGATATTCAGAATCTCCAACATGTGTAGTTGTGAGAAACAATTTCACTACTACCAACTTTGACACTATCCCCCAAGGGTTGAAAAATTGTTTATTTATCATGAAATTTTTACGATGAAATCCCCTCTATGTTAACCCTAGAGGCCCAACGCCTATTTTTTCTGCCAAAAAACATTCAAAACTGCCATTTTTATAGCAAAGAGTAAAAAAGTTTGAAAAATGTTTTTTTTAACATCTAATCGTAGGATCTTACACCTAACTACACTAAAAAGGGTATTTAGTTTTGGATTACATTTAGTGTAATTACCACCCTACTTGACCCTACACTAAATGTCAATTTTAAGACGATTAGTGTAGTGCTAAACTTCAATGCGCCGCCTTTGTGTTGTCTTCACTTTTGTCATCTCCTTCCTTGGACTTCTTCCCTGGACTTCCTTTGCAATCTGCTTTTGCGACCTTACCTTGTATGTTGCCTTTTGGGCCTCTCTTCCATTCTGACTTGGTTACCTTACTTGCACCTTGGCTTCTTCTCCTCTATTGCTGTCCCGCTTCTCCGCACTTATAATTCCTTGAGTGAGTGAATTTTTTTTCTGTGTATGTGTGTGTTATACTCCCGCATTCCCGCCTCCCGTGAGCAGTTTGAATCTCCCGCCTATTCCCGCTCCCGATTGCTCCATCGCTCCTTGTTGCGGCAATTTTGACTTCATCCAGGTTTGTTTTCCCCTGTTCATTGATCCGTCGACCTTTTTTTTTTTTTTACTCATCTTCCCAGCGACATGTCGACGTTTTTTTTGGGCTGATCTTTTGCTTCCCATTTTAGGAATCTGCCATGGCCGACGCCCCATCGTGCAATTCCACACCCCGACGCTTACAACAAGTTTCTACAATTGCTATTCACAAATGCATCATCACTTGGATGGTTCAAGATGAACTTGTGCACGGCTTTCCTGGGCTCTACATTCGCACAATCAATACATTTCCCGCTCATTTTCCTTGTCTTTAATCTTTTTCTTTCTAAATTCTTTTTTTACCTTCTAACACTAAATGTAAACCTCTTCATATTTCAAATTTACCATAGAGTACTTTTAGTGTTAGATATTACATTTAGTGTTATTTACTTTAGTAGGGTAAATGATATTTAGTGTCATGATTAGCAAATAGTGTTGCCAACACTAAATACCCTTTTTAGTGTAGTGTGAGAATGTGTGGAAAAAATTTCAGAATTTTGACCGCACAGATTGCAAGAAATCTGCATTTAAAGTAGAAAAACAAGTTTTTCAGCACATTGCAGGGCTAAATTTTTTTACTTTAAACATTTTTAACTTAAATTTTTTGCACTACAGCGTTTTGAGCTTTAAATCTTTATAGTAGAGAATTGAGTTGAGAGTCTAGGGAAAAAGAAAAATTCCAAATAACTTAATTATCATTTAAAAAAAACTCGTTAAGTAGAAGTAGGTTCAAGATAGAAGGAAAATCTAAAATATTCATATATTTTAGATGGAATTAAAATACACTAATTTCAATGGTGAGATTGTTCTAGCAAGTAAATTAAACCATGCAAAACTTTTTTTTGAAAAATTTGAAAAATTTCATTCATAAATGAGTCCTACAAATTATTTCTTCAAGAAGATGCTCTAATTGCCCGAAAAACAAGAATATCCAGAACTTTCTCATAACAAATCCAAATGAAATGAGTCAAAGCTTTCCAGATAGATAAAAATATAATCTATGAGAAGAAAAATATTTTAAAAAAAAATTCAAATTTTTGTCCATTTTTTTTGCTGACCGGGTTGCCCGCCGTCCCCTGTTTTGAGCTTATTTGGTCATAACTTTTTTTCCCAGGCACCGATTGTGAAAATAATTATATTCTCACAAAGCTAATCAGTTTTTCTACCTCCAAAAAAAGTTTCAAAAAATCAGAAGAAAATTTCAGCCCGTAGGTACCTGCCTGAAAATGCATTTGTCCCTCGATCGGACAACAGTCCTTTAGGGGTTAATAACATGTGTGCCAAATTTCAAATTCAAAAGATTCACACAAAAAAAGATATGTCAATTCTACCAACATGTGTAGTTGTGAGAACAATTTTTCCAGCCCTTGGGATATTGTAATTTTTTGGGTAAAATTTCACACGGATGTAAAAAGTCATTCTCACAACTGCACATGCTGGTAGAATTAGAATATCTTTTTTTTGGTAAATCTTTTGACCTTGAAATTTGGCATACATTTTTACCAAAATAGAAATGATCTCATGCCAAAAATTTTATGGTAAAATGTTTTTTTTTCAGCCCTTGGGATAGTGTCAAGGTTGGTAGTAGTGAAATTTTTCTCACACATGTACACATTGGTAGAACTAGCATATACTTTTTTGTGTTTTTTTTTTGAATTTGAAATTTGGCAAACATATTATTAACATAGAGATGATTTCATCATAAAATTTTCATGGTAAATAAACAATTTTTCAACCCTTGGGATAGTGTCAAAGTTGGTAGTAGTGAAATTGTTTCTCACAAGTACACATGTTGGGAGATTTTGAATATCTATTTTTGTGGGATTCTTTTGGACTTGAAATTTTTTACACATGTAATCAACATATAGATGGTCCTATGACAAAAATTTCATAGAAAGAAAAAAGTTTTTTAGTCCTTGGGAGGGTGTCAAAGTTGGCAATAGTGAAAAAAAATTTCACAGCTACACATGTTGGGATATTTCTAATATCTTTTTTTTGTAAATCATCTGGCCTTGAAATTTGGTACACATATATTGAACTTAAAGATAATTCTATGGTAAAAATTTCATAGTCAAAGATCAATTTTTGAGCCCTCGAGAGGCTATCAAAGTTGACAAATGCAAAATTTCCTTCCCTGCGATTTTGAAAACGCCATTTTGATTGGGACCCCATTGTATTTACGACTTTGCTAATTCACTCTTCGTGATGACTTTATCTAAATAGTGTATAATATTTCACATTGGAATATAAATGTTACTTTCATTTCATTCTTCACCATTATTGGCTTTTGTTCTAAATATGAGGAGGATTTTCATTGACAAAAGCCTACCTTATTTGAAAAGTGAGACAAAGTTACAATAACAAGGCCTGTCGTAGTGTACATAGCTGCTTATTTAGTCTCCATTTGTATAAGGTTAGGATCCAACGTGGGCATGAATCAAAATTCTAACTTCATAATGTTCTACTTGTCCTACATTTTATGCAACCATATTACATACTCCTTTTGTCCCTCAAAAAAAGTCCAAATTAGGCTCAATTTGTGTCCTACTAAAAAGCTCCGTTTACTGATTTCAATCGTTGAGTAAGTGTTGGTTGTGTCAAATGACCTCATAGGGGCAAGTGTCAAACAAGCTTGGCCTTGCCTTGGACACTATGAAGATTTATTTATGAAGTGGGCCAGGTTTCTTTGTTGTGGATATGTAGGTTGGAAGTAGGTATTTTTAGAATCTCATTATTGCCACCAACCTCTAAATCATCAAGAATGACAAGCTGACAACATTCATGGACAATGAACAAGTATAATACTTTCCGCATGGATTTTGGATGTTTGAACGACGGTACCTAAGTTGGAGATTTTGCATAGATCTAAAGGACGGGTTATTAGTTCTTGAATGCATGTATCACTGACACAAAGTCTAAAAATATATTTAATCCCTTACAAAGAAGATTTTAGAAGTTTTTAGAGGAACAAAGGAAGTACTTTAAAAAATTCATACTTCATATGATGTCCCAAATGTTTGAAATTATTTAGATTGGACTTTGTATTCCAATGCTAAACCATAAAATTACAAGCGTAATGTACCTTATATTTTCTAGATTGCTTATGCAAGCCATTCTAGTCACCTTATCTTAGGGTTAGTTTACACCAACATTGGACCAAAGACCCTTTAGAATTATCAAAGCAATGATTGGTGGAGAGATTTGTGTGGTCCAAGTTGAATTTATACTTTGGTCAAGGCCCATGCTATTTTTCATGGATGAAAAGTCTATTTGAAATCCTATATGGCCAAAGTAGATAATATTTTACTCCGTACTAGTTTCTAGGAGCTTTTTTCTTGACCACCTTTTTAAGTTCGGCATAACAAATTCTTAAAAGATCATGATGGGCTAAAACTTTACAACCATAGATTTTGTCTATTTAATCAATTTTGTAGTTGACAACGTCATATTTAACAATAAATAGATGTGGCCTAGCTATGGTATCTCTTGGGTTTATACCAAGACCATGCAAAGTGCCATTACTATTTTCTATTTTGGTTCCAATCAAATTGAAGAATGATTTGTAAATATTGAAAGAATTACAGTTTTAAAGTCAAAATGCTAACGCTATTGTAGTCGGTTGATCATGATGAATGTTTGCTAGGATAATTCTCGTAGCCTTTAGCAAACATTCATCGTCGGGTCAACCGACTACATGAAGCTACAGGCTAACGAGAAATTTCTTCTCACCATGGTCGCAATCATTGAAGACTGCAGATATTGAGCAGAAGATGCATAGCAAGCCTCGCATCGAATACATGAAGTGCACAGGCATCTGTACCGTTGAAAAGGTGCTGATACGCGCAGACCTTTCTTACTATCCATGAAAGTGCCAAATGATTAGCATCCGAACCATTCAATAAATATCAATGCATATAGTGAAATGTAGAAAAAACACAGCAAAAAAATTAGCTAGCTTGGTTAGTAAAAAGGATAGTAATGTTGGGCCAAAGACCATCATTAATAGAGAGTTGATTGGGATACTTAAAATTACATCAAGAGGTGTAGAAAGCCCGTGCTATCCAACTAAGGTAACTAACCCCATTATGGACACAACTTTGGATAAGCCCATTGAAGGCACAATTCTTATTGTGAAGACACAATGTACATCACAAGAATTTTCGGCTCTGCAATAGGCTTGTTCAAACTTGTGCCTGGAATGGGGTCAGTCACCTTAATGCACAACAGATGAAAACAGCAGGTTAGTTTAGAGTTTTCTCAAGATTGATTGCACAGGCTGACAGATCATGGGATTGCACTTTAAAACCATCAAAAGCAACAACCACTCAAGAAATCTTGCAGTGCACCTACAAGTCTCAAATCTCCACATCAGCCCCACTTCCTGGCTTGTCTAGCTATTGAGACTTGCATTCAACAGACGAAGAGTTGCAAATATCCATAGAATTTGGCTAACCGCAACACTGAAAATGATACTGTAATCTCTCCTAGATCCATAGAGACATGCTTATTATATACAACAGTGATATTACTAAGATGGGGAAATAAATACAGATGAATTACCATCAAGCAGTGGGACATATTTGGCTATACAAACATAGTCGACAAATTGTAGTAGACATGCGGGTGAGGGAGAGAGACCTTCTGGAGTCTTCAATAGATATCAGTACCTGTCACTAAGGAAGGAACACCCGAAATCGCTAAAACTTCCAAAGCGCCACTTGATCAAATGTTCAGGAGGTGTACATCCCCTCAACCAATATGTACCTACTGTCAAGAGAATAATTTCAGAACGTTTACCAACAAAACTGAGATTCTTCATAACTTTTGCATATAGAATCCAAAGCACACTCGTTGGTGCATTGGAATCCTCTTTGATTCGCCAACAAGAGCAAACAAAAATTCGATAATAGACACTATGCTCAACAGCAAAAAAGGCGATTCTGGGTGCCCCTACCTTAAGTGTGTCACCCACTGAAAGGGTCCTGGGGAATGCTGTAAGCAGAATACGAGGAGTCTCGACCAGCCAGCACCTCCTTCATGAGCTTCAGGATGCGTCCCTCCCCAGGCAATGCTCCAGTTCCTGTGACCCCTTCTCGTCTCACGACGAAAATAAATTTTGCCTCGGTCTCAAATGGCTCGCCCAAGGCCGCGTTTTCCGTGTTTGCGGGATCGAGCTTCTGTTCCACAGTCGCCACTAGCGACCCAACTGATGACAGCATGCCATTGTTGGTTGTGATGAAGGTGAGCCGAATTCCATTCGGCATGGAGTCAGTTCGGAATGGCATTGGCAGAGGAATCTCACTCGACGATGCAAACGTCGTAGCCCAGCCTTGAATCAGAGACGCAACCTGATTCAATTACGGAAATAAGGATAATAGGGGTGTCAGGGTATGAGATTTGTGTTCTACAAGAATAGGTGATTCTCAAACAAGACTTGGAAACTGTGGAAACTCTGAGTTCGGGCTAGTATTTTTGACAATTTGGGGATCAGGCTTGCAAAACGTTCACAATAGAAAGAAAGAAGAGAATCTCGCAGTTGAAGTTGTACATTTTGACACCCCCTAATTTATGATTAGTATCTACTCTTCACGTGCCTCAAATAGGAGAAACTACCGACCCACTGTTTGGGAGCATAGTAATTTCTTAATGAAATTCCTATTGAACTGCTGTTCATAGGACCCACCCGCACCAACCAAGCAGTGGCTTCGAATGAGTTACTAGGTGCCACGCTGCCAAAGTAGATAATTTGGTGCTTATTCATGCTAACTCGATGGAGGTGCATTCACATTCATTTTCATCAGCTAACTTAACTCCTTGATATTGGACAAGTAATTGAGCCCCTACTAATGGTTTGAAGTGCTGAGCCCGACAGCAACAATCAAGTAGCAGCAGTTAGCTAACTAAAAGAACTGAGTCTCCGTTAGTTGCCTTGCGAGTGCAGGCACATACAAGATTAGTTAACTTTCAGATAGCTAACAGATCTTAAGGCACCAACTAGCTGAATGGCATTACTTGGTTGGTGCAAAATGGAACGACGGATTGATATATTGAGCCCAGCCCTTGTGCTCAATAATCATACCATACCATACCGTAACCGACTCTCTGCAACAGTAATGCAGAATACGTGGAACTGAGTATGCAGAATATCACCTTAGAAATGTCGGTGGCAGGAACAGGGACACTCAGGAGCTCCGATGTGGACGAACGACCAAATAGACCTTTCCAGGGCCATTCAAAATTCTCAGTATTGAATTCTTGTGTAGTCTCTCGCTGCCAAGGCATGGGTCGCGAACTCCACGACCACAGTCTCCAGAAAGCCCCTGCCTTCATCTTCAATTCTGCTTCCACGCGGGCTTGTTTCTGTGCAGGTGTTTCCTTGGCTCCGGGTCCTGTCAATTCCACAGAAAATTGAGAGAAGGCAAGGTTCAGAATGCAAAGTGTTGCTTTAATAATTTGTAAGCCAATAAAAATTTATTAATAGAAAATCCCCTCGAGGTATTCCTGGAAAACCTAAATGCGTTAAACCCTGCCAGTTTTTACGCCATTTAAGGCAGTTTCTATCATGATAAGCCTTGCCAACTGCAACACGGCTTTCTAGAATACCTCTGGGGTCAATAACACAGCCCTTTAGCATATTTCATGCATTTACGAGTAATCGAACGCTCCACCCACAGACAATACAAGAGATGGAGCAGACCAGCACCAGTGGCACGAGCCTTTTTCTCCTCCATTTGGCGCTTGAATGTGCGCGCAGCCATGAAGACATTCTTGGGGCGTTCCCATCCACCTCCATACACGCCAACGCCTGCCTTCTGCTGTGGGCGAATAAGATATTCCAGTACTGCCAAATCCTCTCGTTCAACGTAATGGATACAGTTCACAGGGCACACATCGATTGCTTCCTGGTTTGGTACCACCCGAGAAAATGTGAGCTACTGGTAGAGAAACAAAACTCGTCCAGTGCTTCTATAAATTTTTAGTCACATGGAAAATGACTAGATCTTTAATAATCAAGAATCCAGCCCCACAAAGGAACTATCGACAACCTAGCCATGTTAGAAACTGTCTGATATGATGAAAGAATTAGCAAGGATTAATACGGCTAAACCTATAGGGTTTTACTACTAGTCCATGAAACTGCCTTTGACAGCATAGTTTACGCAATCAGAAGCACAAAAACAAGATTATGAACCTTGATCTTGGGTTCAGAATCCCCCCACTGTTTGGTCACACGAGCGGTACCCTCAACAGCATCCATGGCGAAGGTCCTCCAGGCGGCATGGGTACATTCTTGGCACCCTGCCAAAGATATAAAAAATTGTAAGTGCCGGACAAGACCCTGATTGACAGTGGTGTCAAGACTATATGTTGGAGTCGCTGATTGAAAACTTAGTGATTACAAGAGGCCCAGTGGTTAGAAATAACTGAGAAGCATCCTTGACACTCTAACGACTACCCTAATCACAACCAAGCACAACAAGCAATGCAGCCATTTCACTGCCGCATGACACCAACAGGCGAAAAAGAAGATTCCAAAGGTCTCGATGATTCTGAACTAAGCTTCTGTGAGCCATTGGATTTTGCAAGCATGGCACATGTCCTTGACTTTCTTTAGTTATTCAGAAAACTCAGATTTTGATTGACTGTTGCAATATCCAACGGTGAAACCCCTTAGTGTCTCAGATGGATAAAACATTTTGATTTGATCAATGCACAAGGTTGCATAGAACAATACCAATTGACAAACACATATATAGAATTGACTCACCAATGCAGACATTTTCGTCAACGAAGATTCCTTGAGGTCGGTCCGGCCCAGCCCACAGGCTAAACGGGGATCCCGAAAATGTGGTATGCCCAGCTGCTCGCATAGCAGCTTTGTGAGAGTGGGCTTCGTTGTAAGTCCCTCGAAGACTGTCATCCATCAGGGTTGCATATGCTTCGTTCAATAATAACGTCATTGCGTGTCCCTTTTTGCAAAGCAAAACCACAAATAAAAATAAAAATAAAATACCGTCAAAGGTGATAGAGTTGGACATGTTAACTGAGTCGCGGTAAGACTTCAGTAAGCGAACAATGGAAAAAAAAAAAATCTCCAGAGAAGGTAGTAAAGATCTTAAATTGTCAGCCAACGGAAACCAAATTGAAATTCGATATTGTTCACTCTTACTCAAAACTTACGCAGGAATATTATCAATCCTACATCGTGTAACATACCTCAGAGCCAGCAACATCTGGATGATGTATCTTTTGTAGCGTTCTGTAGGCTTTCCGAATAGCCTCAGGTGAGGCGTTCACAGACACACCTAGCACGTCATAATAATCCCGCATTTCCCCACTTGAAGAACCTGCGTCAGATATTTAACTTCTTCGTTCAAGGACTGAGTCTAGCTTTATGATCAGATACATGCATAGTCCAATAAATAGACATTCAAAAACGATATCCCAGAATACATCAAATTAACAAAATACCGGTAAACATTTATAGAAATCATATAATAAAAGGCTTTCGAATACCATTCATAGTATTGCTTCGGCTTTGATTGCCTGTTGCACATCTTACAAACAAACCTCCCCTCCGAAACCTGCATGAAAGTAAACCCCTGTGAAAATCAGGATCAAAAGCATAACTACAAACATAAGTCGGATTTCCAAATCTCTAGGAAAGGAGCTTCTCATGTAGACGATCATCCAAGCGAAGTTGAGAAGGTATACCCGTGTCTGCCAGCAACATGGGCACCACCACAAAGCCCCAATGAAGACGAGGCCTTGCCAGATACAAGACGCTGGGCACTTGGTGCAGGGGTTCCCAAGATCTGCGTTACTGATGGTGGTGAGTTGAAAGCAGGCAGCACAACGCCCACTACCACATCCATCGCTCTTTCTTTTAATGAAGCCCAGATGTGAAAATCTCTCAACCCTTCAGTCAATAAAACGTTCCTTGCCTTCACAACGTCATAAAGACAAACGGCCTAACGCCCAGAAGATGTCTCCAAACCGAAGCCGTCCCTGCACCCCACGGAAAAAACACTCAAATCCTAGTTCGTAAATATGACGTACAAAGAATTTGAGTCTCTGTTTAAAAGATTTCTGGTACACTCGAGAATGCGTGGTATTGGGACAGAAAAATACAGAAAAGTCCAGATTCTAAGACGATACTACTCATGCTCTCACAGAGCAACATTATGATTGAAAAAGTAGAAGACTACTGGATAATCAACTAAATTTTTTGTCAAGCTTGACAGCGATCCAAAATGGCGTTAATTCAACGTTTGCGATAAACACACTGCATCAGTAGTCTCAGCTCCAGAGAGATTCAAACAAATGCCATTCTCAACAGACTCTGCATTTGCATCGAAACGTACAAAATCGAAAAGACGTTAGAGGGCAAAAGCTCGTTTTAGATCAACGGTGTTGTTGCATACTAAGCCTCAGTCAGTTAAAATTCATCAGAGCACCAACAAGAGATCTGACACCAACCCCCAGATCCCCGATTTCGCAAACTTGAAATTCCCCGAAGATATCAGTGTCCACAAATTCAAAATCTGAGTTAAAGAAGACAGCTAAAATTCGAACACATTTTACCCTACTAGACAGACATACCTTGAATTTTTCCACAATTGCGATCAAATCGACGATCTTCGACCCCCGCAGCCTCAAATTTGGAAGCGCGAGGGCCAGATTGCGTAGAATCGAGAGGATTGGCGCAGATAAGGAGCGAGAGGAGATTGTCAAAGCACGAGTGCAAGCAGCAAGAGATACGCGTGGCGCCACCTTTCTGCACCTCCATGCACGCATACGCCATCGTCCTCCCACACTCCACGAACAGCACCGTCGGCACTTTTCCACGATGACGGGAGCTGACGACACCCACACCCCATTGCCGTCGCCGTCGCCGTCGTCTTCACTTGAGGCAATTAGGGTTTTAGGGTTTTGATGCACTGATAAATTCGAGATTGGCGCAATTAGGGCTTGGACGCATTGTTGCAATTTTAAAGTCATGGCGAGGGAAACTGCAGGATCGGTGAACAATAGAGCTCTGAATGTGTAATGTAGTAGTGCACAGTGAGAGTCTCGGCAAGAAATGCTTGCAACATCGAGGATCATAATTCGAAGTGCTCCTGCAGGAATGGGACTACCGCATTCACATTTCGCAGAATTTTTTCGTTCTCGGTGGCGTGTGTGGTGATGGCAATGGCCAGAGCAGCTTTGACCTCGTTCGCTAGGAGGCTGCGGACTACGTCAGTGCTTCAGGATTCTTTCTTAGTGCATGAGCAATGTAGCGGCATTTTAGAGAACGAAAGCTTTGGACGAGCGCACAAGGGTCTGCTTTCCTCATTTCCTTCAATTGGATCATGTCGTATGGAGCTTCCTGGTGTTCCTGGTGCAGGTCTTGAGGGTTTGCGTTGGAGAGTTGGGGGTGATTCAAAGCAGGAGGGTTTTGTAGGATTTATCGGAGCTTTTAGTTCGCGGTCTTTTGCTACTCATGGCACTCAACTGAGAAGGTTAGCGAAGCAGCCTGTTAAGAGAGATGGTCCTCGACCAAGCGGGCGTCAGATTAGAGACAGAGCGATGGCCGGAGTAACATTCAGAAATATTCAGAAACGAGAAGGTTCGGCATCGCATTCGAAGTCGGATACGGCGGGTCCTAGAAAATCATGGAAACCTCGAAGCTTTAAGAATTCGGGGAAGACAGTGGACCGGAGTAATGTGATAAAGCCAAGGAGCTTTCAGGATTTTCAATTGCGACGGCATGGGTTTGAAGATACTGAAGCAGAAGCAGGTTCCCTTGTACCTCGGGTTTGAGAAATTTCTATTTGGCATGTGCTGAGGGTTTAGGGTTTAAGGATTCAAAATTCAGAATTCTCAAGGTTCAGGGTTTAGGGTTTAAGAATCGACTAGATATCTGGATTTTGTATTTGAGAGAGTAGTGTGATCGAAGATATTGAGCCTCCTGGTCCGGTACTTTGCTCAATAGCAACGTGACTGATAAGCTCTGTTTCCACGATTTGCTTGGTTTCAATAGATGTTCCTGCGAAGCGTAAAAGGCGAGTGATGCGCTTGCATCCATCGGATCAGACCAACAAACGCATTGTGGATGATTCTCCTATTGATTCACCCCCAGGTATTGATCAGTCTTGCTTTTGTTAAAGGTGGAGGATACTCTTTCCGTCACTTCAAGCATTTTAACCTCTATAGAGCTTTACAGAGATCATTTTTGGTTCACGAGCCAAACTTTCTTGAGATCGTATGTTTATCACTATATATGAATTGCTTATGCAATCGATTCAAAGTGGGAGGTTGTAGACTATTATTGAAGGGACAGTAGACAAGCCGATCAGTGGTCATACACATTTACCCAAGTCATGCTTACATCCAACTTTGTAATAGAAGTCGAACCAAATGTATGAATAGATGAGTTGCTGTTGATAATAGGGGATAGTCCATAAGAGTCAGGGATCATGTTCCGAACGGTTTTTAGTATTTTCTACCTTAAGTAGTGGAGCAATCCTGCCAACCTTTTAAGGTTAGACGATGACTGTATCTACTTGAATCGCCACGCAGCACAACCGAAGACAGCTGCAAGAAGTGACGATGGAGTCTTGGACGATGCGAGTTCTTCACAGAATGCTCAATTTAGAGCCATCCAGGCATTGCCTGAGATATTGCGCCACATCGATGCCCATGTATGCCCACCAATTCCCAATTTCTTTACAGTTCATGAACCATGGATCAAGAGTGTTTTCAGTGTATCAGTATAATCCTGAACCTGGCATTCAAAGATAGCGAATTGCATATTCTTTGAAGGTGGTCATTTCTTTTAACCCTTAAAAAGGACCAAGAAGCCCAAAATGGTCCTCATGTATTTTAGTAGTTTTGAGTTGGTCTTATGGGACTCTCTTTGTCAACTTTTAACTTTTTTTTACCAACACATGCAATGATCTTCACTGATTCCGTTAACATAGAATTTGGTCCCATTTGAATTATATTTTTCACTACATGGTAAACCAAATTTGACATTTTCAAGCCAAGAATCATTGGTCCTTTGGGGGTTAAGCTTTGGTGGTTTGTCAACATACAGTGTACAGTATTTGTATCTGACGAGAAACTTGCGCTATAGAGATTGATCGATGTAGTTGTTGGGCTTTGTTCTGGCCAGTTGCTTGGACGAAGACGATTGTGGGAATGGAGGAAAGGAGGTTATCACCAAAAACTGAAGGCACCGTTGGATGACGTACCCCATGGTAGCAAGGAGGGGCGGCTTCCCATCCAGGAGACTGTAGGCTTATCGCCTCCCTCTTTATGTTCTTTGTGAGTGTTTACAGCTTGCTTGCAACACGGCTGTAGATGTCGTCCGGATTACTAATTAGTACGTAATATTCTTTACCGGACTTGAAATGTCTGTTGCGCAAAATAATGTAGTGGTCATGTGCCTGCACTTATGCCTAGAGTTGCAGCTTTACCTTGATGAACCCTTGAACGGGAAGGTATCTGGAAGGAATCTTTTAAGATAGCTTGACATTTGTTACTTTTCAAATTCATATACCAACAGGGACTTCAATTGTATTGGAAAGAATGTTATGTAGCACAGAAAGTTTCATACAGTTTTGTTACGTTTCTCTCTTTTTCTTACACTTCTAAGGATGAACTTGGCGTTTTTTGTGCTGCATTGTCACTTCATATCTACTTATTGTTGCAGGTATTCAAGCACAAGCTCACATTCGTTGCTGCTGCCAAAGTTTCACGTTCTCTTCCTTCATTAGGTCTACCTGAAATTGCGTTTGCAGGTTAGGTTTATGGATTCTTTCCTTCTGCATCACTTGATGTACAGGTTTTGCTTTTGAGCTTGTTCTTGATGTCAAACTCTGTTGTTGAAGGTCTCATCAGGAAAAGAGCAGTATGTTTGTTCCTTATATATCTTACGTTTGCAGGCAGGTCAAATGTAGGGAAGTCCTCGTTGATAAATGCGCTTACAAGGCAATGGGGTGTTGTTCGAACCTCTGATAAGCCTGGGATGACTCAGGTACATATGGTGGTCTTTGAAATTCAAGTTTGTGAACTCGATGTTAAGCTGCACGTGAACTTATGGCTCATTCCAATCCTAACCTCGATTTTTGGCCTTGACAGTCGGTTAATTTCTTCACATTGGGATCTCGGCTGTGTCTAGTTGATCTCCCAGGATATGGTTTTGCTTATGCAAAGGAAGAGGCAAAGGAGGCCTGGGATGATCTTGTAAGTGCCTTAAAAAGACCATCACTGACTTGTTAGTATGCTCGCTTGGTGATGTCCAATTTATATTTTTCAGGTTAATGAGATTTCTGTGACGATTGCACTTCCTGATTGACAGAATGGATTTTTTAATAACTAGGTCAAGGAGTATGTTACAACAAGGAATAATCTGAAGCGGGTGTGCTTGTTGGTGGACTCCAAATGGGGCTTGAAGCCACGAGACGAAGAACTTATTCATCTGATGGAGAAGTAATGTTTCTGACCGTATGGTACTTTCATTTCATTTGGAGTGGAGCATTTCTGTTTTATTCTTGTTATATTGACATGCGCTGTTGCCTGACAGTGCCCATACAAATTATCAAGTGGTTCTTACCAAAACAGACATCCTCTCGCCATCGGACCTTGCTCGTCGGGCCACACAGATACAAGAGGTGACCAATGTAGACAAAAGCTTTTCTGTAAAATCGTAGTAACACTTGCTTCTCTTTGGCTTTACATGTTTTTCTTTCAGAAGTTTGAGAGATTGCTGTGGGGAGCCTATTGTAGGCATGATACAGATCTCATTTTAGATATCAAGTGGTTTTCATAATCACTAGGATCATGTATACTTCAGACAGACCATTGTCGTTTTCCATACCAGTAGGACGCCTGTAGCCGAAGGGGTGTTACTTGCAATGTCCAGACACTTATATCAGCTAGCGATAGGTAGTCCTTAATGTACAGTTCCCTGCTCATGCTCATGTACTGGTGGGTCATCTTTAGGAAACAGGATCAATGGGTTTGTGGGTGCCATTTTTTTGTTCTTTGTGGTCTTTGAAGGCTTGAAAGGACTTTTTCGGAGTATCTTGTTTGTACTGATCAAAACAGTAATTGTTGGAATGTGCAGGCTCTTAAGCGTCACAGGAACTTCGTTTTACCTGTGGTATGTCATGCAATCTTCTCGTACAACTTGTTGAACTGAGTGCAATTATGTGATATTAAATCCTCCAAGAATAGAAAAGGTGGTGAAATTTGTGAAAAATCATGAACGCATCCTTAGATTTTTGGCATGGGTTTTGCGTGTGGGATCAGGTGATGGTGAGCTCACAAACGGGTGGCGGTCTTCCACATCTTCGGAAAGCTCTCATCAATTTAGCAGTGTCCGGCACCAACCCGACTTAAAATGAACGTGTCTTTCAGAAAGCGAGACATGGTATATTTGGTTCTTACATTTGCCTAAATCACTTAGGCAGGTCAACAATTAAAAGGTATGAGATTGCCCGTACATGAAGGACGATGCAGTTGGTCAACGATGTCGTCTTTGAAGAGCCTGGTGCTGCTTCAACAGTAGAAGTTTCAGATTGCAACTTGCGGCGCTGCTTCTTAGTGTTCTTATTTCCAATGATGAAGAGGTTAGGTGTGTTGTATTTCTCAGTCTTTCTGGTTACATGGATGCATCGTCCATATAACTGGTTTGCAAACATCAGGGTCATTTTATTGACTTTTTAGACACTCTTCCTAACATTCTAGAGCATTCAGGTTGGACATCAAATTTTCATAACATTCTAGAGCAGTGATGGTATTTCACTCTTTTAATTGAAGCTGCTTTGTGGTTGTAGTAACTACACTTGTCTGCCATAGTTGGTCAAGTACCAACTCTATCATTCTGGAACTCGAGATGTGAGGATGAAAGATGCCAGTGAATTCGAGCATCTTGGACACCGTGATCCTTCTTTGAACATATCAAAGCTTCCTTGATTGAATACAATAGTTGAACCCATGGTGTTTGTGGCCTCTTTCAAGAAATGTTACCTTTTGTGGATTTCCATTTTTTTACTCGGGGGTATAAGTCTTGTATGGATTGTGTTGATTTCCTAAACAAATACCCTAGTTGCCCTCAGAATATTCATTGCATTATGTTGGTTTTAGTTTCATTAATGATTTCAGGTGTACCAATGTACCAACTTTATTTTGTATGATAAAAACAAACTTTAGTAGACTCTTCTTTGGGAATTTGTTAGACTTTGAAATTTATTCTAGAATATGACAATAGGCTCAGACATTAGAAGAAAAATGGACCCTCGGGAGGTCTGTGAGTTCCCGGACAGCAGGGAACGCTGTCCGGATAAACAGAAAAAAAAAAATTTGAAAAAAAAAAAAAAAAAATTTTTTTTTTTTTTTTTTTTTTTTTTCGCCAGCGAACGGGGGGCCTGTTCAGGACAGCGAACTGGCGGGACAGTGCAATAAAATAATTTAAAAAATATTAAAATAATATTAATATTAAATTAAATGCAGAATTTCAGAATTCACAAATCTGATGTGGCCGAAATTTTCCTCGTCAGCCTGAAACATTATTTTTTTATTATTTTTATTATTATTTTAATATTTTTAATATTTTTTTTAATATTTTTTTAATATTTTTTTATTGTGGCCACTATTCATCATTGATGATGAATAGTGGCCATTGTCCCCCAAAGGGCCTGTGAGTTCCATTGCGGGGAACTCACAGTCCCTTTGCAAAGGGAAGGAACCCTCCCGAGGGCCCATTTTTCTTCCTATGAGCAACCCTATACCTGTGCATATTCTAAGGTATGTGCACCCAAATTCGCCACCTTGAGACTATTTATTTCAAGTGGAATATTTTGGGTGGACATAAGGTAAACCATCCTATGACAGGTAGAATGACTAGTTTGCGTGCATTGTTGAAACTTTTAAATTTACTTCCCCATTCTTATAATATTGTGAGAAATGGGGAGACCAATTAAACTCTTATTTTTTTTGACAAAGTTTGGATTTGTTATGAAGTTTTGAGTGTAATGCCCAATTGGCCCGAAAGAGTCTCTAAATTACCCCAAAACCAACAAAAAATGTGTCTGTAATGGTCAGATTATTCATCTTAACCCCTAAAGGACCGAGGCCTTTTTTCTGCCAAAAAACACTGAAAACTGCCATTTCTGTAGCAAAGAGTTAAAAAAAATTTTAATTGTTTTTTTTTCACATCTAACCGTAGGATCTTACACCTAACTAGTATAAAAAAGTGTGGAAAAAATTTCAGAATTTTTGACCGCATAGATTGCAAGATATCTGTGTTTAAAGTGGAAAAAACCAGTTTTTCAGCACATTGCGGGACTGGATTTTTTGACTTTGAACATTTTTAACTTAAAATTTTTGCACTACAGAGTTTTGAGCTTTTAATGCTTGTAGTGGAGAATTGAGTTGAGAGTCTAGGGAAAAAAAAAAATTCAAAAAAAACTTAATTATCATTCTTAAAAAAATTGTTAAGTAGATGTAGGTACAAGATAGAAGGAAAATCTAAAATATTCATATATTTTAGATGGAATTAAAATGCACTAATCCCAATGGTGGGATTGTTCTACCAAGTAAATCAGACCATGCAAAAAAAAGAAATTGAGAAATTTGAAAAATTGCATTCAGAAATGAATCCTAAAGTTATTTTTTTCAAGAAGATGCTCTAACTACCCGAAAAACAAGAATGTCTATAACTTCCTCATAACAAAGTCAAATGAAATGAATCAAAGCTTTCCAGATAGCCAAAAATATAGCCTATGAGAAAAAAAATATTTAAAAAAAAATTCAAATTTTGGTCCATTTTTTTTTTGCTGCCCGAGCTGCCCCCCGTAGCCTGTTTTGAGCTTATATGGTCATAACTTTTTTTCCCGGGCACCGATTGTGAAAAAAATTATATTCCCTTGAAGATAATTAGTTTTTCTACCTCCAAAAAAAGTTTCAAAAATCAGGAGAAAATTTCAGCCCGTAGGTACTTGCCCGAAAACGCATTTGTCCCCCGTAGGGACAATGGTCCTTTAGGGGTTAAAGTAGTCACAATATTTCCTAACATGGCCACAATATGAAGGCCTAAAAAAGTCACTTTATATGATGAATTTACACTCAAAAGGTGGAAGTTCCTATTGTAGTCAATAATCACTCCATCCAAGTCATTGGTTGTGGTTACTAATTCAAACTAATGTAGCCCAAATCTCATTTATTGAAAAGAGTTTAGTATGGGTTTAAACTTTAACCCCTAGTGATTTAAAGGGGTGTACTTTTAGAATTGCGAAGAATGTGAGCATTTTTTTTGCTCAGTTTTTCTTAAGATCGGATAGAATGTAACCATAGGATCTTGAAGTTTACATTGAAAGTGAGCATTTCAAAAAAATTTACATTATTTGACTGCATTCTTAGTAGGTACCCCCTCTATCTCAAAATAAAACCAGTGTTTCCTTTGTAAAATATAAAAGAAACACCGGTTTTATTTTGAAACAGAAGGAGTATTTAAGTTTGAAGTTTTATTTGGGTCAATGGAAATATAGGGCAATGCACTTTGAAGGAGCACATCTTTATGAGAATATTTTGAAATGATGCCCTTTTGTACTCAATGAAAAATAAGAGAGTTGAGAATGTACATGTAAAATTTCACAACACTCCAAGAATTTTTCAATTCATGGTAGAGCTTAGAATGTGTAGTGGTCACTAAAATGAGAGTGGTGTTTGTAGAAAAAAAAGAATGAGACACTTGTCTTTTCCTTGAATTCCTTGGATCTGCCCATTTTGAGATGGGCAAGAATCACATTCATTGGCTGACTTTTTTGTCCATGCCCAAACCGAACTCAAAAAAATGAACTATAAACTACACTATACCACTTAACTTTGAAAAATTCCACAAGGCGGAGTTTAACTCAGAATTTGATGAAACTACCGCCATTGGATTCATAACACAGTCTATTTTCCATAAATAATTTTTAGAAAAAAAAAACTCAAAATTTGAGAACGGGAAGCTCAAAATAGGCAAAGTTCTCACGAGAGTTCTCATTGTAGGCACCCCAGGAAGTCTCCACCGGCCTCATTCTTCGGAACCCACTGCACTGGAAATTGCCGAATCGTCAATTGTCACAAGCAACCTCGACTGTCTGTACAAAGAATACATAACTTTGCTCATCATTGCTCGGAGCTCTCGTCGGAGCTACAATTATAATACTTGTGCGAAGCTCCAGGAGCACGCAAGCAACTACCTACTGAATATCTTTGCAGAGTTTGGTTGAATTTTTGAGTAAGGTCCTCAGACGGAAGCTTCCTGTAGTTTTTATCAACGCAAAGCCTCATCCCTTTGGACGAGAGCCAATATTTGTTCCGCGAAGGGACAGAGAATTGTTTAGTTCTTTAGAGTGTTTGGGTTTAATGTTGTAATAAAATAGGGTTTGATGCCTATTCATGAACCTAAGAATAGAAGAGATTCAATAAAAAGAAATTTGATACAAACAGAACATTGTATAACAGGCAATGGTCCTCTCCGTGATGGAAAAGTATTATGCTTTGCTGGACGGATGCTTGGGAAGGGTATCGATACATCTTTGTCCAATCGGACCCTCAATTCCAGTATCCCAGAATAGAGTCCACTGGATTTTTCTAGATCTGGGAAATACTCTGATCATTTTCACATGAACAATAATGTAGACTTTGCAAGGCATGTCCTAGAATTGTGTACCAGTGGCCAATTTCTCATAGGATTTTTACCTCAATGAGGCTGACAACTTGTCCCGACTGAAGACATTGTCGGCATCATACATCGAATACAGCTCTTCCCAAAAGAACACGTCTGGAGATAGCCCCGGGTAGTTGGCTGGTACTCCAGTGACAATTGAGGCAGCAAAGTCCGACTTTCGTTTAGTCTCTCCCAAACCCTGGATGGGGAGGGCAAAAGGTGGACATCTATTGAAGGACTTTCAACATTGCAATATGTGTTGCAATGACAAATGCTCATATTCATCCCTCACCCCTCCACGGGTAATTGCATGGATGATGATCGCAGTGATAGCCCGATCGTTTCAAGGATCGTTTCAAGGAATAGGCAATAGATGTTCTCAAATTCAAGTAAAAAACAAAAGGAAACTACTGGCCTCGTACTGTACAAGGCTTGAGCATGCATTGAGATTTTGTTCAAAACATTCCGTTATTTATAAATAACCTCAACTTCTATAAGCTACCTTATCGAAGTGTAAAGTTGAGCATAGGGCTATCGTGAATAAGTAGGCAATTTGAGGCAGTTCTTGTAGTCTGTACAACCCTAAATGCCTACTGTAACAGAGAAACTCCATGACAAGTACTCCGCAACTCTTAACTCGTAACAAGTAATAACTTAGGAAACTGTCTCTGAATTACACACTAGCTAATTACTCTCAATAGCTAGAAGATTACCCTACACCACTCCAGCTTCATAGATTTACACAACCGGAGAATCAAGATCGAAGCTTCCGCAATCTGTTGAAGATCGATCAAGGTTCGCCGATCTAAGCCCAACAACAACATAACATTGTCAATGCGCATTCCATCACTCAATTCAACCAACCACACAAAACCCAACAGCAACGCACAGAATTCAATCCTCAGACTCAAAATTTGAAGCACCTCCAGATCGTCATACATCGGTAAGCAATCACAGCAAAGGGTTCCAGGGTAACTTTTTCAACTTACATAGGTGACCGAACCCTTCCCCTCCACAATCGGCTCATACGAATGCTCCGCCGAATCAATCCGCTTGAACACCGGGATCCCCGCGCCCTCAACAGCATCAAACCTCGCTTTATATACGAAATACATCACCGCCAACACCACTCCGAAGTAAACTTTAAACACCGAATCCACCCCCCCGATGACTACTCCGAGAAAAACCTCCGCCCACACGGGCATCCCCTCGATCATAATCCCGCTCAGGACCGTCAACACCGCTGATAGTACAAACCAAATTAACGTGACAGCGACAATCGTCCACACTCTTCCGGTTCTCGCCAACTTTGTACTCCGTTTCAGCGCTTTTCTTCCGTAGTTTCCAGGCTCCAGTACGGCTATGACTTGCGCCAGTGCGAAGACGATGGTGAGGAAAATGGTGCCAGCGAGGAAGAGAACAAGCGCAAAGAGAGCAAAGAATATTGGGTTTGGGTTCGACCAGCCAGCGGTGGCGAGGATGGTGGCGAGGATGACGGCGAGCACGACGGCGATGAATACAGAGAAGAAGTAGAGGAGGAGGACGGTCAGGACTGTCCAGAGTCGGGTTATGAACATGCGGAGAAAGGCGTGGGGGAGGGATTTGAAGACTTTGGGGACGATGGAGCGGTCGTCATCGGTGTCGGTGGGGGTGTAGAGGTAGGCTGTGATGTAGGAAACCGCGCCTGTGCCGAGAGTTCCCACTACGTAAATCAAGACGAGGATTGTCCATGACAAGATTTTGAATGACTGGTCGCCCGGTGGGTTGATAGTCTGCAGAATCGGAAGCCAAAGAGTTTCAAAGACCAATTTTCGAATTGAAGCATGGAAAAAAAAGTTCCCGAACTCTTCAAGAACTGAAAAATGGAAAAGTTCCCGAAGTCTTCAAGAATTGAAGCACGGAAAAGTTCCCGAACCCTTCAAGAACTGAAACATGGAAAAGCTAGTTCCCGATCTCTTCAAGAATTGAAGCATGGAAAAGTTTCTGAACTCTTCAAGACCTGAAACATGGAATAGCTTTCGAAATCTCGAATTGAAGCACAGAAAAGTTCCCGAATCTCTTCTACAATTGATAGGTTCCCGAAATATGGAAAAGTTCTTGAATTCTTGAATTTTAAGCATGGAAATGTGTCCGAAATCATGAATAGGCGGATAGAAAGTTCCCGAAACCTCTACTAATTTCGAAGTGGGAAGAGAGAGGGGGACTGTCGGTACCTGAGCAGTGTTGACGGAGCGCTCGACGACGCTGGCGTCGGGAAGCGGCGTAGATGATAGTAACAGGAACAAGTTTTCAAACTCTGCGGCCATCGATCTCAGGAGGTAGAAGGCGAGGAAGAACGGCAGAAACAGACGGTAGTGCTTGTGCAGCAGTCTCGCTGATTCCTTGAAAATGGATGCCGTGCCCCATCTCTCCATTTCCTCCGGACACATCCCCATAGCTCAAAATTGATCAGCTCTTCTGCAAGACTGCACGACGAGGTTGATGTGTGCGCAACGCCAACTTGTGAAATGATCGAAGGATTTGGAAGTCTAAAGAAATACTCGGTGTTCGTTTGTTTCCGACAAACCTTTGCTTGTGAGGACAGGGACTACTGCAGAGCACCCGACTAACTGAGACATCGACTCTGAGGGAACTGTGGATGTGAGTGACGAGAAAAATTTGTCCATCACGGACAGCGTGTTTTTATTTTAACAGTAAACTGCCACCAGCCTTCGTAGCACTGGCGCAATTCTGCAGGGAAGGAGTTTGACCTGTCAGAGTGTCTAAAATTCGCCTCAAAAAATCCCTGCCGACTGAGTGATGGATTCAAGGATTCACGGATTCACGGAACTTGGACGGAGAAGGTGGAAATCAGTGAGCATTCGTTGACTATAAGAATATTTTAACCACTAAGAATCCTTCAAAATGCACTTTGGAAGCTTTTTGTGCAGACAAATTATTGAAATAATAAGGTAGGCATCCCAAATGCGCCACTGAACTTAAAGCGCCATCTTCAGTGTGTGTACATCTCCAAAATCAGTTATGTACCTCTGTGAAAGAAACGCTTTTAGAACCAAACTTTGTTCCTTCATAACTTTTGCATAAAGTATCCAAATGTCGCGTTCTTTGGTGCGTTGGAACCTCCTTTCCTTGGCCAATAAGAATATATAAGAATTTGAACAGTCTAATAGTAGTAATTAGGTACAGTAGCAATTAGTGGCGGTTTGGGGATACCTACCTTAGAGTTAATCGTAAAGTTTCATCCTGTATTTGTAAAGGGGTGTTAGAGAAAGGTTTAACTACAAACAATACAAAAGGAATAGGACACTAAATTTCATTTGCCCCTAGTTTTGGTATTCCAAGGAGTTTTGTGTTGTACTTTTTTCAAATTCCGGCCCTTAGTTCCACATTGTACACACTTTATGACTTTACGATTAACTCTAATATAGTACATGCCTTAACTTCACAAGAAGTGAAGTTAACCCCTAAAGGACTGAGACCTTTTTTCTGCCAAAAAACACTGAAAACTGCCTTTTCTATAGCAAACAATAAAAAAAATTGAAAAATGTTTTTTTTGCACATCTAACTGTAGGATCTTACACTTAACCAGTATGAGAATGTATGGAAAAAATTTCAGAATTTTTGACCGAACAGATTGCAAGGTATTTGTGTTTAAAGTGGAAAAAACAAGTTTTTCAGCACATTGCGGGACTAGATTTTTTGACTTTGAACATTTTTAACTTAAAATTTTTGCACTACAGAGTTTTGAGCTTTAAATCTTTATAGTGGAGAATTGAGTTGAGAGTCTAGGGGAAAAAAAATTATTCAAAAAAACTTAATTATCAATCCTAAAAAAATTGTTAAGTAGAAGTAGGTACGAGATACAAGGAAAATCTAAAATATTCATATATTTTAGATGGAAGTAAAATATACTAATCCCAATGGTGAGATTGTTCTAACAAGTAAACTAAACCACAAGAATTTATTTTTTTTGAAAAATTGCAAAAAGAGCATTCAGAAATGCATCCTACAAGTTATTTTTTTCAAGAAGATGCTCTAACTGCCCGAAAAACAAGAATGTCCATAACTTTCTCATAACAAATCCAAATGAAATGAATCAACTCTTCCCAGATAGACAAAAATATAATCTATGAGAAAAAAAATATTAAAAAAAAAAAATCAAATTTTTGCCAATTTTTTTTTGCTGCCCAGGTTGCCCGCCATCCCTTGTTTTGAACTTATTTGGTCATAACTATTGTTTCCGGGCACCCATTGTGAAAAAAATTATATTCTTACGAAGCTAATCAGCTGTTCAAGCTCCAGAAAAAGTTTCAAAAAATCAAGAGAAAATTTCAGCCCGTAGGTACCTGCCCGAAAACGCATTTGTCTCCCGAAGGGACAACGGTCCTTTAGGGGTTAAGGCATGTACTAGTGTTATAGATTCTCATTCTAAAATCAATGAAGGTTGTACATTTGGGTGGTATTAGGTCAACGGTTGGTATTCGGTTGAGCTACCTTATACCATATTTATACCATATATGGAAAATTTCGTTAAAATGACATTTGAAATCCACCATTTTTCCATTCCATTCCTTCTTTAGCCCTATAAAGTCTAGGACAAGTGTACATTGCTAACATCTAGGTTAGTTTTAAATTTCAGAAATCTAGGATTGACATAGATAATAGACCAAGCAGTTTGAAAAATCTAGGATAGTTATAGATTTCAAATATCTAGAACAAGTGTAGATTTCAAAAATCTAGTACTAATATAGATTCTGGGACAGAAAAAATAGTTCAACCTGGGCGGTCTGAATTGCTAAAAGTGCCAAACTAACGGAATACCGCCATTTTAATGAAATTGGCCATATATATAGTGTTAATGCAGTCACTACATCTTCTGAAAACATTGCGCCATTGTTACTTCGCCCCAAATTCTGCAGTTGGGAATTACTAGCAAGGCCTTTTCAATTAGTACGCGAAACTGTAAGGAAAGGAGGAGTTTTGGGAACTCATTCACAACAGTTTTTAGTTGGTGATAAAGCCAAGAAGCTCTTACAAATCTGAAGCCTCGATACCTCAAGATTTCATGGCATGAAAGAAAGCAATGGAGTCGTAGACATGAACCATTGTCTTCCAATTCATAGATCTAGAAGATATGAAGTCTCAAACATCAATGTATTAATGTGTACAAGAGCAAAATAATGAAGTAATATTTGCTTAGATGGTGCTGTTCAAAATGCCAAAATCATGATGTTCAAGTGCCCAGAACTCTTAAACACGGCCTAGAATTTTGGACCTTGGTTTCAGATGTGGCCACTGAAACAAAGCCAATAACACAGAAATCCACCATTTTAACAACTTTCAGAGTTTCCTACCTTACCTGTGAGGTGCACCAAGAGATCTTTAATAAGATTTCCGAAGTGATTTACTCCGTGCACCTACAGAACTCTGCAAAGGTGCAACGAGAGTTCTGTAATGAAATTTCCAAGGGTCCAAAAAATTGACTCTGACATTATTTGAATGTGCGACAAGTGTACAACGTATAGTCAATAGTGGTATTCAAATCCGATGTTTCCCCTTCGAACCTCTAGACACTGGCAACCAGATTCATTACTGGACAGGGTTCCAATCCTCAATCCTCCACAAGTGATCAAGATCTATGCATCGATGGCCAAATTCCAACAGAGCGGTAAAACAGTTGGAGAAGGACAACAATGGCAAAATGGTAAGCGTCTCTGAGGTAGGTAGAGAGGACAACAATGGCAAAATTGTCAGAGTCTTTGAGGTAAGTTAGAGAAGGACAATAATGGCAAAATTGTCAGAGTTTGTAACGTAAAGAAGAACTCCCTACAACCGATATTTCACAAACTTGGTGGTATTCCACAAACTTGGCGGTACAGTAGAACCTCTCTAAACCGATAGATCTATCCGGGACCGGTCTGACAAGATTATCTTACAGAGGTTTATTTGTTTATGGAGGGTCAACATAAGGAGGCTCTATTGTATTCAGTTTAGACCATGCAGTCTGAAATTGCATTTAGATGTTTCATATTCGTTCACAAGTAGTTGCTAAATGGGAGCATGCACAGCAATGGAATTTGACCTCCAACATTGTAGTCAAAGGTCAGGCGTTTCAGCGTGAAGTCTTTCTTAGTACGTCTCGTTATGAGAACATTGCAAGCAATTCCGTGCTTCGTGGAAGATCAGATCTTGCTTAGTACGTCTCCTTGCATGCACATTGCAAGCAATTGTGGGCTGTGTGGTGAGTTAGATCTTGCTTAGTACATTTTTGGTGCACATATTGCAAGCACTTGCATGCTTCGGTCAGACCCTGCTTACCTTTAGTTGATAATTGTATGAGTGCCTGTGTAGCAGCAGCACAAGCTTGCCATTTTGTAGATCGAATAGAGTAGACGTTTCTCTCTTGTCGAACCTGCTTGTGATGCGGACTACCTGTAAGGAACCGCAAGTGAAAAGGACGCGAGCAGGAATCGCTCTGAGTCGCACCGCAAAGGGCAACAATCTCCTCTCCCTCACTCTCGTCACCGGACCACCCCACGATGGTGTGTTCGCCGACCAGATGGAGCACGAGCTGCAAGACCAGACCCCTGCGACTCTCGCCACCGAGCTCTCCCGCATCCTAGCTCACGACCCCGATCTCCATAGCGCTCTCGCTCCCTGTCGCCCTCAGACGACGAACTGAAGCAGTATTGTGATGCCGTCCGTGAATTTCCAGGCATGGAGGCTTGGTACACCATGGATCACTCGACCGCCTACCTCAACCACATCATCGCGGAGTTCAAAGAAGAGCAAGAGCACACCGTCCTCTTCCTCGACTTAGAGATTCCTGGCCAAGCCGCTGCGAAGCTGTCCACAATTGAAACAGATGACGGGCAGACAATCTTTTTCTCCGAAGGGAAAACAGTAGAGAAAACAACGCTACATTCCATCGAAAGCCTTGTCAAGCGAACAAGCAATCCTTCTCTTCACGCAATCTTCATGTAAGGTGGTGTGCTCTAAAAGCAATTGTGTTCTTCAAATCGCCCCTATAATTAGCTCTGAAATGGATATGAGGTGGTCCTCTTTAGCCATTGAGTGAATCGAAGAAAAGTGTTATTTATTGCAAGAGTCAATCATTCTTCTTGGTTTCCTCATGTCTCTTTACAATTTGTAAGCATTTGGAGGGATTTTAGGAGACCTTTGGTCACAAATAGATGCCTACAACATAAATTTTTGAAAATTTCTAAGCAATTCAATAATATTTGAAAAAATGCAAGACCAATTATGTTAGGCTCACTTTACATTTAGAGGCTAGGCCAATTTGTTGTGTTAGAGGCCAAAAATCCTCACTTGTGATTGGACAAAACGTTGAAATCGGTCCCAATCCCTTTACACCTATAGGCTGGGCCAATTTGAACAGACATTTTGTTAAAATGGCAATATTCTTCTGCCTTTTTTCCATTCATTTTCTAGGATTAGTATAGAATTCAGACCACATGGCATAAACCTAAAAGTGCCAAGTTTGTGGAATATTGCCATTCTAATGGGTAAGTGAGGATGGCCTTTAGCCCAAAAGAGACCGAAATTTTGTGCAATCGGCCTCAAGGGGAATTGACCCGGAATCTAATTGTAAAGTGGCCCTTACATTCCGCATATATTTTTTTTTCTCTGAAAAATGAAAAATGAGTTAAAAATCTTGGTATCTACAGACCAGCCCTTAAATGGTCACTTTTAGAGTAGACTACCTTACAATACATGGCAGGGGAGAATGATAAAACTTACTACTTTGGAATTAGTATCACCTGCAGACCAATCGTGGATTCGTGACCCGCGGCGATTCCAACGCAGGTCACGCGGCCCGGAAAGATGACGTGAGCTTCACTGCACTCCCTTCACTTTGTCCCATCAATCGCTTCAACTAATCACCGACGAATACTACAGTATTTCTTGTTGCATTGCAGTTGTGCACCTGCAGGTGTGCAGAAATTTTCGGCTCCTTGAGAGTTATTTCAAAAGTTCCGGAAGGAACCTTGTCAACTTCCGTTGAAGCGAATTGACGGTGCCATGCCAACTGTGTATATACCGGCTTTCAAACTGTGATTTGCAGTGCCTCTTCAAGTGAGTGGTGTCCAAAGCGTGGTGTTCGTGGTGAATTCATCTTGGTTGCTTTCAGTTCTCATTTATGTGTTTTCTAGTTATTGCGGGGCTTTTGTTCACTTGCTGTTTGTGGATTAACATATGGCGAGAGAGAATGGCTTGTGCTTTATGTAGCTGGATTTGGCAGAAGCTCTGTTTGACAGATACAATATACTTATAGTTTGATTTATTGTTGGGCAGTCTGGTTTGGGACCCATGGAGGGTGCGCAGAAGGCTGTGGTGGAGACCAAACCCAAATCCCCAGCAAGCACATGGACAGCGGACGCGCCTGGGGTTTTCTTTACGCTATTGCTCGCAATCTGGGTTGTGTTGGTGGCAGTACAGATCAAAGAAGGGAATTCACGATTGTGGCAGTATTTGCTGCCCTTGCATTTTTTGAAGAAGTCAATCAGTCTCTGAGCCTTTTTTTGCGATGGAGACCTGAGATAACTACTGGATTGACACCCAAGGTGGCAGCGAATTCTCTAAATATGTCCGTGTTTCTTTTACATGCCTCTATCAGCTCCTTATGAGGTGAGGTGCCGGACATGAAAATTACAAAGGAGTTAAAGCATGATACTCTTTGTTTCAATCTACATTTTGTTACTTGTGTTGGACAGCATGCAGTCTTCTATCCGTGTCACCGTAGATGAGTCTCTCAGAGATACTAGGTTAGTTCAGTTAGTAGCTAATAGGTTGCTCTTAATGATTAGTTAGTTACGCTTCTGTTTCTTTCCCCATCCCTCTGGTCACATATATGTACTGGCTCTTTCAATTTGAATTTCACCTGTGTGGTGGACGTTACACATTATTGCTTGTTATTCCCAACATGGTATCAGAGCTCCCCGAGGGGACAATCCTCATTCAGTTTGTTCTTTAAGGAAGACACAGAGTCGTTAGTACGATTGAGAGAGAGAGAAGAGAAGAGCCGATTTGTTTTCAATTTTGTTTCGTTTGCTGTGTGCATCAAAGAGAGAGATAAGTGAACGGATTCAACATGCTCAGTATAAGTAGCGTAGCAAACCAATTGACGCAGAAGTTCTATGTACGTGATTTAAGAAGCGGTTTCATACAAGTCCCAACATCGATTGCAATAGTTCGGGCCTCCAAGCCATCGCAAGATCAACAGCCTAGGAACTAGCATCATTAACAGTAGACACAACGATATTAGCAGTAACAATTAGCATTATTAGCATACCTTCTTTCTCCCACACCTTTTATTTCTCCATACCTTCTCAGTAAGCATGTCTACATCTGATGTACTGATCGATAGCCACAAGCTTACCACAAAAAACTACCAAACATGGAAGACCCGTTGCAGGCTCCTTCTTATGAAAGAAAACACTTGGAAATATGCGGACCCAACGGGCAACAACCGTCCTGTCGTTAATGAGCCTGAGGACCTAGCTAGAGGACGCACTAGAACACTTTATTCTATCACGATGTCCTGTTGCGAATCAATCTTCAATGAACTTTCCGATATAAGTGACCCGAGAGTTGCCTGGAACACGTTACAGGAGAGATTTGAGAGGACGAATAACGCATCAAGATTGATGCTGTTAGACAGGCTAAACTCCATCAGGCTACCGGAGGGAGGATCCATAAGCGAATACATCGGCAAGATCCAAGAAATAAAGTTGCAGCTAAGAGGCGTGGGTCACACTGTTTCCGATACTGACCTTGTTGAACGCATGTTGAACACCTTACCGCCAAGTTACGAAGCAGTTTATAACCAAGTCAGCACCCTCACGAGCATGCCAACGTTGGAGAACTTGACCACCTTGCTGTCTCAACACGAGCAAAGGCTGCACTTCTGACAATCAACTTGTCTACCGATTCCCCAACACACCGAGGCACTAGCAGCTCGTTTTCAGCGTCACGGGTCTCAAGCTGGTGGATCTAACTTCAGACCACCGTACCCTCCACAATGATACTCACCGGTTAGACCCACTTATAACCAATCCTATGCATCACCTCGTGTTTGCAATTGGTGCGGTTTGGAAGGGCACTTCATTCGGGACTGTCAAGCGTTCACGCATGAGCTGGCAAGAAGGGCACATGCACGACATACCAGTCCACAGAGCATGCGGAGAGGGAGCACTTCACCCACATTTCACGCAAACGTCCTGATGCAGGACCTGGACGAGCCTTACATGGAGTGGGAGAATACCATCCCCAACTTCAACGCAACGATGAACGACATCCACGGTGTCGACTCCAACACCCCAAGGTCATGGATCATCGACTCCGGGTGTTCACAGCATGTGAGCGGTGACCCACATCAGTTCTCTCAGTTAGAGATAGCGCCTAGCTCAACAAAGGTACAAACAGCCGGCAAACAACTTCTCTCAATTGAGGGCAAGGGCAGTGTGAATTTTGGAAACAATGATGAAATAAAAATTAATGAAGTGTACTTCGTGCCCGGTCTCTCGTTCAACCTCTTGTCGGTCGGGGCCATTGCTGACCTCGGCTTAACAGTTGTCTTTGACAACAAGGAGTGTCTTGTATATCAAGGCATAGATAATATCGTAGGCCGCGGAAAACGCGATCCAGAGACGGGGCTGTATCGATATATAGTCCCCGATCCAAAATTCAAGGTCTGTGCAGTAGCATCAGCTTCAGTTGCTCATCTCTAGCACTGGAGACTAGGTCATTTGAACTTCCATAGTTTAAGGTCCATGGGTACCCATGATGTTGCGAAAGGCGTTCCGCTCATTTCAAGTTCCCACGATGTCTGTGAGAGCTGCTCCACGGGCAAACAAACCCGAACAGCAGCACCCAAAACAGCTTCACGTCCCCGTGCTAAAGAACCTTTGGCGCTCATACACTCTGATCTATGTGGCGAGATACGACCCATATTGCTAGGAGGAAATTCGTACATCGTGACTTTTACGGATGATTATTCTCGATTTACTTGGCTTTATCTAATGAAGCACAAGTCTGAAACATTGAAGTATTTTCGATACTTCAAAGCGGTAGTTGAGTTGGCCTTCAAAACCAAGATTAGGGTACTTCGAAGTGACAGAGGGGGCGAATTTCTCTCACATGAATTTCAAAGGTTTCTCCAGGAAGCAGGGATTCATCATGAATTGACCCAAGCATATAGCCCACATCAAAACGGGGTGAGCGAAAGGAAAAACAGAACCTTACTTGACAAGGCACGCTCCATGACATTTGACGCACAAACACCGCTCTTTCTTTGGTCGGAGGCAGTCAATATTGCAAATTACCTCACCAATTGCTCACCTACTCGGGCTAACTCAAGCATCAGTCCGTTTCAAAAGCTACAGAACACCGCACTGGAGTTGCACCACCTTCGCGTCTTTGGATGCGTCGCTTTCGTACACGTACCTGCAGAGCGAAGAATCAAGTTGGACGAGCGAAGCCTCAAGTGCATCATGGTCGGCTACTCTGAATGTTCCAAAGGCTATCGATTATATCACCCGGAGACAAGGACGATCAAGACCAACATTGATGTCAAGTTTGCCGAAGCACAATTTTGGTCTTCCCTCAACAGCACCCTGTGGGCGCTAGATTACCCACCCTTGGTAATAAAGCGAACACCGACCAGGTTCTATGCCTGTATCCACATTTTTTAATATATGGGGGTGATGTGAGTGCGGTCCACTGTGCCTTCCAAGCAATGGATCTTTTTTGCTAACGTTTCCTAAGTGTCGTGGATGGCAGCGAATAATTAGTAATGCATGTAGTAACTCACAAGTTAACTGCAATGTTCAGAGTGATGGTGAAATCCTAACTCCCTAACTACCTATCCTATGTCGAGGGTCGACTGAGTAGTTGGCGTCATTTATAACATCCCTAACTGCATAAAAGGGGGAACCTCTATGTTCTTTCGATGAACCCCTAAGACTATCTTGGGTTTCTAAGACTCCACCTAGAAGTTCTACTTTTAAAAGCTATCCCTAAGGTTCCAACTTTGGAATGTAACTCTAGATTTTACTTCTTTAACTTGATCTTTAAATATTAACTACCGACTTGTGCTCGATGTTTTGACTTTTGACTCTAGGTTTCTATTTCTAAATTAACTCTAAGATTTATCCTTGAATTTTAACTCTATGTTTTAACTTTTAACTCTAAGTTTTTACTCCTAAACTAACTCTAAGATTTACCCTTGAATTTTAACTCTAGGCTTTAACTTTTAACTCTATGGTTTTACTCCTAAATTAACTCTAAACTCTACCTTTGAATTTTAACTCTATGTTTGACTCTACGTTTTCACTTTGACTCTAGATTTTCTTCTACTTCCAACAACTAATTCTAACTTTAACTTCTACCTCTAACTTTTAACTTCTACTTTTAGCTTTTCACTCTAACTTTTTACTCCCCAATTGATTCTAAAGTTTAACCTTTAAATTTAATCTTAACTTTTGACTTTTGACTTTTGACTTTCTACTTCCAACTTTAATCCTATCGTTTCAATCCTAGATGAACTCTAAATGCTACTCCAAGTTTTGACCTCTACTTTTTACTCTATTCCTAACTCAAAAATCTACTTCCTAAGTTAATTTTCAATTCTACTGTTGACCTCTACTTTCTACTCTAATTTTTGACTCCCTAATCAACTCTAACTTCCTTTTCTAAACTACCCTAAGGTTTCACTGGAAATTTTGACCCCCTAAGTTAAACTTCCAAATTAATTCTATTTTCTAACTTCCCAAAGTTAACTCTAGATTTTGACCTTAGAATTTTAACTTTAAGAAATAAAATGTAAATTGATTCTAATTCTAACCGCTAATTAATCCCTAATTTTAATCTTAAATTCTCTTTCTAATTTAAATCCCTAAGGTCCGTCCATGATTCTTTTTGGATGATTTTTACTCAAAATTCTTCCATCCTACCCCCTACCGCTTAACTTAGCCTAACGCGGTCAGTTTACGGTCAAATCTTAATTATAAGATGTTTTCGGAGACCTCTATTCCTAATCTATCAACTTTTGGATCTAAACTTCTAATTTGCACTAATCTCGGATGCTAATCACGCTCTAAGGGCTGATTAGGAAAATAAATGTTAATTAGGGAGAAACATAAAAGATTAAATCAAAAACTCACCTCTTCACTACCGGTTTCGGAAATAACTTCGTCCACGTCCACGTGTACATCCTCATGCTCCATGGTAATCTTTGGTTTTTGTTTGATTTTCTAAGCTCACCGCTTATTTAGAAAATATTACAATTTTTGATGATCTAAACTCTTTCTTTCTTCTTCTCCCTTCTTTTCTTTCTTCCTCTCTCCTTCTACTCTAGTATTATTCCACCTAAGCTTTTATGGGTCTTACACTATGGTTTCAAACTACGAAAAGGGTTTAAATGTTCTTCCTACCCTCTTACACAACCTTGCTTTGTGTCATCCTAATCCTCCTCCCAACGGTTGCAAGGAGTTCTTCCAGATTTCCTACCTAATCTCTTAGCTAGGCACTATTCATCGTCTCTCTCCTTTCCACTCCTATAACACATCCTTCTCCCTAATTTCCTTCCATTGTGTGTAGGTGTGAGTGGTGATAGAACCCGATTTCGTGTGCAGGTACGGTGGTGCTCCGCTCTCTTCTTCCTCCTCCCTTTCGTATTTTTATTGGCCCTAATTCTACTTCACCCCTGCTTAGCACTTAATTAGTCCAACATTCCTTTAGTTTGCTTTATCTTTGTTTGTGTTCTGGTTTGAGAGAACCAAAATATGAAACAAACAAGAAAAAAAAAAGGAATCAAAATTTGGGAGGAGCCCCGGTTGCCCACCGAGAGCCTGCTGTCTCAACTGGAGCCTGCTGTCCCAACCGAGAGCCTCTGTCCAAACCGGGAGCCTCTGTCCAACCGAGAGCCTCTGTCCAACCGGAGCCTGCCTGGCCCTTCCCGGCTGGCTGGCTAGGGGGGGTCGGGATTTAAATCTTTTTTTTTTTTTAAAACAACACAGAACTTCTGATTTTTGATGGGATGTTGGTTGGGATGCTAGTTTCGGATGCTGGCTGGATCTGGTTTCGGATGCTGGACTGGATGCTGGCTTCGGATCTGGTTTTTTGCTAAGGCTATATTAAGGCTGGTTTTTTGCTAAGGCTATTTTAGGACTGGTTTTTTGCTAAGGCTACTTTAAGGCGGGTTTTTTGCTAAGGCTATTTTAATACTAAATTGCTGGCTAAGGCTAGGGGGAAATAAAACCTCGGGGGTACTAAACTCACTAAGACCGTGGGAAACAACTAAACTAAATAAAACTTTGGAAGACACTACACTTGATAAGTGCAAAGGAACCTACATCTCTTGGAAGCTAAACTCTGGAGGTTTCCACAAAGGTCTTGGAAACTAGACTTTGGAATCTAAGGCTATGGAGGTTCAAAGCTTCGCCGTAAAATTGGATTTAACACCAACTTTAGGACTTGTGACACTCCACGGGTTCAAAGCTCCGCCGTCTAAGAGTATTTTAACACACACTGTAGGACTTGACGTTGTTACTAGTTCAAAGCTTCGCCGTCGCTTTGAGGGGTCCACGCAACAAGGGGGATATTAGAAGAAGATAGAAAAGACAACTTAGACACACGTGTGACAAAGCCAAAGCTTCGCCGTCCCGAGGGGGGGTCCACGCAACAAGGGGGATATTAGAAGAAGGTAGAAAAGGCAAACTTAGAAACACGTGTGACAAAGCCAAAGCTTTGCCGTCCCGAGGGGGGGTCCATGCAACAAGGGAAAGATTAGAAGAGGGTGAGGACACATAAGTGAGGAAAAACACACGTTTTAGTACACGTAAAGACACACAACTTCACAAGCTAAAGGCCCCCCAAAGCGGCATCGCCAAGGTACGGTGGGGGTGACTTTAGGATTAGGACACGACCCAAAAGACTCCTAAACTCACAAGTTAGCTCACAAAGGTACAACAAGAGAGAACAAGGACTCTTAACTCGTAACAAGGATATAATAAACACACGAGAAGTACACAAGGCAAGATAGAAGGACCCCCAAGGACCTTCAAAGCTTGAAATCTAGCAACAATGGAGCAAAAAAGTGCTCCAAAAACACCGTAGAGGTTTTTGGCTTCAAACGCCAAATTATCCAAAGCAAATTGGACCCACGGATCCAAACAAAAGTGAGGGGGTGTTTTAGAGAGAGAAATGGGGCCCTTATATAGGTTTCCCAAGGGCTCACCCCTCTCTCTAAAGCTCTAAGGTAACCTTATCAACGGGGATTTTCATCCTCATCCTCAAAGATTTTCATCCTACATCCTAAATTTCTACTTCTACCATCTATGCTGGACCAACATCCTAACTTTTGGAGATTAGCTCCAATCGCCGAACGGATTGCGCCGTTGGATCCAGATCGCCGTGTTTAGTCCTAGATCCCCCTATCCCTGTACCGAAGCCAAAAACCCATCGTAGGCTAATTTAGTTTAAAAACCAAATCGTGGTAAAATCTTAGATCTTGGGGGTCTCCTATTTTGAGAAATGTGAATAGCCTAGGGTCTCCGGTAGGTGCGAGAGAGTCGGGAAGGACTTTTGGTTGACTTGGTTTCGCCATCGTATGGTCCCGGAATGCTGGTCAACGCGGCGGGGACCCCGCCACGTGGTTAAATTCCGAGGAATCTCGCCGGTTCGGGTACTTGCCGCTATCGGAATGTTGTGAAACTTCACGGAGCGCATTATTAACATAAAACAAGCTAGTCTAATTTTTAGTGAGATTTTATTGTAACCTGGGTAATTTCCATGAAATTCCCGTTGGAGGTTAGGAGGGTTGACCACCCGGAAAAAGGTTCTTCTGCAAGTCGGAAGATGCCGGGATTTTTCACGTGACCTCTCAGGGAGTCGCATGAAAGACGTGCGGGTATGTTTCCGTACCTGGCACGATTGGTCAATGGAGATTTAAACTGGACATCTCCGAGAATGAGCGACGATGCGAGAATCTTCTGCAAGTGGAGGAATCTTGGCGAACCGATTTCGCCGTTGGACTCCTGGCATGGGATTCACCCTAGAACACCATCCTTGGACTGTAGATTCCTCCACGGGCCCGGTCTTGCGTGAATGGCTCCTGCATGCTAACAATCGGGATTTTGGGAATTCGTCGATTTAATGGGGAATTCTAAATCTAACTCTAGGACCCGACCTAGTGGCCTCGCTGTGGATCCCTCGGACCGACCTAGTCATGAACTGCCACATTCATGGTGGGATTTAGCCCTTTTGGGGCTGTGTGCCTCGAATCCTCCAAATCTAACCTTTTCGTTATTTCTATACTATTTTTAGGTAAGGTTTGGGGGATTCTAAGTAAAAAACACAAATCTAGACCAAATACTATAATGGGTATGACACAACCCTATTTCGGTTCTACACTCTTTTTATGGATTTTTCTATACTTTTATCAACTTTAAATTGCAAATTTCCAAAAAAATAATTCTACGAGTCCCAAGTGACAAATTGGGAGCTCATACACCCCTACTGCACCCAACGTTTCGATTGAAGCACTCCCGGAGAAATCAGCCATAATTGAGGTATTGGATCCTATCCTACTACCACCGTGCCTGCCTCATTTCAACAGTCATAACGTCCCCACGTTGGAGCATCATGACGTTGTAACCAACTCCACCACAGCCCCTGATCCATCTTCACCGTCGAATCAACAAGGCATGCATGGCGTTGCCACGTCGCCTCAACCACAAACACCAGTACAGCTACCTGGCTCTCCCATTGAGATCCCGCCTTCCCAAAATAGCTCATCCCCTGGACCGCGCCACTCTAGCCGACTCAAGTTCCCCAGCTGTCGATTAATTGACTACGCCATGAAAGTGGAATTCATGGGAAACTTGCAAGCTTGTCTCAGTGCCTTTGCCGAACCTGTTTATTTGGAGGCATGCGTCACTACACTCGACAAACCCATATTCTTCAAAGATGCAGCGAACGACCCAAATTGGCAAGCAGCAATGCAACAAGAGATTAATTCTATTCACGACAACCATACTTGGTCTCTTATGGAGCTGCCACCAGGTCAGAAGGCCATTGCTGTTAAATGGACTTATAAAATCAAATCCGGCACTGCCTCTGCTAATCCAAAGTATAAAGCCCGCTTAGTCGCTCGTGGAGATCAACAGAACTCAGGCTTTGATTATCAAGAAACTTTTTCTCCTGTGGTGAAATGGTCCACTATGAGGACTGTCGTTTGTTTAGCCACCATGCGAAATTGGCCTCTCTATCATTTGGACGTAAAGATAGCTTTTCTTCACGGTGATATTACAAACACTGTCTACGTTAAACAACCTCCGGGCTTCATCGAACTTGGTCGAGAACATCTAGTTTGCAGACTGCACAAAGCATTATACGGCCTCAGACAATCATTGAGAGCCTGGTATGATTGCATTCACACTTACCTCATTTCTATCGACCTTCATCCATGCACCACTGATCCAAGTCTGTATGTTCATCGCCACAACGACTCCATCGTTCTTTTGGTCATATACGTCGATGATCTCATGATCACCGGCAACAATTCTCAGCAAATCACTCGTCTACAGAACCAGCTTTGCTCTGAATTCTCAATGACAATATTGGGCATCCTATCCTTGTACCTGGGAGTAGATTTTCTCTACAGTAACCATGGGATCATGATGTCTCACCAACGATACATTGCCAAATGCTTGAGCGATATGAACCTAACCGATTGTCTCCCTGCACCCACTCCTATGGAGGCTGCTCTCTACGGAACTTTGAGCAAAGAGATGGACTCGCTTCTATTGGAGGCAGAAGATATTATTTACTATTGCATGGGCGTCGGAAAGCTTCTTCACGTCACCAATACTCGGCCAGACGTCGCTTTTGCAGTGGGCATCGTTACCAGGTTTACATCTAACCCAAGAGCAGCTCATTTACAAGCTATGCTTCACATTTTCCGCTACCTCAAAGGAACTGCAGACCTCTCAATTCACTATCCGAGAGGGGGAGATGTGATACCTTTTGCACACTCGAACAGTGACTATTTGGGAGATCTCGATGAGCGGAAATCTACCTGTGGTTTTCTTATGAGTACCGGCACATCACCAATATCCTGGAAAAGCAAGCTGCAGAACGAGGTAGCTCAATCAAGCTCCGAGGCAGAATATAGAGCCCTAGCCGAAGCTGCAAAAGAAGCTATGTGGCTCCGGAATTTATTTGAGGAAATACATTCTCCCATTATGCGGCCTATCACTGTGTTTTGCGATAATCAATCTTGTATTAAGATGGCTAGGAATCCCATCTTTCAAGGCCGCACGAAACACATTGAGAAAACCTGCCACTTGATTCGAGATCACGTGAAGAAGGGAAGGATTTGTCTCGAGTTCGTTCGGTCACAACAACAGACTGCCGACATACTGACCAAGCCCCTGAACAAAGTTCCGTTTCTCGAACTCCGAAGTTGACTAGGCTTGATGACTACACAGGAACTTTCGAATCCACACGATTCAAGTCTCAACCACTTCTCAGCATAAGATTCGCTTACGGATAGTGGACTAAAGGGGAGTGTTGGACAGCATGCAGTCCTCTACCCGTGTCACCGTAGATGAATCTCTCAGAGATACTAGGTTAGTTCAGTTAGTAGCTAATAGGTTGCTCTTAATGATTAGTTAGTTACGCTTCTGTTTCTTTCCCCATCCCTCTGGTCACATATATGTACTGGCTCTTTCAATTTGAATTTCACCTATGTGGTGGACGTTACACATTATTGCTTGTTATTCCCAACAACTTGTGCTTGCAATGAATCCGATAGACGCAAATGACAAAACAAATCAGTGCATCCACTGAAGAAGTGTTCTATAATCCTTTCGGGGTTTATTTGTGAAGTAGCTGGATACTGCTGTGCCTAATTGCAAGTGACTGTGTTTGCAGTGATTGGGTTGATGGTGAAGGAAGCGCAAATTTCAGAACTAACGAACATGCTGTCCCACGACGTGCTTTACAACCGGACATGGCCTGGAGGTTACACTGCATCGGCGATGTCCTGTGGATTCTTCGCTTATGATAAATGAGACTTGATACGGAAGCATCTCTACAGTGCCAAGGCGCCTTACCGGCTTGTTCATCATGAGGTCGTGCTCATCTGTTTCACTCGTGCTCTTCAGCGAGACTTGTGCATCGACTACGTGATTCTGACTCTCATGTGCGAGGTACGAGCGATGATGCCGGAAATGAATAGGGGTGTTTGCAATTTGGAGTACAATAGAACTTGCCTTAATGCATGGTGTCGGGACTAGTGGTTAGGTGTGCATTAAGAGAGGATAATGCATTCAGAGAAGTGTAGTAATGTCCACCTAGATAATGTCCATCTAACTACATTACTTTAAAGAAAATGTGCTTGGAATTGGGCCCTACTCTTTGCATACTTATTCTCTGCATACCTACTCTCTGCATACTTGTCATCTATGCCCCCAAAGAGGATGCACTAACACGACTTCTATTGTATTGGGACAAAAGTAGTCTGAACCAGTCTAGTGTATTTCTAAAAACCAAAGGTCAATGAGATAAGCTTTGTAGGACTTTTTTTTCTGTAATTTCTTATATTTGAAACCCTACGGTTTACTCGGCTTTGCTATCACAAAGCCTACTTGCTCTACCTTGTAGGCTTTGTGCTATGTGAATGTCTCAAAGAGCATCCTGAGGCTAGAATGGGTTGGAAGTTCTTCAAAACATGAGGGTCTAGAAGAAGAAAACCTGTAGTATATTGGGTTTCTTTTAGATCCTATATAATACAAACTAGCTAGGTCTTATTAGGAACGGGTACCTTTTGCATCATCCACAATGTTGCCCAACACAAGGAACGTTTTTTGAATTCCCTGCAGGTATTGTACTAAAAATCTCCTCCAAGGCAACATAAAAATGTAGCAAATTGATGTTCACAAGGAAATGTGAGACAGGGAATTTCATTAATTTTATGAAGGGAAAATTTGTGCATTTTTCACTGTTATTAGAAGATGTCCCTACCTCCAAATCAACTCAATTTTTGAAATTCAATATTCTATAATGTAGATTTTTGCCTCTAAAATCTAATGTCAGTATAGATTTTAGTGCACAAAATCAATACTATTTATAGATTTTGGAGTCTCAAATCTAACTAATATGTAGATTTTTAATTTCAATCTCATTGATTAGTACATTTCAGATTTTCTGATCTAGATCCTTTCTAGATTTCAAGAGTTCTAAATATTAGTAATATGTAGATTTCATTTGTTTGAACATTTCGAAATTTCATAAATTATAAAAATTTCTTAGAATTCTGAAGTATACAAACTTGAAAAATGCTAAATTCTGTGAGTAGAATACATTGTAGTGTAGATTGACAACTTACAAGTCTTATGTGTCCAACCTCACGGTACCCTTGACAATTGATATGGGACAATTGCATCTTGTAAAATCTACCAAATACTTGGTGGAAACAACATTGAAATGTAAAATGTGTGCAAAGTCTACCAATTTGGATTGCACACCGGGGATTTGGAGAAAATTTATGAAAATCCCTACAAAGAAAACCCAAAATTTTCTTGTGCATAGGAATTCTTTGAAGATCCCTCCACGATGACATTAGAACACAGGGAAACACATAAATTGACAAAAACTAGGAAGGAAAAACTACAAAAACTCCAAACCAATCACAGGGAATTCTAGAAAAGTCTACTATACAATACACTAGACAAGGAAATCAAAGGACCCTTCAAACATTGTTTTAAGCCTAGCTATAAACGTTTCTTACATAGAGCAATGTTTAAGTACCTGCATGCAATAACATTTGATGCATGTATATATGGGAATGGTTAAATTTGAGTTCCCACATTGCTTTATTTGTTTCCTTATTTGGAAACATTTGTTTTCAATGATTTATCTATTTTTAAGAGGGTAGATATTTCATATTATAATAATCTAAACCAATGAACTCTGTACCTTAAAGTTAGGTTGCTTATTTGTTTGATTGATATGATGAGATCTAAGAAACCATTAGTCCCCCAATTGCATTCTTAATATTATTGGAAAGCTCTTTGCAAGGAGGGGTGCATGGACTTTATTTCTTGGTGTTTGGACTTACGATATAAAAGTCATGGATTTTGAATTAATTTTAAATTAAAAAATTGAATTAAATTTTCTTATATTTTAGAAAAAACATAACTTTCACATCGCATGCCCAAATGCCACAGTACAAAGCCCTTGCACTCCCTTGTGCATAAAGCTTTCTATTTGTATGAAGAAGGCAACTTCTCACACCACAACAAAGTCCTATAGAGTAAAAGATATTGAATTTCAAAGTTTATTCTGAATTAAAAAAATAAAGAACTAATTTTTGTTTTGTTTTGGTTGTGGCAACAACACAAGGCACACCAATATCAATATAAAGTGTATGATATTTACATAGTATAATATACAATATAATAAACACTTTTTGTACAAATGCATGAAGCATGTGTCGTGAAGTCACATGAGAGAGTTCTCTGTATTATACTTCATGGAAGTCTCACCACGGACAATGCTTTATTATGGAATAATGTCCTCAACAAAAAATGAAGATGGAAACATCTTGGAACATTGAAGCAACCTTTTGATCCCAGTAAACATTACTTTTTACCTCCAAGTTATATTCTTAGTACTGTACTATACAGTAGGGTACCAATCAAAATGACGTTTTTGCATTCCCAGGGAAAAAAATTTCATTGTTGTTAACTTTGACACCCTCCCAAGGGCTAAAATATTTTTATTTTACCATGAAATTTTTGTCATGAGATCATTACTATGTTGTTAATATATGTGCAAAATTTCAAGGTCAAAAGATTCACACAAGAAAAAATATTTGAAATCTACCAACATGTGTAGCTGTGAGAACAATTTTTTTAGCCCTTGCCGAGATAGTGTCATTTTTTGGGTAAAGTTTCATACGGATGTAGGAAGTCATTCTCACAATGTAGCGAAAAGAGGCAAACATCCTCCCTGCCAAAAAAATGCCCCCCCTCCCCACTCAAAAAATCCTTGGCCGTCCGATGAACACAGAGGAAATATAACCAACACCCCCATCGCTGTTGATCGGAGGGTGGGCGAGGAAAAATCAGGGTCATTCGACGATGGTGGGAGATCACAACCGTTGGAACTCAAGTAGGGTTTTCAATATGTTCCTGTGCTCGCAGTATGTTCATGTTTTCAAGAGCTTGTTTTCTGCGCGTGGAGGAGCTCAGTTGTTGAAGGTGCGTTGAGTTCTAGTCTGTGTGAGTTTGCTGAGTTTATGTCTGTGTGAGTTTCCTGAGTTCTTCTTTGTATGAGTTTATTCACTTGTACTCCCAAGGTTGATGAGTTTGCTTGCTTTGTATTCATGTCGTGCGGATACCGCTGAGTTCATTTTGCTAGCACCAATACAAATACCTGCTTCTTCTTTCGTTGTTTTGATGTATTCCTGAAGATTGTGCTCATCTTCTCTTTGTAGTGAATTGGGATGCCACCAATGTCGCAGGTCATCAAAGGAGAAGCTCAAAGAATGTGGAACAGGCATTTGCGCAGAAGCCAAAAAAAACCCTAAAAAACTTGCGGCCCAAAACCCTATGTTCCAAAACCTTGCGGTCAAAGAATTGCCCTGGAACACGACCTCAAAATGTTAACATTCAATCATGTAATGCCACGTGTACACCTTGTACGAAAATGTGATTGTCATCTCCCAAAACAACAATCTCTCACAATGTGCTCAATCAACTACACAGGTTGGTAGAATTAGAATATCTTTTTTTCAATAAATTTTTTGACCTTGTAAATTTGGTATACATTTTATCAATATAGAGACAATTTCATACCAAAAATTTCATGGTAAATTGTTTTTTTTCCAACTCTTGGGATAGTATCAAAGTTGGTAGTAGTGAAACTTTTCTCACAGCTATACACGTTGGTAGAATTAACATATCTTCTTTTGTATGAATCTTGTGACCTTAAAATTTGGCACATAAACATAGAGATGATTTCATGATAAAAAAGTCATAGTGAATAACAATTTTTCAACCCGCTTGGGATAGTGTTGAAGTTGGTAGTGGTGAAATTGTTTCTCACAACTACACATGTTGGTAGATTTCAAATATCTTTTTTTGTGTGAATCTTCTGACCTTGAAATTTGGTATATATATTATCATCATAGTAATAATCTCATGCCAAAATTTTCATAGTAAAAAATAATATTTCAGCCTTCGGGAGGGTGTCAAAGTTGACAGCAGTGAAAATTTTCTCACCACTACCTTTGTTGGTAGACCTCGGGGGGGAGACCATCAATGCAGTAGAAAATGGCGTGAGATAAAAAATAAAGTCAATTTAATTCATTGAAGGAAAAATCTATACATTTGATAGATCTACCATAGCATTGGTAATATGTGCTTAGTACATTTATAAAAAAAATAGGGTATGGAAAAAAACCTTCATTTTTTAGTATAGTAGAAAAAAAAATAGGGTGTCAACCATTGGATACCCCTGAAATTCCTTAGTAGGTTCGGTTTTTTAGATAATTAATGGTTTGGGGGGTTGGATGGATGAATTGTCCTAAATTTGAATTAATTTTTAATTAAACGCTTTAACTTAACTTAATTTGGTGGTTTAGATGGAAACAACTCTAGTTCAAGCTGGGAGTTTCAATGGTACATTGCTGGTATTGTGTGTTGCATTGGTGCTACTTCCAATGTTATGGAAAAAAATTTGCTCACGTTATTGCTTTTGCAATGTGTTCACATTCCTTTTGGTATTTTGTAGTTCTAAAATGTAGAAAAAAATAGGGTGCTAAAAAATAGACTGTCCACCCATTTATAAAAAAAAATAGGGTGCTCATAAATACATGCCGGTAGCTTTTTATCTACCAATAGGGAGGGAAAAAAAGATGGGAAGGAGATGAATACCCCCCCATTAAATACCCCATTATCGCACATGGTTACAAAAATTTTAGGGGTGTGCCCCCCCCCCTTTGAGTGGTAGACTTTGAATGTCTTTTTTTGATGAATCTTTTGACCTTGAAATTTGGTACACATTATTAACACAAAGATGTACTCATACTAAAAAATTTATGGTAAAAAAACAATTTTTCAGCCCTCGGAAGGGTATCAAAGTTGGCAGCAGTGAAATTTCTTTCCTTGGGAATGCAAAAACGCCATTTTGATTGGTACCCTACTGTACAGTACAATACAATACAGATGTTGCTCACTATTCCCTCAAACATTGCTCTCTTGGATTTGGCTGCACCAGGTACATTCTATATTTCTGCAATCGCGCAAAGTGAGGCAGCTCTCTTCCACGACGGAATCAAAGCGCAGTTGGGGCAGTTTCATCAACTGGACACTGCTTGAACTGGATCGCGTTTTTCTTGACCCGTTTATATATTTTGTCATATTTGAATAACAGCCAAGCTTGTTTGGGATGCTTCCAAGTTTCCTCGTGGGTTTGAATGGCCGCTGGCTCTTACAGGCATGGTGGGTCTGAATGTCTTGAACGTAATGCTGGGGCAAGGGCTTTACAAAGCTTTGATGAGAGAGAGGTCTTCTCTGAATCGACCACAGTAGGTCGGGAGTCTCAAGTCCGGTTTCATCCGACTTTTCTGTACCTGTGAACGTAATTGTAGAACGAGAATAACGAAGCATTTTCAACTGCTTTGGCAGCTGCTTCAGTGTGAATTTTCATTAGAAGTTGGTAGCACCCTGCGAAGGAAAAAAAACTCCGTCTCTTCTGACGCAGATTGGTGAATTTTAAGCATCGTGTGAGTGCATCGAATACTCTTCAGGAGGTCTGCTTGTTTGGTCCCTGCTAGGCCCCTTGTGGCTGGATGGTAGCTTCGTTTTGTGGGGAAAGGGAAGAAAATCTACAGTAGTTTGACTTCCAACGAGTGCTTTTGCATTATTTTAATCCAACAATCCACACGGTGACAAAACAGATGATTTCCACGGTTATGAGCCCATCGTTTAAGGGCTAAAAAAAATACTCTTTAGGAGCTTTACAAAAATTTCTGCGAAAATTTTTGGTACGGCTTGTAACAATTTGCATTGATTCTTGGAAATAGTGACGGAATTAGGTTCACCATTTTATTATTTTGAGTGACGTGTGCGTCATAGAGTCTTTGTTTAGCTGCACGTCCATTTGGTGTAGTTAAGGTAGGAGGTGCAGAAACTGCCCATTTAAGAGCATATTGGTTAGGATCTTTTCTATGTGGATTCAAAGCATTTTCTCAAAAAAATTCAAGGAAAGAAGAGAGGGAGACACATCCATCACAATTTGATTTGTAATTTTTAGACTTAAACTGGACTAGATATGTTTTTCTAAAGCTCACAATTGTCCGGCTCACATGTTTTTCTATACGGATTAAAGCATTTTCTAACAAATTTTTAAGGAAAGAAGAGAGGGAGATACATCCATCACAATTTGATTTGTAATTTTTAGACTTAATTGGATTAGATATATTTCTCTAAAGCTCATAGTTGTCCATCTATAGTGCAAATGGAATTCAAAAATGAAGATGTACAAACCTTAAACTGGAACAATATGGTGCATGTAATTGTTTAGCATGGTACAAAGTATCTGACTATTCCACATTATTTACAGTGAAATTTTGTCTACTTGCAAATCAAACTCAGCCCGCAATCTCCCCACTTATAAAACTATACAACAATAATCCCAAATTGGCACCAATTCATCATTGGAGTTTTTTTCATTCCTATAGTAACAATTCATGGCCTATAATCTAGGAATAGTTATTAGAGCATGGACAAAATATGGAAAAGCTACCTTAGTAAACCTTCGCAACAGACTCTTGATGCACATTGGTCTCAAAGGCTAGACTACTTTATTGAAACATTAGGTGTGAGATTTTAACAATGAAAAAGGTTTTTGTTAATTTACATGTTTCTAATGATCCCTTTATTTAGAGTCTACAACTGACTTGTGTAAGATAGGGGGCTGTAAAAGCGACCCTTTAAGAGCTGATTGCATATTTGGGAGAAGCTAAATTCCTTAAAAACAAATTTAGTAAATTTTTGTGGTAAGAAAAATGGAATTGGCATTTAACCCAAGTCGTTTCATATTTCTTGGACCTTCATGGAATTAGTTATGAATTTTTGAAGTTGAAAACTCAGTGGTTTCTAAAAGCGCCCCCCTCCTGAAATGTACACTTCTGGTACATGTTAGAGGTAAAATGTACCAAAGTCGCTTTTGGAGACAGGTCGCTTTTACAGCCCCCTACCTTACTTCATAATTCAACATGGCAATTTATTGTTTATCAATCAAGATCCTTTGATGTTTCAGAGTGATGTGTGGGTAATGAAGCTTTCAGGCAACATGGTCTCTTGTGGATTGGCAAGGTTGTGAAACTCTATTTTTTAGAATCTGAAGGTAGCCAAAAGTCATGTTGGATGTTGATGTGCTAAACCTTGAGGTGCTAACATTTATCTACCAGATTACTCATTAGTGGGTATTTTTGAGCACTATATGTGTTTCTTGTGGGGGAAATTTTTGGAGTGAAGTATAATATAAATATATATTAATGGACATATTTCAATCAACAACATTAAAAAAATTACAACTTTTTTTCCATATGATCTTCAAAAGAATTCTCCTTTTTCTTCAAAAGAATCTTATAAGTTTTGTATTTGTGCAAATTAATGATATTAATAAATTGAAATTTAATGTGATCATGCTTGGGTGGTTGTACCACAACACATATCAAATTTAATTGAAAATTCCTATTTCCTCATGATGGTAGTCATGGTGATTTTTGAAATGCTTGAAAACTTTAGCTCGAGCCTTTGTAAATTCTTCTTTCATACTTAATACACGTGCGTGATGTTTTTGCATCTAAAAATGTGTGATAATCATTAAGGCTGGTTGGAAGTATGCCTTTGATGATTAACTACACTTACAAAGAGTAAAAAAAATACCATGAAAACTAAAGTTATGGGCAATTTCGTTAAAATGGCAATATTTTTTTTAAATGGTATGAAAACAGTTCAGAACAGCCGTCCTGAAATCAATACAAGTCCTAGATGGTGAAAATGGCACACTGTCAAAGTGGCACTTGGAATACCGCCATTTTAACAATAGTTGCACTTAAAAGGATATCTTTGAAAGCTTGGAAGGAAGATATTGACTAAATACTTGTATCTCAGAGTAAGCATTATTTTACTATGAAATGATTGTCTATTGTGCATTCAAAGGGACAATATTTAGAAAATTGCACAAAAATAATACACATTTTATAAGAATATTTTACAAAATATAATATTTATCTAATATTATAAAGATATTATATTATGTTCTCTATTTTTTCTAAAAATCTATTTTGAAGATACCCGTCTTTCTAAGTAGTTGATTTTCTTAACAATATGGATAAAAATTATCCCAATCTTTGTACACTTGATTTTTAAGATTTTTGCACACTATCTTCCTTGAAACTTATAACAAGCCATTACTTGCTTACCATAATTTATATCTTACTATTTGAAGTAATGAACTCCTGGTGATAAATCAATTGGGTTCTTTATTCATCCTTGCATGAATAATAATTCATAGTATCTCATTTTCTTGTGCTCTGGGCAGACCAAAGGGGACAAGAGTTTGCATGGACAATAGTTACATGTGTTACTTTATACATTTATTTTCATATAATCTATGGTGCAATTTCCATTTGATTTTTATTTATTGAAAATAGGGTCATTGCAAGAAAGACTAACCATTTGGTAGTGTTTTGCAAAATTGTTTTTTTTTCAATGCTATAACTTTTGAATTATGAACCCAATGCAAAAAACAAAAACAAAAATTTTTGAGTTTTTGATTGTAATTGTATCCCTTATTTTTCAGAAATTAAAAAAAAATCATTTTATGTTTAAAAGCCAATTTTGTTAATTTGTCATACTTTTGGGTTTACGGATTTTTTATACAATTGAGCGATTTAATTTATTGATTCTTAGCTGAAATTTCTATGGTATATTCCTATAGTAGGCGGACATGTTTCTAACTAAGGGCATCTATAAATACATTATTTTTTGTCCTCCACATTTGTGCAAATAGGCCTCCCTTAGGGGTGCATTTCTAAGCATTAGGAATGGCTTTGACCTAATTTTTTTTATTCATGATCAAATCTCACCACCAAGAAGTCTTTCCAAATGTCCAATTTTTAGTTTCTTTGAATTTTTTTTTCCTATTTTCTACAAATAAAAATGTCCATGGGTATATTTTTGGAACATTTTTTTGGACATAGAATTTTTGTGAAGAAAATACACCCTTGGATGTTTTTATTTGTAGAAAATAGGAAAAAAAAAATTCAAAAAAACTAAAAATTGGAAATTTGGAAGGACTTCTTGGTGATGAGATTTGACTAAAAATAATTAGGTCAAAGCCATCTCTAATGCTTAGAAGTGCGCGCCTAAGGGAGGCCTATTTGCACAAATGTGGAAGATAGAAAATAATGTATTTTTAAATGCCCTTAGGTAGGGACATGTCCACTTGCTATAGGAATATACCATAGAAATTTTAGCTAAAAATCATTAAATTAAACCGCTCAATAGTATAAAAATCCCGTAAACGGGTAGTTGCAAAAAACACTTCACCTTTTTCCGTCAAAACTGTGTTTTTTGGCCATAGGATTGGCAATACTATGCAGTACTACCAATACTCCGTTTTAGAAGCGCCCTGATAGATCTGAATCGTTGATTGAAGGCGCTTGTAGATCTGAACCGTCAATGCAGTACTATGTTGTATTATGCGGTACTACAAAGTACTATGAAGTACTACAGAAGCCACTAGGAGCAGAAAATAGTAGAAAAGGGATCTGTGGAGTTCTTCATTTTTAATAATTCAAAAAAAATTCAAAAAAATTCCATAAAAAAAGACATTTTGCTAAAGAAGACTACGCTCACATTGCACCAAAAAATTCATGAAGGAAAAATTTCCCCTCTTCGTAGCTTTTGCGCAAAGGAAGGTCACTTTGACCCCATGTGTGCAACCCGCATGTTGCTATTTTCATAAAAACTCATTGTCAGCCCTTGTAATGTTAGTAGACCTCCAACATGTCCAATTTGTGGCTTCAAATTTGCATTTTTGGGTCAAAAATAGGACTAAAATCCCCCAAAATGGCCAAGGTAGACACCCAATCGGGAGCAGGTTAAAAATAGTAAACTAATTTTTAAAATTTTAAAAAAATTACTCATTACTGCAACTATAGCATCTACCTTCATTCCAAATTTCATGCCAAATGGACAAACAACGCAAAAGTTATGAGCAAAATGCCAATTTCCGAGGGCAAGGGGACAAGAAATAGGACAAGTGTTTCTTGCAATCACCCAAACCCAAAAGTGTGACAAATTAACAAAATTGGCTTTTAAATCTAAAATGATTTTCTTAGAATTTGTAAAAAATTAGGGATACAATTACAATCAAAAACTCTATTAATAATTTTTTGTGTTTTTTGCATTGGGTTTATAATTCAAAACTTATAGCATAGAACAAAAACCAATTTCGCAAAATGCTACCAAAACGGTTGGTCTTTCTTGCAATGACGCAACATTAAAACCACTATGTAACAATCTTTAGAATGCTACTATTCCTATATCCACACATCACAATTCTACTAGACATAAAAAATTGAATTTTAAAAATAATGGCCATGACATGCCACTATTCTTTTCTAATACTCACTTGTTTCATTTACCTATATAACTTTTGAACCATTGGGCACTACCGCAAGATTTTTCCTTGTTCATAGAGATAATAAAGATCATTAGTCTAGATTCTCACTCTAAAATCAATGACGGCCCTACATTTGGGTGGTATTAGGTCAGTGGTTGGTATTGGATATGTCTACCTTACAAAAGTGGTAGTAACTGACATAGCATACCAAATGTAGTGTTAATGCAGTTACTGCATCTTCTGTAACTAAAAGTGGCAGTCATCGACACAACATACCACATGTAGTGTCAATGCATACCATATGTAGTGTTAAGGTAGTCTACTCTAAAAGCGAGCGGCCTTTTCAAATCGACCCTATATTGAGGTCTGAAATGGACATTAGGTGGTCCTTAAATGGACCTCTCAAGCCATTGAGAGAATTGAGAGAAAAGCTTTATTTATTGCAAGAGTCAATCATTGACCTTCATTTACTCAAATCACTTTAGAAGTTGCAAGTGGTTAGATTTTGAAAGACCTAGGGTTACAAATAGGTGCCTACAACAATTTTTTTGAAAATTCATAAGTAATTCAAAAATGACTCAAAAAAACATGAAACCACTTGTTTTACGTTTCACATTCATTTCTCTTCTTCTGAAAAATGATCCAAAAATATTTCTATTCATGGAAACCTATAAAATAAGCAGACCAGCCCTTAAATGGTTGCTTTTAGAGTATACTACTGGCTAAATGCTGTTAACCCCTAAAGGCCCAAGGCTTTTTTTCTGCCAAAAACCATCAAAATTGTCATTTCTATAGCAAGGAGTAAAAACATTTGAAAAATGTTTTTTTTTCACATCTAACCATAGGATCTTACACCTAACTAGTATGAGAATGTGTGGAAAAAATTTCAGAATTTTTGACCGCTCAGATTGCAAGATATCTGCATTTAAAGTGGAAAAAACAAGTATTTCAGCACACTGCAGGACTAGATTTTTTGACTTTAAACATTTTTCACTTAAAATTTTTGCACTATAGAGTTTTGTGCTTCAAATCTTTATAGTGGAGAATTGAGTTGAGAGTCTAGGGGAAAAAAAAACATTCAAAAAAACTTAATTATCATTCCTAAAAAATTTATTAAGTAGAAGTAGGTATGAGATAGAAGGAAAATCTAAAACATTAATATATTTTAGATGGAATTAAAATACACTAATCCCAATGGTGAGATTGTTCTAGCAAATAAACTAAACCATGAGAATTTTTTTATTATTTAAATTGCAAAAATAGCATTTAAAAATGCATCCTACAAGTTATTTTTTTCAAGAAGATGCTCTAATTGCCCGAAAAACAAGAATGTGCATAGCTTTTTCATAACAAATCCAAATGAAATGAATCAAAGCTTTCTAGATAGACAAAAATATAATCTACAAGAAAAAAAATATTTTAAAAAAAAAATCAAATTTTTGCCAAATTTTTCTTGCTGCCCAGACTGCCCAGTTACGAAAAAAAGTAACATATTTGGCCATAACTTTTGACTCCTATTTCCAAATGTGCTGAAATTTAGTGCATATGAAAGATATTCCTTCTAATAAAATTTCAGCTTAAAATATGGAAATCTCTAGTCACACGAACCTGCCCAAATTTCTATATGGCCAAAAAACGCATGCCGGTCCTTTAGGGGTTAAGGTAGGTGGCTCAAAAAGTGACCTTTTAAGGGTTGTTGGACCTTTTTGATGGGTTTCAAAAGCCCAAAAACATTTTATTTTATTTTTCACTTGAAGAAAAGTTGATGCAAAATCTAACACAAGTAGTTTTATTATTTTTGGAGCATGCATGAATTATTTAGGAAACCCGAGTATGCAACTCCCATATTATATGGCCTTGATTATAATCACTTATAATGCATGTTAGTCTAATTTCAAGGGATACAATTTGTTTTAATGTAGAAAATTCTTGTAGCCCTTTTAACAAGGAATCCAAAAACGTAATTATATATATATGAAATGATATTTTTTGGGGAACAATAATAGCATTAACCCCTAAAGGACCGAGGCCTTTTTTCTGCCAAAAAACACTGAAAACTGCCATTTCTGTAGCAAAGAGTTAAAAAAAATTTAAATTGTTTTTTTTCTTCACATCTAACCGTGTGATCTTACACCTAACTAGTATAAAAAAGTGTGGAAAAAATTTCAGAATTTTTGACCGCATAGATTGCAAGATATTTGTGTTTAAAGTGGAAAAAACCAGTTTTTCAGCACATTGCGGGACTGGATTTTTTGACTTTGAACATTTTTAACTTAAAATTTTTGCACTACAGAGTTTTGAGCTTTTAATGCTTGTAGTGGAGAATTGAGTTGAGAGTCTAGGGAAAAAAAAAATTCAAAAAAAACTTAATTATCATTCTTAAAAAAATTGTTAAGTAGATGTAGGTACAAGATAGAAGGAAAATCTAAAATATTCATATATTTTAGATGGAATTAAAATGCACTAATCCCAATGGTGGGATTGTTCTAACAAGTAAATCAGACCATGCAAAAAAAAAAAATTTGAAAAATTTGAAAAATTGCATTCAGAAATGAATCCTAAAGTTATTTTTTTCAATAAAAATCCTCTAACTGCCCGAAAATTAAGAATGTCTATAACTTCCTCATAACAAAGTCAAATGAAATGAATCAAAGCTTCCCAGATAGCCAAAAATATAAACTATGAGAAAAAAAATATTAAGAAAAAAAATTCAAATTTTTGTCCATTTTTTTTTGCTGCCCGAGCTGCCCCCCGTAGTCTGATTTTGAGCTTATATGGTCATAACTTTTTTTCCCGGGCACCGATTGTGAAAAAAATTATATTCCCTTAAAGCTAATAAGTTTTTCTACCTCCAAAAAAAGTTTCAAAAAATCAGGAGAAAATTTCAGCCCATAGGTACCTGCCCGAAAACGCATTTGTCCCCCGTAGGGACAATGGTCCTTTAGGGGTTAAAAAATTAATTATATGAATTTTTTTATGTATATAAAAAATACATGTATATAGGACATATAGGACATACATGTATATACATGTATATTTATGTATATAAATACATGTATCATAGGACAAGCTACCCAGCTTTGGGGGCTTTTTAATAAAAATTTAATTTTAATGGGAGGAAAATTCTTATAAAGAATTTTTAAAACTATGCACAAGTGTTTCCAATCTTTATATATATATATTGTGAGTTTTTTCCTTGCATGTATACAATTCAACATTTTCAACATTTAATTCTCTTTTAATTTGGTCTTCACCCAACTTTTTGGTCTTTTTAATTTGATATAATTTTTATAAAAGCCGTCTTCTGAGCCGCTTTAATGCTGATGACCCCTATGTATAATACATGAGTTGCATACCCGGGCTTATGAATTTCCAAAGAATTATGCGGTAGGCATCTATTCTTGAGACATAGGCCTTGCAAAACCTATACGCACGCAGTCTAAAAAAAGATATGGCTTGACCAAAAACAAGCACTGCCGCATTCAAAAAGTAATATATACAAGGTTCTTAAATGCGACCTTTACTAAACTTAACCCCTAAAGGACCAAGCTGCATTTTTTTGGCAATATAGTGATTTTGGGCAGCTCACTACGAATGGAGTTTGTTCGTTTTTTCTTTAAAAATTTTGCACAACATGCGCCCCAAGGAGTAGCTTTAAGACCCAACAATTTTCATAACTTTTGACTACATTATTAAAATTTTATTACATGATATGTAATTTTCATTAAACTTTGGGCAGCTAGGCAGCTAGGCAGCTCAAAAAACTTCTTAAAAAATTACTTCAAAAAAAATAATTTAAAGTTGGTTCTTTAGACTTACATATACATGGGAAGCTTTGAATCATTCAATTTCAATTAATGAAATGAAAGTTATGAGAAGTTTTAATTTGCGGGAAGGTATGGTTTTCAGAGACTCCATACCTATGTAAAACTAAAACTCCTCGTCTCATTAATCAAAATTGAATGATTCAAAGCTTCCCACATATATATAAATCTAAAGAACCAATTTTAAATTTTTATTTTTTTTAAAAGTAATTTTTTAAGAAGCTTTTTGAACTGCCTAGGCTGCCCAAAGTTCAATGAAAATTACATATCATGCAATAACTTTTTAACTATGTAGTCAAAAGTTATGAAAATTGTTGGGCCTTAAAGCTATTCCTTGGGGCCCATGTTGTGTAAAATTTTCAAAGAAAAAAATAAAAACTTCATTCATAGTGAGCTGCCCAAAATCACTATGTTGCCAAAAAACGCAACTTTTTCTTTTAGAGGTTAAACAAACCCTACATTCTTTTAACATTTGTAAGAAGGCAATTGGGCAATCAATTCTCATTTAGAAAAATTAAGTGGATGCACCTTGGCTTTGAAATGGACCCTCTTTGTCTCTTATTCCATCCATTGGCAAAGTATGAAGCAATATATGACAAGTCTTAATTATGCTCTCACATTGTTGGCAGCTCACTTTAGAACCACTTACTTCCCATTTTAGAGCTCCCTACAGGGCTGCTTGAAGAAAAAGGTTTCTTTTGAGCCACCTACCTTACTGCATCTTCTGTAACCAAAAGTGGCAGTCACCAACATAGCATACCATATGTAAGGTAGCCGACCCATTTTTTATCACCCCTAATTTCCAATCTATATGGTAGAAACACCCAAAACCATCAATATAAGCAATTCAGTATAGTTGGAGACACCTTTTCCTAAATATAATATTTTTGAAGTATTGGCAAGTGAAAATCATGGATGTTCAAAAAATAAAATTAGATTTTTTGGATGTGGTATGCAATTTCTATGATTTTTCAAAGTGCCGGCTCCCTAGACCACTAAAATTGTCACATAGGTGGACTTTGATCCGAAATTTGCAAATGCAAATTAGAGTTAAGTATGTGTCCTTCAAATGCATCAACAAATCAGAGTTAAGCATTTGAAGGACACATTAACAAAAGTCTAGGGACACATTTAGTGGTACTCTAGGATATAAGAATGGGAATAAGGATGCTTTTGGATGTTTCTACCTCAAGTTGCTCTTTTTCCATGAATTTGTGGCTCAATTTCTGAAGCAGTTGTGGCATACTATGATTGGCTACAAGGCTCTCAATAAGTCAATATTGCATCCAACCCTTGGTCAATTTTGCAATCAGTCTATAGTGAGAAATAGAAAGGTCTATATTACCATTATAGGTCGAAGAGAATCTTTTATCAAAAAATTCATAATCATGTTTTGTGTAATAAAATTCTGGAAAAATATGCAATCCTTCCAAACTCTATTTTGTACATAGGAAAAATTCCGCATTCCAAAAAACTACTCCAAATATGTGTAATTGCTTAAGTGTTTGGAAATGGGTCACCTACCTTAGTGTTAATGCAATTACTACATCTTTTGATCACATTATTGAGATAATATCAATTTCAAACACAAACTCAAATCATTTTCAAAAAGGGTATACATAGCATCACCCCATTCAATGTTAAGCTTTTTGGAAGGGGTACAAATGAAATTCCACAGATCTATATCACATTCTAGCTTAACAGCTTGGGGCTCAAGAGGACAGAATTTGTCCTCAATGTATTTTGGATTGAAATTTGTTACACTTCGTGTACCCTACGAGAAGGTCAGATTCAAACATAAATTAAGTATTTTTTGGGATGTCTAAATTTTTGAAAATATTACAAGTGAAAATTTGGGAAGATTACAAGGGATGTTTTGGAATATTCTAAAATATACCACCTGCCGAACCCATCTGCGTGCCAAAAGTAAAGTTTTCCAGCACTCAGGTGCTGGATTAGACCTTCACATATGGTATAGGGCCTATTGTTGAACTCAATAATAAGGGTTTACGATATCAAGAGAAGAATCTAATGCAGTAAGCTAAATAATTTGAAAATGTATATTTGGATCACCTTGTTGATCATGAAATTAACAAGGGTCCTAGATGAGATGCACACGGGAATTGGCCACGTCAGACGTGGGAACGTTGCAATGAGGAATACTCATATTCATCCCTCATGCCTCATCCCTCAGTGTGTAATTGCATGGACGATGATCACTCATAGTCACAGTGATAGCCCAAGAATGTTTCAAGGTATAGGCAATAGATGTTCTCAATTTCAAGCAAAAACAAAAGGAAAAGTAAGGTAGTCTGCTCTAAAAGTGAGCAGGTTCTAAAAGCAATCATGACTTATAGATACATTTTGCTTTTTTCAATGTACCAACAATGTATATTTCAGGAGGTGGTCACTTTTAGTGACCATTGCGTTTCAACTTCAAAAATTCATAACTAACTCCACAAAGGTCCAAAAAATATGAAACAACTTGTGTTAGATGCCAATTCCATTTCTCTTCCTAGGAAAATTTACTGAAAATTGTTTTAAAGAGTTTAATTTCCCCCAAAAGGCAAACTGCTCTTAAATGGTCGCTTTAACCCCTAAAGTTCCTTGACTATCTTCTCACGTGGGCAATTTTGTTAAAATGGCGATAGTTTTTTAAAATGGCATGAAAACAGTTCAGAACGGCTGTCTTGAAATCTATACCAGTCCTAGATGGTGAAAATGGCACACCGTCAAAGTGGCACTTGGAATACCGCCATTTTAACGAAATTGCCCATTCACCAAAAATGCTCCAAAACTGCCATTTCTAGTACAAGTACCAAATTTTTGAAAAATATCATTTTTGGATACATGTAACGGTAGGATCTTGTAGTACTCTGGTTTGAGAATATGTGGAAAAAATTTCAGAAATTTCCACCGTATAGATTGAAAGATATTAGCGTTTGAAGTGGCAAAAGTCCTTTTTTGGCCCTGCAATAAACCGGGCAGCTGCACTTCACAAGGTTAGATTATTATGAAAATTTTCCAAAATGGTTGTGCTTCTTTGGATTCATTCTTCAAGGCAAGTTGGTTACATGCTTGAAAATTTTCAGATTATTTGGAATTGTACAACATATAGGAAAAAAATAATAAGTAGAAAGAAGTAGAAAATGGTTCAAAACACTAAATTGTTAAGAAGTTAATTATGGAATTGAAAAATGCCAATCCCAATGGTTGCAATGTTGTAATAAAAAATCTACATCCTAAAATTTTATTTTTTTTGAAAAATATTGAAAATTGAGCGAAATAAACGACTTCAAAGTTTATTTCAGAGTAGACAATCCATAACTACCCACAAACTAAAAATCCTCATAACATTTGACTCATTGATCAGAATGGAATGAATAAAAGCTTTTCATGTATATATAAATCTAATAAACCAATTTCAAATTTTTATTCTTGAAAAAAGTGATTTTTTTTTTATCTGCCCGGACTGCCTGAGTTGAGAAACAAACAACATATTAGGCCATAACTTTTGAGTCGTATTTCCAAATGTCATGAAATTTGATGCATATGAAAGATATTCCTCGTCCCCACCTTCTGTAAAAATTTCAGCCCAAAATATGCAAATCTCCAATCACACGTACCTGCCCAAAATTTCTATGTTGCCAAAAAAGGCATGTTGGTCCATTAGGGGTTAAGAGCCGACTACCTTACTGACCTTGTACAAGGTTTGAACATGCATTGAAATTTTGTTCATCATTTATAAATAACCTCAACTTCTATAAGCTACCTTATCGAAAGTGTAAAGTTGAGCATAGGACCATCGTGAATGAGTAGGCAATTTGAGGTAGTTCTTGAAGTCTGTACAGTACAATCCTTAATGACTATTGTAAGAGAGAAGCTTTATGACAAGACAAATAACTTGCAACCAGTGGAAACTGTCTCTGAATTAGACACTAGCTGATTACTCGCAATACCTAGAAGAGTACCTAAACTACTCCAGCTTCATAGATTTTCACAACAGGAGTATCAAGATCGAGGCTTCCGCAAGATGTTGAAGATCGATCAAGGTTCGCCGATCTGAGCCCAGCAACAACAGAACATTGTCAATGCACTTTCCATCACTCAATTCAACCAAGCACACTAAACCCAACAGCAACGCAGAGAATTCAATCCTCAGACTCAAAATTTGAAGCACCTCCAGATCGTCATACATCAGGAAGCAATCACAGCAACAGTTCCAGGGTAACGTTTTCAACTTACAGAGGTAACCGAACCCTTCCCCTCCACAATCGGGTCATACGAATGCTCCGCCGAATCAGTCCGCTTGAACATCGGGATCCCCGCAATCCCAGCAGCATCAAACCTCGCTTTATATACGAAATACATCACCACCAACACCACTGCAAAGTACACAATAAACACCGAATCCAACCCCCCGATGACTACTCCGAGAACAACCTTCGCCCACACGGACATCCCCCCGGTCATAATCCCGTACTTCGGGACAAACAACACCGCTGATAGTACAATCCCAGTGAGCGTGACGACGACAACCGTCCCCGCTCTTCCGATTCTCACCAACCTCGTACTCTGTTTCAGCGCTTCTCTTCCGTAGTTTCCAGGCTCCAGTACGGCTATGACTTGCACCAGTGCGAACACGATGGCGAGGAAAATGATGCCAGCGAGCAAGGGAAAAATAACAAATAAGGAGAGTAAGTTGGGGTTCGACCAGCCAGCGGCGGCATACACGATGGCGTAGAGGATGCCGCCGAGGATGAAAGAGAAGAGGTAGACGAGGAGTTCGGCCAGGACTGTCCAGAGTTGGGTTACGAACATGCGGAGAAAGGCGCGGGGGAGGAATTTGAAGACTTTGGGGAAGATGGACCGGTCGTCCTCGGTGGGGGTGGAGGTGTAGAGGTAGTTTGTGATGTAGAAGACCGCGCCTGTGCCGAGAGTTCCCAATACGTAAATCAAGAGGAGGAGTGTCCACGAGAAGATCGTTGTGAATAACTTGTGGTCTGGTGGGTCGGTAATCTGCAGCATCGGGAGCCAAAGAGTTTCAGAGACCAATTCTCGAATTGAAGCTTGGAAAAGAAGTTCCCGAACTCTTCAAGAACTGAAAAGTGGAAAAGTTCCCGAAGCCTTCTAAGAATTGAAACATGGAAATGTCGGTACCTGCGGAGTGTTGACAGATCCCTTGACGATGTTGGCGAAGAAAAACGGCGTAGAGGATGGTGAAAGGAAGAAAGCTTGAAACACTCCGGCGATCGAGCTCGGGAGGTAGAAGGCGAGGAAGAACGGCAGATACAGACTGTAGTGCTTGTGCAGCAATCGCGCTGATTCTTTGAAAATGGATGCCGCGCCCCATCTCTCCATATCCTCCGGACACATCCCCATAGCTCAAAATTGATCAGCTCTTCTGCAAGACTGCACGATGAGCTTGATGTGTCCGCAACGCCAACTTGTGAAATGATCGAAGGATTTGGACGAGAGAAATACTCGGGGTCAGTTTGGTACCGACAAACCTTCGCTTGTGAGGACAGGGACTACCCGGCTAAGCTTAAATATCGACTCTGTGACTCTGTGTGTCAGTGAGTGCGGAGAAAAACATGACCATCACGGAACTTGCAGAATGTGGAAAGTGGTAAGCATTCGTTGACCAGTAGAATAGAGTTTATCCCTGGAACTGAGGATGGGGATTGGAGCTTTTTCTGCAGACAGAATTATTGTCCTAAGATTTATTTATTTATTGACCTAAGATCTTCCTTTTGTCTTGAGTGGAATCTTGACGTATAATCTTTATTATCTCAATCCACAGGGAGAGTTTTAGCGGTGATTTGCAACAGTTTTTTGTGTTTTTGGACAAATGAAACGGCATTTCATTGCAGGGGCAAAATACCGCCAGCCTCAAGGGACCACAGACTGACTACTAGACGTGGTGTGCAACAGTTCAAAAGTTATGTAACGCAGGCAACCCAGTCCTGATCACCCCCATTCTGGCAATGTAGGCTGCTCTCTTTCCGTGCACAAAGAGATGAATAATGATCAATTATAGTGCCGGTTCCCGGCGAGGTTGTGGCGCATTATGATTGGCTACAAGATTCTCAAAATTGCCACCAACTTTTGGAGGATTTTGCAACCAACCCGTGGGCGGAAATAGGAAGGTCTATATGACTAGTATGAATCTTCAGCTAAAAAATTCATAGTAATTATGTTTTGAGAAATAAAAATCTGGAAAATTATGGTCAAAATCTTATGAATTCTATTTTTGCAGAGGGGAACACTTCCTCACTGAAGAAACCCACACAACAAATACATGTAATTGCTTAAGTGGTCAAAAATGGGTTGCTTCCCTTAGATAAATGAAAATGAAACAAGTGTTAGAAAAGAATAGTGGCATATTAGGGCTATTATTCTTAAGAATTCGGTTTTTTATGTTTAGAAGAATAATGATGTGTGGATGTTTTTTCTTTGGTGTAATAATAACTCTCTATTAGGGCCACTTTAGACTACGGTGGAGAAGTGCACCGGTCAAGAATTGTAGGGAAATGGAGCAATATGATTGAAGCAAATTTCGTTCTTCACCGGATTGGGTTTAGATTACAGCCAAGACTTGTTCGATGGAGAACTTTAAGCATGGATGAAAAAATGACATGGCCGCTTATGTGGCAACACTTTTTGTAAGAGGAGTTCTCCGGAGGTCAAGTTTCTTGTCCGGCCTCAACCCCCCGGACAAAAAATTTGAGTTCCGGAGAACTCCAATTTCATTAAAATATAATTAATCTATGACAAGTTTGGCAGTACAGTGCAACCACACATCATTGCTGAACAGTTCTTTCAAAGGCTGTTAAGCCCAACTACTGAAATTTAAATCATAAATTAAAAATCCTCATAATTTGATCTGGGTGGGGATGGTTTGATCTGGGCAGGGAAGATTTTTTTTGATCTGGGAATGGTCTGGGGATGGTCTGGGGATAGTTTGATTTGGGGTTCACTTGGGTTGGTATGGGGATGCTCAACATGCAAAGTTTTTTAAAGAATACCGGTAATTCATGTTGAAGTCTAGTTCCAGTATATAGATCCGATTTTGAAAATGAATGTTTATGATTTTTTTTATTCAATTGGATAGTCCATTGGAAATCTTAATTTTCTAAATGTTGACGGCTCTAAAACATGAGCTCAAGTCCGTTAGATCTTGGAGAAAAAATCAAATTAGAAATTCATTTTAAATAGTTGTAGAGTAGATTTTGGAAAGCTGTAAATTGATTGTGGTTATACCTAATATTTCTTTTAGCCTCATATTTTTTTGGTGATCTCCATTTTAGATTTGACATGTATAAAGAGGATTCAAAGATTTCAAATTACTTTCACAGTTTTAACACCCTCATGATCAAACATTATAATCTTTCAATCCATATGTGATTTTGTTTTTTGTTTTTTTCCCATGTGATCTCTAATATGTTTAGTTTGAATTTCTTTGGATTGAATTTAAAAAAATCGATGAAACTTATCAAAATGTTGACTTTGTATTCAATTTAGAATAGTCAAAATCCAAGAAGCTCAAAAAAGGCCATGGGCATGTAGAAGGAAAGGTGGGTAAGCTAAAAACACCCAAACATGTCAAAGTAAGGTAGTCAACACAGTTGGAGGTACCTTTTCAAGAAAAAAAAATTTAGTAGTTTAGCAAATGAAAATTATAAATTTTGTTCTTCAAGGGACATTGGATGAAGGAGAAACAAGCCCCAAAGTTGTAGCCATCAAAATGCACTTTGTATAACTACAATTGAACCCTATGTACTTAAATGATTACCAAAAAATTCAATACATATTGGATTGATTTGAATATTCTACCACACAAACTAGACAAATAGCCTCATGTTTTTTTCAACAAGTTTAATTCAATTTGGGCACCGGATGCAAAAGCTATAGCTTTTCAAAGTTTGCTACAACTCCAAAACGTACAAAATATGTCTATAGGGACCATTATGGGTTATGGTTCCTATTGTGGCCGTTCAAGACTCTCTTGTTGGTGATGTTCACCGGAAGATTTCAATTTGTGAAGTTGTCCGAAAGACTTCTCCAGTTGGTGTTTACACTACAACCGGTCAAGACTTCTTGAGGTATTATTTTATTGTCTTTCCATCTTGTCCAACATCCCACCGGTTGCCTCAAATAACCATGTCTTGGCCAAAACTTCTTGACCGACCGGTGCACTTCTCCACCGTAGTCTAAAGTGACCCTTAGTGCAGTTAATTATCAATTTGCCTGTACAATTAGTAAGTGCAATTCTACATAGTCAAGTGCAAAAATGATGAATTGTATGTGAGACTCAACTTCAAAGGCATACTTCAACCATTCTTGATGATTATCTCATATGATAGATGCAAAAAACCACACACATGTATAAAGTACAAACTAGAAGAATATATGCAAGCTTTCCAAAGTATTCAAACATTTCAAAAATCACTATGACTACAGCCATCATGAAGAAATATAAATTTTCAATTATATTTTGTTTGTGTTGTAATACAACTACCAAAGCCTAAGCACATTTTTAAGTAATTAAAATCAATGTTTTGCACAAGCAAAAAACTTACAAGGTTCATTAGAAATTAAGTTTCAAATAATTAAAATCAATGATTTGCACAAACACAAAACTTCCAAGATTCTTTTCAAGAAGGAGAATTCCTGTGAGGATCGTTTGGAAAAAACAATCATAACTTTTTTAATGTTGCGGATAGAAACGTGACCACTACTAAATACTTTTATTACACTTCACTCAAAAAATCACCCTCCCCCCCCAAAAAAAAACATATGGTACAACTCAAAAATACCCACCAATGGACAATCTGATAGATAAATGTCAACACCTAAATGATTAGCACATCAACGCTCAAAATGACTTCTTGCTACCTTTCAGATTCCCAAAACAAAGTTTCACAAGCTTGCCAATCCACAAGAGACCATGTTGCCTGAAAGCCTATTTCCCGCACATCCCTTTGAAACATCAAAATCAATAATCAATAAGTTGCCATGCTGAACTACGAAGTACACAGGTCAGTTGCAGATTCTAAATAAAGGGATCGCTAGAAACGTACAAATTAATCAGACCTACTTCACTGTTAAAATCTCAAACCTAGAGTCACTCAAAAGAATAAGAAAAAGTCTACCTCTGAGACCAACGTGCATCAAAAGTCCGTTGGGAAGGTCTACTAACTACACTCCACCAAATGCACACAAGCTAACAATCGTTACCTTTGGTGCCTCCCTTCCGACGCAGACTCTATGACACACACATCACTCAAATAAGAAAATGGTGAACCTAACTACGTCACTATTTTCAAGAATCAATGCAAATTGTTTGCTGGATAACAAGCCATACATGAGCGCACATATTTCCGTAAAGCTCCTGAAGAGTATTCAATGCAATCACACGATGCTTAAATTCATCAATCTGCGTCAGAAAAGAGGTTTCTTCCTTCGCAGGGTGCTACCAACTTCTAATGAAAATTCACGCTGAAGCAGCTGCCAAAGCAGTTGAAAATGATTCCTCATCCTCTTTCTACAATTGCGTTCACATGTACTGTACAGAAAAGTTGGATGATACCGGACTTGAGACTCCTACTCCCGTCGTTTCAGAGAAGACCTCTCCCTCATCAAAGCTTTGTAAAGCCCTTGCCCCAGCATTACGTTCAAGACATTCAGACCCACCATCCCTGTAAGGGCCAGCGGCCATTCAAACCCACGAGGAAACTTGGAAGCATCCCAAAGAAGCTTGGCTGTTATCCAAATATGACAAAATAAACGGGTCAAGAAAAACGCGATCCAGTTCAGTGTCCAGTTAATGAAACTGCCCCAACTGCGCTTTGATTCCGTCGTGGAAGAGAGCTTCCTCACTTTGCGCAAGTGCAGAAATATAGAATGTACCTGGTGCAGCCGAATCCAAGAATTAGGTTTAGGGTTTACAAAAAGTGCAAGGTTGAACTCAGACAAGCAGCAGCAAAGCAATTCAGTCATTCGATTATTCATAGTTCGGCTAGTTTGCATCATAGAGGATCCAGAGGAAACCAAGGATACTACAGGGTTTCTTCCTCCAGACCCTCATGTTTTTGAAGACCCTGAAACCCATCCCGACCTCAGAATGCTCTTCAAGACATTCACAAAGCACAAAGCCTACGAGGTAGAGCAAGTAGGGTTTATGATAGCGAAGCCGAGCAAATAGGGTTTCTGATATCAGAAATTACGAAAAAAGAGGTCCCACAAGGCTTGATCTCATTGACCTTTGGTTTTTAGAAATACACCAGACTGGTCTAGACTACTTTTGTCCCAACACTCCAAAGTGCAAACACCCCTATTAATTTCCGGCATCATCGCTCGTACCTCGCATATGAGAGTGAGAATCAAGTAGTTGATGCACAAGTCTCGCTGAAGAGCAGGAGTAAAACAGGTGAGCAGAACTGCATGATGGACAAGCAGGTGAGGCGCCTTGGCACTGTAGAGATGCTTCCGGATCATGTCCCATTGATCATAAGCGAAGTACCCACAGGACATCGCCAATGCAGTGTAAGCTCCAGGCCATGTCCGGTTGAAAAGCACGTCGTGGGACAGCATGTTCGTCAACCCTGAAATTTGCGCTTCCTTCACCATCAACCCAATCACTGCAAAAACACACTTGCAATTAGGCACAGCACTATTCCAGCTACTTCACAAATAAACCCCTAAATGATTATAGAGCACCTCTCCAGTGATTGCACTCATTCGTTTAGTCATTTGTGTCTACCGGATTCATTGCAAGCACAAAATGTAGATTGAAACAAAGAGTATCATTCTTTCGCTACTTTGTAATTTTCCATGGCACATACCTCACCTGATAAGGAGATGATAGAGGAATGTACAAGCGACACGGACGTATTCAGAAAATCCGCTGCCACCTCGGGTGTGAGTCCAGCAGTAATCTCAGGTCTCCATCGCAAGAAAAGGCTCAGAGACTGATTGACTCCTTCAAAAAATGCAAGGCCAGCAAATACTTGCCACAGCCGTGAATTCCCTTGTTGGATCTGTACTGCCACCAACACAACCCAGATTGCGAGCAGTAGCGTAAAGAAAACGCCAGGCGCGTCCGCTGTCCATGTGCCTGCTGGGGGTTGGGGTTTGGTCTCCACCACAACCTGCTGCACACCCTCCATGGGTCCCAAACCAGACTGCCGAATATCTGCCGAATCAATCAATCAATAAGTATGTCAAACAGAGCTTCTGCCAAATCCAGCTAAAGAAAGCACACGCCACTCTCTCGCGCCATTAATTTACAAACAACAAAAGTGCACAAAAGCTCCGCGATGACCAAAAAAACACAAATTTGAGAACTGAAAGCAACCAAAATGAATGCAAGAACACCACGGTTTGAACACCACTCACTTGAAGAGACACTGCAAATCACAGTTTGAAAGGCGGCATATGCACAGTTGGCACCGTAAATTCGCTTCAACGTAAATTGACAGGGTTCCTTCGAACTTTTGAAAACAAAGGAGTTGGATAATTCTGCACACCTGCAAGTGCGCAAGTGCGCAAATGCGCAACTGCAATGCAACAGGAAATAGTATTCGAGAGAACTCGTAAGCAGTTGACGGGACAGAGTGCCGTGAAGGGATTGCAGTGTAGCTCACGTGATCTTTCCGGACCGCGTCACCCGCGTCGGAATCGCCGCAAAGGCGTGGGTGAGTGGGTCTGTGGTTGGAGGGCTTTCAGTTTCATTTGAATCAAGCAAGTTTGATCTTTTTTTCAGTTGATGAGGCCCACAAGGCCACAACTGTGCCGAAGTACTATTTAAAGCCATCATTTGAAGACTGTGAGGTCAGCAATATGGGTAACCAGGCAGTGTTTTTATTTTCATTTTTGGGGGGCAGTGTAGAAAGCAATCTTCAGTGGAGTGATGATGAAATTGTTCACATCTATGAATATAAGGTAAACCAGCCCATGACGGTCAGAATTAGGAGTTTGACCTCATATGGTTGCTGAAATTTTTCCGTTTTTTTTCTACAATAGTACAAGTGTGAGAAATAGTGAGAGCAATTGAAATTATGTTTTTTTGACAAAGTATGAATTTGCTATGGATTTTTGAAGTGATCAGCCCATAAGGGTCTGTAGGCTACCTCATGACCAACAAAATCTGAATCCAATATGGTCATCTTCCTACCCAATGCAGTCACAACATTTTCAAACATGGAAGACCTAAGAAATCAATTTTTACAAAAAAATTTACACTGAAAAGTTGGAAGTACCTATTGAAGTCACTAATTACTCTATAACTACCATGTAAAGCATTGATTGTGGTTTGAAAAACCACAATGGGGTCATTAGGTGTCCATCATGGGCCATTTGACCGTCATGGGCTGGTTTACCTTAGATGAAATATGCAAAATATGGATGAAATTTGCAAAATATGTGTGACACTTCAATTATTCATTCAAATGGTGTACATTCATCTAATTTTTTTTATTGGTTGTGCCTTTTGGACAAAGACTATGGCATCAACTTAGGCATTGACTATGATTTTTGAATCTGAGTTTCAAAATCCTATCTATAATGACAACTATTATTGCATTCACACCACACAACATGCCAATGCGGTTAGGGTGTCAGTGGGCGGAGAGGGGTGGAGGGACTAGTTTGACCCCCTCCCTATTTGATTGGTCGAATGGTTTTTATTCTATTTTTATTTTATTTTATTTTTTAAAAATTATTGGATTTTGATTTTGAATTTTGCTTGCATATCAGTTGGCATGATCAGTTCACTGATTCTTTGTTTAATTTCCCAACTATCCACTATCAATAAAATACTACGGAGTATATGGTTGTTTACCTGGGACAGTGCCTTACATTCATGCCATTTTTGTTTTCATTTATTTTGGACAATACAAAAAGCAATCTTAGTAGAGTGATGAAGTTGTTTACATCTATAGATATGGATGAAATGTGCAAAATATGGATGAAATTTAAATTATCCATCCAAAAGGTGTACATTCATCCCAAAAGGAGTAGAATTGTCTTAAATAATTGTAGTAATGTAGTAATTTCATCCACTAAGAAAGGAAAAATATATCGGCATATATTTCTTTAAAAAAATTGTATCACTTTTGAGTGACAAGGAGTAGTGATATTATTAGGTGCGAATTCTAGATGGGTGGCTACTATACATGAGGGTGAGATTTGAGGAAGAATCTCATTTTAACATTGCATAAACAACTTGATTATCAAGTATACTTAAGTACAATCTCATTCAATTCTAATATCTTTAATATTGTTTGCTCAAAAATCAAAGTTACTAATTCTTGACAACAATGAGTCCCTTAAAAGCTCAAAGATAAAACTTTTGAACATCCCTTACATGTAACTATTCATGAAAAGATATTGCAATCAAAGCATTTGAAAAGCACATCCAATCCTCTCCAGGAAAAAAACAAAAGTTCCATACATCAACAATGCATTGGCAAGAATCTGAAGTTTGAACGAAGGTCAAATAGGTCATCTAGTAATAAAGAATACTTAAAAGGAGTGAAGATTGAGAATATATACATAAACAAAGAGATCTAAAGACTTCAACTATGGCATGGACAAGACAACAAAGTTATATAGGCATTCTCTATACTGAACCCTAAAACCCTAAAACCTAAAATTGAAACTTTGAAATATGAAAGTAAGTTGCGATAGTTTTGGAGAGCACTAGATTTGGCGCCTACGACACATACAATATTCAGAGAAGCACATAGCTCTCCTAGGCTACAAAAGAATTTAGACAAGGCACACTACATAGAGAGGAAATTATTCTACGAGCACACCATCATGCCTACTGCCAAATGTATGAAAAAATTAATACAGCAATAATGGTTGATTTCCAAAATAGAATGAATTCAAAGCATTACATTTGTTCTTGAAATATTCACAAATCATGCCTGCACTTCTTGCAATGGTAAGCCTTGTGAGTGGAAGAATTTGATAAACGTAACTATAGCTCTAGAGTAGGAAAATCACACAAACCACGAAGAAGGCATCAATTGCACTTGATTTCACTACATCAACTACCTAAGAAATGATTGATGAGTACTCCTAACCTAACCCATAATGTTGGCTACCACTTCAAAAATTACAAGATCATCAATAGATGCTTTGTGTCAAAAACGCATTGGATTTGATGGAAGGCAAGAAACAGAGAGGCACACAGACCATTTTTTTGTGCGGCAGAGATCAATGGTTCCTTTTTTTGGAAGATTGATGGCATTTGAAGGGGTATTTTTTCCTTCTCAAATCCAAAGACGGGCATTCGTCAAGGACTAATTTTAAAAAATCATGATTGAAGGCATGCACGGGGTCACATTTCAAATTCAACGGTGGAGATTTTCTTGAGTCCGGGAGGGGGTCCAATGTGGTAGCATTGCTTGCCTCTTTTCATGGAATAGGTGAACTTTGAAATTTATTCTAGAATATGACAATAGGCTCAGAGCAACCTTGCACCTATGTATATTTTAACCCCTAAAGGACCAACATGCCTTTTTTGGCAACATAAAATTTTTGGGCAGGTACTTGTGACTAGAGATTTGCATATTTTGGGCTGAAATTTTTATAGAAGGTGGGGACAAGGAATATCTTTCATGTGCACAAAATTTCATGACATTTGGAAATACAAGTCAAAAGTTATGGCCAAAAATGTTGTTTGTAGGTCAACTCGGGCAGTCCGGGCAGATCTGAAAAAATCACTTTTTTCAAAAATAAAAATTTGAAATTGTTTTTTTAGAGTTATATATACGTGGAAAGCTTTAAATCATTCCATTTCGACCAATAAGTAAAAAGTTATGAGGTTTTTTAGTTTGCGGGCAATTACAGATTTTCTACTTTGAAATAAACTTTGAAGTTGTTTATTTAACTCAATTTTTAATATTTTTTGAAAAAAATAAAATAATAAGATTTAGGTTGTTTATTACAAAATTACAACCATTGGGATTGACATTTTTCAATTCCATAATTAAATTCTTAACAATTTAGTGTTTTGAATCATTTTCTACTTCTTTCTACTTACTATTTTTTTTGTATATGTTGTACAATTCCAAATGATTTGAAAAATTTTAAGCATGTAGCCAACTTGTTTAGGAAAAAGAATTCAAAGAAGCACCACCATTTTGGACATTTTTTCATACAAATGTGACCTTGTGAAGTGCAGCTGCCCTGTTTTTTGCAGGAACAAAAAAAGGATTTTTGCCAATTCAAATGCTAATAACTTCCAATCCACATGGTAGAAAATTCTGAAATTTTTTCCACATCTTCTAAAACTAGTTTACTACTCCGTATAAGATACTACAGTTACATGTGTCAAAAAAGTTTTTTTTTCAAAAATTTGGTACTTGTACTAAAAATGGCAATTTTTGAGTGTTTTCAGTGAAAACATAGTCATGGAACTTTAGGGGTTAAGGTATGTGCATCCAAATTTGCCACCTTGAGATTGTTTATTTCAAGTGCATTATTTGGGATGCATATAAGGTAAATCAACCTAGGACACTCAAAATGATTGGTTTGCCCTACTGGCATTGTTGAAAAATTTCAAATTTTTTTCCACACAAATGTGAGAAATATGTAGAGTAATTGAATCTTTTTTTGACAAGGTATGGATTTGTTATGAATTTTTGAAGTGAGAAACCCAATTGGCCCCAAATAGTTTCTAGACTACCCCAAAACCAACAAAAAAATATATCCATAATGGTCATCTTACTCACCTTAAAGTAGTCACATATTTCCTAACTAGCCACAACATGAAGAACAAATTGATAAAATTTTGGAAGCTTTGATTTAGTAGATTGCAAGATTATAGCATTTGAAGCTAGAAGAATTTATAAGGACACTTCCTATGATGAATTTACATTCAAAAGGTGAAATTTCCTATTGCATTCACTAATCACTCAATTGTCATCATCCAAAACATTGATTGTGGCTACTAATTCAACCTAATGTAACCCAAATCTCATTTATTAAAAAAAGTTAGTCATAGGTTGATGGAAGTCTTCAATGGGTCATTTCTTAAGTGTCTATGATGCATCTTCTCTATCAGCTTAACGCAAGTCTATTCATTAGGTGATTATCATTCCCGAAATACTTGGAATTCAAATAGAGCTTCTCTTGTGGTCCTTCAAATGGTTGCTTGGAGTACTAGTTTGAAGGTCTGATAAGCATGCCATTGCATAGGCCCATTTAATTCTAATGACTGCCATGCAATGTATGCTCTCCCTGGCGAGCCCTTCAAAAAGAAAAGACAAGGTAAAAACATTGATATGATTGCATGTCAACTCTATTTAACTATAAAATTGGTCCTCATGCCTTCTTCTCTCCTTTTTGTTCAATGAGGTGTCATAACCTTGGAATGGATTGGAGGGATTCTCATGCATACCTCAAACACCAATTAATTTGGAAGGCCACTAAACATCTTATCAAGTGGCCAAATCTAGAGGACCATGGGCTAGGTGCTCTTACATTCAAATCACGAGCCTCTTGCATTGTCCTTCTAAGGGATCAAAACCTCATTGTTTTTTAGGCTTCCTTCATTTCAGGTAGCAAAATGGAGCCCTCAAGCATTGAAGAATAGTTATATGCCAAGCAAGATTTGGGCTCCACAAAAACTTGGTTTGTTTTTACAATATTTTTATATGTGTATCTTACATGAGGGTAAAATTCAACAAAGTTTAAATCATTTTGTTACAAAAATGCCACATATCATATTGTGATTAGTGTGAAGTGATGTGAAACCTTGAAAATGGGACATTAGAATTAAATTTTGACACATCTTTGTCAAATCAAACCCTTACTTAAGTTTAATCATTGTTTGGATGCCAACACTTTATTGTGATTATTCCTTAACCTATAGAGGTCCCTACATCCCCCAAAGTGGATGTATTTTAGTCAAATTTGCTTGTAACTTTCAAAGAATTCATTTTTGTTTTTGATTTAATTTCTAAAGTTCTTATTGTCCCCTCAGAGGACAAATGGATTCAGGCAAGCTCCTATGGTCTCAATATTCATTAGAGTTTTTTGAAACTTTTTGTAAAGATTGAAAAACACATCAGCTTTTCAAGAATAGAATTTTTATTTCAATCAAATGTCCGGAAGATAAATTTATGGTACAATAAGCCAAGATTTTGGTTCAATGAGCAAAAAATTAGACCCACAAAAACTTAAATATATTTTTTTAAGAATTTGTTTCTTATGTATATAGGAAGCTTTGAATCATTCTATTTGGATTTGTTATATGAAAGCTATGGCCAATTTTGGTTTTGGGACAATCAAAGCATCTTCTCGAAAAAATAACTTGTAAAATTAAATTTTTGAACTCAATTTTTAGAATTTTTCAAAAAAAAAGGTTTCACAAGGTTAAGATCTCTTGCTACAACAATCTCTCTATTGAATTAGTGTGTTTCAATTCCATCTTAGAGATATTAACAATTTAGTTTTCCATTCAATCTTGAACCTTCTTCTACTTCAAAATTTTTTAATGAGTAAAATTTAAATGTGTGCTTTTTTGGGACTTTTTTGTCTTAGATTTTCAACCTAATTCTTCAAAATCATTAGTGCAAAAACTTTAAATTAAGAAGATTCAAAGCGAAAAACTTGAGTTGAGCAAGGTGAATAAAAATTTGTTTTCTTCACTTTAAATACAAATATCTTGCAATCTACAAAGGCAAAGTTTTTAAAATTTCTTCAACATATTTTTACAACAGTCTAGTACAAGAGCTTGCGGTTGGATATACAAAAAAAACTAGGATTTTAGTGGTTAAACAATGAAGCCTAATTATAAGTTATTATTCTACCTAATTTCAAAACTTGGAAAAAATCTACAATTTCAATGAGACATTGCAACTAGAAGATTCATAAGTTAGACTCCAAATAAAATAGTATTACATATATTTCATTTTTAAATTCTTCTTTACAAAAAAATTCTAAGTTTAAATCTAAAAATATAATTTTTCATTCTAACCTTCATTTTTGGTGAAAATCCCAAGTTATTCTAATATATATTCTAATTAATCTAATTTTTTTTACATATTATACTTTAAAAATCACAATAATTTAATTCTAGCAATAAATACTCCGTAAAAATCATCATCTATAACGGAAGTGTTTGTTCATTCATGAAAATTATCAAAACTATATCAAAAAATTGTACAATGACTAAATTTAACTTGCCAAAGGTAATTTGACCTAACAATCATTATTGAGGGTGTTTTGGGTGTAAAAAAAATTCCTTGAATCTTCATGGCTAGTTTTACCTCTCCAAGAAATTTAAAATTAATTGAATCTTTTGTTATTTTTTTCCATATATTATCACTAATTAGTTAAAGAATTATAAAAATAATAATTCTTTACAAAACCTTATAGAGAATTTTTACATAGGTAGACAAAATGTAGTCTTATGTAAGAGAAATATTTATATTGAAATTTGAATATGATTTAAAAGGCAAAATTGAGCTCAAAAACAAAGTTTAACCACACAACAATAGAACTAGTTCTTTGGGGGTTAAATGTCACAACTACCATTGGGCTTACTTTCTAATGTATTTTCATATAATGTGATGCTGGAGTTCACAAATGACAAATCATATGTGCATTTGTTCAAACTTCATTAATTTTCTATATTTATACATACATTTCAAAATTTTGATATTTTTTCCATGTAAAACCATGTATGAGGATCATTGTCAACAATTAGGTGCCAAAATTGAATTTCCATGTCAAAAAATTTAGAGGTGTAATCATTGCAATCCAATCTTAAGATGATAAGTGACATTTTTCAACAAAATCAACTTAATTTATGCCAAATCTAACCTCCATGTATGGTAATCTACATCTCAAAGTTATCTTCATCTTTTCATAATTATGAATATTAAAATAATTTTTTATGATTTTTTTAAATAAAAATAAATAAATAAACTTCACCATTGATGTCTAGTATGTCCTTCATAAGTAATTAATGTACAATTGAGTTGCTTGTAGATGGCAATTGACACCATAAATAGATTTAATGTTTTAAGTAAGCGCACTCAATTGTGACACTTTTTGTTCTCCAACCCCTAAAATTTAGAGTTGATTGAGCATTTTCACGATTCAAAACAACCACAATTTTCAAAAGTAACCTATGAGAGGGGAAGACTTTTTGAAGTAATCAATGACTTGAGACATTTTGTGCTTTAGGGGTATTTAGTGACGGTGAGTGCAGTCTTATGTATAGGATGTCTTATATTTTCCAATTTGAAATTTTGTAAAATATTATTTCCCGTCAAGGACGTTGCGACTGTTTTTCAGCCAATGAATGATAGAAAATCTTTCTATATATGACAAAAGTGCAACTATTCATCTTTGGAATTTTTTGTAAAAAAAAGAAGTATTGTACAATATTTTGACTTCAAATGAGTGCTTTTGGATTTTCTTAAACCAATATTTTACATGGTAGCAAAATGGATGATTTCCATGGTCAGCAGCCTGTCCTTTAGGAGTCGAAGGATTAGAAAAATGCAAAATCAATTCATTGGGTTGCATTTCTCTTGAGTTCATAAACAATCCACTAGAAGAAACCCGTGTTTTTTTTATGTCAAACCAGAACTACAATGTCAAACTAAGGCAAAACATACGGTGTCTGTGGGGCCATCAAGATGTTTGAGAGACGGATTGCGGTTTACGGTAGAATTCCAAAGATGTTTCACATGACAACGACAAATTTGAATGAAAACAAGTTGGTGTTACCATTAATGTCGAGGTTTTTGATGACATATTTGATGACGAGCTGATGTCCTCAAGATTGTCAGCAAAAACATTGAGAGCCACGCCAACTTTGTTGACCCATTTTTAACTGCAAATAATTTTCCAAAAATTACTGCAATTTTGGGTAAAACATTTGCCCCAGGTAAAAAAAAGGGGACCAAGCAGTCATGGGTCAGTCTTTGGCCAAAAAATGCTGACATGGCATGCCATGTCAGCATAGAAGGGCTGCATTGTAGGTATTCTATGCTTATTTCAAAAATGTCTATGGAGACGTGGAGACGTCATGTGAAACGTTGAGATGTCTACCAAGACGTCACCTGAGTCGTGACGATGTATTTGGAGACGTAGTCAGAGACGGCAAAATGTTTATGGAGACCTGAGGACGTTTTGAAAGACACAACTTTGATTGAGATGAGATACATTTGCATTTCAATGTGACTTTGTACCTTATGCGTTTAAGTACCTTTTTTGGAAGTTCAAGGAGCAATTGAGGGCGTCGTCTTACATATCCAACAGTCTAGGGCATGATCAAAAACCATACTTTCAACAAGATCAACTTCCATCATGGATTTTCGATGTATATGGCACGTCTTAGGTAACGCAAAATTTTGGATGTCTATGTAGACATTTGAAGACATTAGACAAGACATCAGGATGCAAAATCTAGAAATAAAATCAAATATTGTTTTCTTATAGTGTCATGTGCATAAGTGGTCATGTATTAATTTTTCATCTTTCAATTGCAATGTATAGGATCAATCCAATGTATAATGCCAGCAAACTTCATATTGAGGATTCTAGAAAATAGATATGGGAATCCCATCACCTTCTTGAACCTTATTAAGGAAATACATTGTTTCCAACACTCAAAATTGATGTTGTAAAGTGAGTGGTAGACAATTTTGTATTTCTTAACATCTTACTAACATGAACCATAAACTCAGAGAAACAAGAGTGAAGAAATGATTCTGCTTCATGAATTTGCCCAGGCAATGGAATATCTAAATTCAATTCTTCCAAAGAAGACTGGTCTCTATTTTATACCTTGGGATTATCACAAGTACTCAAAGACGTGCTACATTTCACCTTTGAGGTCTTTGTCCTTTTTTCTTTTTTATGAGCTCACAAATTAATGATGGTATATCTTACTATGTTCGTTTTCTTTTTCAAAAGACAATACATTTCTCTCTTCACTATTTGTGCAGGAAGATGACATACATGATTGCAGTCTTGGAAAAAGTAGCCAATGACATCTAGGATCTTACCAACATGTATTATAGTGATGTTCGTGGACATTTTTTGAGATGTCCTCCAAAACATGTAGATGTTTTTGGAGATATTGTCAAAGACAACAAAATGTCTCCAAAGACATCTATGGAGACCTGAGGACGTTTTCAAAGATGCAACTTGGATCAAGATTGGATATATTTGCATTTGAATGTGACCTTTTATCTTGTGTGTGTTAGTACATTCTTTGAGAGTTAAGACATTCAACAAGAAATAGAGGGCGTCTTATTACATATCCTTTCTAGGATATGACCTCATGCCCTGCCTTCTACAACATTATCATTTGTCACGTACAACTTCTATGTTATATGCCATATATGGCGACGAATACCACAAACATAGATAAAAATCATTGGTACTCTCTTCTCCAATCTTTGCAGAAGATGTCTTTTAGTTGATTTTGGACGTTATTAAATTCAATCAAATGAACGTATTTTGGTCAATACACATCATAATGTTCCCCTAAATCATCCTAAGCATTACAAGAGGTATTCATAGTCAAATGCAGACGTCTACATTGATGTCACAAGATATGTAGACGTTAAATTTAACATCTCAAAAAACGTGTGGATGTTAGAGTTGACGTCTCAAAAAACATCTAGACGTCTAAGTTGACGTCTCAAAAAACAATACTAAAATTCTTAGACAACAGAAAACTTTGTTGACTTGGCATGCCACGTCATCTTTGCTAGATGCCACGTCATTTTTCCCACTGCCACGTTAGGTGCCACCTCAGATGCCACGTCATGGACAAAATTGGATGAAAAAAATCCCTACGTGGCTGCCCATGCACGCATAGCGCTTAGGTGGTGGCCTTTGAGGACCCCGTTGATCCATGTCTTCTCTGATGTCTGCTAAAATCATGGTGACATCAAGTCATGTTATCTCAGATTTTTGATGTTTTTTGCGTGTCAACTTTGATGCGAAAAAAATGACATCTCTGGTGACACGAGGAGGACACTGTCATGGACGTCAGCGTGTCCAAAATCGATGATCAGCAAAAACGCAGATTTCTTCTAGTGATCTCATCCAATGTTTCTGGTCATTTGTCTTCAAAGAGCATTGCCATTGTTTCACAAAATATAGGCCTAGCACGGTGGTTATTAAGCCTAGGAGTGATGTCACCCCCCATTATGGACTTGTAGACCGTGAAATCTAGGCTAGGCCACTGACAAAAATGGTTTGGCACACCATCTTCTCGTGCCATTTTTTTATTATATTGAGTTGCAATTCCGGGGTATTCTTGAGGAATAGTTGTCAACTTTTTGTCAACACGGCCCGCCAACATGACACGTGCATGAACAATAGCTACAAATGGAACATGTTGTGGTGCATAGAAGAATGGGGGACCAAGAGGTCATTGGGTCTAAATCCACAAAGTCAACACTCTAGAGCTCCCAAGCCAAGTCACATTTCCTGCAAAACGGTGGTGATGCTCTGAGATTGTGGACCTAAAAAAGTATTGCATTAGAAGAAAAATGGGCCCTCGGGAAGGCTCCTTCCCTTTGCAAAGGGGTTGTGAGTTCCCCGCAATGGAACTCACAGCCCCTTTGGGGGACAATGGCCACTATTCATCATTAATGATGAATAGGGGCCACAATAAAAAAATATTAAAAAATATTTAAATATTTAAAAAAAATTAAAAAAATTAAAAATTAAAATATTAATATTAATATAATAATAAAAATAATAATAAAATACTGATTCAGGCTGACGAGGAAAATTTCGGCCACATCAGATTTCAGAATTCTGAAATTCTGTATTTATTTTAATATCCCGCCAGTTCACTGTCCCGCCAGTTCGCTGTCCTGAACAGGCCCCCCGTTCGCTGGCCAAAAAAAAAAAAAAAAAAAAAAATTTTTTTTTTTTTTTTTTTTTTTTTCCAAATTTTTTTTTCTGTTTATCCGGACAGCGTTCCCTGCTGTCCGGGAACTCACAGATCTCCCAAGGGTCCATTTTTCTTCTAATGCATTTTAGTATTTCTTCTACCTTGACCCCTAAAGGACCAAGGCCTTTTTTCTGCCAAAAAAACACTCAAAACTGCCATTTCTATAGCAAAAAGTAAAAAAAATTGAAAATTGTTTTTTTTTCACATTTAACTGTAGGATCTTACACCTAACTAGTATGAGAGTGTGTGGAAAAAATTTCAAATTTTTTGACCGCACGGATTGCAAGATATCTGCGTTTAAAGTGAAAAAAACAAGTTTTTCAGCACATTGCGGGACTAGATTTTTTGACTTTGAAAATTTTTAACTTAAAATTTTTGCACTACAAAGTTTTGAGCTTTAAATCTTTATAGTGGAGAATTGAGTTGAGAGTCTAGGAAAAAAAAGAAAAATTCAAAAAAACTTAATTATCATTCTTAAAAAAATTGTTAAGTAGAAGTAGGTATGAGATAGAAGGAAATTCTAAAATATTAATATATTTTAGATGGAATTAAAATGCACTAATTCCAATGGTGAGATTGTTCTAGCAAGTAAACTTAACCATGCAAAGAAAAAAATTTGAAAAATTTGAAAAATTTCATTCAGAAATGAATCCTACAAGTTATTTTTTTCAAAAAGATGCTCTAACTGCCCGAAAAACAAGAATGTCCATAACTTTCTCATAACATATCCAAATGAAATTAATCAAAGCTTTCCAAATAGGCAAAAATATAATCTATGAGAAAAAAAATATTAAAAAAAAAATTCAAATTTTGGACCATTTTTTTTTGCTGCCCAGACTGCCCCGCGTCCCTTGTTTTGAGCTTATTTGGTCATAACTTTTGTTCCCGGGCACCGATTGAAAAAAAAATATTCCCATGAAGCTTATCAGTTTTTCTATCTCCAAAAAAAGTTTCAAAAAATCAGGAGAAAATTTCAGCCCGTAGGTACCTGCCCGAAAACGCATTTGTCCCCCGAAGGGACAACGGTCCTTTAGGGGTTAACACAAACGCTACGGAGGACGTTTTCCAGCCGATAAATGACAAAGAATCTCTCAATGCAGGACATAAGTGTAACTATTCATCCTCCAAATTTTGTGGAAAAAGGGAAGATCATCTATAGTAGTTTGACTTCTAATGAGTGCTTTTGCATTATTTTAATCCAACAATTCATACGGTGACAAAATAGATGATTTCCACAGTTATGATTTCCACGGTTATAAGCCCGTCGTTTAAGGGTTAAAATACAGCAGCAATTCGCGATGCTCCCTAAAACCACAAGCTCAGTGCATCACACATTCACACTGACAATTCTCCAAAGACGTCTCCTTCACCAGTCTCTTCTTCCTTCCCACCACCACCACCACAGTCTTCTCGATGCGCATCAAGGTACGCTTCAATTTCCTCCTGCAGGTTACCCACACTCAAGCTCGCCACGACCTTATTCTCTGTCCCGAGTCCCGACCTCTTCAACACAAACGCTCGCATCCCCCTCTTCGAGACACGAAACCGAAACTTGAATGCGCGGCGTCGCAGCCACAAGTCCCTCAATAACCACCTTCCCAATCGGACAATCTCCATAGAAAAACTGCAGCGTAGCATAAGACTGATTCTCTCGTGCAGTCGTGAAGGCGACAGTAGTCTCCAGTGGCATGCTGTGATTACGAGCGACGCATTCCACGCAACGTCCGTCCGCCAGGACAGCCCTAATCGGGAGCGGGGTGAAGAACGCGCAGAGGATTTGTGTCGTGATGATACCTTGGTGTCGTTCTCTCGATGCTGCGGCTCCTCGTGAAACCTCGGACAGGGTCACGAATCTCACGAAGGTATGTGGGAACTTTAGGTTCAAATCGGAGAGGAGAGGTTCTTATCCTAACCCAGACCCTAATTCTGTGGGGGGGCACAGGATGTAGATTGCGTGAAGAGGAGGATTGATTGTTGGCTTGACGAGGTTTTCGATTGCATGCAGCGCTGTTTCCTTGACTGTTTTCTCTTCGTGTAGACAATATTCTTGTGTGAGGCGTTTAGGGGTTAAACGCCTCAATCCTTTTTTGAAAATTTGCACATTTTTGCTCATATGTTTGTACAGAAATATCATTTACCCGAATTTCATGAATGTGGTCGCTAAGGAAGGTTGTCTTTTCTGGATTCAAGTATTACATTGGATGAATGAGAAGTTGGTTGGACTACAGAGTGCCCTGAAGCCCTCCGTTCGTCGTCCAGAATATGGACGTTGGGGCGCTTCAGGGTTAACATATACCATCCTCTCATCCACTGCATTCACATGCAAACAAGACGGGTCAATTCTTGACCAAACCTGTGCGCCAGAGAACAACCTAATTTTTTCTTAATGTATGCAGCTGTGACAGATTTGAACGAAAATTAAGAAAGTTACCGCATGCATATTCAGAATCAAAGTGAAAAAACAAACCTACAACTGACGTGTTCACTTACTGGTAATGCTCGATGGTTCCGTGAAAGTGGCACTTTGGAGCGTTACTTGGAGATGTCTTACAAAGGCCATGTTTGCTGCTGCTCGTCCTTGGATCTGGAAGTTCCAACAGCAGGCATTGAATCTCAGCTTCCGAAATTAAAATGCCAAATCTACCGACAGCTCCGCGAAACAGGGCGACGTGAAGGCTCAGAGTTAACGCAAATCACAATCATCGCTGCATTCGTTCGCCCATCTGCTCACACAACCCTCATACCAGTTCCACCTACCAGCAAATTGAAAGTTGTTCCATGGCACTCCACCAAGCCAGCAAGGATCCCTTGTCACCGCACCCGGTCGTGAAGTTGAGTTGATTCGCTTCGCTGTCCAGAAGCATGAATCTTCCCGCTACTCGAGTAACTACATGGGATGTAATTGCTAAAAAGTCAAACCATGATGCGAGAATGACGACACCATATCACATCTAGGACAAAAGGTGATAGAACGTAATACATCAATGTTGATAAATTCACATAAGTGGAGTGTAGACAAGAGTCATCGCCGTTCCTCGCACGAAGTCGAAAATTCTACTCTGTCGTGCAAAAGTCTGTCTCGAACTGGAAACGATGCACTGTGAGGCAGGAAACCTGGCCATTGGGGTCTATAGCATTTGGATAAAATATATGATTAACTTAACTATGAAAGGACGGGCCTCTGTCCCTATACTGCAGTCATAACTTCAAAATCCTTGACTGAGTATACTCGATACCACTCAGTGGTACGTAGGATAATTGAATGCTTTTATTTTTATTTGTCGGAGACGGGTACGATGATTGAATATTTTCATTTTATTTATCAGAGATAGGTAGGATAATTGAACCTAGCTTCCCGGACTTTTCCAAGACTATCCTGGATCGTGTAGGAGTGACCAATTTTACGTAGGATTTTTATGTCAATGAGGCTGACAACTTGTTCCTTTGGAAAACATTGTCCGCAACACACATCTAAATCCGACTCTCCCGATAAACACATCTGGGGATAGCCCGGGAGATACTCCAGTGGCAATTGATGCAGCGAAGTCTGACTTTTGTTTAGTACGTCTCTCCCAAACCCTGGATGGGGAGGGCAAAAGGTGTCCCGAGAATGTTTCAAGGTATAGGCAAATAGATGTTCTCAAAGTCAAGCAAAAACAAAAAGAAACCACTGGCCTTGTACGAGGCTTGAACATGCATTGAGATTTTGGTTTAAACATTATTGAAAAAAAATCTCAACTTCTGTAAGCTACATTATCGAAGCGTAAAGTTGAGCATAGGACCATCGTGAATAAATAGGCAATTTGAGGCAGTTCTTGGAGTCTGTACAACACTTAATGACTGCTGTAACAGAGAAACTTCATGACAAGACAAGTACTCGTAACCAGTAATAATTTAGGAAACCGTCTATGAATTAGACACCAGCTGATTGCTCTCAATAGCTAGAAGTGAGATTACCCTACACCACTCCAGCTTCGTAGATTTGCACAACAGGACCATCAAGGTCGAAGCTCCCTAAGATGTTGAAGATTGATCAAGGTTTGCTGATCTAAGCCCAGCAACAACAGAACATTGTGAATGCGCTTTCCATTACTCAATTCAACCAACCACACAAAAACCAACAGCAACGCAGAGAATTCAATCCTCATTCTCAAAATTTGAAGCACCTCCAGATCGTCATACATCAAGAAGCAATCACAGCAGACAGTTCCAGATTCTTCGATTTCCGTCGGTTTACCAACCCCTTCCCCTCCACAAACGAATGCTCGGCCGACTTAATCCGCTGGAACACCGGGATTCCCGCACTCCCAGCAGCATCAAACCTCGCTTTGTACACGAAATACATCACCACCGACACCACCCTAAAGTACACAATAAACACCGAATTCAATCCCCCGATGACTACTCCGAGAACAATTTTCGCCCACACGGGCATTCCCCCGGTTATAATCCCGTCTGTCAGGACCTTCAACACCGCTGATAGTACAGAATTAGTGAGCGTGACAGCGACAACTGTCCACACTCTTCCGATTCTCACCAACTTCCTACTCTGTTTCAGCGCTTCTCTTCCATAGTTTCCAGGCTCCAGTACGGCTATGCCTTGCGCCATTGCGAACATGGTAGCGAGGTATATGCTGCCAGCGCTCGAGGGGAAAAGAACAAAGAAGTAGAATAAGTTGAGGTCCGACCAGCCAGCGGCGGCGGCAATGATGGCGTAGAGGATGCTGCCGAGGATGCCGCCGAGGATGACATAGAGGAGGAGCTCGGCTAGGCCTGTCCAGAGTTGGGTTATGAACATGCGGAGAAAGGCGCGGGGGAGGGATTTGAAGACTTTGGGGAAGATGGAGCGGTCGTCGTCGGTGGGGGTGGAGGTGTAGAGGTAGTCTGTGATGTAGAAGACCGCGCCTGTTCCGAGAGTTCCCAATACGTTATTCAAGAGGAGAAGTGTCCACGGGAGGATCGTTGTGAATAACTTGTGGCCTGCTGGGTCGGTAGTCTGCAGAATCGGGAGCCAAAGAGTTTCAGAGACCAATTCTCGATTTGAAGCATGGAAATTAAGTTCCCGAACTCTTCAAGAACTGAAGCATGGGAAAGTTCCCGAAGTCTTTAAGAATTGAAACATGGAAAAGTTCCCGAATTCTTGAATGTTAAGCATGCAAGTGTTTCCGAATTCTTGAATTGGGGGATAGAAAGTTCCCGAATTCTCTACTAATTTCTAAGTGGGAAGAGAGGTGGAATGTCGGTACCTGCGCAGTGTTGACGGAGTCCTCGACGATGCCGGCGAAGCGAAGCAGCGTAGAGAATGGTGAGCGGAGCAAAGTTTGGAACACTCCGGCGATCAACTTCGGGAGGTAAAAGGCGAGGAAGAATGGCAGAAATAGACGGTAGTGCTTGTGCAGCAGTCTCGCTGATTCCTTGAAAATGGATGCCGCGCCCCATCTCTCCATCTCCTCCGGGCGCATCCCCATAGCTCAAAATTGATCAGTTGTTCTGCAAGACTGCACGATGAGGTTGATGTGTGCGCAACGCCAACTTGTGAAATGATCGAAGGATTTGGAAGAAGAAATACTCGGTATCCATTTGTTACCGACAAACCTTCGCTTGTGAGAACAGGGACTACACACCAGGGCTTTTTTTTTCGCACTGTAGATGAACAGTGGAGTCCCTCTGTGGCCTCCGTTTGTTGGTGAATATTTGGAGGGAGTCAGGCATAGTGGCTGAAATCTGTCTGAGGAAGATGGAGTCGCCAGAAAAAAATGCCCTGCTACACACTAGATACCGACTCTGAAGCAACTGTGTCAGTGAGTGCGGAGAAAAACATGACCATCACGGAACTTGGAGAATTGAAAGTGGAAATCAGCGACCCCAACTTAGGTAGGGGAGGTGAAGAATACAAAAGATTGCGGCACAAAATAGTGGGCAACTTTTTACATTTACGGTTGGCTCGGGCAAATGATGGGGCCAATTTACCGTGCGCTTCACAGACTAGTAGAATATTTTAATCTTTAAAGGACGGGCTAGTGACTGAGGAAATCATTCTATAGGCAATGGATGTTTTCAAATTCACGCAAAAAAACAAAAGGAAATTACTGACCTTGTACTGTACATGTGCGTCCTAGGAATAAAAAAAACATCCTACAATATTACTCACATAGTTTTCTTCTTTTTTGCCATTGCCTTCCCCGAGTTTTGGGGGCCGACTCTAAGAACAACTGTTTGCTTATGCGGAAGTAAACCACCTGTGTGTTTGATCTTATGTTGGTTTATGGTCATTCAGATATCAATAATACTTTGACTCTTAACCCCTAAATGCCCAAGCCTTTCCAAGAGTGTTTTGACTATGAAAAAAGAGCATGGGCTTATAATTAACCCCAATGAAGCAAATTGTATTTTTTTCAAAATCTAACCGTATAGATGTTTGAAGAGCTTGATTACTAGTATGCATACCAATTTTGAGTGCGAAATTGCATAGGAGTTGTGAGATTATAACAAGAGAAATGTATGCTTTCTATTTTTAGTATGCTGCCATGTTTTAGAAATTTGCATATAAAGTTTTTTGAGATGGGAAGTGACATGAATGACTACAAATAATGTTAGCACACTAAAATGCACTTTCAAAAAACTTAATTTCACATGAAAAGCTATCAAACTTATTACACAATTCACCTTGCAATTGGTGAAATGCAATTTTTTTTATAAATATAAATCGCAAATAACTCCAAATCAACACTTGCATGTTTAAATTTTCAATGGTGAAAATCATGAAAACACTTTACTCTTTCCATTGGGACCATTTTCAAAGCAAATGGATAAGTACAAGTTTTTAGATCTCAAATCAAGTGAAATTGGCAAAAGTTGGGAAATGAAGTAAAAATAGGAAATTTTACTCTTCCACTTTGGGACATATATGGCTTTGAAGACCTCTCAAAAATCAAATGTTTACCTTTTGCAGTGAAAAATGAAAGTTTTCAATAATTAACCCTAAAAACTGCCCGAAAAAAAATTTAAAACGGTCAAACGAATTTAACTGCCCATACCAAAATGAGCCTGAAATTTCAGCTCGACCATATATGGTCGCCGAGGCAGTTAAGGGTTAATAACGTTTGCATACAACTTCCACATGATGCATGCTTAGGTGTGGTGGAATCCCTTTTCCAGGTAATAATATAAGTCTATGAATATGGACTAGTGCAACTACAGTATAGGGACTTGGCTCATGTGCAAAATATGTCAAAATTTGCAAAATGCTTAATATTCTCCTGCCTTAGTGATTGGAAATTATGGCTGTCAGAGGTAAAAATATTAGCCTCTTGTTGGAACTTAAGTAAGAGTTGCTCTGTGGATCTAAATCCTTGAGCATATTATCATGCTCTCAATGCCTCAAAAATGGAATAACATACCAAATCCTTCAGGATAAATCGTACCCTGGGTGCCTTGGGCATGATGCAGCAGAATTCTGCAAAATCTGGCCCACTCAGGACAATTGTAGAAGCTTGATTTAATTGTAGGAGCCCGAAATAGAAGCTTGGTTTCATTGACAAAGAAGCTTGCTCAACTGAAATAGAAGCTCACCTTTCTGTCAACTAGAAGCTATCCATCAGGTGTGGAGTGCAGAGGCACTAGAGCACACAGGAACGTGCATGTTTCAAAGTTTTTGTTTGTTGAGGAACCCGCCTGAAAGTGGTACATTTCCACAGGAGCTCATGATGATAGGAATTTTTTTTAAATCACTATGAGCTTTGTGACTTCCCTTTGCTTACTGGCAAAAGTACTCTCATCGGAAGGAATCTGCTTGAGCGTTATTGATGGACGATGTCCACACACAAGGCTTGTCTCCACATGACTGCTTTTGCTCAAAGCATCCTAACCGACCTGCATTTACAACCTGGCTGCAGTACTCTTCATCTTCTGCCTTCTTCATGGCCTTCTAGCCTTTCCGAAACCAAATCTCGCACACTGTGTGAGTGTGATTGTGTGAAGGTGTTCAAGATAATTTCAGTACAGATCAACTTGAGCCTGGACTTTGGTGAATTGCTAGATTGCTGGCTCAAAAGATCAAAGTACCGTACAAGGCTTGAACGTGCATTGAGATTCTGTTCTAAACATTATTGAAAAATAACCTAACTTCTATAAGCTACTGATTATCGAAGTGTAAGTTGAGCATAGGACCATCGTGAACAAATAGGCAATTTGAGACAGTTCTTGGAGTCTGTACAACCCTTAATGACTACTGTAACAGAGAAACTTTATGTCAAGACAAGTACTCGTGACCAATAAGTTAATAAGTTAACTTGGGAAACCGTCTCTGAATTAGACACTAGCTGATTACTCGCAATACCTAGAAGTGAGATTACCCAACACCACTCTAGCTTCGTAGATTTACACAACAAGACCATTAAGATCGAAGCTCCCTAAGATGTTGAAGATCGATCAAGGTTTGCCAATCTAAGCCCAGCAACAATAGGAGATTGTCAATGAGCATTCCATCATTCAATTCAACCAAGCACACAAAAAAAAACAGCAACGCAGAGAATTCAATCCTCATACTCAAAATTTGAAGCACCTCCAGATCGTCATACATCAGTAAGCAATCACAGCAAACAGTTCCAGTCTTCAACTTACATAGGTAACCAACCTCTTCTCCACCTTACATAGGTCATACGAATGCTCCGCCGACTCAATCCGCTGGAACACCGGGATTCCCGCGCTCCCAGCAGCATCAAACCTCCGGCTTTATATACGAAATACATCACCACCGACACCACTCCAAAGTACACTCTAAACACCGAATCCAACCCCTCGATGACTACTCCGAGAACAACCTTCGCCCACACGGGCATCCCCCGGTCATAATCCCGTGCTTCGGGACCGTCAACACCGCTGTTAGTGAAATCCCAGTGCGCGCGACTGCGACAATCGTACTCGCTCTTCCGATTCTCACCAACTTCGTACTCCGTTTCAGCGCTTCTCTTCCGTAGTTTCCAGGCTCCTGTGGACCAGTACGACTATGAATTGCGCCAGTGTGAAATGATGCAACGAGGACGGGCAAAAGAGCAAATAAGAAGAATAAGGTGGGGTCCAACCAGCCAGCGGTGGCGAGGATGATGGCTTGGAGGATGCCGCCGATGATGACGGAGAGGAGGGAGAGGAGGAGGAAGACTAGGATTACATAGAGTTCGATTATAAACGTGCCGAGAAAGACGTGGAGCCTGGGGAGTTTGATAACTTTGGGGACGATGGAGCGGTCGTCGTCGATGGGGGTGTACTGGTAGGCTGCGATGTATGGACACGTTCCTGAACTCTTCAAGAAATGAAACATAGAAGTGTTACCGAACTCTTCCAGAGTTGAAGCATGGAAAAGTTTCTGAACTCTTCAAGAACTGAAACATGGAATAGCTTCCGAAATCTCGAATTGAAGCACGGAAAAGTTCCCGAACTCTTCAAGAATTGAAGCATGGAAAAGTTTCCGAGTTCATGAACCGAAGCATTAATAGGTTCCCGAATTCTTGGAGCATAGATAAGTACCCGGATTCTCTACTAATTTCGAAGTGAGAGAAGAGAGGGGTCGGGGGCCTTTCGGTACCTGCGCAATGTTGACGGCGTCCTTGAAGACGCTGGCGTCGAGAAGCGGCGTAAAGGAAGGTGAAAGGAACACAGTTTTATATAGTGTGAGGATCAAGATCGGGAGGTAGAAGGCGAGGACGAATGGCAGAAACAGAAGGTAGTGCTTGTGCAGCAGTGTCGCTGATTCCTTGAAAGTGGATGCCGTGCCCCCTCTCTCCATCTCCTCCGGGCACATCGCAACAGCTCAAAATTGATCAGCTCTCCTGCAAGACTGCACAATGAGGTTGATGTGTGCGCAACGCCAACTTGTGAAATGATCGAAGGATATGGAAGAAAGAAATACTCGGGGTCAGTTTGTTACCGACAAACCTTCGCTTGTGAGGACGGGAACTACCCGACTAAGCTTAGATACCGACTCTGAAGCAACTGTGGATGTGAGTGCCGAGAGAAACATGTCCATGGAACTTTTGTGCAAACAAATTATTGACGAAAGATCTTCCTTTATTATCTCTATCCACAATGAGAGATCTTGATATCTTGCGGTGGTGCACAGGTTCAAAAGTTCAAAAGTTATGTAGGTAAATGAAAATGAAAATGAAACAAGTATTAGATACAAATAGAGGACCAATATTCTTAAGATTTCATTTTTTAATGTCTAGTAGAATTGTAGTGCGTGGATATACTTAGGAGTAGTAGCATTATAAGGTTGTTACATAGTCATTTTAGTATTTTCTTGGGTTAAGTATTATTTTACATAAGAGCTTAGTCAATATCTTCCTACCAAGCTTTTAAAGATATCTTTTTAACTCCAACTTTAGTTTTTTCTTTTGACTCTTTAAAAGTGTAGTTAATCATCAAAGGCATACTTTCAACCATTCTTGATGATTATCAAACATGATACATGCAAAAAACATCACATGTATTAAGTACAACAGAAGAATTTATCAAAAGGCTCTCCAAAGTCACAAAGACAACATGTTGCCTGAAAGCCTCATTACCCCCGCATCACTCTGAAACATCAAAGGATCTTGATTGATAATCAATAACTCGCCATGCTGAACTACTAAGTATACAGGTCAGCTGTAGACTCTAAATAAACATATCACTAGAAACGTCCAAATTAATCAGATCTACTTCACTGGTAAAATCTCAAACCTAGTGTCAATCAAAAGAATAAGAAAAAGTCTAGCCTCAAGAGTCCGTTGGGAAGGTCTACTAACTACACTCCACCAAGTGCACACAGCTAACAATCGTTACCCTTGGTGCCTCTTTTCAGACGCAGACTCCATGAAACGCACGTCACTCAAAATAATAAAATGGTGAACCTAACTACGTCACTATTTTCAAGAATCAATGCAAATTGTTTGCTGGATAACAAGCCGTACCTGAGCGCAGAAATTTCCGTAAAGCTCCTGAAGAGTATTCCATGCAATCACACGATGCTTAAAATTCATCAATCTGCGTCAGAAAAGAAGTTTCTTCCTTCGCAGGATGCTACCAACTTCTAATGAAAATTCACGCTGAAGCAGCTGCCAAAGCAGTTGAAAATGATTCCTCATCCTCTTTCTACAATTGCGTTCACATGTACTGTACAGAAAAGTTGGATGATACCGGACTTGAGACTCCTACTCCCGTCGTTTCAGAGAAGACCTCTCCCTCATCAAAGCTTTGTAAAGCCCTTGCCCCAGCATTACGTTCAAGACATTCAGACCCACCATCCCTGTAAGGGCCAGCGGCCATTCAAACCCACGAGGAAACTTGGAAGCATCCCAAAGAAGCTTGGCTGTTATCCAAATATGACAAAATAAACGGGTCAAGAAAAACGCGATCCAGTTCAGTGTCCAGTTAATGAAACTGCCCCAACTGCGCTTTGATTCCGTCGTGGAAGAGAGCTTCCTCACTTTGCGCAAGTGCAGAAATATAGAATGTACCTGGTGCAGCCGAATCCAAGAATTAGGTTTAGGGTTTAACAAAAGTGCAAGGTTGAACTCAGACAAGCGGCAGCAAAGCAATTCAGTCATTCCACTATTCATAGTTCGGCTAGTTTGCATCATAGAGGATCCAGAGACAACCCAGTATACTATAGGGTTTCTTCTTCCAGACCCTGCACCCATCCCGACCTCAGGATGCTCTTCAAGACATTCACAAAGCACAAAGCCTACGAGGAAGAGCAAGTAGGGTTTGTGATGGAGAAGCCGAGCAAATAGGGTTTCTGATATCAGAAATTACGAAAAAAGAGGTCCCACAAGGCTTGATCTCATTGACTTTTGGATTTTATATATACATCAGACTGGTCCAGACTACTTTTGTCCCAATACTCCAAATTGCAAACACCCCTATTAATTTCCGGCATCATCGCTCGTACCTCGCAAATGAGGGTGAGAATCAAGTAGTTGATGCACAAGTCTCGCTGAAGAGCAGGAGTGAAACAGGTGAGCAGAACTGCATGATGGACAAGCAGGTGAGGCGCCTTGGCACTGTAGAGATGCTTCCGGATCATGTCCCATTGATCATAAGCGAAGTACCCACAGGACATCGCCAATGCAGTGTAAGCTCCAGGCCATGTCCGGTTGAAAAGCACGTCGTGGGACAGCATGTTCGTCAACCCTGAAATTTGCGCTTCCTTCACCATCAACCCAATCACTGCAAAAACACACTTGCAATTAGGCACAGCACTATCCAGCTACTTCACAAATAAACCCCTAAATGATTATAGAGCACCTCTTCAGTGACCCCCAACTCATTCGTTTGGTCATTTGTGTCTACCAGATTGATTGCAAGTAACCAAATGTAGATTGAAACAAAGAGTATAATTCTTTCGCTACTTTGTAATTTTCCATGTCCGACACCTCACCTGATAAGGAGATGATAGAGGAATGTACAAGCGACACGGACGCATTCAGAAAATCCGCTGCCACCTCGGGTGTCAGTCCAGCAGTAATCTCAGGTCTCCATCGCAAGAAAAGGCTCAGAGACTGATTGACTCCTTCAAAAAATGCAAGGGCAGCAAATACTTGCCACAGCCTTGAATTCCCTTCTTTGATCTGCACTGCCACCAACACAACCCAGATTGCGAGCAGTAGCGTAAAGAAAACGCCAGGCGCGTCCGCTCTCCATGTGCTTGCTGGGGGTTTGGGTTTGGCCTCCACCACAACCTGCTGCACACCCTCCATGGGTACCAAACCAGACTGCCCAACAATAAATCAAACAATAAGTATGTCTGTCAAACAGAGCTTCTGCCAAATCCAGCTAAAGAAAGCACACGCCATACTCTCTCGCCATTAATCCACAAACAAAAAGTGCACAAAAGCTCCGCAATGACCAAAAGAACACAAAATTTGAGAACTGAAAGCAGCAACCAAGATGAATTCGCCACGAACACCACGGTTTGGACTCCACTCACTTGAAGAGGCGCTGCAAATCACAGTTTGAAAGGCGGCATATGCACAGTTGGCACCGTCGATTCGCTTCAACGGAAGTTGACAGGGTTCCTTCGGACTTTTGAAATAACTTACAAGGAGTTGAAAATTTATGCACACCTGCAAGTGCGCAACTGCAGTGCAACAGGAAATAGTATTCGTGAAAACTCGTAAGCAGTTAACGGAAGGGATTGCAGTGAAGCTCACGTCATCTTTCCGGACCCGCGTCACGCGCGTTGGAATCGCCGCAAAGGCGTGGCTGGAGGGCTTTTTAGTTTTAATTTGAATCAAACAAGTCTGAGCTTTCAGTTTCTTCAGGTTGATGAGGCCCACCAGGCCACAACTGTGCCGAAGTATCCAAAGCCACACATCTGAAGACTCTGAGGTCAGCAACATCAGTGACCAGCCAGTGTTTTTACTTTCACTACTGTAGTGTGCCCTGTGCCGTTCCGACAGCCAAAATGTAATTAAAATTGGTCCGAAATGACCTTAACCCTTCATGGCCTAAGGTCCAAACATGCTTATAAGCATCCTGCCTTTGCAAGTGTTAAAAGTCTAAATTTCAGTAAGGTATGAAAATCTCAACCGTACAATCTTGTTGTGTGCATGTTGTAGATGGTGTGGAACAAATTTGGGGTCATTTGACCATATAGATTGAAAGATTATAATGGTTTAGTGTTGGAAAAAGGTGCTGAAATTTTCTTAACCCCTAAAGGACCAACATGTCTTTTTTGGCAACATAAAAATTTTGGGCAGGTACTTTTGACTAGAGATTTGCATATTTTGGGCTGAAATTTGTATAGAAGGTGGGGATGAGGAATATCTTTCATATGCACAAAATTTCATGACATTTGGAAATACGAGTCAAAAGTTATGGCCAAAAATGTTGTTTGTTGGTCAACTCGGGCAGTCCGGGCAGATCAGAAAAAAATATTTTTTTTCAAAAATTAAAATTTGAAATTGGTTTATTACATTTATCTATACTTGGAAAGCTTTGAATCATTAAATTTTGATCATTTGAGTCAAACGTTATGAGGATTTTTAGTTTGCGGGCAGTTATGGATTGTTTACTCTAAAATAAACTTTGAAGTCGTTTATTTCACTCAATTTTCAATATTTTTCAAAAAAAAAAAAATTGTAGGATGTAGATTGTTTATTACAACATTGCAACCATTGGGATTGGCATTTTTCAATTCCATAATTAAATTCTTAACAATTTGGTTATTTGAACCATTCTCTACTTCTTTCTACTTACTATTTTTTTCCTATATGTTGTACAATTCCAAATAATCTGAAAATTTTCAAACATGTAGCCAACTTGCCCTAAAGAATGGATCCAAAGAAGCACAACCATCTTGGAAATTTTTTCATAATAATCTGACCTTGTGAAGTGCAGCTGCCCGGTTTTTCGCAGGGCCAAAAAAGGACTTATGCCACTTCAAACGCTAATATCTTTCAATCTACATGATGGAAATTTCTGAAATTTTTTCCACATATTTTCAAACAAGAGTATTACAAGATCCTACGGTTACATGTGTCCAAAAATGATATTTTTCAAAAATTTGGTACTTGTACTAGAAATGACAATTTTGGAGCATTTTTGGTGAAAACATAGTCAAGGAACTTTAGGGGTTAAAAATACATTTGGAGGTGAATTCGATTTCTAAACCTACTCAAATGAAAAAACGTCAAACTACCAAGTGATTCAAAAACAGAATGTAAACTCTTTAGTGAAGAAAAAAAATCACTCAAATGACTCATTGTGTTTGCAAAATGGATTTGAAATGTTAAAAAGCAGTGGAAAAAAGTAGCAAAAAATCACATCTATAGCTGAACCTCCTTCTACTAAAATGCTTCTCAGTCACTTATAAATTCTTTGATCAATATAAAATTTTAACCACAAAAACCAAACTAGTATGCGCAACTTTTACAACAAAAATTATTGAAAACGGACCATGTATGAAGAAGTTATGAGCCGCTGAAGTTCACTATAATACAAAAATGTCTGGATTTTGAACTTCAAATTGCTCTCAAAAATTCAAAATAGCTTGGATTGACATGGAAATTTTACCTCAATAACTAGACCTTAAGAAGAACAAAATCCAACAAATTTTATTGAAAATGAACATTTGATGAAAAAGATACAAGCCCCCAAAGTTGCAGCCACGACCTTGCAGTGTGCTGAACTCAAATTGAACTTGTGAACTTTGAATGGCTTTCATAAACTCAATTTGTCTTGGATTGATCTGAAAATTTTACCACACAAACTAGACTAGTATGCACAACTTTTACAACAAGTTTTATTAAATTTGGACATCAGATGCAAAAGTTAGAGCACTTCAAAATTAGACTATTATAGTGTGTGAGGACACTTTTTGTCCCCTTCGGCAATGAAGGGTTAAACTACCCTCGGGGGGTAGGGACTTCTGACATTGTTCGTAAGAGGGCTCTTTGACCACGAAGGGGTTTGTCTCTCCACTTGTTCCTAACGGAGATTAGATCTATGGTTTGTCATGGCAGTGTCAGGTCCGTCCTAGCTGCGGCCTTCAAAGGCCGTATATTTAAAATGTATATATAAAATTAAAAGTAATTTTCTAATTTTTTCATTTATAAAATTTTAAAATTCAATAACATTGCCACCGTAGGTCCAAACGCCACAAAACAAAGCCCATGCACCCCTCCTCGCCGAGGACTTTCCAACGATACCAAGCACGCGACTAAGGGACGCATGGTCCGAGAGATCTTATCGTAACAAAATAAACAGTCAAACTTAATTTATGGATTTATTTGGGGCAATATTTTTATTTTTCATTTATTTAGGGGAATGCAGAGAGCAATCTTCAGTGGAGTGATGAAGTTCACATCTATGGATGTGGATGAAACACGTAAAATATAGATGAAATTTAAATTATTCGTTCAAAAGGTGTACATTCATCCTAAAAAGAGTAAAATTGTCTTAAAAAATTGTAGCAATTTAGCAATTTCATCCACTAAGAAAAGAAAAATATATCAACATAAATTTCCATAAAATAAGATTGTAGCACTTTTGATTTAAATGTTGCTCAAAAATACCCTAATGACAAGGTGATATAATTAGGCACAACTTCTAACTAGGTGACTACTACATGTGAGAGTGAGAGTGAGGAAGAAGTGCCAGACTTGAATTTCCACATCAAGTTTTGAGAGGTACATGTCATGTGAATCCAATATATGAGGTCTAAAGATGAAATGACATGGGATGATCAAATAAATTTTAAATAAATTTAATTGGATGAATACTCAAGTTATTACGCTTCAATCAACAATTGTGAATGAAGGATTTTGGGAGAAGTTGAAATCAATGAATTGACTTTCTTGTTCAATTGAATTACAGTATAACCTCTCTAAGTTGATCGGTCCCGAACTAGTCTAACAAATTGGTTTATTGACTTAGAGAGGGTCATTTTTAGTTACAGCCTTTGTTATGTGGCCCAGTCCGGGACCGGTCTGACATGATTAGTTTACAGAGGTTATCAACTTAGAGAGTATCAACTTAAAGAGGTTCTACTGTACTAGCAATTATAGATGTACAAAAACTTTGTGGATGAAACCTACTTTGCTTTATGTACCTAGTTTTTGTCTTCAATTTAATTTCCAACTATTGGTAAGAACCTCACTGGATTTTCACTTGTCTTTTGTTTTCAAAGCTCAAAATGTATACATGTACATCATCAACATTGCATGCCTTAGCAGTGTTGCAGATGTCTCAGGTGTTGTTTTGCAAGAATTCTATATAGTTTTGTATAATCTTTAAAAACTAGTGACTATGGAAGATTTATACAAATTTGTGAAGGTTTACTACTTCGGTGTTTTTAGTTTCTTGTTGTCATGCACTCTTTGTTTTCTAGGAACTATTTGAAATCTTCTTCAAGTTTTTTTTATTGTGATTTTTTTAACAATGACAAGATGTTCTACATTTTTTGCAGTTTTGAATGATAAATATTGATGTTGACTATTTTATTGTTGTTGATTCTTTCTTCTTCAAACACGACTCATACTTGTTCATTTTGCATATTTTAGGATTGTTGTTCGAATCAAATCATTTAAATTTAAATTAGTCATCATGATTTAATTGCAATTAATGTTAGTTTTTAATGTCACTTTAGAACATCTTTAATACTACAAATAGGTTGCCAAGGAGTCCTAAAGAACCTTCTAACAATCATATCATATGCAAGTCATATGATGTAGAAGAAATTTAATCCACCAATATTATTCAACTTGTTTGGTCTTTACGTAAGCAAATTTATACTAGAGAATTATGAAGAATACCAAAGATTGTAGACTCTTGCAATGAAAGTTGAGGGAGTGATGCAAGGTATTATTTTCCCACTTGCAACATGTCTTTTCAAAGTTTCTTTTCCCTCTTTTTGAGTTATTTGGCATTGTTACAATCCTATTTTTTGGTCAAGTATGCTCTAGTTGTATTTTGTTGTATTTCATGATGTAATGAGATGTAGTTAGGTTTATTTTTAGTTGAAATGTTTGTTTTTTGATGGTTCTTGAAATGAGGTCTGCTTTTTGAGCACATGTTTTGGGATGGTTGTTCTTGAGAGGAGATCCACTTTTTCAACAATTTTTCTTGAATTGTGGTGTATTTCTTGAACAATGTTTTTTATGGATAAAGTTTAGGCACAATTGCTTTGTTTTAAAGATTGTAAGATCAGGCGCCTATAACGTTAGAAATGGCCATTAGATGTTTTTTGGAGGCATTGGAGGGCTATTTCAGGCCCGTTCTCCGTGTTGTGAACCAACCATTGCTGGCTAGAATAAAAAATAATAAAAATAATTTTAAATTTTAAAAATATGGATTTTTTTTTTATAAATAAAAAAAAAATTAAGTATTTTTATCTAACATGGCAGTCATTTTGCCACTTCAAACTGTAGTTGTGGCAAAGTTTCCATAGTCCGAGAACCCAGGGGAACTCTTGGCCCTTTACAACCCCGAAATCTCATCTATTAAATATTTATTTAGCGTTGTTTGAGACTACTTGGATTTTATTTGGTTTCAAGTACAAGGATTTTGCTTTGAGATTTGACACAATTTGTTATCACAATAATGCCTTGCAAATTGTAGAAGTTTGATCGATGCACTTTGTGAAGGGATTGTTACTAGCTAAAGCAAAAAAAACTATATAAGATGTTTTGTTCAAAATTATCAATAACTTTTATATTTGCATAAGTTTTATTCCAAAGCCTCATGTCACAAATATTATTTTATCATCATAACAAATGTATTAAATTTAAATAAAACTAATGGCAAATGGTTCTAATCTTCCATAATCTTTTTTTCCTACTCAATATGCTTTGAGTGTATGGGTTATCATTGTGATGCTAATGTTTGTGGCAAAAGTCTTCATGCTGTTATAGGTAATGTCTAAGGTTGCAATCATAAAATATTGTCAAGCATAGCATATACTACTTTGATATCACAAACCATACTTCTTTACTGAGGCAAATTGCATTTGCTGAAGAATATGCTCCATGCTATTGAAATTGGAAGATGACTTGCATTGCTTTTCTTAAAGGATATTGCTATTCAAATTGCATATATTATGGACCTATTGTTGTTGAAGGTATGTGTCTAAATTTCCTTCTTCATTATTTACTTTCTTGTAGACACCATAGTTAAATTAGACGTTTAAGCCAAACTTTTAAGAGATTATTAAAGTCCAACTTTGAATCTAGAATCACTTAAGGAATTTCTAGAGGTTTCTAAAAATATATTATACTTTAAAAATAAATAAGAAAACTAAGAAGATAAATTAGGATGAAGTTTGATAATTGAAGGAATTAATTTTGGATGAAAAGTACCAAAAATTGTCCAAAATCAAATTAAAAAAGACACTTGGACTAGGTAAAATTTAAAAATTATTCTACAAAGTAAAAGTCAATTTGGACTTGTAGGTTAATAGAAAACAACATAACATTCATCATAACACTAGCCTTCAGAGAAGCTGCCTTTCCCTCTCTAGAATCCTCATCCACAAATTTCATTCATATCATTAATCTAAGCTTTGATATTGGGATAGTGGAAGTATATTTATGGTATGCTCCATTTGTTTTTGCTAATTCTAAGATTACATATACAAATCAATAAATTATTGTAAAAAAAGATGGTCTGCCAAAAATCCAAAGAATCCATTGAGTAATATACCAAAGCAATTCAACCATTTGCCATCAAAAACAAATTTTGATGGTATAATGAAGGGATTGCATCATTGACATTGGTAGGAATGGAGGCCTTACTTAGAAATGACGCCATTGACTACAAATTTGGTTTTGGATGCTCCTACCTTAAAGCATGGCCATAATTACTTGCCCAACTTGGCACTCTCAAATTCTCCATCTAATTTTGAAGGGCCCCCAATTTCCTTGTCCCTCACCCATATTCACCAAACACAACCTATAAATAATCAAGTGACCACTCATCAAGTAGAATACATGATAGAGCACCAAAACTTAGGATGAATAGTGATTTCAAGGACCATTCCTTGACACTCTAGGATTGAATGTGAAGAAAATATTGTGAAGGGCCCATAGCACTTTTCATCCACATTTGAAGAGTGTGGGATTTGCAATGAAATCCCATTTCATTTGTTAAGAAAATAAAAATAAATAAATAAAATGTGGGACCAAGAGCTCCCGCCTGATGGTGGCCATGTTCTAACACTTAGCTTACATGTATCGATGGGTGGGTGAGGTAAAATATAGAAAGCACTTTTATACTTCTTCTATAGTGTTTAATACAATAGAACCTCTTTTAATGCATGGTGCTGGGACTATGCACTAAGAGAGGTTTTGTATTGAACTTTGGCTAACGTGGCCTCTCACTATGGGGCCTCCAACTATTGTTTACAAATAGCACAACCTCTCTTACTGCATATTATGCACTAAGGGCCAGCTTACATGTGAGCTCGATGGGCAAAGAAAGCAACTAAAAAACAAGAATAGTGCCACCGATGATCGGTAAGCGTGAAAGTAGGAGAGAGAGAGTTCCACCGGTATCAATGTACTACGCATTGTAAAAGGAGCATAAAAATGCTTTCTATATTTCAGCATTGTTGACTGCTCCCACCTACCGATACATATAAAGAGGCCCTAAGGGCCTTCTTACATGTATTGGTGGGTGGGAGGAGTCAACAGGGTTGAAATATAGAAACCACTTTTATGATGCTTCTCCAATGTATTCTATACCGATATTGGTAGAACTTGGTCGAGCTTATAGTTGTGCAACGAGCCTCTTGCGGAGGCCGTTTTACACCCCCCCCCGTTTTATCCTTGGAAAAAACGCAGAAATTTTTTATTTGCAAGGCATGATAAAATTTGCAAATTTTGAGTTCATATTTGCAATCAGAGGCCCCAAATTAGCTAGGAGAGGTCTTGAATATATCCTAGGACAGCACAAAATAGGGGGTAGGTTTTTCTACATTGCCCCTGGCTTTACCTCTGCAAGAGGCTCGTTGCACAACTATAAGCTCAACCGTAGAACTCTCTCTCCTCCTTCCACGCTTACCGATCATCGGTGACATTGTTCTTGTCTTCTAGTTGCTTTCTTTGCCTACCGGGCTCACATGTAAGCTGGCCCTAAGAGAGGTTCTCCTGTACAGTCCCCTACCAAAAGTTTTGGTGATTGCAATTCAGACCGTTCCGTTTTCTTGACACAATGTAGAATGCACTTGACATTTTTAGTTTTGCACAATCAACAATTATATCTTACGCAATCCCAATCAAGCATATCAAATTTTAGTTTCAAAAAACCCAGAACTCCATTTTTGGTAAATTTTTTCATTTAATTTTTATGGTTTTACATGATAATTCATTGAAAAATATTGGTGATGAATTTTTTAAATTTGATTGAGAATATATGTGGGAAACATCCATACACACATCTTTCCTTCAATAAGCATCTCCAAAAAAGTTTCAATATTTTTTCTATAGAGATTTCAATGTTGAGGTGACAATGCCCTAATTTTGGAAAATAAATATTTCTTCATTGTAATTAGATTTTGGCAAAGTAATTGCACCATCACGTTCAAATGTACAAAATCAATTACAAATAAGGACAAATAGAAAAATCTAATTACAATAAAGAAATATCTATTTTTCAAATTTAGGGCAATGTCATGTCAACATTGAAATTTGTATAGAGGGAATTGTGAAACTTTTTTGAAGATGCTTGTTGAAGAAAAAATGTGTGTATGGATGTATCCTACATATATCCGCCATAAAATTTAAAAAAAAATTGTCACCAATATTTTTCAATGAATTATCATGTGAAACCATGAAAATTAAATGAAAAAATTCACCAAAAATGGAGTTTTGGTTTTTTTGAAACTAAAATTTGATATGCTTGATTGGGATTGCGTAAGATATGAATGTTGATTGTGCAAAACAAAAAACATCAATTGCATTCTACATTGGGCAAAGGAAAGTGACTGAAACAAATTGCAATCACGGAAAACTTTTGGTAGTGGACTGTACAATGATATATCTGTGGAACTCTCTCTCCTGCTTCCACGCTTCCCGATCATGAGTGGAACTGTTCCACCGAGTTCACATGTAAGCTGGCCCTACTATTACGGAGAACTTCAGTTGGCACAGGCCAAGTTGGTCCGTCGGTAAGTTATGTTACGCCCCAAGTCATGGGAGGTCCAACTTTGAACTGCAGTGACCAGTCTGCAGTCTGCTCCACCAAACCAGGGGCTGAGATGATTCAAGCAGGGAGAGATTTTTTCATTTTTTCATTTTTTCATTTTTTTTATTTTTTTAAGCAAATGAAACGGAGTTCCATTGATACATGTAAGTTGTAGGGGCAGGCAGCACAAGACAATTAGACAATACAAAACAGCCCAGCCCCAGGTGGGCTGCCAGGAAACCAACCAACCAAGAAACGACAGTTGGAGGTGTTGGGAACATGATTTTCTTACAAATTTATTAGGGAAGCGCAGTAAAGTAATGAGAGGGAGGGACCACCTAACGTCATTACAGCAAAAAGGGCCGACTGCACAAACTAAAATTCAGTGGAACAAAATATAAGTTTGCAGGCAGGTATGGAATCTCTGTTCTGAAATAAACTTATTTTATTTTATTTTTTTAACTAATGGGCAGAGGCGCAGAGCCATTGAAGTTCAGCTGCAGGACAATGAAGAGATAAGAGCAAAAATGAAAACAGAACCAACGGGAAGCAAACCAAGGGTGATGGTATGTGAGTTCAAGAATGCGAGCTTGTGAGCATTGAGCCTACAATATAGGTACCTATAATATAGATATCCCACACTATAGAAGGTGTACGTATCATAAACATCTGTATTATGGATATTTGTAACACATATATCCTATAATCATAGATGGTTTCTATAGTATATACACTTATAACATAGGTATATAGTATTTTAGGTTCATGGGCTCACACTCCTATGCTCACATAATAGCAACCCTTGGAAGCAAACTAAGTAAAAAGGCAAGAAAGAGGGGCCTTCTTGTTCCAAATATTGCTAACACCATCCTTATGAGCAAGAAATCGAGTTTTGAGCCAAATGAAGTTGAATTTAGTCCAAATACTGTGAGAGTCACTTGGACGTTTGACGTGTCCCAATCTGAGCCTTCAAATGTACAACCCTCTTGGAATCCAAAAAAACATCCTAGAGTGCTTGTTTTATAAACTCCAACGGCCATCAATGTTGAGAAAAAAACTTGACTATTCCTTGAGATCCAAATTATCCCAAGAGAAGACCCTCTAAGTAGAGTCCAAATTATCTTTAGAACTTAGAATCTTCTCGCGGGGTTGATGAGCCAAACGCACTAAAATAAACTTCGGAGTCCTTTATTTAACTCAATTTTGAATATTTTTGGAAGAAAATCAAATCATTGAATGTAAATTAGTTGTTTATTATTGAGTACAACATTAAAACCATTGGGATTGGCATTTTTCAATTATATAACTAAATTCTTAACAATTTAGGATCACCTAGTTTTGATATACATATCACCAAATATCACCCAAGTATTACATGAATATTGAAAAATTAATTGGCTACTTCTCCAAAACCATGAAAAAAAATATAAAATTGTGACTAATAAAATATCTTTATTTGGCATATTTGGACTTGGAAGGATTTATGTGTGTGTTCACTAAGGTAGATGTGCCTAAAAATAAGACTTGTTCAAAATCTGCAGATCTTGAGGGTAACTACAAAATAAAATGATGTGTACTTGTTAAAAAATGGTTTCAGAAACCAAAAAAATTGGCATAGTATTTTTTTGAGCTTGTATGAGACTTGTCCATGGAAACAATTGCATAAATGCATCTACATCGGACTGTAGACCAACATACAAGCGGTCATGGAAACATCCCAAAGCAATAGACTGAAGGCCTTGTATCACGCTCAAGAGACTGGCCAACGCAAAAATTGCCCTCATAACCGTGACAACTTCCACTAACCCCACATGTTTGCTTTGCATTTAGCTGGGTTTGGATTTAAGTCATTTTTTAGATGTCACTAAACAACTCTTGTTATTTTAGGTACATCTATCTTAACCCCTCTTGGGCACTTGTATTCTTTTCCCTTTGCAGTAAAGGTCATCCTTTATTTGTGTCAAAAAAATAAAATAAAAAATAAAATGTGAGTTGTCCAAACTGTATGTTAGGCAAGACAATAAATCCATCCTATAAAGTGGGACGAGCAAGGTGAATTTTGTGTTCTTCGAGATAAAAGTTTTTAAAAAAAAACTATTTTGTATCATATTTAGAAGATGTTAAAGACCTTCCATAGCTCATTTCGGCTCTTTGACTGCAAATATGAATTCAAAATTTGCAAATTTTATCATACAATAGAGTTAATTGTAAAGTTTGTCTTGTACTTGTAGCCATGTATTAGAGGAAGGTTTAACTAAGAATAGTACATAAGAAATACAACAACAAACTCCATCAAACTTGAATTTCAGTGCTTTGGCGAGTTTGGTCTCGTATTTTTCTTGAACTCCAGCTCCTCGTCCCACATTGGCACACTTTACAACTAACTCTAGTTTATGATTAACTCTAAGGTAGAGCCACCTGTAAGGGACCAAATAAGGAATTCTGACATGATCTAGAGTAGTGAAGGCAAAACAAGTATTTTTCAGAGGTACATCAATAGAAATGACAAGGATTGCAAAACAATTGGTAATTTTATCGCTTGAATTAAAATTACTATAAATTTTGGGAGGCAAAAAGTGCTTCGAACCCATGGCCAATGTTTAGACTCTTCTAATTCTGATCATTCAAGAACTTTTAAGACATTCTAAGACAGGTCAAAAATACGTGCACCTGTAGGTTAGGAATGGGTCACTAGTCAGGAATGGGTGGCTCTACCTTAGCCCCTAAAGGCCCATTGTCCCCTCGGGGGACAAATGGGATTTCAGGCAGGTACCTACGGGCTGAAATTTTGTCCTGATTTTTTGAATTTTTTTTTGAAGATAGAAAAACTGATAAGCTTTGTGGGAATATAATTTTTTCCACAATCGGTGCCCGGGAACTATAGTTATGACCAAATAAGCTCAAAACAAGGGACGGCGGGCAGCAAAAAAAAAATGGCCAAAAATTGGAATTTTTTTTTAATCTTTTTTTTCTGATAGATTATATTTTTGCCTATCTGGAAAGCTTTGATTCATTTCATTTGGATTTGTTATGAGAAAGTTATGAATATTCTTGTTTTTCGGGCAGTTAGAGTATCTTCTTGAAAAAAATAACTTGTAGGATTCATTTCTGAATGAAATTTTTCAAATTTTTCAAATTTTTTTTTTGCATGGTGTAATTTACTTGCTAGAACAATCTCATCATTGGGATTAGTGCATTTTAATTCCATCTAAAATATATGAATATTTTAGATTTTCCTTCTATCTTGGACCTACTTCTACTTAACAATTATTTTAAGAATGATAATTAAGTTTTTTTGAATTTTTTGAATTTTCCTAGACTCTCAACTCAATTCTCTACAATAAAGATTTAAAGCTCAAATTACTGTAGTGCAAAAAATTTTAGTTAAAAATGTTTAAAGCCAAAAAACCTAGCCCCGCAATGTGCTGAAAATCTTGTTTTTTGCACTTTAAACGCAGATATCTTGGAATCTGTGCGATCAAAAATTCTGAATTTTTTTCCATACATTCTCATACTAGTTAGGTGTAAGATCCTACGGTTAGATGTTCAAAAAAAACATTAATTTTTTTTTTATATACTTTGCTATAGAAATGGCAGTTTTCAGTGTTTTTTGGCAGAAAAAAGGCCTTGGGCCTGTAGGGGTTAGTATGTTGCAAATAAAAAATTCCTTTCACTCCATGCTTGGGGATGCTCTCTTAGATTCTGGTCGTGCTGCTCTCTTGAAGACACAACCAGCCTCTCGCCAACATCCTCATCAGTCTGCTAGAATCTTGATACCATCATGCCAGCCGTAGTGGTGGCGTAATTTACTGGAACAAAAGTTTTTTTGTCTTTTTTGCTCACATTCACTTCATTTGACCAACCATCAGGCTTGACTGTTGCTCAGGGCCTTTTTTTAAAATGCAATGGTCCGCCATTTGTTTCAAAAAATAAAATAAAATAAAAATTCCTGCATTTTCCCCGGGAATCCAGGATAAATCCACCCTGCTGGTTCCACTTCGTGGACGGTTTTTCAGTAACACAATGCGTGTGTCAGATTGTAAAGTAGCAATTTCCTGGTCTCTGACAAGATGGAGGGCGAGTAATTATTTCCTCAACAAGGAGACATCAGTTTATGTCACGACCGACTGAACCATGTCATTTGGACGCAGTTGTCTCATTAAGTTACACTGCAATAGAACTAGATCAAGAAAACGGAGATCGTCTTCAAATGGCCACATCAGGAACTTAAAGGCATGTGAACATGGTGCCACAATGGTGCATTGAAATGCAATTAAGTTAATTTGGTGCCAACCTCTGTACCAACCTAATATGGATAAAATGACACTAAAATGACCTGTATGCGGCCTTTGGTGTCAAAATGGCACCAAAACAATCTGGCTCAACTTTTTTGATGCATGACTTCAAAGAGCAGCATACTGTCGGACCTTGGTTACCTGAACAGTTTTTTTTTTTTTCATTTGTTTAGAAAGACGGTGATTTTCATTGGAGGGATGAAGCTATTTACATCCATGAAATGAATGAAGCTATTTTCATTTATGAAATGGATGAAGCTATTTAATTCATGAAATGGATGAAGCTATTTACATTCATGAAATGGGTGAAATCTACAATATGTGGATGAAAATTCATTAATTCATCCAAACGAGTGTACATTCCTCCAAAATAGAGCGACACCAAACCTTGATTTGGTAGCAATTTAGCGATTTCAGTCACTGAAAGGAAAAAATGGCTTACCAAATATTCCCTACAAAAAATTTGTATTGCTTTTTAGCAAAAAAATTGTTGCAAAAAAACACCTTGTACCTTGATGAGCATTAAAACCTCGTATATTGGTATATGTTCCAAAATTTTACCCTCTTTTAGATCCTTAAAGAAAAATGTTAGATGTTAAACATTACTAATTCTTTAAAAAAAAACTTTGTAAATATACCTCACTAGTATATGTTAGAATAGCCCCAAAGTTGATAAATTAGGTTATATGTATTATTGTTAATAGCCAAAAAGTTGTTAAGTTAATTATTTATATTATTTATTAAAAGCCAAAAAGTTAATAAGATAATATATATTATTTGTTACATGTTATAATGCTCTATGTGTTAGAAATCCTTTACCCCTACTTGTACTAACATATATAAAAGTCCAACCGTGTAGCTTGTTAAGTATCAATTAGATTCCAAATAAAAGAAAATCAATAGAAGAAAGACTAACCTTATATGGTTAGTGTAGATTAAAAAGTTCTAAAATATTCAAAAATTCACACTTCTCTCAAACATGGAAGCACCAAAATTTAGTTTTGGGAGCTCAAAGAGTTAACCCCTAAAGGACCAACCTGCTATTTTTAGCAACATAGTGATTTTGGGCAGGTACGTGTGACTACAGATTTTCATATTTTAAGCTGAGATTTTAATAGAAGGTGGGGACAAGGAATATCTTTCACGTGCATTAAATTTCATGACATTTGGAAACAGGAGTAAAAAATTATGGCCTAATATGTTATTTTTCTCACCGGGCGGGCAGTCCGGGCAGATTTGAAAGAATCACTTTTTTCAAAAATAAAAATTTGAAATTGATTTTCTAAATTTATATATATGTGGAAAGCTTTGAATCATTCCATTTCGATCAATGAGTAAAAATTATGAGGTTTTTTAGTTTGTGGGCAGTTATGGATTCTCTACTCTGAAATAAACTTTGAAGCTGTTTATTTAACTCAATTTTTGATATTTTTTGAAGAAAAAAAATTCATAGGATGAAGGTTGTTTATTACAACATTACAACGATTGGGATTGACATTTTTCAATTCCATAATTAAATTCTTAACAATTTAGTACTTTGGATCATTTTCTACTTCTTTCTACTTACTATTTTTTTTGTATATGTTTTACAATTCCAAATAATTAAAAAAAATTTAAGCATGTAGCCAACTTGTTTAGGAAAAAGAATTCAAAGAAGCACCACCATTCTGGACATTTTTTTCATACAAATGTGACCTTGTGAAGTGAAGCTGCCCTGTTTTTTGCAGGGACAAAAAAAGTATTTTTGCCAATTCAAATGCTAATATCTTCCAATCCACAAGGTGGAAAATTCTGAAATTTTTTCCACATCTTCTAAAACTAGTTTACTATAAGATCCTACAATTATATGTATCTAAAATTAATTTTTTTTTCTAAAATTTGGTACTTGTACTAGAAATGGCAGTTTTTGAGCGTTTTTGGTGAAAACATAGTCAAGGAACTTTAGGAGTTAAAATATGCCCATGTATAATCTACACTCTCTACCCAACCTACATTTGACCAAGAAAGAGTTACTAAACTTAAGTATTGATTACACAAGATGTAAACAATCAAAGCATGAGTTTACTAGAGCCTAATTTTGATTTTTGGAACACCTACAATAGTGACAATGTTTTGAAAATTCATAATTTATTCACACGGGGGCCAAATAATGCATGCTGAACTGTGTTGGAATCCTCTTTCACTTGCCACTAAAATCCATTAAAAATGTTTTGCAACTACTAATAGAAACTCAGTGATTATTATAGGTGCGCTCACATAGAATTCCTCGCCCTTGGTGTGAATGCACCTCACAGCAGCACTGACTCCCCTCACATAAGTTAAGGTCTCCTGTGAGGTCGGCAACTTGGCAATAACTCGGCTCCCACAGTGTCAGCCACTAAGCGCACCAGGACGACCTGCCCAGCCTGCTTGAATTGCCTGCAGCTCCTCATAACAGTCGGGAAGGCAGAGCTCATTTAAGATAGCACGAGGAGGACTTCAAAACCTGTATCAGCCCCTCTTCACCCGGTCCACTACCTCCCGTAGTTTTTATTGTTTTGCATATGCATTTACGTCCACGTAATAATAATCAGAAGAGCCGTCTGACAGAGTTTCATTGAATATCTTGCTTGCAATTATAATTACCATCTAAACTAGAGTCGTTCATACTTGTGCAATCACAACGTGGATATGCTGCTCCTGTAGTACGGTACTACTGAACTTCTCCCCCCCTCCCATCTCTATCACCTGTATCATGTTTGCAGAGCCTATAAATTTCAAATTAGTTGGGATTGATCGAGGCCATCAGGGACACAAGCTAACTTAACTTAGATGGGATTGATCAGGGATATATATATTAAGTTATAGAGCAACTGTCATGACACTCATGAAAGTTTCAAATGTGGTTTCTTACGGACTGCAGTGTCCGTGATTCTCTCCTTGTCTAGCTCCCCCCACTTATATCAAGAGTTGATGATCCAGGAGGAGCATTTCCCCTGCACAAACAATTGCAGACAGTTAGGCGTGCAAGGAAATAATCTGAAACTCCATGAAACTCTCAAGGTGAGCTTGAGCTACTATTCTGGCTGTGATATTGTGAGAGCGACGTGTGGATGTTTTCCTGGCTGTTCTCTTGGCTGTTCTTCATGTCAGTTTTTAGTGATTTAGAGCTCCCGATAATTAAATTGGCTTTTCAGGGTTGCGGTGTGAAGGTCATTAGTATGAAAGATTGATTGCCTGTGTCACGTTCAAGTAGATAATGATTGTGGACTTGGAGCGAGAGAGCTGTCTGTCTGAAGGGTACGTCATACATGTCTGGAGTTTCGCGTTCTATTTTTACAGGGAAGCTTATATATTGCTCTCAGCTCTTTTCTGCAGATCAAACCTCGAAGTTTTAGGAATCGATCAGGCAACAGGGTTGCAACAGAAGATGCAACAAGCAAGGCCAGGAAAGGTGACAGTTTTGTGGGGGAGTCACCGTAAAATGTAGCCTTCGATCCAGTGACTTACCTTCGGAGCACCCTGGACGTACGTCATACATGCTGCCTGGAAATTGTTTTGCTGACAGACCCGAAGAGGGTCCGAGTACGTTAGCGCTGCTCAGGTGATACATCCCTTTAAAATGTACACTTCCAGTGCATTTTTTCCATGCGCGCACATCACCACGCTCCTGCATTGGGTTTGTGTCAGCTGAACCGTCTTGAATGTTTGTGTTGCATGCAGCTGGAGCAAAATCACTAATTCAGTAGAGCGCAACTGCAGCTTGTCAATTCTCAAAAGATTGACATGATCGCATTGTTACGAGCTCAATACCTTCTGGTACACCGTCCCTCTGTCAATCACACATTTGAATTTCGGAACTACTATTCTCGTCGACATATGTTCTCAGTCGTGCATTGTGTATCCGACGTCGACATAGACTTTAAACTTCATTTCACAAAACGTACAGTACGTGCACATTTTTCACTACTTGGGACACCGAATTGGGGATGCAGGGTGTCAGAACTCGATCTGAGCTTTGTAATACAACGTTAAGAATGTTATTGTAAAGCATTAGAAGGAGATCGATTAGTGTGTTGTTTTGACATATTCCGGGACACATTCTATAGTATATCGTTGTACGAGCAGTGTTGATCCTAGCACCTACAAAACGTCCATTTCACTAATGGGGATAGTGTGAGAACTGTGAGCGAGCTTCGTAACACAACCTCAAGAATGTCACTGTAAAACAGTAGTAGGAGATCGACTATTATGTCCTTTACACGAAGTCTACAGTATCGTTACAGGAGTTCTGTTGATCCCAGAACCTGCTTCCGGTTGGTAACGTTTGTTTGTATCGATTTTGTGCAGTTGTGCGTTGAGAATCTCCGAACCAGGAAGAAGAAAGAGCAGTAGCTGGTTCGAAAGTAGTGGCTTAGAAGCTCAAATCCATGGCTCCCAATGCGGTGAATGCTGATGAAGCAATTGAGTTTCCATCTCGAGGAATCGGTAACAAAGTGGCGGTGGAAATCAGGGTGCGGCAACGTCTCCCTGACTTATTGCAATCCGTGAACCTCAAATACGTGAAGCTCGGGTACCACATTGTGATGTCGCACGCGCTCTACCTCGTCATGATCCCGCTCCTGCTCGCAGTAGCCGCGGAGATTGGTCGTCTGGGTCACAGCGACTTGCTGCAGCTCTGGGAGCAACTGCAGTTCAACTTGGTGAGCGTGCTAATATGCTCTGGCGCGTTCGTCTTCGTGGCCACTGTCTACTTCATGTCGCGCCCACGCCCCATCTACCTCATCGACTTCGCCTGCTACAAGCCCGAGGATGCGTTGAAGATCACCACGGATAATTTCATGAAACTTTCTGGGAAATCGCACTGTTTCACCGACAACAGTCTAGAGTTTCAGCGTAAGATCATCAGCCGGTCCGGGTTGGGTCAGGAGACGTACCTTCCGCGCGCGCTCGTCAACTTCCCGTCGACTGCGTGCATGTCTGAAGCGCGTCTGGAGGCGGAGCAGGTGATGTTCGGCGCCATTGACGAGCTTTTGGTAAAAACGGGCGTGAAGGCGAAAGACATCGCCATTCTTGTTGTGAATTGCAGCTTGTTCAACCCCACGCCGTCTCTTTCCGCCATGATCGTGAACCACTACAAGATGCGGGGGAACGTGTTGAGCGTGAACTTGGGCGGGATGGGGTGCAGCGCGGGGGTGATAGCCGTCGACGTCGCGAAAGATCTTCTTCAGGTTCACGGGGAGAGCCTCGCGCTTGTGCTGTCCACGGAAAACATCACTCTGAATTGGTACCACGGAAACGACAGAACGAAGCTGGTGTCCAACTGCTTGTTTCGAATGGGCGGCGCGGCGGTGTTGCTTTCCAACAAGCGATTCGGGAAACGGAAAGCGAAATACGAGCTGCAACACACTGTGAGAACGCACAGAGGCGCAGAAGGGAAAGCCTATCAGTGCGTGCAACAAGAAGAAGACGGGAACGGGATGTTGGGAATCAATTTGTCGCGGGAGCTCACGGGAGTCGCGGGGGCCGCATTGAAAGCGAATATCACCACAGTCGGGCCACTTGTACTTCCCCTCTCGGAGCAGCTCCTCTTCTTCGCAAATCTTGTCGCGCGCAAGCTGCTGAACTGGAAGATCAAGGCATTTATCCCTGATTTCAAGCTTGCGCTTGAGCATTTCTGCATTCACGCGGGGGGGAGGGCGGTATTGGACGAGGTGGAGAAGAATTTGCAGCTGACGGATTGGCATATGGAGCCGTCGCGGATGACGTTGAACCGATTCGGGAACACGTCCAGCAGCTCCATTTGGTATGAGCTGGCTTACGCGGAAGCCAAGGGGCGCGTGAGGAAGGGGGACCGCGTGTGGCAGATTGCATTTGGGTCGGGCTTCAAGTGTAATAGCGCGGTGTGGCGAGCTCTACGGAATGTGAAAACGGATCGCCGTTACAGCCCGTGGTCTGATTGCATAGACAAAATGCCGATCAAAGTGCCAACGAACCATACGTTCGAGGCCTCCTAGTTTCCCTTCTAACCCTAAACCTACTCTTCGAAATCCCTAGCCTTTAGAGAGTTACATTGATGAAATTTAGCAAGCTCTTTCTCTTTCTCTCAGGATGCATTGATCCGTGAGAGTGCTAAACTGCGGAAGCTATTCTATTTGATAGGTATGGAGAGACGCTGATTCTTTGTTGTAGAATGAATTGATTGAAACGGAATGCGATCCCGCAAGTAGAGCTGGGATCGAAATGACATGGAAGGTTCTTGTAATTCTACTGAATCGAAAGCTTATGAGTCCTGATGAAATAGGATCAATTTTCGTCTTCACGTACATGTTCAAGGGCATTGTCACGATCACTCTAATCGTCAATACAGTATTTGATGTCAACCAGTAAATCTTCTGTACATCAAAATACGTTAATAGGTTTTTAAGTTAATGACATTTGTGTGATACAGCCTATATGGCTTTGTGAGCTTTGGTATTGGTATGGCTTTTGCTTCTTTCCTTCCAAGATTTCTGATTCGATGACAATTCTCGTGTCAGTTATGCAATCGTGTTGACAGGAAATATTCAGATTTCTACATTCTGCTACGGCCACTTGTGAAGCTCATCGAGAGGCCACTGACATTGATACCACTGAAGCGTTTCTGACTCTGATCTTAGAAATCAGAGCCAGAAATCATCGAAACCTTTACATCATCTAGAGGTACGTTCCCACCTGGTGTTTGGTAGAACTGGGTGTTAAAAGATTAAAAAACTCAACTTTGAAACAATAAGAAATTTCGATAATGTGCATTCACACCTGGTGTTAATAACGATAATATGTTATTTGGGGTGTCTGTTCTCAGCTTCGCCACTATCCTCGTACACAGGCAAGTCTAGCTACTGTAGCTTCAAGTTTGAGAGATTCTTTCTGAACCCCTTTCGAGAATGAGAGCACAAGAAGGACTCCACGATTGTCGTGCTGTTTAATTGCTGTTTAATTTCTGTTCAAGATTCAGTAGTCTAGATCAACCTCGGAGGATAGTCTACGTCTTATCAATCTTGGAGTTTTTTCAGAAATGTTCTTCAAATTCAGCTAGTCGAAGTATGCAAATACATAGTCAAACTTGAAGCAGGCTGGGTTTCTGAACGTACTAGAAACCTTGGGTAATTCAGATTACTCTTTGGCAAGGCAAGATTGTGTTATCTTGAAAACTCCAAGCTTGATCTGCAAAGTGGGTTCTTGTACGAAGTGCTTGCTCAGCGACAAAATGTGTACATCATCATCGGATGAAGTGCTTGCTTCACTGCAACTCGAATACGTTGACAAAATTGCTCCCAATTGAGATTTGTGCAAATATTGATAAACGCTCTTACTTAGTGACACTGAATGTGATAGAATACATACTACCAATGTTATTGAATGCAAATCTAATTTTTCAAAGATTCTAATTTTCGCCTATTTTTTTTAGGAATTTGAAAAGATCAACATTACCACCACTTTTATCCTTGTGCCATGAGGGATGCCAACTAGATTTGGTAGATACTAAGGAATGTATGTGTGAATGGTAGATATCTATCATTGCATTTAACTGTTTTTAACAATGGGAGATAAAGCCAAGCGGAGATGTCCAAGAAGGTGGATACCTAACCCACAAATCGCACCCTATCTAAAATTGCCATCGTCACTTTGTGTACATCTCCAAAATCAGTATGTATCTATGTTGAAGTAACGATTTAGAAAATCTACCAAAAAGAACTTTGAACCTTCATGACTTTTGCAAACAAAATCCAAATGTTCCATTCTTTTATGCATTGGAACCTCCTTTCATTTACCAACAAGAAATGTGATCAGTGTAATAAGAGTAACTGTGCATTAGTAAAAAAGTGGTGCGTTGGGGCTTAGTAGTTAATTCAATCTCATTTCTGATCCTGCAATCAGAGATCCACTATACCAAGCATCCCAATCCCTGAGACCATCGTACACTTATAGAAAGAAGAGATTTCACGAGAATATATTGCTTATGCTCCAGCCATGGCGACCATGGCCCCGCCTACAAAACTGTTGGTACTTGTACAAAGTCTAACAAGGTGTTGATCGTCGCCAGATCGATTCCAAAATTGCATCATATCTACCGAATGATTTACAGTACTAGTATCTTTGTACAAGAAGAAACGAAAGGAATGAAACGGGGCTACTACCACATTTGGGCACGCACAGGCTCCATGGCCAGCAGCTCCTGCGCGGCGTCCACAGCGCTCTCACGTAACGACCTCAAATGCGCCAGCAGAGATCCACTCGACCAAGCATCCCAATCACTGAAGCCATCGTACATTTAGAAAGAAGAGATTTCACGAGGATATATTTGATTACGCTCCAGCCATGGCGACCGTGGCCCCGCCTACAAAACTGTTGGTACTTGTACAAAGTCTAAGAGGATCGTCGCCAGATTCCAAAATTGCATTATAACTACCGAATGATTTACAGTATTAGTATCTTTGTACATGAAGAAAAGAGGGCTGCTACCACATTTGCGCCCGCACGGGCTCCATGGCGAGCAGCTCCTGCGCGGTGTCCACAGCACTCTCTCGCAACGACCTCAAATGCGCCAGCGTCCACTTGTGCCACTCGTTCTTGTCTCCCTTTGTGCGCGGCGGGTTGAACCGACTCCGAAACTCGCTGGAGCCCAGAAAATGCTCCACTTTCCGACCCACGAGCACGAGGTGGATGTGGCGCTCGCTCTGCAACCTGGCCGCGATGTACACCACGGCGTGGCGGACGGTGCCATTACGCGGATCCCGCGATTCCACGGCGTGGCTGATGGCGCCGCCTTCGCTGCGGATGTTGAGGATGGAGCCGCAAATGGCCGCGTCGATGTCCTCGGACGGGCACGTTTCTGTGAGTTTCAGTTTTAGGAACGTCGCGAGCTGTCTCGTGTCGTCGATGGGGACGATGATCTCGCCGAGTTGGAAGGCGGAGACTTGGGGAGCCACGATCTTGTCGAACTCGTAGGAGAGGCGCTCCCTGCACAACACCAAGTTCCGAACCCTAATTGCTTAGAGACCTCTTCAGATGCCCACTATGAAATAAACAAGAGTCCCCCACATGTATACCAAAGCTCACAATCGCACATGTCCCTCTCTTCAAGCAATTGCAAAGTCTCAGAATCAGTCTCGGGTTTCATAGTTCAGGAGGCAAAGTGTCCAACGTTGAGTAACTGTATCATCGGAATACGAGGATCATTACGAGAGGCGAAAATGTTGCCTACTTTAAAACCCCATCTTCTCTCAATTTTCTAAGTAAAGGAAGATGCGTCTCTGCTGTCACGGATACCATAAAGATGGGTCACAAATTGCTATCAAGATGAAATTTCAATTGTTCTACACGGTGATTCCATCTCCTTGAGTTTGGTAGCAGCTTCCAACGGTAGAAGAGTCATGGACGAAATCAAGTGCTCCACACGGCAAGGGATTGTCCTACGACGCGAACCTTCAACGTACGACGGTAGTGGCTACTCTGAAACCACAAATGTAAAGGAAGTTTATCTCGCATCCTGAATTCGTATCAAACGTAACGTACCGGTCTTCCAGAGCGAGATTCTCCTCCCAAATCTGCAATCGATCTCTTAGCACAATCGGCAACAACGGCGACGCCTTCTTCGTCACCTCCTCCTCCTCCTCCCCCTCCTCCACCTTCACGTCCTCCTCCTCCTGCGCATCATCAAATTCCTCACACTCTTCCGCCTCCCGTTTCGTATCTTCTAACCTCGACGTCGACGTAGTTTGCGTCTCTCGCTGCTCCGGCGAGAAGGCGAAGCTCACCAGCGCAACACTGAGATACTTTTGCGTGCATTCCCGGATAAGCGAGAAGGCGAATGTGAGCCCCCAAATGAGAATTTCCTTTCCGATCCACAGCACGAACACCACCACACGAATCAACCACATGAGAATGAGGTAGTAAACACTCGAGGACGCCAGCACCTTGCGCACCACCACTTGCAACTTGGACGGATCCACAGGGTCCATGGCTTCTATCAATTCCCTTGGTAGCTCGTCTTCTGTCTACTTCACCTGCTCATTACGCCCACCATCGATGTACCACTCACAGTTCCAGTTTTCTAATCTCTTGCTTTGGAACGTACGTTCTGCAATTCTCACGACAACAGCGCCAGCTTCAGTTCTTCAATCTCTTGCTTTGCAACTGCAATTCTCACGACCATAACGAAGCTTGCTAGCTACCACCAGTTGGTGTGATCATTCCCTGACGACGTACCTTGGTGCAGATCTCGAAGAGGAAAGTAAGCAAGCGAGTGAGCAAGTGCAAGAAAGATCGGCCGGGCGACTGGTTGTGAACAATGATTTAGCGGTGAGTGCTTCCGGTCATGACTGTATATGAATACCTTGTACTTGACAGAGTACTTACAGTAGACTCACGGTCTCCGTCTCCGTCACTTGGCATGGGATTCCTAGCTAGCTAACTGCTTCAGTTCGGCGTGCTTGTCAGGCACAGTGACCTCCTGATTTTTACAAGAACACAATAGCAACTACGTAATTTGCTGTCTATGTCACGTACGAACTTAGAGCTGTGAGGAAGGCTGCAAACAAGGGGGCGATGGAAATTTGACAGCTTGTTATACGTGCTGCCGTGGGAGGTGGCGATGGACATCGTGACAGGAGTTGTGAGGTTGTTCACTGTGTTTTGGAATCTATGCTTAGTGTCTTTTTTTTCGCAGATCCACGCTGATAAAAAAAAAAGGCGTAACTTATTACTGCCTGCTCAAGTGCTGATGGGGTGTGGATCGAACTTGCAGATGAACTGACTCTTCTTTCTGACTCAGGATACTGATCAAAGCATAAGGTGGACCAGCCTGGTACCACCCAAATTAGAATTTTGCCCTCATGTACTTGAGGTGTACATTTTTGATAGGAAATTCATCCCATGGTGTTTTATTTTTTAAACCCGGAGTTTATTCCAAGAAGTAAACCAGGAACAAATGGCAAAAGTCGATGAGCAAAGCCCTGGAGATAAAATGTAGAGAACAACACCAAAGAATCAAAGAAAAAGACTAATTTACATAAATGCCCCACATTCAAGTTTCTTCAAGTGCCAAGTGATGGCCTTGCCCTATCTAGATCCAAAAGAATGGTGTACAGAGCCAAATGTTGTCAAACTTCCTCAAGAACTTGTCTAATTTGGCTGGATACCTGTCACAAAGAATGGATGTCTGGTGCCACGCTGTCCGGCCATGGTCTAAAGTCGCTTCCCAAATCACCCGATGGTATTGAGGACGGAATTGAGATGGGGGTGGTAATGGGCTGGTCCACTTTATTGTAAACCCAAGGGACACAACTCCAAATTTTACATCTTGGGGAACACCTAGGAGGCCAATTTATATTAATTATCATGTATGATCAAATTTGGGAGTTTGAACTCATACAATATAATCTTGTTACATTCATAAATTTTTTCAACTTAAAGGTAGGGGATCCTTTGCTTTCCATGAATTCATACTCCTTTCATTGTAGAAAAGCTTAAATGCAAGCTTGCTCATGAGTTGTAGGCTATTGTAGCAAGACCACCATCTACCCCATCCCACCCATGTGTCCTCCCTATACAAGAATGTTATGTTATTCACTAGAATAAATCTCTTGGTTCCCTTTTTTGTTACCAAGCATTACATATTACCTACTCAAATCACTAAAGAGATGGATGTGTAGGATTCAAATGCTTGATTTTACTATGTTTCAATTATATTGGGCCTAGTGTCACTGAAGATTATAACTTAATTAGTTGCTAGCTAGTACATATTTAGGGAAGTAACTAGAAAGCTTTCTTCATGAACTACAAAACTAACAAACAAACAAATTAGGGGCAAGTTTTCATATTTATCCCACAACAAACTCGAATTAGTATTACAGTAGAACCTCTCTAATCCAATACTCTCTAAGTCAATAAAGCATTGTCAGGAAGTATTGATTACCGGTCCCAACTTAACAATATGAACCACATACGAACATGATGACCCTCCCTAATGTAATAACCTCTCTAATTCAATGTGTCATACCGGTCCCAACTCTATTAGTTTAGAGAGGTTCTACTATATGATCATTACCAATCCTTTGGGTGGGGATAGAATGGGCTAGATTGCACCATTTCAAAATAAATCTCTACTTTTTGCTGGAGAAAAGTAATCCTATTATTCCAGAAAAATTTCATTCCAATGTTTATAATGAAGGACGTTGTCAAATTTGGATGATAAAGTGCACAAATATAAAATTTGAAAACTGTTTTTTTTTCCAAAACATGCATGAATGTAGAAATGCAACGCTTCACCAAATTTTAAGTGATCGCCATCCCAGCACTTTCTAAAAAAAAAATATTAATCCTTTCTGGGCAGGTAAGATGCTTTCAATCTGTAAGCCAGATCGTAAGGCAGGCTGCTCATCGTGGGATAACTGAATGGACACGATCTACTTGACTTTCTTTTCTTTTTTATTTATTGTTTTTGGTCCTCACTCCTCAGTGACCGACACCATGAAACAAATTGGACATGGTTTCATTTGTGCCAGACATAAATTAAAATAAAATAAAATAAAATTGGACATGAACTACTGGGGGAATTGTTTGTTTATTTACTTTATTTTATTATCCCCGTTTGCACAATGAAAGAAATTGGACACGATCCACTCGACAATTTATTGCAGCTGTTGAATGAAAAACCCTAATCAACAACCACATCTAGTTTAATTACTATTTGCAGGTGCCTCTGTCCTATCAACAGCCACGATGAAGTCCAAGTTAACCCTTAACCCTTCATCGCCGAAGGGGACGAAAAGTGTCCTCACACACTGTAATAGTCTAATTTGAAGTGCTTTAACTTTTTCATCTGATGTCCAAATTGAATAAAACTTGTTGTGAAAGTTGCGCATACTAGTCTAGTTTGTGTGGTAAAATTTTCAGATCAATCCAAGACGGATTGAGTTTGTGAAAGCCATTCGAAGTTCACAGGTTCAATTTGAGTTCACCACACTGCATTGTCATGGCTGCAACTTTGGGGGCTTGTATCTTTTTCATCAAAAGTTCATTTTCAGTAAAATTTGTTGGGTTTTGTTCCCCTTAAGGTCTAGTTATTGAGGTAAAATTTTCATGTCAATCCAAGCTATTTTGAATGTTTGAGAGCAATTCGAAGTTCAAAATCCAGACATTTTTGTATTATAGTGAACTTCGGCGGCTCGTAATTTCTTCATACATGGTCCATTTTCAATAATTTTCGTTGTCAAAGTTGCGCATACTAGTCTAATTTTTGTGGTTAAAATTTCATATTGATCCAGGAAGTTATGAGTGACTGAGAAGCATTTTAGTAGAAGGAGGTTCAGCTATAGACGTGTTTTTTTGCTACTTTTTTCACTGTTTTTTAACATTTCAAATCCATTTTGCAAACACAATGAGTCATTTGAATGATATTTTTTTTCACCAAAGAGTTTACATTCTATTTTTGAATCACTTGGTAGTTTGATGTTTTTTCATTTGAGTAGGTTTAGAAATCGAAATTCACCTCCAAATGTGTTTTTCAGAAAATTTCAGCACCTTTTTCCAACACTAAAACATTATAATCTTTCAATCTATACGGTCAAATGACCCCAAATTTGTTCCACACCATCTACAACATGCACACAACAAGATTGTACGGTTGAGATTTTCATACCTTACCGAAATTTAGACTTTTAACACTTGCAAAGGCAGGTTGCTTTTAAGCATGTTTGGACCTTCGGCGATGAAGGGTTAACCTCTAAATGACAATGACCCATTTTCTAAGCTGCCCCTCTTCTTTTTTTTCTTCTTTTTTTTCTTCTTTTTTTGGAAAGAAAGGTGACCATTGCATTAAGAAACACAAGTGAAAGAACATGAGCTGCCCCTCTTTTTTGAATTGCCCGTTCTCAAATTCTGGGTTTTTTTAAAAGTAAAATTTATTTCTAAGAAAATAAATTGCATTACGAATTTAATGGCGGTAAGGTAGTCTGCTCTTAAAGCGATCATTTAATAGCTGAGTGCCTTTTGGGGGAATCTAAACTCCTTGAAACAAATTTTAGTAAATTTTTATAGAAAAAAAACCCGGAATTGGCATCTAATCCAAGTCGTTTCATATTTTTTGGACCTTTGTGGAATTAGTTGCAAATTTTTGAAGTTGAAGCCCACTGGTCACTGAAAGCGACCACCTCCTAAAATGTACACTATCTGTACATTGAAGAAAGCAAAATATACTTCTATGTCACGATCGATTTTAGAGCATGGGCGCTTTTAGAACAGACTAGCTTAGTTTCATCAAATTATGAGTTAAACTCTACCTTGAGTATAATTTCTTAAAGCTGAGTAGTGTAGTGTAGTTTACGGCTCATGTTTTTGGGTTGAGTTTAGATTTGGACTGAAAAGTCAGCCAACCAATGTGATTGTTGCCCACATCAAAATGGATAGATCGAACGAGCTCAAGGAGAAGACAAGTGTGCCCATTCTTATTTTTCTTACAAAAACTACTCTCATTTTCAATGACCGTAGACTTTGTATTGCAAGTTTCACCCAAAATTGCAAAATGATTAGAATGTTGTAAAATTTTAGATGAGCATTTTTAACTCCCTTATCTTTCATTGAGCACCAAAAGTTCATCATTTGAAAAAATTCTCACTAAGATATACTCCTTCAAAATGAGTTACCTTGTTTTTCCATATATTGACCCAAAATAAAACTTCAAATTTAAAGATCTACTAAATTGTGTAGTCAAATAATCTAAATTTTTTTGAAGTGCACATTCTCAACGTGAACTACAAGTTCCTATGGTTAGATTCTATCTTATCTCAAGAAAAAATGAGCAAACAAATTGCTCAAGTTCTTGGCAATTTTGGCCCATTTTGGAAGTACAGTACATCCCCCTTGGGTCATTAGGGGTTAAGGACCAAAGGATAATCTAGATTTCTCAAATTGTGGAGATGTATTACAAAATACAATTGAGAAAAATAATTTATTGACGATATTTAAACAATAGTTGTAAAATATGATCTATAAGTTGTATCATATCTATATGGTTAGATCAACTATTACATTATATAATATTTTCTATAAAATTTAAATTCAAAAATTGGAGATTTCTTTTTAAATTGATTATTGATCAAGTATTTGTAATTTTCACAAGAATCTTGTTTCCTTTAAGTTAAAAATGTTAAGTTCTAATCATAGTGATTTTAAGATTTTTTAGTTAGTATTTTAATTCATGTCATTTTTGAAGGGCCTTTTTTAAAAATTAAAAAATTGATTTTTTGAGGCCACAACAAAATCTTTAGAATCTATACTATACAAATGTTCAAGAACTAACACATGAATCTTCAAAAAATTGATGGATAAAAAATACATATTTGTGTATTTGGGATGTGTCTACATTCATCCATTATTCAAAGTTTGAACATTTGATCTTCAAGGAATTAATCCCTAAAGAACCGAAGGTGTGAAAATTGGTGTTGTAAAAGCCTCTTGGTGGCTTTGTAGTCCTCTAGCGCGGTTAAAGGTCAAGAAAGCCCAATTTAGACTGCAACATGGTGTTTTTGTGTTGAGTTGGATTCAATGGCATATGGCACTCCCGATTTGGATTGATATTGTACCTCCTACAGTCTTAGAAGTTGCAAAATGGTCATGTATTCTACTTGTACAATGTTGTATTTGAGCATGATAAGGCATAAATGCTAAATGACATCTAAATGAAATATGATAATTGCAGAATTGTAAATCCAATGGTGAATATCCTACTAAATTTTAGTACATGTTTTGTATTCTAAGAGAAAATAAAGTACCATATATATATATATATATATATATATATATATATATATATATATATATATATATATATACTATTGACCTTTAAGGATCAAGTGTTGAAGTATGTGTATTAATTATCTCTTATTGCCTCATCAAATCAAGTTTAATAAGAACCCATAAGGTAAATGAGTCCATTAGGTGCACAAATGAGACAAGCCCATTGTGAACAAAAGTTGCATTGGTGGCATACATTTCAAGTTCTAAAATATACATCACCATTACAATTTTGTGTGCAATGGACTTGTTTTTGTTTGTGTTCACAATGATTGCTTTGAACATTATCTACAATAAGATGGTACCATTGTAAACTGAGCAAATTTGTTTGACAAACATTATTGCATGTCAAGGAACTCTCATTTTATAATCACATAAAGACAAATTGCAACTATAGTGGGTTGAAGTACAAGAACAACATTCATACATTAGAGTGCAAAAGTTATAAGAAGCAAATGCTAAAAACATTTAATAGATTTTCTAAATTTGTACCTAATCTCAATATCCTCAAGTTGACCATTGTACAACACGCATCTACTTACTCTCTAGATCTTGTAGGGCACATTGAATTTGGAGACATGTTGAGTAAGTTGTGAATCTATCTGAGTCTTTGATCACCTTATAGTGTGTATAAGTGGAAGGTTCTTAAAGTGCTTAGGCTCTAAAATTGCCCACCTCCTTAAATGTACACTATTTGTACATGTTGCTTTTTTGTTCTACCAACAATGTACAAATAGCGTACATTTGAAGAGGGAGACAATTTTAGAGCTCTATGTCATTTCATCTTCAAAAATTCACATCTAATTTGACAAAGCCTTAAAAAAATACATAAAACGACATGGGTTAGATGTCAATTCCATTTGTCTTTCAAGGAAAACTAGTGTGCCTTGTGCCGTTGCCACAACCAAAATATAATTAAAAATAAATTTCTAAACCTCCTTGCCAAGGGCTTTCCGATGATACTAAGCATGCAACCGGGGGGCACAGAGTCTGAGAAATCTCAACGTAACAAAACAAAACAAAACAAACAAACTTAAGGTATGGATTTACAGAAAAATATTTCAAGAAGTTTCACCTCCCCAAATTCAGTTTGAGCTCCTAAATGGGCGCTTTATGGACCTCCATCCTACCTTCTTTACCATAAACATCTACGTAAAATATTCATGAAGAATATTAAGTCATAACATTTTAAAATCAATTAGTGTAGGTAACACTATTTACCATCATTAGTGTACTGGTATATGATTGGGAACAATTTTGCGAGTAGCTTCCGTGTCGGGGGTGAGGTATGGCTCTGTGCGTACGGGGATTAGATTGCAGCTCAGCAGAGTCTGTAATCTGCAGATTACTGCTGCCAAGGGACTGCAAAGCAGCACTTGTGACAGCTAATTACTTCGTTGCAGAATTAGCCACGCACTCCTCAGTAGATCAATGCGCAGCCCAGCCCAGGCCAACAATTCCACAAGCAGTTCTATTTACCCTTAACCCCTAAACGTCTGGATTCATCTCCGAAATTGACGATTTGAGAAAAACCATTATAAACTACAATTTGGAAGAATATTTTGGAATTGTTATACAAATTAAAGCTGTAGATTTTGATTTTTAAATTCTATCCGTACGGTTAGATCTACTAATGCTATCACCAATCTTTTTCTATAAATTTTGAAAAGAAAATTTCAGAATTCCTTCTAAATTCAATTACTAGTAAAATATTATCATTTTTTTTAATAAAACTTGTTGAAATGGATTTGAAATAAGGTTCTCTTCATATGGTGATTTTTTGAAATTTTTGTGACCTTTACATCTTTGACCTCATTTTTGCACATCTAGTTTTGAACTAAAGTCAATGCAAATTGACCACTTGACATACTTCCACATTTGTAATTTAAAAAATGTATATATTCTAGTAACACCAAATCCAACCGATGGATAGGACAACTTGATAAAGTATCACCAAAAATTACGATGACTTTCATCCAAGCAGGAATGAGACAGAAACAAGGATCTGAATCTGTTCATCGTCCAGAAAATGGACGTCGGAGCGCTCCAGGGTTAAATGTCAACACCGACGTTTGGCGTTTGATGGATGACATGGAATCCTTCTAATATGACAGAAGTTCAACTAAGGTAGTCTATGCTCTTAAAGTGACTATTTTTTTATTTTTTTATTTTTTTGATCCAAGCGTGTTAAGGAAATACACTGCGAGGGTTTCCGTCAGGATGAGTGGCTGATTTCACACAAGATAAGGAACCTGTCAAACCCGCAACCACGCCATTTGGTTTGGGTACCTCACAACCAGGTTGGGTTTTTTTGGCCTTATGAGGCCCAAATGCCTCAAAAAAAAATAGGCTGCACCAAGCCTTTAGAAAAAATTTGAAGAAAAATTGGATGATGATGCCAAATTGCTCCAATATTTTAAAAAAATTGGATGAAATTGTCAATTTTAAATGAAACTCATCCAAATATGTGGATGAAAAGGTAGTTCTATCCAAAATATAGATGAAAACTAAAATATTTGGCTACATTATTTTCTCGTATGATGCCACTTCAGCACTACTCCAAAAACAAAAACAAAAAACCTGCTCACAACCATCACCTGGTAGTTTAGGGTCATCTCGAACCAAAAGCGACTATTTAGATTGATGAACAACCGAAGAAAGTGGCCTCCGGCCCCCAAGCAGGTTTCCAATTTCAACCTCCATGACTGCATTCGCCGACGTGAAGATTGTATTGTGACTCCACCTTTAGCTAGCCAGGAGAGGCCTCACGGCCTCTTGTAGAGCTACGCACTATCGATGTTTAGTTGCAGCAATCTATCAGTCTGGTCCTGTCCTTTTAGTCTTAAGCTTGTCTTTGTCTGTTTTCCCGCTAGGCCACTTGTGGGTGGTGGTCTTGTACTTTATTTTTTTGCAATGAAATTCCGTTTCATTTGTGTAAAAAAAAAGTGACCATTTAAGAGCTATTTGCCTTTTCGGGGAAGCTAAATTCCTTGAAACAATTTTCAACTAATTTTTGGAGGAAGAAAATTAGAATTGGCATCTAACCCAAGTCATTTCATATTTTTTGGACCTTCATGGAATTAGTTACAAATTTTTGAAGTTGAAACACAATGGTCACTAAAACCAACCGCCTCCTAAAATGTATACCGTTGGTACATTGAAGAAAGCAAAATGTACCTCTAGGTTATGATTACTTAGAGCCTGCTCACTTTTAGAGTAGACTACCTTATTCGTCTTGATAAATTTGTTGTGAAAAAGGGAAGTCTTATACAGTAGAACCTTCCTAATCCAATACTTTCTAAACCAATAAAGCAGTGCCAGGAATTATTAATTGCCAGTCTCAGCTTAACAATATGAACCACATATGAACATCCTCGTGAACATCATGACCCTCTCTAATGTAATAACCTCTTTAATGCAGTGTGTCAAACCGGTCCCAACTCTATTAATTTAGAGAAGTTCTACTGTGTAGTAGTCTGACTTCCAATGAGTCCTTTTCCAATTTTGTAAGCCAATGATTCACACAGTAATGAAAAGGGATGATTTCGAGGGTCACATGTTCGTCCTTTAAGGGTTAACCTCTAAACGCCCAAGGCCTTTTTTGAACTTCTAGGAATTTACTCTATTTGAACAAAAAGTCAACATTTTGATAAGTTGTATCAATTTTTTTTAAATTATAAACGTATAAATTCAAACTAGACATGTTAGAGATCACATACAAAAAGAAAACACAACAATATTACTTATAGATTGAAAGACTATAATGTTTGATCATGAAGGTGTTAAAATTGTGCAAGTGATTTGAAATCTTTCAATCCTTTTTTCACATGTAAATCTAGAAAGTTGGTCACCAAAAAAATATGAGGTTAATGGGCCTAACATGAATAGCCCCAATCAATTTATGGCTTCTCAAAATCTACTCAACAATTTTTTTCGGAATGAATTTCTAATGTGATTTTTTCTCCAAGATCTAGTGTATTTGCAGCTCATTTCCAAGAGCCCTCAACACTACAAAAAGTCAAGATTGCAATGGATACCCTTGCACAAAATCTTGAATAGAAAAATCATAATCAATCATTTTCAAAATTGGATTTTTGATGCTAAAACTAGACTTCCAAAAGAATATTTCAAAAATATAATCTACTAAAAATAACAACTTGGTTAGGTTTTATTTAACTTCAAAATATTGTTGACACCAAAATTTGGTCTCAGGCATTTAGGAATTAATACTTCTTTTATATATTTTTTCACTTAAAAGTGATATAATATTTCTATATACCGGAGTGTGACTTGGCCTTCGTCTTTGCAATGACAATTTTTTTTTTCATTCAAAGTAGTTTGTTTAATTTATATGGATTAAAGATGGTTTCACTTTTGTATTCATTTAATTATTTCACAAATCATATTCAAATAAACAAAATATCATGTTCTTTCAAAGTTAAAAAGGTCATGGAAGTGGAAACGGTTTAATTATTAAAATTTTGTTTAATACGCATGCACGGAAGTAGGCTACGTGTTTTAAATGTATTTTTAAAAGTTCAAGGTAGTGTTTCATTTATTTGCTTTTGATGACTAGCCAAATTCATTTGAATATATATATAATGTCACCAAGCTACAATACTAGTTAAGTTGCCCATCAATTGAAAAACCTTCCAATACTAGCCCTTTATTAGTGAAGTTTTCAACACATCTCTTACTCATTTTCTACAAATTTCACTATTTGTTTCTTGACCTCTTACAAAAATTTGATCATGACATTAATTATTTAATAAAAAGTGAAGGTCAAGTCATACTACAATATTTACCTCTTTCAATGGATGCAATCGCTACATTGGTATAAAATCTTGGAGCTATATATGCAACCCCTATATAAATGTGTCATTTTGCACTGCCCAATAACGTTCAAGATTTTTTTGGAATTTTACTAGTTATTTTCCTTCACTTCCCAAATTGAACTAGTTTTCAAGTATAGAGTCCAGATATTTTCTCTATTTTTTTTACTTGAAATAGAAATTTTATAGATTTTTTCATTGATTTTTTGTCAATGTTTTCCAATTGCAACCGGGTTTTTTTTTCCAATTCCACTGGCTAACTTTGAACTAAGTAGCCGCCAGTTTTACCGAACATTGCTGCCCATAATAACTTATGAGAAAATAGAAGTCACAAGCCAACTAAGGTAAAGCAACCCATCATGGTTAAATGATCCATTATGGACACCTAAGGAATGACCCCATGATGGTTATTTTCAATTTGTAAGATTTTGGGTCATGATCAATGTTTCACTTGACACTAATGGAGTGATTAGTAACCTCATTAGGAACACCCAACTTTTTTGTGTAAATCATTGTAGGAAGTGACTTTTTAAAGACCTTCTACATTAGAAAATATTGTGACTGCTTTAGGTGAGTTAGGTGAGCATTATGGATACAGTTTTTGTTGATCATGGAGTAGTCCAGAGACTCTTTTGGGGCTGAACCTTCAAAAATTCATAGCTAATTCATACTTTATCGAAAAAATATAATTTCAACTGCTCTCTCTATTTTTCACAATTGTCTTTATGTGGGGAAAAAATTTAAAATTTATAGCAATGGCATGAAGACAAACTCCGAATTCTGACCGTGATGGGCTGCTTTACCTTAAGTTACGAGCACCATGTGTGTAAGTAAGTACACGGCAGATGGAGTCGGGCATCCTTTCTGACAGATTCTAAAGCTTATTGATGACAAATGCTTGTACTTGAGCCGCCAATATATCTCTTTTACTTATCATACACTCAACGTCCGAAATTTATTAGCTTCACACCTGAGACCTCTTCGATCAGCTATGGCTTACTTTACCTTGATGGTAGCATGAACGATGATCAAAATTGAAAGACTGCTATGATAAGTTAATAAGTATAGTAAGAAGCTCGAGGTCATAACAAAAGAAAACAATCGTTTTCGATTCATTTGTGTAAAAAAGAAACAGAAGAAAAGGAGAACGTAAACAATCGTATGTCTGTGCATGCACTTCATTACGAAACTGCGAACTTACATCTGTAGTTCTGTACACTTGGAAGGAGATGTCAGGGTTCAGATTTGCCTGTGCGTACGTCCCATGGCAATTAATCCCAGACGAAACAGGAACTGAAGGCAGAATCTGGCTCCTCGAACCTTGCACTAGTTTCTTAGTTCTTTTGCTCCTATTTGTTTTATTCAATACATAGCAAATGAAGTTGTTAAGTATCATACTGGAAGGCTACCTCCGAAAGCAGTTCATGTAGTCTACCTCTCGACTCCGCTGTATTGGACGAATGTACAATGTGCCTTTTTTTCTCTTTTCCTTTGAGGAATTGAAGCCAGCTACTGTTCAGTACAGTACCTTCAAAGAAAGGAGGCACCAGAAGTCGCCTTATAAGTTGTAAGTAGGACCTACTAACATTGTTAAGATAAACAAATTAAAAAAACCATTCGTCTCCTTCCATCCACAAAGTGACAAGTAACACTTAGATTGTTGTTTTCTTTGTTAATTACTGTGCATTCTTTTTAATTTTGGTGTTTTACAGCTGCGTTTGTCGCCAATCTATGCACTGATCGAAGCACATGACCAAGGTAATGAACGTGGCGGCTGCATTGTCAGATTCTGGAGCAAAGACCGTGTAGAAATTCACAGAACAAAACTGCATTTTTCAATGGAATCTTTTAATTTCTAAATACTATGGAATAGCGGATCCTAAACTCCTCAGTGTAATAGGCCTTAGAGCATCGTCACCATTGCACACTAAAATTTACATGTCATAATTTCACATCTATATTTGGCAAAATGTCAATTCTTATGTCCCACCCTTACACCCTAAATGTGTCTTGCAAACATAGTATTAACAAATTAGAAGTTGAATCTAAAAAAATATTTGCTATGCTTAGATTTGGTGGGCCTAATTTTGACACTCAAAAATAGTTTTTAGAGAATATTTGGAAGGTCTCATAATACTTTTCATCCATTTGGACATGTGTCAAACCCTTCCAATGCAAAGGTGTAGGAGTAATGGATGCCCTAGAAGATCTTAGAGCATGGAGTCCATGGCTCCCGATGCCCTCAATAACGAAATTAGGAAGGTAACTACACCTACAAGCATTTGAGCATTGTTCCTATCATCATACAATCTTAGTATATTTATTGCATCATGTTAGTGATTGAAAGAAGACACTAGAAAGTGCCTCTTACAAGACCTTCAATTTTAAAATAACTATAATTGTTTACCATCTCTTTTTGCCCACTGATATATTAAAAGATACTAAAACTTGGATTTTTATTTTCCTTGCAAAATATTGTGCATTTTTCTAATTTTAGCATTTTATAGTTGCATTTGTGTCAATGCCTACAATGATCTTAAAATAATTACACCTAAATGTGTCCAAATAAGCAATTCAATATGATGTCCATTATTATATTGAAAAAAGATTTTGTGGATACTTGTTGGTAATCAAAAGAAGATGCTAAATCCTCTAAGAATGTATTTTTTGGACACTTGATGAATTAACTATGAATTTTTAGAATCTTAGAAATAGGTATTTCTAAAATCAATCCTCAACTTTCATAAATATAGGAATTATACATTTTAGGCAAGAATCTGTAGAGGACAATTTTAGATAGGGATTGACAAATAGTTGTAGTTACCCTTATTTTAATATGCAAGGTCAATTATTCATAAAAAATTTAGATTTGCTTTGGTAAGTGTTATAGGCTTTGAAAGGTGTTGGTTCCCTACTCTAATAAGGAGTTTGCTCTTTGAGCAACCTTTTAAGAGCTAATAGCATTTGGGGGGAAGCTAAATTCCTTGAAATAATTTTCAATTATTTTTTGTAGGAAGGAAAATGGAATTGGCATCTAATCCAAGTGGGTTGATATTTTTTGAACCTTTGTAGAGTTAGTTACTAATTTTTGAAGTTGAAATGCAATTGTCACTAAAAGCGACGTATTCTTGAAATGTACACCATTGGTACATTGAAGAAAGCAAAATGTACTTCATCTTTAGAGATTGCTACTAGAGTAGGATCACTTTTATAGCAGGGATGCTACCATATGAGTGTGGAGCTTAGAGCTCAAAGTTTAGATTTGGTGAGCCTAGAGCTTGTTTTAGAGGTTATTCTTTAAAACATAGGTACCCTTAAAAGGTGTAAGTAGGGACCCTATAACCATTGAAGGTACCTATAACATAAGGCACCTTATAGATAATGTTATACACATCTATAATATAGGTATCCTATAACCATTGAAGGTCGTCTACGCTTCACGCTCCCGCTCTATGCTCATGAACTAGCTTTGTTCCTATAGAAGGTTAACTATAACATCTGCAATGATACACTTTATATATAATTACTCTTTAATTTCCCGCATATCTTCACAAATCTATCATGTTGAGCATACAATTGATGCGGCAACTTCTACACGTTATAGAGTTGTGAACATGGAAAGTATTTTGAAGCCTATAAATTAAGGTGGACACCTTCAAATGTGCCATTGATCCAAAATTGCCATCATTGCTCCATGTACAACTCCAAAATCAATATGTACCGGCTTTGAAAGAAAAACGATTTTAGAACCTTTACCCAAAAAAACCTCGATCCTTCATAAATTTTACATACAATATCCAAATGTTATATTCTTTGGTGCGTTTGAACCTCATAACATTGTTAATCAATGCTGGAGGGTCCCTTTTGCTCCTACCAATAGCCTCATTCAGATTTTAATTCAATTTCCTCCCAGGAATCTTGGGAAGTATTATTACTTAGAGGAGGAGGAAAGAATCAAACCCATTAACAATGTTATGCTCTTTTCACCTGCCAATAAGAAAATATACGATAATTTGACCAGTCTTATAATAGTAACTAGGCATAATAGCAAAAAGTGGTAATTTTGGAGATACCCACCTTAATTTGTCTTACCAAAGGAGCTTGTTGAATGTATTGCTACATGGTATTTCCAATTGTTTGAGCTTATTATATTGTAATCAAAATATTTTTAAACCAAGTAAGGTAAACTATTTCATCCCAAATCAAATGGGAGCAAGCCCATTGTGGACTAAATTATGTTAATGGTGTACATTCAAGTTCTGAAATGTACACCACTAATATAATTTAGACCAGAATGGGCTTGCTCCCATTTGGTTTGGAATGGGGTAGTTTACCTTAGCATATGTAGATGTGTAGACCACACACGACAGATGTTTAGGTGAAGTGGATACTTAGGGCTGCTTCACACTATGCCCGACCAAGTCAAGAGTCCGTGGAAGTGAGAGTCCAACGAAATGGGCAATAAATAGGCCCTGAAATTTAGGAATTGGAGCCTTTGGACGGCCATAGTGTGAAACCTCCGAAGGCCAAGCCCAAAGTCCAAATTTCACCCATGTGTCAATTTTTTCAAGTAAAAGATAAAAAACATGAGAAAGGAGTCCAAAATGGCCTTGGAAAACTATCCACAGCACATGCTCTTCTCATCAAACAACGAATATGAAGGGTATAAATGGAATAAAAGGGTGGGATTGGTCATTGAAGGGAAGTAGGTTAAGGAAAATAGGTTCATTGAATGCAAAGACTCTCCATTGTAATCGTGGAGACTAGGTTTCAAACCCCAATGGCGACAAATAACAAATAACAAATATATGTGTAAATGAATGTATTTTTGTAAATGTGATATACAACGGATTTAGGATTTTCACGCTTATATAACAAATAACACAAGGGATGTACTACTACCTACCTACTACCAAAACTACAAATCTAGTCTAATCTAACGGCTGCGATCTTGTCATTTTTGACATTTTTCAGAAAAAATTCAATGGACTCTTGACCATAGTTTGGGTTGCTATTTTTGGCCGACCCAAACTATGGTCGAGAGTCCGTCGTGAGGCCGTTGCCATGTAGGCATTTGCTGCCATGTAGGCAGTTTTGAGGGCGATGGACTTTGGATCTTCGAGCATAGTGTGAAGGGTCGAGAGTTCAAAGTCTTGGTTTTCTGAAATTTGATTGGTGGAAACCGACGGACTCTCAACCTTCGGGCATAGAGTGAAGCGGCCCTTACTTAATTAAGGTAGGAGGTTCATGAATCGCCCATTTAAGCCTACCCACCTCATCAATGACAGTAATAAATATTTCAAGGAGCATGTCACGCATTTTTAGATAGAGGACGCATTTAGAATCCCCTCAATTTAATGACCTCGTACCTTACCTGCAGATAAATTGATATCGAATGTTCTGTAAATCGAAAGTTTCAGACAAAAGCCTGATTGCAGGCACCCAGCTGAACCTTTCCCTGTGAGTTGTGTGCCACGGAATTCCTGTGAATGGACTTGGGCAGTGGTAGTACTCTGAAAATCAGTACTGCTGCTGCTTGCATCACTTGGCCAGTCACACTACTAATCCGCCAGATGGACGGACATACAGTATGATGACATGGTTTACTCACTATCTATGGACGCTGCATTGGTGAAGCTAGTGCCAGATTAACATCATTATACTTTGTTTTAATTTTCACTTAAATGGGAGGAAAAAAAATGAAATTGGCATCTAACTCAAGTCGTTTCATGTTTTTTGGACCTTTGTGGAATTGCAATAACTAAAAGCAACCATTTCCTAAAATGTACACCATTGGTACATTGAAGAAAGAAAAATGTACTTTTGTGTTAGTTGTTGCTTTGAGAGCAAGGTCACTTTGGGAGCAAACTACCTTAGGTAGAAGAAAATTGATTAATTCCGGTATGCATAAATGAAGAGTTTGTCACATACCAATAGCTCCACTAACTACAATAAATCGGTCCAATGCCATCAATCATCCAATTCCAACATCTACAAGATCCTCCCATTTGTGTCACTCTCCCATCCATTTCCGCTGAAGTGTGTAAGTCATTTTTCTTTGGACAAGCAAGTGGGTTCCAAAGCATGTTTCCGAGTGCATGTTGGGCCATGAAACACGCCGGGATGTTTTATTTTATGCAATATTGGTTGATTCAACACCAATACTCAGAAGGAAAAAGTGCAAGGATGACATTTGACTGGCAAGCCACAGATGCTGACTCTCCACACTTGTTACAAATTGGTCAACAGCATGCCGCATTCAAAGCGAAGACAGACATCGAACAAAAACTTGACAAATAGCCAATGCGTGTTTCTTTATACTATCAACTATCAACTCAAAGCATCTGGACACCAGTTGATGCTTCAGTAGTCAGCGTTCTCCCACTTTTGGCTGTAAACTTGAGAGAGAGAAATTCAAAGATGAATGCAAATGGACCCCAGTTTCACTCACTTATTGAGTGCTGCTTTTTTCTTTTTTTCTTTTTCTTTATGTGATGTGAAATCTTATTCGATTGACTTGTCAACGTAACCACCAATGCAGTGTACAGGAAACGGGGTTGTACAGACAGCACGTCCCTCCCGGCTTGAGACTTTTGATGGCTTTGGGACATATCATGAAACTTGCATACATTTGTCGATTGAATCATCGGTGAGTAGGCAGTGCTGCTGCTGCTGCAGCTGGCTTGCTTAAGTGGCTTGTGTGGGTGGGGACAAGTAATCACGTACTGTGCCAAAATTATTCTGTCGGGACTGTTGAGAGGTCTCCCACAACCTTGATGTGTTTGTTGCCCGGCCCACCTTCAGCTTAATCATCACTGCAGCAAAATGCACGACGTGGAGATTGGTACTATCGTACCAGCATCTTAGTTAGGTTGGAGAAACCAATTTCAATCACCTTTAAAAACAATTGTAGATGATGAGTACATATTAGCTGTTTTGTGATTCTTGCTTTGTGATTCAATTGTGAGTTTGTTGCCAAATCGAGCATGCCACTTATGAGTCTTCTTTTCTTGTAATACCAATTCTGAATAAAATTTTGGAGCACATTCTTGAAACTGCCTTCTTCTGAGGCTTAAGGAAGGTATGTACATGTAAATCTCATGCACATGTGCGTCCCAGGAATGAAAAAACACCCTGAAGTATTACTCACATAGTTTTCTACTTTTCACTGGTGTCTTCCTTGAGTTTTGAGGGCCGACTCTAATAACAACTATTGCTTATGCGGAAGTACACAACCTATGTATTTGATCTTGTGTTGGTTTATGGTCTATCAGATATCAATGATATTTTGACTCTTCATGTGTGTAACTTCCTCATGATGCATGCTTAGATGTGGTAGAATCTCTTTTTCAGTTAATAACAAGAGTGTACCAAAAAATGGACTAGTGCAACTACAGTATAGGAACTTGGCCCCTGTGCAAAATATGTCAAAATTTGCAAATGCTTAATGTTCTCCTGCCTCCATGATCAGAAAGTACTGCAGTCAGAGTTAAAATAAGCATAGCCTCTTGCTGGAACTTATGTAAGACTTGCTCTGTGGATCTAAATCCTTGAGCATATTATCAAGCTCTCAACTGAATGCCTCAAATATGGACTAACATACCAAAATCCTTCAAGATAAATAGTACTCTGGGTGCCTTGGGCATGATGCTGCAGAATTCTGCAAAATCTGGCCCACTCAGGATAATTGTAGAAGCTTGAAATAGAAGCTTGGTTTAATTGCTGAACTGAAATAGAAGCTCACCTTTCTGTCAGCTGGAAGCTATCCATCATGTGTGGAGTGCAGAGGCACTAGAGCATGCAGGAACATGCATGTTCCAAAGTTGTTGTTTGTTGAACAACCGGTCTGAAAGTGGTACATTCCACAGGAACTCATGATGATAGGAATTTTTTTTAAAGTCACTCTGAGCTTTGTGAGTTGCCTTTGCGTACTGGCAAATTAAAGAGAAAAAAATCAAGTGCTCTCATTGGAAGGAATCTGCTTGAGCGTTATTGATGGAGTATGTCCACACACAAGGCTTGTCTCCACATGGCTGCTTTTGCTCAAAGCATCCTAACCGACCTGCATTTACAACCTGGCTGCAGTACTCTTCATCTTCTGCCTTCACCGTGGCCTTCTAGACTTTCCGAAACCAAATCTCACACAACATATGTGTGAAGATGTCCAAGATAAATTTCAGTACAGATCAACTTGAGCCTGGACTTTGGTGAATTGCTAGATTGCTGGCTCAAAAGATCAAAAGTACATAAGGGTCTCGAACATGTGAAGAAACATGCAAAACAACTCCAGAAACAACTAATCCCAACCATACAAACTGGGTAAATAAAACAATGCCTTGGATTAGCAGAAAAAGGAAGTTGTCCACAATGTGACATCACTTGCAGCAAAATATCAGAAGTTTGTGAACATGCTTTATTTACAGATTCATCGCCCGTGGAGCGTGTCGGAAATGGCTTGCTCCTATTCTATAATCACCTCACATCTCAAGCGATGCTAAAAGGCAAAAAAACGAGTCCCACCTGAGTGACTCTTATTGAGTAGTTAGTAATTTCAGGCTTGTCAGTGTCCTACTTCAGGAGTTTACATGAGGGCCTTGCAACCCAGATCTAACAACAGTATATTAGTGCTAGTTCATTATATACATATTAGTGTTTAGCATGTGTAACAATCGCACAACTTCGTGAGCATCATATCTCCACTTGTCCCTGTTAATTCCGCAAACTATTGATGTTAATTAACTATACCTCATACTGGCAATTAGCGGTATGCGCACATGATCACACAGGTTTTCAAGAGAAAACACCGAATAGGTCACGGTAAGCCCCGGGGCCACTGGCTCCTCCAGATCCCGGAGTGTCGCTGTAAGAACTGGAGGAGTATGACGAGGAAGAATTATATGCATCTCCATAAGAGGCATATTGCGTTGGCTCAGGAGTTGCAGCATATGAGGTGGAATTTGACTCATACGTTGGCCTTTCATACGCAGAGGCTGTCACATTGTAAGAAGGCATATAGGAAGAGTTTTGGCTTTCGTACCTTGGGTCCGTAGAGTAAGAAGAAGCACCATAGGAGGATCCAGACTCTGTTCTGGAATAGGGGGAAGAAAATGGGCTATCATGTTTTGGTTCAGTATACGAGGCGGAGTACGAAGGCTCATGGGAACTCTGGCTGTATGACGAGGTTCGGTATGTGTCCTCAAAGGGGGAAGGCATGTAAGAGGGAGGACGGGTTGTGTTCCCATAAGAAGGGGAATCAGAGGAGGGGTTGTAAGGTGAGTTATAAGAAGTGTTATAGGAAGAGTTGTAGGAGGAATTATAGTCATAGGAACTAGGAGACGAATAGGAAGATCTGTAAGCAGGATCACTATAAGGAACGAAAGTAGAATCCACATTGAGGTTGTTGAATGACTCTTCGAAATAGGCTGCTCGTGGGACATACGGGAATGTGACATATGCACTCGCCTTTTCTTCTTTCTTCGCTGCAGGTACCGCATCTGCTTTGGCTTCTGCTTTGGCTTCTGCTTTTTCTGCTTTAGCTTCTGCTTTGGCTGCAGGTTTAGCCTCTTCCGTTTTAGCTTCTTTCTTTGGGGCTGGCTTTTTCTTCTCTGCGGGCGGTGCATCAGCTGTTTCCGGGGGAGGAGAGGGTGTTTCTACCACAACGGGGCGTGGAGCTAGCTCTACCGGGGCTGGTGGAGGTGCTGATGCTAGACGCTCCTTCCTCTCAGCTGATAGCCACTCCGCAAACCTGGTCACATCCACAGATGTCAATCTATATGATTTTCGATCCAGACTTGTTAAAGACGCAAGTCGCTAGTAGATAACATCTCCGTGTTAAACCACGTCAAACCCTGTTCAGTTAATTGAGACTCCATTGAAGGCAGTTTTGAACGAAAATCCTGGCAGTTTAGGCATTTTAGAACACCTCCAGGGGGTGATTTTATCCTATTGAATTTTGGTATTCCCTTTAATGATCTTCTGAATGCTTGTCTAGAAATGCAGTTGAACAGAGAAGGAACTGTACTCGTGAAGTGGTCACAGGAATATGAAATGTGACGAGGTTATCGGAGATAATTAGCAAACCTGTAGAGAGCTTCCCGGTTAGTCCCATGATGATGAATAGGGGTGAGCTTCCCGCTTTGAAAATCCCGCTCAGAGACCGGCTCATCCAACAAGTGCTTTGCTGTTGTCATCAGTTTCCAGAGGTTTGACTCTGACGAGTCATCCACGGATGCAAGGGGTCCGTTCAGGTTGTCGGTCTGCACATCTCACCTCATATTAACACCTGACATACTGAACATCTTGAAAAAGGACTGTTGTCAAATAAATGCAAAACTTCCAAATGTGAGACTGATATTGCTAGGCTTATTCTCTACAGTGCCAACTGCCAACGCAATGCAGTTAGGACGTACCTGAATTCGGAGATAATTGGATGAGCATTGTTGTGACTGAAACATAATCGACAGATTATAGTCCACCATGTCCGCACTCGCGTTGAACACCATATCCACCAAGGGAGCCTCGCCTTTGTTCGCCAGCCAGTCCTTCGGTCCCCACTTTGCCACCTCTCTGGCGTCATAACCCACTGTATGCTGCCCAGTTCCAAGGGATAGCACCAAGACATCGCTGTAGTTCTACACAATCGTCCAAATATTAGATGTCCATGTTAGAGCATCACGTGAGGTTCATCTCAAAGACAGAAATCTCACCAAGGTTGCAAACAGAAAACTCATTATTCTGGCTTTAACAAGCAAGCACGAATAACTCACCGAATAATTCACTCTGTCAGCCAATGCTCCGTGGGATCCCGACTCCTTGATTGCCTGCGTGATCGCCAGATACGTCTGTGCTCCACCGAGACAAAGAATTCATGTCAATATCGCATCACCCAAGCTAGGATTCGGAAACCTTTGGACAAGTAATCTAATGCGATCATGAGCATGTACTTTGTCCTTAGAACTCCAAACAATGGTGAGAAATATCAACAAAGAGTGGCAAAAGATCATTTTATTTCATTCTGACGTTAGGTGCGAACCAAAGTAATTCGAAGAAGAATAAAGTAAGGTGAAAGTGCAAGGTAGTCAAATGGTGATAATATCAACGAAGCATTGAAAGAAGTGCAAGCCTTTACCGGATTGTTCACAACAACGCCTCCATCGATCAAGTTGAATTCCCGCGTCTCGTTAGGCTCAACAGAGACATCGGTTAAAGTAAAATGAATTGGAGGGAAGAACGTCGGGGCTGCAGAAGTAGCTCGGCAAACTGCTTTAATGGGCGGGTTTTCAAGAGTGTCCTGCTGGGCCTGATAAGAAACAATTCCACATTCACGTCAGACGCCACTGGTTAAACAAAAAGGGGTACCAGTATATCATTTTTAACGATAATTTAACATATCAATACTGAGTATTATATCACTCATTTTTTATATGTTAAGCAACAGGACCATGCAGTTAGCAATGATATCCAGCTGACCTGCCAAGACGAGAAGAAAACCGGTTGCTGAAGTTTGGTGTCAAACGTGGGGATGAGAATGGATGTGAGCGCCGAGTCAAGAAGTGGATCGCTCTCAAAATACTGGTCCAGTAAGCGCTGCAATCCTCGAGGTTTGTACTTAGGCCCATTCATCGACATGAAGTTCCGCCTTGTCTGATTAAATGGGCCCCTGCATGTGTGCCCCAATCCCAAGATCAGCTGACTTCACCCCAAGCAACGGAACTGAGTCCCCTTTACCTAATCAAATCTCTGACTACACTGATTGTCATATTAGCGCGTGTAATGAAATGAACTTACATATCTGGAAAATACTGAGTATTACAGGGAAGAAATATTTTTACCAATGATATTTGTGAAGACTCTTCAACATGAATATCACAAATACACAAACAATGGGCAAAAATGTTTCTCCTTTGTACAAGATTATAAACACATTGAAAGTTCATTTCGTAACATGCACTAATAGGACAAATCAGTGTAGGTTAGTTTCATAAATAATTTACCCTACATGTTGGCCACTCGACATGGCCAACATGGCAGAAACAGAAAGAATAAGAGGGACTTCAATTGTAGGAGAAATGGAGGAATTTCATTAAACTGAGGGAGCAATTGGAGCCCAATTGATGCATTACCTGCCCTGAGGAAAGATCTTGTTGGCATACTTCTGGTAGAACTGCACCACTTCCCTGGCTGTGAAAAGCGGCCGATCCGAGCCCTCACTGCTGGGGGCTGCGATCATGGACGTGATGAGGCCACCTGTGGCCGTGCCGGCTATGATGTCGAAGTAGTCCACCAGGCGCACGTCCGGTCCATCCAATCTCTGCCTCCACACCCACAAATTTTTAGTTAGATGGATCGACGGGCTTGCAATGAGAGAAGAAATAGACCATAGCCTTCGATTTCACGTCTACATAGCCATGCTCTGGTGTCAACCGTGAAAATGTGCTATTTCAACGACAAGTTTACAGCAAATTTCTAATTCTCCACTCCTCGATCTACAACGTCAAGGCATACAACTAGCGACGTAATAGCACTTCTAAGACCTCATTAAGCAACCAACTGGTAACACTTCACCCGAATTGATTTCTCCATCTTTCTTTATAACTCTGCAAATGGCTACTTACACACCTTTCTTCACACAATGCAAGGGAACTCGAGCTCTAGCAAAGAAGCGACTATGGACAACATTGCCTATATCTTTTCTTCAAGAACGAAACTCTACAAACGCATGGCTACATTCACAACAAATGGATCAATCTCCATCCGTTTCTTGATCTGTAAATCGAATTGCTCATAGCAAACGCCATGATCAAACCATGGATACCCAAACCCCAAATTCTTGAAAATCTGATGTCTCCGAAACACGATCGGAAGCCGAGATTCACACTTATTCTCTACCAGTTTTCGACCATCAATTCAAGCAAATTGTTTCCCAGTGATCGATCGACATGCACCCACCTGGAGCTTGGCCTCGAGCTCTGCCAGAATGGTAGCTGGAATGAGACCACGCACCCCCCCTCCATCCAAGCTCAAGATGGTGACCCGCTTGCCCACTTTGCCTTTGGGCTTCTGCCCCATGAACCCCACCATAGCTGCAGCAACGAACTCACCACCCTAGCCTCACAAAGCTCACAAAGCTCACAAACACCTGCAGCTGCTACATACTCACTCTCACACACACACTCCCTACATGAACTCCCTCCTTCAATTCTCCATTGCAAGTACAAATTGTGCCCAAATTGCAAGCTCTTGCTCTGATCTCATGGAGTCACGGATGGACCTCCAGCCAGAAGGTGCAAGTCAGAGGAGGTTGGTGGGGGTTGATGTATATGAGGCTACGGATCCATGTATTGATCAGGTCCTGTACTTGGGGCTGCAATAATGGCCTGCTTGATTGAGGATTGCAGCAGCAACTGGGAAGCTAGGCAGCTACCTAGCTAAGGAGCGGCTGGAATCAATGGGCGAGAAGGAATCTTTCTTTGGGAGCGCTATTATCAGCCAGAGGGCGGCCCTGAAGTCCTGGCATGGACGCATCGATCAGGCAGGCTTTGAGGTTTTGCAAGGCAGGGGCTAACTTACAGTATAACTTATACTGTAAGTTTCGGGGTTTAGCGGTGAAAACGGCATTTGCAGAGAATGCTGCTGGACGTATTAGCTACGTATTTGGACAAGGTCTTGTGGATTCCAAGAAATGTTTGTAGGGTTTTAGAATTCCAAGAAATGTTTTGTTATCTTTAGGTAGCCACCGTATTTGGGTGTACAGCATTATTGGTTCTGAACCGTAGGAGGGGAAGAGGCTTCAGTTTGGAGTGAAGTGGCTATGTTAGGTTTGGGGTTTAGAGGTGAAAGTGTTGCTGCAGAGAGAACTGGACTTAGTAGGCATGTATTTCTACAAGGTCTTGGGAATTTCCAAGAACTGTTTGTAGTTCTTTTTGTCATGCAACCGTATTTGGGTACATAGCATTATTGGTTCTGAACTGTAGGAGGGGAATGGCGTTGACAGAAGACGCTTTTCTTTCTTTTTTTGAAACAAATGGACAATTTCCATTGATAAAAGGAAATAGTACACAGAACCAAAGGGACTTGCCCTCGGCGGAGATCTTTACATTTTCAAAAATCTTTCTGCACTATAGTTATCATCTTTTCTCTTTTTTCTTTTTTTTTTGAATCAAAGGCAAGAGAAGCAAGGAAGAGTTGACAAGCCAGTAGCAAGAGAGACCCAAGTCAGAGCCCAAACTCAAGAGCCAAGGCCCAAGCCTCAAATAACTACCAACAAGAAGAACAAACCAAGCTTAGTTAACCCCTAAAGGTCCAAGGCCTTTTTTTTGCCAAAAAACACTCAAAACTGTCATTTCTATAGCAAAAAGTAAAAAATTGTTTTTTTTCCACATCTTACTGTAGGATCTTACACCTAATTGGTATGAGAATGTGTGGAAAAAATTTCAGAATTTTTGATCGCACAGATTGCAAGATATCTGCGTTTAAAGTGGAAAAAACAAATTTTTCAGCACATTGCGGGACCAGATTTTTTGACTTTAAACATTTTTAACTTAAAATTTTTGCACTGCAGCGTTTTGAGCTTTAAATCTTTATAGTGGAGAATTGAGTTGATGTTCTAGGGGGAAAAAAAATTCAAAAAAACTTAATTATCATTCTTAAAAAAATTGTTAAGTAGAAGTAGGTACAAGATAGAAGGAAAATCTAAAATATTAATATATTTTAGATGGAATTAAAAATGCACTAATCCCAATGGTGAGATTGTTCTAGCAAGTAAACTAAACCATTCCAAAAAAAAAAATTGAAAAATTACAAAAATTGCATTCCGAAATGAATCCTACAAGTTATTTTTTTCAAGAAGATGCTCTAACTGCCCGAAAAACAAGAATGTCCATAACTTCCTCATAACAAATCCAAATGAAATGAATCAAAGCTTTCCACATAGACAAAAATATAATCTATGAGAAAAAAAAAATTTAAAATTGATTTTTTTTTTGCTGCCCCCCGTCCCCATGCATTCCAAGAAATGGCATAACTTCTCGCTCAAAGGTCTGATTTCAAATTTTTTTTTCTGTTCACAAAAAGTTTCAAAAAATCAGGAGAAAATTTCAGCTCGTAGGTACCTGCCCAAAAACGCATTTGTCCCCCGAAGGGACAATGGGCTTTTAGGGGTTAAAAAACCCCAACTTCGGATGCCCCAAGTTCCAAGCCATTTGAAGGTGGGCTCTCTTGCCAAAGAAATCCGTTTGAAGTCATATGTTGTCAAAGCGCTTGAGGAAGACACCCGCTTTATCAGGGTAAAGGGCACATAACTTCATGGTTTTGAACCAGGCCACTCGTGCATGGTCAACAAATGACTCCCATAACACTTGTTCTAGTTTTGGGGGAGGCCAAGAGTCATTGTTGAAGCAAATGGCATTTCTGTCAAGCCAAGCAGTCCAAATAACCGAACCCCTGAAAAGAGACCACATAGTTGTTCCCTTTCTTAACCTTCTAGGAAGCTTGGATCCAAGAATGCACTGCTGCCAAGTAAGACCTGGCCAGTGTCCCGCAACTAGAGGGACCTGTAGGGCTAAATAAAGAATGGAAAGGGCAAAGTTCCATGCATGAAAGGGTCTTAGTACAGTGGTGGAATCTATGTAAAATTGTTTCGTCCAAATCATCCTGACAGCTAAGGCAAACTGTAGGAATGTTTGAATTGGCAACTTTCCGGCAACAATGACCCGCCATAGCATAGTGGTAAACCGACCAAAGAAAGCCAGCATCTTTTTGAGGTCGTGATTTGTGCCAGACCTCACTCCATCGAGGCCAATATCCCACTACCATTTCACCATGCCACTTCTCATGGATAGGCTTGGCAAGAGTTGAGCGATTGGTCAGCAGGGACCGACCAAGCTTTGTAGTGTATGATTGGAGGGGAACATTGTCTCCCCATGCCCATCTCCCAGGGTCAAAAAATAATTTAGAGACAATCCCCACATATAATAAAGGGTCAGTCTTCGGTTGAACTATTCTAACCCATTTGTGCCACCCAAGTAGAACTTGGTTACTTTGAGGAGGCTGCACTGGAAGGGCTCTAAGCGCCGACAAAACTTGACCAATTGAAAAATTTGAATGGCTGAGTGGGAGTTCAATCATGTGACGACCTTGCGCCAGTCTTGGTTTGAATAGAGCGGTAGTGTTATAGACAAGGAAGGGAAGTTGGTCACCTTCATTTTCAAAAACTCCAATATACTCCAGTGGCCGGGTGACGAAGTGGCTATCTGTAAGCAGGTAGAGCCAAACTGTAGGGATTGAAGCTACCAACCTTGAGTACGCTTGGGCTTCATCATCGCTCAACCCAAATAGGTTTTTCACTTCGACCCACGATAGAAAGGTAAGAGTTGCCTCATCCCATATATTTTGAATTAGCCCCATACCTTTAGACATCAAAGAAGCCGCTCTCTTCACTGAAAAACCGTGATGACCACCTATGAAGTGTGTTGTCCACCAGAGAGGAGTAGTAAGGACTTCATCATGGTTTAGAGGAGGAAACATAAGACGCTTTTAACTTACAATGAATGTGAGGGAGTTTGAATTTTGAGTGAGTAAGTTAGGTCCTTGCGGTTCAGAAGGGGAAGTTACAAAGACTTAACCCTGAAAGGACAAGACGTATCATTAAGGTACTTTGCCAAAAATGATCTGATTTTTGAACATATAGATGCATTCTTCATATTTGCCATACTCTTGAAAGTCATTCATGAACTATTTTTTGGTCTCTGTGTTTAACCCTTAACCCCTAAAGGACCGCTGTCCCTTCGGGGGACAAATGGGATTTTGGACAGGTACCTACGGGCTGAATTTTTGTTGTGATCTCTTAAAACTTTTTTTGTAAATAGAAAAACTGATAAGCTTGGTGGGAATATAATTTTTTTCACAATTGGTGCTCGGGAACAAAAGTTATGACCAAATAAGCTCAAACAAGGGATGGGGGCAGAAAAAGAATTCTGCAAAAATTTGAATTTTTTAAAAATTTGATTTTTTTTTCACATAGATTATATTTTTGTCTATCTGAAAATATTTTATTCATTTCATTTGGATTTGTTATGAGAAAGTTATAGACAATCTTGTTTTTCAGGCAATTAGAGCATCTTCTTGGAAAAAATAACTTGTAGGATTCATTTTTGAATGCAATTGTTGCAATTTTTCAAAAAGCAAAATTCCACATGGTTTAGTTTGCTTGCTAGAAGAATCTCACCATTGGAATTAGTGCATGTTAATTCCATCTAAAAGATATTAATATTTTAGACTTTCCTTCTATCTCGTACCTACTTCTACTTAACAATTATTTTAAGAATGAAAATTAAGTTTTTTTCAATTTTTTTTCTCCTAGACTTTCAATTCGATTCTCCAATATAAAGATTTAAAGCTCAAAACTCTACAGTGCAAAAATTTAAAGTTAAAAATGTTCAAAGTCAAAAAATCTAGTCCCGCAATGTGCTGAAAAACTTGTTTTTTTCACTTTAAATGCAGATATCTTGCAATCTGTGCCGTCAAAAATTCTGAATTTTTTTCCATACATTTTCATACTAGTTAGGTGTAAGATCCTATGATTAGATGTGCAAAAAAAACATTTTTCAAATTTTTTTACTCTTTGCTATACAAATGGCAGTTTTCAATGTTTTTTGGCCAAAAAAAGGCCTTGGGCCTTTGGGGTTTTATGACGCCTCGGCCATTTTTTGGCCAATAAATGACAAAGAATCTTTTTATGTAGGGCAAAAGAGCAATTGTTCTTCATTGGAATTTTGTGCAAAAAGGGATAATCTTGTATAGTAGTTTGACCTCCAATGAGTACTTTTGGTTTTTTTTATAGTAGATGATGTCACATAGTATCAAAGGGGATGATTTCTACAACCACCAACCTGGCATTTGAGGGTTAAGGTAATAACACCTAATTGTACCTTGTTTGTAAAATTGTCCCACTTAGAATCTTGCCTTAAATGTACAACTTGAAGATATGAAAGCTTGGGTATATGTATTTTCAATGTATTATTGGAAATTTGTATTTTATTCATACATAGTTTGAAAAATGTATTTTAAGATAATCTAAAATTTCCTTTCAACTACCAACAAGATCCATCAAAAGCTTTTACAGCTCAATAATAAGAACAATGCTCATATCCTTATTTAAACGCATTTAGATGTTGTCATTTTACAATGAATGCGAGGACGTTTGAGGTTTGAGCTAGACCTTGAGGTTTAGAAGGGAAAAGCATTGACAAAGCTACATTTAATTTATAATGAAAGTAAGGAAGCATAACATTCTTGAATAGGAAAGACGAGGGGTCTTTCAATAGTGTTGCTATAACAACATTTGTAGTACAGTGGCCAACAATTCATGGGTAAGGTTGCATTCAAGATTTTCTATAGTGAAAAAAACCTCGATTCGTAGGAAATGAAAGGTTTGTCACCTTGAAGTTCAAGAATGTTATAGAGTTTTGAATCAGGACCTTATTTGAAAAGTGAGCTAATGATAGAGGGACAAAGCCAATTCTAGCATAGCTGGTTGTTTAGCAATGATATAGGTGGCTTTGGTATTCATGTAGAAAAAATTAATTTGTTCATTTAGAAAAAGAGACAACACATTTTTGTGCAATTATTGTGGACCATAATAGTTCTACACATTATGGTTCACTTGAGATTATCATCTTCATAATACAAAATATCTTTAGTCCTTGAAGATATTTTGATCTACAATAAAATTGAGTAATAATTGCCCAAATGTGTAATGAAGAGGCTCACTTGCAATGGTGTCAATGCTTCTTTATTGTTGGGACTTGTGTCACGTGCGCCTTGACCACATGATGCTTATGTACTATCCTCAATTCACCTCCTTAAATTTTCACCCTTTGGCAATTGTATGGTATTTTACCTCCTCTTTTATTATCCTTCAATGTCCAAACTTGACCATGCTACTTTCTAGTATGGAACTTAGCTCATTGTTGGAAAGTCTTTCATTGCTTAAGTACTAAACTATTTATAAATGATCAATCCATCACAAAATTCACCGTTGAAATAGATCCAATTCTTGCCACATCCCATTTACTATTCAAATTAGGTTACTATAATGTTCGATCAATACAAACATAGTGGTGATAACAAGATTTAGAAGGTTCCTGGTGCATCTTCTTAGTACATAGTGACAGATTGCTCAATTCTCAAAAAAACAGATGTGAATACATGAGTGGGATACATGTGTCATTTAGCCACTGGTTGTTAAGCTTTTACAAAAATTCTACAAGGGACACACATGTAATTTTTTTGTTGATTGATAAACTTTCACATTGATCCCAAAATATGAGCACATTCCCTTGTGAAATGAATTCATGAATTGTACCCATAAATCCATCCCAATCCCATATTTGTATTCCTATTGAACTTATAGAACTTGCAATCAATATGAAATATATTTGTATGAATTTGTATGAATACATATGTATTTCATATATATTTTATATTTTGAATACTATATCCACATTTTGTTTTCTAAAATTCTATATCTGTGTTGATATCCGTATTCGTATTTGGACGGCAAAGATTGTATTTGATGGACATCAACAGTTTCAGTTTTTTTAAGAGATCAAAGGCCACATTTGGGAGGGCCCTTATTTCCTCCAATAGAGATCCAATGGCATTAATTGATTTTCCCAAAAAACTAAATTGATGGTAGCTTGGGTACTTTTAGTTTTCTATTCTCCATCGGACGGCGAAGGATTTTTTAGACTGGGAGGGGCAGCCTGGGCCAAATCTACTTACATCTTTATTTATGGTACACATTGGTGATAATATTTAGAATTTTTTGTTAATAATGTACATCATTAAGTATATAAACATTTCAATATATAACTAGAACATAAAACTTTTACAATTTCTATATTGATATGGTTGTAGATTAGTTGTCAAATCTCAAAAACAATTAATCAATGGACATAATAAAGTCATCCTTAACCCCTAAGGGACCATTGTCCCTTCAGGGGACAAATGCATTTTCGGGCAGGTACTTACAGGCTGAAATTTTCTCCTGATTTTTTAAAACTTTTTTTAGACATATAAAAGCTGATTAGCTTCGTGGGAATATAATTTTTTTCACAATTGGTGCCCGGGAACAACAGTTATGACCAAATAAGCTCAAACAAGGGGATGGAGGGCAGCCCAGGCAGCCAAAAAAAATTGGACAAAAATTTGAATTTTTAAAATTTTTTTTTTTTTTCATAGATTATATTTTTGTCTATTTATAAAGCTTTGATTCATTTCATTTGGATTTGTTATGAGGAAGTTATGGACATTCTTGTTTTTCGGGCAGTTAGAGCATCTTCTTGAAAAAAATAACTTGTAGGATTCATTTCGGAATGCAATTTTTCAAATTTTTCAATTTTTTTTTTTGCATGGTTTGATTTACTTGTTAAAACAATCTCACCATTGGGATTAGTGCATTTTAATTCCATTTTAAATATATTAATATTTTAGATTTTCCTTCTATCTCATACCTACTTCTACTTAACAATTTTTTTAAGAATGATAATTAAGTTTTTTTGAATTTTTTTTCCCCTAGACTTTCAACTCAATTCTCCACTATAAAGATTTAAAGCTCAAAACTCTGTAGAGCAAAAAATTTAAGTTAAAAATTTTCAAAGTCAAAAAATCTAGTCCCGCAATGCGTTGAAAAATTTGTTTTTTCCACTTTAAATGCAGATATCTTGCAATCTGTGCAGTCAAAAATTCTAAAATTTTTTCTACACACTCTCATACTAGTTAGATGTAAGATCCTGCGGTCAGATATGAAAAAAAAACACAATTGTCAGTTTTTTTTTACTCTTTGCTATAGATATGGTAGTTTTGAGTGTTTTCTGGCAGAAAAAAGGCCTTGGTCCTTTAGGGGTTAAAGTCATGAAATATCACCTTCTATTTTGGAGTCATCACAAATTGATTTTCTCATCCTAAATTTTAATTGAAATTCTTATTTTGCTTGTATATTTTTGAAAGTACAACAAGGTATAATTGCATGCAATGAATCTATTGACATTAAGTTGTATTCTTCATTACAAAAAAATTTAGGCCTCAAAGAGGCCGCAAGTCTTGTACCTCCACGGTGCAATTATGGAAAAAAAAGGGAATTTGACATGGCACCATTGGTGCCACCTTAGCAACACATCAGATTGGCTATTTTTTTAAACTATATATATGCACCACAGGGGTGCCAAAAGTCAAAAACTTGCAGCCTTCTAGAGGGTTCAAATTTTTTCTAATGCCTAGTATTTAGAGTTAGCTTTCACTATTGCAAAAAGGGAGAATGTTAATATGGGAATATAGAATCTATGAGCCCATGAACCTAAGAATCTATATTATGGATACCTTCTGTGGATATAGATGTCTATGTTATAAGTACATATATTATAAACACCTTCAAATGGTTGTAGGTACATACCTAGAACTAGGTTCAAGGCTTGTAGGCTCGCATCTATGTGCTCATGTGCTAGCATCGTTGCAAGTGTAGGACCTTAGCTTCAATTCAGGAAAAAAAAACTATCCAATGTAATTGAAAATAGATGCTTTGATTTTTTTTAATAATATAAAAATAATAATTGGTCATTGTTCACAAATCTATAGAGATCACAAGACCATATTAAGTATAAATTTTTTTTGCAACATCTATAGTACAAAGAATCATTTTGGAGGTGCTTTTTTTTATAAATAGGTATAAATCTATTCAAAGAACATACTCTAAAAACTTTATTTTAAATCCTAAAGTATGGATATGTAACAGTAACTATTGAAATTCCATAAAAATCTCAAAATTTTCCAGTTTGACATGATTTTGGCGGCCGTTGTAATTGCTAACTAGTTTAGCAATCGACCAATATGAATGTAGTATGAAAACTGAATTGGTAATATTATGATTCACAATTTTATAAAATTTGTCTTTTAAGATCCAAACTAGTTGATGAGTGGCGAGGAGAAAAAAAATTATCCTTCAAAACCTTCAATAGAAATTTATGAGTTTCAAGAGCATGTATAAAATTATCAAACATGTAGAAGAAACTATTTCATATTTTTTAAATGTAATCAAATTCTTAGTGCTAGAATGAGATTTTTGATATCATTACTTGCATAGCATCCAAGTTTTGAGCGTCAAGATTCAATTAGATAAATGTCTTTTTTAATTAAACATCAAAGAAAACATGAAGTTTATGAGGTTTGATTTTACAAGAATTACTGTGATGTTTTTGTTGCATCCTCTTGTTGAGTGGCCCTAAACCAATTCTTATCTATGTAGACAAATTATTTATATCTTTGAGCTTTCATTTGACAATACATTAAATGAGATTCACCTTCTCAACAAGGCCGCGAGTTCCCCGGAGTTCCCGGACTGTGGGAACTGGACTGCAGCAACAAGCTAACGTGGCATAGCGACTGCCATGTCAAATAATAATATTTAATTAATATTTAAATATCATTTTTGAAAAAAAAATCAATTCTTGAAAATAAAATTTTAATATTTTTTCAATTTTCAATTTTAATTTTTTTATTATTTAAATATTACTGTGACATTGTTCATTACAGCAAGGGAACAGGGTTGAAACGGTCCTCTAATACCTCCCAAAAATATGTAATGGAAAAAATTGTAGATACAAAGTATTAAAAGTTTGAGGAAAAATTGTTCTTACAAATTGATAAAATCACTCTTGAGTTATTGATCCTAGATAGATTATTGATTTCTTAAAAAAAAAATTCTACATTCTATATCGTACAAATATGTTGATTTATAGCATTATAAAGGTCTAAAAAATGTATATGCTTTGGTTTTATCCTCTACCATTGCTTCTCACACCATTGCATGATCCTCAGTCATTTCCATTATTGCTATTGTTGTTATTACGATTGCAAGATTCTCCATTGTTATAATTAATTGTTGTTATTGTTGCGACCATCATTGCCATTATTATTAACTTTTATATATTGTTAAATTTAATATTTCATTTAATATATTTTATTATAAAATTATAATATTATTGCATAAGTGACAGAATTCAATATAGAATGTAAATTTGATTAACCCCTAAAGGAAAAGCTACGTAGCGATTTTGGGCAACTCACTACGAATGGAGTTTTTGTTTTTTTCTTTGAAAATTTTACACAACATGTACAAGAAGAGTAGCTTTAAGGCACAACAATTTTCATAACTTTTGACTACATAGTTAAAAAGTTATTGCATGACATGTAGTTTTCATTGAACTTTGGGCAGCCTAGTTAGCTTAGAAAACTTCTTTAGAAATTACTTTCAAAAAAAATAAAAGATTGAAATTGGTTCCCTAGATTTATGTATACATGGGAAGCTTTGAATCATTCGATTTTGATTAATGAGATGAAAGTTATAAGGAGTTTTAGTTTTTGGATAGGCCAAATGGTTTTCAGAGACTTCATACCTACCCGCAAATTGAAACTCCTCATAACTTTCATCTCATTAAGTGAAATTGAATGATTTAAAGCTTTCCACATATATATAAATTTAGAAAACCAATTTCAATTTTTTTTTTTTTTTAATAATTTTTTTAAAGGAGTTTTTGAGCTGACCGGGCTGCCCAAAGTTCAATGAAAATTATATATCATGCAATAACTTTTTTAATATGTAGTCAAAAGTTATGGAAATTGTTGTGCCTTAAAGCTACAAACTCTTCTTGCACATGTTGTGCAAAATTTTTAAAGAAAAAACAAACAAAATCTATTTGCAGTGAGCTGCCCAAAATTGCTATATTGCCAATAAACAAAGCTTGATCCATAAGGGGTTAAAATAATAAAAGATGACAATTGCAAATAGTTGGTTACTATAACTTCTAATCATACAAATTGCATTTGTTCAAGCATTTAGCCTTTGAAGGTTCTTGCATCCAAAAGAATGTGCCTTAGTTAGCTCAATTTTTATTTTTAAAATATTCATATATTTTGTTTGATTGAAACAAAAATGAAGCTCAATAAGCTCAAATTTAAACAAAAGCATTTTAAACTATTAGTATATTCTAAAATTTAGTCAATTATTGCAATTGTAAGCTTTAGATATTAGAATTAAAAATTAAAAAATATTTTTTATTGATTTGTATTGGTCTACCTATCATTGCCCAAATTATAGCAACCTTACCTAAACACAGTACCCTACATTGTACTCTACGGCAAATACCTTTTAACTTAACGTTTTTTTAAAATTTAGTATAATAATGTTCATTTTTTTAATTCTCTAATTTTTAGGCCAAAGTCCTTTGAGACATGATATATTCTGCTTTGAAGGTTTGGAAGGTGTAAATTTTTGGGGGTTCATACCCCTTGATTGAGGGCTTTTCGACAAAATCAAACAAATTTGCATTGGTCTGGTGATTGCGGAACTCTCTACTACCATTACAAATAAAACACAAAAGTAAACAATATGGATTGGAGAGAGTCACTATTATGTGAGCATAGGAGTGACTGTAAACCTACGAGCCTAGAATACTACACACCTATGTTATAGGTGTATATACTATAGAAACCGTCATTGATTATAGGATATATATGTTACAAATACCCATATTATAGGTGTTTAGGATACATACACCTTCTATAGTGTATAGTATCTATATTATAGGTACCTATATTGTAGGCTCAATGCTCACAAGCTCGCATTCTTGGGCTCACATACTAGCACCGTTGGTATGGATTGGGTTCACCTATGTTGTTGCAACAATTCTATTGACATAATCTATTGTGAACTTATGTTTTGATGTAAACATTATTTTTATTAGTCCATGCAAAATCCTCTTTACTTAATGTTTGCAAAATCTGTAATGTTGTAGGTTGTGGCACATATTTTTTTTATTAATGATCCCACATGCTAATATTTGATTAATTGTTTACACAAACAAGTCATTCTATAAATTGAACGAGAAGAGAAGGTGGTTGAAAATATTAAAAGAACTATATTTTCCTTTCTATTATCCTCTTTCCAATTTTTTAAGTAATAATAAATTAACTTGCACTTATATGCCAAATATCAACATTTTACTAGTTGATTGTCCAAATATGTCAATTTATAAATAAATAAATAAATAAATAAATAAATAAATAAATAAATAAATAAATAAATAAATAAATAAATAAATAAATAAATAAATAAATAAATAAATAAATAAATAAATAAATAAATAAATAAATAAATAAATAAATAAATAAATAAATAAATAAATAAATAAATAAATAAATAAATAAATAAATAAATAAATAAATAAATAAATAAATAAATAAATAAATAAATAAATAAATAAATAAATAAATAAATAAATAAATAAATAAATAAATAAATAAATAAATAAATAAATAAATAAATAAATAAATAAATAAAGGATTGAATTTTTAAATTACAGTTTTTACTTGTTTTTGTAAAGTTTGGATGAGAAATATTTGATACTCAATTCCTACCCTTAGGTAAGAATTTTGCAAACTTGCTCCCCTCGCGTTTTTTTACTAAAAGCTTTCTGACAAACTAAGCATACCCTTATCATGTTTTTAGTCATAGGGATATCAACTACCATCACTAACAAAAACAAAACAAATCATAAATCTAATACTATGTCTAATACTATATCCTATGGTAAGGATATGGTAAATCATGAATCTTTCTATTTTAAATCATTTTCTAACTAAAATTTATTATTCAGTAGGAAATGTTGACCTTGACCTCTATATACAATATTGTCATTTTGAACCCTAGAGTCCTAATGCCCCTATAACTTCCATAACAACTAAAGGACCAAGGCCATTTTTTTATATCAAAAACCACTCATAACTACCATTTTGTACCTCATTTGCTTGTTGAAAAAAATAATATATATTTTAAAAATCTAATTATAAAATCTTACACTTTACTAGTTTGAGATTATACAGTAAAAATTTCACAATTTGATTGTAAAATTTGGAAGATAAAAGCATTCAAAGTTGGAAAAAAAACGATTTTTTGAACATTGGCTTGCAATTTTAGATAACTTTGACCGCCATTTGTGGAATTTTTTGTATTGTAGACTTTGAATTTAAAGTTTGTCATGTTGAAGAACTGAGTAGAAAGTCTAGAAGAAAAATTTCAAAAAAACACACTTGATTTTCATCCTTTAAAAAATTATTGAGTAGAAGTAGGTCCAAGATTGAAAGGAAAATTGAATTGTTAATAGCTCTAAAATGGGATTGAAATTCAATAATCCCAACAATGAGATTGTTCTAGCAAAAAAAAAAACCCTTATTAAGCAATTATTTTTGAAAAATTGTAAAACGTGCATACAAAAATGAATTCTATAAGTTAATTTTTCAAGAAGATGCTTAGATTGCCCAAAAAATAAGATTGTTTATAACTTTCACATCATTAATCCAAATGGAATGAATCAAAGCTTTACAAGTAGACAAAGAAAGATTTTTAAGAAATTTAAAAAAAAAACTATTTCAAGTTTTTGTGGGTTTCTTTTTCTGCCCGGCAACGTAAAAATTATGTTTAAGATGGCATAAGTTTTGCTCCTGGGCACTTATTGAAATAAAAATTATATTCCCACAAAGCTAATAATTTTTTCTATCTTATGAGAATGTTTCAAAAAGTTTCACCAAAAATTGAGGTCATAGGAAACTACCTAAAATCCATTTTGTCCCCCAAGGGAACAATGGTCCTTCAGGGGTTAAAAGGACAAAATAGATTTTGCAAAGGTTCCTACAGCCTAAATTTATTATAATTTTTTTTGAAATTTTTTCTCAAGATAAAAAAATATTAGCTTTTAGGAAGTACAATTTTTATTTTAATTAAAAACTGGGTGCAAAAATTAGGCCATCCTAAGCACAAATTTCAAATCAACGAGCAACAAAAGAAATCCACAAAAAATGAAATAATTTATTTTTTTCTTTCTTGTAGATTATATTTTTGTTTGTACATAGAAAGCTTTGATTCCTTATATTTGATTAGTGATGTGAAAGTTATAGAACTTCTTCTTTTATTGGCAATCTTAGCAAATTTTTCATTAAAATAACTTACTGGATTTGTTTTTGAATTCAATTTTTAAAATTAAAAAAAATTCCACAAAGTTTAATAGTCTTGGTAGAATAATTTCATTGTTGAGATTAGTAAATTCAATTCTATCTTTGAGCTATTAACAATTCAGTTTTTCCTTCAATTTTGAAGCTACTTCTACTTAATAATTTTTCAAAGAATAAAAATCAAGTCTTTTTTAATTAAATTTTTTTCCTAGACTCTCAATGCATTTCTTCAACATAAAAAATTTGAAAATCTTAATGTCTAATGCAAAAATTTGAAGTTAAGAAGATTCAAAGTCTTGTAATATAATCACTCAAGGTGCAAAAAAAATTGTTTGCTTCACTTTAAAACTCAAATATTTTGCAATCTTTATGGTCAAAATTTTTTTTTATTCTAAATGTTTCAAAACTAGTCTAGTGCAAGATCCTACAATTAGATATGCAAAATAAACAATTAAATTTTTTTTTGCTCTTTGCTATAGCAATGGTAGTTTGAGTGGTTCTTCATGAAAAAAAGGCTTTTGGACTTTTGGACTTAAATGAAAATATAAAACTTAATGACATGTATCTTTGTGGCTACATTTTAAATTTTACATTCATTAAATTTTGTTTAGTACACTAAACTAAATCCTGAAAAGAAGATTTTAACATAAATTTTTTGATGCAAAATAGTATAGGTAACTCTCACAACATTCTACCAAGACATAGTTTAGGAGATTAATTAATTAGAAAGAAATTGATCTTATTGACAATCAAAAAATTCAATGAATTATAGAATGTGTGTTTGGACAATACATGAATAAATTTTGAATTTTCAAACTAGAAATCAATTAAGAATTTACTCAAAATCAACCTGAGATTCACATAATGTACATTTAACCTTGTAATATGCAATAAATTTGATTTGGGCCATCAATTCATATTATGGTGAACGACATTTTTGTAGATGTTTTTAGCCTTACTATTCAAGTACTAAATAATAGAGAGTGAAGCTAGAATTCTAACATACTTTGTTTCACTTGATTTAGACTACTATTGCAAAAGATATGGACATTTGAGCGAGAGGATGCCGGAAAACAACAATTTAATTGACTCAAAACATTGTTGTATTAGATTTTCCTCATTGGAAAGGAAGGTTTATTTCTATGAGCTAGACCCATCTAAGGTTTTTTGTATATGTACCAGAAATTGAAGTCTCACAAAATATAGAAACTTTATTTGAACTCCACATACAATTTTCCGTAAACATTGAGGCCAATAACCACCGTGAATTCCTAGATTTGTTGAAGCAAGCTCCTTCATGAAATTTTCCTCAACTTCACATCCACTATTCTCGCTTGTTGGCATTCTTTGTATTGTAATTGTGAGGTTTTGAAAGACTTAAGGCCTTGGGTGAAGAGAGTAATGCACTAATTATGAATACGTAGAATGAATTTTGAATTTGTGGACAAAGGACTTTAGAAAGAATTGCTTGAAATCTTAGTCCAATTGTGCTTTCAACGTTTGTGCAAATGCATTCAACTAAATGAATAAGCATAGAGCAACTTCGTAATTGTCATCACCTCTTACAACCAATTTACATTCATGGCCCAACCCTACTAACTCACAACAAAACACTTGCAAGGAGGGGTGAGAGAGATTGAGTGATGGTGAGAGGTAATTAGTATGGAGGGTGAGAGGGACTACATTCTTGACTTACTTGACAAAGAATTCATTGAGGCTTTGCCTACATCTAGGAAATCTTAACCTATGAATGCTCATTTCATGAGCCCTGAGCTAAATTGTTGGGTTGGAGGAAGTGTGAAGAATTTCTCCCTTCCATCAATAGGAACTTCGTGATCATATTTATCCATATGGTGGAGGAAAAGAAGAGCCGCATGCGTCCATAGCAAGTTGTAGTTGTGGTGGCAGTAACAGTGCCTAGCATTGCATTGGAAGGTCTAATATAGCAACAAATGGATGCTTTAGGCTTTGTCATTTCTATGAATTCAAATGTAATATTTTTGGAAAGTATGCCTTGGCAATCAAGGTGCAAATAGTATGTTACTGAATATTTTTTGTTTTGGGACAAGGAAACCTAGAAAACCTGGGAGAAGCGTCATCATCATGTGCACTAACTATTGTTGAAGATGATGCGCTAAATTGGTCCATTGGTGACCAATAGACTGTCCTACCATTTGGATTCTATTTTAGAGACTTTGTCACCTCGTCGGGCATGGAAATCCTAGAAGAAGGAATTGAAAAGTGCCCTCAGAATTGCTAATAAGGAAAAAAAAAATTTAGAAATGAAGAATTTGAAGATGTGCTTGTTATGACTTCAAAGCCAACCTTGCGCCTTGGTAATGTATCCTCTCCTTGCACTTGGAGTCAAATTAGATCACAACTTCATTCAAATAGGATGGACATGTGAGGTTTTGGTTCCATGGAGGACTCATAGGTTCACCTTGATACAAATTAAAATCTTCCAAATTTTGGGGCTTTTATTGGAGAGGCAAAAGAAGAGAATACTACAATGGTACCACCAAGACACACTTTCATTCCAATTTCCAAGTTACCATATTGTAGAAAATTCCTATGTCTACTAGAGAAAGACTATGTAGAGATGTTGTTTGCTTAAATTCAACGAGGATATCATCTTGATGTTGATGCCAATGTGATGTATAATTGTGATTTTAGAAAAGACTTGGAACTTCAAGCTGTAAAAGTGGCTAAGTGCATTGATCTCAATGGATAAGATGATCTCATCAATTCTCGATCATCAATCCAGCTTGAAATCTGCTTTCTTTCAGCAAAATTGATGAAGTCATGGAATCAAAAGCCTCGGATGCCCCTACAAACAATCCAACCAATCCATATTGGAGCCTTAGTTCATCTTATAAATCAGCGATGGAAGAAGAAGGCTTCTCCAATTGGAACCTCAAGTGATGGTAATAACAATATGCCATGGCTTTTAGGTGAATTGGGTCTTTATTCTATCCCTCCTCATAAAATCTTGCAACTCCATTGCCTTCCAAAAAAGTAAATTTATAAACTAGAAGTATATCTTAGGAAAACTTGAGATGAATTTGAATGATAAAAAAAATTGGAATCATTGGCTAAAGAGTCGTATTGAGATTAAGTCGCCTTTGTGCTGGGTGAACTACGTATGTGTCTTTGATAACTTTTATACCTATTTGAAGTTGCTTGAAGCCTTGTTGGAAAAATAAATGTATGTTGTACGCATCATGCAACAAAAAAGGCGCAACTTCTCAACTTTTTTGAATTACGGCAATAAAGATTGGCCAAAAAGAACATTGTAGGTGCATATGCATTGTAACTTGAATATGGTAATCAGACATTGGGTGGACAACAAGGACCCCACTTGCTTTCAACTAGTAAATACTCCAAGAACAATGGTGCCTTGCTGTCGAGGCCGTAAGCTCACCCCAATCCAGAGCTCCCCAATGGTGGTCATGTACAATTGGTATATGAGGGGCAAGATGTTCAAGATCGATTACAATCCTCTTACATCTATCAACTTGGTTCGTGTAAGTGGTGGCACCTAATCTTGTTTTTTTTGTCTTAGACACATGCCTTGTGAATAGTTACATATGTTGCAAAGAGCATGTAAAAATGTTGCAGATGGAGCATGCAATTCACTTGAAGGCCTATGCATAAACTATCCATTGCATTTACACTACTAGGTATGTATGGCAGGCTACATCCACAACATGGAACCAATAAGTGGTGTCACAACATTTGCTCCCTAATGCAACAAAATTGTCAAACCCATGAGATTTGGACCCATTTTTTATGTTTGATATGCCAATTCTCAGCTTTGTCTTGGCTTTATCATAGCACATTCTAATGAACTGTGTTGAAGATTTTGCAATTTTTAAGGAGAGGTTGGTTGGTCCGGTCATGGCGGAATTATTGGCCCTATACAAGAAGGCTACTTGTAACTTCTTTCGCAGTGACTAAGTCAATGACCCTCAGCAACATCAACGAGATGATTTGATTAGTCATAGAGCTCTAAAATATATGGGTAGTTCAAATTCTTAGATTTTGTAGTATTACACATTTCAATGAAATTAGTGCACGTAAGCACTCAACATGCCCAAATGTTCAATGTGCAAACATTTGCAACATTCAATTTTAATTACAAAATATAGTATTTTTTTCCTATGAATCCCGACTTCAATGTTATGTATCCATTGAGGTGCTACTCCATGTTGGTTGTCCCAATTTGTTGTTTTTGTTGTTTCTACAAGTTTGCTTCCATTTTGGTAGGCCCATATTGACTTTCTTGTGTTGCATGACGTGCTCACATGCTTCTACAGTCATCATTTTTATTTTAAAAAATTATTTTTTTAGTCATATTCCATTCAATTGTTCTTTGCATTGTGCATCTTTGGAGTCAAAATATGCCTACTTATGCAATTTGTTAGATCATGCGGGATTTGAGTCCTTGGTAGAAGCAAAAAAAAGTAAAAAATAACGAACTACAAAAAAAATTGTTGAAATCTTACGTTGATGTTGGCACTTTAGTTCAAAAATGTATTATAATCTTTTAGAATATTTGCTTATATATACTTGCTTCCAAGTAATGGCAAGATGTTGGTTTCATCTAAACAATTGGATTTAGAATTAGAAGTTTTAAACCATAGAAATTGAGCTTAGTCCCTAAAGGACCATTGTCCCTTCGGGGGACAAATGGGATTTTGGACCTGTACCTACGGGTGGACAAATTTGTAAGATTTTTTGAAACTTTTATTGAAGGTGAAGAATCAAGAGAGCTACATGAAGGTAATTTTTTTCCATTTGGACCTTCAAGCGAGAAGTTATGCAACTTTTTGTCGAAATTGGGGGAGGAGAGGTAGATCGGGCATGGGCTCTAGCCACTACGATGTTGTTGACTTCCAAGAAGGCAGCATGTAGGGCACAAGGTGGGAGATTGGGTTGGGTAGGAAGGGGCCCTATAAGATGTCGAAGGGGAGGGGGCTCAGTAGGGAGCCGTCAGGCTTTGCTACTGAAGCAAGCCCCGCGGACCAGCATCGAGCCTTACCTGGCCACCACGTGGACTAGTGTCGGGTCTGGTCTAACTAGTGCTTAGCCTAGCTACCACATAGATCAGCGCTTGGCTTGCAGAGCGGACTCTGACATCCCTCTACAATCGTGGGGGATGGAAGGGGACCAAATGCAAGCCCTTTTTCCCAACATACCAAGCCCAAAGAAATCCGACCACTTTTTTTTTGTGACCGCTACTTTATTTTTTATTTTTTATTTTTTTCCATGTTCTTAAACAATGACATGTCTACATTTTCACCGCTTGGATTTCAATAATTCAAATTTCAAAATTCTACATAATGTTTGCAATTTTGCCTAGTGTATATGCAAATATCAAGACCTTCTGGCATTGCAAGAATTTTTTCAATATGTTGCATCACTCCAATTCATTTTAAAATTATTTCACACATACCTAACTTGGTCTCCTACATGGAAGAATTAAAGTTCAACTTTGTATAGAGCAAGTTTTTTCCTACAACAATGGTCAAAGTCAGCTAAAATTTTAGGGCAGCACTGAGAAAAACTTTTTTTCCAACTTCAAATACTCATATCTTCTAATCCATACGGTCAAACTTGATGAAAATTTTGCCACATGATCTCAAACAAGTAAAGTACAAGATACTATAGTTAATTTTTTTTTTAAATAAAAAATTTGCTTCCTTCGGTGAACGTAGCAAAAATGGCAAGTTTGACTATCTTTTGGCAGAAAAATGACCTTGGTCCTTCAGGGGTTAAATCTTGCACTTCTTAAAAACCTTACAATTGTCTAAAACTGATAGCTTATAGATGTTAGGGAGATAAGCTCAAATCTATAGGGTTGCAATTAGGTATAGTTACAAGATTGTGTACATTTCAAATCTAAATCATCCAATTGACTCATTTTTTGGTTGTTCCATCCATTCTTTTATACAATTTCAAAGTTCATCTACCTAATTGTTTTAGATTCTTCTATTAGTTTCTTAACACTGTGCAACATAAGTTTTTAAAAATCCTCTTTGAAAATTTCTTCTATTTTAGAGGTGCAAGTTTGTTTCTTTTCAAGAAAACTAACTAGATTTTTCCTTTCTGAAAAATGGCCATGCAAAATGTTTTTCATAAACTAGTAATCATTGATAATTTTTTCTTTCACCATAGTTAGAAATTAACACTATAAAGAGCAAATGCATGATATGGTTAGCAAACTCTCCCCCCCAAACTCAATTATTAGTGCACTTTACTCACTTTGTGTAATGTGTTAAAATCAGTAGTTTTTAAACCAATTTTAAAAATATATAACATTTAGTACAATGTCAAAAAATAAACTATGTATACCTATATACTATACATCAAATATATATTCTAATTTTGATTTGTCATAATCCATTAATATCGAAGATTTTGAATTTCAAAATCTCCAATTTTATATTATATTTGTCAATTTTCAATCCATATTTGGTTTTAAATTTGAAAATTTATCAAAATTTTATACTAAAAATGTCGTTTCCAAGTACATCCAAAAACAAAATCTATCAAATTATTTTTTGTTTTTCAATAGACAACATCTATAAAAAGCGCCAAAAATAGGGGTCCCATAAGATTTGAACTTTGTCCCCATTCTGAACCAAGCTTTATCTAGATGGGGGCTAAAATTTGTCCCAAATGCCTCATGGAATGCATTACTTGATTCTAGGCGGGTTTAACAACTTAAAGCACAGCTTGGGGCTCGCCACCGTCCTAACCAAGCAGCTAGGATTTGGTCTAAGTTTGACCTCATTTGGATTCATTCTCCATCTCTAGCACATAGGTTTGGCTCTAACATTGTTGGGAGCAAGAAGGGGCATCCTCCCTACTTGGTTTAAGGTAACACAACCTATTATGATCAAAATTAAGAGTTTGGCCATATGCTGTTGTTGAAATTTTTCATTTTTTTTCCCACATAAAGACAAGTGTAAGAAACAATGAGAGCAATAGGAATTATATTTTTTCAACAAAGTATAAATTTTCTATGAATTTTTAAAGTATTCAATGCATCAAGGCCCAAAATTTAAGTCTATCAACTACTCCAAAACCAACAAAATCTAAATCCCTGATGCTCATCTTAGTCACCTAAAGTAGTCACAATATTTTCTAACTTAGAAGGTCTAAAAAGTCAATTCTTACAATAAATTCACATTGAAAAGTAGGAAGTTCCTAATGAAGTCAGTAATCACTCTATTACTATCATGTAAGACGTGCATTGTAGTCCAAATCTCACATATTGAAAAAATCCATAATGGGGTCTTTCCCTAGGTGTTCACTATGAGTCATCTGACCACAATGGGTTGTTCTACCTTAAGGTCCAAGGCTCGAGAACAGTTCGGGCATTAAGAATAGACCCTATAAATGGCTATGAAATAGACATGAGTTGGTTTTGAAATTGACTACTGTAGTCATTGAATGAACCAAGGAAAAAAGACTTATTAATTGCAAGAGTCAATCACTCTCTTTGCTTTCCCCATTTTTATTTAGAATTGCAAGTGAACCATTTATGAAAGACCTAAGGTCACAAATAGGGACCTATGACCCAACTTGTTTGAAAATTCATAAGTAATTCAAAAATGCTAGGAAAAATACGAAACGACTTGGGTTAGATTCCTCATCAACTTCTCTATGTCTGAAAAATGAGCTAAAAATATTCCCGTCCAAGGGAATACATGCAAAAGGCGGACCAGCCCTTAGATGGTCGGTTTATGAGCCTCCTACATCACAAAGTTTAGACCCTACGATTTGGCAACAATTATCGTGTGGTTATCGTTGTTTCATGGGTTTGTACCATAATCGCACTGACTCAGTGTATTTTTACGCACTGAATCAGTGCGAAAACAATGAATATCAATAGCGTACGGTTTATGTACTTTAACTATATGATTGCTGTGCAGTTTTGACACAACAATTGTATAGTTAAAGTACATAAACCGTACGCTATTGATATTCATTGTTTTCGCATTGATTCAATGCGTAAAAATACACTGAGTCAGTGTGATTATGGTACGAACCCATGAAACAACGATAACCGCACAATAATTGTTGCCAAATCGTAGGGTCTAAACTTTGTGATGTACCTTAGTAGTTTTTCGTTTCTTTGGTTCCTGCTTTGTTCTCTTCATTGTCTAACCTCACAGCTTGGTTGTTTTTTATTTTTATTTTTTTAATGCAATGGTTCTATCATTTGTCCTAAATAAATAAATAAATAAATCCATAAACCAAGCTTTAATTATCCACTTGTGACATCTTACTATCAAAGCCACCAAATACATATTTTTTCATTTGATTGACAAAATCATGATTTTTTGACAAAATCATGAATTTCAACTAATCAAAAAATGACACATGTCACTTATTTTTAAAGTTCAATAAATGTGGTTGCAACAGAAGTGCATGCATTGAATTCCATCTCGAATCCCCAAGCCAGAAGTCCAGAACCACCAAATGGAGGGGATTCGCACCAACTTCTGACAACTTTTTTGTTTCATGTATGTGTATCATTCTGTCACAGAATCACCAAATGCATTCAAGTCAAATTCTGACCACTTCCATGTTTATCAAGTTGTATAGTCTACCGCTATAATTATATCATTCATCTCATGATACCTCTGTATGAAAGTTACTACAGGCTCCCCTTTATTTGTGTCCAAAAAAAAAAAAGTTAGTACCGGCTTCCACGTGGAGTTGGGGGTCCATCGCTGATCTGTGAATTTCACTGGCCCCCAATCTCACATAAGGTAGAAGCATTCGAAAGCGTCCCTACCCAATGGCATCGCTTTCTAGAAAGGGGCGTCACTTCAAAACCTAAATGTAGACATACCATACATAGCTTATTATTTTCTGATTGAAATAATAACCCATGTATGGTCCACCTAGAATTGACGCCCCTTCCTAGAAAGGAACGCCATTGGGTGCCTCTACCTTAGAAGCGGGCCCTAAGCCCTTATAGATTCATAGGAACAATATATAGTGTACAAACACTAAAGGGCATTTCACACTGTGTCGCAAGTTCCAATTTTGTGAGTCTCAGTTCAAGGGCAAATCTCAACTTTCTTAGGTTGTAAAAGGTGAATAAAAAACGTAATAAATTTGGGACATGGAATTCATAGTGTAAAGGCCAAAGTTCCAATTCTAAGTCCCAACTTGTCTCTTGATATAATATTATAAAGCAACAAGTACAAGGTGCTTCATATGGGCAAGGCCAAGCTTGCTAGGAAAGGAATGTTCCTTGATTGCTTGCCACTTACTAACACAAAGTCATTCAATACAACCAACGCTTACTCAACCATCAAAATCAATAAATGGAGATTTTTAGTGGGACAGAGGGAGTACTAGGTAATACAATCCATGTGAGATATGTAAACTAGGATTAATAGGAACTCAACTACTCATAGTTAAGTCAAAACATAGGAATTGTGCTTATAGTAGAATTTTAGACCTTATTTTAGCATAGTAGAATACATTTTTTCAAAAAAAATTGAACTAGAAAGGTTGGAGATTCAAGCTAAATTTTATCTCCAAAAATCAATTTGAAGTTTTGAGACTCCAATTAAAAGCTATGGACAAATTTCAGAGAGGGGGTGGAAGGGACATTTTTTTTGACATTTTCAAACATCCTCTCTAAACTTTTGTCCATAACTTTTAGTTGGAGACTCAAAACTTCAAACAGATTTTTGGAGATAAAATTTAACTTGATTCTCTAACTTTTTTTGGTTCAATTTTTATTGAAAAAATATATTCTACTATGCTAGAATGAGGTTTGAAATTCTACTTTGAGCACAATTCCTATGTTTTTACTTAACTATGAGTGGTTGAGTTCTTATAAATCCTAATTTACATATCCCAAATGGATTGTGTTACCTACTACTACCCAATTTGTATAAAGAGCTCTCTCTATACCTTCATTCTCATCAAATGTTAATAAAGTAAGTCTTTCACATTGCCATCAAAAAAAATTCTTGATGGTAGAGAGTAAATGGACTATTTTGGAAATTTTCTTTTTTTTCTGACAACTTGGTTAAAGTACAAAGTGCATCAAATGACAAGGTATTTAATAGTGAATTGGACCTCCAATTTTTGGATTTTGAGCCACTGCAACCCTTGACAACCATCTGGCATCCCAATGTACTGTGAGCAGCAATAGGAAAAAAAATAATAAAAGTGTAACATAAAATGTAAGATTTGATGTTCTACGAGGGTTGTGGAACAGCCCTCCGGAGGCCTGATCTTTTTCTCTAATGAATGCATTTTTTAACCCCTAAAGGCCCAAGGTCTTTTTTCTGCCAAAAAACACTGAAAACTGCCATTTCTATAGCAAAAAGTAAAAAAAATTTAAAATTGTTTTTTTTTCACATCTAACCATAGGATCTTACACCTAATTGGTATGAGAATGTGTGGAAAAAATTTCAGAATTTTTGACCGCACAGATTGCAAGATATCTGCATTTAAAGTGGAAAAAACAAAATTTTCAGCACATTGCGGGACCAGATTTTTTGTCTTTAAACATTTTTAACTTAAAATTTTTGCACTACAACGTTTTGAGCTTTAAATCTTTATAGTGGAGAATTGAGTTGAGAGTAGGAAAAAAAAAGAAACTCAAAAAAACTTAATTTTCATCCTTAAGAAAATTGTTAAGTAGAAGTAGGTATGAGATAGAAGGAAAATCTAAAATATTAATATCTCTTAGATGGAATTAAAATGCACTAATCCCAATGGTGAGATTGTTCTAGCAAGTAAACTAAACCATGCCAAAAAAAAAATTTGAAAAATTTGAAAAATTGCATTCAGAAATGAGTCCTACAAATTATTTTTTTCAAGAAGATGCTCAAACTGCCCGAAAAACAAGAATGTCCATAACTTTCTCATAACATATCCAAATGAAATGAATCAAAGCTTTCTAGATAGGCAAAAATATAATCTATCAGAAAAAAAATATTAAAAAAAAAATTCAAATTTTTGTCCATTTTTTTTCTGCTGCCCGAGCTGCCCACCGTCCCCTGTTTTGAGCTTATTTGGTCATAACTTTTTTTCCCGGGCACTGATTGAGAAAAAAATTATATTCCCACAAAGCTTATCAGTTTTTCTATCTCCAAAAAAAATTTCAAAAAATTAGAACACAATTTCAGCCCGTAGGTACCTGCCCAAAAACGCATTTGTCCCCCGAAGGGACAACGGGCTTTTAGGGGTTAAAAGTCAAGAATTGGTTTGGATGTATGAAAAGTTCTATGGTCACAAAAAACCATGGAACTTCTATGTTCATCACAAAGAATTTAGATTTTGGAGTCCTAAGGAATTACGAGTTAAATGCAAGCACAAACTACAAGTGTCGACTCGGTTACAATTATCCCTGCAACCTACTTAGAACATCACCAATGCAAACCCAATGCTAACTAGAATAGGCCCTACCAAATGAACTTCTAACTTTTGACTGGTTTATAGTTTGAATTTTATTTTTATTTTTCATTGGAAGTGCATTCAAAAGTACTTTGGATAGGTACAAGAAAACTCAAATTTAGACAGTGGACAAAGAAAATAAACCACTTCCAAGTTGGCTAAAAGACAAAAAAAGTATAGAGAAGTTGCCAAATCACATTTCACCAATGCACATCTCACTCCAAATTGCACCAATTTGGAGTGCAAAGTGCATTCGTAATCATGATTTGCCAATATCACAATAATTTTTGTCTTTTAGCTCGCTTATGAAGCAGTTCATTTTCTTTGCCCACTGTCTAAATTTGAGTTTTCTTGTACCTCTCCAAAGCAGTGTTTTTTTGGAGGGCATTATAAGGCCCAAATGCCTCAAAAAAATGGGCTGCATCAAGCCTATAAGAAAAATTTGAAGAAAAATTGGATGATAATGCCAAATTGTTCCAATTTTTTTAATTTTTTTGGATGAAATTGCCAGTTGTAAATGAAAATCATCCAAAGATGTAGATGAAAAGATACTTCTATCCAAAATATAGATGAATACTAAAATATTTGGCTACATCATTTTCTCATATGTTGCCACTTCAGCACTTCTCCAAAAAAAAAAAAAACTGCTCTAAAGTACTTTTAAATGTGCTTCCAATGGGGGAAAAAAAAAATCCAAATTCTAATTCCAAAACCAAACAGTGAAAAAGTTAGATCTGTAATTGCGTTGGCAGGTCAAATTCCAGACTGCATTGGCACAGATAGGTTGCCTTGGCAGGAGCAAACGGCCGAAGACTATTAAACCAACCAGCCTGCTACCAGACTCATGATTTGTGCAGTCCACGAGACAGAAGTTCGATCCCTTCCCCATCATTCCCATGTGTTCAAGCGAGGACTCCTGACCACCGCATTCTTGAACATGCCAGATTCCACCCGGCCACAGTGACCAGAAGTCGATCTTATCCGATCCGACTGACAACAAAGTAAGGTATTCGGTGGTCGGAGCTCAAGTTGACAAATTCAACTTAACTTACAGCACGGCCCAACGACGTGCATGAATTCATGTTCTGCCTGAAGGTTGATCAGTCCTTGCATGGGCCATGGGCCACCAGTTCAGTTCCTTCCTGTTTTGGGAGCACGTCCTTTCCTTGCTTGCCAACTTCAATCTTGTTGTGGACGATGGAGCCTTCAATTCACATCTCCGACGTACGTACGTCCGCACAAGGGGCGTTGCTGCTGCTTGATCGATCTTACAACTTGAATGTACTTCTGATACTGCGTATCAGGATTGGAATGGGTAGTTTGTCAAGATGGAGGTCTAGTAGTGAGTGGTGACTGGAGGACGGACTTGCACCACAAGCTCCTGATGGGGCGATTTCTGCAATCAAAAACGTCCATTATTTTGATTGCTATAGGAGAAGATTTAACACTCCTGACTGAGCACTATTCACTGCCCACCCTTTTCACTGTAGTAAGGTAGACCAAGCCAATGCGGTCAGATGTCCCCATACTGGACATCTAGGGAATGATCCCACTAAGGTAGGAGGTCCACAAATCGATCATTTAAGAGTTGAAACTGGATTTTGGAGAGGTGAAACGTCGCTAAATATTTTTCAATAAATTTTCTTTGGAATTGGCAGATAACCCAAGTCGTTTCATATTTTTTGGAGCTTTTTGGAATTAGTTATAAAATTCTGAGGTTGAAGTGGCATAGGACTCTAAAATTGCCCACCCCCCTAAAATGTGCATTGTTTGTACATTGCTAAAGGCTATGAAAAAGCAACATGTACAAGTGGTGTACATTTGAGTAGGGTGGGTGATTTTTAGAGCTTGTGCAATTTATTAACCTCCTACTTCATGGGTTTTTTCCAACATGCGAGATTTTGACTACAATCAATGTCTTACATGGCAATAACAGTAATGGAGTGATTAGTGATCTCATTAGGAACTTCTAGCTTTTCAGTGTGAATTCATTGTAAGAAATGACTTTTTAGGCCTTCCATGTTAGAAAATATTGTAGCTGCTTTAGGTGAGAAAGATGAGCATTATGGATTCAGATTTGGTTGGTTCTCAAGTAGTCTAGAGACTCTCTTGGGCCATGATGCGTGTGAGCGCTTATTTATCCACCCTTAGTAAATAAATGAGCACAACCAAGCTCTTGATGTTTTAGGTTCAATTTTGTTCTATGGGTACCTAGCGTCAATCCATTGTGCCTTCCAAACAATGGATCTTTCCTAACTCCTAAACATACACAACTTGTAAGAAAACCAAGAAAAATAACTCAATTTGTAATATTTATCCTAATCGGGGCATACTCGCTAGTCCGCTGTGGTTTTTGAGTGAAAAAAGCCACATTAAGTGAGAATAAATTTCATACCATTTCTAAATCATACGAAATCATACGACCTTCCTAGCAAAAGTTATGGAAGGATGAAGATTTAGCTTCTATAAGTCCATCTAAACTTCATCCATGGACTTAGAACCTTTTTTTATTCTAATTTACTTTGAATTTTGAACTCTGACTTTAGACTATCAACTTCTACCTAAATTTTAAGTTTGGACTTGAATGAGTGATTTTTGTCCTATTTCATCCATATCCTAACCCCAAGTTCATCCGTCATTTACTTCCAAATGGTTAAGTGCTTTTCTAAAGTAGAACTAGTTATGGATTCCCTCAAGTTCCTTCTACCTACTTCTAAATCTAATTTCCCTCTTTCATTACCTTTTGGATTAGTTGTTTTATCCTAGCCTACTTATCTGGTTCGGTGTCATTCCTAACAATTTATTAAATTTAGATTCTTGTTAAAATTTTTCCTTGTAGGTGATAATTCTAGCTCTTTGGAATGCTAATACACGTACTAATTGGACCTTCCTAATAGGAGTTATTGATGAATGAAGTTTCACCGCTAATCGGTCTTTAAGACTTCATCCGTTGATTACTACTAATCCTAATTTCAAAATTAACTTCTAATTTCACTTTTATGTTCTAGATTATTTCTACTTACTAATTTCCTAATTTTTTTCCTTTTGGTTACTTCTAAATGCTTTTCATCTAATTTAGGTGGTAAACTTCATCCTTTCATTTTTTACTCATTTTAACTCTATTTTCTATGTGTCATACGTTTTCGGAAACCTCTAATCTTAATCTACAGACTTCCACAGATAAACTTGGAAAAAACCTAACTTTAATTCTCTGAATTGGATTTGAAATTCGGCTAAGTGTTTTAAATGCTAATCAAAACAATTCAAAAGCAAAGGGAGGAATTAGCATCAACCCTCGAGACGGGTGTCATCCGCTATATTATAGAATGATTCTTCCAAGTATTCTTTGTCCACTATGGTTGGTGTTATATTATATTTTTGCTCACTGCTTGAAAATATGGTTTTAATACAAAGTTTGGGAAGTTTGAACTCCCTCTTTTCCTTCCACTTCTACTCTTTCTTTTTCTTTTAATACTATTCTAATTCAATTATTTAGCTATTTCAAGAGTTGACTTGTTTTGAAATAAATGATTGATTTCAAATTCCTAAGTAATAATCGACCTTCCACCTCCTATTATTCTTGCTCAAAGGTTTTAATGGTTTAAATTGGCTCTTCAAGATTTTCACCTAATCTTCTAAATTTTAATTTTTTCACTTCATCTCCTAACTCCTCTATTCTTCCTCCATTTGCAAATTGGGTTTCTAAAGGTTTTGAGAGTTTCTATGAGAGTTCTAAGGTTGTCCTATTGTTTTCCTAAGTTGTAAACACTTGCTAATTTGTTAAAAAGTTTTCTCAATTTTGCATTCGAATCCTACTTTCTCTTCCTATCCTTCCTATGCTATTCCATTAGCTTCTCCCTTCTCCTAAACTATTTTGTTTACTTGTATGTTGAAAAGGCAACTTCTAATTCAAGCGTGGTTTCCTTTTTCAGGGTTTTTGGAAGTATGAGTTCACCAAAATGGCCAAGGCCTGGGGCGTCAACCTCCCTGGATGGCTACCGAACCGCCTGTCTTGTTCGTTCAGCCCCTGCCTTGCTTATTGCTGGCCCCTGCCTCGTTTGTCAAACCCTTTGGCCGGATCCAGTTGCAGTCTCTGGTTCGAGTTTCTTGATGACTAGGAACTACTAGGGGGCTTGGTTCAAATTTCTTGATGACTAGAGCTACTGGGAGGGACTAGTTTGAATTTCTTAGATGACTCGAGGCTACTGGACTACTAAGCCAAACTTGAGCTTCCACAAAAAAAATCAAAATTTAACTAAGCCTTGGATAAACACTAAATGGATACTTGTGGAATTCTAATTTTTGGGACGAAGTTCAAGAGTTGCCCACGGTGTTTTGGAAATTAGATTTTAAGTGAAACATGGGGGTTCAAGACTTTGCCGTGTTTTTAAAAATCCGTAAAGTACTCTATCAACTTAAACTCATGGGTTCAAAGCTTCGCCGTATTCTAGAATACACACAAACTTTTTATCACATTCGAGGGACCTAAAGCCAAAGCTTCTCCGTGATTTAAATATCACTAAAAATGCTACCAAATTCTAACTTCTTAAAGTCAAAGCTTCGCAGTCGTTTCTCAAATACTCTAAATTTCTAGCAAAAGTTTAGTTCTACAAAACTCTTCACAAACACGTTAGAATAGGGAGGTTAGTACAAACACCAGGCTACAACATCTATTAGTATAAAAATTAGTACAAGCTAGATGGACAACCAAATGTTACAACAAATGTGATAGTACAACATACTCAAAAATCAACCACTAGAGGCTCCTCTAAGCAACATCACCAAGGTACGGAGGGGGGTATGCTCTAGAATTAATACAAATGTTAGAAAAATCCACAAAAGGCTTCAACAAAATGGCCAAGGCTAGTGCAACAATTCAAACAAGTGCAACCAAAGACAAACTTTGAAGGGACTCCACTGTCCTTCAAATATCTTTCAAAGTAAGCTTCAAAAACAACAACAAAGGAGCTTAAAATGATCCAAAAACACACAAGTTTGTAATTTTGGCTCAAAGTAGCCAAAAAGTCCAACTAAATAGACAAACGTGTATAGAATGCCAAAATAATGGCCAAAGGGGTGTTTGTGAGAGGGAAATGAGCCCCTTTATATACATTTCAAGGGCATTCACCCTCTCTTTTCCTAGTGGTAATCTTATCATTTAAGATTTTCATCCTAAATTGTCCATTTTGACTTTTTACGTTAGTCCAAACTCCTAACTTTTGAAGATTAATTTCAAATTGAAAGTCAATTGCGTCGTTGGCTTTAGAAGGCCATTTCTACATCAAAGGATCTTCCCGCCCCTTATCCAAACTCCAAAAACTCAACAAAACCTATTGCTAACTAAATACCAAAATGGGATAAAAATCCAAATCTTCGAGTTTGATTTTTCTGAGAAAAGTAACCAGTCTAGGTTCTTTAGTAGGTATGGCGGAATAAGAAAAGACGTAGCTTTGACCTCATTCCAATTTTGTATGTTCCTAGTACGCCAATCAACTTCACCGTAAATTTCAAATTTGCCAATTGTCGGAGAATCTCGTCAATTCGGGCACTTTTGGCTATTGGAATGTCTTGAAACTTGGTGGGGCATCTTATTAGCATAAAAAGAGCTAGTCTAATTTTTAGTGAGATTTTATCGCAACTTGGATAATTTCTAGAAATTTTCCATCGTAGGTTTGGGCGATTGACCATCCGGAAGGGCAACTTCTATAAGTTAGAAGATTTCGAGTCTTTTTATAGAACCTCTCATGAAATTCCACAAAGGATGTGCAAGCTCATATTTTTACTTTGCACAAAGGTCAGAGGGGAATCAACTTCCGCTTTCTCTTTTTAATTTTGGTAATTAGGGAGTCTTCCACATACAGGGGAATTTTGACAAACCCATTTTGCCATTGAGTCCCAAATGTGATTTTCACCCTAGAATACCGTACTCCACTCGTAGATTCCTCCTACGGGTCTATCTTGAGTTTGTAACTCTTGCAAACCAATAATTGAGATTTCCACTATTTCTTTGATACTATGGGAAAATTGAAACCTATCTTTGTAAATGGATTTAGGACCTCAACGGTGTTTTCTCGAACCAATTTTAGCTATAAGATGTCACATGCACCGTAGGATTGGGCTATTTGGGACAGGTTGGCTGTAATTCTACTATTTACTTACATTTCTATGTTTTAACCTAGCTATGTACAAGTGGGAATAGCTATATTCGGAGAAAAACAACCTATAAGGGACCAAATGCTATATTGGTATGTGACATACCTATTTTGATTTTACACTCTTTTTTGGGCTTTTTGTATATAAAACTACACTCAAACTCGTGAAAAAAGAAAAAAAAGAAAACTATGAGTTTCAAGGGACGAATTGGGAGCTCACAATGTGCTGAACACTTCAAAAATTCATAGCAAATTTATACTTTGTAAAAAAAAATGTAACTTCAATTGCCCTCCATCGTTGTTTCTCACACTTATTTTTATGTGAAATTTTCTCTTAAAAATTTCAACAACGGCATGAAGCCAAACTCCTATTTTTGACCACAATGGGCTGTTCTACCTTACTAGTTGGCAGTCTGTTGATAAACATTCAAGCACTTGGAGTTGGCAGTAACTGTACTTGCATACATATGTTGGTCCAATACCAATGTTTTCATCGTGGAATTCTTGAGGTGAGAGTGTTTTTCTGAAAGATAGAAGATGCCAAAGAAGTTGAGCAATTCTGGATCTATCTTGGTTCAATAATCCAATAAAAACACTGATTATTTAGATTGCAATAGGGGAAGATTTAACGCTCCTGAGCAATATTGACTGCCCACTCTTTTTCTTTTTTTTTGACACAAATGAAACAACAGTCCACCCTTTTCACTGTAGTCACTCTGTTGATAAGCATTCACGCACTTGGAGTTGGCACTAAGGTAGAAGGTTCAAGAACAGTTCGGGCATTAAGAATGGCCCCTATAAATGGCTGTGAAATGGACATGAGTTGGTTCTGAAATGGACTACTATAGTCATTGAATGAACCAAGGAAAAAAGACTTATTAATTGTAAGAGCCAATCACTCTCTTTACTTTCCCCATTTTTATTTAGAATTGCAAGTGAACCATTTATGAAAGTCCTAGGGTCACAAATAGGGACCTATGACCCAACTTGTTTGAAAATTCATAAGTAATTCAAAAATGCTCGGAAAAATACGAAACGACTTGGGTTAAATTCCTCATCAACTTCTCCATGTCTGAAAAATGAGCTAAAAATATTCCCATCCAAGGAAATACATGAAAAAGGCGGACCAGCCCTTAAATGGTCGGTTTATGAGCCTTCTACCTTAATTGTACTTGCATACATAAGTTGGTAGAATACCAATGTTTTCATTATTGAATTCTTGAGGTGAGAGTTTTCTTCTGAAAGATAGAAGATGCCATAGAATTTGAGCATTTTTGGATGATCTATCTTGGTTTTTCCTTGAAGTTGCAGTTGTAACTTAAGATAGGAGGTTGTAAAACAGAACGGGCATTTAGAATGGACCCTATAAATGGTTGGGAAATGGACATGAGTTGGTTCTGAAACTGACTAGTATAGTCATTGAATGAATCAAGGAAACTAGCATTTTTAATTGCAAGAGCCAATCATTCTCTTTGCTTTCCCCATTTTGATTTAGAATTGCAAGTGAACCGTTTATGAAAGACCTAGGGTCACAAATAGGGACCTACAACCCAACTCGTTTGAAAATTCATAAGTAATTCAAAAATGCTCAGAAAAATACGAAACCACTTGGGTTAGATTCCTCGTCAATTTCTCTGTGTCTGAAAAATGAACTAAAAATATTCCCATCCAAGGAAATACATGAAAAAGGGGGACCAGCCCTTAGATGCTCCATTTCTGAGCCTCCTACCTTATTGTATGGAGTTTGCAGGTCCTTTTGAGGTGTTGTGTGACAAACTTTTCTTATTAAACTCGTACACTATGCAATTGATGAAAATTCCATTTATTTGTGCAACAATTAAGGTAAACATGCCTATTACCAAGCAGATTCATTGTTTGGGTAACTTGGAGAAGCTATTTGTCAACTCGAGTATTTTTCAGAGATTGTGAAGTTTGAGAAATTTTAGAGAAGACATTTGCAAATACAAATAAGACATTCCCACAAGAAATGAAATTTCAGTGGTGTTTCAAAGTTTTGTTGGGACTAAATTGGTAAAGTGTGGGGCATGGTTAGACTCATACTAATCCAAACGCTGACTTGTCTCCTTTTCAAGTGCATTGTCATAATGCTAAAGGGTTGCTAAGATTGTAATTATAAGTGGATGACTGATGTGAATGGGTGTGTTCAAATGTCCAATAGATGTTGGAATTGTCTGGGGGATTGACGGCATTGGTTTGTTCTACCTTACTGGTATGCATTTTGCAAAGCACTAATCTTGCATGGTCATGTTCCCTAGTCTTGCAAGTTTGTCCTACATTATAAGACAAGTAGGACAAGTAAGATGATTATATAAAAGCCACTCTTCACTATTGCGGATTTTATCAATAGACTTTTCAATACTTTTAATTTGTATTATACTAGAAAATATGGTGAGTAGACCAAATGTGGGTCTTCAATCTTGGTCTATTTGGCCATGTTTTCTACTAGTATTAATTATCCTATTGTCATGAGCAAACTTGCAAGGTACAATGCAATTTCTTCCCTACACTATTGTTTACTATAACTGTTCTTATTCCACGTGGTGCAATGGGGATGTTGAACACAATATCCATCCAAGAATTTTATAAAAGTGTGAATAAAGCTTCTTTTCTATTAGATTGATATTAATCAAATATTTGTAGTTTTTAAATCTTAAAGCAGATTCATAAAATAATGTTAGATAGCTTAAATGGTATGGTCATTTTTGGACTCATTTTAGTTTGTATGCATAGTTGAGTGGACCAAAGGTGGTGGAAGTCCATATCCATGTAACTCACTAAAAGGCTAGCTAGAAAAACTTTGCACAAGGAAAAAGAACACAATAATCTAGAGAAAAACACATGGTGGTTTAGGATAAGCATTAGAGAGGATCCTGTTAGAAACCTACAATGTGTCTCGCAAAAAATACCTAGTGACATCATCCATTTATTTTGGTACCCTGAATCTTGAAAATGCCAACAATTTGAAATTGATCTAATCTCCAATGTTGATTTGAAGCCCATTTGCAATTTCTTATAACATTTAAGATTTCCAATTTATTTTTTGGGAAAAACACATTATTTTGATTTGAAAATATGATTCAATTTAGACCTTTTAAAAGTCTATAACTACTATTTTAAAACTAATATCAAGGAAAGCAATATAATTTCTAGGCATCTCAATCTACACTACATACATGATGAGTCACTAATACAATAATGAGAATGTTCTTTTCATTAAAAAGACTCTTATACTATAATATTGTATGGAGTTTTTTGAATTCATATTGCAACTTTAAAAGTCCATAGCTCATTAATTTAAAAAGAGACATTCTAAATAATTACATAGTTGTCTTTGCATTAAAGTTGAGAACGTATGTTCAAATTTATAGCTACAATGGTGAAGTGAATTATCTACAATTTGGCTTGTAATGCAAAGGCATGCTGAAAACAAAATTTTGACTTAAAATGCGGTCCACTCAATCATGCACACACCCTTTATTTCAAGTTTAACTTTGACTTTAAAGTTGATCTCAATTGAATTAGAATTTGACTTTGAAAATGAAAGTTACTAAGTCAAATTTTAAAATTACTTCAATAAAATCTGGTGTGATTATTTTTGAGAAAATTGTTAAAATTCCAAATTGATCATTACAATCACAATTATAGAACAATATTGGATTACCTTATCAAATTTCAAAACTATGTCATGAATTTTTACTACACTTACCACCTCAATGTTTTTTTGAGGAAATTCAGTCCTTGTGTAATGCTTTGAAATTTTTCTACTCTAATTCTGATTGGCGTCAATTTTTTGCTTATAACTTCCAAAAAGCACAATAATATCAAATTTCTACTCATTTTTAAAGAATTTATAAATTGCAAAATTCAATGGCTTCTTTTACAATTTACAATTTAAAAAAAAAAATGGATTCATTTTTATTGATCAAATCAAAGTAGAGAGGTGAAGGTTGACATTATTATTTCTTAAGGCTTTTGGTTTAGGAGTTAATTTTAGGAGTCCATTTTTCCATCTCCACAAGATACATTTTTGAGTTTTTTTACATGATATTTGTCCCTCTCATTGACATAAGGTAGGTACACCCAAATGTGCCACTAACCTTAAACCGCCATCTTCAGTATGTGTACATCTCCAAAATCAGTTCTGTACCTATGTGGAAGAAACGCTTTTAGAATCAAACTTTGTTCCTTAATAACTTTTGCATACAGTATCCAAATGCTACGTTCTCTGGTGCATTGGAACCTCCTTTCACTTGCCAACAAGAATATATGAAAAATTGACCAATCTAATAATAATAAATAGGCTCAGTAGCAAAAAGTGGCGGTTTTGGGTGTACCTACCTTAGTCAATTCAGAAAAAACATAGATTGCTATAAACAAAATTCAAATCATCTATCTATAGTACATGACTGAAACTTTGTTTGTCTTGTACTGTTGTCTCTTCCTTTTCAAGTAAGATCCTACTCAAATTTCCTCACATGCATACATGAAGCTTCTTTCAATGCAAAACCTCCTCCCCACTCAATCCAGAGACAAGAAAGTGTAAAGCTCGTAGGTCTCAACAATTGCTGAATTGATTGAGATCCATTTCATCAAGTCTTTTTTCAACACTTTTGTGCGAACTTTTGAAAGCCCTAGAGGTCGAAATTCAAGTGACTTGAAGCAATGTTTTTTGTGTAGCATTTGTGTGGACAAGCAGTACTACAGCATCTGGAGGTTGAAGAACCAGCAATCATGGGGTGTGATCTCTGTCCTGGAGTTCTTCCACGAGTATGCAACGGACATAAAGCCCACATTATTCAGCCACCATTGGAAAGCCACGTTCAATAAGTTGCGGAGCTTTTGTTTTGTTACACTTTTGTAACATGTTCTCTTCAGGGCAAACAAACAAGTGAACTCTGTCTATAAGTGGAACATATAAATTCTATCATGCGGTCCGTTATTATCAATGGAATGTGTCCATGTGTTTCAACCAAAAAAAATAAAAATAAAATTCTATCATGCGGAGAGAATGGTTGAACCTAAAGTAGTTCGGCGAGCCTCTTGTGGAGGACCCATTTTACCCCTGCGGAAAATGCAGCAACTTTTTATTATTTGTGAGGCATTATAAAACTTGCAAATTTTTGAGTTCATATTTGCAATCAGAGGTCTAAATTAGCTAGGAGGGATCTACAACATACCCTAGAGACAACACAAAATAGGGGATCTTTTTTTTGCATTCACCCCTGGCTTTACCTCCGCAAGAGGCTCGTCAAACTACTTTAGGCTCGGTTGGAGAGAACTAACTTAGGACAAGATTTGATGTTGTGTCATGAAACTCCGACACATGCAGATATTTGACTTCAAAAGATAACACCATTTTTGACACTAAGAGAGATCATAATTTAAAGATTGTTTCAAATTTCCATTGAAGTCATTTGCATTAAAAAAAATTATTGCAACTGATATGCAAATACAATAAGTAAAAGAACAAACTTCCTTGTTGTTTTGGAATTGGAAAATAATTTTTGAATTTCCAAGAGTCGGAATTGCCTTTGTTGAGTTTCATGATGCTTTTACTTCTATGTGAGTGGGAGAAACTACATTAGTTAGGAGTAGCTTTGCCAAAAGTTCAAGTTGAATGTTCAAAATAGTTTTCTCCACTTTGCACAAGCCTCCCTTGAAAATTTTGCCAGTTACCAATTCAGATTCTTGTCTTGCAACCATTGCACACTTCCATGTAGAATTCCAAACTTTTGTCTTGAGGTGCATGGAAGTCCATCCTAAGTCCACGACAATGCATTGTAAAACAAGTTGTATTGTACATTCACACGTTCGGTTTCAATGAACTGCACCATATAAGCCACAAATACTGTATACTCCTTCTGTCTCAAATTAAATTCATGGTACCCTAACTAAGGTAGGAGGCTCGAATTGCAAGTGGGCAATTAGAATCGCTTTGTAGAACTATCATAAATAGTACAAAGAATTTCAAAAATGGATCAAAGTTTGTTCAATGCATTTTTTGCTTTTTAATTGGGTTCTTAAATCCCTTTGAGTAAAATATACATTCATGAAGGCTAAAATAAATGAAAGCATGATGTGGATCATTCTTGAAGAGCCAAAATTATAGAAACTTAGGGGGTCCTCCTTGTGGCTTATACAGATTGCCTGCAACAACACCGTGGTAGGGTAGCGCAATTAAAGGCCAAGATTATGCCCGGCAGCATCCTCAATGATATGACATCATTTGGTCCAAGTTTGATAGTATCTGACTTCAATCTCTAGTGTTAGCTTATCGGAGTGGGTCTACCATTTTGTGAAGCAAAAAGGGTCCTGCCCTCTATTCCTTCACTTAGTTATCTTAGTTCATTTTTTCTTGGTTCATTTTTGTTTTTCATTTTGCTCATTATCTCTTCATTTGACAACTTTAGTTTGGTTGTTGTTCTCCAGTTTCTTTTAATGCAATGGCATTTTTCATTTGTTCAAATAAATAAATAAATAATAGAAACATCCTAAGTTTGAAGTGCTCTATTCAACAATTGATTTTGATTGAAGATTGGTATAGTCTATGAGCACCATTAGCTACCTACACACCTTTCACTTTGAAAATTCACAATTAATTCATTCCAAGTTAGAAACTTACGATATCAATTGTCAAAGAACTCTTTCTCTTTTCTCTTTCCACCCAAAATATGTGAAAAATGTTACACTCTATTGATTTTCCTACAAAGTTCCATTATTCCTTAAATGGTCGACTTATTAGCCTCCTACCTTAAATTCCCACTAGAAACCACACATTTATTTTGAGACAAAGGGAGTAAGGTAGGAGGCTGTAAAACGGAGCGGGCATTAAAATGGAATATGACTAGTAAGAGGTACATTTTGCTTTCTTCAATGTACCACCTATGCACATTTCAGGAGGTGGTCCATTTTGATGACCACAAATGATCACTTTTTTCCAACTTTCAAAAATTTGTAACTAATTCCACAAAGGTCCAAAAAATATGAAACGACTTGGGTTAGATTTCAATTCCACTTCTCTTTCAAGGAAAATTTACTGAAAAATATTTCAAGATGTTTTACCTCCCCAAAATCCAGTTTCAGCTCTTAGATGTTCCATTTCTGGACCTCCTACCTTATTACCTTAATGATTTATGTTGTACTACCTATTGCACCTGCAGAGCTGGAGTTCTCAGTTGGTTGGTGAGAGGGACCATCATCTTCAGTGCGAAGGACTGACTGATACAATTCACCATCCATTAATGTCGTCCTTGTTAAAGATTGATTTTATTGTCCACATCACTCATACATAATAAACGGTCACTTTAGTTTACACTTGTCGTCAAGGTAAGAAAATATAAAGTTTCTATCATTCTCATCGGCCAACCAAGAGCTGACAGGTGGTCCCAGCTTGACCATGAGAGTGAGTGCTGGGAAGTTTTTTTTCTTTTCTTGGTTTGGCCCAAAGTGTCAAGTGGACTCATTTCTCAAAATTCTTCTTCTTGCACTTTTTTCTGTGAATTTTTATATGTTAGATATGAAAATTTTCCCTTTTGTATGTGGTAGTAGAGATATTTATACCTTTCTTTTACAAATATAGACAAACATACATTCGAATACAAATGTAGATATGGTTGTTGATATAGGCACTAATTATCCCAAATCCTTTGATACAATAGAACCTTTCTTATTGCATATTCTTTTAGTGCATACTCTCTTATGGAAATAATTTTAAAGTAAAAGCTAAATAAAAATTAACTACACTAATTAGGGATTTTAAGGGGACCCATACTAATAAATTGACATTTCACACTATACATATTTTCTAAAATTACAATTGTGCAAGTATGTCTAGTGGTTGACCAAGCCAAAATTGCATTGATTCTAGTTCAAAACTAGATTTGCAAAAATGAGGTCCTAGATTTAAAGAACAAAAAACTTTCAAAAAATCACCGTATGAAGATAACCCCATTGCAAATCCATTCCAACAAATTTTACTCAAAAAATGACAACATTTTGCTTGTAATCAAATTTAGAAGGAATTTTAAAATTTCCTTTTCAAAATTTATAGAAAAATATTGGTGATAGTTGCGGTGAATCTAACCGTATGGATGGAATCTACAATTCATAATCTATAACTTTTATTTGTGTATCAACTCCAAAATATTCTTCTAAATAGAGCTTTACAATGATTTTTCTCAAATTGGCATTTCTAGAGATGAGTCTAGACGTTTAGGGGTTAAATTTTTGGTCCCCTATTTAGTGTAGAACCAAATAAAAGCTTAGTGAAAACAAATTCAAAAAACAAAAAACAAAATGAAAACTATAATAAAGTAAAAGCTTTAATGAGAACTAATTCAAAGTAAAAGCTAAATGTAAACTAAGTCAAAGTAAAAGCTAAATAAAAACAAGGTCAAAGTTAAAGATAGATGGAAAATAGATCAAAGTAAAAGATAGATAGCCAACTCAATAAATACCAAGACTTTACATCTCCCATTTTGCAAATGTCGTTTTTTTTTATTGAAGTTGGTGAACAGAGCCAAACCCCTCCCTAAATTCCTGTGAAAATTTCCAGAATACAACGTCAGAATATTACATACAAGTGTCATTTCTTACTGTAGTGAACACTACATTCGGTGAAGAGTGAAGACTACCATGAAAGAAATATGAGATGTTCCAGACCTACCATGAAAGAAATATGAGATGTTACAAGACATTGTACTGTACAGTAAGGAATTAGTTTGTAATTGGTTTGTACAATTCATGCATTACACTGGAAAATATCATGTGAGGATACAGAGGGCTGTAAGTTTTTTTTCGCAATCCTGGTTTCATGTGAAAGAACCAAAGAGTGACACAACAGATGCTTCATAAGCTTACTCTGAAGATGCAGTAGCCCCAAACCTTGGTGGAGAGATTGCTTCCACTAGATTTTGCGTATCTGTCTCAATTTCGTTGTGAGAGGGATTTTCCATAACCTGGCCAATATATTTGGGTGCGTCTACTTCAACAAATCAACATTTTGTTGCTTCTCAAAATGAACACAATCAAAGTGATGGACTTGTATACCAAAGACAAGCAACTGGGGGCAGGCTCTTTTGGTGTGACATATTTGTGCACCCAAATTGCAACCGGAAAACGTTATGCATTGAAATGCATACCGAAGCGCAACCTCGTCTCACAAGAACAACATCAAATGGTAGAACGTGAAATTGACATCCTAAGGTTGATCAATCTTAGAGAACATCCAAATATAGTGGCACTCAAAGATGTTTTGGAAGATGATGATCATGTAAACATAGTGATGGAGCTATGTGAAGGAGGGACAATCTATGATTGTATGGTTCAAAATGGCATTTTTGACGAGCCAAGGGCCGCTCAATTGGTAAAGGAAATTGCTAGTGCTATTGAGGCGTGCCATGGCTTTGGCATTGCCCATAGGGACTTGAAGCTTGAAAATTTGATGTTCCAAACCAAGAACAAAGGTTCGGCACTCAAAATGATTGATTTTGGATTGGCCCAATTCTTTAAGTATGGTGAGGTATTGACTGATGGCGTTGGGACTCCATCGTACATAGCTCCAGAAATCATGGAACAAGCCCATGGACCTAAAGTGGACATTTGGAGCCTCGGGGTGGTCCTATATGCTATGCTAGCGGGATTTGCTCCTTTTCAGGGCCATACAGCCGTAGATGTATACGAAGAGATCATGAGGTGCCCTGATTTGTTTGTTAGGGATCCATGGCCACGCATCTCTGAGGGTGCAAAAGACCTCATTCAAAAAATGTTGACATATAATGTCAACAAGCGTTTGAGTGCATCGGAGGTTTTGAAGCATCCTTGGATTCTAGAAATGTCGAGTAGGTTAGAAAAAACTAGGTTAGAAGAAAGTAATCCTTGGAATTATTCCCATTTTGAGGGTATAAAAGTATAGTTTATGAATGTTGATATTGATTTGTCAATGTTTATAATTGAATAGTTGGTAAAAATGATTGTATTCATTCAATGTAACCTAACCCCTAGAGGTTTTTGACTATGTTTTCACCAAAAAATGCTCCAAAATTGCCATTTCTAGTACAAGTACCAAATTTTTAGGAAAAAAACATCTTTGGACACATATACTTGTAGGATCTTGTAGAACGTTGGTTTGAGAAGGTGTAGAAAAAGTTTCAAAAATTCCAATGTGTAGATTACAAGATATTAGCATTTGAATTTGCAAAAATCCTTTTTTTGGCCTTGCGTGAAAGAGGGCAGTTCTCGAGGCAGTTGCACTTCAACACATTCGTATGAAAAAATGTCGAAAATAGTGGTGCTTCTTTGAATTCATTCTTCAAGGAAAGTTGGCTATATGCTCGAAAAGTTTTAGATCATTTGGAATTGTGCAACATATAGGAAAAAAACAGTAAGTAGAAAGAAATAGAAAATGATTTAAAATACTAAATTGTGAAGAATTTAGTTATGGAATTGAAAAATACCAATCCCAATGGTTGTAATGGTTTAATAAACAATCTATATCTAATGATTTTATTTTTTTCAAAAAATATTGAAAATTGAATTAAACAAAGGACTTCAAAGTTTTTTTAGAAGAGAGAATCTATAATTGCCCAAAAACTAAAACACCTGATAACTTTCATCTCATTAATAAAAAATGGAATGATTCAAAGCTTTCCATGTGTATAAATTTTGGAAACCAATTTCAAATTTTTATTTTTTTTGAAAAGTGATTTTCTTGAGTTGCCTGTTGAGCATTAAAAATTCTTGTAAAAATTTCATATCATGCAATAACTTTTTAACTATGTGATCAAAAGTTATGAAAATTGTTGCGCCTTAAAGCTACTGTGTTTAGGCACATATTGTAAGAAAATTTCAAAGTAAAATAAATAAAAATTTCATTTGTAGTGAACTACCCAAAATTGCTATGTTGCCAAAAAAAAGCAATTTAAGGTTTTAGGGATTAAAATAATTGGTTTATCTACTATTCAAATTGATTTAGGATTGTCTTGGATATTTGTAAATTTTCATTAAAGGAGGTTGGAAATAAGATTTTGAGAAATGTCCAAATATTGCAAGTATTTGTGAATAGCTACAACATGCAAAGTAGTTGAGTTTGTGTTTGACTACCTGGAATCAAATTGAGTCTTTTTTGAAGCATACAATCCAAAGTGAGTAAGTGAAAGTATATGATCACGAGGGAGAGAGTAGACTCATCGGTTTAATCCACTGTTAATTTATATGCAAAATATTTCAACCATAGTACCGTACTTTATTAGCAGCTTAGGTTTTCAAGTGCCTAATATTTAATTAAAGTCCAAAAATAAGGAGAGGTAAGACTAAAATTTAATTTATGCTATTTAGGCAACCATTCAAAATTGACTAAAATATAGGCATTTGACAAGATTTAGATACTTCACTTGATGGTTTCAAAGAGAATAAGAATTTATGAGTTCATAGAGTGTATAGAATATTGAGAAATGATTACCATAAATGACCAACACATATCCTCAAAGAAAGATAGTGTGATTCTTCTTCAATCAATTACAATTTCCAAATATGAAGGTAGGAATACCATAAACAATTAGTGGTTCTAAAATGGTTACAATGTACTCTAGAGCTACATTTATGTCTTGAAATGACAAGTGTATGTACATCATAACCATTTAAGAACCACTAACCGTTTATAGTATTTCTACTTTAGGCAAAACTTAGGGATAATTTCTTAAAAAATTAGGCAAGAATTATTGTAATTATTTTTTGATAAAGCTACTAGTAAGTTACTATAGCTAAAAATGGCATCATCCATGAAAGTGCATGCAAATTGTAATGTTTGTATTGCACTATAAGCTCTCACAAAGTAAGAAATGATTTCAAAATTTGTTGTCATGGCAAATTTCATTAAAATGGACGTATTCCATGTGCACTTTTCAAACCGTGCGGTCTAATGACATCTAAGACTGTTTTACATTGCTAACATCTAGGATACTTATAGATTTTAGAAATGTAGGACTAATATAGACTACACACCGTACGGTCTGAGAAATCTAGGACTAGTATAGACTTAGGTATCTTAAATATATGTAGATTTAAAAAATCTACATCATGTACAGGTTTCAAGTCTGGATTTAACAATTTAGACCGCATGGTCTGAAGTGTTATAAGTGCCCAAAATACTGGAATATCACCATTTTAATGAAATTTGCCGTTGTCTCATTTACTTTTGTGAAACACCACCTCAAACATTTAATTTTTAGTAGCATGCAACTTCTTAAATTACAAAAAAATATTCTTTATCTTCTACAAACCAAAAATTAAGAGGTTGTCCATCTGCGCTGAGAAAAGAAAATCATTCTTATGAATACCATCAATTTGTAACCACATCAATTGTGCAAAACTACACTAAACATGTACAATGATATGTATGAAGATAATTCTATTACATTTTAAAAAGTTCAAAAGAAACAAAAAATTTGGGTGAATTTTGACAAATTTGTTTCTAAAATAATGAAGAATATATTGCAAAATAGTCTAATATCTTCATACAAATTACAACTCATTAAAAAATTGTCACACTTAGAAATTCTTCTTAGACAACTTCTTCAATATTTTCAACCTAATTAAAGCAATAATATCATTAAGTGATTATATAAATATGTAATTAAAAATATCTCAATAATTCAATAATTTTATAGATCAAATTTTTTATTTATATCTATTCCTACTTTCATTTCTAATTCTCTTTTTCTTTTTCTTTTTGTTGGAGCTTTTATTCTTGCAATGATATTTGTCATTCAATGCATAAGATAATTTTGGATTGCATGAGTATTTGTCATTCTATACATGAAATAACATTTTTCCGCATAAGTACTCGAGTCCTATGAACAGAGGAGTTTCTCAACTATAGGAGTATTTAACCCTGGAGCGCTCCGACGTCCATTTTCTGGACGATGAACAGATTCAGATCCTTGTTTCTGTCTCATTCCTGCTTGGATGAAAGTCATCCTAATTTTTGGTGATACTTTATCAAGTTGTTGTCCTATCCATCGGTTGGATTTGGTGTTACTAGAATATATACATTTCTAAAATTATAAATGTGGAAGTATGTCAAGTGGTCAATTTGCATTGACTTTAGTTCAAAACTAGATGTGCAAAAATGAGGTCAAAGATGTAAAGGTCACAAAAATTTCAAAAAATCACCATACGAAGAGAACCTTATTTCAAATCCATTCCAACAAGTTTTACTCAAAAAATGATAATATTTTACCTGTAATTGAATTTAGAAGGAATTCTGAAATTTTCTTTTCAAAATTTATAGAAAAAGATTGGTGATAGCATTAGTAGATCTAACCGTACGGATAGAATTTAAAAATCAAAATCTACAGCTTTCATTTATATACCAATTCCAAAATATTCTTCCAAATTGGAGTTTATAATGGTTTTTCTCAAATCGTCAATTTTGGAGATCAATCCAGACGTTTAGGGGTTAAACATTTGTATAAGATAATCTTTAACCCTTCAACTCATCAACCTTTCTAAACTTTTTGCAAATATAATTTTTTGTGTGTAAATATATATACACATACATACATACATATACACATTATATATCTTGATTTCATCAATTTGGCCATAAATAAGGTTGTCTCTTAAAGATTCAAGCATCGCTTAGGATGAATGGGAAATAATTTGTACAGGACATCTTTCTAAAGGGTGATTGCAAGAAGCATTTGTCCTATTTCTTGTCCCCTTGCCTTTGGACGGGTGTTTTTTTGCTCATAACTTTTGCATTGTTTATCCGTTTTGCTTGAAATTTGGATTGAATGTATGTATGGTAGTTTCAGACATTGAGTAATTTTTTTAATTTTATTAAAATTAATTTACTATTTTTAACATGCCTCCAATTGGATGTCTACCTTGGTCATTTTGGGGGGGGGGGGTAGTTCTACTTTTGACCCAAAAATGCGAATACAAAGCCACAAATTGGACATGTTGGAGGTCTACTAACATTACAAGGATTGATGATGAGTTTTATGAAAATAGAAGCATGTTGATTGCGCACATGGGGTCAAAGTGACCTTCCTTTGCGCAAAGGCTACAAAGAAGGAAATTTTTTCTTAGAGGGATTCTTTAGTGCAATGCGAGCGCAATCTTCTCTAGCAAAATGGGTGTTTTTATGGAATTTTTTTTGAATTTTTTTGAATCACTCATGTACAATAAGGATGTGATTTCTTTATACTTGATGATGCTCTTGAGCCTTCCAACACTTATGCGGCAATATCTAGTCCATAATAGAGTTAATTGTAAAGTTGTCATGTGTTTGTGAACCTGTGTTAAAAGAAGGTTTAACTAAGAATAGAACAAAACAAACACTACACCAAACTTGATTAGACCTGAGTTTGGGTGCTTGAGGGAGTTTGATCCTGTATTTTTTCCAAACTCCGGCTCGTAGTCCCACCATGCACATCCTTTATGATTAACTCTAATACCTTCAAGAAAAATAATCTTAACAAAATCAAGTAGTAGTCAATTCCATTTTTTATGCAATCGCATCAAAGGAGAAGAGCCTTGTTCATTGGTCCATCATCTGTTCATTTCAGATCTAGATTTCCATATTGATCACATTGTAAACAAATTCTTATATGAGACACCCAAAATTGCTCCGCGTTGTAATTAGCACCTGAATTCCCCAAGATCATTATTCTGGGTTAAATACCGCTCAAAATCATTTCTAGTGCAAAGAGCAAAAGCTTTAATCAATCATCTTTTTGGCATATATAACTGTCGGATCTTGCAATAAACTAATATGAAAATTTATATAAGAAATTTTAGAAACTTTGACTACATAGGTTACAAGATATTTGCCTTTAAAATGAAGAAAACATGGTTTGGGTCAACATGGCTTTAAATACTTTGGATTTTAAATATGAATTAATTAAATTGTATCAAGTAGATTTGAGTTGAGAGTTCAGGAAAAAAATTCAAAAAGAAATTATTTTATTTTCATTCTTTAAAACATTGTTAAGTAGAAGGCTAGATGCAAATATAAAACAGTCTAAGAGGGAAAAACTAAATCATTGATGGTTTTAAGATGGAATTGAAACACACTACCGTAATCCCGATGGTGAAATTGTTCTAAGAAACTGTTGATTCTTTTTTTTGTGTGGGGAGAAATGTGATAATTGAGCTAAAAAATGAATATAATACATTATTTTTTCAAGAAGAATGACTTATTAAAACTAAACAAATCAAATATTTCCATATAGACAAAAAATAATGTATAAAATTAAAAATTAAAAATAATTTCAATTTTTTTTAGCTACTTGCTTTCAAATATTTCAAATATTTTGTAGAATAACTTTTGCTTCCAACCAATGATTGATATAATTATTATATTATTATAAAGCTTATCTATTGAAAAGAAGTTTAAAAAAAATATGTTAAAATTTGAAATCACAAGAACAATATGTCAAGTATCCAAAAGGGGACTTTAGAAGTAAAGTGCTACTTGATGACTCGGTGGTCGCATTGTGTTCATCTCGTAAATCAATATATACCTACTCTAGAAGAAATGGTTTTAAGACATCTACCAAACAAACTTTGATCCTTCATATCTTTTGCATACAATATCCAAATGATGCATTCTTTGGTGCAGTAAAAAATCTTCATTTGCCAATGAGAAGAATTAAAATTTTACCACTCTAATAATAGAAATTGACCGCAATAAAAAAGTGGCAATTTTGGACGTCCCTACCTTACACCTCAAAAAGTTTACAACCAAATGGCACTTAAGTTACGAAATAAATTCTCATTTCTCAAAAACAATGAAAATAACATCCAATAATACTAGTGATCATGGGTCCCAAAATCATTGCAAAAATTGTAAGAATAAAGGTTGGCATAAAAAAATTATCCCTTATGTGAGCCATGGACCTCATTTCATTCTCTCCTATAGATACTTGGGTCCTCTACAGTGTATCACAAGGACCCTCCTGCAACACATTTGGAATTGTTGTCTAAAAGTGGATTCAAATATACATGTTTATCAATGATTCACTAAGAGAGCATAGTAAAAGAGGTTCGTGGTTGGGGCCAATTTCAAGTATTTAATCTGGAAAGTAGTGTAATTAGAAGCCACATAAGTCAAGTGCCATTACTAGCTACAACTGCATAAAACCTCTCTTAGTGCATAGTCCCAACACTATACACTAAAAAAGATTTTATTGCAACAACTTGAGTTGATACTAGTATTTGAAACCTTGAACTTTGAAAATTAATTTAGTCACGGATATTTGGTTGAGGTTTTGCATTGGCACATTGAATGACTATCCATTCAAATACACTATCCAAGTATAAGTCAAGCATTAACCCTAGCTGATGGATGACTTTTGAGATTACTATAGAAATAGAGAATGCACCTATTGGTCCAAAAACTTTCCTTTCAAAATTAAGGTATGAAAATCCATGATTGACTGTGTTTAACCTTGTAAGAACATTGCAAACCTAAAAATTTTGATGGATGACTTCATTATTAATTGTAAAAACAAAGAATGCACCTACTGATCCAATAAACGGAGTATTCATTACAAGAAATTGGACACTCAAGAAGGTTGTTTAAAATATAAATAAATTAACAGATCTCTAGCAAAAAGATTCACAAGTCATCGTAGCTGCCCCAGACTAGCTTGTCCCAATTGGTACAACCAATGTAGGGGTCAATGGAATCGATAGTTGCAGATCAATCCTACTTCAAATTACAATGATGACAATTATGACTCAATATTGATGTAGATTCCATGTCGCGCAATGGGAATTCATTTCTTGCAAGATGGTGTTTAGCATTTGAATTGTTGGCCCCTGTTTAGCTCCATAAATGCTTTGGTTGCAATTACTTTGCACCTAGTTTTGATTGATTCATGCCTAATTTTGATTTCCTTCTTCCACGCTTTTGCCATACTCTGCCATTGTTGTGGTTGCTTCTAGTCCACTTTTTGATCATTTTATTGTTTTTTATTTATTTATTTATATTAATGTTTGAGATGCAGTGGAGCTGCCGTTTAAAATACAAGTTTCATTGCAGTCAAAGTATTGTGCCTTGATACTATATGGGAGACTTTGTATGAACAAGTACAAAAATCAAAATTTGGGGGGAGACAAGATGCAAGTGGCAGTGTTCTAGAAATTTGGTTAGATTGAAAGATACATTAGATGAAAAATCAGCCCTGTGGAGGGCTGCTTGTTTCCAGCCTGTGGGAACCGCCGAATTCAAGGCCGCGGCAGCTCGTTGACGTGGCCGAGCAACTGCCACGTTGGAAAAAAATGAATTTTTTTTTCTATTTTTTTTTTCATTTCAAGAATGAATTTTTATTTTTATTTTTTTGAATTTTTTTTGTCTGGAACAGCCGTTCCCTGAAATTGGGGGGGGACTAGAGTCGGGAACGGGCCTAAAACGGCCCTCCCGACCCCCCAAAATTCATCTAATGTATCCAATTAATCCCATATGTACAAAAAGATTGCCATTTAATAATGTTAAGAGTCTCCTTGAATTTATTGGAGATGGTAGAAGTGGATTTTGGACTATGTATGTAATTTACAAAAAAATTGTGAGCAACCAGATGTTGATATTGTTAAAAGACAAAGGTTGCAATTGCAAGGTCCATTATTTGAGAGGAATTGTAAAGGATTGCTATACAAGAGAGAACTAGTTAGTGGCACTAATGAGAGAATTTAAAACAATACTAGAAAAAAATTCTAATCTTAAGAGTGCATCAATTGGTGTTTTAGATTTAATTGCCTCCTAGTGAGAAGAAATATTGTCACTCTCAAGAGATGCCAACGAGGGTGTTCAATTCAAGATTGATGTTGAAGCATAGATCGAAGAATTGAAAAAATTAAGGTAGATTAAAAAGAATTCATTGTAGCCACTCATCACATAGAATTAGAAAGAGCTAGCTCAAGACTTTAGAAAACTAAAAGAGCATTGTTGAAATTACAAAGCAAATGGAATCATTTGCATAATACCCCTTGTATAACTTCAAGAAGCAAGTTTGAAATTGAAAAGATTTTGCAAGTCTTTCTCAATATAGAGGTCATGCAAAATTGCTAAATGAGTGGATTCAGGTAGATAATGCAAGACATAAAAAAAAAAAAGGTTGTGCGGTCCAATCGAAATTTAAGTCCAATCGGAGAAGGTACTCGCCTCTATTTTCTCAAAAAAAAAAGTAAGCAACATGCTACAAACATCTCGTCTTCGGTTTGTTGGAGTTGATATTACAAATCAAAACTTAGAGAAAAGTGGTAGAGGAATGGAAGGACACAAAGTTTTGGAAATAAATGATATAAATAACATAATGCAAGAAGGTTACAATGCATTGTTTTAAGGTTTCACTAAAGGTGCGAAAACAAATTATCAAGATGTTCCTCGATGCCGAAGCCACATCATGTCAGTTTGTTGAGGAGTCTAGAATTGAATTCAAAATTCAAGGAATTTGTAGTCAATTACTATTCAATCAACAACTTATTGGAGATCCTTACAAAAAAAAATTCTAAAAAAAAGCTTGTGAAACCATTGCGGTTGAAGCTGAATGAATTCAATTCATTGTTTGTTGACATTGAAGCTGTGCAAAGAACTATAGTGACTTTGTACCAAATTTCCCTAGAAGGTAAAGCATGTGCTTTAGTGTATTGTCCATTTTAAGGTCAGTTGCCTTTTGTAGTAAAGTTTAAGCTTATACTTTATTAGCTATCAATGAATATAAGGGTTATAAACTAAGATGTAATTGCTGTAATTGAAAAAATTGGTGAGAATCCACTCATCTTTGTGATAAAAATGGACGAGATAGAGATTGTACATGAACAAAAATTTGAAAGGCTGAGTATTACTATGATGAATTGAACTTTGAATTCAAATATACATCTTAAAAGCGCACAATATTTCACCATCCAATCAAAACAAAAGATTTGGCCAATTACAGAATTAATTTTGGCACAAAAAGATGGATAAATGCTCAATGTACCCAAGGTGGGAAGCTTTAAAGTTTAGTGGCATTTTAGTGTTGATATGAAGACTTTATAATGCTTGTACAACCTCAGTCATGGTGCATGCATTTCAATGACTTGCATGTACTATTGCTAAAAGAATCTTGTAATCACAATTGTGGCTCAAATGCAAGATGCATTTGCCAAAAAAAGGAACAATTGGATGGGACGATTGTTCTTTAGTGCAATGAATTCTAAATCCCTTTTTGGTGATGCTAAAATAAAACGTTGGAAGCCTATTCTACCAATTAAACTAGAGAGGATTCATATGTACATGATGCATGCTTTTAATCAAATCATTGAGAAGATTGTTCATCTCTACTTCCAGTTTATTTGGACCATCAAAAATGAAGCCCTCAAGCAAGATGCAAATCATAAAATGCAAAATGTATTATCAGCTATTGAAGCGTATGGAGGTAATGTCAAGATTTTGAGGACAAGAAGCTTTTAGGCAAAAAATAAACATTCCTTGTAAGCCCTCATTTAATGGGGATCATGCTGCATGTTTATTCAAGGCTTGGTTATTAGAAGACAAATTAGAAGTATTGTACAAGGATGTGGCAAATGCAGAAAATTTTTTTATTGACAATGGTGAAAATAAGCGATTGAAATTTGAGTTTTGGTCTGATTTGGATGAGCTTAGACCATACTTCATGGATTTAATTCTCACCAATGAACTCAATTTAAGGAAAGTGGAGATGGTCATATGCGGTAGCATTTAGAAAAACTCATGTCACCCATTACATTTTAAACGAACCAATGCTAAAAACTTTGAATTTCAGTTTATAAATTTTTTATTTACTATAGTATGTTTGAAAGAGAAAATACTAAACTAATAAGGGCTGCTTTATAGTTAGAGGCCGGGCCAATTTGCTGTGTCAAAGGTCAAGAATCCTCAATTGTGATTGGACGAAAGGCTGAAATTAGCCCCAACCCCTTTACATGTAGAGGCCGGGCCAATTTGGTGGAGTGAATTTTTTATTCAAAAAAGACATGATTTGACATGGCCCGAGCTTGGTGAATTGGATGCACCAAGAATGGGAGGCCAATTCTTGGCCTTGCGGCCAATTTTAGATTTCAATTGAACAAACTTATTTTATAAAATATTATTTTTTCATCAAATCGGATTCATTGGATTTGTGCAATTGGCCTCAAGGAGAATTGGCCCGGCCTCTAGGTGTGAAGCGGCCCAGAAAAATGAGAGAAATAGGCTGAAATTTTCATGTTTTTGTTGAATCGGCCCGGCTTCTTGGCCTCAAGGCCTTTACATATGGGAGAATTGGCCCCCATTATAATCTTATTCTAATGAGTAGTTGAGGCCGGCCTTTAGCCCAAAACGGGCTGAAATTTTGTGCAATCGGCCTGGAAGAGAATTGGCCCGGCCTCTAAGTGTAAAGCGGCCCTAACATTGTACTCTATTTCAACATGCAATTGTCAGACATGCAATGTATTTTGTGGATACATACGGTTGCCTTGCAATCTAATCATGCCAGGACATAGAATACTTGCAATATGTTGCAAAGGCAACTTACCAAAGACACACTAGCTCAACACTCAGGTGGTCGATCTAAATGAAGTCTTTTGGTTCAAACCTATAATCATTAATACAAGATTATCCAACACAAATTTTGGGACCAAGAAAATCTTAACAAAGGTTATATTTTGAAACACTAAGGAAGGACTTGCAATAGAGGCCTAAATACTACAGAAGAAGGAAGCATCTATTTCTCCTAGTACTCAGGCTTTTTGAAAATTATGGTGAGTAAAATGTGATCAAGTTGACAACAAGTACATACCCTGATCAACTACAAATCTTCCCCCTCAATTGTTGATTAGGACAATAATTTGTTGATTTGGTTCACTTTTTAGTTGATTTCTGTCTAGGACAAAGCGACCAAATCAATAGAAAATTTGAATTCTCTAGTAATGTAAGACCTTCTATTGAACTTTGGATATAATCAACAACCGTTTGGGAGAGAGGACATCACTTGCTATCTTTCTACTCTTGTTTCTACAATTTGCCTACATTCAGTATTACACAAGCGAGTAAATTTTTCTCTTTGAATGAACTATAATAATAATGAAAATCAAGAATGAAATACATTTAAATGAACTATAGTAATAATGAAATTACCTTTGCATGTACTACATGACTACCATATACAATCCGGAAGGAGAAATCTTCTCACGTTTTGTACCCAATGCCATCTATACTTCTGAACGCAATAAAAATATTATCGAGTTATGACCCACTTCAAGTTGCTGATTCTACTCACCCATTTTACAATGAATCTTTATAACTTCTATTGGCTCTGATATTGGTCAATGCTCTTCCAAATAATGTCGTCTATTAACCGCATGTAATTGTATTGAAAACTAGCATACAAAGTTGAATGTCCCAAGTAATATTTGAAAATCATAAATTCTTGGTCAACCATGCATGCATTATATTTCACCTTCTCCACTTGATATATTAGAATAAAGACTAGAAAATTTGTGTCCAAATCAACAAAAAAATTGCTAGAAAGTGTTGATCTGTTTGCTGATTCTTTGTTGATTTGGACGCATTTACTTGGACAGTGTCCAACATAAAGTTGTTGATTTTTTTGTTAATTTGGTCATGTGAAAAAAAGAAAAAAAGTTTTTTAAAAGAAAATCTAGCCAATGAGAATCTGCCATGTGGCACTTGCCACATCAGTAAAATGTATTGTTACCTAAACAGCCCCACCACGCAACATGCCACCTAAGCAACCCTGCTACATGGTTGAGGTTCAAGGTTCTAAGCCATTGCATCATGCATGAGCTTGCTTGCATGCAACATAAGTGATTTTCTATTTAGGGGAGGCAACCCAATTATGATCATTTAAGCAATTACATATATTTGTAGGGCGGGTTTCTTTGGTGGGGAGATTATTCTTTTGTGCAGAAATAGAATTTGGAAGGTTTCCATAATTTTTCAGATTTTTATTTTTCAAAACATAATAACTGTGAATTTTTTAGCAGAAGTTTTTATTCTTCCTATACCGGTGATATGGGGCTTGCTGTTTCTGACCGTGGGCTAAAAACAAAATTGACCAAGTGGTGGTTGCAATATTGAGATTCTTGTAGCCAATCATCATGTGCCACAACTATGTTGAGAACCGTACCATAATTAATCACTGTTCATCTCCTACTTTACGAAAAGAGAGCAGTATACATAGCCACAATGGGGCGTTGATTAGGAATGGGTTGCCTCCCCTATATAGTTTTTTGCAATTGTTTTTCATTTGCTTTGTAAACTCAATAGACTTTGGTGGTCGTTTTGGCATAGTAGAATAACTTTTTTGAAAAAACTTTGAACTAAGAAAAGTTGAAAAATCGAGATAACTTTGAATTCCTAAAATCCGTTTGAGATTTGGAGTCCCAATCAAAAGTTATGGACATAATTCAGAGAGGATGTTTAAATATATCAAAGAAAATGTCCATTTCAATACCTCTCTGAATTTTGTCTAAATTTTTTGATTGAAAGCTCCAAATGTCAGAAAGATTTTTGGGATTGAAATTTAGCTCGATTTGTCAACTTCTAATAGTTCAAAGTTATTTTACCATGTTAAAACAACCGTTGAAGTCTGCTAAATTTAAAAAGCACCGAATTCTGAATAATCAAGTTAAACAAATATATTTCCATTGCACAATATATTGAATTACAATTTTGGTGATTTAAACATAGCCCAAATGACAAAAACTTATTTGAAACTTTATAAGTCAAAATGAAAAAAAAATGATTTTTTGTTAATTTGAACGTTGTATTACCGGAATCAACAAAAGTTTATAACCATTTTGTTAACTTGAACTTGTGCCAAATCAACCAAAAAAAAATGTAAAAACAGTCAACATAGTACCAATTCAACAAAAATTTGGTGATTTTTTGTTACTTTGGACGTCATTTTCTAGTAGTGCATGTCCCATCCTTTGTCCATGAATGAACTTAATAATTATGTTGAGAGGTCTTTGAAGACAAATATGTGCGAGTCTTATGTAAAGAACTTAAAACAACAAAAAAGTCAACCATAACACCTAGCGCAATAAACCAGCTCAAGCTCATTTGTCTATTGCTTGTTAATTGCTTCACTTAAGACAAAAAATCTGCCCACAAACAAGCTCTATAGGCTTCAGGAGTAGCCATATCAAATAGGAGCCAACCAAGGATTGGCTTCTATTCAACCATAGACTCATTGATTTGGATGGTACAAAGTATTGTTGAAAAAAACACTCTTCTAACAATTGCTTGTATGTTTGTTCATCACTAGTAGCTTCACTAATATCAGCATGAGTAACGCAAATAACTCCCGTAATATTTCTAGGATCAATCCAATCAACATGAGTTGAAGGACACAAATCTATAGATGCATACAAAAGCAATTGCAAGGTTCACTTTTGAAAGCGCATTAAAATTAGAGACAAAATTTCTAAACAAAAGTCGATGAGCTGATCTCTAGTTTGCTTCCCAATGCAAGCAATGGGCCTAAATTCCTATGTTATAATTGTAGGATATCTTCATTGACACTATTAATGCTTGTTTGTACCCTAAATCCTAAATCCTAAAATTTTCAAAAGCATACAGCTATAGAATTTATAGAAGCTTACAATTACATGTGCCCTCCAAAAAAGGAGCCAAAGGATTGAGCGCTAATTGGCGAAACATGTACGCATACTGAACCTCGATTTCTAATACAATTGAAGTACTATGTCCTGCCTTAAATCCCAATTTCTTTGCCTTATAAGCACATCAAATTGATGCTCCATAGTATCTTTTTGCATCCTTGGTATGTCCTCTTCTTTCTCCTGCCTGCAGAGTAACCTATGGGTTTACTTTAACTCTCAAGGGAATGTTTTTATCATCTTTGTTTGTAAGATGATACAAAATTATGCTATGAATATTACCTTCCATTTCTCAACATCTGTGAACTTGCGCCTTGCTACTAAACCTTCATAGCAACCTCCCGCAAGCTTTCATTCCTTGCACCTCGCCTTGCACCTAAAAAATAAGCCACACAATTCAAGCCGGGTCTAAAAAACCAATGAGACACATAAGCCATGCATCCACCCACCTCAAATCAATACTCTAACTTAGTATGGTAAAAATAAGTGCTATTATCTAAATCCACCATTTTGAATGTTCATTGCATCCTTTTCAACACAAGTTGTGTTTTATTTATGAGTGACCATTCCATCATTTACTATTATCCTACAATGAATATTTTCTTATGTTACCAAAAGTCACAAATTATTCTATTGTCCAATTAGTCAATTTCTTTGCTTAATTCTAAGCTGCTTTATGAATCCAATGGGGTTAGTTTTATCAAATTTCAAGTTAAACTCCGCCTTGTGTAGCTTTTAAAGTTGAGTGGTATAGTGTAGTTCAAGGCTCATTTTTTTGGTTCAATTTGGGCATAGACTAAAATTTAGCTAAACAATGCTATTGCTACCCACTTCAAAAAAGGGCAAATCCAAAGAGTTCAAGGAAAATACAAGTGTTCCCATTCTTGTTTTTCTTACACATTTCATAAACCACTATGCATTCCAAGCTTCACCAAAAATGACAAAATGACAAAAATGTTGTGAAATTTTAGATGAGCATTCTCAACTCTTTTGTCTTTCTCTGAGCACAAAAAGTCCCTCATTTCAAAAATTCTCACTAAGATATGCTCCTTCAAAGTGCGTTACCCTGTTTTTCCATTGACCCAAATAAAACTCTTCAAACTTCAATATCTACTAAACTATGCGGGTCAAATAATCTGAATTTTTTTTAGATTTTAACTCTCAATGTAAACTACTAGATCCTATAGTTACATTCTACATGATCGCAAGAAAAAAATGAACAAACAAATTGCTCAACTTCTTGGTAATTTTAGCCCATTTTGAAAGTACACCATCAGAAAAGTTGGGCTAGTCCACTTTGATGCCATTTTGACAGCAAATGCCATTTCAGTGTCATTTTTTCCATCACTTTGATACTTAGTTGGCATGGAGGTTGGCACCAAATTATCTTGATAGCACTTCAATGCAGCATATTGACATGCCCTGAAGTTCCTGATGACTCCCCTTGGGTTAATTACAATAAGCGACCACCATATTAGCTTATGGGTGTTGGTACCTTATTCTGATTCTCAATGGAACACCATGATGTTCAGGCCTTTCTGCAGACAGAAGCAGCCTTTGGCTGAGAGGACTGAGTTGGTGAATCTCTGTTCTATCTGTGCTCAGGACACCAGCTCTTTGGACAAGAAATCAAATGGCTCCGTCCTTGCCAAGCTGTGTAACTTAGTGCGCCACCTGCAAAACAAAGCCATCCCAATAATGCTTGTACACTTCACCACTAAAGTCGTCATCATCCATCAGCAGACAAGGCTTAACCCTGGAACGCCTGGGAGGTCCAAAAAAATGTACTTTGGATGACATTTAGCACCTTTAGGAGATGGAAAAAAACCCAATTTTTTCATTCAAATTTTTAGGGGACTTGGTTGAGTACTTTTGCAAGAAGGCAGTGTTTGAAATCCTCTCTTTGTGGTATTGTTGACTTTTCTACATAAGAAGATGCATCTCCACCAGTGAGCACAAAAACAAGCATGCTAGACGCTCTGTGATGTGTGAATTTTTTTGACAACGAGCCCTTCTTCATTCCGGCCCCCCACCAGCACACATCTCAAATGGCCTACTGACTCGCCAAATCCCGCTCCCCAAGGCGCAGAAGTAAAGAACCATGCACAAATTCTGACATGGATGGTAATTGCTCTTGCGGGCATGACATGGGGCAGTTCCGAGAGGAAATAAAGGAAGCTCTTTTGAAGCATAATGCTGCCCGCTTGTCTTGCCCGTAAGAGCAATTACCCCGAGGCGCATTGAAATGTGGAGTAGCATGGCCCAAGTCAAAATCTGAAGACACTGGAAGTTGAAGTGTGGAGCTCTGATTTTGGAATGACCGGCGTTGAAAATAGCGACAGTCTGCAACTGGTGGGTCACAACATCTCCCCAGGGCGTGCCACAAAATTTGACACGCCTCTGTGGCGAGCCCCGGTGGAGATGCTCTAATCCATGGATCAACTTGTACTGTATTTGGGAACTTCAAGCTCCTTGTTTTAAATGTGAATTTGATCCTTAGAAAAGTTCTCTTTTGAATTTGTCTCCACAACATTTGTAGAAATATTTGTATCGTCCCATTAACAACAAGAAAACTAAAGAATGAAATGAAGATAATGAATTGTAGCCTCTACAATGAAGAATCAATTGTAACTTGAAAATTTGAAAATTCCTAAAATTCCATATTTTATTGCAATTTGTCATGCTGATTTGCTTTGTACAGTCGGGTACAAGAAGCTTACGAATTTTCTAGTTAGTTTTCTCTAGAAAGTTCATCAACTTCAGGAAGCTCTAGCATGCTAAAAAATGAACCGATTTTGGAATCGCAAATTGCATTGGAATTGCAATGAAGTGCACTTCAACTTCATAACAAGTGAAAAATGAATAATTTCAAATCATACAACAATTTGAATTTCTTTTATACACTATCTACCATTTCATAGAGAACCTTTGGAAGATAGTCAAAGTTTTTTTGCAATGGGGTGAAAAACAAGCAAGAAATCATACAAGAAATTCAAGTGGTATGTTATCAAATATCTCTTAAGCAATTGTGAAGGTTCATTTCTTATATGTATTATTGAATACAAGTTGTAACTTTCACAAATGTTGGCAACACTAGATAGTACATAGTGTATAGAAAACATCAAACTCTTTGTATGAGTTTCAATTACATATGTGTGTTTGTAATGATGATAAAATAGACTTTGGTGTGATTCCAATGCAATTCAAAATTCAAAGTTCCATTCATTTTTGAGTGCACACGGGCCTCCCAAAGTTGACCTAATGTCAACAGGATGCAAAAATTCGTAAGGTTCCTGTACCCAACTGTACACATGATTTACAGAAAAAGACATGAATGGTTCTGGGACGATGACAGTCTTTTCTCTCAGTGTAGAGTAATTTCATAAAAAAAAATTCAGTGGCAAAGGTTATCGTTGCTAGACATGAAACATGTGATGCCGCAAGGATGCACTGATCTCGCAGTTGGTGTGAATTCCAAGAAAAATAAATTGAGAATGGGTAATTGGTAAAGCCGAGAGTCAAACCGTAATAATACTATCTTCAACAAATGTCCCCACAATCACATAAGAATACATGTCACCTAAGTTTCCAAATCTCATGTACTCTTACTTTTGCTTGAACTTATTAGCATGGGGTGGAAGTATGGCTAAATGTCTAAGGCCACTGATCTTTAAATGCAAATGGGGTTGTCTACTATCACTAATAGTGGTCTTTAACCTACCACTTTGAAATTGCATAAGCAATTCATGTAGAAATAAAAATTTGATCTCAACTCCTACACCCATGAATCTCTCCACAGTTCTTTAGCAGTCTCCCAAAATCAATCGTACAGATTGCTTAAATTGTTTAAAGTGACGCAAATAGCATCCTCTACCTTATGCTTAACAAGTTGGGTCCACAGACAGAATTAAATGCATGATTTAGGAGACCTGCACAATTTCAGTTGTACCGAGCTGGTGTCCACAGCCGTTAACAAGTGTCATTTTCAGCAGCTAGAGGACAACGGTTGAGCGGGGAGGAAGTCACCTCACCATGCCCTTTCGGTGAGGATAAACTACGATCAAAAAAGCCATTGAAGACCCAAAACATAGATGGAACCATCAAACTCATCAGCATAAACCTGGTAGATTTCAACGGGAAGGCTTCATCCAAAATGGACAGCAGCAAATTTATTCACGAGCTATAACTGATCCCGAAAAAATAATAGAGAACAGCGAGAGAATCACCTAATAAATCTCACAATAAAACTACCCTTGATGTTTAGGGTTTGGGTTCAGCGCCCCGCCTATACTTGAGTTCGGTCTGGGCTTGAAACCCCTTAGCATCCTCAATCATAGTGTCAAAAACTTCTAAAAGAGAATCCAGGCCAACAGTATCAGGCTCCAGCATTTTCAACGCACACACAATGCTCTCCACAGTTGACAAGCAACCTATTTTCGGTTCCCGTCTCACAGAGCCGTACATACTTGGTTCTGAGGGAAGCAAATTGTAGTGCTGCAGCTTGTGAAGCCAGAGATTCTCAAAGTAAATCCGCTTGGCCTTGGGCCAAGTCCCATCCAACACAATCAAGTGAGTAGGGCACTCGTTTCCCTCACAAAGCTCTGGTACGAGATCAACGGCCTTGTCACTCGGAAACAGCAGTCCAGCTCCAGGAGGCAAATTCATCCACGAAGGAATGTCAGAGGAGTTTGCAGTTACCTGGTCAGGAGTGTCCCCCTCCCCGAGGTCTGATGTCAGAGGCGGGAACTTTTTCCTGCCTTTGTTGCCAACCCTTCCAGTAATGCTGCGTTTGGAGCCTGGAACTTTGTCCCGAATTCGGAACGAAGAGCTTCCCTCCGCCTCGGGAATAGACAATACTTCGATGTTACGAAGGCTCAAGGCAGCAATCCGTGCAGTTCCCAAGTGATGGTCCTTCTCCTCTGGGTGTTGGAGAATGGTGATGCCAACTTTGTTGTCGACAATTGTCTTGATTCGAACACAAATGCATAGCGACTGCGCTTTTCGGCATGTGTGGCAAAATGCCCGGCGGGGCTTGAAGCTGGTGCTGGTGCAGTCATCGCCAACCACACCGTTCTCATTGTAAGCATCGGACTGCACCTCTAAACGCTCCTCAACTAGTTCGGATGTTACAGGGAGGGTGTCTTCCATTGACAGCTTTGGTACGTTATACACGAGCTTCAGTCCTTCGCCTGCCTTGGAAGAATCGCCGAGAATTGAAAATTTTGCCATCTTTTGTGACAAAGCTTTACTCGGTTGGAATAAAGAATTACATAACCTAGTATTGAGGAGACACGGCTTCGTGAAAAGATCAGCTAAGAGCCCATAACATCCCATTCAGCCAGGAGGAGTGTCCAAGGCTTAGTAGCCAAGATATACCTGCCTGCTAATCAAACTTCAAACTACATCGATGTTCCAGGAAGGTCCTCAACCATTAAGATTCTGCAATAGCACAAAATGCCGCCCCTCTCTTCTTACCTGCACAACAAATATAGTGTACCATCGAAGCCATCGGATTAAAAAGGAGGCAAAAGAAGAAATCATTGTCATGACATAGCGTGGAATTCAAAACCTATTACTACATCGAACTGTAAAATGCTGAAGAAGCTCGAATCTCGGATACAAACTCGTCAGACACGAGAACCTCTGTTTGCTGTCAAATTCACTCACTTCTGTGCGTGCAAGAGAATTTGCAGGGTCGCACAAAATCGAGGACATCAAATCTCACAATTCCTATGAATCTCACAATCAATCTCGCAATTCCTATGAATCTCACAATCAAGCTCACAATCAGTTTCACGATAAACCCTAAACCTTAACTTACAACCAAACTCACCTTCATAAAACGAACTGTCAGCAGAATGAGCCAATGTCGAAAAAACAGACTCAGCAAGAAATTCCGATACTGGTAAGCTTCTTTGCCATCCGTAGCAGCAATGACCACTCAAGTTTTGTGTGACCACATTGTTATGTACAGCTCCAGACCTCCAGCCCTCCCCTAATTAAACCCTAAACCGGGATCCTAACCCTAAAGGGTTCCCAACTTCGGGAACCACGGCTCTTATCCTCCCAGGAGCTTCATGCAAGATGAAGAATCTCACAGTTTAAACAAGCGCTAGCACGAGGATTTCGGTGGGAAGCCTACTCCAATCTTTGGTGATGGAGCGTGTTTTAGGGTTTCAAAACCAATTGGTCCGAACAGGAACCACTTGCTAATTCTGGCGAATTTACAAGTGAAAAAAAAAATACTTTTCAAGGACAGCTGAACCTCGCAGCATCGAGAATGCGGACCATTATAAGATCACCGTCACTGCACGCCAGCATTCCGCAACACCGAATGCGAAAATCAGAGGAAGAAGAAGAAGGACGAGTGCATGAAGAGCAACAACAATGAAAAATTGCCAACAACCGGAGCTGCAAGATTGAGGGTCGAACAGAATGAGGACGTGCTGGCGAAGAGAAAGAGAAAAAAAATTTGGACCATTTCTCGATTTGTGCGTGTCATCCTTGCGCAGGGGCCATGCTAATCTTCTCTGTATCGTTCCAATTTTATCAGATGTCTCCGAAGAGACGAAGGAAAGACGTGAAGCTGCTCCTCATATACCAAGTGGATACTGTGACTACAAACGATATGGGTTCTGTTCTAATGACGTGAAGGCTCATTCAACCGTGGAAGGACGCGGCCCCCATGACCAAGTTGGTGCACTCTTTGTTTCTACAGCTATCCATTGGACCTTTTAGGTTTGCAATGTCCTTGCAACGTTAAGATGGAAGTGTGTGAAACCAACTTGAACCTTGACCCGATTTAAAAAATATATAGGTGTAAACAGTCCAAAATGTTCTAAATGTGTACATGAATGAAGTTTATGGTACATGATGAAGTTGAGTTCAAAATTTTCATGTATGCTTCAAAAATTCATAGTATATTCATACTTATTCAGAAATTTATAGTTTTTTCTTGAAAATTCATGATTCTCAATTGCTGAATGGTTCATGTTACACCCTATATTCTCTCTAAAATGGCCAATGCAATTCCATACTTTTAATTGTTGAATGATTTATGTTACAACCTATATTCTTCTTATAGTGGCTAATGCAATTCCATACTCTCAATTCCAAAAAAATATTCAAATATCATAAGAACCAACATCATGTGCATGTTTGTCAAATTGTGAATATTTTAAATTTTGTAAGTATCAACTTCCTTCAATATTTGTATACAACAATTTGAAATGATATATAACAATATGCCAAAGCGCAAAAAGTTATTTTGGATTTTTTTTTAAAATTTGACAAAATATAAAGTAATTCCAAATTATAATGAAAAAAATTGGTCTTTAGACATGGCTAATTTTGAAATTAGTTTTCTTTCAAATTAAACCTAATTTTTTCTTCAAACTTCCATAATAATGTGTTATATACCACATACTGCAACTTTTGTATATCTACTTTTGAACTTTGGCCACTGATGCTTGTGGTATAGTTGTTTGAATGAAAAAGTTTCAAATCTATGCTCTGTTTTGTTTTTCACCTTAGAAGGCATGTAGTTCTTCTCTGGGAAAAAAAATCAATCAATTACAATTGTAAAATAGCAACAAATAAAGTGAAAGATTTTGAAGCTAGAATCTACAGTTAACCCTATACCATTGCTATGGACATTAAGTGTTCAATGGATGACAAAGAATCCTTTTATGTAAAACAAAAGTGCAAATGTTCATCCTTAGAATTTTGTGAGAAAAGATAGTCTTACACAGTAGTTTGACCTCCAATGAGTGCTCTTGATTTTTGTCAGCAAATGATTCACATGGTACCAAAAAGGATGATTTCCAGTGACCAGCTTGTCCTTCCAGGGTTAGATACTACCGGAATTTAGAGTTTTACAAAAGCATTGAAATTTCCAGCCTTCCATGTAATGATCACCGCTGAAGATGATCCTCAGCTTCGTTACTGTAATCTCAAACTAAGCCTCCTTCAAGTACCTTACCTTGCAGTAGGCAACAATATCTCGTTAAAGTCTACGAAAGCATTCGTAACAAGCACAAGTTGTGAATGTCCACTCGTACAAGAGAGAAGATACTAAAACCGGCTCCTCTAAAGACCCCTGTTACCAACAACCCCTCAAGTATGTACACTTGATTGGACTTATTAGCAAAATGGTGTAAACATGACTTGGTTAAATGTCCATGGCCACTCATCTTTAAATGTAATTGGGGTTGTCTACTGTCACTTATAGTGACCTACAACCTCCCACTTTGAAATTGCATAAGAAATTCATACATAATGAAAAAAGTTTGATCTGAACACATTTGGCTCTTGTAACCAAAGACCTCTCCACAGCTCTACATATCACCCCAAAATCACACCCATACATATATTAAAATGCTTCAAGAGACGCACATAGTATCCTCTACCTTTAGTTTGACCTATGAACCTATAAACCTATGAACCTACTATTTGACAACATATACAAAGGACCTACACATAGAGGGTACGTGAAGGAGCTGGAGCTCTAGGAGCTGTTTCTCGTCATAATCTCGCAAGAACCTCACAGGACAAGAGGTCACAAGGCTAATAGCGCTCAAAAGAGCCATTGAGGTAGGAGCTGGATCGCAGAACGGGCACCCGACGACGACCTGACAACATCTCCTTCATGCGGGCTAGTTGTAAAACAAGCTGACCTATTTTCTGCAGTTCCATTAAATACACCATGGTCAACTTCCAGCTTAACATCATATTGCAGAAACCGCAAACATGCTGCAATTGATTTACTGATATAAGTTAACTCCAGAAGATTAAGAACAATTTCAGAAAGACATACCAAAAGCCAGATATTTGACATATCTCAGTGCTATTAAGACCTACTTATCATTATCAAATAAAATAAGAGAAAACCAATTCTCCTGGTAAAACATGCGTATCAAATATCCACAACTTCCAGCTTTTGACCCTGGTTCGAGTGGACATTACGCATTCCCTTACGGCATCAAATTTCATGCACAAGGAGCTAGCTTAGTCACATGCTTTCGAAACATGAAGATGCGTAACCTTTAAAAAATCATGAATTTTGGATCAAGGGAAATTGTGAAGTGAAAGAAAATAAATGCATACGATTTTGCACCTGCGAGAAGTGGCGCCAATCATTTTAGCTGACGGAAGCAAACCAAACTACAAACTCTACTAAATTGTCACAATTAAGAACTGCAGACCCACATGTGATAGCTAATGACGGCAAAGTATAAGCCTACCTTAAAACGGAATAGCTAATATCAGCCTACCAACACATCACCATTAACATCAAGTCGTCAAAGAAGCACTGACATTGGTAGACTAAACATCAAAGTAAGCATACGCATAACATTATCGATCAATTCTAAAAAGGTCCCTCCTGACATTCCGTTCTCTAATACCTAAGGGGGAAATCTCTGGATTATTAAACATGTTCCAAAACATGCCATTAGAACGACACTGGAGAAAATGAAAATATGAAACAAAATCCCTTAGTGCCTTGGCAAAAACAATCCACTTAAAAAAATTGAGCTAATAATAATAATTTCAATAGAATGCTATGGGATCAAAAAAATTACCTCTTCCTTTAGATGGAGGCGCAACCGCAGCTGCTGGTTTTGACGTCGCTCGTACTGCCATCGGTGTCCGAGGATAACAAGACCCATCACAGCAGCAGCTAGAGCAATGGACCAGTATGTATTCGCTTGGCGACCATGCACGCCCCGTAAGGCAGCTTGCTTGTTCCACCAGATTTCAGAAGCACGATCCTGTCCAAGAGCAGCAGACTCTGCACTTCCTTCAAGAGGAACACCCATCTTATCCATGCCAGCTGTGCAATTAGATAACATAGGTCAGAGGGCAAGCTTTCTATCCAAGAAAGAAAGAGAAAGAAAAAACGAAAGAAAAAAAGTGTTTTTTCCGAGCTCCGCTACACAGTCGGCCGTTTTTCTCAACGTGCAAGATGGAAAAATGCAGCATTGATAAATAATCAAATAAATTTTCAGTGTTCTTAAATATGTTCTCATTTCAGGATTTTCATGTTACTTTTTATCTAGATCGCACATTTCACTACAAGAAGACTGTTTCAGGAAATTTTAGAAAACATGATGAAGAGAATCTTCCCAACAATTCATAGGGAGGTCTTCCTATTATGGTCACAGTGTTTATTTGGAGGACTCCCCATGATACACATGGAGGACTCCATATGATCATTATGAAAGTTCCTAAAGCAATCTAACCTAGTTTCTCTAACCCTAAAATATTACGGAAACAACAAACACGCTCACACGTGCTAATGACTCACCTGAAAATGAGTCTGGAGATGAGAAAGCAGAGTGTACCAAAAACATCTCATGCTCCGCACTTGCAAATGCATCTGGCTCACCTTCACGCTGAGATGTGATATCACCAACCATCTCATCAGTGAGATTCAGCCGAAACGAATTGTCGCGACTGACGATAGATGGAGAGAATGGAGCAGACACGCATGAACCTAATAATGGACCCACTTGCTGTGAATTAGGTTCCAGCCCGTCCTTAGTTTCAGGAGCATGAGAGTCTGAATTGCTTGCACTACTTCCAAGTCCACTGCCTTCGTACTCTAGAAGTTCATGTCCTGCGCCAAAAGCAAAAAATAAGTAAGAACATCGTGACTATCAAAAATCAAGACAACCATAGTATACAATATTAATCTTCATTTGTAGGACTGGCCTAACCCGCGGAGAGCACTCCGACCAGCACTGATCAGACACAGCGGAAACCTGACGTATGAATTGTGTCCCGAAAAAATGTGCCCAGCTGCGTATTTAGACAGTTCCACACATGGATGGCAACAAGCTTAGGACAATTTTCACACCATTTCTACGTCAGATTCAAGTTGCGAGAGAAGGTTTGAAGACCAAAATTTAGTTTAACATTTCCTCATCAACGATTCCTAAGTATAGAAAGAATGAGAGCATATTATCCTGACAAGCTTCTTAAGATGTCATTCCAAAAAAAAATCCGAATTCTGCTTATACTTGGCCCATACCTTTGAAATCGTATCAGATGATATTTTTTACCTAATTCAGTGCAACTGATATTGAGGGAATTACATGAATTCCATTTTAATTTAAGCTTCTTGTGCACGCATACCCTAAAGAATGTTCAGTTTGCTCAGCTAATAAAGAAAGCGACAAATTCGGATCTGAAGTAGCGAGGATTCTAGTGTATTTATTAGAACCTAGCGTCAACGAAATCAAGCCAGGGGCCCCGTTTCGTTGTCTGACTGTCTGTCTGTCCCGTGTAGAGTTTCATAAACTTTAACAAACAGGCCCATATCATCAATTCAGCTCTTTAACCAAACAAAAAAACAAAAAACAAAATTCATATAATTTCGGATCTGGCTTGATCCTCAAACCCACAAAACTTCATTTCAGTCCATTTCGCAAGTTCTTATCCTTTCAAGGGTTAAAATACTGTTGCAATGACACAAGATAAAGTTGCTAAGCCAACCCCAGTACCTATAATTTTTACCATGATCCCCAATCCAAACCTCAAAATCCAAAAAGATCAAACTCAAGGTGATACCCAAACCCTAAGAACTCCACGAACGAGAAAATCGGTACCAAAATTCAACAGGATGCGAACTCAAAACCAACCTGGCGAGCGAGGCTCCATCCAATCCAACTTCGACAGCTCATGGCAACTCTCCGACATCAGAATCCCACGAGAAAAGTCGATCTCTTCCACCTGCTTGCTTGCGGGAATATCCTCCACCGCAGCAAAAGTCGCACCATCCTCCGCTGCTGGTGTCGGTTTCGCCACAGGCAATTCCTCACTGGTGAGCAACTCCGGGGGTTTCGAAGGAGACGTCGGGGTAGCGAAGTAGCCGGAACGCACGTTCGAAAGCACAGCAGCCCCTGTCCAAGAGCACCATACAAACACACACAATTTCTTCAACCCTAGACTTCAAGATCAGAACACATCCTGTCTTCTACTAAAATCAGACTCACAAATTCAGAAATTTCTGATTCAGAAATCTCTCAATACAAAATACTTCAAACGCTCAAGCTTAAGTCATGGAAAAAGGGATACGTACCTCCACCAGGAGTTTCACCGAGAGCTTCATCGGGAGTTGCGTCCCGAGCTCCATCGCCACCTGAATCCCCAGCAGCGGCGTCGGCGTCAGCGTCGGCGGAGCTCGATGCCGACAAGGAGTGGGACGAGAGAGCGCCGGTGACGAGCTCCCAGTCGTTGCCGCTGCTTGCATCACTCATGATCCCCGAATTCGCTGAAACGCACGGAAATTGGCGAAATTTGGGCGAGAAAGCAGGAGAAAAATTTCTCTGTGCGAATTCTTTGCAAAGGTGAAAGCTTGATGAGATTCAGCAAGCGGAAGAGCGAGGATTCCCGTGGGGAGGAAGGCTGAAGCTCCCTACGCACGAGCAAGGCCGGGGGACGGGACGGTGTGAGGGGCAATAGTAGAAGAGTCTGATGGCAATACGAACACTCAACCGGCCACGGCTAAGCTGGGATGGCATGCCTGCCGATTGGGGACCGCCTATTCATTTTTTCATTTTCTGGGTTTTCTTTATTTGGGTACACCGTAAATAGTGAAATTAGGTTGCCTTACCCCAAGAAAGTTACTTTACAAGTCATTGAAGCTAACAATTACTTTTCATAGATATTTTCATTTGTGGGGCAACCTAATTTCACTATTCAATATAGTTTTTTTGGGCTCTCCTTTTTTTGGAAATTTGAACACCAAATTACACTAGTTTGCCCTGATAATGCGTGTGAATTTTTTAATCAGAGTCATACTATTCTAAATTAGTGCAAGTTGAAATATCACAAATTCACAATTGTACATTGTACTAATTAGTGCAATATCACATTATACCAATTTACGCAAAAACTCATTTTTATGTGTGGTGACAATAATTTTCTAAGTGATGTTCATTTTCTGGCCACATGGGATTGACCGCCTTCTTATTGCCCCTGCCAAGGATAAATATAAAAAATTGCCCCTTGTTTTTTGTTTTTTTATGTATTTCATCACCTCTCCTATCTAGTTCAGGGTATGTGAATTCAAAATTTTAAAATTTATTATGGGTGGCAAATAAGAAATTCCAATGTCTTTTCAAGGGATAAAACGTAGGGATAATGAGGGGCAATAAGGGGGTCAATTCACCTTGGCCCTCATTTTCCCTGTCATTAGTAGGTCAAATCAATGTATTCTACATGAAGGACAATTTTTGACACAATTTGTTGTATATGAGGGTCAATTTTAGCAAGGAGTTTCCAAAAGCGAATTTCAATTGTTGGATTTTGAGAGGTTCATATCCTCTTAAATTGATCACAATTGGAGATGGCATGTAATACATTCTAACAGAAGATACTGAATTTGACTATCATGTAGGGTGAGTTATTTTTGTCAAAAGTACCTTGTGTAATCGTGTGATTGGTTTACGGTGTTGTGAACCCTTGAAAGTTTGACGTATAAATTCAATTTTGACACTTCTTTGGAAAAACTGACTTTCTTGTACGATATGCTTGATTTATATCCAAATGAGTTTTAGACACTAATTTGCCAAAATTAAATGTTTACAAATAAAAAATCAAATAATAATCATTGTATTCCATGTATTCCATTACTTCATCAAAAAAGAGTTTTGTGGATTCTCGAAGGTTAGGTACATTTCTTCTATGTTTTAGACATATTATGCATGAATATAGTATTATTGCAATTACAAATTCAAATGTATAGAATAATAGAAAATGATTTTCCCTCTGTCCCAAAATGATCTTCTGATTAGACAAAATGCTCAAGATTAACCCCTAAAGGACCAACATGCTTTTTTTGGCAACGTAGAAATTTTGGGCAGGTATGTGTGATTGGAGATTTGCATACTGTGGGCTGAATTTTTATAGAAGGTCGGGACGAATAATATCTTTCATATGCACCAGATTTCATGACATTTGGAAGTACGAGTCAAAAATTATGGCCTAATATGTTGTTTGTTTCTCAACTCAGGCAGTCCGGGTAGATAAAAAAAAATCACTTTTTTCAAAAATAAAAATTTGAAATTGGTTTATTAAATTTACATATATATGGAAAGCTTTGGATCATTCCATTTTGATCAATGAGTCAAACGTTATGAGGATTTTTAGTTTGTGGGCAGTTATGGATTGTCTACTCTAAAATAAACTTTGAGGTCGTTTATTTCACTCAATTTTCAATATTTTTCAAAAAAAATAAAATTATAGGATGTAGATTGTTTATTACAACATTGCAACCATTGGGATTGGCATTTTTCAATTCCATAATTAACTTCTTAACAATTTAGTGTTTTGAACCATTCTCTACTTCTTTCTACTTACTATTTTTTTCCTATATGTTATACAATTCCAAATAATCTGAAAATTTTCAAGCATGTAGCCAACTTGCCCTGAAGAATGAATCCAAAGAAGCACAACCATTTTATAAATTTTTTCATAATAATCTGACCTTGTGAAGTGAAGTTGCCCGGTTTTTCGCAGGGCCAAAGAAAGGACTTTTGCCACTTCAAACGCTGATATCTTCCAATCTACACGATGAAAATTTCTGAAATTTTTTCCACATATTCTCAAACCAAAGTACTACAAGATCATATGGTTACATGCGTCCAAAAATGATATTTTTCAAGAATTTGGTACTTGTACTAGAAATGACAGTTTTAGAGCATTTTTGGTGAGAACATAGTCAAGGAACTTTAGGGGTTAAGGCAGAATATAACATTATTTCAACTTGTTTCAAGTTATAAGTAGGGTTTGGTGCATTCCTATCATTTTGAAACTTTGAGTTTTGGAGCCCTTTTCAGAAAGTAGTTTATGAGCACTGAAAAGTGGATTTTTTTCGGCATTTTCAAGGATCACCCACATAGCTAGTGAAGAACCTCGATTGTTTGTACATAATGTTAACTGACCCCTTTAGTCATTCCCAATGCGATCACTCCAAGAATTGTCGCTAGCCTTCTTCCTCCTACATTACAACATGCATTCAGAAGATCATTTTGGGACAAAAAAATTAAGCCGGGGAATTGAAAGATAATTTTATTTGGGTTGAAAGAAGTATTATTTTTTATCATGTTAAATAAGAAAAAAATGAATTAATTTTCACCTCCTTGTGAAGATGCATATCAATTGTTCATACCCCTCCTCTAAATCCTTCATAATGATATTAAGTAAATCTCAACAATATAAAACCCAATATAAGGTGTGTTATTCTTGTTCATTGTGCTTTATAGTTATTCCTTTGAAATAGTCTTTTGCATAACATACCTATTCGCTATGAACGTTAGGGAGTTGAAGGCATTTTTTGTGTACGTTCTTTCTTCTTTTAAGCCTTTGACTCTAGCCTTTAATGCATTTTTACTCAACTTATTGCTTAAGAGTTGATGCACATATAATTATACAAAACACAAGGCTTTATTACACAACTCATATTGCAGTCACCAAACAAACATCATCTAAAGTAGAAATATCAATAATAGTAACCACCTTTTAATGGCAGAGTAGGGGGTCTTGAAACTAATAATGAAAAAGATTTGATTTGTTCACACTTGATTGGCTTATACTTGATTAGGAACAAATTCTAGAAGTAACTGTTTTAGGTGAAGCTATGAGACAAGAATGGAATTTAGATGAAGAATTCACATTTATATTGAATAAAATATTCATTTTTAAGCACAAAAATTTATTTATTCAATTTTTGCATTCTTCCATATTTTTATTTTTGCACACATTGAGTTCAATTTTTCAAGCAAGTCCCTATATCCTACAGTTTGAAATGCTTATTATAACCATTTACTAATGTGCCCTATGCCTTTGCCAGTCAAAATAAAAATAAATGTAATTTACTAATTTTTTAATTCATAAAAAATTTGAAATTCAATAGCTTTCACAACATAAGTGCAAACAAAGCCCATGTACCCCTCCTTGCCGAGGACTTTTTGATGGTACCAAAAATGCGACTGAAGGATGCACAATCTAAGAGATTTCATTATAACAAACAAACAAAACAAACATCCTAACTTAAAGTAATAGATGGATGGTATTCCTGCCTTATACCCAAGTCAATAATATTGTACTCTTCTAAAATGAGTCATCAAGGTGGTTTACACCCATTCAAGTCAATAATATCGTACTCTTCCAAAATGAGTCATCAAGGTGGTTTACACCCATTCAAGTCAATAATATCGTACTCTTCCAAAATGAGTCATCAAGGTGGTTTACACCCATTCAAGTCAATAATATCGTACTCTTCCAAAATGAGTCATCAAGGTGGTTTACACCCATTCAAGTCAATAATATCGTACTCTTGTGAAAACCAACATTCATTTAGAACCTGCCTACAAGTGTTTTTGTTGTGAACACTTGTGCAACTTGGCAGTCACTTACGTCTTGATGCAATATGACAGGACACTTCACATGTCTTGATGCACAGCTTAACTTCTTCTTTTTTTTGGAACAAATGGGAGATCTACTGCATTAAAAAGAAACATATAGCTTAACATTCACATAAGGTAGGTCCATAAATCACCCATTTAAGAGCCGAAAATTAATCTAGGGAGGTTAAACTTCTTGAAATATATTTCAATAGATTTTCCTTGAAAGAGAATTGAAGTTGGCATCTAACCAAAATCCTTTCAAAGTTGTTTGGAACTTCGTGGAATTAGTTATGAATTTTTAAAGTTAAAAACGCAGTACACTAACAACATCCACCTCCTGAAATGTACACTATTTGCACATTCCTGGTGTAATGAAAAAGCAAAATGTAAAAATAGTGCGCAGACGCTTTTAGAGCCCAAGCGCTTTATGCACCTTCTACCTTAAACATCTATGTTTCAACATCTCTCATTCTATCAACATTTCATATACATTAGTTGAGACATTGACACACTGTCGATCTGTAAGTTACAGCAAAGTACTCTTTTCATTTGTCCATCTCATGCCCAAAACTACGGTTCATCAATCTCACATCTGGAACTTTCTATGCACCTGTGAAATGATTGAACACTGTTCAGCTGAGCAGAAAATTTACCCCAATCTTTGACAGTCCATTTTGCTAATCCCCAAATGCCCACTGTACAACAACAGATTCACTAAACCACTGTTCTCCAAACTACAATAAGATACACCTGTCAATTCATGGTTGTGTCTTGTAAGCTGGTGTGGACGAGGTTGTCGTGTTCCCGCCTCCAACGCCACGATCTGCATTCCAAATCAAAATCATCATTTAATCAGGTTGAGAATTCTACAAATTATGACAATGTATTTTGGGTGACGAGTGCCACTTAGCAGGGACAAATTTCACTCACAGAACGTAAGCTAGAGCATAAGCCACCACATGCACTTCAATCTAGTGAAAATGAAAGTCTTAAGCGTGCAATTTCCCCAACTCATTATCTAGGATAAGCCTCTCCATCCTCTGGACAAACAATGCAACTCACACACAAACTGACTTTCATATGACAAGCTACTCAATGGAGTAGCTTACCCTACACAAATCGCAAATACAAGAGATCCGAAAAGTTGAATAAAACATGCTTCTTCTCCTTAACCTCGATGGAACTTAAATTTGGATATAGAGAGCACGTTTCTATCTCAACTAATCCCTCCCATTTTGAGACCCTCAATTGAGCATGATTAGACCCAAATCCAAATGAATAATGGATTTTATGATCAGTGATGTGAAAGTAGTGCCTCGATCGGCATGATTTTCCTCATAACAACGCTACCTGGTCCAAAAAAAAGTTCACAAAGAGAGGGGAAAAAAAGTAAACTCTGAAACGGCAGAAACTTATTTTATGAACACCCATACGGTATTTCTTACCTCCAACTTTGGGCGCGTTGTCAGAATGCGCAGGAAACGTGTGCTGCAAATCTTCCCCCGATGCTTTAGGAGATCCAGTGAACAACGAGCTCATAGCACCAGAAACACGATCAACAATACCAGGCTGCTGCGTACCTGCAGCGGTATTCGGAGAAGTAGGGCCCAAGCCCAAAGTGGCCTTCGCCTTCTCCATCATGGTTGGAGCATTGGGGTCAGTAGGCTGGTTCATTCCGAGCGCAGTCTTCCCCCTCTCCGTCATGGTTGGAATACTGGGGTCAGTAGGCTGGTTCATTCCAAGCGCATTCTTCGTCTTCTGCATCATGGTTGGAGCATTGGGGTCAGTAGGCTGGTTCATTCCAAGCGCAGTCGTCGTCTTCTCCGTCATGGTTGGAGCATTGGGGTCAGTAGGCTTGTTCATTCCAACCGCAGTCTTCGTCCTCTCCGTCATGGTTGGAATACTGGGGTCAGTAGGCTGGTTCATTCCGAGCGCAGTCTTCCCCCTCTCCGTCATGGTTGGAGCATTGGGGTCAGTAGGCCGGTTCATTCCAAGCGCAGTCTTCGCCCTCTCCGTCATGGTTGGAACACTTGGGTCAGTGGGCTTGTCAAGTCCAAGAGAAGCTTTAGTCTTCTCCACCATGGTGGGAGCATTAGGGTCAATAGGAGACTGCTCATGAGGTGTGCCTTCAACCTCAGTATAGTACCCCATTGTGGAGCCTACAGCCGCTGCAGCACCGCCTATGGTCTGCTTCACATGACCCAAAATGCCGGGCGATGGCTGGCTTGGGCTGGAATGGGGCTCGCGGTTCCCTGGCGCGCCCTGTAACACGAACCAAGTCAGTTACCATTGCTGCAAGATCACCGTCCAAAAACAAAACAAAACATTTTAATTCAAAAATTCACGGTATTTCTAAAATTTCACAAAAAGATCTGAAATGAAAAGTGACATCTAGAAGACATGTGAGTCCATCTCTGAAAAAAGAATGTGAAGAAATCAATCCATGTATAGTTGCAAATTGAGAGCATAAAAAGTGAAGAATGTTGAAGTTTAAAACATAGCCCTCTCCTTTCAGGGTTAGGAACACATCCCATGAATGCAAATCTTGGAGGGTATGTCCCTAAAACTAACTCAGGTACTTGTGCCTTAAATACATGTGTAAGAGACGATTCTCTGAAGAATGCGTACCTCTGTTGTGGATGTAGCAGAGGGTTGTTGGCCACTATGATCGCTGGGGGAGTTCTTCGTGCCCGACGATGGAGCTGAAGAAGGTGTAAAGTCCCGGTCGTGAGTCTCACGTGGCGGGGGGTGCTCGGGTGTCATCGGCGTGTTTTTCACGGTGGTGTAGGGCGTGGAGCCGCCGACGTTGTACCCCGTCTCAGGCCCTGGTTTCTGCCATCGAAAAATTCAATCAGCAAAGTAAGAAATTGAAGAAAGGACGCCAAAATCACTTCCACATTCATGCCAAATTCAATGGCAACTATCTCCTAACATAGAATGTTCACTTAGAGGAGCTACCGGTAGATCATAGTAACTTCCAAAACACAGTTCTATCATTCCAAAATGTAGGACGTGATTGCTTCTTGCTGTTGCTATGTTTTGTCACCTTTCTTGAAACTTCCGAAATGAATCTTAGGGGTCTCCTCATTCTATTGATACTCTTTGTGACCTTTCTTGAAGCTTCCGATATGAGCACTTAGGGATTACAGTAACGTTAAATAGCAAGAATGAAAGACGTAAAAGGAAACTAACCCCGGGATTCTCATCGGAGCTGTAGTCAGAGCCGCTGTCGCCGTTGTTGCCTTGACGCTTCTTGTGTCCCGGCCTATGCACTTTGCCCTTCACGCCCTTCACCTTGGCCTTCAACTTCGATGTCAAAGACTTGCCTTGCGACTCGCCCTGCGCTGGGTCTGAAAATTTTACAACCCACCATAGCCACACAGACTCTCAGTTGCTAACCCTGCATAATGTCCCGAACCTCTGCTTTCTGACCCACTTCAAACTATTCGCCAGAAATGGCTAGAATGCAAAGACCACTACCCTACAGAGTTTTAACAAAAACTTCAAATTCTAAGAAGATGTCAGAAGATGTGAAACTTGCTTACCCATGCTGCCTGAAGTGATGCAAGAACGCGATGTCTCAGTCCCTCTGAAATGTACTACACAATGGAGAATTCAATTCAAAGAGTTTCGGAGTACAAGCGAAGAACCAACACTGAAAAATGCAAACTGTTGTGTGTTTTCGAATGTATTTGTAACAAGTCGGTGGACCGGAAAGACTGGAAATGGGAGTAGCATCTGAGATTCAGTATCTTATGATGGACTTCGGAGAAGACTAGCGACGGAGGAGGCGATGAGGTGGGGTGAGGGCCAAGTGGCAGTCGGATGGCTTAGTGCAACACGTGGCTGGGACCAACCACTCGTCCAGTGATCCACTTGCAGGGCGTAGATTGGTTGAAGAGACTTACTACTTTGTGTAATTAATAATAATAATAAATAAAATTTTAAAATTGTCAGGAAACACTTGTAAGAAGACTTCAGATATCTTTGAACCATCATTTCTCACTTTAGTTCCGATAGGCTTTTTGGACTTTGGCATTTCGAACATGTGGAAAAGTCGGTGATTTCACCACCGACCTTTGAAGGCTTCAACAAATGGGCAATTTGTGTAAGTTAGAAAATGGCTGGCCTATTGTCTTGTGTACAAGTTGCAGAAGCTGCAGAGCATCACGTACTGAATATGGAAATTGATTGGTGTGGAGAGGCTTGGGTAGGTCTAGTTGTGTCATTCTTTCTTTCAATCTCTGCAACAAAAGCTCATACTGTATCTGGGGTTCACCTTCTATTATATATAATAAACCGATTTGCTCTGCAAAATCAATCTCCTTGTCGGTGGAGCATGGTCAGAGCAATCCATTCATCTACTGGGATCTTCAAAGCCCAGCACAAATCTCTTCTATCTCTTCTATTAAGGGTGCACGGGCTTTGTTTTGTGGCATTTGGACCTTGGAGCTACGGTGGAAAAGTTCTGGGTTCTTGAGTTTTTTTGGTTTTGAAAATGACTTTTACTTTTGTTTTGGTTGTGGCAACGACACAGGGCTACACTAGTCTCTTCTATTAAGTTTGCATGGTATATTCTTCTATATTTAAGTGCCATACTTGTTTTGTTTGTCACGATGAGATCTCCTGGACAGTGCGTCCCCCGGTGGCGTGCTTGGTACTATCAAAAAGCCCTTGGCGAGGAGAAGTGCATGGGCTTGGTTTCGTCATGTTTCGAGTTACGGTGCGGAAGTTAATGAATTTCGAAGTATTTATGGATCAAAAAATTAGAAAATTACTTTTACATTGATTTTGGTCGCGTTCTTGGTCCCGTCGGAAAGCTCTTAGCGAGGAGAGGTGCACGGGCTTGGCTTCGTGGTGTTTGGACCGACGGTGGGAAAGTTATGGGTTTTTGAGTTATTTTTTGTTCTTAAAAGTTATTATGTTATGCTAAATTAGGTATCTTTTGAACCGTGTGTCAATTGATCATGTTTTGGGTACCACTAGAAAGCCTTCAACAAGGAGGTGTGCACGCGCTCTGTTTCGTAACGTTTTAACCTATGGTGGGAAAGTTTAGGATTTTTGAGTTATTTTTTATTTTCAAAATGACTTTTACTTTTGTTTTGGCTGTGGCAAAGACACAGGCTACACTAGTCCATACCTTAAGACAGGCTGTTTGTTTTGTTTGTCACAATGAGAGCTCCCCGACCGTGCGTTTCCCGGGTGTGTGCTCCATACCGTCGGAAAGCCCTCGGCAAGGAGGGATGCATGGGCTTGGTTTCATCACGTTTGAAGTTACGGTGAACAAGTTATTGAATTTTGAAATATTTATGGATAAAAAAATTAGGAAATTACTTTGACTTTGACTTTGATCGCATTCTTGGTACCGTTGGAAAGCTCTCGATGAGGAAGAGTGCACGGGCTTCGTTTCACGGCGTTTGGACCTACCATGTGAAAGTTATGGATTTTTGAGTTATAGACCAACGGCACAGGGCTACACAAGTCCATACCTTAAGTTTGGCTATTTGTTTTGTTTGTCATGTTGGGACCTCCCAGACCGTGCGTCCCCTGGTGGCATGCTTGGTACCATTAGAAAGCCCTCGGCGAGGAGGGGTGCACAGGCTTGGTTTTGTTGCATTTGGAGTTATGGTGCAGAAGTTATTGAATTTTGAAGTATTTATGGATAAAAAATTTAGGAAATTATTTTTACTTTGATTTTGGTCACATTCTTGGTACCGTCAGAAAGCCCTTAGCAAGGAGGGTGCACGGGCTTTGTTTCATGGTGTTTGGACCTAGGATGTAAAAGTTATTGAATTTCAAAGTTTTTATTGAATCAAAAAATTAGAAAAATACTTTTACTTTTCTTTTGGCTGTGGCAACGGCATAGGGCACACTAGTCCTCATGAACATAAAGCAGAGATGAATGAAACAGAAATAGCACCAAATACAGGAATCCCATGCTGGTATGATGAATGGTTAACATTTACAGTTCAATGTCTCAACCTGAAACTAAACTCCACTATATCTGCAAACACCTATATGCACACCTCGTTTTCTCTGGCATAAGAGTGCCAACTAATATACAACACACGTCGCTACTGTTCGTAGTATACCGCAAATGAATGACGTATCAATACACGTGAGTGAGAGGTCAGGTAAAGAGGGGAACGTCAGCGTCCCTCGAATCTAAAATAGCACTCTAATACGTGGGCACAGAACCTATCCAATCCCTCCATAACTCGGTTACACCTGCAGCTGTTGCCCTTTGGTCAAAAATCAGCTTTTCTCGTCACCCTTCAGGCTCATGTTGAATAAGCACTCACCAAGATGCAAATGTACGTAAAATCATTGGAATCTGATTCCGTTCCAACCAAAGAATATATGAAATCCAAAATCGCACTCCTACATGAGAGGTATGTAAGTTCCACCGTGGCCTTTCCGTAAAATCAAGGGCCCTGCAGAGTCTGGAACTTTATCCAGGACGTGCATGCAGGAATCCACGATATCAGAAAACCCCGTGGCAACAGTGGCCAGCTGAACGCGGACACGAATATCGCGCACTAGTTTGAGCAGGTACCTCATGGACTTGCCCAAATAGGTCGTCTGTTGCAAAGGCGTTCCCCCGGGGGTCAGCCATTTTGTGATATGGTCCAAGTGATCCCCTCGTGCAGAGACCTCCGCACGGTAGAAACGTGCCAGTTCCATGAGCATGGTGAGAGGCAGAGGGAGCACTTGCACAAACTCCGTCAAGTATTGATCGATGCGTCCTGATTGTAGCATCTGGTTCCATAGCACAGGTACCCACTCGGCAGGTTGGTTGAGGTCATAGGCTTCGGCCACAATCAGCGCTTCTTGGAAACGGGGCTGTTCCACCAGTCGGCGCCTAGCGTTCGTTTCGGTCAAATTGAGCCACGTTAGCTCGGGCATCCGCAGTTGCAGAGACATCACGGACGCTTGTGCACAACACATACTTGTATTCATACCTGCGCCGAAAGAAGAATTGACAAATCAATATTACAACATGGCACTCAGAATGACAATCTAACAATTTAACAATATAAATCACAATCACAGTATAACAATATTATTACTGACAACATTGTGTGAAATTATTAAGAGCTGGAACCTCATTGAGTTCTGCGACTGGTTTGCATACCGGCTGAAATATTTGCATATGCTTCAGCAGCCTCCACGTATAAGCGCATGGACTCCAACACCTCTTCACTATGCTCAGGGTCATTGTAGCCTACCCATCGTTCCACAGATTTATATGCCCGCTCTTTTAATAAAATTGCCATTTCCTGTGGCATATTGAAATGATTGTATACCTGTACACCCGATCCCAAAAACGCAGTTGGTAGAAACTCAGCATAATGCGGTAGCCCAAATTAGGCAGAGTAGAAATATCATCGACAGATCACTAACTCAACAACACTTCAGAACCTTGCTACGTGACAAGTTGCGTAACCATTCTCTCAGTAAATATCCCGGAGAGAGATGGTAATAGAGTTATCAGTATTTGCAAGTCCTAGCAAAATCCAGCACTTGCCCACATGGTCATACAGTACCTGAAGGAAAGCATCTTGGTCAAGAGCATTAAAGCGCTTGAGAGCTGAAAGAACAGCCATGCAGAATCCACGGACAGAGACTGACGAAGCCTCGATGGAGAGATCAAAGAAAGGTTTCTTCTGAAGCAGAAGCTGCAAACAACCATGCTCAATCAACACGTCCAGTATAAAGCGGAGTCGTATAAAGTTGGAGACACCCGTGACGAGTCGTGCTAGAAGAGCGAATTCCCGTTCGTTCACGAATAAGTCCACGCGATTGGAAACCAAGGAAACCAAAACGTCTATCCCGTCCAGGCATGCGGACATTTCATAATAATAATGCGACAAGATGATGAGCTCCACCTGCACCATTGCCCACCCAGCTTATGAGTACGTCGTCAAAAGTAACTTTGAAACGTTAGAATTAATGAACGAGTGCTTCATATTTGGACATACATGCAGAGTTGCTCTTAAGCTTTAGAAAAGCCTCCTAATTTAAGCACTTGAAATACCTCGCACGAGTGAGGAATGTCACGGCCGCTAATGACCAGGCGCATAAGTGCATGTCCAACTTCAGGATCTACTGGACAGAGCTGAGCCCAGTCTTTGAAATCAGAGGACCTCCATAGCAGCGGCGCTGGACCCTCTTCTCTGTATGAAGCTTCCATAAAGCCTCCACGATGTGCTGCCAAAAGTCCCTGAAAGCACAAATTCTACTGAGAATCTGAATATCCTTCCTAGACTCATGCGCAGTATTCATTATAATAATCAACAAAACAGGAAGACATGGAAGATTGGCGCTATGTATGGTTGAAAAGTATGCTGTAGAGTTACCTTTAGGTAAGACTCGGCTAGAATTCTTGCAATTGCTTGGGCAGATATCGTATGCGTATCCACCAACAGCTTAGCTTCGGCGAGAGCTTCTTTCCCCTTAAGAGAAAGAAGCTGAAGCAGCTGGGGAGGGGTTTTGGAAGAGGCTTCTGTAAAAGAGAGACCCAGGAAATGTCCGATCTGAGCCACTGCAGCTATTCTTCGGCAATGTCCTCGTCCGCATTTTTCTCGACATGCATTTGTCAATGCTTTCAATACCTAAATCGTCACCAAAGTTAGTGTCATATGATAATGCAACACCAACCCAGCAACTAGAACTTGAGTGAGTGGTTAACAACCCCAAAGTGCCCAAATGGACAAAACTGGACGCTTCCATGTCTATAGAATTTGAAATAAATTATATAGGAAGCTTCAAGGAGGGTAACAAAATGTACAAACAGAAAGTAGAAATCACACCTAAAGTAGGAACGCTTGATATATGTTTTAAATATTACTATATCAACCATTAGCTTCCAAAGTAGACTTTCCATTTTATCTTGAATACTTAGGGGTTAATATAAAACCCATAGCGTGAGGAAATATGTACCTGCATGGGAGTAACTGAACCAAAACTCTCAAACAGATTGGTAGAACGAAGAGCTTCTACCACTGCCGGATGCAGGAATGCGGGCACCACAGTTCCCTTAGCTGTAGGCAGAGACAAGGTGGCAATCTTCTGAGCAGCTTCAACAAGCAGAAGCTCCAAAGGAACATGTCCCGGAGCCAGCTTCTGCTGTAATTGCCTAGCCGCAGTTACCTGGCCAACTTCCACCAGAGCTAAAACTGCGCTTTCAACCTCTCCTTCCCCAACTCGTTCTTCCCACCCTCTTGTTTCATCATCCGGCCCTGGAACGTCATCTTCTACAAGGTTAGCCTTGGCCGGACTAATCTGATTGTCCCTGGTTCGAGCTTCAGCAACGGGAAGGCTATGATGCCTGTTGAGAGCCTCAACTCGATCATCGCGGTAGAAACTATTGCGACGATCAAGACTGGTTCTGCTACTCTCTTCTGGAGAACTTGGATTGCCATCATCCGTAGTATCCAATTGTGAACGTCTCAACTGCTTAGTTCGACGTTTCAATCTTCCAGCTGACCCACCCCGAGCGTTACTAACCTCCCCCACTTGATAACTTCGGGAACGTAACAAGCCGCGTGCATTGTCTTCAGCGGAGATGTCAGATTGCGATCTTGTATTAAACCTCTTTAAGTGACTGTCCACACCTGCAACTGCAATTGCTGTCCGGTCCACAGGATTTCCAGAGGCGGGTTCTCCATTCCGGAGCCCAGTAGTGCTGAACTCCCCAGATGGGAATGACCGTCCCATGAGGACTGTTTCTTGATCCCTACCAGCTTGTGCCTCCACTTCCGCTTCAACTGCGAGAAGCCATACTCGAATCTCCAGCTCATGCAACAAGTGCAAAGGATAAACACTGCCATAAAAAACAGCTACACGTAAGATTCTTGAGCAGAGTTTTCACTGAACCGTTAGGTTCACATGATTCCAATTTGCACACATAAGCATATGATCAACTGCAGACCTCTGTCAAAAGAAGAACAAATGCATTACCAAAGTCAAGGTCACAGAAGTTGAACACCACCCCATACCCCAAAACAAATTGCCTTTCCACGTGAATACGTCCCTGCCCTCTTTCACCAAGAATAAGATAAGTCCTGGGAACAAATGCACATCACAACAAAAAAGTAGGGTGCTTACGGGGGGGTGTTGTTGAGTGAGCCACTAAGCCACTGGAGGGCCAGCAAGAGAATACTATGTAATTCTGCGGTTGGGACCGGCCCCTCCACTGCATTGGCATGTTTCAAGTAGAACAAACCTGCCTGCGTCACAGAACCCTTCATTCCATCAATTCTAATTATAGCACATCGTGGTGTGAAACCCCTTAAAGTAAATATTTAGGTTATATTTCAAGATGCACCATTTGCAATCGTCTATGATAAATTGCCTCCTAAGCACCCACCTGCAACGGAGGATAGTTGTGCTTGGTGAAAAGTGTTTGGCAGTGGGTCCATAGTGCCGCGCGCTCCTCTGGCACATCCCATAACAGTTCTTTCCACTCCACGACCATTGCTTCCGCCTGCCATGTGAGCGGAATACATATTCAGGAACAAAACAATATGTTAAAGAAAGAGGCGCAAGTCAAGAGCAGAGTCAGCCTCCAATCTACAATGGTGATAACTGAGCTCATCAACAACGACGAAATATAAACTATAAGAAAGACCATATAACGCCAGGAATTTTAATGAATGTTCTAGATCATTATTACTGTAGTTTTTCAGCTTTTGTATCTCAAATTGATGAGATCCTTACTTGCGTCTCAGTTACGTGATGAAGAGCAGAGCTTGTGCGCTGTTCGCTGAGATCCAGCTGTCCTGCCCAACTCCGAGCCTCCTCCCATTGTCCATTCTTTTCGAGCTCCTGAAGCAATGCTTCATCCTCAAGATCCTTTGCATTGGCCAACAAGCCCAATCCTGAACGTAAAGCTGGTTCTGCTAGTTTCATTTTCCAATACATCTTGCGAAATTGAATGGCTGCTAAGCCTCCATCCCCAAAATCAGCTGCTGAAAGTAGTTGCAGGAGACAACGACGCTCGTACGGTGATGGACATCCATCCAACATAGCATCTGCTGCTGCCACAGCCGCTGCAGTAATCCATACGGTGTTACTCTTCAAATGTTTATGCGGGCCCTGTTGCCTACGTTGCTCATCTTTCAGACTCCCTGAGAAAGAGGCCAGATGCGCCCCCGCTTCAGAAATACGCATCTGCGCAAAAGCCTGTGTTGTCCAAAGTTCCCAACATGATTCGTGTAAGCGCTTACAATAGCAGTAATAAGCGTACGCTTCTGTCAGCTATAACAGAATCTGTAGACACAGTACTGGTATTGTAACATACAGACGTACATTATCCATTTCTCACCAATGAAAGGAGCCCAGAAGCGATAGATCAATAAGTTCCCTACACTAGCATACCTGCTTGAACCAAACTTCCTAGTCAAAAACTAGGCTAGGAACGTGACTCACCACCCAAGTACGATTCAGTGTTACCAATACAATACAATACAATTGTCATACAATACAGTCTCGAGATTAGGGTTGCAAAATCGAAGATCATAGGAATTACTCACGATTGTTCGGTTTGCAGATACACAGCACTAAAGGTGAATGATGGAACTGACCTGTAAGAAGCGAATAAACGGCAAAAGCGGTGACGTGGGAGTAAACAATTCAAAGGCCCGAAGCAGGGGAACAAAATGCTGTTGCTCGCACAGAACAGCTACCATAGCGGCCAGTGATTCCTGCTCTTCTGCTACAGTTGGCACATAGGAGGTGATGATCTGATCTTTCTGTCTTTCACTAGTAGATCTTGGGATTGCCCCAGAAGAACGAACTTCTGCAGATCCTCTCTGATCTTCGACTGCTGTTGTTACATTCTTTGATGGCACACGACACTGTCTTTTGGGGAACGTCCGGTCATACTCAAACGCACAACTATCACTTTCAAGCTGATTGTTTGTAGCCTCCACGGCAGCTCCCACAGATGCAGTTACATGAGTGAAAACATCATTCACCCGGATTGCAGAAGTTTCTCTGCCAAACGCAATGCATTTTCAGGTCAGATCAATTGCAAAGTGTCTTACAAAAGTTGCATCCTATTGTCATACCGGTGATTCCCTGAGCCATATTTCGATAAGCAGTACCTGATGTCTCCAAAGCAACGGGAAGACTTGAGTGACTAGACAGACACACATGAAAGGAAGAAAGGGGTGCACTTAGAACCGAACCTGGCAGCTGTTAGTTCCAGCCAAGTTGTCAAGCAAGAGAGGGGTGTCACATCGGCTAGACAGGAGGCCACAATAGCAAGCAATGGCCATCGTAACAGTTTGGCTCTGGTCAAGAGTTCTCGGCCTGGCTGCTTTTCTGTCTCGCACTCTGCCAAGAGAGAAAATAACTCCCCTCGCATTCCACTCTCAGAAGTAGTCGGCCATCCACCTGTAAAGCCTGCAGATAATCAATATGCAACGAGTAGAGGGTCAATCCTATTCAAGGCAACTACGTTTTGCTTCTATCAAGTAATTGAAATATCCAAAAGAACCTGGTTTTCTTTGTTTCTTGGAACTTCTTACTGCTCCAGCAGGATCATCTACTACACAGATGATTGAAAGAAAGAAGCATGCAGTGACCAGAAACCGGGGTGACGGACCTGATGGGAATTCCGAATCACTCGCCTCTGCTGTTGGAGACTTCGGCGAAGCTGCCGGAAGGCATTTTAGCACTGTCAGGATGTGACTGCGTAGACGCAAGTCTGTGAACTCCTTGGATGCCTGCCCATAGTAGACCAGACCGGAATATCAACAAGTCGAGCAGGAAAGAAACGGAATGAATAAAGGCATTGGCTCGGACACCCACTAAATCGAGTCTCGTAACTTCACAAATACTTACCACATTAATAAGGACATGGATAGGGCAACACTCCAGTTGAGCCTCTCCTAGAAACCCCACCTATCAACCAGAAAACACAGTCAGTAAATCTTGCCCTCACTGCAGTATTACCTGCATGAGAAAAAACAGCTAAGCAGAGGTTGTATAGAGAGAACGTTACATCAACATAATTGTTCAAAATGTGAATCGTTCGGAAGATACAGAAGAAGATAATTACCCAATCATTGTATCTAGCTATTGTTGCGAGGTAAGTAGTACTCAGAGGAAGCTGATGCCCACGACAAAATGCTGTCACAAGACTCCACCGCTCACTCATAGATCGTTGCACAGCTCTTAACTCAGTTCCATCACCAACTCCGTTCATAAGCCATGCTCCAGCATTGCTTTCAAGCTTCTTTAGACCATCGTAGCTCAAACTAGCATTCTCTAATAGCTGCAATATGGCCATCAATGACTTTCGGGGCCTTGAATTCAACAGTTGTTTGCCACTAAGAATTCCTATACCAGAAGTAGTGTACTCCTCTGCAAGCCCCTGAACCAAGGACTTCATTAAATCAGTCTCTTGTGATTTCAGGTATATGCTCAGGTCCTTTTTATCTTGATTATTTATGTAGGGTGATATCCGATTAAGGGCAGCAATATCCACTTGCAGAAGTTGTGCTGGAAGCCCGCAAAGTTCGAGGAAGGATGTACAAGCGGTCACCACAACGATGTTGTCGAAATTTGTGATTGCCAACGGAAGCACCTGCATGAAACAGCTGAAGTCAGACAGTGCAACTACAGAAATTACTCCAAACAAAACAGAATGTCAAGGGCAAATCCAGCGCATAGCCAACAGGAAGTATGATACTTGTTTGTATTTACGGAGAAAACACCTACTTATGAAACTTGGACTTACGTATGAATAGGCAGCTCGTCTGCATACTCAACGCACAATTACGGATGTGGTACCTTCAAAAGGAACATTTTCGAAAACAAAAATCAAGAGACTGGAGGGTTACAACGTACCGAGTCAATAAGGGATTCTTCAGAATCTGTTAGACTTGATAATAGGCTCGGAGAATCGTAGGAGAAAGATTGTCGCCCTGGCTGCGGAGTATAGAAGCCTGAACTAGATATCCGCGTAGAAAGAAGCGAGCTGAAAGCCGCTAGGGGACGCCCCCTTCGGAGATGATGTTCAACCTCCAATCCTGTCTCCTGCATTCAAAGAAATGACGTTCTAAGATCATTTGGATACATAAATCATTGACTTCTATGGACTTCACACAGACCATCTTTCAGAAACTGCATACGCTTGTTAAAACTTCGATGAACCCTCGACATAGAAAAGCATACCTTCGATCTGAAGAGTTATGGGATATGTACCACTGAAATACTTAAGCGAGACAGGAAAAGGAGACCTTGATTGCAGGACTTTGCAGTCTTTTCAAGAATACGGCATGAAAAAACTTCTATGATAGTCAATGTCGAATCGCAAAGTGTCCTCGCATATATCTCACACTGGTATAACCAAGGTACCAGTGGTCCTCCAATGTGCAAAAACAACGAAGTATATCAAATCAGGTGTGATCGCAAGATGTGTCAAACGAAATTGCATGCTGACCTCTGGAGACACAGCAAATAGCTCATCCTTGACAGTGGTTCGTAGGGAATTTTCCCAACTTAACACGCTAGTTTCATCCACCTCCACTTCTGATCTTCGGGGTCCACGCTCTCTAGCAACCATGTCAGGCACAGCTCGAAGAGCTACCTCACTTTTCCCAGCGGCTCCCTGATTTCAGTATATGAACAATTCCACAGGTTACAACTTTTTACAGGTTCGCACTCTTGACTAAGAATCTCAAATGTGCTTTAGCCAATTTATTCATATTAACATTTTTGTCTATAAATGTAAGGCAAATCTAAATGGAATGCAATAACAGGGTCAACCCAATTTTACAAACTGATCAACCTGAACAGCAAGCCGAAGAAGACGGTGGACATTTTTTGGCATCCAGCGAGGCATTAATTCTAGAAGAGACGTATCTCCTGCAGCAGATCTGAAGATAGCTTCTCGCCACTCTAAGTAACCAGTCAAGCCCTTCATCCTTCCTCCTTCACAATCAATAAAGCGCGAATCAGAGAAAAAGGGGAAGAAGGGAAGAATCATAAAACAAGCAATCAAACAACCTCGAAAACAAGAAATGTCCAAAAATTAAACCGCTGCTCATATCCAGGTCAGATGGTCTAGTAGAGCTAGCGACAAAATGCTACCTGTTTTAAGTGCAAGCGGCCCAAAAAATCCCCACGCATCATGTCCATAGCATGCAGCGACTAGAGTGTGCCACAAAGTAGGAAAGCTTTCAAGACCAGGTTGAAGATCCTCCATCAAGCACTGCCACGAGCGGAGGTCCTGCCTATTAGCACTGCCCAGTACTAAACATTTCTGAATAGGCAGGGGCCCATACATCAAGGTTGCAACCGCCATTATTTCTCTATTTGGTGAAGAAAAGCCTTCTGCTGCGAGCAAGGATTTTAATCCGCCGCCGACCCCTAGCTCATGGACAGTTTTTGGCGCTGAAATGGTGAGAGCGCTAGCAACAGAGGCATCGTACTCCCGTCCCTTCAAACGTGAAAGAAGAAGCCACTGTGCCCAGTTGCAGTCACCCTGCAAGCATGAGACATCACTGTCAGCTTGACACAAGCGTTTTTTAGATTTAAAAAGTATCAAAATCCGGGTTTTTCAACAAAGTATTTGTATCTAACTGTTGAACATAAATAAGAACACAGGGAGTTAATGAATACCAAGTAGAGGAAGAAAAGGGGTTGAGGAAACATCCAACGAAGAAGATGAGGATTAGAGTCTTACCACAACAGTCCGCATCGCAGCTGCAGACCCTTTCTCAAGAGCTAAAGAATGAAAATTCAGGTATCGCTCCAAGAGATTGATGAGTGAGTACTTCACACAATGCCTAACCACAAGCTCATGTAGTGCTCTCACAGTATCTTTGTGAAAAGTTTCTTTTTTGGGTACTCCGGAGACAGCTGAGGATTGTTTACTCGTGGTGTGCGATGTCTTTCCAGGATTGCGTTGGAAAAGTAATCCAGCAGCCGCTATTAACGAAACAAGCTCAGATGTCCCTTGCCAATGAGTACGTAAAAATATATGGCTTCTGACTAGCTTCACTTCCATCATATGCCATAACCACGCACTGCACATGGGTCGCATGTTGATACCCAAGATATGCACTTTAGGAACTACACACAATATTCCCTCGGTATGCTGTGCTCTTGGGGATTGCTCATCAGCTGAATCCAAATCCGGATGTTTACCTTCGTCGTGGAGATAGTCAACATCCTCATGAGCATCCAGATGAATTAGTAGTTTTTCATCGTCAAGAACAGAATGAGGAATGTCGTCTAGTAAGGCAGAGACCTGGGGCCAGTCATGATGCACCACATGATATTCCAGTTGGGCACCCCAAGATTTATGTTCTCCAGTGACCAGAGACTGATCCAATATTACCTGCAACAAAAAGCTTCAAAATTCTCAGCTAGAATATCGTACAACTGAGATATTTAAGATAGTAGGCCAAGTAGGCAACGCGCCAAAACTTTCACGAAAATTGAAAAAAATGTAGTATAATAGTAAAATTGTACAGCATGAAAAAATAAAAGCAATATGTCGATTTATGTCAAGCTACCTCAGTCCATGACCCTCAATTCATAAAAGATGATACCGAAGTATATATTTGATACTGTCACCGGAATAAAATGCACAATGAATTTCGACCCTTTATTAACAAACGACAAAAGGCTGAATCACGAAAGTCACTTCAGAGGGCAAAAAAGCGAGCTCCTACAAGAAGTCACTGAGAAAATTGATTGATTCAAATAAATTTGCCCAGGTACGAAGACGATGGCACTCACCCGGTCCACAGTAACCTCGTCCCAAGCATGCAACCACACTGCAGCCAACACCAGGTACCCTGCAGCAGGATTTGCCTGCTCCCCATCTGCAACATCTGAAGCTTCGGGTGCTGCTGCATAATCCCAGGACCCCAAAACCACACCATCAACTTCTCCACACTGTAGAGTGTATGTGCCACCTACTCCATAGCCGCACACTAACTGTAACATCTGACGATCGTCGTCACTGGATGAAGGCTCATCTACAGTAGGGCCAGAAGTTTTCATCCTCTTACTACGATATGTGCTCCAGAAACTGCTGCCAGGGTAGAGATCCTGTCCAGAAAAAACACTCGTAATCAGTCAAACAAATTCACGCAGACCAAATTCAGAGCCAGCAATTCAAGAGACGAAAAATTGAAATCAAACAACCTACTCCAAAACACGCCCAATCAACAAGAACTGTGAGAAATACCAGAAGAGAACGCACACTTAGTACCTCAAGGAATGCCGTGATTTCCAGCAGTTGCAAATCCCGAGAACCTAACCGACTAGAACTACGCCGGAGCTCTGCCCTCATCTGCTTACGAAGACCACGCCTTAGAGTTCCAAAGGCTAACTCATAAAGAGTAACATCAATCTCCTCTCCTAATCTTCGTAAAGCTGCCAGTGCCAGAGCTGTTTTACCCTATATCATGACAGATTGTCGGTTAGTAATTGACACTTCATACTGTATTAAACAGTGTGGAAGAAGAAATGATGCAATTCAATGTGCTCCTGGACTACCAAGAACACAAAGATACCTTGCAAAGAAATTCGTAAACAATTCCTCGGCCAATTTCCTGTACATCCTGAAACACATCAATCATTTGGGGACGCTGCTCTTGGGCGCCGTTCAAAAACTCCCTTGATCGAATTCTATGTAGCTGCACAACAGCAAGAGGAACACGTCCGGCTCTCAAGGCATCTCGTACAACGTTTTCAGTGTTCACCCCCTCACTTTCCCAACGTGCGAACATGTCCCCAGCGCTTTCAGGTGCTGATCCCCGTCTACTCTTCCCATCTATAGGACCAGCAGCAGATAAACCCCAAGAGCCCCCTGAACCAGAAAGGACTGCTGTGGGCACTAAGGCACTTGAAGCGAGAGCAGCTTCAGAATACAACAGTACTTCGGGATGCTCCTCTATGCTGATGGATGCATTTTCTGATTCACTATTTTGCGTAGTATTCTCAGCAGGAAATTCAATGATTGGCTTTGTTTTGCTGACTCCATCTTCAATGCTTGCATCAGCCTGATCAAGCCCAAAAACAATGCAGTAAGAGTATTGTCAATTAACATAAGAATCATAGGCATAGAAACAATCTCGAGAAAATGATGAGAAAGGGAATTTCGAATTGTTGCAGAACATAAGAAAGAGTAGGATAAGACGTAGAATCATCATATATCTATATTAGTTCTTCTATACAAAGGAATGTGGCTTAGAGGGAGGTAATACATTAGACGTCAGTGCACAGCATGCGATAGGTGAAGTTAATGACTAAGAAAAGTTCATTCAACGAATGGTACTATGACCAGACTTCAGTTAAATTGGAAACTTCCAAAATCTCTGAGTGTTATGGAAATCGAACGCTAGCGCAGGAAAGACTCAATACCTTGGCGCCTCGACTTGGCCCATTTCGCTTGGCCTGCAATCGGCCCTGTACACTTCTAATCACTACAAGCAATCGAGCAAGCTCGCTGACATGACCTACAGGCTTGGCCTTAGTCAGGTGCTTGTATGAGGATTGTACAGACGATGTAGGAAGCATAGTTCTAGTTGACCTGAAATGTTGCCGCTGCCAAATCCCATGAGAGCGAATAAGCCTTGTTGAAAAGCTGGCTGCCAATTCAAGAAGCCTGTAATAATCCCAGACCAAATCAGAATCCTACTGCTAGCAGCAAACAAAGGAAAAAAACTCTCCCAGTCTGATTGAATAACCAGTTTGGTATGCATATTAAGATACATCTACGAAATGTGAGCACACCTAGAGGCTTGTGCAAGCTCATTGTCGGATGCAAATGAACTGGCCACAAGTTCCACAGCAGCAAGCAGCACTTGAGGTATCCCAGCTTCAGCAGATCCGACCTGCACAAGTGCCTCCAGCGACCTGGTTACCACATTATTAGTATCGATGAAAGCTACATTTAGACTCCCGCTGGCCACATACTCGAAACGATTCGTTCAACATGACATCTACTGAAGATAAAGCTAGACAAAGAAACATTTTCCAAAAGGGTAGAAGGTAAATTAAAAAAAAGTTCTAATCGATATAGAAGAAGCTCAATGGACCAGTAACACAGTTGCAGCAAAATGTATTAAGTTGGGAAAAAAAAGGATGCAAGGGAAAAAACGAGCAATTGCGGAATATCTTTATGCTGTTCTGACAACAGAGTAGCCTGACATTTCCTTTCAAAGAACTTGTGATAATGCAGACATGAAAGGAAGGATACTTACTTCTCAACTTCATCAACTTGAACATAGTCCAGAGTGAGCTGTAGTCTCCGTAACCTCATAAGCTGGATACTCCATCCTAATAAACGCAACCACGTGACTCGATCAAGTTGCAGCATAAATTTCAAAAAGATAGAAGCTGTTCTCAGTAAAGCAATCGAGATGCAGAAGACAAATGCTTTCAGGGACCTCTTTATCCTCAGAAAACATTAATTGCTCCAGCCAAATGGTAGCAATATCACTGTTCTCGATTTTCAAATACAATTGAATTTCACATGTGCAGCCATTATGAGAAATTTCTCCAACAGTACATTAAATTATTAGGAACAAAGACATGCTTCTGTAACGCAGCAATTCACCAACCAATTTGAATTATACCAGCGCATCACAAATTCCAGACAGGCTCTATTTGAGTAAAGATGGTTGTTAAGAAATGCTCACCGTTCTCCACGCACAACCGCTCTACCTCCTTAACATTGTTGAAGACAAGGCACCTATCCAGCACTTCAATTTGCCATTGTCGAGGAGCAGGTTTAAGACTCTCAAGAGGTACCAAACAAGCCCACTTACTTGACGCGTTTTCCATTCCCAATCCTTTTTGCCTCTTCAAACTTGGAAACCGGTGTTGACAGGTTGCCACTGGAGGAAGGGCCACATATAGTCCGGTTTGCGTTACTGTGTACAGGCACTCTTGAGAGCTGAACACCAAAACATCTTCTGTGGAAAATTTACTTCGAAATGTCGAAGATCCTTCATTGTCCTTCAGTTGAGTCTCATCTCGTAGCCCGTCACTAATACGCAATCCTTTCTGTGACAAAATAAACCCTTGCGAAGTGTTTTCCATGGCACACGTAATGCTGTACGGATTCAGAGCCATTCCAAGTAAACCACTTGAAGATGCGTTGGGTACAAACAATGTTCTCATAGGCTGCAATTGAGAATGAGCCAAGCCCACTTCTCGAATCTGATACTGGGTTACACGGTCTCTGGACGTAAACCCACTTGCTCCAAGCAGACAATTGCTGAAGGTGTTCTTCGACAAAGACGTAGATCGCTCCTCACGCTTAGCAGATATTGCAACGCCAGGTTGTTCACCCTGAATTGAAAAATCAATCCAATTTCGGTTCGGTATAGCACTTCCGTTAGCTGCAGCGCCGATATCTGATCCTGCTACTTCATAGCCGGACAAGGGCTTCAAAGCATAGCACTCCGCAGCTCGACTTCCAGGAGTCTCCAATAAAGTGAGATGCTCACTTGCAAAGTAGTCATCAGTGGATATCAGAAAAACGATTCCCTTGGCATCACTTACAGCAATGAGCAAACAATCAGCAGTCACCGTAACCTGATAGAACCGGTCCTTAACGTAACCCCTCCCTGTTGTCATTGAGCTTTCAGCTATCTCCTGAGTTGCATCATCTTCCTTTGTACCATCGGGGTTCCCTTCGCCAGATGGTGAACTTCGTGGCTCTATGGGCTCTTCAACGAGAGATCGGCTCTTAGGACTCTCAGGAATCTCAACTACTGATGGCTTCATTGCGTGTTCTACCTTTAATTCAACCCTACAAAACTGCGGAACGTTGATTTGTGTAATGAGATCCCCAGTAAGTGAGTTCCACAAGCAAACCATTCCATCTTCTTTCAAGGCTACAAAAACACGATCTGATAGCTCAAAATCCGTCCACGGCACCGCGCCCCCTGAGAGCCCCGCCTTTGAATCAATGCGGGAAAGGACGTTCCACTTCTGACGATGTACCCCGGTAATCACAGCATAAAAATGATCAAGAGCTTTGAAGACTCCTCTAACCGGGTGGTTGCCCTCTTCCACCTTCCCATCTTCCAGAGAGAGGTCATCAGGCCGTTGCACAAGTAGTACCGCTACAATGTTCTGAGCTGAGTTGGACAGCAACCTGGCGATCTGCGAGATCTGTGAGTTACCAGACTCACCAACGTCCAGAGAACCTGTCCGCGCAAAGTTGCACAGAAGTGAAAACGAAGGACCTCCATAAGGAATGGAGAATGAGATGCATTTGGCGGACGCAGGCCAAGGTTGATGTTCCAGGAACTGTAATTGCAAACCGCTCTCACCAGGCTCCAGTCGCCCATCCACAACAAAGGACCTAAATGAAGAACACCCGTCTAAGGTAGAGTCCAACCTCACTCCTTCATCTACGTTGGTAATATTCTCGTCAGGAAAGCAGAGTTTTCTCTTCCCACTAATATCATCACCAGATTCCTCAACCTTGATTCCTTCTTCCTGCATCCAATTTCGCCACTTGCCCTTCCAGTCAACATCTTTACTAACCCCCTCATAACCATCATCGTTACAGAAAGCGTGAAGTACCAGCCCTTCCCTCCCTGCAGTAAAAAGAACATCCTTAAAAGGTCCAGCTTCCGAATTCGCAGCAAACTCATCCCCACAGCATGCCCATGCGACGCATTCGATACCATCAATGACAGGAAAAGAAGAGGAGCCTTTGCCCGGCAACGGGGATTGTTGTGCTGACAACGTCGGGGAAGCAGTCCAAAGAGGAGAAGCCGAAGGAGTGAAGTATGGAGTTGCTGTGTAAGGGGTTAAGAAACTCTGAGAATGGCGTCGCGGAACAAATGCCGGTGTTCCATACGGAGTGGATTGTGAGCCTCCAAATGAAAACCGAAACTCCGCTGGAGTGGCCCCTGCTTCATGGCTCTCGGAGCTACGTCCTGCCTGCTTGGGGGTGGAGGGAGCTTCCGACTCTTCCAAAGAGCCATGAAATGGAGCTGGCAAGTTGCGCAAGGGTGAAGATGGGGCCTCACCATCCTTACTAGCGCCTAAAGGCACGATCACTACTTGCTGGTTGCGAGAGACAAGCGCAAGGCGGGTTCGAGAGGCGGAGAGAGCCCCGAGAGTGAAAAGAGAAATGGGAAGAGGGGTGTGGGACCAGTTGTGGAGCCTGAGCAAGGGCACTGACCCGGCCTCCTCGAAGTCCATTTCTCCCATTGAGTGTGGGATAGATGGAATCACACTCACATTCAAGTCGGCCGGTCAGAATCCTGAACATTGAAATGCTATGGAGAACGAAAAGTGCCGCCAGTGTGCCGTCTGTCATCAATTGCTCAAATCTGAATCACGCACACAGTAAGAAACAACACCAAGTGTCAGAGAACTATTGCCGAGTGTGCTGCACCTCACAGGAAGAACTAAGGGCTGTGGAAATAGCGAACCTAAAACTCGAAAATAAATGTTTGAGATATCTAAACCACATCAGTTCAAATTAAGATCTCTGGCGCAAAAAAATTGAGCTTAAACGGAATTACGTACTCATCATCCTTACGAATCTCCAAGTATCATCTAACGAAATAATAAGAGCGATCAACAAGAGAATAAAGACTTGAGCCGTAACCCCAAAACAGCCAAGTGTGCCGAACCTCACAGGCATGAATTAGGGATTATGAAGATCGCAAACCTAAAACTCAAAGACGAGAACACGAGAGATCGAAACTACCAAAATCAGTTTAGATTGAATTTTCCGGCGCAACAAACGGGAATCGCCAATGTACTTGTCATCGTCACGATTCCCAACTATCATCTTACGAAATATACAAGAGTGATCAAGAAGAGAAAACACTCATACAAATTGTCTTAAAATTTCTTTTAAACTCCCACAATCCGTAGAGTGGCACAATTCGCAAACCTGAATCTGAAATAAACCAAGTGGCAGGGACTCTCTTCACCGCAAACCTACCACTCACTGTGTCCTGAATCCCGATAGTGCGACAGAGGATCATTGCCGGCCCGTGAAAATTCCGCCGTCCGCGATCCACTACAATACTTGCTAATGCGCGTGAGAGCTTACCAAGACGAATACCACTAAACCAATCCCATTGCCTCCAAAATGCTCATTGCAAGTAACGCGAAGCTCAAACCTCTCGCAATTCAAACAACTCCGGTAACCAAAATATAAAAAACATCTCAATCCAATCCTGTAGCACAAAATGGCAAGACCTCACCTCCGCAAATAACATTAGCACACGCAACTGATGAATATCTGCAAAGCCGATCCGCCGGTGAATCTCTCGAAATCCTTTACTGCACCAATCGTGTTTTCGAAGTGGCGGACACCATCCATCACGTAACAGATTGACTGAGCCGAATCATGGAGACAGAATATCTCCACGACAAGATGCCATCGATCTAACTCGACTACGGACACGTTTGACTGAATCTCGCCATCGCCATTTTCAGTCTTGATTGAATCGAGGAACCCTTGAAACCCTAAACCCCGAGCTTGGGACACATGGACACTCCCAGAAGTTCCCAACATTGGAACCTATGTTCCCGACCGTTTTATGGGTACTGTCTCAACGTCTATTTCTCTTGCTGTGCGAGTCGCTTCACCTCCATTTTGCTAACTCCAAATCTGCAGCGGCCGTTTCTGTGTGAGCGGATCGCTTAAGTATTTGGGCTGTTCTTCGATTGTGGGGCTCTTGGATCGCTGAGATATTAGGGTTGTTGTGTTCTCTCGAAGGTATGTATCCCTGGTTTGAGTATGTTATGGAATTGGTTTTGTTGGAGGTGAGAATGGAACTCACTTTTCCTTTCCTTGCTGGATTAGATTGTTGAGGGTTGCGAGGCGAGGGTTTCGGTCTTGCGTTTTAGAGCTGTGCCGGAAGAATGCTGGATGTGAGATTAGGTCTACTTGAATCCGCTTGTGTCTCGATGCGTTGTTGTTCGGTATAAGGACATGCGGTTGTGCATGTGAATGTGGTTGTATGCTCACGTTTTCCTATGCTTGAAAACGTAGAGTAAGGACACATGTAGGGTTTTGTGGAGTTTTTATTTGGTTCTCGATCTGATTCAGAGGTTTTCTTGTGTCCTTGAAGCGGTCACCTAGAAGTACCCAATTGGTTTTACCCTGCCTGAGATACATCGATTCCTTGCGTTTTCTTGCTCTTTTGCTGCCGATTGATTGGAACGAAATCAGACATGTTGACTCGTGAGTAAATGCTTGGTTGCAGGGGAAGTTTCAAAGGGCGCTAGAGAATCCAGAACAATGAGTTCCCCGGCTACTGGAGGAGGCGGCGGCCGTGGCAAGTCCAAGGCGTCCAAGTCCGTATCTCGGTCGCAGAAGGCCGGTCTTCAGTTCCCAGTTGGAAGGATTGCTCGTTTCTTGAAGGCTGGCAAGTACGCGGAGCGTGTAGGAGCTGGTGCACCCGTGTATCTGGCTGCAGTGCTGGAGTATCTCGCAGCCGAGGTGATCATCTTTCTGTCTGACCTGCTGTTGAAGTCTTCTCCTGCTGAACTTCGTTTAGGACTGTCGCTGAATATTTTCTCTAGCTTCTTGTCCATCTTGAAACACGGAAGCCTTGCCGGCAGACATTGTTGTTGAACAATATGTTGTTGAAGGTTCTGGGAATGGTGATTGAGTTCAATTTCTGTTACGTCATTGTAATCAACCTGCGTTGAAAAATACTACTTCTGTACCCATGTTTTTCTGTACACATTGGTATGTCGAGGACGGCAGTACCGAGGTCAAGCTATGTCTTAAGGCTGGCGTTCTATTTTGTTGATCTTCTTTGCTTTCAAGTACAATGCAAGTGAAATTTTGTTCTGTGCAAGTGTTCGAGGCAGTTCAGTGATGTTTATGTTTCCTGGTGATGTGCAAAAATACACGGCAGGTACTGGAGTTGGCTGGGAATGCTGCAAGGGACAACAAGAAAAACCGCATCGTCCCTCGTCACATCCAGCTGGCGGTGCGAAACGACGAGGAGCTGAGCAAGCTGCTGGGCACTGTCACCATTGCTGCAGGTGGAGTGCTGCCCAACATCCATACGGTGCTGTTGCCGAAGAAGACGGGCAAGGGTGGGAAGGACATTGGAGGGAGCATTTCGCAGGAGTTTTAGGTCTGTGGGCGGGTTGCTGTCTCTGGATTTGGAAAATGCAGTCTGGAGAGGTGATGAATGTCATGGTATTCGGGACTTTTTGGAACAATAGATTCATTGAGTATGAAGGCTCATCATATACTTGAGGACCCTGGTGTCGAACGACACTGCAAGTCTGTTTTTTTCGTTTTTTTTAACTGTGACTTGGCCAGTATGCCTATGAACTGTGGCTGGCAATGCTGACAGGTTTTGGAATGACATTTTCTCTGTGAGCATTGTGGGTGGACGTGTTACCTCTAATCTGTTGTGCGAAATGCCACCAGTTTTGTAATGTGAGGCTTCAGGCATCATGGCAGAGTGTTCCTCGATCGCCAAGAACTTCTATTGCATGTATCGTCTTGTTGTTTTCTTTGTTGTTTTCTCACATTGTGATGTCTGTTCGATGGTGCTTTTCGAAGTGGTATCAGAGGTTTGTGTTTGTGGCCATCTGAAGCTCCTTGGTGCAAAGTCTGTACTCCAGTGTCACATGAGACACTGCCCTGGTACTGTATGTGCCCTGTAGGAATTTATTACAGCGTTTGCAAGCATCTGAATTGGACTTGTCTTCTTGTAGCGTTTGCCATGGTGCTGCATGTGTTCTGTAGGAATTCATTGCAATGTTTGCAAGCATTTGAGTTGGACATGGCTTCTTGTAGCGTTGGGGGAGTATAGGCATGCCTGTGAGAAATCAATAAATTTCTTGTTTCCCTGCAAGAAGGTAGAGGATTCTATTTGTATCACTTCATGCACTTTAACTTGTGTGGGAGTGTAGGATAGAACTGTGGAGAGAGCCCTAAGCACAAGACCCAAATCTGTGGAGATAATCAAAACTAGCTGAATATATGAAATTCTCATGCAATTTCAACAAGTGGGACGTTGCAGACCACCACAAGCTATTTCCGTATGGAAGATAAGTGGATGTAAATCTATTATATGAAATACAATGTCAGGAAATCCTATCACGTTTTCATCCGTTTGGATGGTCACGTCTTCATGCATTCACTTATTCATTTGGAGTTTTGTCATGAAATTTTGTGATGTTTTTGTACATGTACATGGTCACCTTCTCATTCAGTCACTTATTCATCCGGAACTTAGTGTCTATAAGGGACTTCACTACTCACAACCTTTTGTGAAGGAGGCATATATTCTTCTTTTTGTGAAAGAATCATTGCAAATTTTGTAACTAGTATTTACCTACTTGCTAATGGTGAAAAATCATATCGTACTTTAGAAGTCATAATACATAATTTTCCCTAGTTGGCCATCTCTTCAAAAATATCTTTCCTAGTTTTACAAACATCTTGCCTAATTGGAGTTACATTTGATTTTTTGCTTAGAGGGATGTATGTTTGTCATGATTTATTGCAAAATAGATGTCTTGTAGTGCAAGTGAAGGCTTGATGCAAGATTTAGGCTACCCCTTCTTAAGGTGTACATCTCACTAGGTCATTGTATCATACATTGGCTCTTGTACGAACTCTAGAGACTTATCCCTTATTGTACGATATGCTCTTGCACAAACTTTAGACTTATAGACTTATTCCACACTTCAAGGACTTATCCAAGACCACACAATATTGCACAATGTAATTCTTGTAGATATTATGTTGTAGATGTTATAGATTAATTCTGCTCAATGTGATTCTTATACAAACTTTACAAACTTATTCAAGACCACACGGTGTGACTTTTTGTAAAGACTTTATAGACTTGAAGGCTTCACCCATGCAATACAGGAGCAATGGCTCTTGTAACAACTTTACAAACTTATTTGTAACCATAGATGTAGCTCTTATATGAACTTTATAGACTTATCTTAGACTACACAATGTGGTTCTTATAAACATATCCTAAGTTACATGTTGTAGCTCTTTTACCAACTTTATTGACTTATCATAGACCATATGATGTGACTCTTGTACAAACTTTTTTCCAAGTCACTTGATGTAGTCCATTGTATCATTTATTATCTCTTCTATAGACTTATTCCATATCATATGGCGTGGTTGAACGCGATATCAATGTTCAAGACATCTACTAAAAATGTGAGGACAAATACACTAGAGAAAAGAGTTTGTATTCTTATCTCAAAATTTTTGCACTTTAGATTTTGAAATTAAAAAAACATGTTACGAAGTTGAATAGAAAGTTTAGAAGAAAAAATACTAAAAAAATTTATTAAAAATTTTCATTTTTATTCTTTAAGAATTTGTTGAATAGAAATATATATAAGCTTGTGTATAAGATAGAAGGAAAAACCAAATTGTTAATAGTTCTAAAATGGAATTGAAACATCCAATCCTAACTACAAAATTGTAGTTGCAATTATTTCACTTAGAAAGCCATGTATTAGAAATCTATAATATTTAAAATTAGAATTATTATTAGAAAAACGAATAGAAGAAGGGATTTACTACAGAGATTAATTTGTATTATTTATAAATACATCAGTACTTTCATTTGACTAGGAGAAATCTGTATTATTGAATAGATTAGGAAAAATATATCAATTAACCTAAAGGTGTGTATTTTCAAAATGGACCAAAACTGCAAAGAACTTGAACAATTTTTTTGTTCGGTTTTTCTTGAGATTGGATACAATATAACCATAGGATTTTAAAATTCATGGTTTAGGACATATTTAAGTTTAAAGTTTTATTTGGGTCAATGAAAATACATAGCACCACACTTCGAAGGAGCATATCTTTGTGAGAAAATTTTGAAATGATGCCCTTTTGTGCTTAATGAAAGATAAGAGAGTTGAAAATGTATATGTTAAGTTTCAAAACATTCTAAGCATTTTTCAATTCATGGTAGAGCTTGCAATGCAAGGTGGTCACTTAAATGAAAATAGTGTTTGTAAGAAAAAAAAATGGACACTTGTCTTCTCCTTGAATTCCTTGGATCTGCCCTTTTTGAGGTGGGCAAGAACCACATTGGTTGGCTGAATTTTTAATCCATGCCCAAATCAAGCCCCACAAAAATGAGCTGAAACTATACTACACAACTTAACTTTGAAAAATTCCACAAGGCGGACTTTAACTTGGAATTTGATGAAACTATAGCCATTGGATTCAAAATGCAGTCTATTTTTTAGAAATAATAGTTATTTTTTAAAATCAAAATTTAAGAACGATTAACTCAAAAAAGAGGGGCAGTGTCCAGAAAAAGGTCGTTTGGTTCATTAGAGGTTAAACTATATTGTGCTACTAACATGACCATGCATATGAGTATTGACAAAGTTTTACAAATAAGACCTTTAAACTATGGCCCTAGTCATCTAAAGTTAGGTCTCCACTAATTTATTGCATAAATCCCTCCATCAAGTTGTCGAAGAAGAAATCCAAGGCATAATTTTATTGATTTGGACATAACATGTAAAATATCAAATCATAGACAACAGAAAGAAAAGAGATTTGAAACTATCAAAATCCACCCTTTAGATCAATTCAAGAGTTTAAAATTTTCTTTCATATACTTTAATGTGAAGGAAATTATTAGTGACATATTTCTAATCAATTTTTTTTTAAATTAGTAATACATCATATTATTTAGTATTTTTTTTAAATTAAATTTCAAAAGTAACTTCAAGTTAAAATTTATAAATCTTATAGACAAATTTAAAAAATGGACACAAATAATGTTTGAAGCATTAATCACTTAAAGACCAGACGTTCAAATTTTTAACAATGGATGAACCAAAACATGTTCCATGAACATAAAACCTTGGTTTTTTCATCCATCCTAATGTTTTTAAATTCTCTTCTTGGTTCTATATCATTTGTGTAAAATAAAATTTCAAGAACTTTCCTTATAAGGATTCTATAGTTCAAGAGATACATGAATGCTTGACTTTACAAAACAACTTTCCAATTTGAAAAACAATTGATCAAAAGAGATTTAAATAAATAAGCAAATTAAAAATCTTTAAAAATCTCCATAATTATAATATAAAATTTTGAGGATTTAAAATAAATCCTTGCAAAAACCACACATATGGATTCTACAATCAATTTTAGAAGAAAATCCTAATTTTTGGAAGCAAATTTTAATGAAAAATGTGAATTTGTGTAGTAGTTAATATAACCATGTGGATATGATTTATGGATTGTATTTTACATCTTTCATTTAAAAACATCATTAAATTATTATTCTAAAATGTATTTTATTCACAATTTTAGAAACATCGACTACCTTCTAGTTCTGAAGGACTTAATAGTCATCTATACATTTAAACAAATTAGAATTTGACATCATTATCATCAAGACAATAAATTTTAATGTTTTTTTCAATTCCTTGGGATTGTAATCTTTATTGATTGCTATGTGAAGTTGGTTTCAAGTTTGTAGATACATGTATGTAATTATACATATTCTTTCAAAAATCCCTTACAAATTGTAAATTTGTGAAGGCATGAAAAAATACATAAATTTATTAAATCAAGCTATACAAAATCTACAATCTTGAGGTATCATTAATGCCCTTGCAAATAGTATATCGACCCTACTATGAATTGACATGTATCTTACACTACAATAAAAGTTTATTCTCCTATATCTATATAATTTTGGATGTGATACTTACCTTCGTAGATAGTAAATAATGTGTACAACAAATTGACATATTTCTCACACTGCAATAAAGACATGTTCTATAGTGTGATAAAATAATGCTTCAAATATGGTCACACAATCTAAAACCAATTACGGTAAATAAATTAAGAAAAATAAAAAATAATGAGTTGCAATTATTTTCCCCTATAGATAGTAAACCATATCTTCAATGATTTCATTAGAAGAAATTTGAAGGCTCCAAAGGGCCATTCAGGGTTGTTTCCAATGTTGAAAACAGTCAGAATATTAAAAATTTCAAATTTCAAAAAAATAATTAACTTCAAAAATTTCAAAAAATTTCAAAGAAATTCAAAAAAATATATTTTATTTTATTTTAATATTAAAAAAATATATTATTATTATTTTTTGACGTGGCACTGTCTCAGCCACGTCAGATTATTGTTCCCAGGGCGTTCCCAGAGTTCCCAGGGCTTGTAACTCGTAGTCTCTTATTGCCCCCGAATTTCTTCTAATGGAAAATGTCTCTCATTACTATAAAGATACACAGTAAAATATACCTATGGCAAAATTATGTTTCAAGTAAAATAATATCGCCTAAAATTAAACAAATTAATGAGTCAAAATTATACCCTACATGCAACATTTTTGTACAAAATTAATTCAAAAAAACAATGTCCAAAATTTTGAAAAAATTTAAGACTCTTCTCAAATGAAATAGAAATTTTTGAGACATGAACATCAGGAACTTAAAAATTATTTATATGTGAGTAGAAATATCATAGATTAAGAATATTGTACACGAAGGACATAAATTTACAAAGCATACATATCCTTATTTTTGTTGAATTGAATTTCAGTAGCTAATTATTTAAAGAATTGAACAAATTTTTAAGTTTTTTAATATCCCAATTAAAAATATTAAAATTGTTCAAATGGATGTTTGATTTAAAGGTGCCTACCCCAAATAACATGCATTTTGTAACAATTTTCCATAAATAGGTTTCATTGATATACTTTGTACATACAATTTCTTTTAATTAAATGAATACATATCCACTTCGAGTAAAATCTTTCAACCAATGTCAAATGTTAAGCTAGAAGGGTCTTATTTTGGTCCCAATTATAATTCCATTCCCTAAAAAGTGCACCTAAATTTTCCATTTCAAATTCCATTCTAATTTTACATCTAGAGGCATTGGTCAATGAGATTCTTCTTTTTATTTGCCTAGGACAAAAGGTAACAACCTAGAAAATAGGGACAAAAAAAAGTGGTTGGAATTAATTTGTGCAAGTGGCATGAAGGTTCACTTTGAACCCCTTTAGTTTTTTTTACTATGATTCATCTAAAAACGCTCAAAATGGATTGTTTTGATGGCAAAAGGCCCCTATACATTAAAAATGAAATCATGTTGCATCTTAACCCTAAAGGACCGTTGTCCCTTCGGGGGACAAATGCGTTTTCGGGTAGGTACCTATGGGCTGAAATTTTCTCCTGATTTTTTGAAACTTTTTTTGAAGTAAGAAGAGCTGATTAGCTTCGCGGGATTATAATTTTTTTCACAATCGGTGCCTGGAAACAACAGTTATGACCAAATAAGCTAAAAACAAGGGACGGGGGGCAGCCCGGGCAGCAAAAAAAATTGCAAAAATTTGAATTTTTTTTCTTAATATTTTTTCTCATAGGTTATATTTTTGTCTATCTATAAAAATTTGATTTGGATATGTTATGAGAAAGATATGAACATTCTTGTTTTTCGGGCAGTTAGAGCATCTTCTTGAAAAAAATAACTTGTAGGATTCATTTCTGAATGCAGTTTTTCAATTTTTTCAATTTTTTTTGTTCTTAGGATGGTTTAGTTTACTTGCTAGAACAATCTCACCATTAGGATTAGTGCATTTTAATTCCATCTAAAATATATGAATATTTTAGATTTTCCTTCTATTTTGTACCTATTACTACTTAATAATTTTTTTAAGAATGATAATTAAATTTTTTTGAATTTTTTTTTCCCTAGACTCTCAGCTCAATTCTCCATTGTAAAGATTTAAAGCTCAAAACTCTTTAGTGCAAAGATTTTAAGTTAAAAAATTTTAAAGTCAAAAAATCTAGTCCCGCAATGTACTAAATTTTTTTATTTTTTCACTTTAAACGCAAATATCTTGCAATCTGTGCGGTCAAAAATTTTGAAATTTTTTCCACATATTCTCATACTAGTTAGGTGTAAGATCATATGGTTAGATGTAGAAAAAAAACAATTTTCAATTTTTTTTTTACTTTTTGCAATAGAAATGGCAGTTTTGAGTGTTTTTTGGCAGAAAAAAGGCCTTGGTCCTCTAGGGGTTAATGAAAAAGCTGGTGGTATACTATTTCATTATATTGTAGTAAAAAAATGAAAGGTTTTGACCACACAAATTGCAAGATTATAGTGTATGAAGTTGAAAAAAATATTTTAGGGGGCATCCAAATTTTGGACAACTTTGATTTGGGAAGGCTTTTGCCCAAGTTAATTTCAATTTTTTACTTCTATTTTTTTTATTTTTTTATTTTTTGTAGCAGAGTTGGCTATGTGTTAAAAGAAATCATATCATTTCAAATTAGGAAACATGTACCAAAAAATTTCAATAGGGAACTAGCTTCAAGAAAAATCTCATACAAAGCCCTTTCTCAATCATTTATGGCATGCACATATAGTAATCTCTTCAAAATGTGAAAAGTGGAAATCTAGATTTTAGCTAATCCCAAAAGTAAAAAATAAATATTGCCCAAAATATCAAGCTTTGGTAAGCTTAAATAATCTATGGCCAAGTTGAAGTAAGGGGTAGGGGGGCATATTGGGCTAGCATGAGAGGAGGTTGAGCCATGGTTAGCTATGTTGGATCATCATGGATCACTAACACAAGATCACATTCCCCTTAATTTTGCAAATATTTCCTTGCTCCATGAAATATAGCTTTAGATTATTCAATAATTTATTCAAAGAAATCAAAATATTTGGCAACTATATCACACAGATTCAAAAGCCATTGATTTCAGGTGCATAGAATTGACAGGAAGAGTTATTTATACAAGACGGGTGTTAGGACGTAAAATATTTCATAGGGGGTATATAAATTAGAATTAGTAGTAGCTCAACTACTTATAATTAAGTGAAAAGTAGGAATTTTGTCAAAGTAGAATTTTAAATCTCATTTTGGCATAGTAGAAGAACTTTTTCAAAAAAAATTGGACTATGAAAAGTTAAAAAATCAAGGTAATTTTCATCTTTAATAACTCGTTTAAGATTTTGAGCCTCCAAAAAAATTTAGAGACAATTCAAAGAGGATGCTTGAAAATATCAAAGAAAATGTCCCTTCCAAACCCTCTTTGAATTATGCCCATAACTTTTGATTGGAGGCTTGAAATCTCAAACAGGTTTTTGAAGATGAAATTTAACCATTATATTAAACCACTATAATGATATTTAACCATTATAGTACATTGTATAATGTTGGTTGTTATGTATAATAAAAAAAGTTACTACTTGATAGAATGTAGTGAATAAAAGGTGAAGTCATTTCATACTATTATAGTACATATCAAAAATGTTCTATTATTATTATTATTATTATTATTAATTTATTAATTTATTTATTTAATAACAAATTTACACAACAATATTTGAATTTTGAAATTCTATGTAACTTATTGTGAAATGCTACGATAGTTTTTAAGTCCCTTATGTACCTCAAAATTAATTAATTTGTCATTTGGATGTATACAACTAATATGCAAAAGGTTGCTATAGTCCAATTGTTCTTCAAAATAATTCACCTTTGGGATTAAATGTGATGTGTGAGCTTGGCTCTAGCCACACTTCAACCTTTATTTTACACAAGATGAACAACTATCATCCAGACTTTCAGTATAGACGTGACCTATGAGTTTGACTTGAGCCCAAAGTTGGACTATTATTACGTAGAAGATGGAATGTCTATCATTCACGCTTTGAATTAGAAGGTGACTTTTGAATTGGACATGAGGCTAGAGTTAGACTTTCATTACCCACAAGATAGAATGTCTATTATTCACACTTTTGAGATTCAATGTGACATGAGAGCTTGGCTCTGGCCCGCACTTCAACCATTATTACACACAAAATGAACAACTATCATTCACAATTTCAATTTAGAAGTGACTTGTGAGCTTGATTTGAGCCCACAATTGGATTATTTTTCCATAGAAGATGGAATGTCTATCATTCACTTTCAATTAGAGGTGACCTGAACCCATAGATAAAATTTTATTACGTACAAGATGGAATGTCTATCATTTATGCTTCTCGTTAGAAGTAAAGTGAGCCCACAATTGTACTTTTATTGTGTACAGCTTGGAATGTCTATCATTCACGCTTGAGCCCACAGTTGGTGACTTATATTATGTACAAGATGGAATGTCTATCATTTAATCACGCTTCCGAATAGAGGTGATTTGTGAGCTTGATTTGGACCACATTTAGACCTTTATTATCCTTAAAAATGAAGTGACTCTCATTCACATTGTCTATAAGACTAACGTCATGTATATATATATATATATATAATATTTGTGATAAATAATAATGTTTTAGATATCAATATTTTTGTAGTTGTCATTAATTTTTAAATTAATTATACATTGACATTCTACACATATTTTTAATTAATTATAAGTTTGACAATTCATTTTAGTTTTGATATAGAGGATTTTAATGGTCAAAGTGTTTGCCCTTATTGCATTGAATGTGGGAAATTCTTATCTTCTCTAAAGTTAAAATATTCAAATTCTAAAATGAAAGGAACCTAGAATTATTATTAGAGAAATTACTTACTAAGAAAAATGTTTGGATAAGGTGAGGTTGTCAAAACTCTCTTGCAAAAAAACATGCTTTAACTCAAGGATTCATTTTGTACCTTCCTAATTGAACTTTTAAATTCATCAAGAGTACAAAAATGTGAATAAAATTGAATTAGTTAACACTTTTACTTATCTTTCAAGGAAAAAGCAAGGGAAAAAGGATTAAAATAATATTTTGAAATTTGCAATTTACAAATCCTCTAAAAATCAAGGTCAATGGTAAGATAAAAGCATTATAGACACCATGTCTTATCAAACAAGTTGATTCAATTATTACACTTTGTTTTGATAAATACTAACTTACTTTGATTTCTAAAATTATGCAAATTTTGCAAGGTGCATTCATATGGCCGTTTATAGTACTTTAGATAAATCCAATATAGTGTGGTCTACACTATCTTCAGCCAATATCAAATTTTGTAACTTTTATTGAAACGTTTGTTTCAACCTCATTGACTATCATCTCCCTTTCATCCCAATTTTGTCCCAATTCCATTTGAATTCTATACAAAGCTTCATACTACTTAAGAGCATCTCCACTTGACTCCTCAGGCCGTTGAGGATTAACAAAATGTAGCTCTAATGGTGGTTTTGCAACCTACACTGCAACGCTTTTATGGAAACCTAACCAAGCCGGGTGGTGTAATCTTAATTGTTGAGGTGGCAAAAATTTGGCTTATATTGGAACAAGCGAGTAGGATTCACCCATTTGACTCTTCCAATCCAAATCTTGCCACGTGACAAGCATCAAAGTCGACGACAAGGCAGTAGTGACCCTTTAGCAACTTGCACTGGATGAAGCATCGGCGCGCACTAGTGGGCCTCCCGCCATTGGCATAACCTCTGGTGTCCATTCGTCCCCCCCTATCAAATGGCTGAGTAGAGATGATCAATTATTCTAATTCACATTCATTCCAACTTTCAAGATGATCCAAATTAATCCCATGCAAAAGGATGGTCCGATCACCGTGGAAATCAACCTTTTGAATACCATGTGAATCATTTGTTTAAAAAGCCCAAAATCGAGCATTCATTGCAGGTCAAACTATTACGCAAGACCTACCCTTTTCACACAAAATTCCAATGATGAACATTTTCATTTTTGTCTTGTATACATAGAAGGATTCTCTATTGTCTATCATACACTTAGGGTTGCTTTATACCTAGAGGCCGAGCCAATTTTCCCTGAGGCTGAGGCACAAAATTTCAGCCTCTTTGGGGTAAAGGCCATTGTCATATTATTCATTAGAATAAGATTGTAATTATTAGGAGGCAATTATCCCATATGTAAAGGCCTTGAGGCCAAGAAATTGGGCCGATTCAATAAAACCTAGAAAATTTCAACCCCCCTCTCTTTCTTTAGAGGATTGTCTTACACCTAGAAGCTGGGCTAAATCTCCTTGAGGCCGATTGCACAAAATCTAATGGATTTGGTTTGTTAAAAAAATAATATTATATTAAAAAAATTAATTGAAATCTAATATTGATCCCGAGGCCACAAATTGGCCTTCTATTTCTGGTGCACCCAATTTAGTGAGCTTGGGCCATGTTTGATCATATCTTTTTTAGATAAAAATATTCATTCCTCTTAATTCGCCCAATCTCTAGGTGTAAAGGGGTTGGGACCAATTTCAACCTTTTGTCTAATCACAAGTGAGGATTTGAGGCCTTTGATACAAGAAATTGGCTTAAACCTCTAGGTGTAAAGCAGTCCTAGTGTCCGTGGTATGCTTCTAGGATTAATGCTCTCATTAAAATAGTCTGTTCTAAAAATGACCATTTTCTTCAAATTGACACTATAATTAGTTTTGGAATGGACATGCCAGGTGGTCTTTAAATGGACCTCTTTAGCCATGTATACGTGAGAAGCTTTGAATCATTCCATTTTGGTTAATGAGTTGAAGGTTATGAGTGGTTTTTGTTTGGGGGCAATTATGGATTCTCTACTTTAAAATAAACTTTGAAGTTATGTATTTAACTCAATTTTCAATATTTTTTGAAAAAAATAAAATCATAGGATGTAGATTGTTTATTACAACATTACAACCATTGGGATTAGCATTTTTCAATTTCATACTTAAATTCTTAACAATTTAGTATTTTGAATCATTCTCTTCTTCTTTCTACTTACTATTTTTTTCCTATATGTTGTAAAATTCCAAATGATCTGAAATTTTTCAAGCATCAAGCCAACTTGCCATGAAGAATGAATCCAAAGATGCACCACCATTTTGGACATTTTTTCATACAAATGTGACCTTATGAAGTGCAACTGCCTTGTTTCTTGCAGGGCCCAAAAAAGGATTTTTGTCAATTCAAATGCATAAATCTTGCAATCTATACCATGGAAATTTCTGGATTTTTTTCCACGTCTTCTCAAACTAGTGTACTACAAGATCCTACGGTTACATACGTCCAAAAATGTTTTTCTTCTAGAATTTGGTATTTATACTAGAAATACCAATTTTGGAGCATTTTTATCAAAAACATAGTCAATAACCTTTAGGGATTAAAACCTCTACCCAAAAAACTTTGACCCTTCGTAACTTTTACATAAATGATCCAAAATCCGCGTTCTTCGGTGCGTTGGAAGCTCCTTTCACTTGCCAACAAGAAACTACAAAAATTTGACTACTCTACGCATAGAAACTAGGCACAGTAGCAAAAATTGGCCGTTCAGTGTGGAGGTGCAGGCCTACCTTGTGTATTTACTTACTACCCAAGCAACTTGACACCTCAGGCAGTCACATTCAACAACCTTTGTCATTCAATCAGTCATTACCAATAAGTACAATCACCATCCATCAATTATTTTAAGGAATGCTTAAATAACGACCAGAGACATTGCATGACAGGACATTGCATGAGTGAGCAAGCAACAAAGCAGAGTCATCTTTGAAAACTCAGTCTTGTAAGCAAAGTTGAAAGACTTCATAGGTGCTCATCAGTAGCACAAGTGAATGCCACATTTGGTAAGAGCATTCATCAATGGGCCACTGTAACTTACATGGAAGCTAAGGTAGGAGCTAAGGTAGGAGCTAAGGTTCATGAAGCACGCGGGTTCTAAATGCATCCTGTAAATCGAAGGTACATTTTGCTTTCTTATTGCACCAACAAATAGTCTACATTTCAGGAGGTGGAGACTGACTTTTAGCAACTAAGGTCAAACTGCCCATTATTATACAGATTTGCTATCTACTGTAGGTACTTTGGAGAAGCTATTTGTTAGCTCTCGTATTTTATGGAGATTGAAAAGTTCAAGAGAAGTCATTCGCAAAAAAAATGAAGACATTAGAGTTAATTGCAAAGTTGTCATGTGTTTGTGAACCTGTGTTAGAGGAAGGTTTGACTAAGAATAGAACAAAACAAACATGGCACCAAACTCAATCAGACCTGAATTTGGGTGCTCCAGGGAGTTTGGTCATGTGTTTTTCCAAAACTCCGGCTCCTGGTCCGCGTTTGCTCACTTTACCATTAACTCTATTATGAATGACAAGAAGTGAATTTTCTGTGATTTTTCAAAGTTTAAATGTTAAAGTATGAATAGCCCCTTGTTAAAGCATGGGTTGACGTGTCTGCTCTCCAAGTGCATTGCCATTATGATAAAGGGTTGCTAAGATCGCGGTAATGGAAAGACCATTGATACAAATGGGAGGATCTTGTAGGTAGCAAAATTGGGTGGATGGCGGTAATGGGCAGTTCTACCTATATTGCGTTTAAGCTTTTAACCCCTAAATGACGGACCCATGGCCATTGATTTCAAACCTCACTATCCATCACTCAATTTGCTGCCATTTTGCAACAAAATATGTATTAAAAAATTTATATTTATTTTTCAGAGATGAAATTACATGTCTTCTTTACTTTACGAAAAAAAATAGATTTTTTTTGTGGAAAATTGATTTTTTTGAATTTTTTTGAAGAAAAGTGAAAAAAATCTTATTAAATAGAAAATTATTTCAAAAAATCTGAAAATTTCACCATGTGTATATATTACAATGACAAACATCATGGTATAAACTCAATTTCCGTGTCATTCTATAATTAGAAAATAATAGACATTGAAAATACACCCAAAGTTCAAATTGCAATAAAATATTCAATATTAGGAATTTTTTCAAAATTCAAATTGGAGTAGATGACCTTCATTTTGTTAGTTGGGTTCAAAATTTTAAAAAAATCATTTTTGTGAAGAAATTTTAGAATTAGAGCAAGGAGCAACAACTTCCTAAAATACTCTATTTCCAAAATAGCATATTATGTGATCCGTTTTTTTATTAACTTCTCATTTATATAAAGACAAACATTGGAAAGACTACAAACTCAATCAAATACTCTTCATAACCCAACATGAAAGGTGAACAAGGAAAAGGAAGATGAAAAAATGCTTTCAGACTCTTTCCATAGCACAATATTGTCATTAGAATGCCACGGAATGGCGCCGACGGCACTCCAAGGTTAAAATTCATAACTAATCCCACAAAGCTTTAAAAAAATAATGATAAAATTTAGGTTAGATGCCAATTCCATTTGTCTTTCAAAGAAATCTTATAGAAAAATATTTAAAGAAATTTAACCTCCTCAAATTAATTTTCAATGTCTGCCAAAAGTAAGATGGTTTTGTAGTGACTTTGTATTTCTCGTTTCTAGAGTACCTATTCCAAATCCCTGTTGATGATGCTTGAATTGCACCTAATATCAACCAAACAAGCATTTGATTTAGGATTCCATTACTAAATTGTCTAAATTATCATTAAATCTATAGGAAGTCGAGAGAAAATTCTATGTTTATTCATATTGGTGTACCTAAAATCAAATTTAGACTCTCATATTCATGTAAACTATATTTTAGGAAAGAATCTAGATGGAAGGTGTTACAAACATGTCACAATTAGATGCATTCAACTCAATATATAAGAGAAAGTAGGAACACATCAAGCTCTTTAGCTAATTTTCAATGAATTTTGAGAAATGTGGAACTTGAATGTACACCAAGGGGGGCGGAATATGAAAACAAGGAAGCCAAGATTTGTTCAACCAAACCTTTTGTATCCAAAGGTAAAGAATCTTCACCCTAATTCAATATAGAGCATGATATAGTGGATAGATTATATATTGATTTCCTTAAGGATTAAAAGTGAGTCCACATTACCACACGGCCCACCGCATGGTTAGATCAACTACTATAGTAATCAATATTCTTCAATAAGTTTATAAACAAAAAATTGAAACTTCCTGCTAATATTGATTGTAGATTGAATATTTGTAATGTTAGTAGGATTTTTTTCCTTTTGAGTTTGAAATGTTAAGCTCTAATTATGGTTATTTAATATGATTTGATTTGGTTTATTATTTGAACTTTATTTTGACAAGCCATCTTTTGAATTGGAAAAATAATTTTTGGAGATGAAAGGCGTTCACCATATGAATAGTAGAATATATGCAAAGAAAAATCACAAAAATTTATAGTGCATAAATGATAAAGAAATAATACAAGAATCTACATACAATTAGATGGATGCAAAATATAGATTTAGTGTGTTTAAAACATTTATTTGTTGTTGAAAATGTGAATGCATCTTTAATAAGTTTAACTTTTAAAGGTTATATTTTGAATGTTTGGAATCACATTCTTCAAAATAATTAGATGTTAGAAGGAAAAGGTGAGGATATTTATCCCACACATGGAAGATTTTTTGTCCCTCATTCACTCCTTGAGGATTATATTCCCCCCTATGTGAAACAACTAACTATCTTGGTACAAGTATTTACCTCCTAACAGTTTGCATTTTAAACCCTAAACACTTTGACGTCCAATTTTTGGACAATTAATTGATTGAAAATCAAGTTTCATCCTCATTACCGCTTAGATGAAAGTCATCCTAATTTTTGGAGATATTTTATCAAGTTGTTGTCCTATCTAATGATTGGATTTGGTGTTAATAGAATACATACTTTTCTAAAATTGCAAATGTGGAAGTATGTCAAGTGCTTGACTAAGCCAAAATTGCATTGACTCTAGTTCAAAACTAAATTTGCAAAAATGAGATCCTAGATTTAAAGAACCCAAAAATCTCAAAAAATCACCATGTCAAGAGAACCTCATTTCAAATCCATTCCAACAAATTTTTACTCAAAAAATGATAATATTTTGCTTATAATTGAATCTAGAAATATTTTTGAAATTTTTCTTTCAAAATTTATAAAAAATATTGGAAAAGCACTGGTGTATCTAACTGTATGAATGGAATCTACAACTTCAAGTCTACAACTTTTATTTGTATAAAACTTCCAAAACATTCTTCCAAATAGCACTTTATAATGATTATTTTCAAATCCTGGATCCTAGAGAAGGCTCTAGACAATTAGGGGTTAAACTCTTGTCAACTCCATAAAATTAGTATTATAATGTTTTTCGTTCTTCACCTTAGGCCACATTCATCTTGATTGATGCTATTTCATCCAACATCCATCCAACTCTTGGCACCAACTAGGCCACGTTCCTCTGACAATCATCATCTATTCATCCAAATTGCATGAAAATATTACTATTCAAATAGTAATAAATCTACATATAAGAAAATTTCAATGTTGAAAATTGTATGAAATATTATTATTTGAATGATAATAAATCTACATATTGTTATAAAAAATAGAGTGCCCTATTTTAAGTACGCACATATATGATATTAGTCTCATGGACAATGTGAATGAGAGTCATTTCATTCAATTCTAAGGGTAATAAAGGTCTAAGTGTGGTCCAAGTTGAGCTCACAAATCACCTCTACCCGGAAGCATGAATGATAAACATTTCATATTGTGGATACTAAAAGTCCAATTGAAGGCTCAAGTCGAGCTTACATGCCACTTCTACACTTAAAAATGTGAATGATAAACATCCTATCTGGTGGGTAATAAAAATCCAACTCTGGCCTCAACTCTAATTCAAAAGTCGTCACCTCTAACTGAAAGTTGTGAATAATAGACATTCCATCTTGTACGTAATAAAAATCCAATTGTGAACTTAGGTCAAGCTAACATGTCATTTCTATACTGAAAGCTTGAATGATAGTTCATTTATTCATCTCATGTATAATAAAGGTCAACGTCTGGATTGGCTGCAATAAAAGTCCAACAATAGGCTCTGTTCAAGCTTACATGTCATTTCTACACCGAAAGCGTGAATGATTGTTGTTCATTATGTGTGTAATAAAGGTTGAAGTGTGGGCTAGCTGTAACAAAAGTCCAACAGTAGGCTCTGTTCAAGCTCACATGTCACCTCTACACCGAAAGCATGAATGATTGTTGTTCATCATGTGTGTAATAAAGGTTGAAGTGTGGGCTAGCTGTAACAAAAGTCCAACAGTAGGCTCTGTTCAAGCTCACATGTCACCTCTACACCGAAAGCGTGAATGATTGTTGTTCATCATGTGTGTAATCAAGGTCAAAGTGTGGACTAGCTGGCTGTAATAAAAGTCCAACAATGGGCTACATTCAAATTCACATGTCACCTCTACAAAGAAAGTGTAAATGATTGTTGTTCATCATGTGTGTAATAAAGGAGGTATAGGCCAACTGTAATAAAAGTCCAACAATAGGCTGCGTTCAAGCTTACATGTCACCTCTACACCAAAAGCGTGAATGATTGTTGTTCATCATGTGTGTAATAAAGGTCAAAGTATAGGCCGGCTGTAATATAAGTCCAACAATAGGCTTCATTCAAGCTCACATGTCACTTCAACACGGAGAGTGGATTATAGTTGTTCATCATGTATGTGATAACGGTCGAAATATAGGCCGGCTGTAATATAAGTCCAACAATAGGCTCCGTTCAAGCTCACATGTCACCTCTACACTGAAAGCGTGAATGATTGTTGTTCATCATGTATGTAATCAAGATCAAAGTGTAGGCTGGTTGTAATAAAAGTCCAACTATAGGCTCAAATCAAGCTCACATGTCACCTCTAAATGGAAAATGTGAATGATTGTCGTTTCATGTTGTGTATAATCAAGGTCTTGTTGTAGGCTCGAGCAAAGCTCACATGCCACCTCTACACCGAAAGCGTAAATGATTGTTGTTCACCATGTGTGTAATAAAGGAAGTATAGGCCAGCTGTAATAAAAGTCCAACAATAGGCTCTGTTCAAGCTTACATGTTACCTCTACACTGAAAGCGTAAATGATTGTTGTCATCATGTGTATAATAAAGGTTGAAGTTTAGGTTGGTTGTAATAAAAGTCCAATAGTAGGCTCCGGTCAAGCTCACATGTCACCTCTACAACAAAAACATGAATGATTGTTGTTCATTATGTGTGTAATAAAGGTCGAAGTATAGGCTGGCTGTAATAAAAGTCCAACAATGGGCTCCGGTCAAATTCACATGTCACCTCTACACAGAAAGCGTAACTGATTGTTGTTCATCATGTGTATAATAAAGGAGGTATAGGCCGGCTGTAATAAAAGTCCAACAATAGGCTCCGTTCAAGCTTACATGTCACTTCTACACCGAAAGCGTAAATGATTGTTGTCATCATGTGTGTAATAAAGGTTGAAGTTTAGGTTGGCTGTAATAAAAGTCCAATAGTAGGCTCCATTCAAGCTTACACGTCACCTCTACATCGAAAGCGTAAATGATTGTTGTTCATTATGTATGTAATAAAGGTCAAAGTATAGGCCGGCTGTAATATAAGTCCAACAATAGGCTCATTAGGGGATATTTGAACCCCCAAAGAGGCCGCTTTATAATGCAAAAAGTTGGGTGGAAAAAGCCTTCTCAACTCACGAGTTGGGCCAAGAATTGCATGATGAATTCAAAAATTCGTCATCATTACCCAATCCATCTCTACGATCTCATAAATTTAGGTGGAAAGAGCCTTCTCAACTCACTAATCGGGCCAAGAATTGCATATTAAACTCAAAATTTGTCATCATTATCCAATCCATCTTTATGATCTCATAAATCTCATGATGGTTTCATCATGAAGAATGGAGCCCATGCCACGTGGTGGAAGTAATGAATCTACGGCCACCCCTCCTACTCATTCTATTAGTATTAAAATTAGTAAGAAAACTCAAAGCCTCTTTGTGGGTTCAAATATCCCCTAATGCCATTCAAGCTCACGTGTCACCTCAACACAGAAAGCGTGGATTATAGTTGTTTGTCATGTATGTGATAACGTTCGAAATATAAGTTGGTTGTAATAAACGTCCAACAATAGGTTCCATTCAAGTTCACATATCACTTCTATACCCAAAGTGTGAATGATAGTTGTTCATCATGTATGTAATCAAGGTCAAAGTGTGGGCTGGCTGTAATAAAAGTCTAGCTATGGGCTCAGATCAAACTCACATGTCACCTCTAAATGGAAAGCGTGAATGATAGTCGTTTCATGTTGTGTATAATCAAGGTCTTGTTGTAGGCTCGAGCAAAGCTTATACATCACATTTAATTGTAAAGGCGAATTACTTTGAAGAATTTAGATTTCCTAGCTAGACCCTTAAGAATTAAAATTTATAGCTTATAAACTAATAAGCCGACAAGAAAATGCAAGGGAAGTGGCTAGTATGAAATTTGCAACGTTTTTAGAAAGTATTTCAATACTGAAAATTGTTGCAAAGAGTACATATAGCATCACTCTTCTTTGGTGCACAAGTTAATACAATTAATCCACCTTGTAGCAACAATACTAATTCAAATTAATTTGAAAACTACACAAATTTCAAGGTTCACTAATATTGGAAGTTTATGGTATTTTATATAAAACTATTATAAGGCGATTTAGACTAATCGCATACTATCTCAAATAGTATGATTGTTCTCTACCTTTCACCTACATCCATCTACTTTCCATCTACATTTATGGTACTTCATCCAATATCCATCCATTCGTTTACACTACTATAATTAATCCACATTCATCTCCATTAATGCTATTTCATCCAACATCCATCCAACTAATGACACCAATTGAACTAACTAATCCATGTAGGCATTAGCTTCTCCAGCACTTGAGACAGTATATGAATTGTAAGGTCCACTAATATTATAAATTCGTGGTATTTTATATAAAAATAGTATAAGGTGATTTTACATTGTTTTCATGCTATATCAAATAGTATGATTGTCCTCCACCTTTCACCTCCACTCATCCACTTTCCATCTACATTCATGTTATTCCATCCAATAACCAATATCCAATATCCATCCACTTTCCATCTACATTCACATTATTCCATCCAATATCCATCCACTTTCCATCTACATTGGCACGTTATTCCATCCAATATCCAATATCCAATATCCATCCACTCATTCACACTAATTAGCTCCAAATTCATCTCCATAAATGCTAAATCTTCCAACACCCATCCACTTGTTGACACCAATGAATCCATATTCATCTAACATTCATCATTTATTCATCCAAATTATTGTGATGCACCTCCCACAACTTTCACTTGTACCCATCCACTACCCATCTACATTCATTTCATTTCATCCAATATCCATCTACTCATTCACACTAAATAGGCCACATTCATCTCCATGAATTCTATTTCATCCAACATCCATCCACCTGTTGACACCAACTAGACTAACTCAGTAGTCCACATTCATCCATTATGCATCATCAATTCATCCAAATTACTCTGATGCATCTCACGCACAGTATTCAAACCCCCGCACTAATTGCTCTACAGTCCCCTTGCGCAAGTGGCTGCCCCATACGGACGACCTGCAAGTAGGCGACTGCCTGCCCACCGTGCCTGCGCTTCTTCACCGAAGCTGCGCAAGTCGCCCATCTCCAGTGCCCCGAAGGTGCACGGCACCAGCGTCCATGCATTCTTAGACTCCGCATCCTGCCCTTCACATACAGAATCCTCCTCCAACAAGTGGCTCGAAGCTTGAAATCATGAACCTGGCGGACCAAATTAGAAGCATTCACACTATTTCAGTGATTCAGTCCCTCACAAACCCATTTCATTAATAAGCCGGTTCAGTTGACTCCTCCTTTCAGTTGATTCCAGGGAGAATCAGAATTCAGAAGCTCATCAGTTCCGGAGGAGGAGGCGATGAGGAGTCGAGTGGGGCTGTGGGGGCGATGAACGGAGTCCGCCCGCGAGTGTGAACAGGGTTCCGTGTGAACCCCATCTGATTCGACCTCATCATGGCGACGTCATGAACGAGCTCGTCAACCCAGCCCAGGTGGGATGCATTCATCCAACTTGGCAAGGGACTGCAGCCTTAGGCTGGGCTGGCAGGCTACGTCACTATCTAAAGTCAATTAGTGTGGCAGGTGGAGTACGGGACGGGATTGCGAGGGCATTAAGCCATTAACCCTAGAAGGACGCTGCGGACACTAAAGGTTGCTTTACACCTATTAGGGGTAAGTTAGTCACAGCCCCTCGGAGGTTGAGATTTTCATTGAGAAATTTCTTCAGGCGCATGAAATGGGGAGCCAATGGGGAGCCTTGTTTTGTGGAGGGGCTGTGACACCCCTTTTGCAGCAAAAATGAAATCTCCGAGAACCTTCACTTGCACAGCACCATGGCAACCACTCCAAACCAATCACGGAGTAGAAGGTGAATTTTCTCGGAGAAAATGCCGTTCGAAGCTCCTTTCTTCACGTGCGGAAGAGAAGAATGGCACACTCTGAACCTCGGAAATTTGAGTGATCCCGAAACAACAGAAACCAGTTACACAAAGCCACACGTCCAACCTCCGAGAAGTGGACGATTCTCGAAGAGGCTGTGACTACCCCTATTGTAGAGGTGGAGCCAATTTGTTGTGTGAGAGGGGCTGTATTTTCTATTGTAGGTTTTACTGAACCGGCTCGACTTCTTGGCCTTAAGGCCTTTACATTTGGGAGAATTGGCCCCTCTTGTAATCTCATTCTAATGTGTGGTTGAGGACGGCCTTTAGTTCAAAAGGGGCTGAAATTTTGGGCAATCGGCCTCCAGGGAATTGGCCTGGCTTCTAGGTTTAAAGTAGTCCTAAGTGTGTGATGGACCACGGAGAATCCTTCTAAGTATATAGGATAGAAATGTGTATGATCATCTTTAGAATTTTGTGTGAAAAGGGGAGTCTTGCCTATAGTAAACTTGCCAATCACCGCACAGACAAAATTCAAACCCTTCTCCACATAAATATAGAGACTTGCATGTCTTGAAATTTGGCATGATCATCAAATGTCATATTAAGATTCACCTTCAAAAAACAAAATGTAAAAAGATTTCTTCCTACAAATTTTATTGCAATTTGAAGGTGATGAAGCTCAAATCTAATTAAAAATCCCTTGCAACCAATGACCGCACAGTGTGCGGTCATTGGGCGGTGATACAAAATTTTGTTCCCATCACAATTGAGTTGCTAGTTGAATTGTGCGAATAGTGTTTGGTCATTGGAGGGGTGGTTGTACGGTTAGTGTTTGGTCATTGGAAAGTGTTGTTGTGCGGTGATTGGATGTGTGCAGTGAATGACCAGTTTACTCTCGTAGTTTGACGTCCTTGGTTTTCTTAAGCAAATGATTTACACAGTACCTAAGAGGATGATTTACACAATGTTCAACACATCCTTCTAGAGTTAATTTGAATCATTTTGAAATGAATGTGATTTAGAGCAATGGAGCATCTCCACTTGGCTCCCTTGGACCATCCAATCAAACGGGGCTAGATGAAAGGGGTGGGGAGATGGATACAAGAGGCCATGCCAACGGTCAAAGGTACTCTAACGCTAGTGCCTCATCTGGGCAAGTCGGCGATGGGGTACTACTGCCTTGTCGTTGACCTCGATGCTTGCCATATAATAGCTTCGGATTGGGAGACTTGAACATCAAACCTTTGTATGTTGCAGCATAAGTCAAATTTTTGCTACTTTAATATTAAGATTATGCCACTTGGCTCAGCTAGGTTGTCATTGAAGCATTGCAATGTAAGTTGCAAACCGCCATTAGACCTTCATTATCGGTTGTTCACCAATGGCTTGATGAGTTGACTGGAGATTAAATGTGACGTGTGAGCTTGGTGTTAGCCCACACTTCTACCTTTATTACACACAAGACAAATGATTATCATTCATGCTTTTGGTTTAGAGGTGACATGTGAGCTTGATTTGAAGCACAGTTGGACTATTATTATGTAGAAGATGGAATGTCTATCATTAACACTTTGGGTTAGAGGCGAGGTTAGAGGGTGACTTTTGAACTTGACTTGAGACTAAAGTTGGACTTTTATTACTACAAGGCCACTAAATAGAATGTCTATCATTCACATTTTTGGAATTAAATATGATGTGTTAGCTTGGCTTAAGTCCACACTTTGACCTTTATTACACACAAGATGAATGATTATTATTCTCGCTTTTGGTTTAGAGGTGACATGTGAGCTTGACTTAAGTTCACAATTGGAGTATTATTACATAAAAAATGGAATGTCTATCATTTAGAGCTTTCGGTTAGAGGTGACAACTTTTGAACTAGACACAAGCCCAAAGTTGGACTTTTATTACCCACAAGATAGAGTGTCTATCATTCACAATTCTCGCTTGGAGGTGGCAACTTTTGAACTAAACCCGGGCCCACAATTGGACTTTTATTACCCACAAGATGGAATGTCTATAATTAACGCTTCCAAGTAGAAGTGATTTGTGAGCTCAATTTGGACCACACTTATATTTGTGATAAATATTAATGTTTTAGAGATCAATATTTTTATTTTTGTCATTAATTTAATTAACTATGATTTTGACAATTCATTTTAGTTTTGGTATAGAGAATTTTAATGGTCAAAGTGTTTGCCCTTATTATATTGAATGTGGAAAATTCTTATTTTTTCTAAAATTAAAATATTTGTAGAATTCTAAAATGAGTGGAACCTAGAATTATATTATAGAAATGTTCAAATAAGGTATTAAGTAGTATGAAGCCAAAGATGGAATTCAAATGAAATTAATGAAATTGGGATGAAAGAGAGATGATAGTCAATGAAGTTTAGACAAAAGTTTTGATAAAAGTTGCAAAATTTAATATAGGGTGAACATAGTATATTGAATTTATCTAAATGACCATATGAAAGCATTGAAAGTGTATGAAAGTATATGAAAGTATATTGAATTTATCTAAATGACCATATGAAAGCATCTTGCAAAATTCGCAAAATTTTAGAATTAGTGTGAAATAATATTTATTAAAACAAAGTGCAATAATTGTATTTGACTTGTTTGATAAGACATGTTGTCCATAATGCTTTCTATTTACAATTAATCTTGATTTTTAGAGGGTTTGTATCATTGCAAACCTCAAAGTATTATTGCAATCCTTTTTCCTTAAAAGATAAGTAAAAATCATTTTTAATTCACTTTTATTCACAATTTTGGACTCTTGATGAATCTAAAAGTTCAAATAGGAAGGTACAACATGAATCCATGAATTAGAGCATGCTTTTCTCACAAGACAATTTTAGCGAGAATTTTAGCAACCTCACCTTACTCAAACATTTCTCTCAATAAATAATCTTTATAATAATTATTATAGGTTCCATTTGTTTTAGAATTCTACAAATACTTTAATTTTAGAAAAAACAAAAATTTCCACATTCAATACAACAAGGGCAAAAACTTTGAACATTAAAATCTTCTATACCAAAACTAAAATGAATTGTCAAAATTATAATTAATTAAATTTGATGACAACTATGAAAATATTGATCTCTAAAACATTAGTATTTATCACAAATATTATTATTTTGGATGATAATAAATCCACATATTGTTATACAAAATAGAATGTCCTATTTTATATTTATACGCATGTGTGAAGTTAGTCTCATGAACAATGTGAATGAAAGTCATTTCATTCTAAGGATAATAAAGGTTTAAATGTGGTCCAAGTGGAACTCACAAATCACCTCTACCTGGAAGGGCGAATGATAGAGACTCCATCTTGTGGGGGTAATGAAAGTTTAATTGTGGACTCAAGTCAAGCTTACAAGTCACCTCTAACCAAAAGTGTGAATGATAAACATTCCATCTGGTATGTAATAAAAGTCCAATTCTAGGCTTCGATCCAGTTCAAAAGCCATCACTTTTAACCGAAAGTTGTGAATGATAAACATTCGATCTCCTATACAATAATAGTCCAACTATGGGCTCAAATCGAGCTCAAAGGTCACCTCTAAACCAAAAGTGAGAGTGATAGTTGTTAATCTTGTCTGTAATAATGGACAAAGTGTAGACTAGAGACAAACTTACACGTTACATTGAATCCCAAAGCTACCAATGATAGACATTCTATCTAGTGCGTAGTAAAAGTTCAACTCTGGACTCAAATTCAATTCAAAAGTCGTCGCTTCTAACCGAAAGCTGTGAATGATGGACATTTGATCTTCTATGTAATAATAGTCCAATTGTGGGTTCAAGTGAAGCTCACAGGTCACCTCTAAACCAAAAGCGTGAATGATAGTTGTTCATCTTGTGTATAATAATGGTCAAAGTGTGGATTGGAGCCAAGTTCATACGTCACATTGAATCCCAAAAGTTGTGAATGATAGACATTCTATCTTGTGGGTAATAAAAAGTCCAACTCTAGGCTTGAGTCTAGTTCAAAAGCCGTCACTTCTAACCAAAAGTTGTGAATTATAGACATTGAATCTTCTACGTGATAATAGTCCAATCGTAGGCTCAAGTCAAGCTCACATGTCACCTCTAAACCCAAAGCATGAATGATAGTTTTTCATCTTTAATGTGTGTAATAATGGTCAAAAGGCGAGTTGGAGCCAAGCTCATATGTCACATTGAATCTCCAAAGTTGTGAATGATAGACATTCTATCATTTGGGTATTAAAAGTCCAACTCTGGGCTTGGGTTCGGTTCAAAAGCCGTCACTTCTATTCAAAAGCTTGTGAATGATAGACATATAAAACTTCAACGTAATAATAATTATCCAATTGTAGACTCAAACCAAGATCAATAGGTCACATCTAAATTGAAAGTGTGAATGATAGTTGATCATCTTGTGTATAATAATGGTCAAAGTGTGGGCTGGAGCCAAGCTTATAAATCACATTTAATCCCAAGCGTGAGTTATTTTGAGAATTAATTGGATTATGACAAACTTTTGTATACTAGTATTATACATCCACATGGCAAAGTAATTATTTTTAAGGCACATAAAGGACATAAAATTATCTCATATATTTTACAATATACTACCTGAAATTTCAAAATTCAAGCAATATTGTATAAATTTGTTATTAAAATACTAATACAAAGAAACATCCGTGATATCTACTAAAGTAGAAAAGAATGACATCACCTTTTATCCGGTATATCCAACAAATGTTATAATCTAAATAGCTCTCCATTCATATCATCTGCAATGACCAAAGTTGAAAAGAAAAATTTGAACGTTGGCTTGCAATTTCAGATGACTTTGACCACCATTTGTGAAACTTTTTTGCGGTACAAATTTTGAATTTAAGTTTTTTTATGTTGTACATGTGAGTTGAGAGTTCGAATTTAAAAAATAAATAAAAAATTGATATTCATTAATTAAAAACTTGTTAAGTAGAAGTAGGTTCAAGATTGAACAAAATACTAAATTGTTAATAGCTCTAAGAAGGAATTGAAACATCAAAATCCAAATGGTGAGATTGTTCCTGCAAAAAAACTTAACCCTTTCAATTTTTTTTGAAAAATTGTGAAAATTGCATTCGAAAATTAATTCTTTAAGTTGTTCTAAAAAAACTTGTGCACCAAAGAAGATTGATGCTATTTGTGCTCTTTGCGACAATTTTAAGCATTGAAATATTTTCTAAAGACGTTGCAAATTTCATACTAACCACCTCCCTTGTATTTACTTGTTGATTTATTAGTTTATAAGTCATAATTTTTATTTCTTAAGGGTCTAGCTAGGAAGTCTAAAATCTTCAAAATAATTCACCTTTGGAATTAAATGTGACGTGTAAGCTTTGCTAGAGCCTACAACTAGACCTTTATTACACACAAGATGAAACGACTATCATTCACCCTTTCGGTTTAGAGGTGACATGTGAGCTTGACCTGAGCCCGCAATTGGACTTTTATTACAGCCAACCCACACTTCGACCTTTATTATACACATGATGAACAACTATCATTCACGCTTTCGGTGTAGAGGTGACATGTGAGCTTGAACGGAGCCTACTGTTGGACTTTATTGTAGCCAATCCAAACTTTGACCTTTATTATACACGTGATGAACAACAATCATTTATGCTTTGGGTGTAGAGGTGACATGTGAGCTTGATTGGAGCCCATAGTTGGACTTTTATTATAGCCAACCCAAACTTTGACCTTTATTATACACAAGATGAACAAGTGAACTATCATTCAAGTTTTCGGTGTAGAAATGACATGTGAGCTTGACTTGAGCCCACAATTGAACATTCATTACATACAAGATGGAATGTCTATTATTCACAACTTCCAGTTAAAGGTGATGGCTTTTGAAATGGACTTGAGCCGAAGGTTGGACTTTTTCTATCTACAAGATAGAATATCTATCATTCACAACTTTTGGTTAGAGATGACAAGTTTTGAACTAAAGCGAAACGCAGAGTTGGATAGAATATAATACAAGTTAATTGAATTAGTGGAAGATGGACTAATTGTTTTATGTCGCAAATTTTTATGAGAACCAAGTTAATTTTCAATTATTATAATGATTTCTAAAAAAAGACGGTAATTCCTTTCTTCTTCTGGTATCTACCAAAGAAGTAAAACTAAAATGATTCGGAGAAGCAAAATGCAATTTATACCAATTAGTTTGTCTCATACTAATTTTCACAAAAATTTTCTTCACTTATAATTAAAATATTAAGTTCATATTGTGATAAATACATCTTGTCTATTTTTTTGAACTCTTCATTGACGATTCCCATTTGTTGAAACACTGACCTTGTAGACTAAAAAAATGACCCATGAGAGGACTCACATGATGAAATAGACTACCAATGGATCATTGTACAGACATTTCCCTACTCTATGTGGTCCTTGTTTCCACCAAGGATTATTTTTTATATTATTAAAACCATTTTTTGAAGTGAAACATACTTATGCTCTCCCAAACAACAAAATATTCATAAAAAGAATTTTGGACTCTAAAATCGTTTAAAGAAATGACTCCAGAATTTTCAAATATTTCAAAAGATGAATAATCCAAACTTTCTGCTTGTCCAGTACAGCCCAGGACATCATTCACGGAGCAGAATTTGAATGTTGGGCGTACGACCTTCCTCTCAAGGCAGTCGTCATGAGCCGATGATTGTTCATCCATAGGAGTCGTACATTCATCCGAAAAGCGGTCACCAGTCGCCACAGCGTCCCCAAAGTACCTGCAAGTTGCAACGGACGCCGCTCTACTTTCATCCAATAAATGGGAAATCACCGTTCATCGAACAAGTACTGACAACGAACGCCGCTCCACTTTCATCTGTACACCGACGATGACGTTCATCCAACTCTCGTCGCTCCCAAGTGCATCCCCCCGAAATTAGGCGACTGGGTGCATCTCCTCTTCCGAAGCTCCCGGTTCGTCTAGGTTCGGTCTAGGTTCGGCATTCCAGGGCCTCCGTCAAGAAGGTTCGGCGCTGTGCCTGGGGGGGCGGGCAGCAGGGAGATACATTTACGTACATTTGCACTCTGCACTTGGCGATGGGGGGGATGTAAGCTTTCGTAATTCTTACTTACTGCAGACGGAGGACGACGGAGATGGTGCAGTTGGCCTCCCTCTCCCCTCGACGTAGCCCGTGTCCTGGAGTAGCCAGCTAGGTCTAGGGCAAGGGGGGCTGTTCCTTGATGCGCGTGAGCCAGATCTTCCTGCAGTTGGCTTTGCTTGCAACTGGGACAGACAGACAGACAGACAACAAGGAAGAAAGAAAAGAAAGGGAAGAAGAAGACCGGATTTGGGCGAGGGAGAGAGTGCAGTGTCCCGCAGGAGTTTGGAGGAGACGGACGCGGGCGGGGGCGGGGCCGGGGAGAGAGAGAGAGAGAGAGAGAAGATACATCACGCCGGGTTCATTCATGCTTTACAGGTGCATGTCTTGATGCTCCTGTCGTTGTTGAGTAGACGATTCTCTGAACGACCGACTTATTGTGCGAATGGTAGTTGTTGAAGGTCTGGCTGGCTTCTAGGCTAGGGTGGTGGCACAAATTGAGAGTTTTCTTGCGGTGTCGTGTTCTGTGTGTGTTGGATCGAGGGTTAAGAGGTGAGTGAGTGAGTTCGGAAGATCTTTTTTTTTTTTCTCAATTTGGAGTCGTCCTTGGTGGGCGTTGTGGTTATTGCGGCGTGGATGCTTAGGTTTGAAGCAACGGATGGCAGGCGAGTTTGGTGTTGTTGGATTCAGTGTTGAGGGTTATTTCAGGGCAAGTAGTTGTGTGTAGCGGAAGTGCTTTGGTTTTGTTTCCAATTTGGCAATGTGTTTGGGGTTGGTGGGTTGTGTGTTTGAACGGGGGAAGAACGCTGTTGAGACACTGTAGTGCGGGCTTAGGGTAATTAGGCTGGCGGCATAAATTAGTGGACGTTTGTGACAATGTGTGTGTTTCTGGAGTTCTAGGGTAGTTGGGAAATGAAGAACTGAGAGTCGATAACAAGGCTAGGGTGATGTAACGCCAGTACCCTTTGGGACAGGGTAAGGTGTTGGGTTTTGAACTCTGTTACTTGTGAGGTGTAGAATAGAGCATCGGCAGATTTGGGTGGATTCTTTTTGGGGTGGTGTTGTCTCTATGTAATGCCGCTTGAGCATAGTGTCGATTCCTGTTTCTGCAGTTAGTGTTTGAGGTTGTAGTTAATCTGTAGCACTATCAATGCCCTAAATATGAGTCCTAAGACAGTTTCTTAGCTCCGTTGCAGTCATTCGGATGTTTTCGTGGATCCAGTCTTACAAAATCAGGATGATTGAGGTTTTGCGGCTGTATATATAGTTTCATTACCTATGTTTCAGTGCACTTTCAGTACCGATTGTAATGAAAAATTCTGCCAGTTTTCATTCAAGCTCTGGTTTTCTACTCCCACAATAGCTATCTTGGAATTTGTTTGGTAGACAATCATCATGCGTTCGACTATTTTAGAGGGTCTTCTGCTCGTGATAAATCCTTTTACGTTAGTGTTCCTGCAGTTTTTTATGCACAATCTTTCCTCTACTGACATAGTAGTGTAATCTTGGTCGTATTTGCAGGGCTTGAATGCGGTGCAAGTATGCGGCGCTGATGTCGAGGCAGCATGCATGAAGGCAGAGGAGGTGATCGGAGCTATAACCAGAGCTGCACGGTGTGCTAAGCGAAAGCAAGTTGATGGAATGGGCACGATTTACGCTCAGCAAAAGTTCAGCAATAGTCTTGACAGTGCATACCATGGATTCTGTCTAACAAAAGGAAACGGTGAACATTCACCACAGCGAGCCGAGTGGATAGGGGACGATGACTTCGGTCTTCACGCCAGTGATCAGAACCTGCCCCCCTATCAAACTGCGGCATCAGTGTTTGTGGAGTCGCTCGTGCACAATTCCAAGAGGAGGCGGTCATCCAAGAAACCACAAGACAGCAAGTGTTCAGTTGCAGCAGAGCCGGAGGTCGATCAAGTTGACCTTATCAACGCCTTGCCAGATGAATGCGTGCAGGAGATCTTTGGGTTTTTACCCAGGGTGCAAGACCGCCTCGCCGCAGCCTCAGTCTGCATGCGGTGGTTGATGCTTCAGTCTCGCATGCATCGAGGAGACTTCAAGATCGAGTCTTCTACAAGGTGTAAAGGAGCATGCTCACCGAAAGACAATTGTTCCGCCAAGATTGCATCCAAATCAGGGAAAGTCTTCGGAGAGTCTTCAGAGGTTTCAGGGGATCGATCTGTTGAGGACGAAGCGTTGGCGAGTGCAGATGAGGTTCATTACTGCGGTAATGAGATGGATGTGGATACAGATGAGCAACCGCGGGTGCAAAGGCAGCCGCAATGGGCACTCGGTGAGCTTTCTCGAAAGTTTGAAGGCAGGAAGGCCACTGACGTGAAGCTTGCGCTGGTCGCGATTGGAGAACTTGCACGAGGGGGCCTTGGCACACTGAAAGTCATAGGTGGATCGGCCCGTGGTGGGAAAGGTGTTACTGATAGCGGCCTCATCGCCATTGGAAACTGTTGTGCTGCCCTTCGGTCTCTCACTTTGTGGGATTGCGAGAACGTCACCGATGTTGGCTTGGCAGCGATTGGGAAGGGTTGCCGCTTGCTTGAGAAGCTAGATCTTATGAAGTGTCCACAAATTGGAGATCGAGCTTTGGAAGCAGTTGCTAAGGGCTGTCCTTTGCTTTCTGTGGTCAACATCGACTCCTGTGTCAATGTTGGGAATGCTAGTTTAGAGGCCTTTGGGAATTGTAGTGGAGCGCTGTCATCTTTTTCTGTCAGCAATTGTCCTCAGGTGGGCAGTGCTGGCATTGGCGCAATCACGCTAGGATGTAACAAAATGAAAAAGTTGAAGTTGGAGAAAATTCGATTGAGCAACGAAGGGCTGGTGGCGATAGGAGAGAACTGCAAGTCTGTGACGAGGATGAAGCTTGCCAATCTGGGCTGGTGCAGTGAGGAGGGATTTGTCGGACTCTGTGGGGGCTCTGGTTTGAAACAGCTGAAATCTTTACTCATCGCCTGCTGCCCTGGAATCACAGATGTATCCCTGGAGGTCGTTGGAAAAGTTTGCCAGGACTTGAAACTTTGTGTCCTGTCACAGTGCCAGGCGGTTACAGATAAAGGCTTGCAAGCCTTCATGCGGTGCTGCGTCCGCCTCGATGGTCTTCAGCTGGAGAGATGTCATTCAATCACGAACTCAGGTTTGTTGACCGCCCTTGCACAGGGTAACGGCTACCTCCGAACCCTGAGCCTTTCAAAGTGCGACGGACTGTGCGACGGAGAAAAACGAGCTGAGGAAGTACCTCTCACATGCCTCTCCCTGAACACTCTCAACATCACGGAATGCAAGAGCGTCGGAATGGAGCCAATCGTGACGATGGGACTCTGCTGTCCTTCTCTGGAAAACCTGGACCTCAGTGACATGACCGACCTCAGTGACGAAGGAATAGTTTCTGTGATCGATGGTTGTGGCAGGCAACTCGTGAGCCTCAATCTGACCAAGTGTACAAACATCACAGATGTGGCTGTTGCCGCAATCGCTTCGCACTGTGGAGATCTTGAGCGTTTGACCCTGGATGGTTGCCACCAGATCGGGGATCTTGGGCTGCAGATGTTGGCTGCGGATTGCACTTTACTCAAAGACGTGGACGTGTCTGGAACTTCTATCACGGACGCTGGCCTACGAGCTTTGGTTACTTCGCGCGGGCTGTGGCTCCGGAGCCTCACTCTTACAGGATGTGTCAACCTGACAGACGAAAGTTTGTCTTTGATCGAGGATTGCTGCCCTTCACTCGGAGCACTCAACCTGCGAAATTGTCCTCGTCTTTCCAAAGAGGGGTTGCGTGCTCTCGAGTCTCAACTGTGGTCTTGCGACGACTTTGTTTGCTCTTAGCCATTTGGTGGCTGTTCTGGAGCCCAAGTGCTTTTTTTCAAAGCAGCTCTACAAAATTGAAGGTGTCGATCATCGTCTTTTTTCCTTTTTGCGGCACGAGGTCTTTTATGGTTTCCTTGTTGAAGATACTACCAATCGGCTGGTTTAAGCCAATAATCGCGGTTGCATTTTCCATTCTAGTGGGGGTTTTCGATGGTTTCTATACGTCTAAACTCGGTGGAACCTGGAAGAGGTGCTTGATGACGAAGCTGGGAACTCGATACTGGACGGAGCTCAAGTACAGGAGTGTGACTGATGGTGTGAAGCCAAAGTATCACGCCAATATGTACACCTGGGGCACCACTACTGCCATTTTTGCAGGCATTCATTTTATGTCTGTTGTTACAGGAGCAGTCGTGCATTTGAACAATGCATGTTTTGATGTGGTCTCAGCGAGCTGCCGATTCTTCATCTCCTTGGCGGAGGGATTTTTTCTTGTTCCCCTAGCAAGCAGATAGCTTCTTCTTCTAGTGTGACAAAAAAGTAAAAGAGGGAGGTGTTAGTTACTTATCAGGAGTTAGTGTATGACTAAGGAATGTGAGTAGAAGCTCACAAAACTTGCATTATATTTGCTCTCCACTCCGACGGGCCTGTTTCAGGGTCTCTTCCCCTAACAACTGCTGGTTGTTTTTTTGCATGCTCCAAGGGGGGGCAAGAGCTCGTACTAGTTTATGAACAGAGAAATACATTTGTGTGATTACTGAAAACGTTTTCAGTATTGTGTGCTGCTTATGATGATGATGATGATGGTGATGACGATGATGACCCTACTAGGGGACATCAACCGCTAGGAGTTGTTACTTACGTATCCACATTGTAATGACAGACATCACCTGATTGGAAACTGTTTTATATTTTATACGGAGTACTTCTTTGTGTCTGCTTCATGTTCGAATGGTGGTCCTGCTTTGTGCATTATTGCGGCTTGTGAAAGTATATAGAACGGTAATTGATACCACCGACATCTACCTTTCGGATTTGCAGATATTTACCAGAAGGTCCAACTTCTTACTTTCTTGTACTGTTGGCAGATACTGGTGAGTACAGGCCTCGTAAGTCGCAGGCATTCTCGGAGGACCCCTATCCGCGCTTCGCAGTTCACGGCCATACACGTTGCGGTATCTCCGCAGTATGACCCGGAACTCGCAGTTTGACCCCTTTTGTGTATTAATACAATTCCGGAAACATATTCACCATGTGGCTGTAGTTTAGTGGTGAGAATTCCACGTTGTGGCCGTGGAGACCTGGGCTCGAATCCCAGCAGCCACACAGAGTGTTGTGAAATTATCATTTTTTTCTTGACTCCATGGATAGTTTGCCATCTCTTTTATTGCTTCGTTTATGTTTGTTTCATGAAGGTACTTTGTGATACTTGACAGTATCTAAGAGACCAAGCTATACTTCGTCCAACAAAAAATTCCAAATGTGCATTCAACTCTTCCTCTCTCTTACATCACCATTTGCTTACGGTCCATTTGAAGGCGAGTACGTATGAAAGATTGTGCTTTCAAGGATGAAGTAGCCTAAGTAAGTGTCCATGCTCATCCAAAGTCAATTCCGTTCTTTTGAGCCTATGTTCGATAGTCTTCAAGCACAAGTTGTCCACTCACATTCCTCCACACTCCATCAGAGAGACGGCACTCTACGCTATGGAATCGATTCCATACAGCAGATGGATTCTCGTCCAACATGCTGCCACATGCACTCAATAGTGACAGAGCCGCAAACTACTTGCCAAGCGCACACATGGAGTATATTGACTGCCTGTTGACTGTAAAGTCGACCTCTGTAGTCAGTGTAGTGTGAACCCACCTACGGAATGGAATGAAATCTCGATTTACTCACTCGTGGGAGATCCGCATGACGTGTCTGCTCCCCGAAGTAAATTCCTCGCTGGAAACGTGGGTGGGGATTCATTAGTTCGAGACTCGGAACACATGAACTGAACTGAATTCATTGATGGGAACTTGGGAAGGCGATCTGCATGGGAGGGGGGAGAAAAGCGAACTGGTGGCAGAGACGGAGGCCAGCTATGAGTTGGTAATGAATGGTGGTCCATCCGGATTTGCCATTAATTGCTCGCTTTTGAAGGGGAAACCGGAGAAAAGACCGGACCAGGTGAAGCGCTCCTCTGCGAACGACTCCGACTGAGCGATTCTGACTGCTGGGGATTTGGGATTGGGAAGGGCTGGCGAAGTTTAGGGAGTTTTATGGTAGGAGCAGAGGCTGGTTGTCTTTGCAGCTGTCGTTGAATCTGCTTGATCCTGTGACGGGAAGAGGATTGACTGAAGAGTGGAGTTCCAAGTGGGTGGGGAGGGGCCTGTTGACCCGCCTGCTTGCTCGGGGATGATGATAAGCCTCCGATTCAGTCGTTCAGTTTCCTCTGTGCACACTCCGCCTGCACAAGTGCTGGCTTCAAGGTTGACGGGCAGTGCTGCTGTACTGCACAAAAATTACATTCAAGCAAACTTGGTCGAGTCTATAGTAAGGTAGGAGGTCCATAAAGCGATCATCTCAGCGCTGAAACTGAATTTTGTGGAGGTAAAACACCTTGAAATATTTTTCAGTAAATTTTCCTTGAAAGACAAGGGGAAATGACATTTGACCCAAGTTGTTTCATATTTATTGGAGCTTTGTGGAATTAGTTATGAAATTTTGAAGTTGAAATGCCATAGGGCTCTAAAAGTGACCACCTTTTAGAATGTACACCGTTTGTACATTTTGATAAATTGAAGAAAGCAAAACGTACCTCTGTGTCATGTTTGGTTCGAAATGCCCAGTCAGAGTTCAAGCCTCCTACCTTAGTTCAACGAGCCTCTTGCGGAGGCCCTTTTGCCCCTAATTTACCCCTGCAATTCTTATTTGCAATCAGAGGCCCCAAATTAGCTAGTAGAGGTGTAGAGAAGTAGATTAATCAAGCCCTTTTTCACATTCATCCTTGGCTTTACCTCCACAAGAGGCTCGTTGCACTACAATAGACTTGACCGGCAAACTTCCATGCAGGGGGCACTAGTAGAAAGGTGGAATCTAGCTATAGTATGAGGGACAATTTCCATTGCTGAACCAGAGGGCTAGTTTCCGTAGAACGGGGTCGGAGGCTTCATTAGAACTCCAGCTAGGCCTAATTTTTTAATGTCGTTTCCATTGGAAATGGAGCCCAAAATTCAGCTCCCTAGATTTGTTGAGTTTCTCTTTATTTTTTGAATGCATTAATGAGCACCACCATGTTTTATAAATTACAATGTGCCCTTGTTCAACATAGCAAATTACAATCTGCCTTGTTACCATTTGTTTTGTATTCTTCCTAAACATGTCATCCTCTAATTGACACTCTAGGCCCTCAAAGTCTGTAAGTCCCCTAAATGCGGGGTGGTGAGACTGGAGACGTGGATGGAGGCCTTGGATCTCCTATTTGTGCAATAGAAACAACATGCAAGGCTTCAGTTTAGAGCTTTGATGTGCCAATGGAAATGTGCTTTGAAAGTATGGTTTCAAAGGCCCATTTGGGGGCCAGCTTGGTTTTCAAATGGCCTCTGGAACTAGGCTCTGACATACTCACGAGTGAATTAAGTCACTTGACCAATAAATATTTTTATTGTTTTTCATTTGCACATACTCATGAGTGAAGCTACTCTTTATATATATTTTTATACTCCATTTTGTCTAGCATAGCCTTGTAGTGTAGTAGCATCCCATGTAATAAAATATTCTTAAAAAAACATTATTATAGGCTCCTACAACACCTTTCCTAGGCTCAATAAGATAGCTACGCATGTCACTTGTCTTCAAAACTCATTGTGAAAATTATCTCCGTTATATGTACCCTAAAGTTCTAACTTGCTATATCAAGCAGATTTTGGTCTAAATTCATTCACAAGTGAGTAAGTGTAAATGCCCCATGACCACCTTTTGGCTACTGGTGGGAATTGGGAAAACAAGCCTCTTGACCAAATTTGGGGCAATTTCATTAAAATGGCGGTAATCCAAGTGTCATTTTGATGGTGTGCCATTTTGACCACCTAAAACATGTCAATAGATTTTAGAATGGACGTTCTGAATTGTAAACGGGCCAAAGCCAAGGAATATCATCAGTTTAATGAAATTGTCCATAATTGTACTTAGAGCTTGCAGTTGATGGAAAACTCCACATAAAATTCATTGCATACTTTATAGGCTTCTTCATTGTTCAACCCTTGAAGTGCATTTGAAGTCTTAGGAGGATTTTCCAAATTTGAATTCCAAAAACTTTCTTATATAGGCATCATAAAGCTTGTTCAAATGACCAATCAATGATGAGCTTCCACCCTCTTTACTTTTGTGGGCAACCTAAACGCAACTATTTAAAAAATTATCAAACTTTCTAATGCAGGAACTGCAAGTTCAAATTATGATTCAAAATTTAAAACTTAGATTGATTGATACATCTTGTGAAGATGAAGAGAATGACATCAGAAAGGTCACTTGTAGTTGAATACTGGTAAAATTTTCATAAAAATTCTTTAAAAACCAAGCCCCTTAAGCTTGGTATATTATTTAATCCCTAAAGTCCCAAAGTCCCCTTAAAGGACTCTTGGGATTTTTGATTGGCTTGTGTGACTTCAAATTTTTATACTCCCTCTGTCCCGAAATGATTGTCCACAATTTTGTTGGTATTTTTTTTGAACCAATTTCATTGATCATATTGCGAAAAACATAACTAAGAAAGGTTCCAAATTTTTTATCACTAGACTCGATGAAGAACATTGCATGAGTTCATTGCAACCTAAATAAAATTAGCCACAATGAAGTATTGTTTTCACCAACTCATAACAACCTTAAAAAAATATGACATTCAAAGTGGACAATCATTTTGGGATGGAGGGAGTATGATTTTTTGAAGACAAAAAAATGTGAAGATAGGAAATCAAATTAGCTTTCTAGGAACATAATTTTAATTTCAATCAGTGCCCAAGAGCAAAAATTATGCCATACTAAGTCTAAAAAGCAGTTTATTAGGGAACACAAAAAACTACATAAAATTAAAAATTGAATATTGAATTTTTTTCTCAAAGATTATATTTTTGTCTAAATGTGAAGCTTTGATTCATTCTATTTGTACTAGTACTGAGAAAATTATGGACAATCTTGTTTTTCGAGCAATCTGAGCGTTTTTTGAAAAAATAGAATTCATTTTTTTAATGCAATTTTCACAATTTTTCAAAAAAAATTATTTCATAGAATGAAGTTTGCTTGCTAGAATAATCTCACCGTTAAATTGTTGTGTTTCAATTCCATCTTAGAGATATTAATGATATAGTTTTTTGGTCATTCTTGTATTTGTTTCTACTTGAAAATTATTTTAAGAATGAAAATCAAGTGTGTGCATTGTTTTTTTAATTTCTAGACTTTCAACTCAATTTTTCAATGTAGAAAATTAGATATTCAAATTGATAGTGCAAAAATTTTAAGCTCAAAAGATTCTTAGCCAAAAAATTTAGTCGATTTAGGTGCAAAAAAAACTTGTTTTCTTCACTTCAAATACAAATATCTTACAATTTACGCAATCAAAATTTTTGAAATTTCTTCCATACATTTTTATAGTAGTCTAGTATAAGATCCATTAGGGGAGATTTGAGGGCAAGGGAGGGCCGTTGCATGCCTATTTCCCTTGCCTATTCCCATATTCCAAACCAACAATAACATTGTTAGAATTTTTTTTCAAAAAAATAAATAAATTATAAGTGAAAAAAATATTTTTTATTTATTTTTATTTTTTTAAAGCTGATGTGGCACTCTCTCAACCCCGTCAGATTGCCGATGTGACGAATTCCTACAGTTCGGGAACTCAAGATAACTTATGGCCCTCCCTTGCTCTCAACTCTCTTCTAATGCCTATAGTTAGATATAGAAGAAAAAAACAATTGTTAAACTTTGATGATTTTTGCAATATAAATGACAACTTTGAGTGTTTTTGATGAAAAAGAAGGCCTTAGGACTTAAAGGATTAAGGGCTAATTTGAAGAAATTTGCACAAAGTTTACAATACTATTGAAACGTCTAATAATTTGCTATTAGAGAAAAATAATGATGTTTTCATGCTCAAATCTTTGATCATTTTGTCAATGCTGTTGAATGTAAGATGAAACTCATGACAATCATTAAAATAAATTCATTTGATATTTCACAAAAAAATAATTTTGAAAATAATTTGAAAAATATTTATAAATATTTTTCAAATTCGATGGGGAGAATATATTTTGTTCATGTAGCATACCATACCGCATTATCCCTTTTGATGAAAAAATTGAAAAAATTAAAAAATATTTATATTATAGAAATATAATCCAATGCCACTTGGGTGAGTAGAGGCTAGTCATGACTTTCCCGCCCTTTTCAAGGCACAATAGGCATCAATAGTTTTCTTTTCCTTTTTCCCTTCTAATAACGTAAATAAGAAAATTGACATGATGACAACACAATTTGAACAAATAAGATGTACCGAATTTAACTTCTTTAAGTCCCAAGGTCTATCTTTTTTCATCAAATTCCACTCGAAATTGTCATTTCTATTGTAAAGTTGAAAAAACTTCATGAGCGTTTTCAAAAATCATGAAAATTGAATTCAAACAACTTTTTTTTGAAAAATTGTGAAAACTGCATTTGAAAATAAAGTGCATAAGTTATTTTTTTCATGAAGATGCTTAGATTGCTCTCAAAATAAGATTGTCCATTACTTTTTCATCACTAGTCTAAATAGAATGAATCAAATCTTTCCATGTAGAAAAAATACTTTCTATTCAAGTTTTGAAACATGAGGAACAAATTTTGAAAATTTTATTTTGACTACTCTAGATTTTTTTTTTTGCCCTACAAATTCCTTTTGGATTAGAAGTGGTGTAGAGTTTGCTCATGGACACCAATTCAAATAAAATTACAATCCTCCAAAGCTTCTATCTTTTCCTATCTTCAAAAAAAGTTTTAAAAATCACAACAAAAACTGAAAATGTAGAAGCCTATCCAAAATCCATTTTGTCCCCTGAGGAGACAATGGGAGTTTAGGGATTAAAGGTAGCAGTAATAAAATAAAATTGTGATTTTTGTATGAATCTATTACAAATCTTTTTTAAGTCCATCTCAAAAATTGTTTATTTTCCTTTGATCTCCATAAGCGAGTGTTATTAACAATTAGGAGAATACACACTATCATTCTAGACTGATCACACCACAACAGTTGCATTTAAAAAATCAATCCAAACTTCAAAGGTAGAGAATTAATGACATGGAAATCCAACTGTGAAAGTTGTACAAGAAACAAAGTGAAATGTATATTGTTCTAAAACCATAAAATTTGAGACCTACTACAGAGCTAATTAGCAAAAAATGATTCAATTTTCAAACTAGTAGGTGCAATGTTCATTTCTACGTACAATAGCCTTGAAAGTCACCCATTGATTAGTTTTTGGCCTTAGCATCCAAATTCAAATCAACACATTCAATCCCAAGTGCTCCTATGCTATTGGAACTTTTCTAATTCATTTTGTGATAGAAATAGGAAGATTGAATAAATCAAAGCATAAAATTCAATATCCAAATCTCCAATATCCAAAATTCAAAATTGAGCCAATTCAACATAGTTTTTACCAATCCAACCATCATTAGGGGCATCAAAGTTGGAGGAAAGAAGGTGAAATTCAGGTTTTGCTTGTTTTCAAGGAAATCCCCTCATGCTACAAAACTTATTCTTCATCTTTCACAGATGCTCAAAATTGAGCCACCTAGATTGTTTTTTTGATAAAACCTAGAAGATAGAGTATAAAATTGTGACAATCGGGGATTCCCTTGAAAGTAGACAAAACCTAGATTTCCCCCACACGCCATTGTCAACCAACTTTGACACCTACTATTAGTTGCCGCCAAAGTAGAAAGTTCAAAGGAAAAAAACATTGTTGGTTATTACACATGACAATCTGTGAGTGAAAACTTAGAATGTGACTATGACACTTCTTCAACATGTGAAATTTTTTGACCTAGAATTTTTTTCTCTTTGTCAGTTCCTTTCATTTCCTTTGATATTTTGTTATCCACATGCACTATAAGCACAACCGTGCTTGAAAAGATATTCTACAAATTCTAAAGATTCTAAAAATCCAACCCCTAACAACAACATTTTGACTCCCACCCTCCAAATTTCTTATCATTTGGTGATATAGGTAGTTGCCCATAACCGTGCGCGGACATGCTAGTCACTGTGAGAATTACCGTTTCTGATATAGTGTGAATCATCTACTAAAAAATTCCAAAAGGACTCATTGGAGGTCAAACTCCTGTATAAGACTTCTCCTTTTTGCACAAAATTCCAAAGATGAACTTCTGTCTTACTCAAAAGAATTCTCTGTCATACGTTTGACACTTAGTGTCCGCAACGGTGTTACAAGGTTAAAAGTAGGGTTTCTTCTAAAAACCTGAAATTCAACCTCCTTCTTTAGTTCCCAACTCCAACGCTCTCTAAAAATTAATATATATGCCATTAATTTCAAGAAAAAACGGCAACTAGTTCAAAGTTAGTCGGTGAAATTGGAAAAAAAACGCAGTTGCAATTTGAAATCATCGGCAAAAAAACTAACGAAGAATCTATAAAATTTCTGCTTTGAGTAAAAAAATAGAGAAACGTCATACTTAGAAAAATGGTTCAATTTGGAATTTGAAGGAAAATAGATGGGCAATTTCCTTAAAATGGTGGTATTCCAAGTGCCACTTTGACGGTGTGCCATTTTCACCATCTAGGACTGGTATAGATTTCAGAACGGCCATTCTAAACCATCTAGGACAGGTATAGATTTCAGAATGGCTGTTCTGAACTGTTTTCATGCCATTTAAAAAAGATATCGCCATTTTAACGAAATTGCCCATATAGCCGGTAAAACTCAAAAAGCTTCCTGAACACTCAGGCTGACGGATCTGCCCACGCCAGCACCGGCTTTCTTGGTCAACCATTTGTCCATCCACCGCAGCAGTCAAACCTGTAATCAGCTGTTACCTTCCACAAACATTGTCTTTGGCAATCAAATCATTCGGTTCCTTTTCCCGAAACAGAAGCACTCAATTTGATTGATGAACTCCGATTCCCAAACTCCGATTGATGTCCGTCCGTCACTCACATACCGTAAAATCCGAAGTAAAATCTCGATCCGATACAGCCAGAGGAATCGACAGAAGCTTCTTGAGGGAGCCTCACTGGGACATTGAGGAATGAATGTCCATGGTCTATAATTGGCGCCGATACTAGACCTCCAGACGGAATCCAGATTCATTATAAATAGCTGTCGTCCGGTTCATGGCCTGTCTCCGGCCAGTCGTCTTCATGCAGTGGGATCGACCGAATACACGGCACTCTAAAAATGGTACTCCGTATCAGTGAAGTTTCGTGTCTGCCGTTTGTTTTGACTGAGTGGTGTGCAGTGACTTGCGAAGGAGGTAACAATGTCGGCATCTCAACCTGATTGTTATGTTCAGTTACTGGCTACTGGTTATTCGGCACTGCTGTCAGTCTGTGAAAGTTGACGGATATACCAATCAACCTGATTATTATTACTGCTGTTTATTATTTGGCACTGCTGTCAGTCTGTGAAAGTGGAAGGACTGACCGAAGAAGAGAGGAATAAATGAGATGGTGGATTGGTGACTTTGAGACTGGGTGCATCTGCATCTTTGAGGCCCGGGGCAGGAATGAGAAGAAAAAAAGAGGAAGGCGTGCATGGGGCCATTGAGCCGCCGGCTGTTGAAATGAACGTGCAGAATTTTGATTCGAGTTCGCCGGCGGCCAGGGTATCTTCTTGGCTAGCTCAGACCTCCCATCAACTCCGTCCAAACGGCATTTCGCACTGCGTCCCAATTCCCAGCTTCTTAAGTGCAAGTGCAAGTCCAAATCCAAATATTCTTGGGTTGTAGAAGGTGAATAAAAAATAAAAAATGTGAGACTTGGGACTCATAGTGGGAAGCGGGTGAAGGCCAAAGTCCCAAGATTAAGTACCAATTTGTCTCTTGTATAATACTTCCTTTGTCCCGAAATAAATCCAGGGTTTCCTAAAAATGGCTAGATTAACGCATGAGTTGCTCCTATTTTTAAGGGATTACATAGTTTTGTAGCTTCTACTAAAGTTCACTAGGTGTGAAAGAATGGAAGTCAACACTGAAGTGGCGCATGTTGAAAATAGGCGGTGAAATCAATGACAAATTTTTGCCCTTTGGCGTCCATTGATGTTTTCTACATTCAATTTCAACAATGTCTTGTGATTCAACTCAAGGAAATTCTCAACAAGAGATTTGTTAGTAGCAATTTTTGTGTAGTTTTGGAATGATTTCTTCACCTTTGGTTGGTTAGAAGTTGTGTTTCGATTCCTTTTGTAGGGATTGAATTGCTATAATATATAGTCTTTGGAGTATGACATCTATGAATTCTTTTGCTTCAGGGTGTTCGAACTAGCTTCAATTGTTGTCCATCATGTTGTGGAGAACCAATGTCAAATTTAATTTGGGACAAGTATATTTGGAAACCCTGGATTTGTTTCGAGACGGAGGGAGTATTACGTTAGCAATCAAGTGCCCAAAAAATGAGGCAGAAAGTCAAAAACTCATTTTGGTTACATTTTAGCATCATGTTTGTAGTGGATATATTTGGAAAAAAAATCAGCCTACTAGGATGCCTTATTTGGTATTTTTCTCTTCTTTCTATATTCAAAGAAATTGTAGGGACTTGGAAGTCGAGTGAATTGGGTTTCCATTTTGGTCAAATCCAATTTGGCCTCCAAGTCCCACTTCCTTGGGCCAAAACTTCCAAGAAGTGATACCATGTAGGCATTTGGGAGTGATGTACACTACGAGAATTAGGTACCCTTTGCATCATCTAAGACATTGCTCAATATTCTAAAGAAGCAAACTTTTGAGGACCTTCAAATGTTTTTTTAACCCCTAAGCTCCAAAGGCATTTTTTTCCATCAAAAGCCACTCAAAACTACCATTAGAAGGGATTTGGGGCCAAGAAAGGGCCGTTTCAGGCCCGTTCCCCAATCTGTCCCCATGCTGTGAATAGTGGTTTGGGCTGTCCAAAAAATATATTTTCAAAAAAAAAAAAAAAAAATCATTTTAAGAATTTTTTTATTTTTTTATTTTTTGTGAAAATCTGATGTGGCCGAGTCCCGGCCATGTCACCCTGCTGCAGTGGCGCAGTTTCAGCAGTCAGGAACTATTCACAACTTGTGGAGAACTCATGGGAACTCGCGGCCCTTAAGAGGGTCCAAATTCTCTCTAATGCATTTCTATTGCAAAGTGCACAAAACGTTAGAAATTGTTTGTTTTGCATATCTAACCGTAAGATCTTGCACTAAATTAGGATAAAAATGTGTGAAGAAATTTCAAAACTTTGACCGTATGGATTGCAAGATATTTACATTTGAAGTGAAGAGATCTGGGTTTTTTGCACCTTGTCTAAATGGATTTAAAAGCTTTGAATCTTCATAGATTAAATTTTTTGCACTACTCATTTTGAATTTCTAATTTTTAATTTTGAAGAATTGATTTGAGAGTCTAGGAAAAAAAAAAAAAATTTTAAAGATTTAATTTTCATTCCTTAAAAAATTATTAAGTAGAAGTAGATACAAGATTGAAGGGAAAACTAAATCATTAATAGCTCAAAGATGGAATTGGATATTATAAATTCCAAAAGTGATATTTTTCTAGCAAGCTAACTAAACCCGGTGCAATTTTTTTTTTAATTGTAAAAATTGCATTTAAAAAAGAATTCTTCAAGTTATTTTTTCAAGAAAATGCTTAAATTGCCCATAACTTTCTCATTACCAATTTAAATAGAGTGAACCAAATATTTCCATGTAGACAAAAGCAAAATCTATAAGAAATATTTTAAAATTTTAATTTTGACTTTTTGCGATTTTTTTTGTATTGCCCGACAAACTCTATTTTGGGCTTTGTGTGGCATAACTTTTGCATCCAAACACCAATTGAAATAAAAATTATATTCTCGGAAAGCTTATGTGATTTCCTATCTTAACAAGAAGTTTCAAAAAATCACCACACAAATTGAGACTGTAAGAGCCTACCTGAATCCATTTTGTCCATTAACGAAAGTTTAGAGATTAAGGTTGACTAGAAATGTTGTTAAGGTGAAGCAACATTTTGGGACATGAATTTAGCAACGTTTGCTGTGTGTATGGGAATTAATGAACTTGAATTCCCATTTGGTTTTACTTGTTCTCTTCATTAGGAACATTTGTTTCCAATAATTCATTTAATTTAAGGAGGGTAGATATTTAATATTCAAGACCAATGAAACATCAATACACCTATGTTCAATATTTTTATTGTACAATATGTAATATTTATACTATACAAAATACATGATATAAAATACAATACTATATATTATACTTTATATAGTATAAAATATTGTACAATATACAATACATAATATTGTAGACACTTCTTGTGTAAATGAAGTATATGTTGTAAAATTACATGTGAGAGACAAGCCTATTATACTTCATGGGAGTCTCATCAAGGACAATGCTTATGGGATAAAGTCCTCAATAATAAAAATGATGAACTTCATTAGAAACAAAGTACTAGCTAGGGCGTTCCCTCATTAAACGTTGAGCACTTAGATGTTGCTTTTAAAATTGCCTCTTGCCAATCTTACCAATCGTTGCTTAAACGTTGCTCTATTCGTGGCAGCACTACAGACGTTGCTATCAAACATTGCAAACCCCCCTTTATTCTAGTAGTGGTAGGACTTGGGAGTTGGGATGTAGTGTGAAGCTTCGAATTCTAATTTTTAGCTTTATATATTTCCATCAATCAAATTTTGAGAATTCAATGGGACTTGGGACATAGTGTGAAATGGCCCTAATACAAAGTCCATTTCCTATCTGTAATCCTATTTACACTTCTTCTTTTGAACAATTCAACTTGTCATGAATTGCTTGAAATCTTCTTGAATAGAATATCTAGGCAAATTGTTGAATGAATCCCTTCTACAAACTCTTTGTTTTCCTCTAAATGTTCACCCTCCCAAACTCAAACCTCAAGTCTAAAAAATCTTATTAATTTATTAGAAATAAGTCTAATACCAACTTTTAGCCTACACATAAGTCTAAATCTAAATGGCTACACATTAATTAAAATAGTTTTGGTACCAAATTTGACAACTTTTGAATTATCTTCACTTTGTATATCAAATCGTTCAAATGTGAACCACACAACACAATTATGAGTTATTTTCATAGACTTTGTATATCAACAATGAAGCTGAGAATGGAATTATGAGTTATTTTCACGAACTTTGTATATCAAAGGTAAACTATACAATTGCATTTCATCTTGCTTCTCTTTTTTGGCTTCGTTTCTCTCTTGATTATCATTGTCAACTGTATTTTGTTGCACTAAGTTTTATATTTTTTAGCTACAATTACTTGATCTCTATACCCTTCGGTGTACAATGATGCAAAAACAAGGAGTTGCCACGATTGTGACACCTTCCTTGCTAATACACATGTATATATTCTCACACTCCTACTTGCAATTCTAGATTTTGAAGTTATTGTGATGAAATTGTCATATTCATTAGTTTATGAATGTACTTGGTGATTTCTCATTTAACAAATCTTTGTTAAATTGGCTCTGAGTTTTTGTATCAATTTTTTTCTCCAATTAGTTTAAGTAATTTTACATTTAATAATTACTTTGATAAAAATATCAATTTTGTTACTTCAATTGGCAATTGTCATCAAACAAATTCTTTTTGAATTGGAATTAGGAATGATTTGACCAATAATTTAACCCACTTTGATGTATATAAATATCGAGGAAAGAAAGGTATGTTGTCCTCTATGATTTTTAAAATATATTGACTTGAGAACATGGTGTTTTTAAAATCATGCATTACACTTGTTGAGATGGTTCTCATTCTTGGTGCAAAACTTTTAGTGTAAATAGAACCACAAACTACATGTCACGTATGAATTCCATTGGATTTATTAGATGTAAACAATAGCAAGTAGGCTATTCAACCTCTTAAATTTTATTTTTTTGCGGTTCTTATGTTAATCGTGTTTGCACATTGCAATGTTATAGAGATATAATGATAGATATTATATTCTACAAATGTGTTGTATTTGCCAAGTTTTTTTTAATAATTAATTTCTTTTCAATTAATTTAGAATTCATTTTAGTAATTTGAAATTTGAAATTTGAATCCAAATGATGCAAGGCTTTTAGGGTAGTTGCAAGAAACACTTGCCATTTTTGGCTCAAAATGGTCTCAATATTGAAGTACTGTGACTTTTGGAATAAATTTTTTTTAAACGAAATAAAATATGGATAATTTGTAAAACATTCAAAATAATGTATTTGTGGAAATTTAGACCTAGAAAAATTTATCTCTAAAAATTATGCATTAAAAAAGAATGATGAAAAATGTAAGAAAAAAGATACATTGGAATTTGATTTTTGGAAAATAGTAAAAAAGTCAAAAAAATAAACCAAAAAAATCATTTTTTCTGACTTGAAGTGCTTCTTCTCAATCATTTGCATCTTTGGAAAAATTAATTGTTATTTGCACATACGGGAAGGTCACTTTGAGCACATGTGAAACGTGGACAATTTATTATTCTTAAAAAATCTCCTTGTAGGCTTGTGTAACTTTAGCAAAAGTCCTCGTATCCCAATTTGACCTTCAATTTTGCATTTTTGGGTTGAAAACAATACTAAAACTCCCCAAAATGGCTAAGGTAGACATCCAATCGGGGTCAATTTAAAAATAGTAAAATAATTTTGAAATTGAAAAAATTATTCAATGTCTAAAACTAGTTTATGTACCTTCATTTTAAATTTCATTGAAAGCAGACATACAAAAAGAAAGTTATGAACAAAAAACCACTTGTTCAAGACCAAGGGGACAAAAAAAAAGGACAAATGTTTCTAGGAACGACCCACCATAATCTCAAGGAGTGGGGTGATTAACTATGTATCATTGGATAAAATTCATATATATTGCATTTCAAAGCCTAGTCTTATTTTGAAGCCATTGAATACATGCATTGAAAGTTATGTTCACAATTTTAATTGAGTTATAATTTAAAGTCCAACAGACTTAATCTACTACTTTAAACTATATTGTTTATTATTTTTAAACATAGTCTTCAATATGTTCATTACATCAACAATGTAAATAGTTTGTTGTGTACACATTCTTTGCATTTTTGTCCTTTTGTATATTTGTATATTTGTACTATTTACATTATAATGATTTATTTCATTTTTATTAATTATTATGAAACCAAATATTATCTATTTGATTGAGTGCCATATTAATTCCTAAATAGGTAATAATTGAGTGTCCTAAGAATAAATGCTATGTGGCGTTTAAAACATTGTTTAAGAACAAATAAAACAAAAGCTTGGCCATTTCAACTTATATTGATGGATATTGGAAGTACAATTGTTGGAATTCAATAATCTTTAGTTTACACCAAATAATATGATAGTTTATAGTACCAATATTACGGAAAATATAGAGGCATACAAATATGACAATTCTTATCCAACATTATTCAACCACCTTTCATTTGGATTTTGTATAAAGGTTCATACAAATTAGATTCCATTTCATACAACATTATCCAACTTAGTGTGAGATCTCAAACTATTCAATTTTTGCTCTATTTAGATTTATTTGTGTACTAACTACCAATAGCCTTCCAATTTTTTACTATATATGTCCACATTTTATATTTGAAATTCATCAACTATCCAATTACTAAAAAAATCGAGAAAAATATTATACATCAAAAGGCAATGAAGTGAGTTTTCATCTTCTGCATAATATTTTAATAAATTTATTTTGGAATTTATTTTTTGGATAAAGTTTGATTATTATTTTAATCGCAATTCTATTAACTATATACATTTGTACCTTATTACTCAACTATTTGAACAACAATCCTTACGGATTTTTCATTCTTGTTTCATTTCTTTTAGGAGGTGTACAATGCTCAATTTTCACTTGGATAATGGATGAAGCTATTTACATCCTCGAGCATAGAATAAGAAATAAAAAATATAGGTGAAGGATTGGTTACACATTGTAAAGAACATACTTTCATCTTAAAATGAACAACAATACCCAAAGATTTTGAGATTTTTGTATACAACAATTTAGGGATTTCATACTACTTTAGCAATATGTTTTTGAAAATGTTCATCATCCATGCAATTCATTTAGTGGCATAAATAGGATACTGACGCTAATTACATGGTTGTAGGTTCTATCCTTCAACCTTGAAGTGCTTCGACATCTACATTGTGGACAACGAACAGATTGAAATAACAAGAACTCCCAACAAATAAAGTTTTATCATCCATCCTTTTTTTTCAAGCTTGCTTCATGGAACATAACATTATTAAACGACGCAAGGGAGAGTGATCCAAGGGTGGTGGACTTTCAAAATGGACCAAAACTGCCAAGAACTTGAGCAATTTGTTTGCTCATTTTTTCTTGAGATTGGATAGAATGTAAGTATAGGATCTTAAAGTTCACATTGAGAGTGAGCACCTGAAAAAAATTTAGATTATTTGACCACACAGTTTAGAATATATTTAAGTTTGAAGTTTATTTGGGTCAATGGAAATTCACGCCGATGCACTTTGAAGGAGCATATCTTTGAGAGAATATTTCAAAATGATGCCTCTTGTGCTCATTGAAAGATAAGAGGGTTGAAAATGTACATATAAAATTTCACAACATTCCAAGCATTTTTCAATTCATAGTGGAGCTTGCAATGCATTGTAGTTACTGAAATGAGAGTAGTGTTTGTAAGAAAAAAAAATGTTCTCCTTGTTTTCTCCTTGAACTCCTTGGATTTGACCTTTTTGAGGAGGGCAAGAATCACATTGGTAGGCTGACTATATAGTCCATGCCCAAACCGCCCCCCCAAAAGGAGCTGTAAACTATAATACACCATTCAACTTTGAAAAATTACACAAGGCGGAATTTAACTCGGAATTTGATGAAATTACTGCCATTGGATTCATAACGCAGTCTATTTTCTAGAGATAGCATTTGTCTTGAATAAAATCAAAATTTGAGAACGGGCAGCTCAAAAAAGAGCGGCAGATACCAGAAAATGATCACTTGGGTCATTACGGGTTAACAGGGTTATGAATTCATATCCTATGGTGCAAGTGCAAGAAACATGCTCTTATTTGCTTTGCCGACTGGATTTATATGAACACCAGAAGTCGAAACGTAACAGATTTTGATTAATTTTTAAATGCCCATGAACGTTTCCTGGTCCAAAATTTGTAATTTTTGATGCAATTGTCGGTAGCTTCCAAAACCTGGAAAGATGTGGCTGGCAGACTTGTACTTTATTTTTCTGGCAATGAATTCCCGTTTCAGTTGTTTAAAAAAACAAAAAACTGGAAAGAAATACCCACATTTTGGAAGGTCGGCGACCTGCACTGATCAAGCTTATTCTATGTATTTTAAATCAGTTTTTTAATGACTTTGTACCCGAAACCTTGGGTGTTGTGCTTTTCCGTTACTGTAGTGAAGAATGTTAGTTCAGTTTTGAAGACGTCATTGATTTTTTCCTATGAAGCGTGCATTACGTCCTGAAGTAGAGATTGCCGGTGCTTGGGCCGTGGGAGATGGGCTTCTAGGCAGACACAGTCGGTCATACGCTTGTCATTCTTGTCCGGCATGCGAAATCAAGCATTGCAAACATGTTTTTCTCACTTTTTGCAGCATTGCATTTCAAGAGCAATTCGCAACCGCTACGGTCATTTACTATGAGTTCAATTCGCGAAACACGAAGAAAAAGACTTGCAACTCTGTGTTCAAGACTTAGTTCAAGAGAATTGCAATACACTCAGAATTGACAGAGAACAGACAGTTATCACCTGCTCAGGTTGAAGTCAGCTCAGGCAAACCTCATAATCTTGACATCCGTGAGTATATTGTGAGTATGTCTTGTTCGACATCGAATAGTTTCAACTCACAGCATTTAAGGTAAACTGCCCCATTCCAGTCCCATTTCAGGCTCTTTGCATTGAAAAACAGAAAAATGCAAATGAAGGGATTGTTTATTTCAAAGAGTTGGTTGCACGAAATGAGGATAACATGTGTTTGGATTGGGCAGAATGTATGCCTTACTTATGCACTATCATCAATTCAATATGAGTTAGCCTCAAATCAATGTGAACCAATTTGGTCATTCTACTAATAGAAATAGTTGGTATTGAGGTAATTATAGATTGGATTGGGCATGGGTTAGTAGAAGGCCTACAATTGCTATTTTTTTGACTCTGATAGGCATGTCTACAAGTCAAAGTGGGATGCTAAAGGCAATACCCTTCTATAAATTTAAAAAAAATTAGATGAAGTCCTAAAATTATTTTTTCAATTGTAACATTGTTTCTTATTGCTTGTTTACCACTGAAATTTATTTCAACATTTTTAGGATAGAAGTATGATATTGCGTTTGTCATTCTATCTGTAATGGGATAGTTTACTTTATATGAAAGTTTTTGAATGACCATTTGAATAGTTCGGATAGTTTTGAATCCCTATCTCATCAACAGTTGACTTAAGGCGCTAAGGGGTTAAACTCAAATATCATTTTTTAAAGATGAGATCACATATATTCTATAAATAATAAAATTTTCACCTTTCATTTGTGAAGGGTTTGTCTTATGTAATTTGAAAAAGTTAATGTCACATATAATATAGGCTTTAAAATCTTGAAGTTTTACCATAGATGTCTATTATGATGTAGAACATTATACGGTTAATCAAATTTCTTGACATCCCTATTTAGAACATGATTACATGAGCAATGACAATAAAATATTCATTTTTGAAAATTTAACATTAGAATAGAAACTAGACTTAATAAGGTTCATTTCAATAGTTTTGATAAAATTCCAAAATGAATTATTTAATGGATAAGACTAGATCATTAGTTGAAAGGTAGAACTTGCCAAATACACAAGAAAGGAATCTCTTACAATTTGTGGATTTAGTTTTTCTTTGTAGAAAACTTATAGTTTCAATGAGGGGCCTTCTAGCACCAAGTGCAATATACATGTTTAAGGATCTATTCCCAAAAAATGAATGAAAATTATCCATTTTAAAATAAAGTAAGCCAAATTTAATCATTCATCAATACATTTTTTGGCATTAAGGCGTTTCAATGTTTATTGTGCAATTAAATTTAATGTAAATTAAATTTTCATGTCATTCTATAACTAAAAGTTGAATAGATCATGATTATAGACCAAAGATCTAATCACAATCTATTGTTTAATTTAGGAATTTAGGAATTGGAAATAAAATATAATTCAATATACTTCATTTTAGTAATTTGATTCAAAACTAAGAAAGATCATTTGTATGCCTAAAACTCATAGCAAGTGTAAGATTTAGAAATTACTGGTCAATATAAACTAAAAGACAACTTTTGTCATCCATTTTAAAGCACCTTGATAAAAATGAAAAGACAATAATATTTCAACAAGAAAATTTCCAAGTATATATTTAGAGTCTTCACCATCTTCTATAAATGCATTTAAGAAATTGTTTAAAAAAATTACATCCTTTCATCCATAGTATTGTTCATTTGAAATCTTTCAAGTGTCATTTTGTGGCATCGTGGATATTCTAGTTTTTAGCCCTAAGTGCATCTACATAATTTGTATATTAAAATTGAGACACCATCATTTCAAAACTATATTTCACAAGCAACCCAACTTTTTAATTCCTATTTTTGCACACCAAATGTGACCATACATAGTGAATTGACCAGTCTCAAAGTGAATGCAAGAAAAATGATGTAAAGGTAAATTTGGTGGATCTAGTCTTTATACACATTACAATAGAATCTTAGAGGATATTTAGAAGGCCCTTGAGTACATCACAAGAAAAATGGGGCCTAAAGAGGGCTACAAAATTGGACCAACATTGACGTCATTTGCTAAATTTTTTTAATAATTTAATAATTTTAGTCCCTGCTATTGACATCTGATGAGTAAGGATTGTCCTTTTTATTTTATTTTTTGCAATAGTGACATCATTGCTTATTCAAAATTTCAAATTTGGAGGCCTTTTTGAGGCCCCATTTTTCTTGTAATGTTTCATCCACTTTGGTGACATGTCACACCTTCTTGGTGTATGGATGCAAACATTAGAAGAGATTTGGGGGCATTGGAGGGCCGTTTCAGGCCCATTCCCCATTTTGTTCTCGATGCAGCAAAGGAACGTCGGGCTGTTGTCAGGCCCTAATTACCCAAAAAAAAAATTTCTTCTGAAATTTTAAAAAAAAAGGGGAAAAAATCGAAAAATATGACGTGGCACTCTCTCGACCACGTCGGATTGCGCGTGTGGCAGAGTTCCCAGGCTAGGAACAGCCTGGGAACTTGCAGTCTTCTACACCCCTCAAATCTCTTCTAATGCTCTCAAAGAAAGCTTAGTAGCAGAAGAAATTCAGATTTGAAGCAATTGAATCGAAATAAAATATGGCTTCAAAATGATTCAAATTTATGACTTTATATTTAGAATTTTTATTTTCATTCTTTTGTCTTGATATGAATTGATTTGTTACCTTATACAAAAATTATTAAGCTTTGAGTGACAAAATCATGAATAACAAATAAATTATTATTTTTAAATATTTAATTGTATTTCATTTGTATTTCATTCCTACTATGGAAAGAATTTTACTACCTTCATAATCCTCCCATTGGATTTTGACTACTTTAGGAATTCAAAATAAATAATTCACATTCAATGGCTAAATGTTTGGATTATCTTGTAAACTTAAAAAGCCCTTGGTGACACAAAGTAGCAATTGGATGATTTCATATGAAAAAACTTGTTTGAATGACTGCTAATTTTCATTTAATTTTTAGGTAGTCTTGGGAAGTGAACTATATAGATTGTTCATTGGACATGGGCGTTCAAGCCACTATTATATGGGGGCTATGGAGGTAGATTTTGTGGATTATTGTACGGATATTTTTACCTAAATTTCTAAATTAATCTTATTTCATGTATCCTATGTTTCATTTAAAAAAAATTCTTGTGCCCTACATTCATTATAAATAGAGGACACCACCCTATTTCTTTCAAACACTTGATGGGATCATGGTGAAATTTATCACTAAAAACTATGCATACATAAAATGACATACATAACAAGAAGAGGAATATTTAGAAACTAATTTCAAACACTAACTAATTTCAAGTACAAACTATTTTCAAATACGAACCATACAGAAACCAATACCATGTACAAAACCATACACAAACTAATACACATCTGGATTTAAGGTCAAATTCCTCCAGGCTTCAGGCTTCAACAACTAAATCTTCCAAGCTTCAACAATTAAATTTGTATACTAATTATTAAGATATAGAAGACATTGGATGATACTTTTCACAAACTTATAGTAGTTCTAAAAAGTTTTCAATTTTTTTTTGGCAATGCTATAGTATAAATATTAAAAAAAGATCAAATTCATGATTATCCTCTATCCTTCATTATTTATAAACTTCAAATATCCTATTATGATGATGCTATTTTACTTCAAAGCCTTGTCTAAATTTTAGGACCAATGCAATTTTAATAATCCTTCATTTGATCACACTTGACCAACAAAAAAAATGGGAGTGCATTCTCCAAGTAGAAAGTTTTTGATTGCATTTACAGCGAACGGTGTGGAAAATCATTCATTGAGATTTTATCGACTTCTCTACCCATATATTGCATTAAAAAAGGATCTCTAAAAATGACTTTTCAGTATATACTGGCAACTTCTAACTCTTGCTCTAGATAATTTGTTTTTTAAGCCATCTAGAATGATTTATTTTAAAATTAGTTCCAATAAAATTCATTGAGTCTAGGTTCTACTCTAATTTGAAAAAAAATTTAATGTAAAAATTTCTTTTTGAATTTGAACTTTAGGCCAATAACCACGGTCTTCTCATTTTCCAAATTGTAGAATAATATCGAGAATAATATAAAAATTTGCTTTTAACTTGAATGAACTTCTTTGAAATATACACCAATGGTGAAACTTTCAAGGTTTTCAAAAGAATTTTGTATTTGATATCACTACAAGAAAAGGGGCCCTAATTAACAGAAGATCAAAGCATTTATGTTGATTACGACCAAAAAAATTTGGACTTAGTTGATTCGGCAGTTTGTAGTCTTCTAAACATCAATCAAAATAATTTTGTTGATTTGACCCAAAAGAAAATTTGCTTAGTTGATTCGGCAATCCTTTAACCCCTAAATACCCAAGGCACCCAAATGTGGTGTCGAAGAAACTTTGAAGTTAAATAAAACCTTACCAAATTGCTATTTTTAGTAGTTTATATTTTTGAAAGATTCTTTTTGAAGTCAAATTTTAGCATCAAAAATCCAATTTTGAAAATGAATGATTATGATTTTTCTATTCAAGGTTTTGTGCAGAGGTACCCATTGCAATCTTGACTTTTTGTAGTGTTGAGGGCTCTTGGAAATGAGCCTCAAATACACTAGATCTTGGAGAAAAAATCACACTAGAAATTCTTTAAAAAAAATTATAGAGTAGATTTTGAGAAGTTATAAATTGATTGGGGTTATATTTGTTAGGCCCTTCAACCTCATGTTTTTTTGGTCTTCAACTTTTTAGATTTGAGATGCAAAAAGAGAGCTCAAAATTTTTCATAGTTTTAATACCCTGATGATCAAACATTATAATCTTTCAATCCTTGAATGATATTGTTGTGTTTTCTTTTCTAATGTGATCTCTAACATGTCTAGTTTGAGTTTGTATGGTTACAATTCAAAAAAATTGATTCAACTTATCAAAATGTTGGCTTTTTGTTCAATTTAGAGCAAATTCCAAGAGGCTCAACACAGGCCTTGGGCATTTAGGGGTTAACATCATTTTCATTTTCCCAAATATTGCATTAGATGAGTTTTGGGGGGTTGGGAGGGCCGTTTCGGGCCTGTTCCCGACTCATGTCCCTCCCCTGCAGTTTCAGGGAACGGCTGTTCCCGAAAAAGAAATTTAAAAAAAAAAATATTCATTCTTGAAATGAAAAAAAACAGAAAAAAAAATTCATTTTTTCCGACGTGGCAGTCGCTCGACCACGTCAACGAGCTGCCGCGGCCCTGAATTCGGCAGTTCCCACAGGCTAGGAACACGCAGCTCTCCACAGGGCTGATTTTTCATTTAATGTAGTACTCTGTAGTAGGGCATGGTTGGCAGAAAATAATTATTTAGAAGTAAGCCAAAAAATAATTATTCCAATTAGTTCAATGCATATTGTAATTAAACTTTGAATGGTGCTCACCTTGGTGATGGAAGGAAGAAAAGACAAGGCCTTTATACAAGTGGGGTGGTAGGAGGTGGGACAACCCATATGGGATATGAAAAGTGAGGATTAGTAGTTATAGTCAAGTCAAAAGTTGGAATTGTGGTTAAAAAGTAGAATTTCAGTCCTCAATTAGGCAGCATAGAATAACTTTTTTTGAAAAAAAATTTGAACTAAGTTAATGTGTGAAATCAAACAACCTTTCACCTCCAAAAAACCGTTTGAGATTTTGAACTTACAATCAAAAGTTATGGTCAAATTTTATAGAGTGATTAGAAAGGACTCATAGTTAAGTCAAAAGTTGGAATTGTGGTTAAAAAGTAGAATTTTAGACCTCATTTAGGCAGTGTAGAATAACTTATTCCAAAAAAATTTGAACTAAGAAAAGTTGTGAAATAAATCCAATATTGATCTCCAAAAATCCTTTTGAGATTTTGACTCTCTAATAAAAAGTTATAGACAAATTGGAGAGAGGATGTTTCAAATTGTCAAAAAGAATGTCCCTAACAACCCTTCTCCAAAACTGGACCATAACTATTGATTGTAAGTTCAAAATCTCAAACGGATTTTTGGAGGTGAAAGGTTGTTTGATTTCACACATTAACTTAGTTCAATTTTTTGAAAAAAGTTATTGTACACTGCCTAAATGAGGTCTGAAATTCTACTTTTTAACCACAATTCCAACTTTTGACTTGACTATAACTACTAATCCTCACTTCTCATATCCTATATGGGTTGTTCTATCTCCTACCACCCCATTTGTATAATGGCCTTGTCTTCTCTTCCTTCCATCACCAAGGTAAACACTATTCAAAGTGTAATTGCAATATGCATTGAACTAATTGGAAAACAATGGTGAATTTTGGCATTCAAAGTTTAATTGCTATATATATTGAATTACTTTAAATATAGTGTTGAGTTTTTTAAAGTTAAATTTTAAAGTGAAAAAATTATTTTGGAAACTTTAATTAATTATTTGGTACAAATTTGCTAGCTACTGATATGGCATTCCTGCCTAAGTGGCAGGATTTGCTGATGTGGAAGCATATATGGCTAATTATTGAATAATAATATTTTTAAAATTTTGACAGAATCGAAATAAAAAATCAACATATATGTGTTGATTTTTTTCTGAATCAAAATGTCCTAATCAATTGTCCTAACCAACATATGTAAGTTGATTATCATGTTGGATCGGACACTGTTTTTTCTTGTAGTGTATGTTTTTTTTCACTTCATCCAAAAATCACAATAGTTTTAAATTCCATTAAAAAAAATGATCTTTTAGACACTAGATGCTTTTCTTGTTGAAGCAATTGAAGGATAAATTTTAAGTTTTTAAATGAATATTAATTTATAGTAAACAATATTTGATGAAATGTTAACTTCAACAACATCATACAATTGGAAACAAAAAGATAAAAAAATGTTATTGAAGTAGACAAGATGAAAACACACAATTTCAAAATAATTTGAAGAGAGTGCTAGAAGGCAAGTAGTGGACACCTTGTCGTCTACCTTATACAATATCCACTTTAAAGACCATGTGCTCCAAATGTCATGAAAGACAGCCTTTAGTGGGGGATACATACATTATTGATATTCATTGGCAAGAAAGCAATAGTAGACCTTAGAAAACTCATCTAGGATGATTATTTATCTAATGTTATTTATCATGGTGAAAAAAACAAAATTTTCTTGGCTTCATTTGTCGAACTTTTTTGTCGTTTTCCATTGTTCAATCATTTTAGTTGAGTAAAAAGCTCCTAAGTTTTTCACAAACTTGTGGATATTGGCTTTGTAGATTTGTTATCAAAAGATTGATTTGGGTTTGAAAATGAGAAGCGATGATTTTTTAGAAACCAATAGAAAAAAACTCATTTGGATTGTGTGATTTGATGCTTTGATTTGAGTATGTGAAGTTTGATACTTTTCATTTTGGTAAAAATCCAACATACATCACTCACAATGTTAAAAAAAAATGTCAAGAATGATCTTCACCTAGATCTTCATTAGTTCATGGCACATTATTTGGCACTAAAGCAAGTGATGATGGCTTTAAAGATTGATTTTATAGTAGTGTGCTTTTGCAAATTTTATCTTAAAATATTCCTCTAAAACATCACATCTTTTAAACTCCCAATATGGACATAAATAGGCATGTATTAGTGAGGAATATGATGTTTGATCTAATAGGGATTTTTTGGTGGATGGATTGTAAATATGTCATATGAAGAGCCATAGTTTCAAAGTTGGTGATGACTAGTTTGACATATGGAGTTTGCCCTTTTAGACATGGACATTTTCAAGTGTATATATTGACAACGAAATGGCTATGGTGCTCACTTTGGTGGATGGTGACATTAGTGAATGTGTCAATAAATGGTGTTTTGGTAAAAAAAACAAGCTCTCATGGATTATTGGTCAAGTGAAGTAGGGAAGTATTAATGTATCAATGTAGTGTTAGGACATCAATTCATATTGAAGATGCATTGTTTAGCACCTTCCATTTGATGCTTTTGGGAGTGCCAAAAATATGATATTTTATTCTGAAATGTCATTCTTTGAAGTCATTTTAGAGGGTTCCTAAGGAAAAGTGAAATGTTTTGATGTGACTTATAGCAAGGTGGCGTGGACCTTTCAAAATGTCACATGGAAATTCCATTTTGGAACCTCTTTGCTAAATCTAACCTTCACATAGGATCCTCACAAAAGTTTATATTCATGCACTTTCTATGTCAAATACACAAAGATGTTGCATCCAAAAGTGAGCCTCCCAAATCTTTTTAAGGGTTCAAAAAAATGTGGACCAAAGCTATTGTATATGAAGGTATAATGATTTGCCACGTAGGTGCTGAAATGGAATTTCTACATCAAATTCTCAAGAGTCCATGTCACCTCGCACCATTCACAAGATGACATGTGGCACTTTTTTACATAAATGGCTTTATTTATGCCAAATCTAACCTTCACATAGGGCCCTGACAAAAGTTTGGTATTCATGCACCTTCTATGTCAAATCCCCAAAGATGTTACATCTAAAAGTGAGCTTCCCAAATCTTTTTAATGGTTAAAAAAATGTGGACAAAAGCTTCCATACGCGAAGGTAAGATTCTACACATAGTTGCTGAAATTGAATTTTCACATCAGATTCTCAAGAGACCACGTCACCTCACACCATTCGCAAGATGACATGTGGCACTTTTTTTTACAAAAATGACTTAATTTATGCCAAATCTGCCCTCAACGTAGGGAACATATGAAGAAGTTTGAGTCTCGCTTTGAAAAAGGGAGCTCGTGCTACAAGGACAGTGCCGGTAGAAGCGTTGCTGCTGCTGGTTGTTGGTGTTTTTCAAGCTCTGAAGCTTCTTCTACTTCTGCTGAGGCGACGCTTCTGCTATTTGTGTTGCTGCCGCGGCAACAACGATGACGCCGTGCGATGTGGCGGCTTTGAAGAAATGTTTGGAACAGCACAAGGACGACGGAGCCAAGTGCAAGGAACACGTCGCCGCTTTCGAAACTGCTTGCTCGGCATCGTCATCTGCTTCTTCCTCGAATCATGCGCAGTCGTCGTTCCCCCTCCAATTCTCGCAGTGATCCATAAATCGAGTACATTGTGTAAGAGGTGAGGATTTCTCTGCTTGTAAGACGATTTCCACTATAGGTCGTGTGTTCGTTATTCCAGGTTCAATTCTTCAATCCTGACGCGGACATTGATGGTTATGTTCGGTTTGGTGATTATTTTTGAGTGTTACCGTATGTTTAGGGTTTGAGAGTTTGCGCCTACAGTTGTCTGATTTTTTTATACTCGAAATGAGTATTTCTGAATGGGAACGCTTAATTCTCGATAAAACCCAGAATATTATGTGCAAGGTGAGGAATCTCTTGTTGTCCTGAGAAGTCGATGTTGATTGCCAGCTTGAAGTTTATAATCTCGACGCCAAAATTGACAGTTGTGTTCGTCATTTTGTGTCATCGCGTCATGGTTAGGGTTTGAGAGTTTATGCAGACAACTGTCCAAGTGTTTGGTATTTCAATACTTGAAATGAGTTTGGATTCTCTGAACTAGTTGTGTCAATCTGCTTTAATATTTGAGACCTTAGTAGCTGGCCATTCTTGAATGTTCTGTATCAAAACCCTAAGTATTAGTCCCTTATCGCTTCTTTATTTCTCTCTTTCTTGCTAGTTGATATTAGAAGACGACACAACCTGCGCATGAGTGATTTCTTCTGGGGCACAATGCTGTGTTATTTGCTTGAGATGGATGTGTTAAAAGAGAATTCATCATTCGCATGAGGTACAGTAAGATTGGTGTAGATGAGCCGTGTTAATTAATATGTTTCTTGTTGTGAATCCAGGGCTTAGTTGCGATTTTTTTTAAATCTCGAAGTGAATAATCTAGCGGCCATGGATTTGGAGTTTCTGATAACTAGAAACAGGAATCGCACGCACCCTGCCACTTGGTCCACTGGAGTCCAGGCTTTGCGGAGTTTTTTGCGTGATGAAACTGTCGCCTTCCGCCAAATGCTGGGTTTTGTAGTACGGTGGGTTGTTCTTACACTCGATGATCTCCTTCAGCACCGGGTTTTTCTATCAATGGTGCGTTTCTGCGTGCATCGGTGCTCTACGTGACACGGGACATGGAAACGAGGCTTACAGACTCGGGACGAGGCTCCTGCAGATCCAATTCCACAAGGCTCGGACAACTGGTGTGTGTTATTCTGACTCGGCTGCCTGTTAGCAAAGTCAGTTGGGCATCAATCAGTGTCTCAGTTATTTGGGTTCCTGCGACATTCTGTGTTTCATTAAACGTTGCGTATCTTTCTGCTTAGGGCAACTTGAACTACTTCTTAATTGGTTGTTTATCATGTAAATAACTTTGTTCTACTGTACACAAGGATATGTAATCGGATAACATTATTATAGTAAACTGTGTTTTTAGTAAGACTAACTGTTTCACGAACGGTTTGCTTACATCATGAAGAGAATCTTCCCATTAATCATGGAGGTCTCCCTATGGTCTCATTGATCATACGGAGGCCTCTCCACGATACGTAGGCAGGCCTATGTAGTCCTTATGATCACTGTGACCATAGGGAGACCTGCCCATGAATAATGGGGAATATTCTTTTTATGATGCTGTCTCAAAGTTCTTGAAACAGATTAATGTTATTGCTAATGGCGAGTGTTGCGGCGTCCTGAGGTGTCTTGCAACACACCTCCTGTGACTTTCGAGGAGTATCATCAGTCGTGTTTAACACATTTTCAGCTCATTGCATACTCGAAGTTTAATGGTCCTCTGCTACTATCTCATTGCAGGCACAGTGCAGGAACACAGAGACGAAGTAGTGATGGTTTCCAAATTCTGTCTTAGAAGATGATAGGCACATTACGCAGCCTCTTTTCAGAAGTGCCCATGCAAGTGTAGATGCCAATTCAACACCAGGCTTTGCAAATTTTCATGAGTATGCAATTGTGGATAGTAGGCAACCGCTTTGGAGAATCTCCTACATTGCTGTTGCTTCCCCCAGGATCGTTTTTGTGCTCATGAATTGGACTTAAGCACTGACAACATGTATTCCGTTCTGACTAGACCGAACAATTACTTGATGTGTCACGCCTGTAATGCCAGCGGAGCAGCAAATGAATGGTGTGGAGTCTTTAGAGATCGCAAGTGCGACAATCTCTCGTATATTTTCTTTCATGTAATTCCTTCTATTATATTAGAGATTTTGTTCGAGATGAATTATAGATGCCCTCTCGTCGTTACCTCTGTTCGAGGATAGGGTCTTCTCTATTTTTCATAGCACGTTCTGCGTATTGTCCAGCAGGACTCCTGCTGGATTACATAGTGTGTTGATTGCGAACATGATGTCCTATCTGAACCTCATTTATGTCTTTGAATCCATTGAAAATGCCGACCTGCTGAACAATGTTGAGATTATTTATGTATTACAGTCGTTATTCATTTGACGAAACTTTGAACGTCTTTGCATCGGAATAGATGATCTGCTCGTTTATCACTTAACAATCTCATGTTCAGAATGATGATGTCTTACCTCAATTTTCTTTTGGAAGGATGGCGACATTTTTATGCGGACATCCGATCATTTGAATTGAATCCTAACCTAGTTTCATTTCCTTATAGTGTAAATTTCAAATCGTTGAATATGAGTTTGGTGATGTGGACCTGTAATTCGATGTTGTTACCATTCAACAAATCTCCAGTGATCCACTACTTGAAACACGTACTTGTATATTTGTCATTGATGATCTAGCTACGGCTGGCGGTCCACAGGAGCGCGTGTTTGTGCTTAACCCCTAAATGCCCGAGGCACCAAGATCTGGTGTTTGCAAAACTTTGAAGTCAAACAAAACTCAGTCAAGTTGCTATTTTTAGTAGTTTAATATTTTTGGAAAGTTCTTTGTGAAGTCTAGTTTTAGCATCAAAAATCCGATCTTGAAAATAATCAATAGTGATTTTTCTATTGAAGATTTTGTGCAAGGGTACCCATTGCAATCTTGACTTCCCGTAGTGTTGAGAGCTCTTGGAAATGAGCCTCAAATACACTAGATCTTGGATCAAAAATCACATTTAAAATTCATTTAAAAAAACTATAGAGTAGATTTTAAGAAGCCATAAATTGATTGGGGTTATACATGTTAGGTTCTTTAACCTCATATTTTTTTGGTCACCATTTTTTTAGATTCAATTTGTGAAAAGAGGGTTGAAAGTTTTTTGCAGTTTTAACACCCTCATGGTCAAACATTATAATCTTTCACTCTATAAGTGATATTGTTGTGTTTTCTTTTCCTATGAGATCTCTAACATGTCTAGTTTGAATTGGTACGGTTACAATTTAAAAAAAATTGATACAACTTATCAAAATGTTGGCATTTTGTTCAATTTAGAGCAAATTCCAAGTCACTCAAAATAGGCCTTGGGCATTTAGGGGTTAAGGACGCTCGGTGAAGTCCATTTGTGAAGGGCAAGGTGGACTGCAACTAAGAGGGTCTTTACCCTGAGGTTCAAGACTCTAAAACTGAGGTTTTAGACTGGTTAAAGATATTGAAAGGATAGTGTTAACCCTGAAGCGCTCCGACGTCCAAAAAGTGGACGACGAACAAAGTTGGAGAGCTGCAAGCGACAGAGAAACAAGAAACTTCATTCATCAATTTTTTCCGGAGTTCCGACGGAAGTTTGGAATTCATTGCTGTTGAGTTTGGCAGATTCTATGACAGCAATGATAAGTGAAAATTGTTAGAAGTGAATCATGTGAGCTTTTGAAGGAAATTTGTTGCTGCCCATGTGGAAGGAAATGGTAAAATAAGCGGTATTGGGCACAAAATGACGACTGGGCAGTAGCGAAGGGGGCAGTGACTTGAGAGTGCTGCGCTCATTATAAAATTCATGGCTTCTGACTTGAAAATTCACTGAAACCTCTGTAGAGCATTCTATAGGAGGACGTGATAAATGACGCCAGTATTACATGAGATTGCCAGAGTGTCGCCCATTTTTTAGTGTGTCCACAATTTTTTATTATTACATGGACTTCGCCATGGACATGTGTCACTGTGGGCACGCTCCTGCTCCGCCCGAGTGTTTCAATTCGGGCAGGTGTGGGCTGTGGGCTGCGGAGTCAAAAATGGAACTTCCTATCGTTGTTCTCAAGGGCGTGCTCATTGCAAGCTCCCTAGTATTACAAAGATTTCATTACCGTCATGGAATTTCGCATAGTCTTGTAAATGTAATGACGGTCTCCACGCTGCAATTTTTCTCGAATTTTTTGGAGCATCCTACTGTCACTTCTGGCTTCATTTCTCATGGATGATCAAGCTGCCCGTTCTGGTCAACGCCCTGATTCCGGAAGTCAAACCTCTTGATCTTCGCATGAAGCACGATTTCCTGCAATTTTCATTTCTTTTGCAAGCATTCGGATGCTGGCACTCCAGATCCCACGGTCACTTCTACCAAATTGCGAAACAATCGGCCAACATCGCATGCCAAAATTTCTACACTTTTGTGACTGCAGACGACATCTCCAATGACTCTGGTCCTTCTAGGGTTAATTGCATATCAACTTTGTGGAGTATTAGGTCAAGCGCATTTACGGTTTCATATCGGATGCTTTGTATTCTAAAATTGCCATCATGGCTCAATAATTCGGATTGCTTTCGAGGTTTGAGTAAAGCACGCTTGTGGCCTGTAGGTCTGTACGTCTGTACTGTACATTCGGACATTTGTGACTGCATGAAGAGCCTTTCAGCAGCCGCGTGTGTGTAACGGTTAGTTTCTAAGTTAAGTTACCGTAGGTCCAAGGAAGCAGACTGAGTTGGCTAAGGGTCCGTCCGCACTTGGCGTTAAGAGTCAAACATGAGGGCGGTTTCAGGAAGACAACTTCGTGGACGTTCAGGCCTACAGGCTTTTGGAAACGCCGATCCTAGTAGGACGCAGACGTGGCGCAAACGTGGCGCAAGAAAAGAGCGATGGGCTGTAGAGCGTTTGACGGTCGTGTTTTTTTATTGGAGGTACTTGTAGCTGGTAATAAATGGAACCTCGATCTGCTGGAAACATAGATTTGAGAGTAGTATGACCGTTTTTTGTTAATGGGGCTCTGAAGGTCCGATTAACTGTGAGCGCTCGAAGTGGGGTCCTCCTACCGTCAGTTTTTAAGGAAGAAAATATAAAAAAAGGGAGCCGCCACTTCCAAGTTCGACAGAGTGATTAATGTGTGAACCACCACAACAATTTTGACGGCGATGCCCTGTCGAGCATCTTGTATAAAGGAAAATCTGTATGTACAAGGCGTCAGCGTGCATTGTGGGATTTCTTGCAGAGAGACTTACAGATTTCTTGCAGACAGATTTACGGATTTTGACTGTACGCTTTTCCTGTACTGTAGTTCGATCACCTGCAAATCCAGAAATTCGGTGAGTGTAGTTTGCATGCAGTGCATGCGATAGTGTCATGAGTTTGCTAGTACATCGATGAACTTGTAACATGTATTAACTTGAAGTTTCACGTAAATCCAGGGAGCGAATCATGAACAATCGGCATGAAGCAAGACCTCAAGGCGTCGAAGGTGTAGCGGAGGCTGCCGCCGTAATGGGTGAGTCATGGTACTCTCAATCGATGTCTCCCATTGATGTTCTTTGAATGTCACCTGCACAAAACAAACACACACTCCGACGGTCGAGTAAGTACGAGGATTTGATTTTGTAATGATAAGATGTTGGGATGGATTCGGCAGCTTACATGAAACAGTCGACTCAACAACCAGCGCGTTCGGCGGAGGCCGTCCTTCCTCACGGTGAGTTCAGTCTCTCATGACTCTGCTCTTGGTCAACTGGACGCTCATGTACTGCATGCGATGGACGCACATCTACATGCACATACTGTCTGACTTCTTACTTCTCTTTTGCTGCGAAGGTATCGTTGGCGGCTGGCGCAACGTTCCAGTGTTGCAAGCCAGTTGCGGAGTGGGATTTTCACGGCCGTCCTCTCCTGCGGAAGGATTGTGCAACACGGTCACAGCCAAGCGTGCCCGCAAAGACAGGGGCCCAAATTGGCAAATGGGGGAGATTATGGCGTTGATTGAAGCTAAACGGGAGTTATTTTTTGAAGAACTGAAAGCATTAGACGGCCGAGATCTCATGAATCCGGAGTCAACCAAGTGGGCTCGGATTAGTGTTCACGTCGCTCAAGCAGGATTCTCGCCTTATCACCGTGATGGCGCCGCTTGTAAGAGTAAGTGGAACCAATTGATCCCTGAATACAAACGCATTGCCGATTTTCATGCAAAAACGGGGACTAACATTGCAGAGTATTGGACGAAGAACGCTGTTGTCAGAAGAACGGAGGGGTTGCCTCGGTCTTTCTCAGAAGAAGTCTTCTACGGAATCCACCAGTGGTACGGTAGCCGCCCAAGTATGCAACCACCACACACCCGGGATCTACTGTCACCCCAAGACAGGAATTACGAACCACCAAGTGCGACTACAGAAGAGCAATCTGACAGTGATCGAGAGACTGAAGATGCCATGGATGTCGCTTCTGCGCAGGAGGTCAGTGCCGGCCACACTTCGAGCTCCTTCTCTCCAGCACCTGTGCCCACCCACATTCGCTTTGCAGACATTTTGGGGAAGAAGCCGATGTGGAAGCCAATGTCCCGCCCGAAGACGCCGCTGCCCGCTGGCGTTAGCGCCCAAGTGCTGAGCTCCAGCGACACTGGCGACGATGCTGTCCATTGCCAACCGGGCAACACGAGCGTCAGGCGCAAATCCTTGTCAGGACACATGCAAATTGCTCAAGCCACGAAAGCAACTGGGGAGGCAATGACGACTCAAATGAAAGACATGGCGGTTGCAAGCAACGAAATTGAACGATCAAAGATAGACATCCAACTTCGGTTATTTTCCGAGCAAATGGAGTTTCAAAGACAACGAGACAGGAGACTCCAAGAGAATGCAGAAGCCGCTAACGACAATGCCAAACTAGCTATTATAAAACAAGGTGAGGTCGTTCAATGCTTGGCCAACCTAGCTGCTGTTCTGAGTGCTGGACTGCAACGTCCCAATGCTACAGTGCGAGACGACGGTCCTCAAAAAGGCGCTGCCAACTATGTACAAGAAGTGGTCGGCATGGGCACTGGCCCGCCTTCCTTCCCAGCTACTACACCAATATCTACAGACTGTGGGGAAACCTCAGAAGCAGCAGCGCCGTAGTTGGACGACCTCCATCACCTGATCTGCTGCAGGCACCAATGTCATGTAATTAGTACTTCTATAGTGTGCAGACTGTTCTAGTTTCTTCTCTATATTTGCATTTTGTGTATGTATCATATGGTGAGAAAAGCTTTGGAAGAAGGCAGTGGTAGCTCTGCTGTAGCTACACTGAACCTGTGTACAGTCAACAAAATTTTGAAATAAAATCGGCATTCTATGTAAATGATACAAGCTTGCAAATTGCTCTCAAAATTTAGAAGTTCTTTACAGTTCAGTGACTATGCTCATGATAAAAAATCACCTGCTATAATTACACTAGGCCAGTCCGCTGCAGAGCGAGATGAAGCCCCAATTGTTGACGTTTCGAGATTCCCTGCTGCAGTCGACCCTGCTCTCCGCCAGCATCCGGCATTTGAGGTTCAAGTGCCTCATTGGCCTCCGCCTCTTCTGTGAAGCCTTCCGTACGTAGGATACTGAACAACCTTTCCACATCTTCCGTAGATTGCCGCAAAAGCATGTTATGAAGAATAGCGCAGGCAGTGATTACATCAGGCAAGAATGTCACGTGAAGGTCTGATTTCACCAACAGTTCACGAAATGTTTGCTTAAGGATTGCAAAAGCATTCTCGACGACAGCTCGTCCCCTTCGAAGCTTCCGATTAAACAGAGAATCAGCCAATGCCAAATCTGACGCCCCAAGATGGGGCACCATCAACCGCGGCATGAGAGGGTAGCCAGAATCTCCCAAAAGATATGGCGTGAAGCCTTGGAAGGACACTCCAGCATCCCATAGCGTGTTGTCAATAGCTTTGTGATAGAGAGAGGACCTTCTAAGAACTCGCGAGTCGTTTGTGGACCCAGGCATTCCCAAGAACAAATCAAGGAATCGCTTTCCACTATCAACGACTGCTTGACAATTCATGGTATAGCCTCCGGATTTAAAATAAAAGTAATCTGCTGGACCAAATTTCGGTTTTGACATACCTATGTGAGTGCCGTCTATGGCACCCATGACTCCAGGCAGTCCACACAGCTGCCGAAACTGGGCTTCTGTCTGTAGTAACCTTTCTCCCTGTGGCCAAGAAATCTCCCTGCGAAGCACTATGTTTATGGCATTCACAACCTCACGCAGCATCATGGAAACGGAACTCCTTCCCACAGCAAATAGTTCACTGCAGACCAGCAGACTAGCAGCATGCGTTAGTTTGAAAAGTGTACAGGCCACCCGAACAACTACTGGAATTGCAAGGCGATATTTGGTGTCCTTCTTGACAACAACAGGGTGCAAGATGTTGGCCAAGGCAAAAACGGAAGGTTTAGTCATACGAAACAACTGAACCCATCGGCCTTCATCATACTGCTCGAGAAGGAATTTCGAAAACCATGTAGTCGATCGAGGTTTCACCCAGAAGCCTAAATCGTCGCCAAAATAGTGCAAGCAACTCCAAAGTCGGAAAGAGTGTAAGGCTGCAGCTGTCACGTAATTTGCATTCAAAGTGGAGGCATCGGGCAACTGACGAATGGACTCCAAGTCGGCAGAACACTCCTCCTCTGTGTCTTTCACACTCACAGACTCTAAAGCCCGGTTGGCGCTCATCAGCATCAACAAAATAGCCGAGGCTATAGACAAGAAGTGGACAGGGTTTTCGAGCACATCCATTGCCCCTGTTACAGAAGCCTAACTACAACGACACACCCACAACGAACCCACACTCAGATGAACGTGAAGTGGAGGAGCGATGCACTACTGCAAGCAAGAGAAGCGACAACCAGGGGAAAAAAAATCTTAATGTCGCCCACACCACTGTCGTGACTGTTTCAGCTGAACCCTACAGCACGAAATGAACACCCAACAGCAAAATGAAAGCAAAAGAGCATTGCAGAGGCGCTTACCTCCCGTTGAAATGCTGTGCTCCAAGATCGATGTCTCCAATCAGAATTCGTGACCTGCAAAGTCGAAGCGCCACGACCTCGCTCACTTTTCCGGTCGTTGCCGCTCACCTCTCTTCAATGTGAGAATTCAAACGAACTCGCTCCAGCGCCGGCGTTGTTGCCTACTACTTTCAATTCTCTAATGCAACCCCAAGATCCAGAAAACTAACGCTCAATAATCCTCCCGGAAGCACAAACACTCTAGCGACTTCTTCAACTTCGTCGCAACATGAAACTGCCAAACTGAAGGAGAGAAACATGTCCGCCAAGCAGGAAGAAAACCCTGAACCTCCCTTCCAACGACAACGACAACGACAAGGGGGCCCACTAGCTGTCTATCACTGCGGCGCTGGTGTGACTGGGCAGTCTTACGTCGCCTGTCAGGTTCTCAAAAAACCAGAAAATGGACTTCAAGTCTGAACGGGGGGGTCTCATTTCTCCCTCAATTATTACAGTCTTTTACGGTACTGGGTCCTGTTCCTGAAAATCATTTTTCTAACACTATTCCCCCTGTGCTATCTTTTCAACGCCTGAAACTTCCTGGCGCCAAGTGCGGACGGACCCTAATCTTGTTAGGTTCGAAGACACGAGGGGTAACTTAACAGCTGAAGCATGTCAATGACGTGAGGTTATAAACTGATGGGACAGATGTAGAATCGGGTACCTCCGGTGCAAGATGTCTGGTAGAGAAATCTAGGGGCGCCTGAGTATACCCCAGGGTTCAGTACCATGACAGATCTTTGCAGGCCTGTTACAGGCCTGTCTAGGAAATTCTTCAGTTAAGTTAGGAGGTCCATGAAGCGCCCATTTAACGTCTGATAATTGATTTGGGGGAGGTTATACTTGTAAATATTTTTCTAATAAATTTTCTGTGAAAGAAAAATTGAAATGGCATCTGACCCAAGTCGTTTCATATTTTTTGGAGTTTCGTGGAATTAGTTATGAATTTTTGAAGTTGAGACACAATTGTCACAACACTTCTGTGTTGTAAGCCTGTCTTTTGAGTAGATAATGTCAATTTTCACTCATTCAATCTGATTAATTTGTCACTCAAATGGTCTTGTAATCACAGGAGATAGTCACACTTGGGCTCTAAAAGCGTCCATCTCCTAAAATGTACATTTGTTTGTACATTTTTGGTGCAATGAGAAAGCAAACTCTACCTCAATATTAGAGGACATTTTAGAGCCTGAGTGCTTTGTGGACCTCCTACCTTATACCTTCTTGATAATTTGATAATTTATTTCATTGATACAATGAATGCTGATATTCAACCATGTCAATAGTTTTCACCTGTTACACTATATGGGGACCTTCAAGGCATATGAATATAGTGTCATAATGGTGCATTGAAACAATATCAAGATAATTTTGGTGCCAACCTCTGTGCCAATTTAGTATCAAAGTGATTGGAGAAAATGATTGAAATGGCCTTTGCTATCAAAAAGGCATCAAATAATCTATCCCAATTTTTTTGATGCATAGTAGAACCTCTCTTAGTGCATAGTGTCGGGACTATGCACTAAGAGAGGTTTATGCAGTTGGAGAGGTTTTCTACAGTAGTTTAGCTAACATGGCCTCTCACTATGGGGCCTCCAACTACTGTTCACAAATATCACGACATCTCTTACTGCATATATGCACTATGATAGTATGCATTAAGAGAGATTCTATTGTATCTCTCATTGAAAATTGGATCAATGAATTTTTTTTCAAGTGAAAACAATGCCTTGGAGTCTAGACTATCATTTTTTGATATTCTTGGTATGTTCTCACTGCCATAGCCAAGCCATAACCAAGGGAGCACATATGACAACAAATAATTCACTGGAAGTCAATTTTTTTCAAATTTAATGACTTCAAAAATCGAAATTAAGTGAAATAAAAGTCAAATAATGTTAAAAATTTGATACTTTTGTGTCAAGTATCATATGCCCTATCTAATATCAAGAAAATTTTGTATGGTGGAATGAAGGACGTTCTTAATTCATAAAATGCAAGAAGTTGGAATGGAGAGGTCTTTACGTTGAAGTTCATAGGCCTTCATCAATTTTCAAAAGATATGGTATAATTTGAGCTCAACTAAGCATAGTAAAAATACAGTGTTCAATGAAAGTAGTACATAAATTTAAACCTCATTTTAAGCATCATAAACTAATTTTCTTACAAATCGCAAATTTTGATTGTAATGTCATTCTTCCAATCAAAAGTTATGGATATAGTTTGAAGAGGAGTTGGAAGGTCATTTTCATAGCTTGTCTTACGGTCATTGTATGGTACTAAAATGAAATATGCTTAGTGCAAAATATTGAAATAAAGTACATTATCATTGGCCTCTTTCATGTCAAGGTATTCACACTTTCCATGTGCAAAATCCAAAAATCTCTTAAATTGTAAGTGAGAGGTAGGTTGGGCGCATTTTTCTTCAATACTTAAGTATTTCTAGAAATCAAGGTTCTACATGTTCTAAAAATAAAAATATCCAATGAAATTATATTTTTTCCATACAAAATTGTTTATTTGAAAAAAAATTCCCATAATTTTGTCATCTATTTTTAGAATTATTTTAAACCAAACTTGCCCCAAGGCCATAATAATCTCTATAATGTTGGAAACATAATTGCCAATTCCAAGCTTCTAAGGACCTCTTTACAAGAATGTTACAAATTGTAAGGTAATTGCATCCAATTGTAACTCCTTTCTAAAATTGACCCCTTCAAATTCTTGCCTAAAATGCAATGGCCGTATTCATGAGAGCTTAGAGTTACTTTTGGATATATCTATTTTTAAAATTCACAGTTTACTCATATGGTGTCCAAGGAATGTATGAGAAGAAAATAAAAATATTCTATTAACTTCCAACAAGATCCAACCAGAAATTATTCAATTTTATAACAAATCCTATACTCAATTGCTTATTCAAATGCAATTAGGTTTGATTTTGTTACCTTTAATTTCTAACAAAAATCCAATTTTGAATTTCAAAAAAAAAATCACTCCTTAGACTTTATGGGTGCTTGAAGATCTCTTGCAATTCAATGCAGTTCTAAGATTCATCCAGATGATCCAAAAAATGCTTAAAAAGAAAGTTTAGGACATTCTATTTATTTCCAACAAAATACAACAAAAAATTATGCCGTTTAATAATAGAAACCACTCATGTTCAATTGCTTATTGTCATGCAATTAGGTGCAGGACTTATAAAAATCAAGTTTAAAAAAAATTCATTCACTCTATCAGCTAGCTACATAGATTTGTTCTACTAGTAAGGGAAGGAAATTAGCGTCACCTTGAAAATTAGAGTCTTCACAAAAATTTTTTTTGTGGAATTTGGTACAATACAATAATATTTCAACTTGCACTATTGTACGTGGTGGTCAGGGTTAACAAAAAATATTTCTGAAAATGGATGCTGGAATTGTTGCCATATATTAATTTTTCAAAAAGAAAAAATTCTTAGGAAAAAGGAAAATAAGCTATTTTTAGTGATCTACCAAATTACATTTGGCAACTCTAATTGTTTATTTAGTAGATAATGCCAACCATGACTGCTAAATACGGTAATTCAAAATAGAGTGACCTTGGTAAATTAGTGTCACGGTACTAAGATAGACCAACCCAATTCCATTTACTTCTCAATTCCATCGGTAGACCAGTCCAATTCTATCACTCTACTTTGGGCCCAATTCCGTCCAAAAAAACATCCAAATCCATTGTTTTTATGATAGAATCGGAACATTTTATGACAACAAAGGGGTAACATGTCACTCCATTAATGGTGAATACTTAATACTTGACTTGGCGGTTATGAGTTGTTTATTGAACATTTATGACTCCAGTCTATGGACGATTTTGTAATTTCAAGGCAGCCCACTTCAAAAATTCACAGAAATTACAATTTTAATCGGAAAATTATAATTCCACTTCGATTTGATTCATGAAACATGCCCACACCTCTGAAAAATAAAAATGCCCCTCTTGGAGTTCAGTTGGCCCCAACATATTCAGATTGCAAACCAAGGTGGTAATAGGCTTGTCTACCTTACCTTCATTAAACAAATCCGTGTGTGTGCTGACTGCTGACAGCCAGTCTCTTGCCACTCTCTTTGCATTCACTCCAGTTCAGTTCTATTATGCGGCTTTCACATTGTTGCTCTGCTTTCCACTGACAATGCAAAGACGCCACAGCGATGGCGACGACGACGACGACCCAGACAACTCAATCTCAATCTGCTTGCGCTGCCGACGTCGTCAGAGTTCTGATGAGCTCTGCCAGATTGATCAGTTCTCATAAGAGATGATCAGTATCTGGAGCCCCACTTTGACCACAAGACGACTCAGTCCAGGCTTCTTTGGTGGGACCCCGCCGCGGACAGTCCTCCAACTCCAGTTCAGCAGGAGCTTCAACACAGCACTTGGTCCTCGCATCAATTGCTACGGGATCCGTAGCTCAAGTGGTTTTGGAGTGTTGGTGAGCTCACGAGGACAATCAAAAACTTGCTGTTGCGAAGAAGACGAAGCAGAAGAAGACGCCATGGCCATGAGAGGGAAATTGCCGAAGCTGCAAGGCTCTCTGTTCAAGTACGGCAGCAAGTCGATCCAGGTTGGGCATGCGTGAATTCGTGAAGTGCTTGCATTGTTGATATGTGGGTTGATCGAATTTGGGTCAATTTTTTTTTTTTTTTTTTTGTGAATTAGGTCTGGAGGGAGTGATATGGGAATTTTACACTTTGAGAAACCCTAATGTGGTGCTTGCTGCCAATCTTGATGTGATCTTGATGGGTTTGTTGGAGTTGTAGAGATGAGATTTAGCTAACTGGTTGAGGATTGAGTGGGTTTTGAAGGTTGCGTTCAAAACGGGGAATTTCAAGCAGCAAGTGGTCTTCATCGGAGGTTTGACGGATGGATTCCTTGCGACAGAGTGCGTACTGTTTTGTTGGTATTGAATTGTTGGCAGTCTGTTTTCGGTTTAGGTTGATCTTGGTGATCGAGTGTACTTGAGCTCTGTTTCATAGTGGTTCTCTAACGTTGATTATATTTTCACTATGGTGAGGATTGTGTCTTTCTACTGTTTAGGAGGAGGAACAAGCAAGGGTTGTGATTGATGGTCTTAATAATCTCGAATTGTCTCTACTACCTTGCCTGTGCCGCAAATCACAACATCATCGTGTCTCGGGTTGCGGTAGTTGACTACTGCACTCTATTTGGAAAAGAATTAATGACATTCGATAGTATCAGAGTCAAATTAAGTTAGGTTTTCTTGACGAGTGTGTGCCCCGTGGAATTGCAGTTACGTGGAACTGCTTGCCAAAGCGCTGGAAGCGGAGAAATGGTCATTGGTGCAGCCACTTTTTACGTCTTCTTACACCGGGTTTGGTACCTCAAGTCTGAAGGAGGTAACGATCTTTTTCGGATTTCTCTCATTATTTGATTGGGCTTGCCTGTTTTTGCTTTTGCAGCTTCTTACAATTTAGTTACGGGAAGATGTTGAAAATTGATGCACTTGTCGGGTTCCTGTGATGTGCAGGATGCGATAGAGATCGAGCAGCTTCTCAATTACTTGATTGACCAGGAAGATTCCGAGGGGTTCATTCTTGTTGGCCATAGCACAGGTTGCCAGGTATGTTCTCTCGATTACATACCTGTATGTGATATTTGGCGGTGGTCAGAGTGATATTTTTAAATCAGTGGATTAAGTTCTTAAGATAATCTCTAAGGTTTGCAGATTAGTTTGTACTCCCTCTGTCTCAAAATAAAACCCGCGTTTCCTTTGTATTTTGCAAAGGAAACACGGGTTTTATTTTGAGACAGAGGGAGTACTACAGAGGATCTGGAGGAAACCCAGCATACTACAGGTTTTGTATATTGAAAGACACATTGTACATTGACTTGATGTCTGGCTGGCTGATGAGTATCTGATTCAATTGTATGATGCACCAGGATATTGTCCATTATTTGAGAACTGGTGGCCATTGCACGCGTGCAGTGAGGGGGGCCATTCTACAAGTACATTTCTCCCCGCAATTCCATTGTGTTTGCATCAATGGTTGCAGTGAAGGGGTCTGTTTGGTTTATTGGGGAACAAGTCCGCTCAATTTTCCATGAAGTTCATGACGGTTGATTTTGTCAGGCACCAGTCAGCGACAGAGAGTTCCGAGCTACTTTGCCTGAGACGCAGGCCATGCTTGAATTGGCCGAGAAAATGATCAAGGAGGGTAAAGGCGAAGAGCTGATGCCCCGAGACGCCAGCCCAGAAGCACCAATAACCGCCAATAGGTACCAGTAGCTGCTAAAATGAAAAATATTATTATTGCATCAAAAGTGTATATGGGAAGCCTGTTGTGCTGTATGCTCACGTTCTCATGCTATCATGACTTTTCTGCTTTCAGAACTTCACCCAATGTTCGCTCTTTCCGAAGGGCGAAGTTTGCTTATTCTGGTCTTAGTAGTAACGTAGAGGATACCATTTACCTCTTTTTAAGCATTTTAACGAGTATGTAGGGATGTGAGTTTTGAGAGATCACTTTAGGACTGTGGAGAGATCACTTTGGATACTAGAGCCAAATCTGTGGAGATCGGTTTTTTTATTACCGTATGTGAATTTCTTATGGAATCATTCGAAGTGGGAGGTTGTAGACCGATCAAAATGACAGTAGACAACCCCATTTCCGTTCAAACATCAGCAGCCATAGTCATGTAACCATGTCTAGCTTACACTTCTTGCTAATTGATTGCCAGCCGAGTGTAAATAGATGAGTTGCTTCTTGTCACAGGGCTCAGTATTGGAGACAGGATCGAATCCCTGACAGTTTCAATATCCTCCAGCTTAAATAACATGGCAATGACCTCATTCGATTCTCAAATTTTTCTCTTGCTTGCAGGTACCGATCATTAACTGCGTACTTGGGTGATGATGACTTGTTCAGTTCAGATTTTTCTGACACGCAGCTGAAAGCGCGACTGGGGCACATGTCACGAGTACCTTGTCAGGTAGTGTTAGCAATTCAACATATTTGTTTGAAACATTCCAATTGGAGTGCGGAATACGTTTTCTCTGGGCTTAAAGCTCTTCAGACTATCAAGTCCATTGACGTTAGTGACCTCTGGTGTTGTGGTTTCCAGGTATTATTCTCAATGGCAGACGAGTATGTGCCGGAATCTGTGGACAAAGTCAAACTAATCAAACGGTAAGCTCTCCAAGTTTGCAATTGTAATCTTGAAAGGCATTCTTGGTTTTGCCAACTATAATGTGTAATATCTGAATACATCCCAACAATCTTGAGGAAGGATAGTATCTTGTGAAAAACTCTTGCAAGAGGAAATTCAGTGTCAAATTTTGGCAGCGAGGGGTTCAAATGCAGTGATCTCTATTTCTCATTTCAATAGTTTTTGTTAAATTTAAATGAAGTTGTTCTACACATTTAGCCTCAGTATTCAAGTATGCATTGGAAACTGCACAGACCCTAAACCCTAAACCCTGAGAGGCTTAATCCTGTCTCCTATGCCAACCCATGTTTCCAACTAGTAGTCATCTGTTCTTACTGGTTCTCTACAGCAGTCTCCCAAAGATCACTCCTACATGTGTTGATTTGCTTATAGTATCCTTATATGCTTATATGTTGATATGCTTAAAGTGACGCTACTAGTATCCTCTTACCTTATTGGGTACGTGCACCCTGCAGGCTTTGTGATGCTATGGGAGGAGCGGAGAAAATGGCTATTCCATGGGGTAATCACAGCTTATCCAACCGTGTGGAAGAAGCTGTCCGTGCTATAATAACTTTCGTCAAGAAGGGTGGACCGAAAGGCTGGGACGATCCGTGGGGTTGAGCTAGCAATGGGCACCAAGTCATTTGGTCTTTTTCTCTTGATTGTTGTTATTTTATAGGCTCATGAAAAGAGGTACTTGCTGCATTGCAAGCAATGTAAATGTCCGTTATATTTTGTAAAAGTGATGACCGTAATCTGTGTTTGATGTGCATAGAGTTTGTTGATCATTAGTTTATGTTGTCTTGCTTGCACAAAAGCCCGTTGATTGTTCTCCGAACTGCAGAATCATCTCCATCTACTAGGCTCCAAGATTTTTTGTTGAGTTTAGAGTCTTACTGAGGCTAAAAACTTAACGTCTAAATATCCAAGGGTTCCACTTCTTTGCATAATGCATAATGAGGTTTGCTGGAACCCCTTTTCAATTGCTAACACGAATGAAAATAAATTGACCAGTTTACTTTTCAATTGCTAACACGAATGAAAATAAATTGACCAGTTTAACATTAGGATCTGTACTCAATGCTTAACCGCTAAGTTTTCAAGAATCCAAATTATGGTTGGAGATGATTTTGCGCAGCTCTGTCTCAATAAAAAATTTGATAGTATTCTAAGAAAATAATTTTTTTTTTTTAATAAGTTTTTGGTTGGTTATATGCTTTCACTTGGTCACTAAGGCCGTATGCTGTTGATTCCATCAGAATCCTTCAAATACTTTTCAAAACCAATATTTTCTTAAGTTTGTTATACTTTATATTTTTTTGAACAATTTTATGTCAATGTTGGTCTATTAGACCATGTGAAGTGGCCAAGATTTTATGGTTGAAAAATCAAGCATTGATAATTTTGAGTGCTTTCTAGAGATGCTTCCAAAACTGAGTTTATGTACAAAGTCATCTGTAAAATATTCCTCAAAAGATTTGCTTGTAATTTTTCTCTGAACTTCTACTATGTTGTGATTCACTTTATGCTATAATACAACTTTTTTGTTCAAAGGTTTTTGCTTTTGATTACTTTTGTTCAATGCATTGTTATTTGAAATATTGTTTAAGTGATTAACTCTAGGTTTGAGGTCACAATAACTCACTAAACATTTTCATGTTGACAACCATCAACTCATCCTTTGTAATTGTATCCGGATTATGGTGTTTGGAATCTTGATTAGACATTAAGCAAAGCAAATTTGGACAAGTTCTTTCATGCTAAAAGAAAACTACTTATGGTTTGAAATGGTTGTGTTTAATGTGTGTGTGTTACAACACAACTTGTATTGATTTTAACTTAGTTTTAGCACAAAACCATTTCAAAATATAGGTGGTTTTCTTCTGTTTGAATGTAGGAAGACAATGGCTAATAGTTGATGAATCACAAAAGCTTAAGGCAACCAAGCATTGAGAATATGGTAGTGTCTTTAGCATGATGAGACAATATTTAGGCGCAATCCTTGGAATTACAATTAATAGACAATGAATTCCAAACGTGGAGTTGTTAAACGTCACAAGATCCTAGTGTGATATGTAAAACTAAAATTGAATCAACACATTAACTTCATAAGGATATTTTACAAGATTTAATTGACACATTCTTTGTATATGATCTCAACCCTACAAGATTGATTTTTCAACAAGAAACTGAAAACTTATCTACAATGAGAACTATAAATTATTATTCAAGTTTTGCAGAATTTTCCTCTTCATACATGCTTGGTTCAATCTCCAAACATGAATCCAAATGAATAGCTATGGGATGCATCGAAACACTGTCTATCCTAGTAGTAGTTATCTTTATTCATCTCTCTACTTGCCTTTAGCTAGAAGAGCTTTAAGTCACTTTGACATGGTTTCCTACAACTTGTGGTGATAGAAGCCCAACATTCTTCAATGTGCTCCCACCATTCTTACAATCCTGGAGTCAAGGTAGAAGTGCCCAAATGTAACACAAGTTGTTATCCGACACTTAAAAAACAACCTAAATCCAAGCGCAACTAGACCCAAAGAAGACAGGTGGAGTTCCAAGTAATTGTCACTGTCATGAAGGTAGGTCTTGTGTGTTGGCCAATCACCAGCACGTGATCCAAGCTTACAGTGTGTTGCTTTTGATGTTTCCATGACCACTTGTGTATTAATCTATTGTCCACAATAGATGCATCTACGAATTTGTTTCCAAAAATTTGTATTATGTTCATACAAGCTTGAAAGAATATGAAACCAATTTTGTTGGTTTCCTAAACCATTTCCAAACAAGCACACATCATTTTATTCTGTAGCTACCCTCAAGATCTGGAAATCTTGAATAAGTGCCACATTTAGGTGCTTCTACCTTAAGTGTTTCTATTGATCGAATCAAATTTTGGTACAGTGTAGCTACAGGAGCTCCTGGGACAACATGCCCTGTTCTATGCAATCTGAAGTCACAAAAGAGCAAGAATACTTCGCATTTAGCTTATTACGGATACAATAACCACAAAACAAGTACAGCTTATCGATGTCTTCTACAATAACTTCACAGCACAAACAAATGAGACGGCAGTAACAAATGACAGAAATCAACAGCTTTTTGTATACATCAAAAATCTTCATAGTCAAACATCAACAACGATCACCAAAAGGTTTCGAAAAATTCGACCGGTGCTCCATATACGCTGCCACAACTAAGGGTTGCGAAACTGATCACCAATAATCTTTACAAGAACACAAGCCATCTTTGAAGTGATGAAAGCGAATTGCGTCCCTGATCACAATCTCTTTAGTAGTCACCTTGGAGATCAATTTCGTGGCTGTATGACAATCTGAACACACACGAAGGTTCTTGTAAACACGAATTGATTTACTGCTAGGTGAGCAAAGAAGTCCATATGCAATAGCCAACTTCTCACTGTGAGAGCAAACAGAAAACTCTTTATCCTTCTCGCCAATATCATGCAACACGAGACGGGTGTCGGGAAGGTAGCCTTCAGCCTTGATTTGCTCAGTCAGTCTGCTCAGCTCCACATAGATCTCCTTCGTTTCTGGGTGAGATGTATCCCCTCCAACAAAGGCATGAATCTTGTGATCGACTTCGATCCAGCTACGACCCGGTTCCTTGCGTATACCCCTCTCCTGCATCATAGTGCGCACCAATGATGCCTCCTCCCACTTCTCAGCTGCAGCATAAATGTTGGAGAGCAGCACATACGTAGAGGCATCCTCGGGTTCCAACTTGACACGCTCTTTAGCCGCAACTTCGCCCAGCTCCACATTACCATAAGATCTACACGCACTGAGCAAGGCTCTCCAAGTTGCTCCGTCTGGTTCCACTGGCATGCTATCAATCAAGAGCTTTGCTTCCTCCAAGAGCCCTGCTCGGCCAAGAATATCCACCATGCAGTTCCAATGCAGAACACTGGGAACGATGCCATAATTCCGCGGCATATCCAGGAAGAGTCGACGGCCTTCATCAACAAGGCCTGCATGACTACAGGCCGATAACACTGCCACAAACGAATACCCATCAGGCTTCAGATCGGCTGCATTCATGTTCCTGAAGACTTCTAGAGCTTCAGACCCATATCCATGTTGCGCGAGTCCACCAATCATCACGTTCCATGTAATAATGTCCCGTTCCTCCATTCTGTCGAAAACAAGTCGCGCATCATCGATACTGCCACACTTTGCATACATGTGGACAAGCGCATTAGCCAAACGTAGATCGGACTCAAATCCCGCTTCACGGGCATGGCTGTGAACGTCCTTCACCCAATCCAAGGACCCAACACTTGCACAGCCATTGAGGATGCTCATATAGGTAATTGCATCTGGTTTGAGGCCTTTCCGTATCATTCGGACAAATAATTGATACGCTTCCTCTCCACAACCATTTTCAGCATAAGCACCAATTATCACATTCCAGGTAGCTACATCCCGTTCCTTCATTCTGTCAAATACTAGTCGCGCATCATCCATACTGCCACACTTTGCATACATGTGGACCAGCGCGCTGGCCACGCGTAAATCCGACTCCAGTCCTGCTTTCAGAACATGTTTGTAAACCGCCTTGACCCATTCCAAAGCCCCAACACTTGCCGACGCATTCAGGATGCTCATATATGTAGCAACAGTTGGAGCGAAGCCTTCCTTTTGCATACGGAGAAACAGTTCATATGCTTCGCGTCCACACCCATGCTGAGCAAGTCCACCAATCATCACAGTCCAGGTCACTACATCCCGTTCCTTCATTCTGTCAAATACTTCACGGGCATCATCAAGGCTTCCACTCTTTGCATACATGTTGACGAGAGCACTTCCCACCCGCAGATCCAACTCATATCCTGCTTCACGTGCATAGCTATGCACCTCCTTCACCCACTCAGAAGCCTCTGAATGTGCACATGCATTGAGGACGCTCACGTAAGCGGCGGCATCTGGTTTAAAGCCTTCCCGAACCATTCGGAGAAAAAGATCATATGCGTCACGCTCACACCCATGTTGTGCGAGTCCTCCAATCACCATAGTCCATGTAACGACGTTCCGTTCCTTCATTCTGTCAAATACTAGTCGCGCATCGTTCATACTGCCACACGTAGCATACATGTGGACCAGCGAGTTGGCCAAACGCAAATCCGACTCAAGTCCTGCTTCGAGGACATGCCCGTGAACCTCCTTCACCCACTCCAAAGACCCTGAGCTTGCGCATGCATTCAAAATGCTTGTATAAGTGATGGCATCCGGTTCAAAGCCTTCCCGTCGCATTTGGAGAAGGAGGCCATAGGATTCCTCACCAAAACCACTCTCTGCATATGCTCCAATCATCACATTCCAGGAAATGACATTGCGACTGGCCAGCTTATCAAAAGTTCTCCTTGCTTCCGTTATGCTCCCACACTTCGCATACATTCTCAGCAGCGCAGTCCCTACACGCACATCTGAGTCGAAACCACCATGTCGGATACATGCATGAACTTCTTCGCCCCATTTTAAAGCTGATGGGCTGCCGCATGCCTTCAGGACGCTCAAATATGTAACTGCGTTAGCCTGCACACCTTCTCGGCGCATTTGATTGAAAACTCCCATTGCATCCTTGGCACAACAGTGCTGAGCATAACCACCAAGGACGATGTTCCAACTAATAACATCCTTCTTAACAAGTTCATCAAACACTCGGCATGCAGCCTCCAGTCTTCCACATCTGATGTAGGCACTGAGTAGGCTGTTAGCCACATATATATTCTGCTGCATTCCTTTCTCAACGATGCACTCATGAACTTGTTTGACAGCTGTAAGGTCTTTCTGCTTCAAGCACCGCTTCAGAACTTCAACATAAATGTGCGAGTCTAGAGCAAGGCCTTGCTGTTGGCGGTTCTTCAAAGCATCAATAGCTTCAGTCACGGTTTTTGCGCTTGGCATGAGCAGACTGCCACTGCCAGCTCGAACAGTTTGCTTTGACTCTCTTGCACTAGTGGGCAAAGTGTTTCTTCTTCCAAAATTGCCCTTGGCTGACCTGACTCATCAATACATTCTTCGTGAGAACAGCCCTCATAACGTGGAAAACTATACTCAATCAACTTACACGTACTTGGATGCACCTATGCATGCAGAGCATTTCTCGAACAGTCGTTGCACTTTAAATGCACCGAATAGACCATAACATAGTGAATACGACAAAGCAAACAAAGAGAAAAATGTTGTACAAACTAAATCCAGTTACGAACCCAAATCACAACTCTCACGCTGAACCTAACCAAACAAGTTACAAAGTAAGGGTTTGACATTCACCTTCAACATATAAGCTTCATCTATAAGAAAGCTATTTGAACCTACGTACGAAAACTTTACTCAATCAATTTACACATACTCATGCCTGTGCCAATACCTATTTGATTGTACAATCTCTTGATAAGCACCAGATGGCAATTTGCTTTGAGTCACCAGGTTGAGCATCGCTTTCACCCATGGAGGAGTTGCCCAGTCATCTATCCAAAGCGTCTTGTTTGTCACCTTGTGATTAAAGTCAGGTAATTTGGGATTCATCTATGAGCACCACAACCCATGATCAAATATGGAAAAACAATCGAGGAACATACGTTGAACATGGGAGTGATGTAATTAAAATTGACTCCACTCCAAAACACATTGAGAATGCAATATGCTTGTTAATTCCCAAAGCGCCCATGACCTAGCAATAAATGACCTCAACATTGTGTTTCGCAACTTTCTAAGATCAACTAGCTCGTAGTCCTAGTGATACTCCTAGTGATACCTTGTAAACTCTGTTGTCCCACCACTGTGAAGGATCAGCAAAAAAATCCTTCCAAACTGACTCGATTGTCTCTGCTTCGCCTGAATCAAGTGGAACATGCTACATATATTTCAGTCACATTCTCTGTCAAAGAGCCACAAACATCAACAACTTCGTTGCATGCGGACTATCATCTGATACATACCTGAAGAATCGGTACTCACAGACGCTCTTCCCCAAACTGATGACAATGAAAACCTAATTCTTCCGCTGCTTCTTCCTCCATGGGACGACGAGACCAACAATACAGAAGGGTGTACAAGCCATGGAGACTTCAAGAGTGTGATCACACAGGAATCCTGGTCACACAAATCCCTAACAGTACGTCAAAATACACATTGGTAGCAGTGTGAGTGCAGGATCATCATCAGTACTAATATTTAATGCTTCACGATCAACCAACCAAGTTAAGGTCCTGTCGATTTGTAGGACAACGGAATACCCTCTTTATCAATATTGCTGTGTAGAAACCTAAATAAATTGGACACATGTTGCTTACCTGTGCACCAGCTCCAAGCACCAAATAGCTTCTCGCTTGTCCCCTATGACGCAACAAAAGCTGCATGATTGCAGACATTCTGTTGCTCGTGGTCTACAAACGTCTAAAGATTCCTCTCCTGCGACAAAGTAACATCACAAACAGAAACCCAGAGAAAGCATATGAATGACTCTCTTCAAAGGTTCGACTCCGTTTCAAGTTTATGTTCTCTGTCCGTTTAGTGAAGCTCCTTCTCCAAATGTATGCAGTGTCTGAAACCTTGAGGAAAATTTGAGAAAATAGTATACAAGTACCAATCTGCTCCATTCAGCTGAGTTTGTTGTCTTGTCCAAATTGCTAAACCTCCAGGCAGGAACAGAAACCTTTCTTGTTGGTTGACCATCCTCAACATCACAGCAAGCTCCAAAACTCGACTTGAGCATGGACACAAAGTATCAAGCATGATTGTCAATATCTTTAAGTCTTTTCAATTGTATCCGTTCCTTGTCTGTTTCGATAGCTCCTTCCTTTCTTGAGCAAGAATGACTTCCCATGTATACAGCTTCCAAAAATTGACTAGAACTTCGCTCCAGACCATACACGAATTCTATGATTGAATCCATCTCTAAAACCCTAAACCCTAAACCCTCCCGGTCCTCCAAGAAGGGACTTATGAACAACAGCAACTCGACATCGACATGAACAGCTTCTAATGTATTCAGCTTCCATAAACTGGACTATAACTTGACTACAGCCCCGAGAAAGTTTCAAATGTGAAAGCATCACTCTCCAAGATTCTCCTTGTCCGTTACACACTTCAATAGCAAGTAAGGACGCTGCAAAAGGTACCAAAACTTGTGCAGATACAAAATTCTACTGAAAATTAAAACTTATGACGAGCAAGAAATCCTAGACCACGACATGATCAACTCCAATATCTGCAGCTTTCTGAAAGTTTCAAGCTCCCTTGCGAAGGAAGAGAGTGAACGAGCGGACAAGCACATTTGGTGCAGGAAGAGGAGATGGCGAGACACCACATGGTCCAGCCTCTCCACCCAACCTCAGGACCCGATTCCTACACTCGGAGCTTGAATACTGCACTTGCACTTTGCAACGATGTTTTAGGGTTTTGATAAAAACTAGTTCCAAAGCCACGCGCAAGATACTTATTGTTGATGGAGACTGATTAGTCGATTTTTAGACTCCAAAGATCTCGTGAGTGACAACAGAAATGGATGTCCTAAACTCCACGGTCTGACGAATCCAGTTCCTCTCTCAGAATGCTGTCTGGCCCGCAATAACATCAAGTCTGAGAATCGTTTCGCGCCTCGAAATTCTCTTGTTCAACGCGAGGAGATTCAAGCCAATACCCGAGCCAAGAGCACCTTCGCCCAAATTCTTGCAAGCTAACGTGGTCTGATAAGCCAAGTCGATACAAGACCACTTTCACTTCGACGAAGCAAAGGAATTGGTGAACGATTTCGATTCAACGGAAGCTTTCAATTTCGTAATTGGAAGTTGATTTCTTCAAATGTGCCAAGATACTCCAAAACAGAGCAATTCAAACTGCAGAAGCTCCCTCTATCGAAATCGGTGAATGTGAAGTTTATGGCGACAGGGACTCTACGAAAGAATGAGGCCACAGTGACGAAACAAATTCGGAGCTACATAATCACAAAAAATGGGGAATGCGTCTGTCTTTCAAATTCTGGCCTTCAATCCGGACTGCGAGCACTAAGTTAGAGTAGGAAGGCCGCTTCACACTACTTCCCAAGTCCCAACTCTCCAAGTCCGGGTTCAAGGTACCGGTGTGGGAGAACCGCCAGTCACCCACAGTGAGGGTCAGATTCAACATAAATCAGAAGCTTACATATTTCCAACTACTTAACCCCTAAAGGACCGAGGTCTTTTTTCTGCCAAAAAACACTAAAAACTGCCATTTCTATAGCAAAGAGTAAAAAAAAAATTAAACTGTTTTTTTTCCACATCTAACAGTAGGATCTTACACCTAAATAGTATAGAAAAGTGCGCTAAAAAATTTCAGAATTTTTGACTGCACAAATTGCAAGATATTTGCGTTTAAAGTGGAAAAAACAAATTTTTCAGCACATTGTGGGACCAGATTTTTCGACTTTGAACATTTTTAACTTAGAAATTTTTGCACTACAAAGTTTTGAGCTTTAAATCTTTATAGTGGAGAATTGAGTTGAGAGTCTAGGGAAAAAAAGAAATTAAAAAAAACTTAATTTTCATTCTTAAAAAAATTGTTAAGTAGAAGTAGGTACAATATAGAAAGAAAATCTAAAATATTAATATCTTTTAGATGGAATTAAAATGCACTAATCCCAATGGTGAGATTGTTTTAGCAAGCAAACTAAACCATGCAAAAAAAATTCTTTTGAAAAATTGCAAAAATTGCATTCAAAAATGAATTCTACAAGTTATTTTTTTCAAGAAGATGCTCTAATTGCCCGAAAAACAAGATTGTCTATAACTTTTTCATAACAAATCCAAATGAAATGAATCAAAGCTTTCTAGATAGACAAAAATATAATCTATGTAAATATAAAAAATATAAATTTTTGAATTTTTTTTGTTGCCCCTCTGTCCCCTGTTTTGAACTTATTTGGTCATAATTTTTGTTCCCAGGCATCGAATGTGAAAAAAATTATATTCCCACAAAGCTTATCAATTTTTCTATCTTCAATAAAAGTTTCAAAAAATCAAGACAAAAATTCAGCCCGTAGGTACCTGCCCAAAATCCCATTTGTTCCAAGAAGGGACAACGGTTCTTTAGGGGTTAAGGATTTCAGCATAGCTGCTGTCTAGGTTTGGTTTGGTGAAGGAAAAAATTTCTTGTGCGGGGAAATAGACTTCAAACGGATTTGAATTTTTTTGGTATTTTTTAGTTCAAGAACGAAGTTACTATGAATTTTTTTGGTCAAGATTCTCCAAAACCCAATTCTTGTTATATACATATGTTTAATCCCTCAAGCATTAGAAGAAATTTGAGGGCTCTAAGAGCCTGCGAGTTATCAAGTCCTGGGAACGGCCTGGGAGCAGTAATCTGACGTGGCCAAGATTGTGCCACGTCAGAAAATACTAAAAAATTAATTTTTTATAGTTTTTTATAGTATTTAAAAATAAAATAAATAAATAAATATTTTTTAATTATTTTTATATTTTGACTGTTCCCAGCTACGGGAACAACCTGAAACGGCCCTTCGCAGCCTTCAAATCTCTTCTAATGGCCCAAGACCTTTTGGGGTTTAAAAACATCATTGCTTTTGAAGTGATATAGTTCAAAATGTTAGTAAAAATCTCAATCGTACAATCTTGTAATGTATGTGTTGTAGATGGCGTGAATCAAATTTGGAGTCATTTGACCGTGTAGATTGCAAGATTATGATGTTTTAATGTAGAAAAAAGATGCTGAAATTTTCCTAGAAACACATTTGAAGGTGAAATTTGATTTCTAAACCTCCTCAAATGAATTTTTTTTAATCTACAAAGTAATTCAAAATCAACATTCAAACACATTGGTGAAAAAAAACATCATTGAATTGACTCATTGTGTCTTCAAAATGGCTTTCAAATGTAAAAAAATAACAAAAAATGTTGCAAAAATACACATCTAAAGTTGAACCTCCTTCTACTAAAATGCTTCTTAGTCACTCATACCTTTTTGGATTGATAGGAACAATCTAGCCATACAAACTTTAGCCACACAAACTAGACTAGTATGCACAACTTTTCCAGAAATAATTATTGGAAACAGACATTGTATGAAGAAGAAACAAGTTGCGGAAGTTCATTGTAGTCCAAAAATTTCTCGATTTTAAACTTTGAATTGCTTCCAAACATTCAAAACAACTTGGATTGATATGAAAAATTTTCCACAATAACTAGACTTTAAGTGGAATATAATCCAACAAATTATATTGAAAACAAACATTGGATGAAGGAGATACAAGCCCCCAAAGTTGCAGCCATCAATAGCAGTTTGGTGAACTCAACTTGAACATCTGAACTTTGATTGGCTTCCAAAACGTCAGTACTTCTTGGATTGATTTGAAAGTTTTGTCACACAAACTAGAAGAGAGAGCGCAAATTTTCCAACAATTTTCATTGAATTTGGACATTGGATGCAAAAGTCACAGCACTTTGAATTGGAGTTGAAACTTTGTGAGGCCTTTTTTGGGCCCCTTGGGCGTTGAGCAACTGTAGGCTAGTTAGAAAATCAACCAAAAGTCAATGGCTTATAATACATTATAATTGAGTAGTTACATATACCTACTAGAACGGATACACAGTAGCCTATGGGTTGAAAACATGGGTGGTCAAAAGGGGGTTGCCTACGTTAAGTATCTAGTAATTGGTGCAAGGTGATGTGGACTTGTCAAAATCTAACATGGAAATTCCATTTCAACACCTCTATACCAAATCTGACCCTTATATATGATATTCTTGAATTATTTTGAATTATTTTTGTGCAAATGAAAATGGATCTCTTTAAGCTTTTATTAGTAAAAAAATTTAAAATTTGTTTGTAAAAATTTATTTGGATTGCTTCTTTATGAAGTAAATTCAAATGTAGAAGAAAATCTGCTGAGAAATCCTTGAAACATTACTAAAGGTATTTGTAGTAGTGAAGGATATTAGAGTGTAAAAGACCACTCCGGGTCTTTCTATAAGTAGAAAGGAATTAAACCACAATTCTAAGACTGAAGACCCTCCTGCAATAAAATATTTGGTTTGTTAACTTGTTCAAAAATTTCCTTAGACTTTCAACTCAAATGAAAATGAAAATATTAAATTAGAATTTAAAATCAAAATCAACAATGCAAACATTTTACGTTAAGTAATATACAAGTCTAGAAGTAAGGTGTCTAAAAAATGTTTCTTTTCACTTGAAACTCTATAATCTTGCAATTCATATTGTTGTTTCTGAAAATTCTTCCACACATTTAGTGCAAGACACCTATAGTCGGGTACTGTAATCTTACAACCGGCCATTTTGAGCCATTCACATTTTTTTTTACAATGTGCAATATAATTAGTATATTTTGGTAAGCATAATTATCACTCAATCCTCATGCAAGCCCAATCAAGCATGCAAAAGTTTAGTTTCAAAAAAGCAAAACTCCATTTTTGGTGAATTTTTAAAGTTAATTTTGATGGTTTTACATAATATTTTATTGTGAACAATTGGTGAAGAATTTTTTTAATCCGATTGCATAGATATGTAGGGAACATCCATACACACATCTTTCATATTCAAAAACACCCTATTAAGTAACAAAAATATGATCTATGAAGAATTCAATGTGAAGTGTCATTTGACCTAACTTTGAAAAATAGATATCTCTTTATTGTAATTAAAAAATTTATTGTCCCTTCACGTGGTAACTAATTTCATACATTTGAGCATGATGGCACAATTATTTTGCCAAAATCTATTTATCTAATAGAGATATCTATTTTTCAAATTTAGGTCATATGACACTTCACATTGAACTCTTCATAGATCATATTTTTGTTACTTAATAGAGTGTTTTTGAATATGAAAGATGTGCATATGGATGTTCCCTACATACCTATGCAATCAGATTTAAAAAATTCGTCACCAATTATTCTCAATAAAATATTGTATAAAACCATCAAAATTAACTTTAAAAATTCACCAAAAATAGAGTTTTGCTTTTTTGAAACTGAGATTTTGCATGCTTGATTGGGCTTGCATGAGAATTGCGTGATAATTATGCAAAATAATAAATTCCATTTTTATTTCTATGCTATGCAAAAATCTTTGAATGGTTCAAATCGGCCGGTTGTAAGATTACAGTACCTGACTGTACAATTAGATATGTGGATTTTTTTTTCATTCTTACACTTTGTACTAACTTAGAAATGGAAATGAATGTGCATAACTTAACCCCTCAACACCCAAGGGGCCCAAAAAAGGCCTCACAAAGTTTCAAGTCCAATTCAAAGTGCTGTAACTTTTGCATCCAATGTCCAAATTCAATGAAAATTGTTGGAAAATTTGCGCTCTCTCTTCTAGTTTGTGTGGTAAAATTTTCAGATCAATCCAAGATGTACTGACTTTTTGGAAGCTAATCAAAATTCAGACATTCAAGTTGAATTCACCAAACTGCTATTGATGGTTGCAACTTTGGGGGCTTGTATCTCCTTCATCCAATGTTTGTTTTCAATAAAATTTGTTGGATTATGTTCCCCTTAAAGTCTAATTATTGTGAAAAAAAATTCATGTCAATCCAAGTTGTTTTGAATGTTTGGAAGCAATTCAAAGTTTAAAATCCCGACATTTTTGGACTACAGTGAACTTCCATAGCTTGTTTCTTCTTCTTACAGTGTTCGTTTCCAATAATTTTAAAAAAAAAAGTTGCACATACTAGTCTAGTTTGTGTGGCTAAAATTTCATATCAATCCAAAAAGGTATGAGTGACTGAGAAGCATTTTAGTAGGAGGTCCAGCTTTAGATGTGTTTTTTGCAACTTTTTTTGCTATTTTTTGGTAGTTGAAAGCCATTTTGCAGACACAATGAGTCAATTCAATGATGTTTTTTTTCACCAATGTGTTTGAATGTTGATTTTGAATCACTTTGTAGTTAAAAAAAAGTTCATTTGAGGAGGTTTAGAATCGAATTTCACCTCCAAATGTGTTTGTAGGAAAATTTCAGCATCTTTTTTCTACATTAAAACATTATAATCTTGCAATCTACATAGTCAAATGCCTCCAAATTTGATTCACGTCATCTACAACACATATACTACAAGATTGTATGGTTGAGATTTTTATACCTTATTAACATTTTGAACTATATCACTTCAAAAGCAATGATGTTTTTAAACCCAAAAAGGTCTTGGGCCTTGATTCCTTGAGGGGTTAAACATAAGTCATGGAATTGGAGGGATTCAAGGTCAAAGAACAGGACCTTGAACACGAGCTTGGAGGCAGTTGGGGCTTGGGATGTAGTATGAAGCGGCTCTACTTACTCTAAAAGCGACCTCTAACACAGAGGTACATTTTGCTTTCTTCAATGTACCCATAGTGTACATTCCAGGAGGGGGTCGCTTTTAGTGACCACTAGGTCTCAACTTCAAAAATTCATAACTAATTCCACAAAGGTTCAAAAAATATGAAACAACTTAGGTTAGATGCCAATTCCATTTTTCTTCCTACCAAGATCTACTGAAAATTGTTTCAAAGAGTTTAAGTTAGCTTCCTCCCAAATACAATCAGCTCTTAAAAGGTCGCTTTAAGAGCACACTACCTTAGTCGAGGTTCTTGATCGCAGTCCGTTTCCATTGAAGGCCCAAAAGACAGGTGCATTCCCCATTTTCATGATTTGTAGCTCGGAATTCGTTTCGTTGTCGTGGCCGCATTCTTTCTTAGAGTCCGTGTCGCCAGATATTTCAATTTACTCACCGATTTTGATAGAGGGAGCTCTTGTAGTTTGAAGAGCTCTGTTTTTGAGCAAGTTGGCACATTTGAAGCAATGCTTCCAATTATGAGTATGAAAGCGTCTGCTGAAATCGAAATCGTTCTCCAATGTCTTTAATTTGCTTCGTCGACGAGAAAGTGGCCTTGTATCGATGGGCTTATCAGACCACGTTTCGTAGCTTGCATGGATTTGGGCGAAGGTGCTCTTGGCTCGGGCTTCGGCTTGTACCGACGGAGCAAGGGAGCGTTGAATCGAACAAGAGAATATCGAGGCGCGAGACGATTCTCAGAAATAGCGTTGTAGCGGGCCGGACAGCATTCAGAGAGAGGAGCAGGATTCTGCAGACCGTGGAGTTTAGGACTTCTATTTCTGTTTCTCACTGAAGAAATTATTGGAGCCTAAGAATCACTAATCAGCATTCATCAACAACAGGTATCTTGAGCGTGGCTCCTGAACAAGATGATCAAAACCCTAAAACATCGTTGCAAAGTGCGACTTTTCAAGTTCTGAGTGCAGGGACCGGGTCCTGAGGTACGGTGGTGAGGCTGGTGCATGTGGTGTCTCGCCTCTTGCTGCACCACATTTTTTTCAGACTGTTTGCAGACATTGAGAGTGGATTCTCTCCGTGCTTGGAGGTTCGCTCGATTGGGGTTTAGCAATTCGGAGGAAAGCGCGAACAGAATTGGAAGGTTGCTGGAAAGCTTAATGAGAACGATTTTTATATTATACATTGTGTCTAGATTGAAGTCAAGGTTGAGTTGGCTTTGTTCCTATGAAGATGCTATGAGGGAGCTTCTATTCATGAAGTTAGGGTTTAGCAATTGGAAACTCAGAACAGAGATAGTTGCAAGGTAGATCGAGTACTCTCAGAGATTGGTTCATGTGTGATAGACCAACGCTAGACTGAAGTTATGTTATCGGAAGTCTACCCTATGTTGGGCGTTGTTCTCGTCAAGCTGTGGAGGTTGTTTTCATTTCCGTAGTTAGGGATTGGCAACTTGGTGGAGAGTGCAGGTTTAAGGTTTAGAGATTGATCTCCCACAATGCTTTTTTGTCTAGGTTGAAGTCAAGTTTTAGTCAAGTTTTTGGAGGCTGCAGATATTGGGGTTGTTCATGTGGAGGGGTCGTGGTTTCGGGTTTCTTGCTCGTCGTAAGTTGCAAATTTCTGCACAAGTTTCAGTATCTGTTACGGCGTCCTTACTGGCTACAAAAGTGTGTAAGGACAAGGAAAATCTTGGAGATTGTCGAGCGATTTTTGCTACCTCCCTACTTGGATGTCTGAGAGGTTTAGGGTTTAGCGTTTTGAAACGTGCTGTGTACATTGGACGTTGCTGATGTTCAGGGTTGGGGGTGGTGAACCAAACAAGAAAGGTTTCTGTTCTTACCTGGAGGTTTAGCAATTTGGACAAGACAACAAACTCAGCTGAATGGAGCAGATTAGTACTTGTGTACCAGTTTCTCAACTTGTACTCAAGGTTTCAGACACTGCATACTGCTGGAGAAGGAGATCCACTAAACTGACAGAGATCATAAACTTGAAACACAGCCGAATACTTGAAGAGAGTCATTCGCATACTTTCTCTAGAAAAGAAATTAGAAATCTGATGTTACTTTGTCGTTGGAGAGGAATCTTTATAAGTTTGTAGATTCCGAGACACAGAATGTGTGCATTCATGCAGCTTTTCTTTCGTCATAAGTTACAAACGAGAAGCAGCTGTTTGGTGCGTGGAGAAGGTGCTCAGGTGAGGGTTGTCGACTTATGGCCATATACCTGCTGTACAAGTGGTTGGATGATTAGTGTCTTGTGTCAACTGAACCACTGTGGTCTTGTTAGCAACGTATGTGTCCAATTTATTCAGATTCCTCCACAGCAATATTTGATAAATATGGAGTTCCATTTTCCTCCAAATCGACAGGGTATAAACTTGTTCGTTGAACGTGAAACATTAAATAGTAATACTGATGAGGATCTTGTGCTCACATTGCTACAATGTGTATTTTGACGCTCTGTCGGGGATTTGTGTGACCAGGATGCCTGCGTGATCGCACTGTTGAAATCTCCATGGCTTATACACCCTTCTTTATTGCTGGTCTCGTCGTTCCATGGAGGAAGAAGCAGTGGATTAATCAGGTGTTCATCGTCGTCAGTTTGGAGGACACCTGTGAGTGGCGATTCTTCAGGTATGTATCAGATGCCCGTCTCATGGATAGACGTGGGTGCTGTTTGTGTCTCTTTGAGAGAGAATGTTACTGACATATATGAAGTATGTTCCAGTTGAATCAGGCGAAGCACCAACAATGGAGGCAGTTTGGAAGGAGTATTTTGCTGATCCATCGCAGTGGTTGGACAACAGAGTTTTCAAGGTATCACTAGGAATACCAGCTAGTTGATTTTAGAAAATTTCGAAAAAAGAATAATGCGGTCGTCTATCGCCCGCTCAAGGTCATGGGCGCATTGGGAAACAACCACCACCTTGCATTCTCAATGTGTTTTGGAGCGGAGTGAAGTCTAATGAGATCACGTCAATGTTCAACATATGTTCCTGGATTGGTTTTTTCATATTTGATCCTGGGTTTTGGTGCCTATAGATGGATCCCAAATCACCTGACTTCAAACACAAGGTGACAAACAAGACGCTTTGGATAGATGGCTGGGCAACTCCTCCGTGGGTGAAGGCGATGCTCAAATTGGTGACTCAAAGCAAATTACCATTTGATGTTGGTTCTTTCAACAGTGATTGTCAAGAGATTGTACAACCATATAGGTATTCACATGAGCATGAGTTGTCTCCTTTTGTGACAAGAAGTAGGTTCAAATAATTTTGCCATAGATGAATATTACATATTGAAGATGGATGTCAAACTTATTCGGTTAGGTGTAGCGTGAGAGTTGTGATTTGGGTTCGCTTGAGGACTTGATTTGTACAACATTCTTTCTTTGTTTGCTTTGTCGTATTCACTATGTAATTGACTATTCGGTGCATTTAAAGTGCAACGACTGTTCGAGGAATATTGTGCATGTATTAGCTATAAGGACTTGCATAGGTGCATCGAAGTTTGTGATTTAATAATGTTTTCCACGTTATGAGGGTTGTTCTTACGAAGAATGTATCAATGAGTCAGGTTAGTCAAGGACAGTTTTGGAAGGAAAATCATTTTTCCCGCTAATGCAAGAGAGTCAAAGCAAACTGTTCGAGCTGGCAGTGGCAGTCTGCTCATGCCAAGCGCTCATACTGAAGCTATTGATTCTTTGAAGAACCGCCAACAGCAAGGCCTTGCTCTAGACTCGCGCATGTATGTTGAAGTTCTGAAGCGGTGCTTGAAGCAGAAAGACCTTACAGCTGTTAAGCAAGTTCATGAGTGCATCATTGAGACTGGAATGCAGCAGAATATATATGTGGCTAACAACCTACTCAGTGCCTACATCGGATGTGGAAGACTGGAGGCTGCATGCCGAGTGTTTGATGAACTTGTTAAGAAGGATGTTATTAGTTGGAACATCGTCCTTGGTGGTTATGCTCAGCACGGTCGTGCCAAGGATGCAATGGGAGTTTTCAATCAAATGCGCCGAGGAGGTGTGCAGCCTGACGCAGTTACATACTTGAGCATCCTGAAGGCATGTGGCAGCCCATCAGCTTTAAAATGGGGCGAGGAAGTTCATGCATGTATCCGACATGGTGGGTTGGACTCAGATGTGCGTGTGGGGACTGCGCTGCTGAGAATGTATGCGAAGTGTGGGAGCATAACGGAGGCAAGGAAAACTTTTGATAAGTTGTCCAGTCGTAATGTCATTTCCTGGAATGTGATGATTGGAGCGTATGCAGAGAGTGGTTTTGGTGAGGAAGCCTATGGCCTCCTTCTCCAAATGCGACGGGAAGGCTTTGAACCGGATGCCATCACTTATACGAGCATTTTGAATGCATGCGCAAGCGCCGGGTCTTTGGAGTGGGTGAAGGAGGTTCACGGGCATGTCCTCGAAGCAGGACTTGATTCGGATTTGCGTTTGGCCAACTCGCTGGTCCACATGTATGCCACGTGTGGCAGTATGAACGATGCGCGACTAGTATTTGACAGAATGAAGAAACGTGACGTAGTTACATGGAACATGATAATCGGCGCATATGCAGGAAATGGGCGTGGTGAGGAAGCATATGAACTTTTTCTCCGAATGGTTCGGGAAGGCTTTGAACCAGATGCAATCACTTATATGAACATTTTGAACGCATTTACAAGCGGAGGGGCTTTGGAATGGGTGAAAGGAGTGCATAGCCATGCTCGTGAAGCCGGATTTGAATCGGATTTACGGGTGGGCAGTGCACTTGTCAACATGTATGCAAAGAGTGGAAGCTTTGATGATGCCCGTGAAGTATTTGACAGAATGAAGGAAAGGGATGTAGTAACCTGGACTGTGATGATTGGTAGACTTGCTCAGCACGGGTGTGGACGCGAAGCATATGGACTGTTTCTCCGTATGCAAGAGGAAGGCTTCGCTCCAACTGTCGCTACATATGTGAGACTCCTGAATGCCTCTGCAAGTGCAGGGGCTTTGGAGTGGGTGAAGGAGGTTCACAGAAATGCCCGTGAACGGGGTTTTGAGTTCGATTTACGTGTGTGCAACTCGCTGGTCCACATGTATGCAAAGTGTGGTAGTATCGATGATGCGCGACTTGTATTTGACAGAATGGATGAACGCAATGCAGTTACCTGGAATATGATAATCAGCGCATATGCTGAAAGCGCTTATGGTGAGAAAGCATATCGGTTGTATCTGCAAATGATACGGGAAGGCCTCAAACCAGATGCAATCACTTATATGAGCATCCTGAATGCTTGTGCAAGCGTTGGGTCTTTGAATTGGGTGAAGGACGTTCACAACCGTGCCCGTGAAGCGGGATTTGAGGCCGATGTACGTGTGGCCAATGCGCTGGTCCACATGTATGCAAAGTGTGGCAGTATGGATGATGCACAACTAGTATTTGACAGAATGAAGGAACGGGATGTAATTACATGGAACGTGATAATCGGTGCATATGCAGAGAGTGGTTGTGGTGAGGAAGCATATCAATTGTTTCTCCAATTGATACGGGATGACTTGAAACCAGATGCTGTCTCTTATGTTTGCGCCCTGAACGCCTGTGCTGGCGATGGGGCTTTGGAGTGGGTGAAGGAGGTTCACAGCCATGCCCGTGAAGCGGGATTTGAGTTAGATGTGCGTGTGGGCAATGCTCTCGTCCACACGTATGCGAAGTGTGGCAGTATCGATGATGCGCGATTTGTTTTTGACAGAATGGAGGAACGGGATATAGTCACATGGACTGTGATGATTGGTGGACTAGCGCAACATGGACAGGGGTCTGAAGCTCTCGAAGCCTTCAGGAACATGAATGCAGCCGATCTGAAGCCTGATGGGTATTCGTTTGTGGCAGTGTTATCGGCCTGTAGTCATGCAGGCCTTGTTGATGAAGGCCGTCGACTCTTCCTGGATATGCCGCAGAATTATGGCATCGTTCCCAGTGTTCTGCATTGGAACTGCATGGTGGATACTCTTGGCCGGGCAGGGCTCTTGGAGGAAGCAAAGCTCTTGATTGATAACATGCCAGTGGAACCAGACGGAGCAACTTGGAGAGCCTTTCTCAGTGCTTGTAGATCTTATGGTAATGTGGAGTTGGGCGAAGTTGCGGCTAAAGAGCGTATCAAGTTGGAACCCAAGGATGCCTCTACGTATGTGCTGCTCTCCAACATTTATGCTGCAGCTGAGAAGTGGGAGGAGGCATCATTGGTGCGCACTATGATGCAGGAGAGGGGTATACGCAAGGAACCGGGTCGTAGCTGGATCGAAGTCGATCACAAGATTCATGCCTTTGTTGGAGGGGATACATCTCACCCAGAAACGAAGGAGATCTATGCGGAGCTGAGCAGATTGACTGAGAAAATCAAGGCTGGAGGCTACCTTCCCGATACCCGTCTTGTGTTTCATGATATTGCCGAGAAGGATAAAGAGTTTTCTGTTTGCTCTCATAGTGAGAAGTTGGCTATTGCATATGGACTTCTTTGCTCACCTAGCAGTAAATCGATTCGTGTTTACAAGAACCTTCGTGTGTGTTCAGATTGTCATACAGCCACGAAATTGATCTCCAAGGTGACTAGAAAAGAGATTGTGGTCAGGGATGCAAATCGCTTTCATCACTTCAAAGATGGCTTGTGTTCTTGTAAAGATTATTGGTGATCAGTTTGGCATTCACGTTGAAGTTTGGCAATTTCGATTAATTGTGACAGCATATGAAGAGCAGAGGTGAATTTCTTTAGCCTTTGATTTTTGACAATGTTTGATGATTTTTGATGTATACAAGGAATGGATTATGTCATTTGTTACTGTCGTCTCATTGTGCTGTGAAGTTTTTGAAGAAGACATTGATAATTTGCTAGTGAGTTATCGTTATTGTATCCTCGAGCTAGTTCAACATATTCAAATTAATCATCTCTCACTTGTGTGATCGCAGATTGCATCCATTTTGGTCAGGGTAGAGCATCATCAATCGATGGTCGGTGTCAGAGCTCAGTTTATTAAGGGTTCCGTGCCTGCTTGGCAGTTCATGGATTTGGAGGTTCGTCTGACGGCCCTTGCGCTCCAATGGTGCAACGGTAGAAGGAACTGTGGGAGGTCGGATGATCCTCTCCACTCTAGCACTCCTTTCCTGTAAATTTGGCTTTGGCAGAAGATTACTTTGGCTCTTCACTGGCTTGGAATCCGTGGATGTCTTGGGTCTTTGCCATCGTGACGTTGACCTATGCTTACGGTGAGAGTGCAATGCATGCTTTTTGCCGTGTCTACATTGGATCAAGGTGAAATTTAAGTTGTCTCCACCTTCAAAGATGCCGGTGCTACTCCTTTTGCAGAGTTGGATCGATGATGCTCTCAGCCAATTGCATCCAGCACGGCATGTTACCCAAGGAACTTATGCAGACATTCATTATGAGCCAAAATGATCGACTGAATCTAAATATTCTCTCGTCATACTCAGGTCACTCCCGTACATGATTGCTTCACGCTTTTTGTGATTGCACCAATGATTCAGTGTGCCAGGGTACTGAAAGAGCTTCTCCACACAGTTTTGCGAGGCTTCGGATGAGGATGAGGATTTCAGATACCGCAATCCGGATTAATGACGAAGGGATGAGTTGGTGGCCATTGACATGTATATGTCAGTGAGATAGAACAAAGCTTTACTCCGTGAGGTCCGTAACCAAGCACTTGTGTGATCATTTCATCCATGGCAATTTTTAAGATTTTATCAAGGAAGTGGCTAAAGTGCTCAGCTATGGACTAGTAGTCAGTCTTGAAATGGTTTGACTTACTGGCAATCCTTGATTTGTTTCGAGGGGCATGTAGGATCCTAAAGTAAAAGAGCATTGAACCCTTATTTTAATCATCAGGGAAGCTGGTCCAAGAATTTTGAGTTTGTTCTTTCGCACGTATTTCAAAATTATTATTAATATTATTATCCACTGACCATTGTTGAGGCTTCGTGACATCCCTGGAAGTGGCCATGGCTTTTGAAATCCTGGGAATTTGATGATGTTCATGACCCTGTTCATAATCTAATGATACAATGAGGAGGATAAAGGATATGATTGAGCATAGGTGTGCATGACTGATTATGAATGGTTGTAGAACCAAGCAGAAACAATACATTATTGTGGCAATATCATAAGTGCAATAGATATGCAGGTTCACTGACTGAAGAATGTAATGATTTTGAAATTCAGTTTTGTTGAATCAATTGCAAATCAATTGCAAATGCTTTGATGAATTTGTAAACCTCAATTAGCATTGCCTGTACTTGTATACAGAAATATATAACCAATTACTTGAATTTGATAACTTGTAAACGAAAATGAACCAGATGTGATTCAATTGAATGTTTTAAAATACAAGCCTCTGTAGACCTATGTCTTTGATTTTAAGAATCTAAAGTGATAAATATCTGTATGGTTGCTTGGGTTTAAATCACACAAAAGAAAATTGTAATTCATGGATTTATTTGACCACAAAATACTCAAATGAAAATTGCAAGTTTTCAAAATGGCCACACTACTCTCAAACTACACTATTTGCAATCTCTAAACACATAAATGTGAGTTTTGATACCCCATTGTTCTCTTTAGTCTCTAGATTGTCAAGGTCTCCTTTGTGCAATCATACTTTTAAAATGACCATCATCAGTGCAATCAACTAACTTCCAAAAGAATGTCAGATTCTTGGATCCAATCATAGGAACTCAATCCTAATTCATTTATTATAGTGCTAATACAATTTGTTACAAAACAAACAGGTGAATTGCTGCATCAAATTTTACTTTTTGAAAGAATAGTGATTCTTGAACAAGGTAGGAGTGAAACAGAATCATTACAAAGAGTTCAAGACTGACCTCAACCTCAATAGGACAAGACACAATCCCTACCCAAGACAGGAAACTACAAGCCAAAGATATGACAAACATCCTGCTCCTCAACACACAAACCCACAGACATGCAAAAGAACCAAGGAAATGGAAGTGACTAAAGCTTCTATAAATGAGGCTGGGTAAAGCAGCTCTCAATTAAAATTCAGCACACAAATCACTCCAAATGGATAAGTGCCACAGTTTCACATAATATCTTGACACCGGAAGATGCATTGAGCCAAACTCTGGGAGAGAGATGAAAAATTCAATCCAGAAAGGTTGGCAACAAGCAACAGTAAAGATGCATCTCTTTGCAATTACAGCACTGATGCTAGGTGTCATCATGAAGTCCAAATGAAGGCATGCATACCTTAAGAATGGAGGAAACAGCCCAACTATCCTTACGAGACTGACCTCAGGTCATAAATTATGCTAAAAAGGCATGAAGTTTCTCTTCATGTCCACAGCTACGCTGACGAAATATGCACGTTCCCATCCTGCGTGCAAACAGGACCTTTCAATTTCACTGGTCTTGTATGTCTTACTGCTTCAAAGCATGGTGGCGTAGTTGCCTTGAGGTCCTGGGCCTCAGGAACGACTTCCCTCAAAAATTCTTGTGCCACATCACCATCATCGTCTGCACGCAGCTCTTTCGCATACCATGACAATCCCTGCAACTCACAAAAATGTCTAATTAGAAGCATTCCATGACACCATAACAGTTTTGCAATGATCTCCAAACACCTTGGGCACAAGTGCTAATTCAAGAAACAATCACAAAATTCAAGATGATCCAACTCTCAAACATTTCTTTCTTTGGTATATGTCCAGACATTGAGTTCAAGAATGAAAGCAATATAACTCCGCCAACCACTAAAGGCAAGTGTAGTTACTGCTAAGCACAACGCAGCTACAATAAAGTGAGTAGGTGGTCAGCACTGCTTTAGAAACATTATGCATCTGGGTGTTTCGCACAAATTCAAACGGAAGAAAAAAAGGTAAGTGACCAAGCAGAACTAAGCAAATTTTTCACATGAGCCGAGAAGAACTCAAAATCAATGAATTTCCAGATGCCATCTAATGTTACTGCTAGTCACTCGTTTGCTTTACAAGACGACGGCAGCTCTACAATATTCTTACTTGTCAATGACCTATTCACCCACGTGGATGGATAGGTCAAGTTGAAGTGCCAATTCGACATGATTTCTGCCCTGATAATGTCTGGTATGAATTGGCAACACAAACTACTATCACACGACGATAATTCGCCCCAAAATATCAAGTGCATCGAGTAGATCAAAACAAATCATGATCTTCAGCTTGGACAATCTATCCAAACGGTTCAAAGGTCTTTCAACAAGTGAAAATTCGCAGAGCTGACGATTCTAACTACACCGATCATTCTATTTAGTGTAATCCATGATTTAATGTAACACCAAAGTAGCTTTTCTTAAGTTGTGTAAAGGAGCTTGAGTACTCAATTAGCAAGTAGACAACCCGAGATCCAAAGCTAACTACATGGTGTTCATCAACAAGTATACTAATATATAGTGTTTGAATTAGCGTTAAAACTACTACACCAATGAAATAGTGCATCGTACACCAAATAGAAGAAACGGTGTAGCCACTAGCAAATCTACCAGATTGCCTTCCAAAACCATAAAAACCTCTTACACACAAAACCATAAGTCAATACATACACACATGTTGCAGCTTAGAATTGCACATCTCCCTCAACAAAAATCACCTACAAGCAAAACCGTTTTGAGCTACTCACCTGTACTCCACCATTCCCATTACATTCCGTGACAACAGGAGCGTAAACAACAGGATCCGTCGGTACTGCGACCTTCACACTGAACCCTCCTGCCGGTTTCTGTTGCGCAGTACCCACGGACGTCTTCTGCTGCTGCTGCCCCGACGCTTGCTTTTCCCTCTCATCCTTCTTACTGTGCCCATGCGAGAATCCACCAAAAATCTTCCGAAAGATCCCCGCCATCGCTCTCCCCCCTACTCTACCGAACTCACTCACTCACTCTCAACGGAAGCCCCTTCCCAACAATCTCTTCTTTTCAACAATCTCTAAATTCAAACCAAAAAACAACAAATCCGGTAATTCTATAACAAATCGCAACGCCCCGAAAGCAAACGACCGCCAACCCTACACCATAGTCGACAAAATCCACGAACACTCTCAGATTCAAACCTCGAAACCCTAATTCTCTGAACTTGCACGACAATCCCCGATCTACCACTACAGTTCACAAAGCGAGAGCATCCTAAAACCCTTCGACGGAATTCACGACCACGGAACACAAACACAAAGTTGTGAAAGGGATTGTTGTGAAATGAGCGAGCAAGAGCGACAGAGATCGAGAGGGGTTGCGAATATCGAGAATTGGGAAGAATGAAGCGGGAAAAAAGGGACTAGGGTTGTGTTCGAAACAAAAGGAGGGTCGTCACAAAGGATGAAACAAAAACGTACGTTACAAGGGATGGAAATCGACAGCGAGAGCGCCGCAGCCCGCAGGCAATGGGGAAAGCTGAGAATAGTACTGGCGATGGCGATGGCGACTCCTGACTACTGGCATGGGGTGGTGTGCCTCAGGCAGGCAGGGTCGAAGGACGGACTGATGAGAGAGACAACTCGATAATATTCCGTTTCACACGGGCGGTGATCATTGGTTCACGGAATGAATAATATTCGGGTTCACACGGATGGATGGCATGATTCCGCCCGTCGCTGGGTTGATGATTGCCACCCTGGCAGGACCTAATGAGGCCGCCACGTGGTGTGTGTTTTACGTTCCAGGATCAATGAACTGGCACACGAGGTTTGAATTTGGGATTAGAGGGTAAGGTAGGAGGTCCTTAAATGGAGCGGGCATTAAAATGGAGCCCTAACTGAAATGTAAACTGTTTGTACATGTTATTTTTTCATAGCTTCCATCAATGTACAGTCTGTGTACATTTTAGCTAGGGCACCATTTTAGAGCCCTATGCTATTTCAACTTCAAAATTTTTTAACTAATTCAAAAAAGCATGAAAAAATATGAAACGACTTGGGTTAGATGTCAGTTCAATTTGTTTATCAAGGAAAATTGACTGAAAAAAATTTCAAGATATTTCACCTCCTCAAAATTCAGTTCCAGACCTTAAATGATCCATTATAGGACCTCCTACCTTACAATTTGAAGCTCAATGCTGAGGTGGGTATAACACCCAAAATCACACGCAAAATCACACCTTGCCTAAAACCACCATCATCAGTATTTGTTCATTTCCAAAACTAATATGTACGTACGTTGAAGAAACGATTTTAGGATATCTACCTAAAAAAACACTGACCCTTTACAACGTTTACATACATGCATATCTGAATGTTGCGTTCTTTGGTACATTGGAACCTCCCTTCACTTGCCAACAAGAAAATAAATGAAAATTTGACAAGTTGAATAATAGTAACTAGACATAGTAGCAAAAAGTGGCGGTTTGGGGTACCCACTTTGAACATTTGCTTCAAATATGTCACAGAGTCCCTTTTATATTGTTTTAAGAACTATTGAGTTAGAACATGTGAGTATTCTTATTTATATTTATAGATGAAGTACATCTATTCTCGAAAGGGAAGAGTAGTTTTGCATCAATGGCCCTTGATCCAATGGACATTGGCTCATTGTCAGGACGAACAGACACTTTATTCATGCCGGCCTTCTTCGAAGACCGGAGTTTCTATCTATCTATCTAGATGAATTACTTTTATAGCTTTTATATTCACTCCTATAAACTTTTACATATACTACTATGAACTTTTACATTTTGTTGACCATCATGTTCAAGGGGCAAGGTTGGCATTCCCTATTGAATAATTAATGTATGAAAGTTGGAAAATGTGATTTGGCATATGCTTAATTATAGTAATATTTATTTTTCTAGTCAAACAAATTTGTTTTTGAAAAAATAATACCCCCCTTCAAATTGTAATCTATTTTTTGGAATTATTATTTGCCCATTTGGCCTTTGAATACATACAATATTATGTTTCAAAGAAAATCAAAGCATCTTAATTCATGTCTTTTAAATGACTTTTAATTGCTTCATTGCTCTAGGATTGTCTTGAACTAAACCTTCAACAAAAAAAAATGTAATGGTTTTACCTTGGAATAACATAGTTAACCACATGTCATAATTATTACTATGTACTATACAATCATTCCATGGAAAAGTGGGACCCAATATATCATACGATTATTTTTCACACATATTTCAATTTCACTGTTGTATCTTTCTACCATTGTTTAGTTTCTTCCCAGGAGGTACAATAATAAATCATTCAAATATTTCCTTCCTTTGTAACTCTTATATGCTTGGCAAAACTTCTAATTGTACTTAAAATTATCACACTCAAAAGTTTGTCATGCAAAGTTGGTGTCATATAAAGTATCAAAGGCAACAAAGTCCTATCCAAAGTAAAGAAGATTCAAGGGTATCTTGCAAAAACCAAATGGTCTCTGAGATAACTTTGCAGGAACCACTTTGCACATAACATTCTTGAACTTCAAAGTAGGGGACACTTGCTTGATATGAATCAAGACTCCTTTTACTAAAGAAAATCTTGAATGCAAGTTTTCCCATGAATTGTGGGGTCATTGCATTAGGAGTAGTCACGGCTTGTTCACCAATACAATGAACAATGGATAGTGAAGTTGTGGCGGCGTAGGGTTGACATTGTTTGTTCACCCCTAGCATCCACCTCCGGAGGTGAAGATTGAGAGTGCGCAATCAATAGCACACTAAGAATATTTGCTTGTTCTCTTAACTTTTGTTCAATTGGCTCCGGGAAGGATGCCAATTACCTCCGTCCATCAAGGCAGGTAACACCATTATCCATTCTCAACAGTCGAACAAAGAGGGTGGTCACAGCTTCTTCAAAAACATGGCTTCTCATTGGCTAATCCAAACACTCTCCGCCATTGAATCTCCATTGTTCACACGCACCTTGAACAAGCCGTGACTACCCCTATTAATGACGTTTGTATGCGGCCCAGGCTCAGACTTTGGGCAATTAATATTACTTTAGAGAGGTTCTACTGTAGCACAAACTAACAAAAATCCGACACATGTAATGAGAAGCACACAATCATGGACTCTGCTTGTTGGTAAGACCCTTCATCTGTTTCTATGACTCGGTTTTTCCTGGTTGGTTTCGTTGGTTTCATCTTCCGAATTTTCAGTGCAAGTTTGCAAGCCATCTATCACCGATTACCGGTACAAAGGTCTGGGCACAATCCAGAATGAATTCTTCCGGAAGAACTCCTGCAGCCTGACATACAAAAAATTGGAAAATGAGAAACAATAGATACATTGCAATCTAATGAAGATCCCTCACAAGCAAAGAACTAAAGGTGATGGTGAAATCTATCGAAAGAGGAACTCTCAGACACAGTGTAGAGAATACGAAGGCTGTCTCTGTATCCTATTGACTGACAAACAGCAACTCATCTCTTCTAAGGATGCACCTGGTTGGACTCCAATTTGCAAGTTGGGTGTAAGCATGACTTGACTATATGGTTATGGTTATGGCTACTGATGTTCGAAGGGAGATGGCATTGTCGACTATCCATTTTCACAGTGGTCTAAAATCTTCGACTACATTGAGTAATAGAAATTAAATCTCAAAAGACTTTGGCTCTTGTACCCAATGTGATCTTTCCAGGACTTCTGTACTGATCCTGCAGTGAAAGTACTACTGGATAAAATGCGGAAAGAGTATCCTTACTATCCTCTCCCTTAAAAACGTAGTACCATGCATGCGTGCATTCCTGATCTCAAACAAGGGGTAACTACTGAAACGACAAGCTCCTCAGATTGAAACTGTGCAAAAATATTAGCACATTCAAGAGGGAAAAAACAAAACGACACCAGAGAGAAGCAATGGTTAAGGGCTTAAGACTTAAAATTGAGTAGAGTCTCTTACAAATATTACGCAGTCCAGCAGGAGTTAAAAAGGCTGTTGATTGATCTTTTCTCGTATGCTCCATAGCCAGCTGCTTCCCAGTCAACATCAAATTGTGTAACGTCCCAAAACGTGCTATATCAAAACTCTTTCTGTTTACTCCAACTGCAAACGAACCAGAGAGTACCAGATGTGGACGACCACTACCAAATCAGAGTAGAATTTTATGCACATTTACTGTACGTTAAGATCAGATTCAACACTTTGTTGTCAAACTTCAACAACACATTTCAAGAGGTTACAAGCAACCACAAGAACCACAAAAAGATGACAGCAAACAGTTAATTAACGTCACATTAAGCCCGACAATAGGAGACTCACCAACTCACATTCCTAAAGAGATTTTGCCCATTCAATGTCACCATCGCTCGTATTTCCCTGCTCTTCCTCCTCTTCTGGCTCGTCACCTGCACAGAAATCATTTACCCCGGTAAGCTTGTCGTCTCTACCACTCGTCCTATGTACCAATTCAGCAAAACAAACTTCATTTCAGTCTCTAAAATCGCCATGAAGAAAGTTTAGAAGGAAAAGAATTGCCCAGGACCCCAAACCTAAGTCGTGATAATCGAGGATTAAGCCCTAACATCTGGAAATTTGAAAAATTCAATGCTGTGTTCCTACTGTGCAGTAAAAGGACGAAAACCGACTTGCAGAGATCGAAACTTCCAGATTAAAACCCGGAGACAATAAACAAAACTGTAGCTAATTAGCGTAAACCCTAATTCTCTGAAATGCTTAAAATCCATGGCAGCGCACAGCATTAGTAGTTGGACATTCAGAGCTGATAATGTAGTGCATCGATTGACTGAAGACCACACTACCAGCATGCTCCACATTGCCTTGGACAAGTTTATGAAAATAACAGAGAGTTGTAACCTGTCATCACCAACGAAATTACGTTGCCACAGAACGTTCACAAAACCTCACCATTCACATGGTTGTGCTAGCTACACAGCAGTGTTTTTTTTAGTGGTTAAAAATCACCAAAATTCACCCATCGTCCATGTACTTCGATTTTACTATAGCAATTAAAGGGGCAGAAATTGTATTTTTTCGCCTAATTTCACCATCCACTTCATTGTATATAGCCATCTGGACTCGTGCCAAAAGCTCACATCGCCACTAAATTTGATAAGTACCAATTTGTAATCGCCTATACTTCTCTCATCATGGTGATATATTCCAAGCAAGGTCGCCAAATCTTATGCATTGGATCACGTCTCATCGCCTATCCTAATTTGTATCCAATATCGGTATTAATATCCAATACCCTGTAGTACTCTTTGAAATGCACTTGTGTGTCACCATGCTAGTCTTTCTTACAAATAAACTAAGAGCCATTGTGATGATTTTGTAAGTTTCATTATTTTATAGCCAATGTCACAATCCACCTTGAATGAAGGATTTATTAGTTTGGATATTGAACTTTGAAATCCAAGTTTATTTGGCCCTTGTGCAAATTATAGATCAATTCAGGACAGAATGGGAGACTATAGGATCCAATCTCTTTTTGAATAGTATAGTTCTTGAACAATGTAGTCATTGGATAGTTAGAAAGTTCTTTTTTTAAATGGTAATTGAACTCTCAAGATAACTTACATTTTTTACAATCTTATTTGTAAATGATGGCCTTAGATTTGCTACTAAAATGAGAAGAAATGGTCATTGGTAGGTGTTGCTATATTTTTTATTTGCACTCATTCACTAATTTGATACTCTAGCATTCCTTGTCACCTCTGTAGTCACTACTTTCCTTTACACCGTCACCAAACTTCAATAATTCAAAACATGTAGAAGCCAAAAATTAACTTGGAAATTTTTAGTTCTCATCACTATACATCTACTTTGAAGACAGATATGTCACCTCTTTGCTTTCCTCATCAAAATCTATGTATAGCCAAAATTCACTAGTGTTCATCTGCTTAGCGAAATTACTTTCACCCAAGGATGGATAGAAGTAGCCACTTCATTGAAAGTTCACCCAAAATTATCGCCACTACTTAGAAAAAGCTAAATCACTAAAAAAAACGCTGCTACACAGGCTGTCTAATGCTGAAAATCTCTTGAGATCGCAACTTCTGAATACAGAATTTAGCAGTCATCACTAAACGAGGGAGTGTTAAGAGAAAACTAATCAGATTTCCATCGCACTCCAAAACTGTGGTCCTTTCCACCGATCCAACAGGGTCCTCTCAGAGACAATTTCAGTAGGCTTGTCCTTCAGACCAGATGCTACAAAACGTCAAACAGAAGACATAACTTAGATCCCACCCGAAAGACCCAAACATGTCCTTGAATTAATGTCCATACAACGGCACCTTACCTGTTTCCCAACCAAAAATACGATTGCCTTGCACGTGACTCCCAAAGTGTACTGCAGTACCCGTTTTCTAGAAGAGCACCTCTAGATTGTACGTCAGAGGAATGATTGGAATGACATATGCCAGTTTCCATGAATAAGAAAATCCCAACTGCCAAGTGCAGGTACCACCTACAAGCAGGTTGACTAGATACAATAGTACTATATGTTTCCCTGCAGTCCAGGCTTCTCTGTCAGAATACTCACCGTTGTAACTTATTTGTTTTTGTACACAGTAAAAATTTTGAAGGTGAAAGAAGAGAGAACGATGGTGGCTGCTGCCGCATGGGGCGTGGTGCTGTTGCTACTCCGGTTTTCTGTCAAACAAGCTGTGGCTTGGGGAGCTGAAGGCCACCAGATCACCTGTTTAATAGCTGAGGTGAATCCTTACAAACTATGCGTATGCTTACTTTTACTATTCATGAATTATAATTCCCTTATTGACTCTGTATTCATGTTGACCTTAAAAGTCTTTCACTAAAAGACTGCAATGACGTCATTGGAAATTGGAATTCTGTGTTCATGGGTTTGTTGGTGTTTTATGTGTGAATTTGATAGTCAATAGAGTTCTCACTTCCTTGCCATTCATAGCTTATTTAAAGAGCTGCTTCAAGAGTCTTGGACAAGGAGTCTTGAATCTTTTTATGCACAATCTCAAGCACGATACGTGTGGGACCAAAAGCTGCAAGCAGAAGAGCATTGGCCACTCAATGAGCAATGTGCATGCTCTCTCTATAATGAATTTCAAAATTTTGAGTCTTTTTTGGGGGGTGGGAGGCCATCTATATCTGAAAAATGTGAGTTTTCAAAATTTGCTAGAGGGCATTATGTTGTCGTGTGGACTTTGGTTTGGGCTCTCAATTAAAACAAACTCTCAAATCATGAATATATTTCAAAAAATATTTGGAGTTCTTTCTGATGGACTTGGTGGTGCAGCCTTTGTTGTTTGAGCCAGCAGAACAAGCAGTACGCTCCCTGCTTCCGAAATCCTCCAATGGCAATCTAGCCAGCTTGTGCAATTGGCCCGACGAGGTGCGTTGGATGTCCAAGTACAGATGGACACGACCACTTCATTGGGTTAATACTCCAAACCAAGAATGCAGCTATGACTACAACCGTAAGACTCCAGTAAACCATCTTTTGCACAGTCAATTTGTTTGCTTATCTACTACAAATAATCGAATCGCAATCAGCAAGCTGTTGGATTCTATTTTACAATTGATCATTCTCAGTGTTTACATATTTTTGTTGTAATGCAGGGGATTGCCATGATTCTTTGGGGAGAAAGGACATATGCGTTGCTGGGGCTATCAACAAGTTTACACAACAGTTATTAAACTACAGCAAAAATCACAATGCCCAAAATCGTACGTACCTTCTTCTTACCGCAACTGAGTTTCCAAACACAGCCAAGTATACTTGTGACATACAAGAAAATGGAGAGATTTTCACAATATATTCAGAATTTAGGTCAATTATGTGCTTACTATGCAGTCACTTACAGCAGTTGGGTCCGTGTTTGGGATGGCAGAAAACATGACTGAGGCTCTCCTATTTCTTGCCCATTTCATAGGTGACATCCACCAGGTACTTGATTTATTCTGAAACAAAATCACAAGCACGTAAGTATGCTACATAGATTCTCTCCTTTCTGAAAGTAGCACAAAGTAACCACCTTTGATTTTGATAACCGAAGATAATTATGCTAAGATATTAACAAGACTCAGTTATTCCTTGCTTCAAAGTATCAAATACGTAGTAAGCAAGATTTGGGTGGGTGATTCATGATGTAAGCTCTCAACACATATTGGTGTGAAGGCATTAATTAATTGATGCTTGAGGAAGGTATGAGGGGAGGCATTTGCCATTCATTCTCTCAATTTTGTGTAAAGAACAATTGTTCAATTTCTTTCCCAAATTCCACAAATATGCGTGTTGCAAACATTCTAGAACATTCTAGACTGACAGTGTTCATGATTTCATTATTGGCAGCCATTGCATATTGGATTCGCATCCGACGCAGGGGGCAACAATGTGTCTGTGCAATGGTTCAAAAGAAAAAGTGACCTGCACCATGTATGTCCTTCGTCTGTCAAAGTTTTAACCCTACGAACAAAAACCACTAAATTATTAGTTACTGTTTAGTACCTGAATGAGATGTAAAATATGCTGTAAACCTTTGGCACTCTTCTGTACTAAACTCCAACACAAAAACTGAGTGGGAAAATTTTCCCAAGCTCATAGAAAGAATGAGAGCTCATCGGCAATTGATCTTTGTTTGATAATCGACGGTGTGCATTGTGCGCTTCAGGTGTGGGATGTAGAGTTTGTTACAAAAGCATTGAAAGAAAACTACGACTCAAATCCAACAGCCATGGCTGATAGCATTCTCAACAACATCACAGTAAGCAAACTCACGTACATGACTATACTATCAAATGCCTAAGCTTTCATGGCTTAGAGAGTAGAACTATTCTCAACAGATTCTTCATTCACTATGGTCATATGACCAGAGTTACTCTTCCTCTTCACTCATACTATCAGTTTGACACATCTTACTTAGAAATTGCATGAATGTATGCTTTGCTTTAAGGTAGGATCACTCAAAACAAAGCAAAATTCACTAACAACCGACATTGTGTGTCACTAATATTTATTCACAAGTAGAAAAATAGTCAATAGAGGTCTGCAAATTATATTTACATATTGTATGCAAAAGTAATTAGACATCAAGGTTCAACTACACTAGTAATGATATTTTGTATAAACCACACTAATTGATTTATAAATGCTATAAATTTTTATTCTTGATGAATATTTTACCAAGTATATTTACAAAGATCTCCCTCTTTGAATAGTATAGATATTTGTGATGTTGGTAAAAATTCTCATCAAAAATAAAAATTTATAGTATTTCCAAATCAATTAGTATGGTCATATGAAATATTATTATTAGTGCAATGGATTTCTACATCGATGCCCTAATGTCTAATGAAGATAGACTCTTGATTCAAAAAATCCATCTTTGCACTTGCAGGAAAATTGGGCAAGAGAGGTTGATACTTGGGGTCTTTGCCACAATCATGAATTTGCATGTCCTGACAAGTAAGTTACACTCTACAAGGATCTTCAAAATGAATATTCTAAATTCTAGTAAGTTGGAGTATATTTGTAATCAAATAGTATCTTCATGATGTCGTGCTTTGGAGAGATTCTAAGTAGTATATGTGACCAATTCTTAAGAAAGTGACTTATCCTCAAAAGAATTTCACGTCATTAACATCAATGCACAAAATAGTCACTAGCAATTGTGTAAACTCACTTTTTTCCACTATAGAAGAAAACAACAAAACAAATCAAAATAAAATGGGAGATACAAAAGTCTATCACTTTACTAGAGTAACATGCATGGCACTTAATGAAAGGCCAATGCCTATTATCCTCCTATAGCTTTGATACCTACCACCTACTGTACGATGAGCTCAAGATTGTGTACAAAAAAAAATTGGATTTGTTTTCCAAGGGTGTTTAGGCAACACTCTAAAATGTTACGACAATGAATTGTTGACATGTGCAGGTATGCATCAGAGGGTGTTAACTTAGCTTGTAGGTGGGCATACAAAGGTGCTACTCCTGGAAGTGCACTTGGAGGTGAGGCTGAGAAAATAAAATCAATTCTTTTTAATTGTACACTCTCAATATGTTCATAGAATTTGTCATGTTACATACACATTTGATTGGACAACTTTTAAGTTGTTAAGTTGTGAAAACATGTGAGAAGAGTCCATTTGTCTTCCAAAGCATTGCAATTAGAGAGGGTTGAGTGCACTCTTCACATTTTATTTATTGCTTAAGAAAATCCAATCCATAGATTCTTGGACATGAATAGGGTTCTTGAAAAATCCAAATCCTATTATTTCTTACAACTATATTATTACACTTATCAAAGAATAACTCTACACACTTCCATGATCATCTCCAAAATCTGATGTTGTTGTTTTTGACTATAGAGGCCTACTACATCTCAAGGTTGCCGGTAGTTGAAAGAAGATTAGCACAAGGAGGTGTGAGGCTTGCTGCAATTCTCAATAGCATCTTTGATCCCAATGCCCCACAATACACAAGTCCAAAAGGACTTCATACAAACCTCATAGACGCACCTTAGTTGCAATAAATGTCAAATATCTAGCCAATCTCACTATTTAGCCTTGAAAAAGTAGATCTAGGACAAAGTTGATGGACAAAGTGCCAAATCTTTATAAAAATAGACTAAGATTATATATTAGCATTGTGATCTATCCAGTCAACAAGACTATTTAAACAACATACATTATAAGCATTCATTAGAGGTATCTTTTATTCAATAGAATGAATCTATAAATTTCTTCCTTTAACTTGACCTTGATACCATACATCACTAGCAACTTGGGCAGAAAATAATTATTTACTTTCTTGAGGATGTTGCGACTTGTCAAGTTCTAATGGGATGGAACCTCCCCCCAAAACATGTGGTACTAAATTAAATAAATATTAGGCAATTAACTAACCTAAGCTGCTTGTAACCTACAATATTTATTGACACAATTTCAACAACTACAATTGCTCTACTCCAATAGTAATTCACTCATTTCATTATTTATATTTATGAGTATTTTTGGGTATTTGAAGAAAACAATAAAGCACTAAACCAAAAGATTGTTGTCATTATTGTTTGCTCCAATTATTTCCAAAAGTAACATCGAGGAGGTTCAAACTAAAGAAATTGCCAAAAATTGCCACTTTTTAGACACTTAAAAAAACTATATTAAAATGAAGGATTTTTTAATAATTCAACCATAAATAAAAAATTTCAAAATAGGATTTTTGAAATTTGAAATAGACTTTAAAGGATATTCAACAAAAAAAAATTACCAAAAATAATACTTTAGTAAGATTTTATTTAACTTCAAAGTTTAATCAACACCAAAATGTGATGCCATGCATATTTAGGGATTAATGCCCCAAACACACATAATTACGTAAAACTTTCAATCACACATGTGTATGTATACACACAATATAAGTAAAAATAATACAATTTTAGTGCCTCAGGAATCTTCTCAAATGATTATATCTCTCTCAAAATTCTTCTTATTAAGGAGGAAGTACCTATTTTTGATAACTTGAGCATTTTAGCCTATACGGGTCAAATCATACTCAAAGGTACCAAAAAAGGGGTCACGTCAAATCCACTGAAATCTTCATTGTAACTTTCTCTAGCTATTGTTTTTCAAAGCTAATCTATTAATTATATATAGTTTAGTCCTTTTTGACTAGTATTTTAAGTCTTGTTAAGATTCCTATTTTTTTATTCATCATAAAATCAAAAATTCTTTACTAGAGGTCCAATTGAAGTTCCAGTGTCAACTTGTCAAGTTTTTCAATGGACAAAAAGGAGTCTAATTTCTAATGAATAACAATGTAATTGAATCCAAAAAAATCATGTCATATGATATAGTAGAAAGGAATTCTTTTGCTATAATTTGAATATTTTTCTATTTCCTATAATATTCAGAAGTAAAAATATGTGAACGTCCTTTTCAATAAATAAAATAATCTAAATGATGATTGTGTCAAAACAAAAAATGTGTATATTATTCACATCAAAGGCGCTACATAAGCTATTTTTGAAAGTGAATGTTTAATTTTGTCTTTAGAATAAATCAATAATTTGTCAATAATCAATTAATTAATTAAAAAATTACGCTATTTTGTGTTCAAGATTCAATCACTAAAAATCCTATTTAATAATTGTATGCTTGAAAAGTGTAAAACATTTGGATAAAAATATTCTTTTCAAGTGCTATATTGTAAAAAAGACACTAAATTTAGCCTTAAAACTGGTGATTTTCTTCTTTTCAAGGATTTTACCCATAAAAAATTTCTCCAACTTATTAAAGAGGCTTATTGCAATACTATTCATCCATATATATTTTTTTTTAAATGACAACATCAAAGTAATTTATAGCTTTAAAAGTTCAAAAAAGGACTCTATACCTAGTCCTACAAAAGTAATCCCAATGGTACCTTTGAGTGTGTTTTGACCCATACAGTATGAAAAATCTGTTGAGAAATTGAGTTCAATGTGTGCAAACATAAGGATGAGGAAGAATGCAAAAAAAACATAATTTTTTTTCCAAAAATGAATATTTAATTCAATATAAATGTGGATTTTTTATTCAAACCCATTCCGATTTCATAGACTCACCTATTACAATTAGCTTTGGTACTTCTCTCTAAGCAAGGAAGGAAGAGAGATGAGTGGACAAGAAGGTACAAACAGAGAATCTATTTCAATGAATTGTGCATCCAACCATTGTCAACAATAGGTAATCCTATATAACCAGTATGGGGGGGATTATTGGAAATGGATACTTTTACCTTAGTTAGTTCCAATTTTATTTTTCAAGTCTGAAGCGAACATTTGGTGTAGTAGACTTGTGCTCTACACACTCAAAAGAAGTCTACCACTATTAATGGCATTCACCTTTGGAAATATCGTACATGAAGGTTTGATTTGGTACTGAGCTACCAAAATTGATTTCTATGTCAGATTCTCAAGGGTCCACATCACCTCTCACACCAAGATGACATGTGGCATGTTTTTACAAAAAAGACTTCATTTATGCCGAATTTGACCTTCACGTACGGTAATGCATAATAGAATTAGAAATAGTATTTAAATAGCTTCAATTATAGTCCTCCCGTGTGTTGTCCTTGGGTACTATGACTATAAGTTACAAGTCTTTATAAGGAGCTAAATGCTAGTTTGAGTTCAAAGAAATTGAAACACTTATCTTTCTTTTGTTATGAAGATAAAACCCAAAAGCAGATACTTCTACTACAGAATTTTCTTTGTATTCTCACCCCAAAAAACCCAACACCATCATCTTATACAAAGACTTCAAAAAAAATTCTCTTGTCTCTAAAGGATTGAATGAAAGAACTAGCTATACCTACAACTCTAGTGACAAATCATAAAGTTTTCTTTACCAACCCAAAACAAAACTTTTGGGGACGAATAAACAAGAACGGGTAAAAACCGTCACACTTTGTCTTAGGTGTAACCACATTGACTAGTGTGAATGCGGTTGTAGATAGGATATGGAAACTTGGATACAAAAACCATAGCACAAAATTCCTACTATATGAACATACAAGCCGAAATACTAAAGGCTAGGCATCCCATCCAATGTAAATGTCTATTTTGATGTGCATATGAACTACCAGGGGAACTTCTGAAAAAACATTTGGATATTGCAGGACTTGAACATGCGACCATTAACTTCTAAAGGACTGGGGGTGTTTGAGCATAGTCCTTGTTTTTTTGACTAGCTCTTGTAACAAGCATAATTCCTCATTTGTGTAGAATAATTTTGATGATCACCACCATTGAAATGAAACAAGTCTTATTTAGCTTTCCTATAGATAAAAATCAACAAAATCGCACAATTTTTGAGAAAATGCCACTGTTGATAAGATTGATGAAAGATGTTTGGTTAGGGAGTACTTTCTATGTATGCTGAAATCAAAATGTTGGAATTGGAATGCTGAAAAGTGCTCCAAAAATTCTGATTTTTTTCCCACATATGTATATCATCATAATATTGATGTGTAATTTTTCTCAAATCATTTTGAGGTGTAGAAAAAAAGATATGAGAATGTTAAGTAATGACCTACAATGCCTTTTTCATTCTCAAGAAAATCACCAAAAATTGCACACTCAATCATTTCTCAATCGGATTAAGCTAATAGATTCACTAGAAAAAATCATCTAGGGTCTCTTTGTTGCTTACAAACTAATCGTGAGGTTTACATATCAATGCTTTTACAAATGTAGTTGTAGAAGCCATGTGGTGGCCTTATGGTCCTTTAGGGGTTAAGTTAAAAGCCTATGGGCAAGATTTATCTATCATTACAAGGCCTTAGATTAAAATTGAATATATGTGTGTATATATATATATATATATATATATATATATATATATATATATATATATATATATATATGTATATGTATACCGCAAGGGATAGCCCTACTTATATATGCTCCAAGAACCAAGCGAATTGAGTTGAAGCGGTCTTGCAATAAAACCTTGACCCCACTATCTATAATAAATAGTAAATTTTGAGCAATTGAAGCAACATGTCATTCTATAAGCAGAGAATTTCAAAAAAATGGTCAAATATGGGTAAGAATTTTGTGAATATTCCACTACATACCCATAAATTTTATGTCACCTCTGGCTCATATAGTGCTAGAATGATATTTTAACTTTGCTACTATTTTATTATGTTGTTTCGGGCCATGCAATCCTAGTTCAAAGAAAGAAGAGCACAGAATCCAATTCGAAACTTTGATCAATGCAAGAGTTGATGCTAATGTAGTCTTTGCCCAAATGACAGAGCCAATAAATAAATGAAGCAAAATTGAATAAATTTGAAAAGAAATATTGGTTGTGGCACCCACTTTGTACACACACACACGCCATATATATACATATATATATATATATATATATATATATATATTTTTTTTTTTTTTTAAATTTTAAATTTTAAATTTTCCTACATTACATACTTATTAGATAGGTGTTTTGAGAGGCCCTCACAAATAAGGAGAGAAGAAGGGTGATGAAACTAGAAAGGAAGGAAAAATGGAGAAGGGGCTAATTCTAATAGGATTTTGAAGGGGAAGCAACAACAATAATAAGGTTTCAAATGAGAAAAATAAATCCCTTCAAAATTGTTGTGCTCACATTTTTTAAATAAACACTAATTATACTTTCTATACTAGCATGGAGAAAAAAGCTTAAAGATTTGCCCTCTTCTCCTTAATGCCCTCCTTCCCCTCAAATACAATTGCTTTTGGAAGCAAAGATTTTTCTTTGAGGTATTCTTATTGAAAGGTTGTATACATTATTTTATTCATGAGAGACAACAAATAGAATTCATTGAATAGAAGTCTACCTTTCAATTTTTTAATGCAACAAAGAGCATAAGTGGTTCAATTTAATTAAATTAAAATTGGCATTTGGTTGCTTGTATTGTGGACATTGGTTCATGTATCTTTTTCAAAAGGCTAATAGCATGGTTGCTAAAGGTTTTGAGTAGGTAGAGGGAGAAACTATAGTGGAATAAAATAAATAATTATTAGATATAATTAGTTCAAATTTTATATTATATATACATGATAATATGAAACAATTCTTATTTTGAAGTGAAAATTGAGTACTATATGCACAATATATTAAAGTATTCATTATGATATATGCCGTATATTTTAGAAATGTGAATGTGTCCATTTCAACTTTTTCCAACTTGTGGTTCTTGTGATTTTGTGAAGCCACACACGTGTGAAATGCATGAAAGTATTTGTTCTCCAAGAGCATTGTCAAACCATTGAGTAGAATTCTTTTTCATTTGGTATAAATTTTTCACAAATTAGTTATCTAAAGATTTAGATTTTAAGATTCAAATACCAGAGTTTTTGGCTACTAAAGGAATGGATTGATGCAATTTTTATTTTATAATTTATTAAAAAAAATCAAATAAAAATTTAACGAGGATTCTATCTACAAAGATGACATTTACATGATTTGAGAAAATATTTTAGCTAAGTAACAAATCTCATCCTACCTAATTTTCATTGACATGATGTAAAGAAAATGTGCAATAAAATGAAGATTGGAACATATAAGAACATTGTTGCTCATTATGAATAAAAAAATCCTATAATTACATCTATGTAAATTAAACTCTTTAAGAAATTATAAGAATGTGACTGAAGTCCATGCAAAATTATAAGTGGATTTATAAAATAATTTTCTTTGCGAATTCCTCACCAAATCCATTTTGACTAACAATTTTCTTTCTCACAAATCTGTTCATGATTCAAAAATTTCACACAAATTCTTTAAGGGATCAAATTGCAACACCAAAGATTGTAACAATGACATACATTGTCTTGTTTTCCCATCGTATAGTATTACTTCCTGAAACATTTCCTATCCAATAAGTTCAAGTTTGTAAATTATTCTCTTTTTTAAAGGACACTAAAATATCAATATTCAAAAAATAAAATTATAACATAAGTTTTTTAGTGAAGCGTTCATACGAGTGAAGAAAAATTTACCATCAATGCTTTTGTCCCAAAAGCAAGAAGTAGCCATAATCATGCCAGCTCCATTTTTTTGCATAATAACAGTTGTCACTACATTATAAAATCCACATTTATGGCTTATTTTTTCTCAACAATTGAAACAAATATCTTTGCTACTACAGAAAAAAGAAAAGGTTTTACATCTTTGCTGTATTCAACCTCAATAAAGGATATTGCTTTGTTAACAAAACAGTTTGCTTGTCTCCATGAACTTACCAACATATTTAAAAGGTTTATTAAGTACAGCCAAACGCTTGATGCAACTTTCTGAGACTCCATTTGTCCATTGTGTGACCTGCACTTCAAAATTCTATCAAAAATCAATGCAAAGTATTTAATTATTTTGTAGTTTTAGAATTCAAATTTAATATGATTGACAGTATGTCAACAAAAAAAGATTAACTTGCTTCCAAAGTAACCTTGTCATGATTGAATTGTTGGCTCCCAATAGCCTCATCTATAGAATCTTTAATTACAATTTTTATCTCATCCAATATGAACATACTCTATACATTTCAAAAATACTATTTTAGATCTTGTAATTTATCAGAAGTAATTTTATATCAATTTAAGGCAATAGATCTCAAAATCTGAGCCAGTGGAGGCGATTTTTATATGAAAATCACTTTAATTAGGTTTTTGAAATCACTCACTCCTAAAATATATTGTAATGCAAAAAAACGAGTAAAAGTTTACCTCTTCAAGTTCCTTTTTAGACATGTTTGCATGCCTTGTTATTATATTAAAACTCCAATTTTTGTGAGTTGCAACGAAGATATAAAAACTATTAAGAGATTTTTTGGGGGTAATAACTAAGCATATTAAGAAGCAAATTGACAAAAATATGATTTTATGTTACAATATTCAAAATCAATTGAAATTTCAAAAATTGAAATTCATTGCCACCTTTTTAATTTACGATAATTTTTGAAGAAATTTATTATAAACAATTCCATTCATAACAAACGCCTATCACACTCTATTTAATATACAAACTACATCTTTGACACACATACATGTACAATTGCCACAATCCAACAATCCAAGGAATCAATTCATGTATACATTTATAAAAGATGAACACATTTAAGAAAGTGTAACAAAGACCTAAACTTCTATTATCTACAATTAAGTACACAATGAAAGAAGTGTCTGAGTAGTGATCCACAAGCATTGAACGAATTGAACTACATACTTGAACTTATTTGAAATTTTTTTCAATCATTTTTTTTAACTAAGTCAATTTTTTTACTGAGATTAGTACTTGTCCCCTCTACTTCGAGGCCATTTTTTTGTGAAAAAACATTCAAAAGGTCATTTTCAATGTAAATAACAAAAATTATAAGCATTTGTTTCTTTTTCATACTCAACCATAGGATCTTACTCTAGACTAGTATGAAAATGTCTAGAAGATATGTCAAAAGCTTTGAGTATATTGATCACAAGATATGAGCATTTAAAGTGAAGAAAATGAGATTTTTTTGCTCCTAACCTTGTACTACAGATTGTGAATTAAAAAAATTACATTGAAGAATTGAGTTGAGAATTCGAAAAAATGCTTTTTTGCCCCTCTCCCTTGTGATTTTCATTCTTTAAGAAATTGTTAGGTTGAAGTAGGCACAAAATAGAAGGAAAGCCATCTAAAATAGAACTAAAACATACAAATCTTAAAAGTGAGATTGTTTTTAAAAGAAAATTAAGCAGTATACAATTTATTTTTTATGAAAATTGTCAAATATTGATTTATAATTATAAAAAACCATCATTATATAATTATACTTAGATAAATTTCTTGTGCATTCAAAAATGTTAGTACACACACTCTTGAAAGCTTTTAATTACTATAAATGACTTTAAAGAGAATGAATGCTTCATATTGTATGTTGCTTATGGCCTTGAAGAATTGAGCAATCCTAGATTTGGTTGGGTCTTATCCCCTAAAGGCCCAAGGCCTTTTTTCTGCCAAAAAACACTCAAAACTGCCATTTCTATAGCAAAAAGTTCAAAAAAGTTCAAATTTTTTTTTCACATCTAACCGTAGGATCTTACACCCAATTGGTATGAGAATGTGTGGAAAAAATTTCAGAATTTTTGACCGCACAGATTGCAAGATATCTGCGTTTAAAGTGGAAAAACAAGTTTTTCAGCACATTGCGGGACCAGATTTTTTGACTTTAAACATTTTTAACTTAAAATTTTTGCACTACAGCGTTTTGAGCTTTACATCTTTATAGTAAAGAATTGAGTTGAGAGTCTAGGAAAAAAAAAAAGTTCAAAAAACCTTAATTATCATTCTTAAAAAAATTGTTAAGTAGAAATAGGTACAAGATAGAAGGAAAATCTAAAATATTCATATATTTTAGATGGAATTAAAATGCACTAATCCCAATGGTGAGATTGTTCTAGCAAGTAAACTAAACCATTCCAAAAAAAAAAATGAAAAATTACAAAAATTGCATTCCGAAATGAACCCTACAAGTTATTTTTTTCAAGAAGATGCTCTAACTGCTCGAAAAACAAGAATGTCCATAACTTCCTCATAACAAATCCAAATGAAATGAATCAAAGCTTTCCAGATAGACAAAAATATAATCTATGAAAAAAAAATATTTGAAAAAAAAATTCAAAATTTTGCAAAATTTTTTTGCTGCCCCCCGTCCCCACGCATTCCAAGAAATGGCATAACTTCTCGCTCAAAGGTCTGATTTCAATTTTTTTTTCTGCCACGTACCTCTCTCAATTCTTCATGTTTACAAAAAGTTTCAAAAAAATCAGGAGAAAATTTCAGCAAAAAGGTACATGCCCAAAAACGCATTTGTCCCCCGAAGGGACAATGGGCTTTTAGGGGTTATTGGCAATTGACCCCTAGAAGACCAAGGCATTTTCCAGCTTGAAAACCAATCAAAATTGCCATGTTTGCTACATTTACACAAGAATTAAAAAAAAAACATTTTTCTTTAAATTTAACCATAAGATCCTATACTTCACTTGTCTCAAATCATGTGCTAAATTTTTTATGAAGTTTGAGAGTACTAATTGGTAGATATTAGCATTCAAAGTTGGAAAAACAGTTTTTTTGAACTTTGGCCTGCAATTTTAGATGACTTTGACCATCATTTGTGAATTTTTTTTGAACTACAGACCATGAATTAAATTTTTTTTTATGTTGAACATTTGAGTCAAGAGTTAGGAAAACAAATGTCAAAAAAAAATATCTGATTTTCATTCATTAAATTTATTTTAAGTAGAAGTAGGTTCGAGATTTAACAAAATGCTAAATTGTTAATAGGTCTAAGATGGAATTGAAATATCATAATCCCAACAGTGAAATTGTTCTTGCAAACAAACTTAACCATGTCCAAGAAAAAAAACTTAATTTTAAAAATTGCATTAAAAAATGAATTCTATAAATTGTTTTTTAAAAAAGATGCTTAGATTGCATCAAAATACTACCAATTTGATCAAGGTTAGTGTAATTTATTTGGCAATTTTCAATTTTTTAATGATATTGACAATGATAATTTTTTTTAAAAATTTGTTGGATCAATTACGTGCTCCATGAACTCTAGTCTTTGAATAAAGGAATTGAATTTAAAAACGCATTATACGATTGCAAAATGTAAATCAAATGCATTAATTGACCAGTTCAACAAATATTTCAAATGCAAGAGCATTAAGATGTAACAATAGTCCATATTGCAACCTATATTCTCTTTACAATGGCTAATGCTATCCCATACTCTCAGTTCAAAAAAAAAAAGTAATATTGTAAGAACCAACATCATTTGCGTGTTTGCCAAATTGTTGGTATTTAAAATTCTATAAATGTTAATTTCCTTCAATTTTTGTATACAACAATTTGAAATGATCTACACCAACATGCCAAGGCACAATTTTTTTTTTGGAGTTCTAAGAAAAAATTGACAAAAAAATAAAGTAATTCCAAATCATGTTGAATAAAACTGAGTTTTAGACATGGCTAACTTTGAAATTGATTTTCTTTAAAATCACAACTAATTTTTTCTTCAAACTTCCATGGTAACGTGTAGTATGTCACATACTACAACTTCCATATATACACTTTTGGATTTTATCCATTGATGCTCATGGTTCGGTTGTTTGAATGGAAACGTTTCAAATTTCATTGTACTCAATTTTGTTCGTCACTGTACAAATGAAAATATATATAGAAGTATTTGTTGACTTTGATGGCTTGTAAAGTAACTTTCTTGGTGTAAGGCAACCTAATTGTTAAGGCAATCTAATTGTTAATCCCTAAGGATCCAAGGGGGGGGGGTATTCTTTCTAAATGGGCCAAAACTGCCAACAACTTGATCCATTTTTTAGATCCATTTTTTTGAGATCGGGTATAATGTAACCATAGGATCTTAAAGTTAACATTGAGAGTGAGCACCTCAAAAAAATTTAGATTATTTGACCGCATGGTTTACGAGATATTTAATTTTGAAGTTTTATTTGGGTCAATGGAAATACAGGGCAACTCACTTTGAAGGAGCATATCTTTGTAAGAATATTTCAAAATGATGCCTTTTTGTGCTCAATGGAAGATAAGAGAGTCGAGAATGTACATGTAAAATTTCATAACATTCCAAGAATTTTACGGAGTACAATTCATGGTTGAGCTTGCAATGCACGGTGGTCATTGAAATTTGAGTAGTGTTTGCAAGAAAAAAAAGAATGGGATACTTGTCTTCTCCTTGAGCTCCTTGGATTTGACCTTTTCAAGGTGGATCTGACCTTTATGAGGTGGTCAAGAAGCTCATTGGTTGGCTGACTTTTTAGTCCATGCCCAAACCGAACACAAAAAAAACGAGCTGTAGACTAGACTACACTGCTAAACTTTGAAAAATTCCACAAGGCGGAGTTTAACTCGGAATTTGATGAAACTACTGCCATTGGATTTACAACCAAATCTATCTCTTAGAAGTAAATTTTATTTTTCAAAAAACTCAAAATATGAGAACGGGCAGCTCAAAAAACAGGGGCAGTGACCAGAAAATGGTCACTTGGATCCTTAGGGGTTAAGGCAACCTAATTGTTCAGGCAACCTAATTTCATGCGCTCCAACGCGCTACAATGCGTCTAGCGGTTTGGCCCCTCCAGCTAGCATTTTTTTTTCTGGCGATATTGTCAGTGCTGTAAGCCACTATGCCTGACTCCCTCCCAAAATTCACCTTTGGTGGGAGGGCACGCAGGGCTTTACTCAGGGATTCTGTTTTGAGCGAAATTTCGCTCAACCCGCCAAAAATTGGCCTCCGACAACAAGTCCCTCCATAAATTAGCCTGTAGAGCAAGGCCACCAAGCATACACGCGGCCAAAATAAAAACCCTGGCTTTACTGTAGAGCAAATCGCCAGAAAAAAACCACGCTGCCTCTAGCCAGTGGAAACAGGGTTCACGACTGCGATCGGTGGCCCCCAAATTAGGGCTGTTATGACGTCATCACCGGAACCCTAAATTCACCACTCCAGTCGCACTGCCAGTTCAGCGAATTCCCCAAGTCGACGATGGCAGCCAGACCGACTGAAGTTACCGCACGGGAGTGCGAAATCCCACCTTGGGATGAGGCGTCAGCTGCTGCGGAGCATCAGTGTCCGTCGACTTGGCTGATCTCGTTGGAAAAAAATTGATTCAGCCTTCTCGAGATTCCGCATCTCGTCTCGCTCGCTGTCCCCTTCGTGACTCTGCGTAGGGTTTTCCGCGGAGCTCCTTGCGTATCGTGCGTGGTCCCTGCCTCGATTGATTCGAAGGTCGCGCCTGTTATTTTTTTAGGGTTGTTCTCGGTCGGTGTGGGGATTCTTTTGCTGCGCTGCGGAGGCTGTGGAGGAAAAATTCAATTTTGTAAGTGGTGGCCTGACTTGGATTTTGCTGATTCTGGCTACTGATCGTGAATCTAGAGACACGTGAGAGCTTACGGAGTGTCGGTAGGTGAAAATTTTGAGGCTGTGACTTTCGGTTTCGGAAAGAAGCGACGATGAACGATCTCTGCTCAAGCTAGTTGTTGTGATCATTCTTTGCGTGGGGAGTGAAACACGGAAAAAAAATTTGGGTTTCTTTCCTCGTTCCCGGTAATCTTCATGCACGGATTTGACGATCTGTGTGATTGCACCACGGAATTTAGTGTGTGTGCGCGTTGTGACGGAAGTAGAGGTTGTAACCCGCCTTTAGCTGTGGCGGTAGAGAATTTGTGATATGTACCAGTTGCTCGTTCAACGTTTTCGAGCGGGCATGTTTTCTGGGAGTAAATATTGAGGCAAGGTGAGTTCTTGTGATAGAAATTGCTGGCAGACGTCAGGTTGTGGACTGTTACCGACTGGAATAGTTTTTGGGTTCCCTTGGGGGATAATTGCACGGAGGGACCTCGCGCCATGTTGGGCAAACTGTTCTGCCAGGCATGATTTGTGAGTTGTGTGAAAGCAAAAGAACAAGGATTATTTGAGAAGATGTTTCCTCTAGTGTTTAGTGTTGGTGTTCCAGCAATCTGTTGCGATAGTGGATTTTCTGATGTTTGCTACAACTTCTCATGGTTGCTTGGCTTTATGTCAGCAGGAAGACTCCTACTTCAGGGAGGTACTGGGGAAGTGCACTTGATGGATGGACGAGTAGTTGTGCATCGCTTTTGTGGGAAGCTTTGGATAATATCTGATGTCTCTCGAGGTCTGGATTCCCGGTTCGTTTTTGGCGGAATAAATTCGTGCTGGGTCAATTCATTCTGCACTCGTGGCCATATTGTAAGTGCCTTCCTGCCATAGGGTGATGAAAAGGAACGTTCTTGTGTTTAACGTGTTAGTAGTGGTGGAAGGTATCAGAGCAGGCACACTCGAACGTTTGTTTCCGTCTATTGTTGGGGTATTTTTTTTCCTTTGACAGAGAACATGTTTGGTATTTTTCAGGCTTGACTTGAGAGGGCATAGTGAGTGAGCTCGACTGTGAGCAATAATGGAGAAGATAGTTCTCGCATTTTCAAGTTGAAAAGTTGAGAAGCGGAAGTTTGGAGGTGGGGTCGGAGTTGTTGAGGCTTTTTTCTGTTCAATGGCTGGTTCTGAGGGGTATTGGGGGCCGATCACAGCGAGCACTGAGTGGTGTGAGAAGAACTATGAAGTCACGCCTATGGTGGCGGAGTTTTACAACACCATATCGAACATCCCGGGGATCCTTCTTGCATTGATAGGCCTGTATTACTCCATCAGTCAAAGATTTGAGCGGCGGTTTAGTGTTCTTCACTTGTCCATGATTGCGTTGGGATTCGGCAGCATCCTCTTCCATGCTACTCTGAAACATGCGTAAGCGTTCGTATTCGTCCTCGTAGAATGCGTTGATAGGCTGCCTTTTTTCCTGGTGTTGCAAGGTCTGTCGACTTGACTCGAGACTCTCCTGCTGCTGTGACGTGATATTCCATCCGTCTTTCTCTTAAGCGGTCATTTTAGTCTTGGGATGCGTTATGTGGAAGTGTCGAAACCATGTCATTGTCAGGTTTCGACAGCCTTGTGATGCGAGTGCAATTTGAGGCATTATGAAGTTTACACCACGCAGTGGTTGTGTTGGAGCTTACAATGAATCAAATTGATGATTTGCTGACTATTGGTTATCGTGTTTGCATGGTTGCCTTGGAAGAGCAGTCAACAGCAGAGTGATGAGACTCCTATGGTGTGGGTGATGCTCCTGTTCATCTACGTGCTGTATTCCCCAGATTGGCATTATCGGAGTACGATGCCGACTGTACTGTTTCTGTATGGAACCATCTTCGCTATTCTGCACTCGCAGTTCAGATTCGTGGTGGGGTTCCAGCTGCATTACGTGTTTCTGGCAGTGCTGTGTCTGCCAAGGATGTACAAGTATTACATCCACACAACAGATCCTCTGGTGAGGAAACTGGTTCATCGGTACGTTTTGTTCCTGGTTGTGGGTGCGATGTTCTGGCTGGCAGACCGGCACTTGTGCAACCTGATGTCGAAGCTTCCGGTAAACCCTCAAGGGCATGCTTTGTGGCATGTGTTGATGGGTTTCAACTCGTATTTCGGGAACACATTCCTACTGTATTGCCGAGCTCAGCAGCGCGACTGGAACCCGAGGATAGAGTATTTGCTGGGAGTTTTGCCCTTCGTGAAGGTTCAGAAGAGCGATCCTGGACGAAAGGAGCAATAGCAAGATGACATACCGACTGATAGGTGCTTTGTCTGGCGTCTTGTAGGCGCCCACCAGCCACAGTTATTAGAAATTTAACCCCTAAAGGACCATGAGTGCAGATTTTGCACTATGAATGAACGGAAACACGTCCCAAAATCACCAAAATGCGTTTTTTCATCCATCAATTTTTTTGTCAAGATTCTTATATTAGTTCTTTAACATTTGTACGGTTCAGATCATGAAGATTTTGATTTGCAAATATTCTATAATTCAAAAGGTATTGGGAGGTCTAGCCTCAAAAAGTAACTTTTTCAGTTCAAAAATTGACCCTTCAAAAATGACTTGAATCAAAAAATCAAATAAAAATCTTCAAAAATCACTATAATTAGTACTCAATATTTCTAAACTCATAGGAAATTTTTTTTTTTAAGAATCATAAATATTCAATCTACAATTGATTTTAGAAGGAATTTTCAAATTTTGGCTTAAAGTTTTATTATAAAATATTGGTATGTATTTTTGTTGATCTAACCATATGGATGTGATCTATAAATAGCATTTTACAACTATTGTTTGAGAGTCATCATTAAAAGATTCTTCTAAGTTGCATTTTATAGTAGATCTTCACAATTTTGGAAATTTGGACACCGCTCCGGTCCTTTAGGGGTTAATGAGAGTCACGAATGTAATGTAACATTTTTTTTTTATCATTGGCATGGGCAACATTAATAGCTTGGAGCCATTTGGTTCTCATTTTGTAATTTAGTGTCTTCTGGTGGATTTATAGCACCAAGAGTTGTCTGGTTCGCTGAGGTTTAGGCCAAAGCGTGTGCATGTGCCTTTAATTAGTTGTTTGAACGTCAACTTCTCTCTGGAGGGCAGCGTGCTAACTCGAGAGTTGACGAATATGAAAGTTGAAGAGCTCATTTTCAGATTAATGAAATAAGGTTATCGGTGGATGTGGTCATCACATTTGCAAGTGTGTCTTCCATGAGGGGGAAGTAAACGATTCTCTTGCCCTGGAAGGTTGGAACGCCTACGGTGTCACTTGGATGATTTCAGATGAGCAGTACTGTATATGATGAAGAATATCATTTTTTCATCCAATGTTTTTTCAGAGCTCTTTTAATGTGTGTGCATGGGGTGTTGGAGGAAAGAATGTCATTGTATTATTGGTTATTCTATGTGAGAAGATGTTAAAAAAATGTATCTAAAAAAAAGCCTATTTAGTTTATGCTGGCAATTTATTTTTGCTTGCTCTTGATCTTAATTTTAACAATAAAAAAAAATATTTTTTGAATTTAAGCTCAACTAATCTATTGAAGCTTACAAAGTGTTGTTTCTATTCCAATTTGAAAATTTGAAGAATTCTAAAAATCATTAGGGGAGATTTGAGGTCTCCAAGAGCCCGCGAGTTATCTGGCCCTGGGAACAGCCTAGGAGCAGTAATCTGACGTGGCTGAGAGAGTGCCACGTCAAAAAATTAATTTTTTAATATTTTTAAATTTTTTAAATTTTTTAAATTTTTTAAATAATATTTTAATATTTTAATATTTTTATTATTTTATTATTATTTTTATATTCTGACTATTCCCAGCTGCGGGAACAGCCTGAAACGGCCCCTCCCAGCCTTCAAATCTCTTCTAATGCGAGTATTTTATTGCAATTTGAGCATGGAGTTGAGCATGGAATGCTCAAATTAGTATTTTCTAATTATAGAGCGATAGAGAGTTTTTTTTTACACCTTGATGAACTACATTGTATTGTAAATCTAAGGTTAAAATATTACGTAGTAGATTTTAGAAGCATATTTGTATATGAATTTTTCACATTTTTTTCACATTTTTAAAGAAATACATGACATTTTCAAATTTTTCAAATTTTTTTGGAAATTCTATGCCTTGTAGAAGACATGTAGTGTCCTCTTTGAAAAATAGAATAAAATAATTTTCATTCATAATTAGTGGCAAAATAGAGAAAACAAAACAAAAGATTCTGAGGCTTAAAACATAGTCATGAGCCTTGTCCTTTAAGTATTAATATGGTGGGGGTACTTTAGCCTTCCTTCATGATTTCCTAGCTTGATGTTGGTATTAGACCTTGCGATTCTTGCTCCACAATTTGCAAGTTTGTTACTGAACTATTTTGGTTACCTTGATCCTTTTCTCCAAGGTACTAGCCCTAATTCTTCTTATAGAGTTCTAGAATTCTATTATGAAATCACTTCTTCCTATAGGACAAATTTGGCAAATCTTCACTACATTTGGTGACTGCCAGTGTGCTTTGTGTATGGGAGATCTAACAAAAAATAAAAAAATAAAAAATATATTGGTATGATATGAAGGGCCCTCTGTAGAATTTCTCATTTGATATGCTTCAATAATTATTTGGTATAAGGTGGTATTCTATGTTTAAACATACTCCCCTTATTCCCAAATAAATCCGTAGTTTTCTGAAAAAGGCTAAATTAATGAGTAAGGTGCTCCTATTTGCATGGTTCTTGTAGCTTCTTGTCAACCCCACTAGGAGTGAAAATTTCAAAGTTCAATGTCAACTCGTCACATGGAACATGCCGAAAGTAGGCGCCAAAATTGTCAATTTTTTCCTACTTTGCAACTAGCTCTAGTACAATGAATCATTAGATGAAATTTGAGGCAAAGGAAGGGCCGTTTCAAACTTGTTCCCCTTGCTATAAACCAGTGGTACGGTGTTAGAATATTAAATATTATAAAAATAATAATTTTTAAAATTTTAAAATTAAATATTATTACTTGATGTGGCAATCTTTCAACCACATCAGACTACTGATGAGGCATAGTTCCTATGTTCCTAACAATTTAGAAACTTCAAAGGCCTAAAATCTCATCTAATGTTCAATCAATCCACTAGAAGAAAAATGCGTTGGCCCTCGCAGTTTTGCGTGGACTGTTTTTTGATGAAAACGCAATTTTAGAACACAGAAAAATGTGTTAAAACGCTTTTTAACACATTTTTTTGCGTTCTAAAATTGCGTTTTCAACGAAAAATAGTCCACGCAAAACTGCGAGGGCCAACGCGTTTTTCTTCTAGTGATTTGATACTTACTCCAATGCAGTGAATTTCGATGAGATTCTGTGCATTCAATTTTGAGGGGTTCCAATGATTCAATTTAGAGGATCTGGTATTAGTCAACTTTGATCAGCTATTGTCAGTGAACTTTGATGAGCTCTGTGGGAGCACGGAAACTCATAAGGAAGAGACGTAGTGTAAAAATAGGGTAGAAGTTAGTCAAAAATTTCAAAATTTGGGTAAGATGTAGGGAATTAGATCCAGATACAGATAAATACCGGATATTCAGATTCCGAGGTTCTAGATCCGTTAAAACAGGTTTTACCGGAAGAAAGAACGGATCTTAAATCCGGGTTGAGTCGGATCGGAACGAGCTACAAAATAGGTATCCGATCTACGACCCTAGGGAACCGTTACCGAAACGGACCTCTTTCCGTTCGCCGACGGGAACGGTCGGCAGCTTGACTAGTACTTAAACCTTCACCACACCTAATCTTTCTCATTCTCACTTTGCTGATCGTCTTGCGCACTTAGTTGAGAGAAAGAGTGGTGAGTTAGAGATCGCGACAGGGAGAGAAGGGTGAGGTCGGTGCCGATTGCACCGGATTTAGTAGTCGGTGTCGGTGAACTATGGCAAAGTCTAGCAACCCGGTAGCGCGTTGGTCCTCAGTCACGGCTCGAATAGTTAGGCTTGTCATTCCCACCGACCCAACTTTTTGGAAGGAATTAGAGATAGATCTTACCCGGATGGGGTGCGTAGGTTTGATCCGCCGGCCATGGAATGTTAAGGACCCGGAGATGCTGGAGCAACTCGTCTCCGGGGTCCCGAATCAGTTTCAGTTGACCGTGAGAGGCCAACCCGGAGCATGGACATCAGATGTATGGGTTGATGTGTACGAGTTCGAGAAGAACGGATCCGGACTAGGTTCTCGGGTAGAAAAGTACGGAATTGGGAAGTTCCGTAATCTGGTTACCACTAAGGACGGATACCCCGTGAGTGACTGTAAGGACGCTAGGCAGAAACGGATGTTGGAATTTTTAATTCTGATCCTGTATCCGGAAAAGCCCACCCGAGTTACGGTTACGGTGGCCAACACTATCTTCGGGGCTTTAGAAGATAAAGTAGTCCACTGGGGGAAGGTTATAGCGAGCATAGTGAAGAAACTAGTGGATCACGTAGGGAAGGGGAAGCCTAGCCTTCTTAGTCCGTACTTGTTCTACCTGTATCATCAGCAGGAGGTCCTCACTAGCGAGGAGGTGTTGATATACAACACCGGGCTGGAAATCCTAAAGTAAGGTCTCACGCACGAAATTCCGCCGGATACTCCAATCGAAGAGGAAGAGGAGGAAGAAGATGACGAAGACGATGAGGAAGAACAGCAACAGTAGGACCTAGTCGACAAACGGGAGAAGAAGAAGAAGTCGACCGATCCGAACTCGAGGGTGGGACAGACGACCCCGGAAAAAGGAGGGCCCAGTCAGCCCCCGGCATCAGAATTGCAGTCGGACTTCTTCGATGTCGGAAAGCAGTGGATGGAGGAGGCTCAGCACATGCACTTCGGAATGTCAGACATGATCCTGGACATTGCCGCGGAATTGAAGGTGGAGCCGGAAGATATTTTGACAGAGATCCGGCGATGATCAAACCCGGATCTGCTGCGTGAGAAGGACAAGCGAATCCGGAACTTGGAGAAGGAGAGGGACGACCTCTTAGCTCGGGTGAATTGGGCGGAGACGAATTCCGCAGCTGCACAACAGAAGGAGACGGAAGCTCTCCAACTCGTCCACAACTTGACAGCATTGGTGGAGCAGCCCGCGGAAGCCGTGTTGAAGTCCAGACTCTTCAGCAACCAGCTGAGTGGTATAGGCCACTTATCCGGGTCCAAGGTGGTGACTATCTTGGTCGATTTCCAGGCCCGGATGGAAGAAATATTGAAGGAGATGGTTCAGCTGTTGGGGCACCTCGACCCGAACAAGCCCCTAGACTTCACTCATTTTCCGGAGCTGCCCAATGTCGACTTGTTGAAGACGCCATAGAGGTCGGGGCCGGGGATCATTCTACAGCCATCCCCAAAACCTACTTCAAGCCAGACACGGATTCAAACGACGGCTACTAAGGAGGGCCATACGAGGATTATCCAGTCGATTCTAGTAGTAGCAGGGAGTTCCGTCCCGACAACTGGAACTTCAGTCTGGAGCGACTTAATCCAACGGATGGGGGCCTTGTCAAATCCAGCTCGGACCAATCCGACCGACTTTCCGCATATGCAGAAGGTGTCGCCGAAGCGGGATACAACAACGATTCATCTGGAGGATTTGCCGGAGAAGGAAGTAAGGAGGGAGATGATCGAGGAGTCTAAGAAGGGAGAATTCGATTCCGGGGAGGAGACGGCCTTGGATGATGACCCTCCGCCTCGGGGGGGTCACGTAGAGTGTCCATTAGAAAACACGTGCGAACAAAACTTTGGACCCCCTATATTATATCCTAAAATTTAAATAAAATGAAATAAAAAAATATGACTAGATTTTCCTACTTCAAAAGTTTATGTTTTGAATTATTGATATTTTTATTTGTTAATGATAATTAGTTACAAATTTTTGAAGTAATTAGATACACTGTACAACTGAAAAATAACTTTCACACCCCTATATTATATCCTAAAAAATTGTCTAAAAAATGAACAAAAAATTCCTAAAAATAGCTCTCTATTGAAAGTTCATTTTGAGTTGAGTATTGATGCAATGGTCATCTAAATGTGATCTCTATAAATATTTGAGTTGAAAAACATGCCGTTTTAGGCCATTTTCAACCTCTTGTACAAATCATTTCAACTATTATTTTAGTTTGAAATTTTGGCAATAGAAACCTATAGTCATTATTAAGCAACCCTCAAAATTTTAAGTTGAAATTATAGTTCATTAGAAACCACTTGTTCGCACGTGGTTTGTAGTAAAATACTAGGTGCCCCCCCCGAGCCCTCCGCCAATCAAGCGGAAGATACCGACCCGGGCTGCAACGAAGGTCACTCCACCAAAAACGAGCAGGAAACCACCTGCAGGGCCGAGTAGCAGCGTGAAGAAATCGAAGCGAGGAAAGTAGTTAGTTAGTATGTTTATAGTTAAGTTAGGAATTTTGAATCTGGAGCGGATTTTTCGTGCGTGGGGCCCAGTTCCGGATTCTTAGGAGTAGTTGACTTTGATGTTCCGGATATTTTGGATGATTACTGATTGGTCACCTGGATTTTAGGGGTGACCTTTTTGGCTTTTTGTTTGGGTTTTTAAAGTGGAGGGCAGCTTGTTGCCCTCTCATTCCATCCTTGCCCACTTTTATGTGCATTAGTTTATGTTCATTCCTCCTTTTCTTTAATCTGAGCCACTAAGTGGACATTGAGATTTCTGGCTATGTGCGCGTTTTCTTGATACGTCTCTGAAGTGTCAAAGTATGAGAGAGGGCGGGTAAGGGGAATCCGGATCTGGGTGTCTAAATCTGATTTGAACGAGTAAGTTTGTCAGGAAGTTTTGCTGGACTTGTGAGTAAGGACTTGTGCGTAGTACCTTTAAATTTCTATAACGGTGATCCGGTCGTAAGGAGTGGCGCGGATGCGAGTCCGGAATCCAGGGAGGGTTCTGTGCGGAGGTAAGCGACCGCCAGCGGAAAATCCCCACTCACCGGAAGGTCTGCCAACCATAGGATCACTCTGGTAGCTAGATACACGAATCTCTGTCAGTTTCGGATGTCTTGATCTATCGTTGTAGTGAAGATGGAAGGATGTAGTTCTGAGTGACCTGTTTTCCGGGCAAGCTATCCAGAAAATTGTGAGAACTACTGCTTTCTCTGTTCTACGATAGAAATTCTATCGAGGTTGTTTGGTGTGAATTTATTGTAGAAAAAAATAGGAGTCTATGAGTGGTGAGTTCCTACCCCTCTAAAGATCAAATGCGGACACCCTGAGGGTACAACAGGGGGATATAAAACTAGTCAAAGTTGGGAAATGAAACCCGGAATCCGGATCAAATCGGAAACCGGAAAGGGATAGATCCGGATTGGAATCCGGAAGATATTTGTGTCGGAAAGAAAATAGGAAGGAAAAGAGGTGTTGCTTGGGTTTTGTTGTTTTGAAAAGACCCGGATAATCCTTAGCTTGCTAAAACATACTAGAATCTCCTGGGACGATATTTCGTGCTATCTTACCACCTTTTGGGTGATAAGGATACTTACGCCTAGATTGCGCGTATGACAAGCTCTTGTCATGAAATTGCTATTTACGATCATCTCTTGAGATTCAATCGCGATCTAGTCTGGTGATTCAACTTCGATCAACTTTGGTGATCCAAGTTCAATCATGGACACCATTAAGCCGGCCCAGTGATTCATTTCCATGAACCATTGAAACATCAAATTCAATTTGGGACAAACAATATTTGGAAACCACGGATTTGTTTCAAGATAGAGGGAGTATATAATTAAAAAATAACAAATTGCACTACGTTGTAGATAAAAAGAAATGTTGGTTTGATGGCAATCTTCATCAACTTCAATTTGTTCCCCTCTAGAAATTAATGATTTAACTTTTCTATTTTAAAAATGTGTTTGAAAGGTTGGAATCCATCAGGAATAACATTGCGAGGAAACTTCAATTCATATATACAATATGCATAGCCTTTAAAATAGACAAATGGAAATGGCATGGAACAAAAAGAGGCAACTAGCTTGAGTGCCAAGAAAAACACTCAACAAGAGGCCACAAACCCAATGTGATGGACAAGCACAAATAAATATGCACCTATAATATCTACAACTACAACTAAGCATCATTACTATTATGTGATAAGATTTATTTTTGTTGGATTGTATTGGCAAGTAGAAGGTGATTTCGACATAATTTACTATGTTTTACTTCAACACAGGTAGAAGACTCTATTATGCCATGTGACTAATTGTGCCACTTTCAAACTATGTCATGGGTTTAACTGAGATAGAGTATTTGAGGTCAATTATTGAATTTTGGCAATTGTGTTGAATAGACAATATTGTTGTTGCTGTTGTACACCGGTTGTGGTGGATTCTGGACACATATTGATGCTTTTGATTATTTAATCTAACTTGGAATCGGGGTTTGGCATGTAGATGCCCGGAAGCAGGTGGAATATGGTGTCAAAGCAAGATTTGTCAGTGTGTTTTAGAGCTAAAGACTATTATTAAAAAAAATATGAATCTTAAAAATTAAATCCAATTTTTTCAACATGTGTTTTCGAGGGTGATTCCCGGGGGGGCACATGTCTTATTTATAAAATTGAAAAAAGTCAATCCCAGTGGTTGTAATGTTGTAATTACTAACCTACACATATTGCTTTTATTTTTTTCCAAAATTTGAAATTCGAGTTACATAAAGCATTTTATAGTTTATTTTAGAATACAAAATTTATAACTGCCCCTACCCTAAAACTCCTCCTATCTTTTGACTCATTGATCAAAATGGAATGATTCAAAGCTTTCTATGTATATATAAATCGAGAAAATTAATTTCAAATTTTTTGTTTTTGGAAAAAGTGATTTTTTTAGATCTGCCCGGACTGCCCAAGTTGAGAAACAAACTACATATTAGGCCATAACCTTTGACTCATATTTCTAAATGTCCTGAAACTTATTTATATGAAAGATATTCCTTGTCCACACCTTGTGTTAAAACACTAGAAGGAGACTACATTTTTTTGGACATGTATGTTTTTTTGGACATATATTTTTTTGGACATTTTTTTGGACATGTGACGTGTCTAGATGTTTATTGAAACATTAGGCATGTATACTGTGGATGCACAAAATTTTTTGTCAAGAATGACATGGTAAGAACACAAGGAAATCTGAAAAAACATGCCATGTGGCAGCCACATAAGTGCCACACGAGCAGGCAATGCCACATAGGATTTTTTTCACTTGACCCAAAGATGAGGTGGCAGTTGACATTGTAGCTGATGTCATGTAGTTTGAAAATTTTCGTACTGTTTTTAGTGATGTCAACTTAGACATCCATAAGAATTTGAATATTATTTTTAGCAACATCAATTTTGACGTTTAGATGTTTTTTGAGACATTTTTTGAAACATCAATTTAGATGTTATATACAATATTATGTTATGTATGCCATATATAATATATTATATACCGTATACAATATATTATACATCATACACAATACGCCACATTACATACCATACATCATTAACCATACACAATATGCCATACATTATACATCATACATAGTCATGCATTATACAACATACAAAATACACCATACATTATACACTGTATTGGCAACAAATGAATATTGAATGGTTGGAAAAGCCTTGTTGTAAGTATTTTGACATGCAAAGGCATTCAAGTTATTTATAAAGGGGGGTGGTAGGAGGGAAGACAAACTATATGGGACATCTATAATATAAATTTTTAATTTAAAAACAGAAGTTTAGATATGAGTATTATGATGAATACGATGTTGTCTTACAAAAACATCTGGATGTTACAAAGGACGTCTTAGTTGACATCACAAAAAACAACTGGACGTCTCAATTGACATTGCAAAAAACATGTGGATTCCACCGAGGATGTCTGAGCTAACTTCTACAATGATAGTGTTAAAATTCTAAGATGGCATCAAAGCATGATGACGTGGCATGCCACTTCATCTTATTTGGGCACCATGTTACTCAAATGCCAAGGCAACTACTAGGCAAGTGCCTTTATTGGGAAAAAAATACCAAGTGGCAGACTACCTTTCACCTATTTTTTTAACATGTGGTCACCATTTTATCTTAGCCCCAAAGATGTGTGCTATGTGTGCAAGTCATGCTAATGTGTACAAGTCATTTGTAGTTTTTTTATATTTCTTCTTGTCCTAAGGTCAAATCCAAATTGTTGGTACCAACGAAAACTGCAAGAACAAGAATTTTTTCAATTTTTATAAATGTATTATACATCTTGTGAAATCAGATATCTATTGTGATTTTTGTCGGGTGTACTTCAAGGCCGGGTTACATTGGTGTATCTAGATGGAAAAAGAGTGCGATGGTGTGACCTTGGCACCCCTCAATTGCATCGTGAAGTGTACTTGAAGGCCGAGTTACACCGGTGTATCCACACGGGAGAGGAGTGTGATGGTGTGACCTTGGCACCATAAATTGCATTGTGAGGTGTGTTTGGAGGCTGAGTTACACCGGTGTATCTAGATGGGAGAAGAGTGTGATGGTGTAACTTTGGCATCATGGCTTTTTGTTTAGCTTTATAGTGTCGGACCCCAAACCCTAAGAAATAATTTGGCTACTAATCGGTGACACTTTATGAAGTTTTTCGCCCCTAAACTTGAAAATAAGAAGCCCTAATGGGCCAAAGTCACCAAATTGTGGATGAAAACATAATTATGGATATGGAATCATATATATGAGTAGTAGTGTGATATTTTCTATCCAATATGTGGATGAATGTAGAAATTTAGAGCCCCCCTAAACATTTTGCATCGCCACATTGGCCCCTCCTCTAAAATGGAAAAAGAAGCCTTGCTTGGCATCCCTGAACACTGTATCGTCGGGTGTACTTAGAGTCCATGTTACACCGTTGTATCGAGATGGAAGAGGAGTGTGATGGAGTGAAATTCACACACACCCTAAAACCTACATCGTTGGGTGTACTTGGAAGTCAAGTTACACCAGTGTATCGTTTTAGAAGGGGAGTGTGATGGTGTGCCCTTCGCCCCTGAACACTGCATTGTTGGGTGTACTTGGAATTTGGATTACACTGGTGTATTGTTTTGGAAGAGGAATGTTAATGGTGTGACCTTGTCCAGCTTGAACTACATTGCGTCGTTGGGTATACTTGGACTTCCCTAGACACCGGTGTATTGGGATGGAACAGGAATGTGATGGTGTGACCCAAACCCCTACACCGCATCGTTGGGTGTACTTAGCGGTCGTGCTCATTACACAGGAAGGAGCTGAAACTAATTTGCTGTTGAGATGATGGCATAGGCTATGGCTGGAATGTTGTAGGCAGTTGGTGCGGCTCTTGCCAAATTCTGCACCAAGTGGTTGCTGTGACTATTGCCCGATTTTTGTACTAGCCCGGTTATTGGTGTGCCTATTGCCATCATCTTTGTGTCAGACGGGTTTTTGTTGTGTCAATTGCTATGTTTGTAAATGATGAGTGGTTGGTGTGACAATTGTTGATGAGCTAAACTGAGGCAGCTTATGGCCTTGCCCTGGCTTGAGTGGCCGTGACAATTGCCCTGTTTGAATTCGGTGGTTGCTTGGACTATTGGAGTGAAAGCTTGCCCCCGGGAGCATGGCCTTGTTCATGATGGATTATTGCCTAGTATAGGACTATGGCTGTGGAATTGGTGTGTTGATCGTTTGAGCAGGTATGCACCATGTGAGGCTTGGATTGAAGGAGTTTGTGTTGCTCGTTTCTTGTATTTGCCTATGTAACCCAAAAGGTCCTAGCTAGAAAGAATAGTCACCCCTTGGTATTCACCCTACACGGCGCTCCACACCTGGCTTCTGAAGCTTTACGCCTCACGGCGCTCCGCTCCAGGCCCAGACCCTACTCACTTCGCTTCGCAGGGTTTGGGTGCAATTAGCAAGGGAACAATCGCTTAGACCGCCCCTTCTTTGGGCAATGGCCTGCCTGCAGTCCCCAAGGCAATTGCTTCGACGATAGCTCCAATCTAATTGAAACTGATCTTTGGGCAATGGCCTGGGTTGCTCCTATAGGCGATTGCTTTGACAAAATTTTCCAAGTACAAAAGAATATTGTGGATTGGAAATAGAATAAAGGGGATTTTCTTTTGATTTTATGTGATTTTTTGGTGCTCTATTCTGGGATTACGGTGACATAACTTGTTTCAAAAATTGAAATCATAGGAGGCAAGCCCTAACTTTGCAATGTCCTCTGAAGGGACATAAAGCCTTTATGGACAAAACCTACAAACTTTTCAAATCAACAACTTCCAAATAATTCAGCACCTGAATTTATAAATGCTTATTAGGCTTAGAATGTGTTTTAACCCCTAAAGTTCCATGACTATGTTTTCACCGAATATGCTCAAAAATTGCCATTTTTAGTACAATTACCAAATTTTTGAAAAAAACTTTTTTAACACATGTAATCGCAGGATCTTGTAGTATGGGGTCATTGCAAGAAAGGCCAGTCCTATTTGCTAGTCATGGAGCGAGTGACTCTCATATCATTTGCTATAACTTTTGAAGCAAAAGTCCAATTAACATGAAATTTGTATTGGATATGCCTAACTTGATGGTTATCAAATCCCTTATTTTTAGAAATTAAAAAAATCATTTCATATTAAAATTTTTTTTTTGTTAATTTGTCACAATGTAAGGTTTAGGGATTTTTACTACTTTACGAGTCTCCAAATTTAATGATCTGGAGCTAAAATTTTCGTGGTCTATTTTCATAGTAGAAAAGCATATTCCTACCAAAGAAAATATAAAAATAAATTATTTTGTGTCCTCCACATGAGTGCAAATAGCACTCCCATTGCGCGCAATTTTTGAACAATGAAGATGGTTCTAAGATCAATCTTTTGGTGAAATCTCATCATTCTGAACTATTTCCAAATTGCCAATTTTTCTTTTTTTTTTAATTTCTTTTTCTTTTTTTTACAAATTAAAGTGTGAAATTACAAGGCAAGTATCTATTTTCTTGAGATTTTACACTTTTCTAGTTCTCCTACTTAGAATTTTTTTTTATGCTTTTCCTTCCTAGGGTACCTTCTTCTTAATGGTGTATACATTACTGTGGAAAACACAACGCTTTTTTAACACTCTTTCTTGCAATGACCCTATGTTGACTTGAGAACATGTAATAAAAATTTCAGAAATTTCCACTACTTGGATTGCAAGATACAAACATTAAAATTCATTAAAATCATTTTCTTGGCCCTAAAAAAAACAAAGCAGCTACATTGCACAAGCTCTCTATTCTATGATAAAATGTCCAAAATAGTGATGCTTTTTTGAATTATTTTTCCTAAACAAATTGGCTACATGCTTAGAAAATTTCAAATCATTTGAAATTGTACAACATATATGAAAAAAACAGTAAGTAGGTAGAAGTAGAGAATGAATCAAAATACAAATTTGTTAAGAGTTTAACTATAAAATTGAAAAATGCCAATCCAATGATTGTAATGTTATAATTAACTATCTACATCTTATGATTTTTATTTTTTTCAAAACATATTGAAAATTGAGTGAAATAAACAATTTCAAAGTTTATTTTAGAATAGAGAACCCACAACTGCCCATAGACAGAAATTCCTCATAATGTTTAACTCATTGATCAAAATGGAATGATTCAAAGCTTCCCTTGTATATATAAATCTAAAAAAATCACTTTCAAAGTTTTGTTTCCGAAAAAATGATTTTTTCTGATTTGCTCAGACAGCTCAGTTACAAAAAAAAAGTAACATATTAGACCATAACTTTTGATTCCTATTTTCAAATGTCATGAAATTTAGTGCATATGAAAGATATTCCTTGTCCCCAACTTCTAATAAAAATTCAACCTAAAATATGGAAACCTTCAGTCACACGTACCTACCCAAAATTTCTATGTTGCTAAAAATAGCAAATTGGTCCTTTAGGGATTAAAGTTTAGACCGTTCTTTTGTAGTTTGTATTCTTCCTATCAGCATTAGTGTACAACAAGATTCTATTGTGAGATATGCTGAAATTATCACTTTCATATTGAATGTTGTTTGCTCTTAATATGGTAGTCTAATTACAAAAATATGTGTTCAACTTGCTTATTATCCTTGTTTACTTTAACTCTAAGGGTTTGGGTTTATGTTTGGGGTTTTCATTTTTGGTCCCCTAGCCAAAGTTCTTATGAATAGGAAAATTCATAAAAGATGTGTACTTTTCTTTATTAGTTTCATTAGAGGGACTGTGATGTTAGCAATGGTCAAATTTATTGGTTCAATTGTTCAACCTCTTTATTTCTATTTCTTGGAAAGATTATGATGTAAGCAAGGGAAAATTTGATAGATTGATGTTAATTTTAACATAATGATAGATGTAATATAAAATTTTATTATGAATACCTTCAAATCATAATTACTTCAATGAAGATCATTTTAAAGACATCACTTATGTATTTTAGGAGTTCAACATTGAAAGGTTTGTAAATGCACCTAATAGATATATGCAATTAAAATTTTCCTTTTTAAAAAAAATCACAAAACACAAAACCTAAAGTGTAAATTACAACATGATTCACTATTAAATTCCTTGATTTGGCCCCTTTGTCTATTGTTTAAGTATAAAATCATGATTTTTTATTCTTGTGGAAGGAAAAAAAACCAGAATATAGTTTTAAAGCCACTTTATAGCTTCGTGATATTTAAATGGTTAAATTGATAAGCTTGTATATGAGCACAGAGAAAGTCTTTGAGGGTTCTACCAACACATGATGTCTTGTATCCCTTCAAAGTCAAGACGCTCTTTTTTGTGTTGTATAAATTTATCTTATCTAAACAAAATAAACACTAGAGTACATCTCCTTATCCCATTTAATACACACAAACTATAAGTTATAAGCCAAACAAATGAATCTTTATAAGAAGTACCAAGATGTATAGTGGGGTACCATTCAAAATGGCGTTTTTGCATTTGCAGGGAAGAAAATTTCACATCTATCAACTTTAATAGCCTCCCGAAGGCTGAAATATTTTTATTTTACCATGAATTTTTTTTTCATGAAATCATCTCTATGTTGATTATATGTGACAAATTTCAAGGTCAAAAGATTCACAAAAAAAAATATCTTTGAAATCTACCAACATGAGTCTTTGTGAGAAACAATTTCACTACTACCAACTTTGATACTATCCCAAGGGTTGAAAAATTGCTTATTTACCATGAAATTAATACTGTGAAATCAACTCTATATTAATAACATGTATGTCAAATTTCAAGGTCAAAAGATTCACACAAAAAAAAGATATGTTAAATCTACCAACATGTGTAGTTGTCAAAACAATTTTTTCAGCCCTTGGGATAGTGTCATTTTTTGGATATAGTTTGACACGGATGTAGAAAGTCATTCTCACAACTACACATGTTGGTAGAATTCAAATATCTTTTTTTGGTAAACCTTTTGACCTTGAAATTTGGCATACATTTTATCAACATAGATATGATCTCATGCCAAAAATTTTATGGTAAAATGTTTTTTTTTCAGCCCATGGGATAGTGTCAAAGTTGGTAGTAGTGAATTTTTTCTCACAGCTATACACGTTGGTAGAATTAACAAATCTTTTTTTGTGTGAATCTTTTGACCTTGAAATTTGACATACATGTTATTAACATAGAGTTGATTTCACAATATTAATTTCATGGTAAATAAGCAATTTTTCAACCCTTGGGATAGTGTCGAAGTTATAATAAAAGTAAATATGCTCAATGTTTTAAAAAGGCTTTATACAAAAGTCAAAATTAAAGGTAACTATTTAATCTACCAAAATTTTACTCAAGAGACACATATTTTTGGAAAGCAAATAAGAGACAAATGTCCTTCTTTTAATCACTATTGCTAACAATTAAGACTAGAAGAATACAAACTAGGACTATAAGTCGAAGACCACATTAATATGTAACCACTTTGAAGGTATTCTAAATTTCTAAATTTCTAAAAATGTATACTAAAATGCAAGTTAGAAAAAATGCTTAATAATAATTTCCAAAAAAAGCTATAAAACATGATCCATAAATCATATCTATATGGTTAGATTAACTACTATACTAATGAATATTTTTCAATAAAATTTGAATTTTGAAATAAAAAAATGCTTCCAGTGTAGAATATAGATTGAGTAATGTAATGTTTAAGAGAATTTTGTTTTTTAGCCTTTGAAGGACTTAGGGTGTATTTTAATAGAAATTATCAAAACCTGTCATATTTTAGTGTCATTTTTTAGTGTCGTGCTCAAAATTGAAAAAATTAATCATTCAAAAACAAATTCAGCCATTCAGCTAATATGTGGAAATTTTTTTATCATGTTTAACCTTGTAGTTTGAAAAATCATAATGTTTAAAGTGAGATAAAAAAAAACTTCTTTTCATTCTTATGAAATGGAGATAAGCTGACTTTGAGCCCTCTTGTAGCAAATTTTTTATTCTATACAAAATTGAGCCTCTATACCAATGGATACTACAACTTGTTGAGTGTACTCATGCAAAATTTCAGAAGCAAATATGGGATTTGACTAACTCTAAATCCTCCTATAATATATGGAAGTCATGTAAACTAGAAATACACTAGTCAATTTTTTTGTGCAATGTGGAATTTTAAAAAAAAAAATCCACCAGTGAAAACTTAGGGAAACATTTGAAATTTGTGAAAATAATTTCAAGAATTTAGAAAGTGTAGATTCCAAGATAATATCATTTGTAGTTAGACAAAAGAAAATTCTTTCAAACTTGACCAATTGGATTATTAGTGTTTTGAATCCTCTTAGAATGAGAATTTTGCATTAAATTTTTTTTTTTTTAAATTTCATATTATATCATGTTTGTTATGCATATGTCAAATTTCAAAAGTAGATGAGGAATTTTGCAAAAGATGCCCAAATTGTGCAAATTGCCCAACTTTTTGGAATAGCATAACTTTTGATCTAGGCATCCAATTGGAATTTCTTTTATGTTCCCACAAAGGAGGTGAATGTCTCCATCATGTGTCAAAAATTCAAAGACATTCATCACTTTTTGACTTCATGATCACCTACCTGAAATTCGAATGTCTATTGGGTGATCATTCAGTCTTCTAGGGATTAAAGTTCAAAATGCCAAGTTCTAGTTATAGTGATCTTTAAGATTTATATTTTATTTAAGTATTTAAGTTGTTTTTGATGGGTTGTTTTTTGTATTGGAAAAAGTTAGTTTTTGAGTTTACATATACTTGTTCTCCTTGAATTGTAGAAGATTTGCAAAAGAAAGTTGTGAAAATCTTTACCATACGAAATAATAGAGAACTTTTGCCTAAAATCTACAAACATTTAGTTGGATGAAAAATCCAAGATTCTTTGTATTTTGACATCTTTACAATCATTTGTTGTTCAAAACTTGAACATTTGGTCCTTAAAAGTTTAATCCCTAAAGGACAATTGTTCCTTTGGGGGTGACAAATGGGATTTGGGGTAGGTACCTACGGTCTCAATTCTTTTCTTGAACAATCTCATTATTGGAATTAGTGCATTTTAATTCCATCTTAGAGATATAAAAAATTTGAATTTTCCTTCTATCTTGTATCTACTTCTACTTATCAAAGTTTTAAAGAAGAAAAACTGAATTTTTTTGAATTTTTTTCCCCAAGACTTTCAACTCACTTCTCCATCATAAAGATTTAAAGCTCAAAAGTATAAAGTGCAAAAAACTAAAGTTAAGAAGGTTCAAAGTCAAATAATCTAGTCCCGCAATGTATTGAAAAATTTATTTTTTTCACTTCAAATGCAGATATCTTGCAATCTATGCGGTCAAATATCTTGAAATTTTTTCCACACATTCTCATACTAGTTAGGTGTAAGATCCTACAATTAGATGTCCAAATTTTTGAACTGTCTTCGCTATAGAAATGGCAATTTTGAATGTTTTTTGGTAGAAAAAAGGCCATGCTCCTTTAGGGGTTTATATTCATTACTATCTATTAATTACACCCATTAGGGGAGATTTGAGGGCAAAGAAGGGCCGTTTTAGGCCAGTTTTCCTTGCCTATTTTCCTATTCTAAACCAGCAATAACGCTATCAAAAAAAAAATTCAAAAATTCAATTTTTTTTTTTCAAAAGTGAAAAAAAAATTTCAAAAGATTTTTAAAAATCTGACATGACACTCTCTCGACCACGTTAGACTGCGCATGTGGCAGAGTTCCCAGACTAGGAACAAGCTGGGAACTTGCAGTCTTCTTTTGGCCTCAAATGTCTTCTAATGTAATAATGACAAAAATCTTTCTAAGATTTTCTTTGCCTTTCTATTCCATAGTATCTCTACAACTAAAATTCAAGCCCACGGCTATGCTTATCAATATCTAAAATATGTTTACACATCGTTTAAAATAATCAAGCATATATATAAATAATTTCTATTACATTAAAAATGCGCATATATATTCCTAAAATTTGTGCACATACACATACATTTATCACCTTCAATTCTTCAAATACATTTTAAAAGATGATTTTTATCATAATATAATTATATAATATGCTAGTTGATAGTAAATAAATAATAAATTTTCTTTTTAACATGGGCTTCATTTGGGACCCAAGATTAAAAATCTTTTAATTTATAGGGGCTTTTAAAAAAATTGGAGTTATTTCTCTCTTATATTTAAGGTAGGAAATGCCTTGTAGGAAATTTCCCTATAATTCTAGTGAAAGGTTGTAGTTTGACTCTCAATTTGACTAAGATGTATAACCATATTAGTATTAAAAAATATTGTCTACACTTCTTCAATTTGGTTGACATTGCAATGTTCCAAAGTTTCCTTTAACAACAAGTTGTTCATTGTTAGAACTGAAAATTTATTGATGCTTGTGGAGGCATTTTCTAAAATTGAAAAATACCTCAAATTTTTTTGTGATATTTGAATAAAAACTAAAATTAATTTCAATTGAGACATCAAAAAATAAATTTGATCAATTTGGTAGGCTGAAATATTATAGCGTTTGAAGTTCTAAAGTTCTCTAGGTATTTACAAATTACTAAGGTTGGCAATTCAATAAACTCAAAAATAAAATTTGGGAGTTGCCAAAAGTATTCATCTGCCATTCTTCATTTGACAATTTTGGTCAACTTTGATATTGAGTAGATAACTCTCTATGGACTAAATCTTCTAATTTCAAACAATGAAGGATCCTAAACATGTCATAAGTGTATATAATCTCTGGTTTTTCATCCATCTAAATATTTGTAGATTCTTGTGTTAGTTCTATTACATTTTTTATGAAAACTCTACACATAAGAACTTTTTATTTACAAATTTTTTTTTTCTTCACATTCCTAATTATCTCATTCAAAAACCTTGCTTAAAAATCATGAAGTACCAAGTGACCAACTAATTAATTGCATTGCTAAACAATTGACAAAAATTGCTTCTTCATCTTGCTTGGATGAACATCATCTTTTTTTTATATAGTTTCCACAATAAACTCTTAATTCCTAAATGTCAAATCAACCGTTTTCCAAACACAAAGGAGGACTAGGATTCCTAAAAGACCTTGTGCATCAAACTTTATAATCTTTGTATCTGTACGGTGGATTCTCTCAAAAATTGCAGATTTGCACTCGTTAAAAAGTTGGCTTGAAATTTTTAGGGTGATGTGAGCCCTCAAGTTAGCACTTGGAGCCCTGGGTTTATTTTTCGCGATTTATTGTTAATTTTTAGTATAAATTCATGCAAAAATAGTATGGATTAGTAGTTGAGAGGAGTTTGGTAGAAGTCCCTACCAGATTAATGAAGGATTGTCCTAAAATCATGGAAAGCATAAAATACTCTGCTTTTCTATGTTTAGGTCTTAGTTAGTGTCTTAGAGTCCATATTTACGTTTTAGAGAGATGTGAGGATGTGAGAATTAGCCAGTTCTAGTGTCCTGTCCATGTAAAACTTGACATGTGAGACCATGTGACAGCCTGGCTGAATCATAAGAGTCTATGTTCAGGTTTAGAAGTATCTAGATCCAATTCATGTGGAATTTGGACTAGTTATGTGGAAACCTGCAAATGTTGAAGTATACGAACCAGAATGCAAAGTAGAAGAAGGGCGAGGTGATTGGAGCTTACAGAAAGGTGCTTTTAGGATTAAAAACATGCCAAAAGATCAACAGCGGAGCTAATCATCCACGACAAACCTCGGTACCAGATTAATTTCCCCCTCGGGCGGAAATTATTGAGGAACTGCTAAATTTAGCATCCTTATTGGAGGTTTGATTTTGCCCTTAGCTTTTGGACACTTCCTAGAAGATTGCCCAAAAGTTTCGGGATTTTACAAAACTCCACGATGACTCCATGGGAAGTCAACTGCCTTTGAAACTGATGGTAATTTCATAGAAATTACCCAGAGTGCGATAAAATCTCACTAAAAATTGGATTAGAGTTTTATATAATAAATAAGCGACCAGTCAAGTTTGAGGACCTTCCGATAGCCAGAAGTACCAGAATCGGCAACAACATTGAATTTAACAAGAATTTACAACATGGCGGCGGGTTGACCGGCGAACCAGGAGCTGGCGGTGTTTGAATCTCGCAAACAAGGAATGTTTTCTTACTCTCACGAACCTTCCAGGCAACCCTAGCCAGTCAATTTTCTCGGGAAATTCAAATTTCATTAGATGGGATTTTGACTTTTCTTTGAAGTTACCGTTAGTGGTTTTTATGAGTATTTACAGCCTGGAAGTAGGGGGATGTGGGTCTTCTAGACTAATTGGGGTCTTCTGAACACGATGGCGCAATCGGTTTTCAATTTGGAGTTGTTCTCAAGAAGATAGGAAGAGTTCAGCCGTAATGTTGACTTTTTTAGAGTAATTAGCGGTAATTCAAGGTTATTTCACAAAATATCTTGGTGAAAGTCGAAGATTGGATTTAGTTAAGATTTCAAATCTTTCCTTTAAAAGCCAATTTAGATTAAATTAAGAATATTTGGAAATATCCTAGGGTTGTTTGCAAAATATCTCAAAGTCAAAATAGTTAATTTCTTAAATATCTTTGGAAAAATCTTAGATTTTATTTTGGACAAGATTTCCTTTCTAATTAAGGCTTGTTCTAGAAAATTCTAAATATTAAACAAAGATTATTTAGGAAATATCTTAGGGTAGTTTAGAATTTAGCTTAGGGTAGTTTTTGAGTAAGAAGACCAAATATCTCATGGTAAACTAAGTGGTGGGGCCTTCTAGCGAGTATATAAGGCCTCCCCGCGAAGTTTCTCATACCCCATTTTATTTCATTGTCTGCCTACCGACACTCTGTCGGAGTACAGATACTTTCTTTTCTTGTCCAATTTGCTTACCGACTTTGTCGGAAGCAACTAGCTCGGCCAAATTTTGGTCATCTTTGGTCATTTTTGTTTTCTTTGTTTTCTTTTAGTGGAGGATTTGATTTAAGGACTCGGGGTTTCCTTTCAACCTTCACAACCACACTAAAACCACACTTTTGGGAGGTTTCATCTCCCAAAAACTTGCATACCTTGTTTATGTACTAATTTCGTGTTTTGCAACAGCTATTGAGCTAGAATTCATAAAGTAGTGAAGCTAGTCTTTACCAAAAGATTCTAACACTCAAACCATTGACCAAACTTCGTTGTATAACAAAGTTTGGTTTGACTTGATCCCTAATTTCTGGTTTAAACACTTTCATGTGTACTCGGGGGGGCACCTAGTATTTTACTACAAACCACGTGCGAACAAGTGGTTTCTAATGAACTATAATTTCAACTTAAAATTTTGAGGGTTGCTTAATAATGACTATAGGTTTCTATTGCCAAAATTTCAAACTAAAATAATAGTTGAAATGATTTGTACAAGAGGTTGAAAATGGCCTAAAACGGCATGTTTTTCAACTCAAATATTTATAGAGATCACATTTAGATGACCATTGCATCAATACTCAACTCAAAATGAACTTTCAATAGAGAGCTATTTTTAGGAATTTTTTGTTCATTTTTTAGACAATTTTTTAGGATATAATATAGGGGTGTGAAAGTTATTTTTCAGTTGTACAGTGTATCTAATTACTTCAAAAATTTGTAACTAATTATCATTAACAAATAAAAATATCAATAATTCAAAACATAAACTTTTGAAGTAGGAAAATCTAGTCATATTTTTTTATTTCATTTTATTTAAATTTTAGGATATAATATAGGGGGTCCAAAGTTTTGTTCGCACGTGTTTTCTAATGGACACTCTAAGTGACCCCCCCGAGCATGTGTACCTCAATTAGGAATTGAAAACATATGATACCTTGGGAATTATTTTAGTCCTTAATGTTCGGTTTAAACACTTTCATGTGTACCTCCTTTAAGAATTAAGACATTCCTACAGCCACTTCGAACTCTAATTTACAAGTTTAGCCTGGGGTTGCTCCCGCACGGCGAAGCTTTTACCTCAACTGGAATTTACTTTGAACTTGAAGGAATAATTGGGAAAACACCCTTGGTGCGTTGGCTACTTAAGCCAACAACTCACGCCCAGTGGTTTCCTTTCTTCCGCCAAAAATTGCTCATTGCGTTGTTTTGCTCTCATTGCCAAAGTCACAAGTTTTAGAGTTTTTGTTTAGTTTACCACTTTAGCCCAAAAGTTCTAAAAACATTAGTTTAGTTTAGTTGCTCATTCCCAAAACCTTTAGATTGATAGTTTATCCTTTGCCTTAGTAATTTCTCTTTGTTTAGTTTAGTTTTGTTTTGATAGTTATTCTAAAAATACCAAAATACCCTTGAATTTAGTTTGAACTCCTTGATTAAATCCTTACCCATAATCCATAAAAATTAGAATAGTAGAACCCTTTTTAGATTAGTTTAGTTTCCTCTTAGTTAATTAGTTTTTTTCCTTTTTCTTGCTTACAACCCCCATATTAGATTAAGATAGGATTGAGGTTCAAAGACCAGAACCAGCAGCATACGACCAGAACCAGCAGCCATCCGGCCAGAACCAGCGGCCATACGGCCAAAACCAGCAGCCATACGGCCAAGGTTTGGAGGCAGGTATCAGAGGTTGGCGGGCGGGGAACGGGGGAACCAATCACGCCCCGCCACGTGGCGTGCACAGACCAATTCGGAAACTCTTACATCCAGGGGTCCAGTTCAGAATTTCTTGCATCCAGGGGTCCAGTTCAGAAACTCTTGCATCCAGGGGTCCAATTCGAAAACTCTTGCATCCAGGTCGGTCCAGTTCAGAAATTCTTGCATCAGTTCAAAAATCGTGTCCAGCTCTCAAGCTCTTGTGTCCAGTTCTCAAGCTCTCAAAACTTTGGTAAAAACTAACTCAATATTCCTTAAAACAAATCGAGGATATAACAAGGCGTAGGCAGTTGATCGCCACGCCAACCAATTTTGAGTTTGGTTCTAAAAATTGACCATCACTCTTAAAATTCAAGACTCACTATATACACACGCAAGCTTACGAGAACTCCATAGCCACAACAACAATTGACAACTAAAACTTGAAGAAAAAACCACTTAAAGAAGACGGAGTGGCGGTTTGGAAATAATTAGATTAAAAAACTAATTTTCCTAGAAAATCTAACTATTCACATGTGCTTGTTGTTTTGTTTTTTACTATTCATTTTGGATTTGTTTTGGTTTTTTATTCATTTTGTTTTGTTTTATTGTACTTTTACTATTCTTTTTAGATTTATTTTGGTTTTTATTCCGTTACTATTCATCTACTATTCATTCGAGACAAATTATTTTTTTGTTTTTATTCTTTCTTTACTATTCATCTACTATTCATTTGGAATAGTTCTTTGGTTTTATTCCTTTTACTATTGAAGAATTTGGTTTTTTCTATCAATTAGTATTTTGGAAGGAATTAGTTGGTCTTGTTGACTTGGGTTTTGTTTTATTGGCCTAATAAGCCAAATAGGAAACGACAAAAAGTCAACAAAAACAATAGATTAATCCAAGCAAAATAATAAACTAATGAATAACAAATAAAATTGACTATTCATAGGAATATTATTAATTTGGAAGATATTAATCTTTTAAATTAAGTCTTAATTAAAACAAATATTCAAGGTAGTTGGAAATAGGGCCTTGAAGTTTATTTTAATTCAAAGAATCACTTTAAAATCAACTATGAACCATTAGAATTTAACGTAAAATCCTAAACTCAAAGGAATTAAGTTAAAAACTTATACTAACCCTTTTAATTGTAGGAAATTAGCCAGAGAGGATGTAGGAAAGAAATTTCCACACATTTTAACACCAAACTCTCATCCAACAGAAGAAGCACACATGATGGAAGATGACGGCTATCTTGAGACCATTATGCTAGTGATCTGCGATGATGGGACTATGGACCCAGAGGTATGTTAATTTTACCCTTTTGTTTTGTTTTGTTTTTGTTTTCAAATTGAAGTTAGAATCTTTGCTATTAGAAGTTAGTTTTTAGATTAGGATTTAGAATTTAAGTTAGATTTAGAACCTAGTAACTAATTTAGAGGTTATAAAACCCAATCATACTTAAAACTTAACCCAATAACGAGAATTACTAATAATTAACCATAAAACTCCATTGGATGATAATTTAAGATTTTCATCCAAAATAATCTTTAAAAAGTCTTTTTAGGTAGGAATCAGACAAAGAATCTATAAAGATTCCAAAATTCCTTTTTACTTTTGGAAATACTTTATTTTTAAAGTAGAAAAGGTTGGATGAAGTTTGAGACCAATTTCGCATGACAAACATCCAATTAGGTCAAAATTCTGATTAGTCTTAAAAATCCGTAACTTTAAGGAACTAATAACTTAACCTTAGAATTTAGAATTATTTTGGATTGATTTGCTATTTTAGATTAGTGGATGAAGATTAGCACAACTAAGGGGCCGAACTTACCTCGTGGTAACTTTTGCTAGGAATCTTGAAATCTAGTTTTCTTCACCATTCTGGGAAGGGAAAATTATATTCTGAAAGGCTACTTAGATACAATTTTAGTTTGATTAGATTTTGTTTTCTTTCTTTGTTTTTTTTACCTAACCATAATGTTTAATTAATTAACCCATAGTTTTTCTTAGAATTAGTGGAATTTTACAGAATTATCAGTCACAAAAAGTGTCCATTGCTTGGAAGGCGAACACTTAATTAGGAACCACCCGATCAGAAATAAATCTCCAACAAAACAGCCACTAGAGCCCGTGTGTAACTTTCTGACTCAAGGGTGGAGTTAGAAACACTCACAGGTGACAACTTTATTAACCAAGTATTGTATATTTTGTGGATCAAGTTATTTTTTTTTCCCCTAAAACTTGCTTCCAAGCCCCTTACTTCCGTTGTTTTCTCTATAACATTGAGGGGTTAAAAAACATTCATAATTCACCCAATGAATGTTGGGTCTCTTAGGGATTAATCCTAGAAGGCCTTGAAGGTTGTATAGTATATTCTGTATTTGGTAGTATTTGATTAAAACAAGACATGTGGGCCCTAGAGAATCACCTACAAAATTATATATTGAAGAAATTTGGATTTGTCATAAAAATTAAATTTGTTATTTTAAATATTTTTTATGTCTAAAACATTGAAAACAACTATATAGATTGGCAATAATGTAGACTATCTTTTAGACTATTTGTAATGGATACTTAATGTCTAGATCTTTTTGGACGAGGTAAAATCTTTGCATCATCTTCTTGTAGGTAGCTAGCTAAATCTTTGCACCAATCACAAGATGACATTAGACACTTTCTTACACAAATGACTTACTTTATGCCGAATTTGACCCTCACTTAGGTTTTCAACTCCTTGACAATCAAGAGTTAATTTTCTCCATAACCAAATTGCCAGTTGCATTGAGTACAAAAAATCAAACACGTAACTGCAGAACTGATTTTCAACAATAAGGTAGTGTGCTCTAAAAGCAAGCGGCCTCTTCAAATCAACCCTATATTTAGGTCTGAAATGGACATTAGGTGGTCCTTAAATGAACCTCTCAAGCCATTGAGAAAATTGAGAGAAAAGCTTTATTTATTGCAAGAGCCAATCATTGACCTTCATTTACTCAAATCACTTTAAAAGTTGCAAGTGGTCAGATTTTGGAAGACCTAGGGTCACAAATAGGTGCCTACAACAATTTTTTTTGAAAATTCATAAATAATTCAAAAACGATTCAAAAAATATAAAACCACTTGTGTAACATTCCGCATCCATTTTTCTTTCTCTAAAAAATGATCCAAAAATATTTCTCTTCAAGGAAACCTGTGAAAAAGGCAGATCAACCCTTAAATGGTCGCTTTTAGGCCACACTACCTTAGCAAACTACCGGAAATCAAACTTTGCAATTTCATCTCAACTTCACATTCATTTGGAAGCATTTTCATGAAGACATCCTCCCAATTGTTCTGGAGTCTACAACTTTATGAGGTATCAATGCAAGCTAACAGCCCAAGTTTTGAAATTGACACCTCAAGTTTTCAATTTTGAAGATTTGGTGTGACAATATTTGTAACACTAATTTAAATCTATTACCATTATGATAGTACACTATTCTTAATTCCTAAAGGTTTTTGACTAGGTTTTCACCAAAATGCTCTAAAACTGCCATTTCTAGTACAAATATCAAATTTTAGGAAAAAACAATTTTGGACACATGTAACTATAGGATCTTGTAGTATGTTGGTTTTAGAAGACGTGGAAAAAATTTCAAAAAATTCCACCTTATGGATTGCAAAATATTAGCGTTTGAATCGACAAAAGTCCTTTCTTTGGCCCTGCAAAAAAATCAGGCAACTGCACTTCACAAGGTTACATTTGTATGAAAAAATGTCCAAAATGGTGGTGCTTCTTTGGATTCATTCTTCAAGGCAAGTTGGCTACATGCTTGAAAAATTTCAGATCATTTGGAATTGTACAACATATAGAAAAAAAATTGTAAGTAAAAAGAAATAGAAAATGATTCAAAATACTAAAATGTTAAGAATTTAGTAATGGAATTGAAAAATGCCAGTATCAATAATTATAATGTTGTAATAAAAAATTTGCATCCTCTAATTTTATTTTTTTCAAAAAATATTGAAAATTGAGTTAAATAAAGGACTTCAAAGTTTATTTTAGAGTAGAGATTCTATAACTACCCACAAACTAAAACTCCTCATAACTTTCATCTCATTAATCAAAATGGAATGACTCAAAGCTTTTCATATATATAAAAATCTATAAAATCAATTTCAATTTTTTTTTTAAAAGTGATTTTTAAAGAATTTTTTTGAATTGCCCGGGCTGCCTGCCGAGCAATGAAAATTACATATCATGCAATAACTTTTTAAACATGTAGTCAAAAGTTATGAAAATTGTTGTGCCTTAAAGCTCTTCCTTAGGCACATGTTGTGTGACTGAATTCTTAATGAAAAAATATAAACATTCCGTTTGTAGTGAGCTACCCAAAATCACTATGTTGCCAAAAAACACCATTTAGTGCTTTAAGGGGTAATCTAATCATATCAACTTGTAGGATTGGTAGATATAGATACGTGACATATTGAAATGGTTTGAAACCTCATATGAACTTTTTTAATGGCTAAATCCTTTCCCTCAAAGAGTGTGTATGCAAATTGAAGATTTAAAAAAAAAATCTCAATTGCACTTGAGATGGAGGGAGAGGTCGCAATAAGAAGATAATTTATGTCTGAAAGAATGAAGTGCTCAATTTTTATTTTTTCTCTTTGCTTAAATACGCTTCTGAACTTGATCCATATCATCAGGGAAGAAATACCAGAAGAACAATAGTGTGAATGCTATGTCTGATGCATTCAAGCGGGTCTTATGACAGCAATTACTGGAGCCGAAATTCAGTATGGATCAATTCCGAGGCATCAGCGAATCATTGAAACGTCAATTGCTCTAAATCTTGACATACATTTTAAATTTGAAACGTGATATAGATGCAATTTTTTGAGTTTGTAAATTTTAAACAAAAATGGAAAACAATGTCCTCTTCCAAATAAAAGCAGAAGTTCCTCTGGTTATTTCTGAAATTGTAGTCTAGGAATACAGATTCTCACTAAAGACCATAAGATGGCGCGATACTTCTCCTACAAAGCAAGACTTTGCTCTCATGCTCAACCAGACAACCTACTACCTGAAGCAGAATTTAGCGACACAAAATGTCACATAAACAGCAAGCCATCGCTTAAATTTTGTTAAACGATGCAAGCCAACTGATGTAATTATGCAGAGCAAAGGATTATCGCAATGGAAAAAGGTCAATTTCTCCTTCCCTCACAATTTTGTCGGTGCAACGTCGAAACCCCGTCATCGAAGGTGGTCAATCCCTAAACCTAAATCCAATCAAATAACTTCTCTCTCACACATTTACAGTCACCCAAGAAACCTAATCTCAAAATTCCACTCAAATCACCGTCGTCGATGCAGCAGCGATTGATTTCTAACTAAATCAAGCTACAAAACACAACGGACTACAAACTGCCTTGAAACAAGAATTGTCAAATCACCATAACTAAGTGGTTTAAGTTCTGCAAACCCTAGCAAACAGCTTGGAATTGGAGATGGTCAGAGCAATGGCGAGAGATGAGCATGCTGTTGATCAATCCTGTATCCATCCCAAATGTTTATGCGCTCTTTTCTGACAATCCGCTGCTTCGTGATTGAAAATTCAATAACAAAAATGCTGAATTTCCTGAATCAATGCTAGCAAGCAATCCGTTGTTTTGCAATCAGGTGGTGCCGATGATCACAACTCGACTAGGAGATCTGCCATCGCCAATAGCAACAGCTGCAACCGAACACACACATCTGTTTGTAACCCCCTAATTGCGCACAGATTCTCAGCGTTCGTTCCTTGATGCTTCAATGAATAATACCACGAGATCTTACCCAATGGCCCTATGTATTCATCAATTCTAAACTACTTTGCAGGTATTGTGTTAAGAATAATACATTTTGCGGCAAACTTCCACCTCCTTCTCCTTGCGCTCAAACTCCTGTCGAATCAGCTTCCACAATCTGTAGCTTCTCAATGTTGAATTCCTGCAATTAGTCACCATCAACCCAGCTTTAGTTCCAAGGTATGTTGATACTGTCAGGATTAAGTTAAATAACATTCAAAGAAGGAGGAGTTCCCTGCCTTTAATTGATCACATCAGGCCTAAGTAGTACCTAACTTCCTAAATGCTGGATGACGCTTTCACTGATTCATGTCGCAACAGTCAATCACAAACAAATTGAATGCGAGGCTAAAATAAAGGTTTAACTTTTACGGCACTTGCAACCCTACAACTCATAGCAAGAATCTAATGTGTTGCATTTGGTTTCAATCTCTAAGAATCCTAATCCATAACATCCATCAGTGAGCAACAAGCGGGTCACAACAACCACAAGTGAGGAATCATACGCTAATTTGGTCAACAAATATTTCGCAGTTTTATTTCCCATGAATCGTTTCCCAGTTTGCACACAGCTGCCGATCTTGAACGCAGCAGATTCAGACATTAACAAGACACTACAAGAATCACGATTATAAAAACTCAAACGCTAAAAACCAGATTAGCAATTTCAACTTCAAACTTGATCGCAAACAATAACGATGCTCCCGCAACTGCAATACAAAATCTTGAAAAAAAGCAAATTGACCAACCGCGCAATAAACCCTAACCAGAATCTGACAACAGTGCACCAAATTGCTTCAAGTGATTTGCTCCCAAATTGTTCCAAATTACTCGGAAGCAACGAGATCACGTCTAGCGACGAGGTCACCCTGCTGTCAACCGAAGTTCCCCCAAAGTTCCCTGCTCGTTCCCGGAGTTCCCCGCGGGGCGCGGCGTTCCCAATGTTGGGAGCGTCAGCGTTTCCAATGGGGCCCATAAAAACATTGACCAAATATTTTTCCGTTCAAAGTCATTAGAGAAAATCTGGGGTTTCCGGAGGGCTGCTCCATAGCCCTCCGGAGGACATAGAAATTTACTTTTTTTTTGCAAAAAAATCAGTTTTTCCCCTATTTCCGCGTAGCAGTTTCTGCTGAAACAGTGGCGCAGGAAACGAAATATACGAGTAAATAAATTTTTTTTTTTTTTTTTTATCAAGTCTTAAAAAAAAAAAATTTAATTTAAAAAAAAAAAAAAAAAAAAATCCGATTTCTGACCGTTTCAGCTTGGCTAACTGCTCACCGAGGGCCAGTTCTGCAGTGATAGGCCAAGCATTTTAATAGCTTGGCATGTCACTGCGGAGCAGCCCTCTGGAGGGCTGCTTTTTTCTCTAATGTAAATAAATGATCATGATAAAATATAAATAACAATGTATCACGATTAATATATTAAACCACAATTGAAGAGTTATAAGGCTAAATACAAGCCGTATACAAGGATCCCACAGTGCATGACGTGCATCAAATCCAACTTCCAAGGATTTAGACCCCCTTCCCCTTAACCCTAGAACGACTTGAAGGCTGCCCTTAGAAATCATACATTGGAGTATTACCATGAGAGTCATTGGAATAAAAAAATCCAAAAGTACTCATTGGAGTCAAGCTACTGTAGATGTTTTCCAATTTCCACAAAAAATTCTAAAAGTATTCATTGGAAGTCAAGCTATTGTAGATGTTTTTCACTTTCCACAAAAAATTCCAAGGATGAATAGTTGTAGTAGGCTCGAACTCCGACCGGGCATTTTGAACTGAACATGACACAAAAAAGCATTTTGCTTTCTTCAATGATCCAAAATGTACAAACAATGTACATTCTAGGAGGTGGTCGCTTTTAGAGCCCTATAGCATTTCAACTTCAAAATTTCATAACTAATTCTACAAAACTCCAAAAAATATGAAACAACTTGGGTTAGATGCCATTTCCACTTGTCTTCCAAGGAAAATTTACTGAAAAATATTTCAAGATGTTTTACCTCCCCAAAATTCAGTTTCAACGCTTAGATGATTGCTTTATGGACCTCCTACCTTACATTGGAGAATTCCTTGTCATTCTTTGGACACTTACTATCCATGGCGTCCTTCTTGGGTTAATGACAAAAGTTGATTTTTTGAATGAAAAGTCAGGCCAACTGAAATAATTGAACGATTGTCGACCAAAAAGCCAAAGACAAATAGACCTCCTATTTCCACATCAGTCAAGCAGCCACCAGTCTTTGCCATGTGCCTCGTCACCCGGTGTGACCAATACAACCCCTCCAAATCAGATTCCACGTCGGATTTAATACAGGTCTGTCGCCACATCATCAATTCTCTTTCAGGCTCTTCCGGTATCGTTACCTTCCATTGTGATGCTCATCGCTATAGCCGGGAGGGTTTAGGGTTTTGTTTGATAAAGCGGGGCTGCTCTCCCGGTTTCCCTCTTCTTTCACTCGCTTCGTCTTCACCATCGCTAATTGCCGCTTCCCGAGTTTCGTAGTTCAGAGTTTTGTAGTGAATAGGATTTTTGTTGCGTCAAAGATAGCGACCTTATGTTCTATATACTGTTTTTGGTGTGAATTGACGTGTTTATAAGTGTTGCGGAGTCGGTGGCTTGGTGCTCTCTGTTCCTCTTCAACGGTGCTTTTTATTCTCTTTGTGGTTCAGATCTGAGGTTTGTGATCGTAAGCTTTCTGGTTCTGCTTTTGAGCATTTCGTTGCATATGACCTATATCTTGGTTTTGGCGCGGGAATTTGCGGAATTTGGATTATGTGTGGCACATCGGATTGCACTAGACTCCCATTTCAATGCCGAAGCAGTACCCACAGATTTACATTGTCAGGCTTTTTGCAGTGTTTTGAAGCCTAAGCGTGATTGCTTGGTACTTACAAAAGTTTGGCAGTCATTCTAAGGTTTCAATAACAGAGTCTGCATTCATGAATATAGTCTGCGTTCAAATATTCTTCCCATACTAAGCAACCTGGGCATCAATTTTAGGATCTATGAGTCACTCGAGAGCAGACAAATCTGAGTACAGTGAGATCCACTATATACTAAGCATTCTAGTAACCAACCTGCTGAAAACGATATTGTAGCAAGTTTGAACAGCAGTCAACAGATGGTTAGGTATACAATTTCATTACTTAAGGTGCATATTTATGTGTTTATGTGGGTCTAATGATGGTTTCGTTGAAAATTGGATGCAGTAAGAATCCTATGAATTAGGCAACGACAAAGGCAACTCTGACACAAATGATCAACATTGTACGGAGGCGAATGGAGTCAGATGTAGAGGTAATTGGTGGCTCTTGTCTAAATGTTTTTCAGTCAAGACTTGGGTCAAATTCTAGATTCTAGGTGAATGTTTTCTGAGGTTATGACATTGACACTTCAGCATTAGCAAATTTGTGATGTTGGTGAAGGTTTGCCTTGATTCTTCTATATTAGTGTATTCCAAGTGATGCTAGTTATCCCCATATTAAAGATTATATCCCCCTACCCCATTTATGTTCTGTTTGCTATCGAGTTGGACTTTCTGTAGGCTGGTAACAATGGTCATGTGCAATCACCTGATGAGGCACATGCAAGTAGTTCAGGCGGTCAAGGTCAATTTTTGTCATCCAATGGAAATGGTACTCATGAAGATGGGCAAAGTACAGCAGGACCATAGAAAACTCCATGTACGTACAGCACACTACAGACAATTGTCATAGACCCGGAGACAGGGGAAGCAAGGAATGCCACTACCGGGGAGACTATGGAAATGCCTCTTCAATCGCCTCAAACCACTCCAAGTACCCCTCCACCAGTCCCAATTACAGGGTTCCAACATCTGGCTAGTGAATCGGATCTGAAGGTCTGTAATTAACTGATGCACGTGAAATAATTGGTTATATTTCTGTATGATTTCCTGAGGCAATTTATCTTGGAATTATCTATACCATGTATCAATATTATCTTTGATGAGAGGGTGTGCTATGTACATGTATTTTTGGATGAAAAGAGAATGAGCATGTTGCATTTCTAGAGTGCTTCTACATATACGTTGCCCGGTTGCTATTACTGTATTTTGTTATTCTTCAATTCTTGAAGTATGCTCGAGAGTTTGCCTCATTGCAGGTGTCTCTTGCTGTAACTTTGCAGGGCATTGAAGCTGCTTTAGACAAAGCTGTAACATCCGAGGGAGCGATAAAGAACCATGAGTACATACTTTACGATTTTCTCGTCAAGAGCAAAAATGACGTTGAGCACTTTGCACAGGACTACGATTTATTTAGTGTTGTTCTGTATTTAAAGCTATTTTTTATCACTATTTATTTAGTAAGATTATGTTAATTAATGGTTGATTTTGTGTGCATGTTCTAGGCTATAACAGTAGGAGGGACCTAGATCTTTTAACTTTGGGCACTTGCACTCTTCGCACAGTCGAGTATGGCGACACAATGAAGCTCGATCGTCCGCAGGACAGAGCATTGCAGCAAGTCATGGTACTGGTGGGCAGCGCCATTACAGATTTGTTCTATGGGTGTATTGGGATTTGTAAGGGATTGACTTGTGCTGAAATTTCTCGGCGAAAGGACTTGTGGATCGCAGATTGGAAGATGGATTTAAGAAGGGTTTCTTGGTTGGAACGTGTGCCACTTAGAGATTGAGCACTCTTGCTTTCCTGTTGCTTGATTTTTGACTCTGTTAAAGATGCTTGGTTTAGTGTGAATATACATTCTTGGGTCTACACTAAGATTTCAGATTGTGAGGGTGGATGGAGAATGTGCAGAGCTTTTGAGGGAGTTCGTCAGAATGTGCTTTAGGACTCTTCCTATTTGATTTCTTGTATCCGACATCATTCAGCTCTGACCGTGCATTAAAAAGCGTTGGAAATTTATTCTGCTTGTTGCTAGTAAGAACTGGTAGGCTTTTAAGAAATTTCCTCTTTGGGGCGGGCTAACATTGACCGTTTAGCCTACACCATTTCAGTTCCATGAGCATGTCTGCTAGGTTTTTAGGAAGCTGGCAGGAAAATGTGCCTAGGTTTTGAATTTGGACTGGGGCATCTTTGGGGTGTTTTTGATTGGGTGGTATTGTTGGTTGTGGCAGGTTTTGTTGAGCACTGTGGAGAAAACACGAACTGAACGAAGATAGGAGAAGAAGAAAAAGAAGAAGGAAGAGAAGAAAGAGAAGGTATGGAGAATCTTCATATTTTTTGAATAGTTGGGTTTTGGTTGTTCGGTGTTGGATCTAGTTACAGGGAAGGTTTTCATAGCTATTTCCGTTTTTTTTGTTTTTGTTTTTGTAAAAAAAGTATGTTTTCTAATTGTTCAGTGGATGTTGAAACTTAGGGAAGTTCGAGTGATCCGGCAGTTTCAGAAGTTGGTGACCCTTCAGCGACTCCACTATCTGCACTTGAAAACAACAGTCCGATTTATTTCCAGTATGTCGAAGGGTCAATGAAGTTGAAGATGATGGTTGGGGAAGATTTCGATGCATGCCCAGGGTTGACGAATTAGAATGTCCAGGGCAAAATCACGTCTATTTTTGGGACACCCGGACGCTGCGTTCGCTAGGTGTGTCTGCGGTCGGAAAAATTTACCGGGAGGTCGGCTTAACAGGGCGGACGGCGGTATACAGAAGCGTTGGCGATCGGCGGTCGGACTCGTGGTCGGTGGTCGAACTGTCAAACAGCGCAGTCGGCTTCTTTTCTAATTTCCGACCGTAATTTTTTGAATTTTCGGGCTTGTAATATACCGTTGGAAAGGTCTTTTAAAGACGATATATTACACGCCCGAAAATTCAAAAAATTGCGGCCGGAAATTAAAAAAAAAGCCGACTGCGCTGTCTGACAGCGAACATCGGACGGCAAATGGCGGTCGCACTAGCAAACCACGTAAGTCCTCCTAAACATTGGATTCTAAGAAGCATAGATCCGCTTCCAAAGACTACTATTCAATGCTATAAGCATCCAATGTAGTGTTAATGTATGAAAGGGTAACTCAAGTTATTCTTTTCATACATTTAAACCTACATTCTAAATGCTATATCCTAAATCCTATACTTTAAATGTTATACCCTAAATCCTATATCCTAAACCCTATACCCTAAAATCCTAAATTTTGAACCTTACATTAATTACCAAAAACATTGAAGCGGTGTGCAAAATATGTTTGACCTTCAATTTTTTTTAAATGTTATTATTAGAATGTACTACTTATGTAGACCTTATTGAGTTATTCATTTATGTTTTTAATGTATTTCTAGTTTTCTTCATCAATTATTATGTGCCAATGTATAAATGTGAAATAGGCAATTATAACCTGAAGTGTTTCTTTAACCTCTAAAGGACCGTTGTCCCTTCAGGGGACAAATGCGTTTTCGGGCAGGTACCTACGGGCTGAAATTTTCTCCTGATTTTTTGAAACTTTTTTTGGAGATAGAAAAACTGATAAGCTTTGTGGGAATATAATTTTTTTCACAATCGGTGCCCGGGAACAAAAGTTATGACCAAATAAGCTCAAAACAGGGGACGGCGGGCAGCCTGGGCAGCAAAAAAAAAATAGACAAAAATTTGAATTTTTTTTTTTAGTATTTTTTTTCTCATAGATTATATTTTTGCCTATCTGGAAAGGTTTGATTCATTTCATTTGGATATGTTATGAGAGAGTTATGGACATTCTTGTTTTTCGGGCAGTTAGAGCATCTTTTTGAAAAAAATAACTTGTAGGATCATTTCTGAATGCAATTTTTCAAATTTTTCAAATTTTTTTTTTTTGTATAATCCGTTTTACTTTTTAGAACAATCTCACCATTGGGATTAGTGCATTTTAATTCCATCTAAAATATATGAATATTTTAGATTTTCCTTCTATCTCATACCTACTTCTACTTAACAATTTTTTTAAGAATGATAATTAAGTTTTTTTGAATATTTTTTTTTTCTCTAGACTCTCAACTCAATTCTCCACTATAAAGATTTAAAGCTCAAAACACTGTAGTGCAAAAATTTTAATTTAAAAATGTTCAAAGTCAAAAAATCTAGTCCGGCAATGTGCTGAAATACTTGTTTTTTCTACTTTAAACATAGATATCTTGCAATCTGAGAGTTCAAAAATTTTGAAATTTTTTCCACACATTCTCATACTAGTTAGTTGTAAGATCCTACGGTTAGATGTGCAAAAAAAACATTTTTCATTTTTTTTTACTGTTTGCTATAGAAATGGCAGTTTTCACTGTTTTTTGGCAGAAAAAAGGCCTCGGTCCTTTAGGGGTTAAGTTTTGTTGTAAAATGCATTGATAGTTTGAAACACCAAGATATACATAATAGAAGCAATTGTATTATTTTATTATTCTATTAGAAGATCCTACTAAAAACACTTTAAGCACTTTAATATAATTTAATATACTTTAAGGTAGCTCAAGAATAAATATTGCATTTACAGAATAAAAATATAATTGAAGTTATTTTTCTGCATCCTTATACTTATATCTACATCCTAAATTGTGAACTGACAACAATATATTTCATACCAAAAATATTGGTGCTCCGGTAGTGAAATATGTGATTGACCTTCAAATATGATGACCCTTCATGTATGACAATTATAGACCTCATTTATGCACATTTGTAATATACTTCTACATTAAAAACAATACCATCAATTCATGTTGTAATTTGTAAATGTAAAACATGCAATTTTGATTTGAAGAATTTCTCTAAATTTAAGCTTAGGTCTTAGGGTGCATGCCAAATTCAAAGGATCAATATTATTATACTACAATTGTACAAGCAATTTTATAATTTTATTAGATGGTGCTATATTGGAGAAATGGAGAATCACCCATGTCCACATGAGCTCGTGAATTTTTTCAAGACCGAACATCTATATTATGTAGTATTCATTGATTTTTGAAAACAAGTGCGTTCTAATGCTTCAAAGGAGAATATGGATTTCATTGGAATAAATCAGTACATTTTAATTGAACAAAGGAAAGGTGCTTGAATGCTTGTGATCTAAATAATGATGGCATTGAATATCATTCACATAAATAATTAATATTTGTATTTTAGAATATATTATCATGGTAAATCTTATAAGTCTATTCGAAGTTCTTGGTAGAACATTGAATTTGTAATGTGAATTTTTGGAAGGATTGGATGATTCTTGGTCCAAAACTAATTTATAATTTTCTTAACTGTGGATCATTCTTAGAATCAAGGGTGGATATGTTGGTCATATATTGCCTACCACAATAAGTGACTCATTCTACCTCGGCAGTGGACATGCATTGTGGATTTTATCAAAATTTTACGGCACACGCTTTAACATGTATTAATGTCATCACACTCAATTTTGACATTTAACCCCTAAAGGCCCAAAGTCCCCTCGAGGGACATTTGGGATTTCGGGCAAGCTCGTGCGACCTGAAATTTCGACTTGATTTTTTGAAACTTTTTTTGAAGATAGGAAATCACATTAGCTTTCCAAAAATATAATTTTTTTTCAATTGGTGCCCGGGAAAAAAAGTTATGCCACCCGAAGTCAAAAAAACAGTTCGCCGGGCAGAAAAAAAAAACTTTAAAAAATTGAATTTTTTTTTTTCGATTTTTTTCCTCAAAGATCATGTTTTTGTCTATATTTGAAGCTTTGATTCATTCTAATTGGACTCAGAATGAGAAAGTTATGGACAATCTTGTTTTTTGGGCAATCTAAGCGTCTTCTTCAAAAAACAACTTATAAAATTCATTTTTGAATGCAATTTTCGAAATTTTTCAAGTTTTTTTTTTGAAAAGGTTAAGTTTGTTTGCAAGAATAATCCCACCGTTGGGATTATGGTTTTTTTAATTCCATCTAAGAGCTATTGAAGATTTAGTGTTTAATTCAATTTTGGACCTATTTCTACTTAGCAATTTTTTTGATATGTGAAAATCAAGTTTTGACATTCTGAAATTTTTTTCCCCGACTCTCAACTCAAATGTTCAACATAAAAAATTTTAACTTTATGGTGTGTAGTGCAAAAAAAATCCACAAATGGCTGTCAAAGTCATCTGAAATTGCAATCCAGAGTTCAAAAAAACTTTTTTTTCCAACTTCAAACGCTAATATCTTCCAATCCGTACGACCAAACTTCATGAAATTTTTACCACATGATTTGAGACAAGTGAAGTACAAGATCCTACTGTTAGATTCTAAAAACAAAGTTTTTTTTTGTTTAGGGAGTGATCGCAGCAGAAATGGCAGTTTTCAGTGGTTTCGGAGCCAGAAAATGCCTTGGGCCTTTAGGGGTTATGACAATGTTATATTCTAAAATCTTACACAATGTTGCTTTGTAGTATAGGTACCTTATAACTAACAATAAGAAATAATGCATGTACAAATGATTTTATAGAAAGTTACGTAATATACAATCTTGAAGATTACAATATTGATTGAATTGAAAGAGGAAAAAATATATAGTTAAAATTTTAGTAATATAATATTAATCAAGCAAACTAAGGCTCTGATAATTCAATTGCAAGCAAGACACCCATCTACCTGAATAATGACCAACTTTATCTTTTTAGGTGAAGATAAGGATTCCAAGAGTGCTAAAGAATACAAGAATTAAAATAGTGGCCAACATCCAATCTTTAAAGAGTTCCTACTACTAAAGTTTTTGTCCAAATTAGACGCATGATATATCATTAGACAAATCTCAATGATGCCTCTCCAATGGTATATCATAAGACATACAATAGCGGATGGCTTACCAGACGGCTAGGCGGACCTCAATCTTTGGAGGGTCCCACCGTTGAAATTTTTGTCCAAATCGGACGCACAACATAACATTGGGAAGCTCTAGGCAATACCTTTTCAATGGTATATTATAAGGCATATACAAATAAGCGGACGGGCAGACGGGCGGTCGGCCAAACAGGGCGGACTACTGGGTAGACCTCAATCTTTGGAGGGATAAAACCGTCGGAGGTTTTGTTCAAATGGGACGCATGACATACCATTGGAAAGCTCTTGGCAATACCTTTCCAGTGGTATATTATAAGGCACATAGAAATAAGCGGACGGGCAAACGAGCGGTTGGCTAAACAAGGTGGACGACTAAGCGGACCCCAATCTTTGGAGGGGTCCCACCGCCGGAGTTTTTGTCCAAATCGGACGCATGACATACCATTAGAAAGCTCTCGGCAATACCTTTCCAATGGTATATTATAAGGCATGCCTCAGTGGACAGACGAGTAACCGGAGGTCGTCTGGACAGGCGGACGGCTAGTTAGGCGGTCGGAGCGGTCAGGGCGGTTGGGGCGGTCGGGTGGACAAGAGCGGTTGAAGCGGTCGGGGCGGTCGGTCGGTCAAGAGGTCGGGGCAATCGGGGCGGTCGACTGGACAAGCGGTTGGGGCGGTTGGCTAAGATTTACCGGTCGAGCGGACGCTGGGGATGGGTAAAATTTGCCGTCCGCCCATTAATTTTTAAAAACTGAATGTCCCGGGACGTCCTGGGGGGTCAGGTCCTGGGACTCCGGACGTCCGTCCGGACGTCCTGACAACCATGTGCACGCCCGAACAATTCGGACATGAAGCAGTTGTGCTTTCAGGTGTCGGATATTTACTGCAGCCAATTGGATATTACTTCTCTAGTCTTGGATATGAAGTTCAATTTTATGTCACTAGCTCCAGATTCTATCCTTGTGACTTTGAAGGATGACAAAATGGGGTTGGGATTTGAAGACCAAGTGAAGACATACCGGACATCCCTTGCAGACTCACTTGTTAAGAATGAGGTAACTATTTCAAACATTCATTTTGTGTTAGAAAAGGATATGTTGACTTGTGCATTACCCTATCTTATTTTTTTGTTGCCTAACTTTTTTGTTATGGCTCTAGGCTCAGGGTTTCTTAAATTAACTTTGAAGTTCAAAATTTTATCAATGCAGACATTGGAACAGTCCTTGCGCAATTTCCAAGGCCAGCCGGAAGTCAAGGGTGCTGATTCTGAGATGCTCCAATCAAGGGTTTCTGTTTTGGAGGGCGAGATCAAACAATTAGTATCTGAGAACAAACAGCAAGCATCTAAGATCAAATAGCAAGCATCTATGATTGAACAGCTACTGCGCAGCGCTGAGTTATAGTATAAAGCCAGGAGGAGAGTGATACTGGAGAAGGCCCGCTCTAAAGTACTCACCAAGTTACAGAAGAATCTAGACAATTGTCCTTGGAAGAAGTTTATTGAGAACTTGTCTCAGGATGAAAAGAGTTTTTCAGGAGTGTCAGATTCCATGCTTCTTGAGATGGGGACAGGAAAGATCTCTTTGAACAAGGCTATACATCAGGATGGGTCTATGGAGGAGGTGGCCCACGCAGTTAACGTCATTTCTCCACCTGCCAGGAAGATTATTTTCCAAAACTTGTTCACTTTTGTGTATGAGCAGGACCCTAAGCAGATAGACACCTGGTGATGCTTAAGTTGAACTGTCGTACGCGCAATCTAGGCGTAAGTATCTTTAACAACAAAACGTGCTAAAATGACACAAGTTATCGTCCCAAGAGATTCCAGACGTTGCTTCAAAATTAGTGTTTTCTAGACCTCTAAGTTTCCGGACTTTGACCACCTCGAGAGGGGTCCTTTCAACACACGAACTCTTTTCCGGAACTACTTCCTTTCCGGATTCTATTCCGGATCCGGCTCTATCCAATCTTCCGGTTCCGTCTTTCTAACAAATTGGTTTTCGATACCTCTGTTTTACCCTCAGAGGGTTCCTCACTTGCTCTTTCCGAGGGGTAGGGAACTGCACCACTCCGTATCTGACATAAACATAAAACAAAACACAACCCAAGAATAGATCTAGTTGAGTAAACAGGGTGGCATCCTCACAACATCCCGGATGGCCTATCCGGAAAGCTGGTCACACAGGGTAGCGTTAGGTCCTCCTTACTACAACGACGGATACCGGACTTCCGGAACTAAGGAAATGACTTCCTAGCTCTCGACCGCTCATGAGGTTGACTAGCCTTCCGGATGGGTGGAAATATTCCTCTGGCGGTTGCCTATCTCCGCACGGAACCGCCCCTGCGAATTCCGAACTAGCTTCCGGACCACTCCTTGGTCTCCACCGGATTACCGTACCAGCGATTTAAAGGCGCCACTTTCTCACTGCGCAAGTCTAAAAACTCATCCGTAAAACACACTCAGCCTAATCTGGCAGTCCAAGAATCCGGACTCCTCCCCTTGCACACTCTCACTTACACATCCACACAAGTGACTATAGACGCGATACGCAAGAGAATAATCCAACGAGTGCTTTCCTGAATGCTTCAGATTAAATGAACAAGGAAAAGGAATGACAGGCCAACAAACCGGCCTGCCCTTAAAAACCCACAAAAAGGCAGCCCAAACGGCCACCAGAAAAACCGGCCAACGGCCAAACAAAAAGCAAAAAGGCAACGGCCCTGAAGACCGTTCCGGGAATACTGGGAAACCGTTTAACTCCTAAAAGTCCGAAACTACTGGACCCACATCCGGAAAATCCGGTTCCGGAACTACCATCCTGGTAAGAATCCTAACTATTATTACGGCTACCCTAGATAGTCACCTATTTCTCTTAGCCTTCTTTACAGAAGTGCCACCCTGAGATGGCGATCCACCTGTCTTCTTGGGCGGGGTGTTCTTCGTCTTTGACCTGGTCCGGGGAGGCTGCAACTCTTCTTCCTCCGATTGAGTTGTCTCCTCCTCTTCCGATTCCGGGTCTGTCTCGCTCAGTAGCCGTCGCCCCCTTGGTTTTGGAACAGTAAGATCGATGAACTGGGATGGTGGCGGTGTCTGGAGAAGGGGCTGGAGCATGTGAGTAAAATTCACCGGATCCGTCCGAGCTGGGTTCAACACCGTTCCGGGTAAAGCTGGTTCCCGAAAAGTAGAAGAAACCGGTCTGTCGGGGAAGAGATTCGCCACCGACACAGTTCTTCCGGCTGGAACGCCTAGGACAACGTCCTTTACCGGAGTCGAGGCCGCAAACTGCTTCACTAGCGACCTCCCGGCAATCGTTTTATTCTTTGCCGGAGAAGGCTGGTTTTGTGCCCCTCCTTCTTGGAGATCCTGACCCAAGTCAAAAAGGCCTTGGTCTAACCCCTCAAGCGGATCCAAGTTTCCCAATAGTTGCCGGACTTCCTTGAGCATTCCTTCAATCCGGACTTCAAAATCTACGAGGATGCTCACCACCTTCAATCCGGCCACGTGACCATCCTTCACCATCTGATTATTCCAGAGTGTAGCTCTGGCAAGAATATCCGCCGGATTGTCAAACAGGCTCCTGACATTCCGGACCAGATCGAGGGCTTCTCCCTCCTTTGCTTCAGCGGCCATCCGCTCTTTCTCCAACCACGCAGCTTGTTCTCAAAACCGGTCCCGTTCTTGCTCCAAGGTCAGAATCCGGTCCTCCAGCTGCTTCACCGCTTCCGGATCTGGCCTTTCCGTCAACGCCACCAGGATTTGGGTTTCTTCCTTCACACCCAATTTCTCGCACATCTCCCGGATCAGCGCCGACATCCGCTCATTCTGTGCTCGGGTAGCTAACAGCCATTTGATGGTGGCCTCCAGCTGATCCGTTTCCGGAAGTGGTTCTCGGGACTTCTCTACCTCCTCGGCTTCTTGCTTCCCCCACGCACCCTGATCAGTTGATTTCCGGCGCGTCCCTCCAACGTTAGGTGATGCCTGCTCCGGTTCCGGTTCCTCTTCTTCCGGCTCGAGCTCATCCGGTTCATCTTCCGCGGGAAGTCCGTATTTCAACAAATTCTCGCCCTTCCGGTACACTGTCATTTCCGGTCCGGCCAGTGCATCCTCGGAGTGATATAGATGGAAGAGATAGGGGCTAATCGGACTCGACTTCTTGTTCGCTATATTAACCGCTAACTTTTCCACTACGGAGTGAATGATCACTCTCCAACTGACCGGCCTGGGAGCCGGATTCTCTCTATCTCCCAGCGCTCCGAAAATAGTATTTGCCACAGTTATTGTAATCCGGGTGGGCTTTTCCAGATACAAAATAGGGATGAGGAATGCTAACAGCTGCCCATCCCGGGGACTCTTACAGTCACTCGCGGCGTTCCCTTCCTTGGAATCCGCATGACTCCGGAATACTTCCGCGGCGTAAGTGTCCGTCCGGGACGCCATTCCGGAACCCCTGGTTGGCGTAAAGTATGCCTTCGCCCACAACTCCGGAGTCCAAGCCCTAGATCGACCCCTAATCGTCAAATCGAACTGATTACCCACTCCGGAAACCAGCTCGTCAATCATCTCTTCACTCCGGACGTTCCATGGACGTTTTACCAATCCTAAACACCCCATGATTTCTAGGTCTTCTTCTAACTCCTTAAGGCGCTCCGGATCCGATGGGATAACCGGACGTACACCTCGGGCTGTGACTACCGACCTCCGGGATCGACTCGCTTCCGCCATCTCACCGACTGCTAAGACAATCCGGTGCAATCGGCACCTTCCTCCCTTTCTCTCCCTAACACGCCCTAACTCACCACTCTTTCTCTCTTCTAACGCACCGTGGAAGAGCACGGGTAAAAAGAGACTGAATGAGGCTGGCGGTGGGGTTTAAGTACCTGTCGGAACCTTAAGTTCCCGCCGTCGAAAACGTTCCCGTAAGTTCCCTAGCCGGAACCTAGGCGGTAGGTCCCTACGATCCGGAACTTTCCGGCTTTCCGGCTTTCCGGCTACGGTTTCCGGCAGACTGCGTAACCTATTTAGAGTTTTATCTTTTCTACGTAAAAACTAATTTCTATTTCTAATATCTAAGTCCTAACTTTGTATTTAAATGCAAAAATTGAAAAAATTCTGCTATTTTTACCTCTACTAAATTGTTAATTGGGACTTTCCGGATGATACATACTCCCACATGAACCTTGCTTTCCGAAGTTGTGAATTAGAATTATCATTTTCTAGGGTTCTTCTCACAACAAGATTTGCTTCGCCTATAAATTATGTATACTTTATGGTAATTCATTCCTTGCTTGTGTATGTTATGCCTCAGTTGTTGCCTCAGCTGTATTACTTGAGGGATGATCACACTTGGCGTTAAGAAAGAACAGCTCTTAAAAAATAACAACGCTGTAAAATACCTGGTAGGGCCCCTCATGTTGAGCAGGCTTGGGGGATAATAGGACTAGACTATCTTAGTTTATAGGTGTTCATACCTGAGGCAGGGTTGTCATAACGGACAAGTCGAGATGATCGGACGGACGGGCGAACCGGACCAGACGGACGGACGGTCCAGACAACCCAGACACCCTTCATTATTGAAAATTTTCAATTGGCAAGTCACTTCACGTTGGTGATCCATGCTGGAATTAGGTTGCGGACATGAAAGTCAGGGCGTGGACGGAAATGTTAGGGCGCGGACAGATTCGTCGGGGCGCGGACGTGAACGTCAGGGCGCGGACGGATTCATGTCTTAGGGTTCATATTTGTAAAACAACTATTGAAGCACTGATTTCTCTGAAAGTTCAAATCATGCATTCATGCTTTCAAAAGCCGCATCCACTTGTTTTCTAGACGTGTGTACCCATTCATGATTACTTCCATGCATTTCGATAAGAAGATGCACTCTTCATTGTCTTCATTGACCATTGTTGTATTTACACTTGAAAATTCTATGTACAACATCTTCTACTGTTCAATATAACTACACTCACGAATGTCATCTACATGCATGGCAAATGCGATAAGTTTGCAAACACAATTGGAGACTTCATTATTTCAGATAACCAACAACATTTATAAATTTCAAGCATTGTTCAGTACAATAACAAGTTCACAATACAATGAATCTATACTTTCAAGATACGCCTCCTCTTCCATTGGTTATCTCAGACCCTCCTTATTGTCCTTATAGATCTTCATTACTTCATGTTTCAATTGGTGCAACTGTCTTGAACTCATGATGAATGAAGATCTACAGATGGTGTTGGGTGCCCCTCAATTGTTGAAACGACTTGATCTGCGGACTCGTATACGCGGATCCCCTAATGCAGCATTTCGAATGACCACATCATCATCTGCTAGTGCCTCATCACAATCAAGGTCGTCTTCATCATCACCGCCTTCGCTAGTTCCACGTTCATCTTCTCCATCGTCACCATCTGTGGTCCAGTGGCCCTCCACTTTCGAGTTCTCATTTTGAAGCTCCACAGCTATTTCACCATACCTACGATTGCGTCTAAACCTCTTGTGTCATTGAGCTCTAGGGTCCTCCGTGTTAAAATTTATATTGGGGCCTCCTTGTACTCGAGGAACGACATACGCTGGAGTAGACAAAGTTTCTTCTGGAACATACGTATTCAAGAATGGCTCTATCACCATGTTCGGGTCTCTGGCCCCAATTCCTAAGAGAGGGCGTTTAGAAGGCCTAGACAATGATGCTTCGTTGTTGTTTCGCCCACCTCTAATACCACGGCCTCCAATCCCTGTACGACCCCTTGCTCCTCCACGGACGATAGTCCTTCCACGTCCTTGTTGATATTCACCCATGGTGTGGTGAACTACGGGTCGAGGGGCGGAGGGGGTCTACCACCCGTTGTAACATTTGAAATGCTTTGAGGCATCAATTCAACATTTCCCACTAAGCCTAGCCCTTCTTGGGAAGGTCGACGGTGAGTACTCAAAGTTGCGGGAGAAGAAGATTTAAGGGAACGCTGTACCGGTGTATTCCGGTTAGGAAGCACAGTACACACTGCAACCGGTAGGGGTATACAGGCTTCGTCTTCAAGCGGGTCAGTAAACGCAAAAACATCAGTGGGATCTAAACGTTCAGGGTCAAAACGCCTTGCTCCCGCTACAGGATCCCCCATGACATTTCTTGCGATCGGTCGTGCCATTCTTGGATTTCCAACGTTCTGGGCATGGCCGCCATGGCGTCCTTCGACAACTCTTTTGCTATCGCGGCCACCCACTCCTCCGGCCCCATACTGCCATCACGATCGCAAACAGATCCTTCAGTATTCAGAGTTGCATTGTTCCTCAGATTTCCACCGCCATTTCCATTTCCATTTCCCCCTTCGTTTTTCGGAGGGAGGTCGTCGTCGTTGTTGGAGGGAACATTATCATCATCGGTGTCCACCGTGTCTGGGTCATCACTCTCCGAAGACGATGACAAAGGCTGCACTTTCGGAACAACTGGATTTTGAGGGCCAGAGGGGGGAAGATTTTGGCGAGGATTGGCTCTCCAAGGGCCCCAACGACCAAGGAGGACTTTTTCTTCCACTTCATCATCATCTCTATAGTAATTTCTAGCTTCTTCGAGGTGATTGGCCCCCGCCCTCCACAAATTTGGATTTCATCGGTAGTCTCGAGGTGCTCGGTTTGCTTCTACATCAGCCTCTTCCTCAACTACCAGCGCGTCAATTACACGAAGGCGTTCAGCTACCGGAACAGGGCCAAGGGCATCTAGATCAGAATCCTCCGTGAAGATATTAGCATCGTACCAACAAACCGGATTGGCCCCCGGTCTTTGCTGAAGTACACAGCTATTGGTATAAATATATACCAATGACTCAGCCTTCTTGGGGGCTAACCAATTCCGAACCTTGTTGTGGACAAAGGAATACATACTCCAATGTCTTTCACAGGAGCATGCTGAACACGTCAATGATAGTATACGCACGGCAATCTTAGATAGTGCTCGATCTCCAATCCTGTGCCACCATTGGTGGGGAAGCATCTGAGTCGCTCGGATGTCAGGTGTCTCAGCAGCACTATATGGCCCCATGCCCTCCTTGAATTCTGTTAATTCTGCCAGCACGTTGTTAAACTCTACACCCACTATATTTTCCATTTTGCGGATGACCCGATACAATGCACGGAGGGCAATTCCATCACCCCTAAGTGCCGCGTTGTCCAAGAGATATGGATTCAGAAAGGCCCCGGCGTAGTGAACATCCGTAAAGACCATGTTCCACCTTGTTTTGAAAGACTCCTCCATGGTGGTGGCTATGTCATCTCGTAGGGTGAAGGATGGCTCTCTTAAAGAAAACACATGGGCTCTCAAATTGTGCATTACGAGCCATGCCCGACCCATAGCTGGTTCTCGGCCATCAAATATGCGCAATGCCTTCAACACGTCTTCAGTCATGTACACGTAATTCACACATCATTGCCAGAAGCCCACATCTTTGATAGTTGACACCACATTACGTGCAGCCGTAGCTGCTTGCTCCCCATTTTGTCTGTTTCACAAACCATCAAAGTAATTTTGAACGCGCGGCTGGTCTTTTAACCGCAGCAGTACTCCTCGAAGTTTCATTAGTCGGTGCAACATGAGGAAATTACAAGTCAAAGCGGGTTTCGTTTGGCACTACGAGTTGCAGGTTCGGACTCAACTCCCGGAAAATAGACATGGTCGCGTGATGGTTCCGAATGTACTGGCACAATCTTCTTGCCCTCTGAATTAAATCTTTGAATTTTGTTACTTTGACCCAATCTTCCAACATGAGATCCAAGGCTTGTGCCATGCAACCCTGCTTGAAAATGTGCGGGTACGTGTGAACGATATCGTCCAATGCCCCAAGCATGTTCGCTGCATTATCCGTACAAACCTGCGTGACATTTTGGGACCCACTTTCTCAATGAATACTTTCATCTGGTCTGCTATATAGCGCATGGACTTCCTTTGTCCAGTAGTGTCAATGGCCCCTACAAATACATCACCGGTAGGGCACGACATCATCACATTCATTAGGGGCCTCCGGTTCAGGTCATCCCAACCATCAGTGCATATTGTCACCCCGTAATGCTTCATTGCAAAACCAACTTTGGTTTTGATTTGCTTCTCGATCTGCAACCTCCTGGGTTCAATCAACTTAGTCCTCAACTGATGATAAGAAGGTGGACTGTATTCAAACCTTGCCACTAAGGTTGCCCTCACAGCCTCAATGAAGGCTGGATTTCTTGCCACATTAAATGGCACATTTGCCTCATAAAAAAACAATGCCCACTTGTCATCCAACTCCTTCCTCTTTGCAATGTTAAAAGCATCCTGCATGAGTTGCTAAAGTAATGTTCCATGCAGCAATCTCGTGGAATTTGATGCAGCGAGACTTTGGGACCTCTGTACTGGGTCATTCCCTTCAGGGAGAGTAGCCCCTTCAGCCTGGTCCCCACCGGCGCCCCCTCCCATCACTTTGTTCTGAGTGGATTGGTTTGAACTTGCAACTGGAATTGTTCTCGATGGACCACTTGGAATTGATTTTCCTTCGTACATGTCCTTGGGGCTCAATCGTTGCGGGACAAAGTTTGCACAATTTGCAAATCGGTGGCGCACAAGTCGCGGTGCACTACGACAAATTAACCTCTTGGACTTTGCGCCATATCCAAAGTGAGCAAAAGCGCGCTCGCGTTTATAGCTAAATGTCGCATTGCAGAAAACACAGCTCACTTTATTCCCATTCTCAGAGAAATTATACCACGGTTCCCATTCTTTCGTTTGCTTTCGTTAACTTCCCATTGCATTCACGACGAATGCATACGTGTTCTTGTAGGAAGTAGAAGAGGCTATCACACCAAATGAAAAGGACAAAATAATAGTTAGCGCCAATCCACTGCTTGAACTGATTTTTACATCACCTCAGCAGCAAACCAGGGCCTTTTGCCACCCAAGTAGACTCACAAGGAGCTCAAACTGAATTGAAGTCCAAGATCCTGAGGCCAAGATGACAAATGTAGGGAAGTCACAACAATAGGGTTGCCTTTATACCCTGGTAGTGTATGGGCGGGGACCTATTGTGCAGGGGCGGAGACGTCAGAGAAGGGCAGGTTTGGTAAAAACCGTGATGCTTCCTTCTACCGAGGCGCGGACGGCAAGTGCAAGCGAGGACATCAAGAGGGCGCAAACGTCAGGGCGCGGACTTCAAGTCAAGGCATGGACATAGGGGCGCGGACGTCCCAGTCCTTAGCCATAGTGTGGGGGGAAGTCAAATTTGCATTGAACTTCGTCATGGGATTCTTCTTTGCCATGGAGAGGGGGAACCCATTAATGTAGCCAGCCCTTCATTTGAATTCGGGGAATATCTACAAGTCAATGGCTTCATGAAGAGGTCCAACTACTTTTAGAGTTCAAAGACAATTCATGGAAGGATGTGGCTCCTTTCTTGTGCCGCACTTGTCCTTCTTGGCTTCCCCAAGGACTTGAGAACTAGTCCCCATCCAAAGAAAAAGGAGATTTCAGAAAATGAAAATTCACTTCCAAACAAGAAGGACAAAATTTGTGTGAGTAGAATCCCAAAGGGTTTGGAGTCCTAATGGAAGACAAGGTACATATTTGTTTAAATTCGAGTTCAAGGATTCATTTTTTATTCTTCTAAATAGAACCTATTTGGGATTTAGGGTTTGGAGTTTACAAATCAAATCATAACCAACTTATACTTTTTTGGCTTCTTGTTCAAGGCTTTATTTTGAAATAAATAGCTACAAGGGTTTGGGTTGAAATCAAATACAAATTATAATGCATTGAAATATACTTGAAGGGTTTGTTTTCGGAAAAAGAGGCTACAAGGGTTAGGATCTTCGAGACTTCATTGGTATATTTTTGTAATGGGGATACCAAAAGGGGTTGGGATTGAAATCAAATACTAGTCAAATTATTTTTCAATTCAAGTTCAATGGTTTATTTTTGGAATGGAGATACCAAAGTGGTTTGGGATTGAAATGAAACACTAGTCAAGTTATTTTGAATTCAATCATTCTACTAGAAAATTTTATTTGTGTAATGGGATCCTAGAATGGATTGGGATTGAAATCAAGTACTAGTTAAGTTCTTTTAGAATTCAAATTCAACGGTATATTTTGGTAATAGGATCGTAGAAGGCTTTGGAATTGAGATGAAATACTTGTTCAGATTTTTTTGAAATTCACCTTCAACTTATTCTTTTTGTAAGGGGCTACTAGAGGGTTTGGGATTCAAATGAAGCACTAGTTAAGATACCTGTGTGTTCAAGTTTGTCACCGAGGGAGTTCAAATTTGGCTTAGAGGGAGTTCAGGTCTGTCACTTGCATAAGTTTCCACACATACGCCCAGGTCAGGGCGCGGACGCAGGGGTGCAGACGACTTGCAGGACAACAAGGGGGAGCGAAATTCAGCTTCAACATTTGAAATTGGCATGGGATTCTTCTTTGCCATGGAAAGGAGGAACCCATTAATGCAGCCAGCCCTTCATTTGAGTTCGGAAATATCTACAAGTCAATGGCTTCATGAAGAGGTCCAACTACTTTTAAAGTTCAAAGACAACTCATGGAAAGATGTGGCTCCTTTCTTGTGCCGCACTTGTCCTTCTTGGCTTCCCCAAGGACTTGAGAACTAGTCCCCACCCAAAGAAAAAGGAGATTTCAAAAAATGAAAATTCACTTGCCTACTTCAAGAAAAAAAAAATTTGAAATTAGATGCTAGAAGTTTTTGGATTTATAACGAAAGACAAGGTACACATTTTTTTTAATTCAAGTGGAAGGATGCATTTTTGAATTCTCCAAATAGAAACTAAAAGGGTTCAGAGTTCCAGAAACAAATTAAACATGTCTTATATTTTGTAGAGTTTTAATTGAATGAGTTTGTTTTTTGAAATTGGAATCCACATCATTAATGTATTACAATGTATTCAAATGTAGTTCAAGGATTTATTTTTGAAAATAGAGGCTACAAGGACTTGGAAAGGAAACAAAATGCAAGTTCTAGTAGTTTTGAAGCAAGTTGAAGGCTTTAGTCTTGTTACTGGATGCTACAAGGGTTTTGATTTCAAATCAAATAGAAGTTATGTTTTGTTTAGTTATATAGTTGAAGCCTTTATGGTGTTGGTAAATTGTTGTTCCAAGTATTTAAAATTCAAATCAAATCTCGGGGGGGGCACCTAGTATTTTACTACAAACCACGTGTGAACAAGTGGTTTCTAATGAACTATAATTTCAACTTAAAATTTTGAGGGTTGCTTAATAATGACTATAGGTTTCTATTGCCAAAATTTCAAACTAAAATAATAGTTGAAATGATTTGTACAAGAGGTTGAAAATGGCCTAAAACGGCATGTTTTTCAACTCAAATATTTATAGAGATCACATTTAGATGACCATTGCATCAATACTCAACTCAAAATGAACTTTCAATAGAGAGCTATTTTTAGGAATTTTTTGTTCATTTTTTAGACAATTTTTTAGGATATAATATAGGGGTGTGAAAGTTATTTTTCAGTTGTACAGTGTATCTAATTACTTCAAAAATTTGTAACTAATTATCATTAATAAATAAAAATATCAATAATTCAAAACATAAACTTTTGAAGTAGGAAAATCTAGTCATATTTTTTTTATTTCATTTTATTTAAATTTTAGGATATAATATAGGGGGTCCAAAGTTTTGTTCGCACATGTTTTCTAATGGACACTCTAAGTGACCCCCCCGAGAATCAAATACAAGTTAAATGTTATGTGCTTGTACTTCAAGGGCTTCAAGTTGAAGGACGGGTTATAAGGGTTTAAAAATCCCTTCAAATACAAGATAATATTTTTGGGTTCTACTTCAAGGGTTCATTTGTGTTAATGGAAGATACAAGGATTGTATGTTCAAACCAGATACAAGTGATTTTATATTTGGTTAGGATTAACGGGTTTACTTTTGTAAGTACTACGTAGGGGCTACAAGATTTTTTTCCAATGAATCTTCCCACTTTGATATTTTTTGTATATGGTATGTATTTGAAATTTTTAATAGAAGCGTACAAAAAAGAAGACTACTATGTCTAGGATAGTAGGATGTGTGGAATTAATTATAAAGAATATTGATTGTTGGATTTTTAGATTATAAGTTTTATAACAATTTTGGATGATCAATTGTGTAGGCAAAAAAATGAAAAATGCCGCTTTGGGAGAAGGAAAATTATAAGAAGATGAATAGTGCTTTCCCCCCCTTGGAAAAAAATTGTTTTGGAATTTAAGGCAAATGCAGTATTTTTTAATTTTTAAGAATGAGGAATAAAAAATTCTCTCCAATTTATACAAATTTTGAAACAGAAGGAGTAGAAAGCCAAAATTAACCAAATTGGATCCTACCAAAAAAACTTAAATTTATATATGCATTTCTTTTAAAATTTAATAATTGATAGCATAATGTTTGGAACATTAGCAGAATGTGTGGAAGATTCCAAAAAATTTGGAATTAGTCTAGTTATTTTTGTGTTCATAATCGCACCAAATTAAAATTTTAATTCATGAACTTGCTCAAAATCCAAATTTGAATTAATTTTTTTTGGTGGAACCACTTTGTTTGTGCAAAGTAATGATATGGATGTCCAAGAATATATGTTTGTGCTAAGTAATGAGTACGGATGTCCAAGAATATATGTTTTCCATCCCTACTATTCCGTTATTTTAAAAAAAATTGTGTTTGCTCCCATTTTTCTAGTACACTACATTTCCTAATTTTTTTCTTAATCCCTAAAGGACCAAGCCATTTTCAGGCTCCAAAACCACTGAAAACTGCCATTTCTGCTGCGATCACTCCCTAAACAAAGAAAAACTTTTTTTTACAATCTAACCGTAGGATCTTGAACTTCACTTGTCTGAGATCATGTGGTAAAAATTTCAAGAAATTTGACCATTCCGATTGGAAGATATTAGCATTCAAAGTTGGAAAAAGAATTTTTTTTGAACTATTTCCTGCAATTTCAGATGACTTTGACGGCCATTTGTGGGTTTTTTTGCACTACACACCATAAAGTTAAAATTTTTTATGTTGAACATTTGAGTTGAGAGTCAGGGAAAAAAATTTTAGCATATCAAAACTTGATTTTCACATATAAAAAAATCATTAAGTAGAAGTAGGTCCAAAATTGAACGAAACACACAATCGTTAATAACTCTTAGGTGGAATTAAAACACCATAATCTCAATGGTGGGATTGTTCTTGCAAACAAACTAAACCTTGTCAAAAAAAAAATTGAAAAAAATTGAAAATTGCATTCAAAAATGAATTCTATAAGTAGTTTTCTTTGAAGATGCTCAGATTGCCCGAAAAACAAGAATGTCCATAACTTTTTCATTGAGAGTCCAAATTGAATGAATCAAAGCTTCAAATGTAGACAAAAACACGATCTTTGAGGATAATTTTTTTTTTTTGAATCATTTTTTTTTTTTTTTTCTGCCCGACGAATTGTTTTTTTGCTTTAGAATGGTATAACTTTTGCTCCCGGGCACCAATTGAAAAAAAAATTATATTTTTAGAAAGCTAATGTGATTTCCTATCTTCAAAAAAAGTTTCAAAAAATGAGGTTAAAATTTCAGGTCGCACGAACCTGCCTGAAATCCCAAGTGTCCCCCGAGGGGACTTTGGTCCTTTAGGGGTTAAATACTTCTTACATTGAAATCTTCATAATCGGAAAGTATAATAAGTTTATAAACTTATTATTGAACAAGTTCTTAGTTAATCCCTAAAGGCCCAAGGCCTTTTTTAGTTTTTTTCTGCCAAAAAACACTGAAAATTGCCATTTCTATAGCAAGGAGTAAAAAAATTTGAAAAATGTTTGTTTTTGGCACATCTAACCGTAGGATGACTTTCAATCAATTGACGCACATCAAGCATCGGAGAAGGGTGATGGAGGATTGTATCATCTATGAATCCAATTTTCGTCATCATATCCACTTCCTCAGTATGGCATTTGGAGTCCACACCTCCTGTTTGTGGAGAAAGTACTGGAACATATCAAATGCAATACCTTCCATTGATGTAGAAGGGCTTCCAGAACTTTCCAATGTAGTCATTGGAGTTACAAAGGAAGGTGATGAGGAAGACGGAGACAATGGTGTCTGAGGCGGAGGAGATGTAGAGCCATCCAAACCACTTGAAACTGCAGGATTATCATTTCTATTTCTTTGCAAGTGTCTATAATAGGTGGACCTTGAAACTATTTGATCTTTAATTCTATATTCCTGTCAAGGAGGCATTTTGATTATGTACATTAAGTCTTCTATTCAATGAAAGACAAAAGAAATAATAATAACCCAATATTTTCTAATTGTAGATAATGAAGATTATTCAAATATTAAGATATTTTGTATATATTTCTATCAAACAAACAATACTATATATAAAGCAAAATTTGTGTGTTGAGGTGCTTTGCAATCAATTTAAATAGCCTAGTGGTTATAGTTTTTTTTACTTATGGTATTATAAAGTAAAAGCGATTTTTTTTCTAAAAAAGGATTTTTTATTTTTATATATGTCTATCTAAATACTACTTAAGTTCGGTCTATAGTTACTAATTATAAAATACTGACAAAGGAAATGAAGATTCTAAAATATACCTTTATTATAATGAAGGCTTGGCTTCCTCTACATAAATTGCAATTGGTTGTAGCAATTTCTTACTAATCTTCAAATGAATTTTAAACTTACAACAAAGAACGGCAACAAATCTTGTATTAGAAGCAAATATTTTTGAAGATTACTAAAATATAATTGAATATTGAAAAAGCACCTTTCTAATTCTTCACATCTTAGATTTGTATGTTCTTGTAAACTTTTGATTAACCAACATTATCATCACAGAAGTAGATGTAGAGGAATACATTCATATTATACATTTATATATATTATTATACATCTATATGTTGTTTGTGTTTTTAATCTTTGGTAACCAAGGTCTTTTTTCCATCAAAAAACACTTAAAACTACCTTTTCTAGAACATGAAGGGCCTTCAAATGGGCTCCTTTACCTAAGGTGGTGCGGTCCCTGGTTACTTTGTGTCTGTTGTGTGTTTTGGCCTTCTAGTTTTGTAAAAAAGTAAAATGGTCTTAGTTATCCATAAATTAAAAAGTCCCGCCAAGGCTCGTCCTCTGGTTCAATTGTATTGTTCCAATTATTCAATGGGAACTGTCCATGCGTGTAATAAATAAATAAATAAAATGCCTTTTCTATGACCACAAGCAAAAATATTTATAAATTATATACATGATTATATATTTGCATGCATAACCATAGGATCTTTTACTAGACTAAAATAAAAATATAAGCAAGAAATTTTAGACATTTTGACTCACTGGATTCAAGTGAAAAGAATGTCATTTTTTGGAACTTCATTGACTAGATTTTTAGCCTTTTAATCTTGATTAGAAATTTGTGAACTATAGATTTTGAAATCCTAATTGTATATTTTTTACATTCTAGTGAGGAGTGTAGAACAATATACTTAATAATGAATACATTTAATTTTCACTCCTTAAATAATTGTAAAATAGAAATAGGTTGAAGACAAAATGTAAAATTAAATTAAAAATAAACAAAAATAGAATTGAAACATGGTAATTGCAATTTAGAGATTGTTGTGGGATGCAAAATTATCCTTAATAGGACTAATGTCATTTTTAAGTCTAGAACCACTTGAAACTATAATCAAATTTACAAATATAATTTTCAAGTGGTTCAACCTATTTCTATTTCAAGAAATCAATCAAATTTTATTTATGTTTGAATGTAACCATAGGGTCTTGACCTTCACTTGTCTTAGATCATGTGGTAAAATTGTAACCCCTGAAGTCCCACCCTAAACCTCGGGGGACAAAATGGATTTTGGGTAGGCTCCTATGGTCTCAGTATTTGTCACTATTTTCTAACTTTTTTTGAGAAAATAAAAAGACCCTAAAAAAACTTCAAATTAAAAAAAAAAATTGTTTCATATAGATTATCTTTTTATCTACATAGAAAGCTTTGATGCATTCTATTTAGATTTGTTATGATAAAAATATGGACAATCTTGTTTTGGGGGCAATTAGAGCACCTTCTTGAAAAAAACACTTGTAGGATTCATTTTTGAATTCAATTTTCACAATTATTCAAAAAAAAAAGTTTTTAAAGGTTAAAATCTCTTTTTAGAACAATCTCACTATTGAGATTAGTGTACTTCAACTCCATCTTAGAGCTATTAACAATTTAGATTTTCCTTCAATCTTGAATCTACTTCTTCTTAATAATTTTTTAATGAGTGAAAACTAAGTGTGTGTTTTTTTCATTTTTTTTCCTAGACTTCCAACTCAATTCTTCATTATATAAAATTAGAAATTCAAAATCAATACAAAAAAAAAATTTAATTATAAAGATTCAAAGTCAAAAAATGTAGTTGAGCAAGGTGCAAAAAAACTTGTTTCCTTCACTTTAAATGCAAATATCTTGCAATCTACACAGTCAAGTGCATGAAATTTCTTCCTCACATTTTTACACTTTTTAGTACAAGATCCTATGGTTAGATTTCCAAGAAAAATGTTTTTCTATTTTTTTTGCTCTTTGCTATAGAAATGGTAGTTTTAAGTGGTTTTTAATGGAAAAAAGGCCCTCGGATTTTAGGGGTTATTGAAGTTTGACCATATATATTGGAAGATATGAGCATCTATAGGTGGGAAAAAAAATTTGAACCCAATCTTCCAATTTTAGATGATTGTGACCGCCATTTGTGGAAACTTTTTGCACTACAGACTTGGAATTTAAATTTTCTTATATTCAAGAATTAAATATAAAATCTAGGAATTTTTTTCAAAAAACACACACTTGATTTTTCATTCTTTACAAAATTATTAAGTAGAAGAAGGTTCAAGATTGAAACAAAAACTAAATTGTTACTAGCTCTAAGATGGGATTGAAACACAATAATCTCAATTGTGAAATTATTCTAGCAAGCAAACTGAACTTTGTCAAACATTTTAAAAAAAATTTAAAATTCCATTCAAGATTCAAGAATGAATCATGTAAGTTATTTTTTGAAGAAGTCACCTCCCTTGTCCAAAAAAAAAGATTGTTCATCACTTTCACATCACTAATCCAAATGGGATGGATCAAAACTTCACATATAGACAAAAATAAGATGTATAGGGAATTTAAAAAAAGAAGTTATTTCAAGTTTTTGAGGATTTAATTTTTTGCCCTATGATGGGAAACTTATGTTTATGATGGCTTAACTTTTGCTCACGGGTACCAAATGAAAAAAAAAAATTATCCTTACAAAGCTAATAAGTTTTTCTGTCTTTTGAAAAAGTTTCAAAAAAATCCATTGAAAATTGACGTTATAGGAATCTATCCAAAAATCCACATTGTCCCCAAGGGGACAATGGTCCTTTGGAGGTTAAAATATGAAGGACAAATTCTATCAAAACAACTGAAAACTCTCATTTCTTTTGAAAGGCTTAAACTTTTACAATTATGTTTATTCTTGCATATGTAACTCTAGGATATTGCTATTTCTACTACAAGATATATGCATTTCAAGTAAAGAGAAGAAGTTTGTTTGTACCCTTTGTGACAATTATTGTTGGCTTTGAATATATTTAGCTTAAAATTTGTACACTACAAATTTTGAATTTAGATTGAAATATTGTGTTTGGAATATAGGCAAAAGATTTAAAAGAAAAAAATTCAATAGTCCCTTACAAAGATTCTTTGACTTCAGGGGTTCAAAATAGGAAATTTTATTTTTTTATTTTAGAAATGATTTTATTGATATCAACAAATTAAACTTCAAAGTGTTCGTTGTCATGAAAATTTGCATCAATGTATTTCATGAATAATTGTTAGTATGAAGTTTTTTAGGTTTTAGATGTTAATAAATTATATTTTTTAGGATTATATTAGTTACTGAATTTTTCATTTTAACCTCTAAAGTTCCATTGGTCTCTACAAGGTGCAATGTGCAACTTTGGATAGACTTGTACGGTCCTAGTTTTTATAGAATTTTTTGAAACTTTTTGTAAAGTTTGAAAATCACAACACCTTCTTAGGGGAATATATTTTTATTTCAATTGATCTTTGGGAGCAAAAATAACGGTAGAATTAGGCAAAAATGGAGGTCGGCACTAAACACCCAAGAAATCACTAATAGTCTATATATATATATATATATATATATATATATATATATATATATATATATATATATATATATATATATATATATATATATATATATATATATATATATATATATATATAATTCTTGAAATATTTAACCCTAGAACACCAGCAAAGCCATTTTGTGACTTCTGGAGGACAATGTTGTGGTCTGTACAAAGATTGGAAGCATTATTTCATCTACATTTTTCTTGTTGACCTTTCATGGTGTGTTATGAAGAGTATTTAATTGAGTTTGTAGTCTTGTCAGTGTTTGAGTTTACATAAAGGACAAGTTATTTAAATGAATGGAACACATTGATTCCATTTTAGTATATTGGTGGAAGTTGATGCTCTTTGCTTGAAATTTGAAATTTGATATTTTTTGAGTTCAAAGCTAGCTTGCAAAATGAAGGTCCCTACTCTACTTTGTACTCCAATTTGAATTCTGGAAAAATCCATGATATTAAATATTTTATTGCAATTTGAACTTTGGGTGTATTTTCAATGTCTTTTATTTTCTAATTATAGAATGGCATGGGATTTGAATTTACACCATGATTTTTGTCATTGTGATATATACATATGGTGAAATTTTTAGGGTTTTAGAAATAATTTTCTATTTGATGTGGTTTTTCTTCAATTTTTCTTCAGAAATTTTTAAAAATATCTAAAAAATTTGTGAAGTAAAGGAGACATGTAATTTCATCTTTAAAAAATAAATATAAAGTTTTTCATACATATTTAGTTGCAAGATGGCAACAAATTGAGTGATAGGCAATGAGGCTTGAAATCAATGGTCATGGGTCTGTCATTTAGGGGTTAATATATTTGTATGTGTGAATGTTTGTTTATTTTATTTGGACTAGAAAAATAAAAATAATATTTCTCAAACATCATGGAGAAATTGAATTACTCTTTGAACTCATACTAAGAGGAATTGGATGAAAGCAGTTAAAAAGTGTTGTACTTTGACCTTTCAAAATGCTATTTTGAAAATGTAACGAAAACTACAATGTTCACAATTTTGGAAAAAAATATAGTAAGAAGTAGATTATTGGAGCTACATTTTATTAGGTAGGGGACATTAAACTTGTCCCACAGAGTAGGACCATTGGGCTGGAAAACACAAAAAAAATTTATTTGCCATAAATGTGTTTTTTTGCAAATTCTGAATTCATATTTGCAATTAGAGACCCCAAATTAGCTAGGCAAAGTCTGCAACATATCTTGAACATGGCTCAAAATAGGGGGCTTTTTTTAACCTTTACCCCATAACACAAAATTAACCCTGCTAACTTAGTTCCACTTTGTGGGACGGACTTAACGTCCATCTCATTAGCTAAGCTTATAAACATTTAAAATCAAGAACAATGTGAGAATTCACATTTTGGATTTGAAAATGCCCACGAGGCTTGCTCTACGTAACTCTTTGCCCCTTCACAGTAAGTTGCATTGCTGAGCCCTGTACAGTACTCCTTCCTTCCAAGTAAGGTCACTTTGCTGACGATGTCTGACCTGCTGGTGGTTCCTCCAACCACACCGAGCCTACTTCCGAACCTGGCGAACCCGAACACAGGGAAACTCGGGAGCGCTGAAGGCCGTCGAAGGGAAACTCTCGAACTTTCCCTGTGACGAACACCAGGAACTCAACGCAGGCCCGCGATCAGTTGACATGGTTCCATTAACTGTCAATGCTCAGGATAACCATTTGAGCAAATCACCTAAGCTAGCACAGATGCAATGAGGTTATCCCGACGACAACTTTGACACCCAAAATCAATCACAAATGAAGAGAGCGTCATCTCACTCGTTCAACATCCCCAAGTCGAATCGGTCGATTCTTTCTCCCTGTCGATCAGCATTTCACGGTAACGTATCAACCACGAAAACAGAGATGAACAGGCTCTCGGTATGTCCAAGTTGTTTGACAGAGGTTACACCCACACCATAATTGCACGTCAGTACCTGAATTTATCCGTTCTCCTTCGAAGGTACAACTGGACTAATCTCTTCGTCAAACAACTTGACAGACCGAAATTAAGTTTGAAAAAAAATTAAAAAAAAACAGAAAGAGGAAAAGTATGGAAACAAGCCGATGTTTTGATTGATCGAAGCCAGCAGGTTCCGCAGTCAGTTGAAACAAGTCTAAGTTCCTGTCACATAAGTTAGATCAATAAGGAGCACATTGAGTAAGGGATGCACATATTGTTCACAATGTGTAAGTAATACTGTACTGTACAGTACCTTCCAAAAACTCTTGCAACGTCACTTTGTAGCCCTTCAAAATTTTCTTGTTTATTTCCATTTTAAGATATTTTTCTCAAAACTATCCTATGAAGTTTATTATTTTAGGCACTCTTGATGGACATACCAAATTTCAATTTCAAACAAGACGTGTGGGCCCAAGAGAATCACCTACAAAATCATATATCGTATTGAAGAAAGTTGGATCTACTATAAAGATTAAATTTTTTAGTAATAGTCTTTATTTGTAAAACATTCAAAACAATTATATAGGTGTTTTGTTAGTAACATTAGCATTGAAATAAGAGATGTTTATGAAATATAAATTATTTTATTAATATTTATTAATATTTATTTCTAAAACAACAAAAACAACTATAAAGTAAAAGATATAGTCTACTTGGAAAATACTTGTGATTTAAACCTAATGTCTAAATCTTTTTGATTCCTACATAGAAATCTTTGGTTGATTCCAATGATGCAAAAGAAGATATGTAAAAAAGACTCTTGTTTTTTAGGCAATCAAGACATCTTCCTAAAAAATATCTTTTAGGATTCCTTTTTTATTTCAATTTTCACAATTTCTTAAGAGATTACTTGCCAATATAACAATCTCACATTTAAGATTGACATGTTTTAATTCCATTTTAGAACTATTAATAATTTAATTTCCCTTCCATCTTTATACCTATTTCTCATTAATAGTTTTTTTAAGAATGAAAATCATTTTATTTATTTATTTTTAAATCTTTTTCTTAGAATTGCACTTCGTTGTGCATAAAGGAGATACCAAGGTATTTGAAAAATTTCACTTTGATCCTTTTGACGTGAGAACCATTGGAGCTCAAACTGATGAAACCCTACTTTTGGTAGCTTGGTTTTGCCATTTCAAGCTCTTGGTACCAACATTCACTGTGAAATCTGCAACAAGTATGCTGCAACGTGGCAAATGCGTTAGAATGTCATTTAGAGAGGATTGTGGTCAAGAAGTTTTTACGACCACATTGATCCATCTCTTGAGAGCTTGGATGTTGCAGGATTGTGAGGGGACTTTCACAAGTCACAAGGACTCCGAAATATGGTTGGTTTCAGGAGACTGACTACTTTTACTGAAATTCCTGGCCCAGAATCACTTCCTCAAGTTTGGCGACGTCCAGACTCTAGAGAATTTTTAACTTTTTATAATGTCTGTAAATTTGATACTTATCAATTTGGGCATTTGCTTTGCAAGCAATGGTGAAACTTTTTTTAAATGTTCCATGCAACAAATTTTTCATAGGATTGGACAGAATTCTCAAGAATTTTTAAACATCATCACGAAGATAATCTTCCCTATAGAGAGGTTCTCTAAGGTCACAGTGATCATACCGAAGCCTCTTCGTGTATATTCTTGATAGTAATTTTGAGGTTCTGACTTAATCAAGGTGGAATTGGACAGGGTGGAATTGGACAGGGTGGAATTGGACAGGGTGATCTTGGCAAATCCAAGGTCTTCTAGGTGACGAAGAAATTGCTGGCCTGGAATGCTACAAGCAATGCTTGAACAACTGACGAGTGGTTCCAATCCACTGCCTGAAGCATAGGTGACAAATGGCTTATTTTGTTCTCACTTCTCCAATTAGTGAGCATAATCATGGTGTCAATTATGTATCAAATCTAATATAATAATGCATGTATTTCTTGTAAACATCCGTCATGAAACTATAATGTTTTGTGTATTCCGAGATTGTTGATGAAGCTTATAGAGTTTCTTCAACATACTTCTAACTCAGCCAGATGTTGTGATGGGTTGTTGCAGGAGTCATTTGTATCAAAACAATTAATCAGTAATGTTTGCATCTCTTCAACGCTTATTCTCTCTACGCAATGCAATCCTGCTAGAGTCAAAGGCTTTAACAACCTTCCTGTTCTATGTTGCAGACCTCATCCATAATCCAGTCTCGCAGTGCTCTATCCCTTGTTACCTGTTCTGATGAAGAACAAAACATGACGTTCCAAACTTATGACATTTATCTTGTTTCAACCACCAGTCATTTCATCATAAATGAATGCCAAAAAAATAGGTACATCACTCAGAATTCAACTTATACTTGAACGGTGAGCTCCAGTACATGACACTTACCTTGGCGACAATACTAGCGGTGCTGACTATCATTACAAGAATATGGGACTTAAATGACTGTGAAATATGACTGAAATTTGGTCGTGTTAAACACTTTCAACTACAAAATGACTTAGGGATTCTACAATCATTGTGGACAAGTCCTTTATGTAAATGACTGCGGGTATATTATCACCATCCATTTAATACTTGGATGTACAAATGGATGAAGAATTCAATAGTTAGCTAAGTGATAAAGAAATTTTGGCTTAAAGAAATGGCTATGAAGCTGCCATGTGGATAGTACAGACCCATTGAAAATTTGATGGACATCCACGTGGCTAGTCATTCTACAGTCATTCTATAGTAACAACAAACCCATTTTAAATTTGACGTGGACACCCACACAGCCAATCATTTTGAAGTTATAATTGCCACATGGCAAGTCATTCTGTAGTCATTTAAAAATGCATTTGGAGTTCTACAACAAACATTGTACACCATTCATCATTCAAGCTACGCCAAATACAATACACCATACAAAGTACACAATTCAAAATACAACATACATAATTTTGTACACACCATACACCATACACCATATTTGGACAAATGGGTTGTATGGCTTTGAAAGCCACTTAGTGTGTGAGTATAAAGAGGTGAAATGACGAGCCTTTTATAGTATTGGGGTGGTAGGAGGCTTGACAAACCATGTGGGATATGTAAATTGCAGGAATTGTGTTACAAGTAATATTTTAGACCTCATTTAGGTACAATAGATTAATTTTTTTCATAAAACTTTTGACTAATTAAAGTTGGAAAATCAATCTCACTATTATTTCCAAAAAAACCATTTCAAAATTCAAGCTTCAATTCAAAAGTTGTGGTCAAATTTGAAAAAGAGATCAATAAGGATATTTTTTTGACATTTTCTAACATCCTTTCTAGATGTAGTAGTGCAAAAGACGTAACGTAGTCATTACTGAGTCATTCTTTCACTGCGATACTGCAACACAACTTCAACTTGACTATGTAAAAATCATAGCTAGGCTTGTTGAATTAGTATTGTAAATTACTATTAGAAATGTTCATTTATTTTTGAAATTAGGTAGAATTATATGTCATGTGGAAGTATACAAAGTGAGTCTCTTTTTACTTGCATATCTCAACATGTAAAATTTTATTTTGGTGTTTTTTGTGGTAAATACCACCTCCATAAAGTTGTTACAAATGTCTAATTTTGTGTTTTATTAACAAATACTCATTCTATTGTGTCTAGGCAAAAGGAACCCTGTATTCTGCTTTTTTTAGTAATTCAAAAATCAAAATATTTATTATCTTGAGATTTGGCACTTTCCTAGTTCTCCTACTTAGAAAAATGTTCTATAATCGTTTTTTGGTGGTTACATTCATCTTTTAAGTGTATGCATTGTTTATATTTTCAAAAACCAATTTATTCTAATTTTAAAGTATCCAAAAAATGACATGAGTACAATAAAACGTAGCAAAATTGATAGTTTTTCTTGCACTCATCCAACAACATTGGCAATAATTATCAAAAATAATTGTTCCTATAAGTGTAAGAGATAAAATAAATCATATAAGAAAATCCACGGAAAAGAGCAAGTTACACCATAGAAAAGGAGAAACCATCATTAATTCACCAATTGATAGTACTCTAACTAATAAGTGGAAGTCATATCCTCAATCCCAATGACATCATCATTTGCAAAGCATAAATTTTCTATTTTTTCTATTAATTTAATGTATCGAAGTAATTAGAACTTTAGGCACTTAAATTCATTGTCTAGTATTTACTAATTCAATTTTGGATAAGACATAATCTATTTTAAACCTAAATCTATTGACATGGCACATGGCAACATCCTTAAGAATATAAATACTTTGTATGAAAGTCCAAACTCAAGTGCATTGACAAGTCACTCATTCTGTAGTGGCCCTACAATAAAACTAAAATCATTTACAAAGTCTCTTTCTACCACATCTTTTGTTGTGACCTATTTCTTTCTCCTTTTATTTTAGTAAGTCAAAACTCCCTAGAAGACGTCTATAAGGGCCTCTAAAGTCATTGTCTAGTTATTCTACAGTCATTTTTTAGTTAGCCTAAAGTAAACTGCAATTTGAATATATGACAACAGTCCACTCTAGAAAGTTGTCAACATTGTGAATGAAAAGTAGTGGATGAAATTTTCACCTTATGCATTCTTCATCCCGAAGTTACACTGGCGACTGCGAAATGACTACGAATGACTCAGATGCTATGATATTGCACCATTGGTGCAATTACAGAGCCCGAGTCATTTTTTAGTTGTTTCGGACAGCTAGTCATTCATTTGCAGTTGCAAAATCGGCCATTTTCTTGTAGTGTATGGGAAGGAGACCATCATCTTTTTTTGACACAGTGAATTTGATGCCAAGAAAACGCTCTGTTAGTATGGTCTGATACTTTTCAGGATTGCCAATTGTGTCGACATACACTTGCAAAACCATGACAACCATGGTATTCCATATTTACAACTTTGATTACATCTCTCATTACTCAAACATACGTTTGAGATGATCTTTGCCAGTTAAAGTTTTTCTACAGCATGCTTAGCAATGCAACTGATATTATTGAAACCTAGATGCAGCTTGTTGACAAACCTCTGATAAAAGAACTCCCAGATCCAAAGTAAATCCTTAAATTTTCCAAGATGAATTTGATTTCGGCCAAGCATTGCCAGAGAGCATTATCCTTGCTCATACCTCATAAGTTTGCTATAAACTTTCTCTCGTGTTACCTCATGGATTACCGAAGGATTCACCGTTTGAAAGCATCCTAGAGGGATCAAGATACCACTTTCAGTTCCACTGTGACACATCCTGATCATGTCTACGGTAAGATACAGAATGTAGACTAAGTTATAAGCACTCTAAAAACAAATATCTTTAGGCGTTCGCTGAAGGGATAAACAGTATTGGCTAATTGAGCAAAACAGATGAGCTTCGAGTGACCCACCCTAAACGTGACCAACTTCGCCCTTTCAGAAATTCATAACTTCGATCTTTCATTCAGTAACATTCGAATCAAAATAACAGCATTACGCAGTCTCAACTGACCAAGCTCTTGGTTTAATTCCTCTCAAACGTTTAGAAAGAGAGACCTAAAATTGCTGCAAAAATCTGATGCAATCAAATTTGCTCTCAAATAAACCTAAAAGTGTTGAAATTTCAAATACTAGAAAGCAGTTGCTCAAGATAACAGAAAAAAGAGAAGCATCCGCACCTAATTTGGCAATTAGGTCGGGTGCGCTATCGTAATGTGACGGAGTCGCCGGCAAGAAAGACTCTAATTTCTTGAAACCCTCCCACGGCTCTGTTTCATCGCCAGATAATCGAAATTCTGGCACATCTTCTGGCACTTCATCTTCTAGTGCGTCCTCTGACTCCATCTGTGCATTTGCAGACAGGCCAAAACCCCTTGCAAAAACAGCCGTTGTTCTGTTGCCCCTGTGTAAGTTCTTCGAAGCATTTAGGGCTTGCTGAACAAAGGGCCACAAATTGGAGGACTGGAAACGAAAACGTCCACCACATGAGGCGATGCTTCCTCTTTCTCGGCTGCTTGAGGCGTTTATGGAGGACAAAACCTGGCAAGAAACGAATGGTGCCGGGGGTTTTAGGCGAACTCAAATTCTCTCCAATAAACGAGGCTCTTGTGTGGAAACCCTAGACATGAGTCCATCTTTCAATCATCAACCTTGTAAGAGTAGCTTCAACATTCCAATGTACTCACGTACATTACAGAAACTCTGCATACCAAAAATAAGAATCTGCACCCCCAAACATAAGCATTAATCTCCCCTCGGCTCCAATTGATATCTTATTTTCCTCATTACTTGAAAGATTAACACTTCACCTTGCTTTAACAAACCGCTTAAACTTTCAGTGTGTAAACTTAAAAACAGCTCACTCTCCAAGTAGCCCTTTCATCCTTCATTGCAATTTGCGACTTGTGCTTCAAACGAAACAAGACCAAAGACACCCTTTGCCTCTTCACAAGGACAACCATTACAGCAGCATTCAAACGCATACGACGATCGAGCAAGCAGACAATCATGTAGGACGTGCCGACCAATTCTTCACTTATTTCCCTTCGCCTTCGTTTCGGTAACCCTAATTTCATGACGTTCGTTCCCCCCATTCCCCGCTCTCCCCGTTCCCGTTGGGGCCGTGGCATTCCCCTCATTGGGAGTGTCGGCGTTTCCAACAGGGCCCATAAAAATAAAAATTTTATTTTTGGTAAATTGTTTTGTGTGTTTTTCAATGCATTACATAAATAATTGATTGAAAAATATTGGTGATGAATTTTTAAAATTTTATTATAAAAACATTTAAGAAACATCAATCTGCACATGTCACTTTGGAAAAATATCTGCATTATCAAGGAAAATTTTTACAGTACAGAGAATTTAACATTAAGGTGTTGCCTTTCCAAGAATTTGTACAACAAATATCTCTAAATTATAATTAGGTTTGGAAAACCAATTGCACCATCATGCTCATAGGTACAAAAGAAGTCAAAATGCATGAATCAATTAATAAAATATAATTATAATTTAAAAATATCTATTTAATAAAATTTGAGAAGGCAACACCTTGACATTAAATTCTCTGTAGTGTAAAATTTTTCCTTGATAATGCAGATTTTTCCTCAAAGTGACATGTGTACATTGATTTTTCTTAAATGTTTCCACAATAAAATTTAAAAGATTCATCACCAATATTTTTCAATCAATTATTATGTAATGCATTGAAAAACATACAAAACAATTTACCAAAAATAAATTTTTGTTTTTTTGAAATTGAAATTTGGTATGTCCATCAAGAAAATTTAAATAATATTAAATAATATTAAATAATATTAAATAATAAATTTAATAGGATAGTTTTAAGAAAAGATTCTTAAAATGGAACTAAACAAGAAAAACTTGAAGGGCTTCAAAGTGGGGTTGCAAGAGTTTTTGGAGGATACTGTACAGTCTTACAACTGCATTTTTGATCCATTCAAAGATTTGTACATAATATAGAACAAGATAGGATTTTTTTGTCTTGCATAATTTTCACTCAATTCTTACCCAATTTCAATGAAGCATACCAAACTTTAGTTTCAAAAATGAAAAATTCCATTTTTGGTGAATTTTTGAAGTCAATTTTTGTGGTTTTACATAATATTTTATTGAAAACAATTGGTGGTGAATTTTTTTAATTTGATTGCATGGATACTTAGGGAACATCCATACACACATCTTTCATATTAAAAAACACCCCCTTAATTAACAAAAATATGATCAATGAAGAGTTCAATGAAAAGTGTCGTATGACCAAACTTTGAAGAAACGGATATCTCTAGATTTTAACTAGATTTTGGCATTTAACCCTCACACTATATCTAATTTTGTACATTTCAATGTGATGGTAAAATTACTTTGCCAAAATCTAGTTAAAATATAAAGATATCTATTTCACAAAGTTTGGGTATATGCCACCTCACATTCAATTCGTAATAGATTATATTATTGTTACTTAAGGTTTTTTTTTTAGTATGAAAGATGTGTGTATGGATGTTCCCTACGTATCCATGCAATCAAACTAAAAAAATTCACCACCAATTGTTTTCAATAAAATATTATGTAAAACAATGAAAATTGACTTCAAAAATTCACCAAAAATGGAATTTTGCTTTTTTGAAACTGAAACTTGGTGTGCTTGATTGGGATTGCATAAGGATGCATTAAAAATTATGTTTACCAAAAAAATACCAATTATAATCCACATTGTAACAAAAAAATTCAGTGGCTCAAAAAGGCAGGTTGTAAGCTTTCAGTACCCGACTGTACAGTTGTGTGGTTTGTGAGTTTGATTGACAACGAGTTCGAAGTCATCCTCTTCGGCAGAGATGGATAGAGGTATTGAATGAGGCACTAATGTACTGACGCGTGTGCAGCATTATGGGCAAGTGGAGAGTTGTCAGCATGACACGTGTCATTCTGGACGCGGAGATAAGGCTGATTTACACTCCCTATAAGAGGGGGCTGGAATTCCGCCCCTCTTCTTCAAACCGACCCTATGAAACGTTGTTTAATGGGCAGTCAGCGTTTGTATAATGGGTACCCACTACTCACTGAATCAGTTATGGATACTGTAAGACGGTTTACGATTTCGTGAATAATACTTTTAACTTCACGTACAAATGGAATACTAGGCAGGTTGCGCTCATTTTGAGGTGAACGTCCAGGTGTCCAAGTAATAATAATTTTTTAAAATGGTAGTTCAACTGCCTCTTAATGCATGATAGAGAATCTTAAATTATCTTTTCAATACAGCATGGAACAGTAGAAGAAAAATTAAGTCCGCTTTTACAACCTTGGGCTAACATATATTAACACATTATGAAATAGAAATTTAGAATACCAAGAGCCCCCATTTGGATTAAAGAATCTATAAGCTTGTTTACAGTGCAATTATAGCGCCGCTTTGTTTAGCAAAATTTGATTATGAGGTGAGAGTTATGGTCTTCCTCTTCATTTCAAGCTCGGGAAGAAGACTGAGCTCACGGAAATTTTCCAATTGTGCTTGTAGAACTGAGAATTGGTGCGCCATTTTGAGCATCACAAGTACCTTGAAGAAGTCTAATAACGTGCATCAACGGTGGCCACTTTGATAGGTCCTACTCCAACATTATGCTGTTTATATAATAGTAGTATAGACAGTGTTAGTAGTAGCAATGCAATTACAACATATTTGCAAATACTAGTAAGGTACATGCCATTGATGCGTCTATTGTGTCTAATTGTTTGCTCGCTTTGTACAAGGTCCAAACATGGAGATTTTTTACTCAGACTTGGAAGAAACATCAGGCGATAGTGAGGCTAGTGACTGCAGCGAGTGGAGACCACCTTGAAGTTGGGGATCCAGTCAAGAGGAATTCTATGAAAAAGACGTTACTGTGAAGGAGGAGACTGATGACGAAGATAATCCAGGCGTGGATTGGACACTTCCAGGAATGGGCGATGCACACTCTGATCAAATTGAAGGAATGCCGCACAAGGACACAGACAATCTTGACGAAGCAAACAATGATACACCTTACCTGCTAGACAGAAGCCGACGAGTTCTGGGTCGACCTTCACAAAATGCATCCATGAGCATGATTGCCAAGCCAACAGCAATGAAAGTAACGGCAGAGGGGAACTGGATTAACCCGATTCACCTCCGAGAAGGGCAAGCACGGCCCAGCGATTGGATTGATCCATTCAGGCACCAGGGAGGAGGCGAAATTGATAACTTACTGGAAGGAAGCTGCAGCTTTGGTGGAGCAGCGAGACCTTCCACAGCAGAAGACAACGGTGCTGGCCGCTGGGAGGCACGAGCGACGACATCGACGGAGGCCTTCCCCAATGAGGACGTGGCGCCGACAGCACCGACGACGACCGGCCAAGACTTTGTCGACAACGCCGATGAAGAATTGTGGAGCTTGGACGCAGTCACGGGCAGGGAGGCATCTCCGACCAGGCAACGACCTTGGGACCCCGAGCCACTTCCGGCTGAGGTAAACCAACTCCCAACCCCGCCCATTAGAGTGCCTGTTTCTAGAAAAACAAAGAAGAACGGAAATTGGACGCAGAGGCAGTTACAAGAAGCTCTGAAAGATGTAGATGATGGAATCCCCCTCAAAACGGCAGCTCGAAGCCATGGTATTCCTATTAGTAGTTTCAGAGGGCATGTCTATGGTACAACTTTAACTAGAAGAAGGGGAAAGAAGGGAGTTCTTAGTGATGAAGAAGAAGGGAAAATCGTGAAGTACCTCCTACAAATGCAAGAACGGGGTTATCCTCTTCACATGGGGGCGCTTAGGGCTAAAGTGCATGATTTTACACAAACAAGAGTTACCCCATTTAAAGATGGAATTCTAGGACGTGGATGGGTTAGAAGTTTTCTACATAGACACCCAGAGCTAAGTTTAAGAAAGGCACAATCACTTGACCAAAATCGAGCGAAAGGACTGAATCCAGAGAATGTTAAAACGTTCTATGAAAACTTGGCTGATCTATACGAGAAACATAGATATGAAGCTTTCCAAATCTGGAATTGTGATGAGTCCGGTGTTCAAGCCGGACGAGATGGGGGTGGATATGTGCTAGCCAGAAGAGGAGCCAAAAATGTTAACATGATTGTACCAGATCAAAGAGAGTGGCTTTCTATGCTAGCATGCGTAAACGCAAATGGAGAGAAACTACCAAATTTTTATATCTTCAAAGGGAAGAAAAAAAAATTTAACTATCTCTGTAGAACAGGGGATAATGAAGCCACAATGACAATGCAAGAAAAGGCGTGGATGACACACTTGTTGTTCAAAGAGTGGGTCAGACACTTTATTAAAAACATGAAGGAGATGTATGGCATTTCTCCGACAAGAAGACATCTTCTAATACTAGACGGGCATACATCCCATGTGACTTTGGAGGTTGTCAAAATAGCAATACTCAGTGGTTTGGATCTACTCACCTTTCCTAGTCATACGTCGCATGCCATGCAGCCACTAGATGTGACTTGCTTTAGTCCTTTTAAAGCTGCCTTCCATTTTTTAGAGACAGGTGGACAACTTCACATGTTGGAGGAACTCCTATAAAAGAAGACCTAGCTGCATGGGTAGCCTTTGCTCTGAGGAAGGCACTAACAAAAGAAAACATCAGAAAAGGTTTTAAAACCACAGGTATTTATCCACTAGATGCAAGGGCTATGGATAGCAAACTTGGACCTAGCCTGACTTTTGTGAGGGACGGCAACAAGAGCACTTCCAGTGCTGCTGAGGACACCAGAACGGATACCACCGAGGGAGGGGAAGATGAAGACCTGCAAGAATGTGACATAGAAGAGATATATGAGGAAGCATGTGCTTCACTACCTCAATGTACACAATATTATGTACAAGTAGATAGTGACGATGACAACACAAATGAAGGTAGTGAAGGTGAAAGTGAAGAAGGCTATGCAAATGAAGTGGACAGGAAACATGTAGAAGACAGGTTTTTCCAACTCCCTAAAATAACCCTGCCAGCAGTGGAAAAAACTCCAGCACATGGTGAACCTTACATTGATTACTCTAAGTCCATATGGATGACTCAAGGAGATTATTTGAAGTCACTTGAGCAGATAGCGGACCGCAAGGAGGAAGCTGCACAAGAGAAGGAGAGGAAGAGGTTAGAAGCCGAGTCAAACAAGATAAGGAGAGCTACTGAAAAGAAAGAAAAGCAGATTGCAAGCTTGGAGAGGAGGGCCTACTTAGATCAAAGAAGCTACACACTGAAGCATGGTTTGCCAAGGCTGTAGCGGCATATGGTGATAAGCTACATGCTTTCATCAAATCAAACACAGCAGTTCCGACATGGAAGGCTCCATACTGCGGGTTCCCTCCTCCTATTTGCAAGGAAAACCAGAAACGAGCAATGGCAAGGAGAGATGCAAGACGAAGGGGAGAGAACTCAAGAAACTTACCCCCACTCTTAGAAGTGCCGAAACCATGGCTACTTGTCCATAGCAATCCTTCTTACTTGCATCAGACTTGGCAACATTGTGGAGGTTTCTGGCCAATGTCATTTGGAGGGGGTGCCATCCCTCCAATGACCAGTCCTTCGAACCTAATTAATCTGCAATCAGGATAGCAGTTTCCATGACTGTTTTTTTGCTAACAAGCTCTGAAGTGCAAGAAAAAAACAAAGTAAGGAGGGAAGGAGTTATACCTGGTCAGAGCCTGCGATGAAGTTGCGGCCGTCCACCATGGAGGCGCACATCATCTTCTCATGTTGCTGCAGAGCACTGTCGACGTCCTCAACCTGCAAGTTCATGTAGCCGGTTAGCAAGAGTACTTCAAGGGAGGCGGTAAGAGCTTCAAATCTGAGAAGTCTGAACTAGGAAGAGCATGTGGACAGACGCACTGTGACAGGGTGTCATTAAATCACGAAGTGGAGATCACAAAGCGGAGATGGCAAGTTGAAAGACCAACAATAGAATTACATCGAATATAGGTGATGATTAGTACACAACAACGTCAGGAGCAATCACAATGACGACTTGAAGACAGAAGCAGGAGGCGTGGATGCTGAGGGCAAATCGAAAGTCACCTGAGAAGTCTGCGAGTTCAGAAGTCATCGACGTTTGCAGCTGCAGGGGAAACACCGATAGGAGCAGGTTGACCACCACAGCACATGAAGTCCACAGAAGCGGTTCGCAAGCTTGGGAAGGGCTTCGGTAGCTTGCAGATAATCACCGCAGGCGGAACGGCAGTAGAGCTTCAGCAAGGGACGATCGAAACGGGAAGTGGACGATGAGGAAGATGACTACTCCAAGGCAGCAGCTTCGCTCTCATCGACTTCCAAGAGCGCAACGGTCACTGATTAACGGAAGACATACCCGCGTCGACATTCATCCAGAAAATTTCAGATCCCAGTTTTGCACGGCGCCAAGTCTGAAGGGGTGCCGGTTTTCAAATTCATACAAGTGGGTCCATTCTAGGGACAGAACAGGGTCCTTCAAGAGAAAGCGTGGGTCCATTTTTGCTTGCAAGTTGTCTTATTTTGCAGTAAGGGTCGGCGCGGTTATAGGCGGCATTTACTTTGCCAGACTATCATGCAACAATTCTGAGGCCCCTCATTCATGTGCAGCATAGGGTCCGTTTTGAAATCCTGTGTATCACTTTCAACACGCGGCAGTGTTTATTTTTGTTCCACGCAAGTCTATTTTCGCATTCTGCAAGTTCGGCTTTTACAACACCTACGATCTCCAATAGGTGCCTACGCCTACTGTCTTTGGATTTTGATTGCTAATTCAGAGATGCTTCGAAAATTATGCGACCACTTTTCCTACATTCCGCAAGTCTCTCTCTTCCTCTGAAAACTCTGGGAAGATTATACCGTGCATCTTTATTCCATGAAAATGACGTAACAGCCCGTAAAGGGACGGTTTATGAACCCACTCCCATACGTGAAGGTCAGATTCAGACATAAATTAAGTCTTTTTTGGAATGTCTGAATGTTTGGAATTTAACAAGTGAAATGTACGAAATTCAATTTTTTTAGGCCCAAAACTGCTTCAAAGTACTCAAACCCAAAGCAAGGCTAGAATCTTCATCTACATTTATTTATTAACCCCTTAAGTTCCTTGATTATGTTCTCCCAAGAAACACTCTAAAACTGCCATTTCTAGTACAAGTATGAAATTTTTGAATTTTTTTTTTTGACATAAATTATGATATAATCTTGTAGTATGCTGACTTGAAAACACATGGTAAAATTTTCAAAAATTTTCACCACAAGGATTGCAAGATATAAGCATTCAAATCCACTAGAATTACTTTTTTGGCCCTACAAAAAATAAGGCAGTTGTACTTCACAAGCTCACTTTTCTATGAAAAAATCTCCAAAGTGCTACTTCTTTGGATTCTTCTTTCTAGACAAGTTGGCTACATGTTTAAAAAATTTCAAATCATTTGGAATTGTAAAACATATAGGAAAAACATAGTAAGTAGAAAGAAGTAGAGAATGATTCAAAATACTAAATTGTTAAGAATTTCATTATGGAATTGAAAAATGTCAATCCCAGTGGTTGTAATATTGTTATAAACAATCTACATCCTATAATTTTATTTTTTTCAAGAAGTATTGAACATTGAGTGAAATAAAAAATTTCAACAAAAAATATTTTATATTCATGCTTAAGAAAATAATAGTAGAAACTAGAAAAAGGTAGAATATGATTTAAAATACTAAATTGTTAAGAATTCAGTAATGGATTAGAAAAATTCCAATCCCAATGGTTTTAATATTATAATAAACATTCTACATCCATTGCTTTTATTTTTTTCCAAAAATATTGAAAATTGAGTAAAATAAAGGACTTCAAAGTTTATTCAAAGTAGAGATTCCAAAAGAGCCCTCAAACTAAAACTCCTCATCATTTTCATTTTGTTAATCAAAATGGAATGATTCAAAACTTTCCATATATAGAGAGAGATACAGACAATCAGTTCACCCCAGATCTGGACATTTTCTTGCAAAACAATTCTCATGACATTTATGCATATCTTCAAGACAATACATAACAAGTCCTGTGGCCTTAGTCCTTGTAGAAGTTATAGCAACTAGGATCGCTATGCCATTCATCATATCTGTACAGACAAGATTTGGTTGGGAAGGAGGGTTGAAACCCGTTCTAGGGTGGTGCTTTACTGCTTTCTGAAAACGCCCAAGGGTTGTTACATGCCCATTCAAGGGCAAGGGAGAGGATGATAACCGGGTGACCAGAGTGGACAGACGGTGAAGGCAAAGCCGGGGGTGGAACAAGGAGGCAGTCGGTACAAGCCCGGGTATGAATCAATGACACAAGGGGAGTAGGCGATGCCGGGTATGAACCAGTGTCGGTATCCTGACCGGGGAGATCCTAGGGGCAAACCCAACCAAGGCAAGCCCTTAAACCCTAAACCCTAAACCCTTAGGCGGGGGGGGGGGGGGAGATTCTGAAGAGAGATGCGCCCGAGGGCAAGGGAGGACAGGGGGAGGGTAACAGTGAGAAGGAAGGAAGGGAATCTAAAGAGCGGGAGGAAGCGGAGAGGAGAGCCGCCGGGACCTACTCTAAGATAAAAAGGCAAAAAGAGGAGGAGGAGGAGGAAGGAAAAAAGGAAAAAGGAGGGGGAAGAGGTAAAAAAAGAGAGAGAAAAAGAATAGAAATGAACTTTTAAATCAATTAAACACAAAACTTTAACATCAATACTTTAAAGAAGAGAGTTTGACTTCTTGATTCATTATCAATCAAGAGTGTAGAAGCTTTGTACCTTTTGTTTATTTATGTATGCAAAGTAAAAGTTGAATAAAAGCAAAATACAATGGTAGCATTTGTTCTAGTTTGTTTTGTATGTAATGTTGAAATATACCTGGCTGTGCGCTCACTGGTCATTCTCTTTATACCAATGGAGAGCTTGACTCAACGAGGGTAGTACTAAAGTTGTATCACTCCTTTTGGATGTATGATGGATTTGTGAGCAATTTTTAAGACCATAAATTGAATTAAATTATTAAAAATGGAATATAGGAATTTTTGATGTCATTCTTGGCATTGCCAAAAAGCTTTCAATGAGTAGAAATGCACCAAAGTTGTTTTGCACTTTGGATTTTTAAGTGTGAAAGTTATGGATTTCCAATTGAATTTTTTTTCTATAAATTTAATTTAATTACAGATGAATTATTCTAAAAATTAAAAATTAAAAGAATACATAGGTAAATCAAGGAAAACAATTGGACCAATGCACAATGCCATACAAGTTGTTTATAAGTCAAACTTTTAAAAATTACAATGATCTTAATTCCTTAAGTTCTTTAACTATGCTTTCCTTGAAAATGCTTAAAAATTGCCATTTTGAGCACAAGTACTAAATTTTGGAAAAAAAACATTTTTTGGGCATGTGTAACCGTAGGATCTTGTAGTATGCTAGTTTGAAAAGCTATGAGAAAAATTTCAATAATTTTCCACCATGTGGATTGGAAGATATTAGCATTTAAATTGGTAGAAATCCTTTTTTGAGCCTTGCAAAAAAAAATCTACACTAAGGCTGCACTTCACAAGGTCACATTAGAATGAGAAAAAAAGTTGAAAATGGTGGTGCTTCTTTGGATTCATTCTTCAAAGCAAGTTGTCTACATGCTTGAAATTTTTCACTTCATTTGGAATTGTACAACATATAGGGAAAAAATAGGAAGTAGAAAAAAATAGAAAATGATTTAAAATACTAAATGCATAACAATTTAGGTATGGAATTGAAAAATGCCAATCCCAATGGTTGCAATGTTGTAATAAACAATCTACATCCTATGAAAATCTAGAAAACCAATTTCAAATTTTTGTTTCTGAAAAAGGTGATTTTTTTTTATTTGCCTAGACTGCCCATTTACAAAAAAACAAAACAAACATATTAGGTCATAACTTTTGACTCATATTTCAAAAATGTCATAAAATTTGGTTCACATGAAAGATATTCCTTGTACACAACTTCTATTAAAGTTTGGGCCCATAACATGCAAATCTCCAGTCACATGTACTTGCCCAAAATTGCTATGTTGCCCAAATCAACAGGCTGGTCCTTTAGGGGTTAAATTAAAAAAAGATAATAACAAAAAAATCTTTGTATTTAAGAAGAAGAAGAAAAAATTCAATTCAATTCATAAATCAATTTAATATTCTCTAAATAATTAAATAAATTTTTAATTATGATTTAAAAATATGAAAATTAAATATTCTAAATAGTGTTCAATGCACTATAAATATTTCAATTTAATGGTAAATGTTCTTATTTTATTATTCAAAAAATAAATAAATTATTAGGATATTTGTAAATTAACCTACAGTTTTGTACATGAAGGCTGCACATACTTATTGCTTTCTACCTCAACATGTATAAATTTTTTATTAACATTATTTTTAGTAGGTACAAGAAAAAGAACAAAGTTTTCAGTTGAGCGGATGCTTTTGAATGCGGTTAAATATAAATTTGTTGCTCATTATAGAATGCCCAAGTCTACCTTCAATGCATTTATGTCCACCACTATTTATTTGTGATTGATATGCCATAGGTCACCATTCAAAGAAAAGTGAACTATTTGCAACAAACTTATGATGAATATCATCGAGCGCATGCTCTCTTTCTTGTTGGTGCCTAATGTGAGTAGAGTGGTGGTATCTAAAGCACAGATTGAACTCATTGACAAAACAACCTTTCACAACTGTATCATGAGACACGAGAAAAGAAGACTATTTATTCTTGCACAGTAAATACAACATATTTATTAGCAATTGTTCAGTGATTGAAGATAGGAATTGAACTTTGTTTTCTAAAGATTCTTTTGTTGTGTATGTACATGTTTTTATTAGAAACAACTAAATGTCAATTGCTAACTACATGTGCAAAAAATACATTTGCTCCTATAAGGTAGTATTAGTAGAGAAACTTAAATGTGGTGATAAGATCCATGAATCACCTTTTGAAAAGCTCTTTTGATGTGTGTTGCATGTGAAGCAATTTATTTTTTATTGACATCATCTATTTGTGGTACGTCCAATTATAACAATTAATTGTGTATATTTAATGTTCTACTACTCAAAATTCCACATTGTTTATAAACAAGCAATACAAAATATGGGTGACTTTAACACAATAGCATTAGCTCACTTTTTGTATAAGGTCTCATTCAAAATTTATGACAATCATTAGAGATGGTAGCTTTCGTTGATGCAAGGCTTCATTCCTTTTGCTTTAAAGCAAATAACTAGAGTATTAATTACACAGCTATACCTTATAAAACTATAAATTTTTTTGAAACACCATTTTTCATCAAGAAAAAATGGGGTATCATTCTAGAACCAAGTAGATAAACACTCGTCATTAGGATTTGAATGAGGTGATGGAGATTGGTTGGTGACTATAGCTTGCTTGAAGCTCATTGAAAGAATACAAGGCTTTTGTGATATTTGAATATTTGCTATCATTAGGGTGCAACAGATCTACGACTCTTTTTTTGTTACAAATATTAATTGAGGATAATTTTTGTTTGGAAGCTTGAAGAGGATTGTCAGTGGGAGAATCTAGCTGCTTTTGTGGGAACTTCAACCCTTTTCTTCTTTGCTTTCTTTTGAATGCTCTTGCAATTTAGCCTTGGATTTGGATTTCAAGAGGTGTAAAGGGATGATTTCAAGCGGCATTGACATGATTTTCTTGCGGTTCAGTCCCAAGAGTTTTTTTCTTTGTGAACATCAATTAGTTTTGTTGAAAATGTAATTAAAAAATTAGTGTGCTTTTTTCCACTTCTAGGTCGAATGTTGTCCTATTCCATTTTATACTATCATATATCTTGTGACATAATTGAAATCCTATCAATAGAGAGCTATTTTAGCGAAGGATTTCTCCACAACAATACATGACCTACAGCTAATGAACGCATGTGACTCAAAAAAAATCAAATTGCAACTAGTTTCATGCAACAACCTCTACAAATTGTAATTCTACAATTTATGTGACTATTGTTCCTCAAGTTCTAGAGGTATAAATCAGCATAAGTTTCTACTTGTTCAGGAAGAATTGGATGAAAATGAAATCATGAAGTACAGATCTTATATTTCAATTTTAAACTTTGAAAAATCAAATCTATTCTTGAAATTTTAAGACTGTTGGATTTTTTTAGCTGTCACAATGTGGAGAAGATGCGTGCCCTTCAACATAAATTTATATGCAACCTATATGCCAGACTCTTAGTGGTGAGCAAATTTAAATTGGTGATTTTGAGACCGTATGTAACTCCTTTCTATGATCTTTTTCTTGATAGTGAAAATCCTCGGCATTTTGTTCAAAATTCTTTGTTTTGATACAATAGTTCTATCACTTCTATGTATTAGGACTATCATTGGGTCTATTTTTTCCTCTCATTTTGTGAACATTTGTGCTTGTTCATTCCATTGCTTTAGCCTAATCCTATTGAACAAGAAACTGTGGACCTCTTGTTATTTGATTAAAGGCTTGAGGATTGGTGAAGTTACTTAGACTTTTCATTTTACAATATGCTTTAAAATGTCAAAAATAATTTCAAAAAAACTATCAATAATTTTTCCTTTAATAAATTTACAAAATACTATTTTTTTACTCATGTAGTTTTCTAAGTGAACTCTTGGGAACAAATGTGTATTCAAGTGGGGTCATAAAATTATTATCCACCATGTATTGTCATCATCTCTACCTATTTGTCTCCAAATCATAACATTCAATCATTAACATGCATTGTCACTACAATGGCTCTATAGTAGATGGTCTTAAATATTTTAAACCCAACAATACTTCACTAGTAGCTAAGTGGACATGTGGAGGCCCAATGTGATGAATTTTCACATATTGTTTGTCATTCCAATCATCCACCAAGAAACATTTCTATGTAATCGTACATCAACATTGTCATCTTTAGTATGTTGTCTACCAAAACTCCTTTTGAGTATCTTGACTAATAGTAATTTTACTATCCAAATTAAGCACACATTTGTTGCTTGTCAAGCATCGCCAAGGTAGCCACAACCACACCCAAGGCATTTGTGTCGGGAGGCACCCTCTGGATTCAATGTAGAGACTCAAGACATCCTTGCTTCCCTCTAATTTGAATGTATATGGGATGACATGGTTTAATCAATGTGAAAATGTAGATAAAATTAGGATGACAATTGGGTGGTATTCACACTAGCTTTGAGACAATTATGAGTCCAAAAGTTGGTCTTTCCTTAGGTCACAACATGGATTGCAGAGCATAAAACATGTGTTGATTTTGGTTTGTTGATTAATAAATGCCTCCAAGTCTCGGGTCTAAATTATATGCACGTTTAGCAGTTAACTAGGATTCTACTCTCTAACCTCAAAACAATCAATAAAAAAATCGTATAGGCTTCGGGTAGTTTTTGATGTGAACATGGCTACCGTACGTGAAGGTCTGATCCGGCAGTCAAGTGCCGGATCTGACATTTCCACGTCAGATTCTCAGGCGTCCACGTCACTTCAGACCATTCACACGATGACACGTGTCATTTTTTTTCAAAAATGACTTAATTTCTGCCGAATCTGACCTTCACGTAGGGTACTCCAAGTGTTGAGGGCACATGTGTCAACAGGACTCATTTTCCAAATTCCTAATGATTCAGATGCTAACAACCGTCGTCTTAACAACACAGTATGACCTGTTTTCACTTCACTAGGGTCATAGGTCAATGCTGTTGACATCACATCCTCCGAAAGCCCCCTAAAATCATCCTCACAAACGCAACCTTAACAATAGTCATGCTCAAATTCGTCAAAGCCGATCAGTGATTAAAAAAAACCCAGAGTAATCCTCCACATTCGTGTGCAAGTCTGTATTATTATCTCCCAACCTGGACCGTGGACCCTCCTCATATCGTTATCAAAGGCAAACAACCGTGTTTCCTATTCATCTGCAGGCTTGGATTCCCAAATTTCTGTGAAAAATCAGTGGACGGACATCAAAGGGACGAACACCGGATGAATGCCATAACGAACGCCTCAAAGGGCTTCCGTCAGGCACAACAAGTAGCCCTCGTGAAGGTGATGCTGACTAACATTCGTCGCACCGTGGAGTTCAGGGAGGGCGAATCGCATCTGAACTGACGAGTAACCGGAAGACAAACCCTGCGGTGCAAGAATGACGAAGTGTTGACTCTGTTCGACCACCTTCTCTATTCTTCGAGCCTCGATCTACGGGCTCGTCATTAATTGGAAGAGGGATCCACTTGACGATTGGCTTACCTGAGTTTGAAACTAGCGATACGCTGGCCAATACCGAAGGGCACCCCTTCGCTCTGGTTTGAAATGCCAGCAATCTCCGTTTCATTTCCCCAGCAGTAACCTAACCGAATGACCCAGCACACTCACTGACGGCATTGAGCAATCCCTTGGCCAAGCAGGCAGAGTAGGCACAGATCGAATGAATCGAAAGAGTGAAAGTCATGGAAAAAAAGAATATAAAAATGAAAAGAAAAAGGAAAGGCTCAATATCTTCAGATATCCTACAGGCATTCAAGCCTCCAATGTCACTACGCTCTGGAAAAAATGCCTACATGCAACAGCCCTGCGGAACGTCCAGGCCAACTTCAGTCCCCCGGAAGGAACCCAGACGCCCTCAAAGAGCAGTGCGTTCTACGCCAGAAACGACTGCAGCTGCAAGGCCCTGCAGCTAATCTCCAACCTGCCTGCCTCGGCCACGATGCCGCGAACCTGAGCCGAGCGACAGACCCAAACCCGTGTCCACGGGAGACTCGGGACTTGCCAGCGGCGGCCCTGGAAATGCTCCAGCTTCATACGCTCGCTGACCGCCCAGCGGACCGGGACGCCCGCGCACACCTGCCATCCCACCGCGAGACGGGGAAGACTGAGCCTGAGTGTGGGCCTGATGCAACGCGGACGCGCCGCTCGCCACCGCAGGTCGCACGGGGCTGGAAGGACCCAAACGGAGCACCGGTCTCGACAGATCGAGTCCGACAGATTCGTGGCTCGCACCCGCTGCCTGACCGTGGCTGTCGGGAACCCGCCTCGCTTGCGGCCCGAGCATCCAAGCCGGTGTCGGACCACGCTGGTCCTGCTCCGAAATGCTCCTCCTGGGCGGGACGTCCGAAGACTGCGACCGCCCGACCGCACCTCCCCTTCCCAGGATTCGGCCTGCTGCCTGTCCTGGAGAAGAGCTTCTCAACGGAGGGCCCCCAACACCCGAAGACTTCGGCCTGCCCGACTCCATAAACGACAGATCTGCCGTCAAGTCCAGATCCTCGTTCACCGAAGCCAACGGCCCAGCGCCTGCTGCAGCGGGAGGCCACCGCACTGGGGACACACCCTCGGAAGCCCCAGCCGACAGTAAGTCCGCAGCCGAAGAACCGGCCAGCCTCGTCATCAGGTGCGATGCCAGACTCGAATCCTCGTCGAGGATGCCGACCCCGGAACCCGGTCCGCTGGACTTCGACGCGACAAAACTCGCCTCCTCCAACGAGCCTCGCTCCGACGCGTTCGGACCCTTCGTCCAATCTCGCGCGATCTTCAACCTCCTCACCGGACCGGCCACAGGAGACTCCGATGCAAATCGGCTGCCCGCGGACATCCCCACGATGGTCACGTCGTCGTCGCTGGACCCGTTCAGATCGATTCCTCTCACAATGCGGTCGTGATTTCCGCCGCTGCCGCCCTTCAACTCACGACCTGCAGGTGAAGGGGGACCGCCTGCATGGCCTGAAACCGCTCGACGAACAGACCCCGGGCCAGAATTCGGCGCTGGCCCAGACGGTGAACTCTTCACCGAAGACCTCTCCTGCAGCCTCTGGGCTGCTGCTGCTGCTCCTGCTGCGGAAACACCAGATGCTCCGACCTTCTTGGCATTCCTGGAAACCTCGGCAACGGAAACTGCGGGGTCGGCCTGCCGGTTCAAGTCCAATCTGCCGGAACCGGGCGGCGACGCGGCCACTGCGGGACTCGCGACACTCTTCTTCGGACGCTTCACCACGACTTTCCCAGAGAGCGACGGATTACGACGCGACGCTGCTTCCGGATCTCTCTCCTGCCCGTTCGCACCTCCCTCTCGAGTCCGAGGGACGTCCGAATCCTCTCCGTTCTCCACCGGCTCGCCGGCTGTGGAACCGGCATGCCCCTTCTTCACGTCCGCCTTGGACGTCTTCGCCAACTTCGCCTTCGGCGGTTTGCTCGGGTCGGGGGCCGGACGCTTCTTCCCCGCCACTCTTCCTTTCGAAGGAATGTGCAGACCCAGCACGCCCGTGCCGGACCCACCCGCGGCAGCCCAATCGCGAGTGCCCCCATCCCAACCGATCCTCGCGGCAAACCTGACATGTCCAAAACAAAACACGGGTCAACACACAACCGCGTCACATTGAAGAAAACAATGCCACCACTTCGGCCTGCAGAAAAAACACCATCCACGACCCCGGCAAACCGTGAAACCGCATTCGGTTGCCCTCACAACAGGCCCAAGCCCGCTCTACAATCTCAAATTCGAATGCCGACTCTGAAGGACACCCCACCACCGCGAAACAAGGAACCTGCACGAGGGGAGAGGATGCAGCACCTGAACCGATTCTCCACCAGCAGTTCCGCCAGCTTGCGTACGGCTTCCGAAAGGACACGGGCCGGAGGCGAGGAACCGGAACCCAAACCCAACCAGTCCTCCATGCCCATTGCGGCCGGGGCCCTGTGTGCAGGCAAAACTCTCTCGCCGTCCGGCGCACTCGGCTCGCCGTACTCGGCAGATCCCACCAGGAACTGCGTCACGCTGAAGCCCTCGCTCTCGGACCCAACCAGCGGATCCTTCGACGCGGACTCCTTCGCATGCGCCTTCGATGCGCCTGGCTTGGACGCACCTCTTCTCTCCCCTTCGGCCTGAGCTAAAGCAGCCGACACTTTACCAGGGGACAACTTCCCGGACACCACCTTGCTCGACGCGACATGGGACTTCACCAGACTTCGCAGGGCCACGAAACCGCGACCACCTGGCGCGTGCGTCCCACCGGAAGAGCCTGACAAGTCGGGATCCTGACGGACACCCACCTTCCCCGCGCTCTTCACTGCGGCCAACACGGCCACAAAGTGACGCTGCAGAAGGAGCTCCTGATCGGGCAGCTGCAACACTGCATCCAGGAGACGCTTCGTATGCTCCTGAAACGGAACACGCACACACAATCACAAACGACCCACGCTGGAACGACCAAAACCCAAAACGCCAGAACTCCACACCATCAATCACACCCCACAACACCAACACCTCGGCGGAACGCGTACCTCGGTCACCTTCAGCTGAGCATTCGTCGCAGCACTCAGGGCACTCTTCTCGCTCGTCGGATCACCACTCGCGGCGGCCGCATTTTGAGCCAGAAGCTGACGAAACCTCTCCCTGCAGTGAATGGGATGACGGTAGCGACCTCGGTACACACCACCGTCAGGGACCCCGGCCAAAGCATCGCTCGCCAGCTGCCAGTTGCCGCCGTACTCGTGCACCACGGCGCAAAGCACCGCATCCTCCCCGTGCGTCCACGCGGACGCGGCGGGAAGATGGTCCAGGAACCTCACACTATCCTTCTTCCGCTCCTTCTCCAGCATCACCAGAGGGCCCTTCTTCGCCGGCAATCCCAAGATGATCAGTTTCCCTCCCTTTTCCTTCCCGATGCTCGGACCAACTCCTCCGTGACCAACAGAGCTCGCCTCCCCACCAGCCGACGATTTCGGGTCGCTGGAAATCCCGAAAATGGTCCTGAAAAGACTGGCCTCCAACGTCCTCGCCCTCCCTTTGCCCTGCAAACAACACGTCCCAACCAGGCCCCAACACATCAGACGCGCACCAACAAAGCGGCAGCAAAAGCAACACCACGCTCTATGCATCCAGTCCGCGGACATTACTAACGTCCTAAGCGGCCACGTTTGCAACTCCCCGCACTTCCCATCATCTGGCTCATGAAGCGACGACACTATACATCCCGGGGGTCTACTCCCAAACTCTCATCGTCCCAAACGGCACTGTTTGCGCCGGGAAGGTCACGACGGACACCGACCCCTGTCGCTCTTACCAAGTGATCCTTCTTCAACTTCTTCGAATGCTTCTCCGCCGACAGCTCTTCCTCCAGTAACCTCGGGGCCTTGCGCTTTCTTTGAGACGGGCTCCGATGCGGGAGGCCCAGCAGCTCCGACTGCACGTCACGGTAAGAAGGGTCGCCGACCCGGTCCAGCTGATAATCCTCTCCCACATTCTCCTCTTCCGTATCCGACATCAGCGAACCTTCCGTCAAAGATTTGAACTTGGCCTTCTTCAACTTCTTCTTTCCTCTCGACTTCGGACCGAAGTTCTCCGCGCCTCTCACCGTCGCAGCAGCTGCCGCTAAAGCCCTGACCCACGAAAACCACAAACGCCATCGTCAAAAATTCGGCTTCTCGTACCACACACGGGCTGCTGAACCCAACCCACGGAAAACGGAACGACACAACATCCCTCGTGACCGGTCTCTAACAAGGACAACCATCTACGACCAGCGCCCGAATAGGGGTCGAATGGCAGAACCAACGCCTACGATCTCCAGGATGCACCACGCCAGCCAACTTCCACGTCGGCTCAGGTTCACGTCCCAGCAGAAAATGGCAGGCATTGCCCAACAAGAGAGCGATCCAACACGGCACAAGTGGCACGGAAGAAAGACAACGGGACCCTCACCTGTCAGCATCACGCATTTCGGCCTCCATGGCTTCCCATTCCAGCTGCTTCTGTTCCTGCTCAGGACCGAGTGCGTCAGAAACATCAACCCACATCCATTTCCAAAGCTCTCCAACGCCTCCAAAACAACACACAAACCCATCCGACCCACCGCCCAAACCGAACTGCGACATATCCATCGCCTGACAGAACCAGAAACGACCAAAGAGCGCTCCAAGCCGCAACGGAAACGCAGCTCGGCCACTTCGAACCATACCACCCTTCCCATCCAAGCGTCCACCGTGGACCAGCACAAGTCACAAACAAAGGAAACCTCCAAAAACGGAACTCAAAAGATCTTAAGAACGTCGACACGTCGGACTCCAGAAGGAATGTGCCCACCTGCTGCTGAGCGAGAATGTCCACTTGCTGCCGATAAGCCTCGTCGGCGAATGCTGTGTCCCAAGCTGCAAGACATTCGCCACACTCGGTCATTTCATCCGCACAGACTGCTGCTCGACTCAAACACTGCCAAAGACTGCCAGACCCCCTACTGTTTCCGGAGACGACCAACACAACTCCCACAACGCTCATGCACGGATCCACCTTCACAGTGGCCCCACCAGAAACAGACCATCCGATGATATAGAAGAAACAGACCCCGGCCATGCAAACGGACCATGCACTACAAAATTCACAAGAAACTCGACGCTCTAAACAAAATTCCTGCACTCTCAAACCACCCATACTCCGCCCACTGGAGGCCACATCCACTGGCTCCGCATCGAGACAACAACCCACACCCAAAAGGAAATGGTCAACACGTACTCTCGTAAAACAAAGGCTCATTATCCTCGTCGATCTCGGCTTCCTGTTCCTCTTTCAGCTTCTCCAGCTGATCCAACTCCCACTCCTTCTCCTCGAATGCAACCTGCGATCCAAACCAGCGCGCGCACGCACACCAAGAGTTCAAAAAATGGCGACAGACATAACAACCATCACTCCGGCATCCGACGGAAATGACGCCACAGGCCGACTCCAACTCAGTCCGGCACCAGCGGGATGAAATCCCATACCCAAACGCCACACCCTCACCACAACCACCGCTCACAATCGGATATCGCTCCACGAGACATCCCTTCCACGTACCACCATCACCATACACGGTGGGTCGTTCCCAAGGATCATCGGAAAACAGGACTCCCACGATGCTTCAAATCAACTCGTCCCGCTCCAGGACATTCAAAACCACTCACACTCGACAAACACGCAATCAACACGATGCGTTCATTAAAGGACAGACCGGACCACAAACCCCCGTCAACGAAACAGACACTCGCACACACCAGCCCAAGGCACTGCCCACATTCTTTGTCCACACCACGAAAACCGTGCACCCAGTGGACGTCCCCAAAGTACCTGTGCTACGACGGCCAAGTTGTCCACTCGCGGATCCCACACTTCCAGAAAACGCATCGCGTAACGCTCCACCGGACGCAGCTGGTCTTCGAAGGACACGCTCCCACGCCCGGAGGCCGCGGCGGCGGCGGCCATCTGACGCACGTCCGCTAGCATGTCCATCTCTTCGTCGGCGTCCGTGGGAAGCAGGGAAGACTCGCCGAACGGAAGCTCCTCCGTTCCCACCAACGCCACGCCATCCTCCGAGACCCGGTCCCCGCCGACAGGAACACCCACCAACGCCACGTCGCTCGCAGGGCGGACGCTCCTCCCGTTCTCGTCCAAGTCGTCCGCGAGATCTTCGTCGTCCAAATTACCGGCGAACAACTCTTCCGTGAACTCTTGGTTTTCCGCCGCCTCTTCCTGCTCCACTCGTTTCATGGCCATGTAGTCCGCCTCGTCTTCCGCGTTCTTCAAGGCCGCTTCCACTTCGGCACTCGAAAGCTCCTTGGCTTCGAACGCCTTCGCGCTCGCTTCATCCGGACTTCCCGCGCCAGAAGAGGCCGAGCCGGCTAAACGGCCCGGGCGGGAGATCTTGTCCGACGATCCACCCACTTTCACCCCCTTCAGACCGGAAAACAGCTCCATCGGGTCCAACTTCTTGAAAAAATCCGTGTTGTAACTCCCGCTCTGGATCACCAAATCGTCCAGGATCCGCTTCTGGTTCGCCTTCTTCAGAATGTTCTCCTCGATCGTGCTCTCGCTGATCAGCCGGTAGATGTGAACCTCACGAGTCTGACCGATGCGATGGCAACGGTCCTGGGCTTGCAAGTCCATCGCCGGATTCCAATCGCTGTCGTAGAAAATCACGGTGTCCGCGCCCACCAAATTGATGCCCACGCCGCCACTTCGCGTCGACAAAATGAACAGAAAGATCTTAGGATTCGTGTTGAACCGCTGCATCAAAATCTGACGCTGCTCGGGCTTCGTCGAACCGTCCAGACGCATGTACGTGTACCCGTACAAGTTGATGAAAGACTCCAGCACGTCCAACATCTTCGTCATCTGAGTGAAAATCAACGCACGGTGACCCTCCGATTTCAGGCGACGCAGAAGCAACGCCAGCTCCTGCAATTTACCGCAGTCGAACTGAAGCAGACGACGGTCCGGGAAAAAAAGCTGACGGCGCACCACCACGGGACGCAGAGGGACCAGCAGCCGGCTCGCTTCCTGCAGCGCGTCCTCCGACACCGAGCCACTCAGAACGGGACCGCCGGCGATCGCGTGGCTGCACCAAGCCACCGGAACGGGAGCCCGAGCCGCAGGAATCGCGAACATGAACGCCGTCACCAAATCCAGCACGCGCTCGCAACGAGTCGTCGGAAGCTGCACCATATCCGACAAGATGCTCGAAAACTCCAAGTACCGACTCGGATGGCCTTCCACCCGGTGCACGTCGGACACGGGATGCAACACCTCCACCCTCCTCAAAACGTCAGAGCCGTACACCGGCTGACGACCGCAACGCAACTCGTTCACCGCCCACAACGCCAGAACACGCTCCCTCCTCCGCCTCTCCCTCTCGTCCCGAAGGGCCCACTGAATCTCATCGATCACGCTGCGGACCTCCCGGCTGGCCTTCTGCCGAGACTCCTGCGCCTTCCAACTGTCCTCGCCCGTGCTCGCCAGCTCCACGATCAACGGACCCGGCGTCTTCATCTTCGACACCTCCTCCGCCTCCCACCTGCTCATCGTGCCGTCCAGACCACCGAACCGAAGGTTCAGCGCTTCCAGGCCCACGGCGTCCAACGGGCCCCTGCACAGGGCCGAGCACGCGGACGAGCTCAGCTGGAACTCGAGGCCCGGCATGTCGAACGACGACACGATCGGACGGCCCTCGAACAAGTCCGGATGGTTGCACACTTTGCGCAGCTGCATCAGCACGTTGATCAGGCCCAGAAAATTGCCGCTCGAAAGAGTCGCCTGCGTGTCCGAGCTCGCCATGAAATCCTCGTACAGGTTGCGCTGACGCTTCGAAAGACGGCACCGGATCACGTGCTCGAATTTCCCGGGAAGCTGCTTCTCCACGTCCTTCTTCAAACGACGCAGCAGAAACGGACGCAGCACGTTGTGCAAACGATCCACCAGCTCCTTGTTCACCTGAAAAACACGACAGTCAAACACCGCTCTCACCCGCATCCACCAGCGACAGACATACCACGCTACATCCTAAACCCCCGAACCCGACGCACTCCACCTCCGTGACCCACATCCCAGGGATACCCACGAGCTCAAACAAGACAAACGCACCTGGTCCTGGCCCTCCACCATCCCACTGATCGGGTTCGAGAACCAGTCGCGAAACTCCTGGTGCGACTGGAACACGTGAGGCATCAGGAAATGCATCAGAGACCACAGCTCCATCAAATCGTTCTGCAGCGGAGTCCCCGTCAGAAGAATACGCCGCTTCGAATTGAAGTTCAGCAGAGTCTGCCATCTCTGAGACTTCCAATTCTTGATCAGGTGCGCTTCGTCCAGGATCAAATACTTCCACTTCTTACGCTTGAAGGCTTTCGCATCCTGGATCACCAACCGGTACGTCGTGATGCAAACGTGAAACGAGTTGCCGCGAGACCAACCCTGACGCTTCACTTTGCGCTCCTTCGCGCTACCGAAGTACGTCAGGATCTTGAACGCAGGGCACCACTTCATGAACTCCGTCTCCCAGTTCAGCATCACGCTCGTAGGCACCACGATCAGATGCGGGCCCCAGATGCCCTTCTCGCAAGCCAGGTGAGCCAACAACGCGATCGTCATGATCGTCTTACCCAGACCCATTTCGTCCGCCAGAATGCCGTTCAGACGCTTCTCGTACATCGTCACCAGCCAATCCAGACCAATGTGCTGGTACTCACGCAAAGAATGCTTCAACAGAAACGGAAGCTTGGTCTTCACCTTCGTCGTAGAGAACGTGTACCCAGTGGGTTGCGCCGATTGAGCAGCTGCGGCAAAATCAGCCAGACGGTCTTCGCTCTTCTTCTCCTCGACCACTAAAGCAGACGACGCCTCGACGACACCCACGGCCTCCGCATCCGCACTCTCACCTCCGACGCGGGGGGGCAAGCCGGCTCCCGCAACGGCCTCCACCGAACCTCCAGCGACCGCATTCTCCGACTCCACTGCCACACCTCCGTTCGCTACCACACCGTCGGATCTCCCGCGCTCCGACGGATGCATCAGACGCACGCCGCCGACGTCCCCGGCGACAGACACAGGGAGGGCAGCCGGGGACACCTTGGCACCGCGGGCTTCGCTCTCCTCCGCTTCTCCCGGCTTCGCAACCATCCTCGCCTCGGATTCCCCGCCGGCCTCCCGGACTCGCATGCCTTCATCGGACGACCTCAGCAGGATACGATCGCCACGACGTCTGGCGGCCTCACTCACCTTCGCCACAGCTGCCGCGGTCTCCGCATCCACCTGGTCCCACACTCCCAGTAACAAACCTGTGGATGATACCGAGTCCTTCGAACTCGCTGCTCCCGATAACCCGTTTCTCCTCAGGTGATGGGCCGAAGAATGCGACACCCTTCCATCGACGTCCATCTACCACATCCCAACACACCAGGAAACCACGCAACATCAACAGACAGCAACAAACGCACCAACGTCAACGAGGACCCGCAACGACACAATTCACCGCCCTCACTGCAACGTCAAACAACTCCCCACTTCTCTCATCAAACCCAACACGCGACCCGGCTCCCTCGCACATAGCGACTCACTAGCGTCCAGAGACCACACCTTCCCAGACGCTACCACGGCGGGGCTCGACAACTTCGCCTCCACGACCTCTTCCTTCACCTCCGCCGTGTCTATCACTCCGCTCGACAACGCGACCCGGTGATCCCGCCCACTCGTGCTCGGTTCCCCCATCCTCTCTCTCACGTCCGAAGAGTACCGCGCATCCTCATCCACGTCATCTTCGTCTTCAGCGCTACTACTCCCACTCGTGCCAGCTTCACTCGTTCGATCTCGACGATCCTCCGAAAAATCGTCACTCTCTTCTCCACCGTCGTCCATATCCTGACTCAAAACAAAACACGGCTTCAGCACCCAGACGGAACCAACGACACCCGCAAACCAACCAGACGCCCACATTCCACATCCACACTCTCCAACCGGCCGAACCCTTCAGCCTCGCAAATCAAAATGTTCCCCGACCACACGAAAATACCAAACCCCCAAGGCACACGCCCGACCCGACAGCAGGACGCAGGACGAAGACTGGACCTCGCTCCCACCCACGCAAACACTCGCTCATCACGTCGACATTCCTTCCTCCCACACCAAGAGCTCCAACCAATCCCCTGCCCAAAGGGAGAAATTAAAATGCACCACAGACAACGGTCAAGATCACTTACAGATCGGTACTGCGCCAACAGCTCTTCCAACGGCATCTCGCTCTCCGACTTCAGCGCATCGACCTACAACCACCACCAACGCACAAACATGCATCACATGACGCAACTCAGCGGATTCCGAATCGGTAACCCACTCACCAACCTCCTACGGCGTGCCTCAACCATCATCACCCAACACTCACCACCCCTTGCATGCATATACATCACACAGCGACACCAACGGAACCCCATTCCACCTACACAAACAAAACTCGCAAAAGGCCACCAGACACCACCACCACACCCAACATCACTCACCTCGTTCGCGTCTCCGTCGCCCTCTTCCTTCGCAAGTCGTTCCTCTTCTTCCAGCGTTCTCTCATCGTCAGCCTGAGACAACGACGAACAAACCGTCAGACACCAATTTCGACTTCACAAGCGTCGTCCCACCGCACTGCAAATACCCCTACCCTACGGGTCCGACCATCCGTCCGACGCGCAGCCGCGGCTCACGGACAAAATGGACTTCCAACGAAGCGAACAAACCACGTATGCGCACCCGGAAAGACTGACACGCAGATTCGCCAAATTAAAAAAAAAAACATAACACGACGACATATCCCGCCATGACACACGCTAATCACTCCCAAGTAGTGCACACAACCCAAGACTCCGCACACATGTCTACGCACGAGGCAGTGCACACGCCCTGATTCATTCGGGACAAAGCCAACGCCAGAACCACACAGTACCTCGTCGCTCCCGTCGGCTAAAGCGCCGGGGACGTAGTCCGCGTCATCCTGCACAACACAGGCCTCAACCCAATCAATCGACGTTCAAAGCCTTCCCAGGGGTCACGCGTTCACTCAAACGCCCAACAAGAGACCTGATCTCCATCGAAAGACCTCCAATCGCTCACACACTCACCCGAACATTCTCGTCGTCCAACGTACCAGTGCGACCAGATCCCTCGTGAACCGATACCTCAATCAATGGAAGCTCGCAAATCACTTCTGCACTTCATCGGCAGCACGCGGAAAGACATACCTGCAACGCAACGCCGCGCTCGTCCCAAGACTTCGGAGGACTGACATGGCTCCGTTCCTCCAATTTCACCTCCCTCCAAGACCGACCCACGCCTCCGAAATTCCGATGGCTCAGCTCCACCACCAGCTTCGTCGACTCTCCGCCAGACTCCACCGCTCCAACACCATAGGAACCCCGCGACACACCCATACCACCTTCTCCGACCTCACCTTCGTCCACCCGACTCACGGATGCCTCGGACCTCGACAATGCACCTGCTGACACGCCAACGCCCACTCCAGACGTCCCTTCCTTCGCGCCCGCAATCGGACTCGAAGAACCCACATCCACCACATGTCCACCACGGTCGGAACCCAAACGACCCTCCACGGAAACGGTCCCTCCGACCGCCCTGGCGTCGGGGAGATCAGACCCTTCCGAGGTCGACGCTGGATGCTTCTTCGACTCGTCGCTCACTGGGACGTCCGCAGACACTGGACCACCCGCGCCCTCCGAAGACTCCTCGCCACCACCGCTACCCTCATCTCCGCTCTCCTCCTCCGATGACTCGTCCTCGGACTCGCTCACGGAATCACCTGAGAAACCGCGAGACACAATCCAATCGGGCTCAGACTACTAACCGATTCCTCGCCTCCCAGTCAGAGCCCGAAAACCGCCCAAGAATCTCTCCCGTCCCACTCCACCCAAGCCACACATCAATCCCCCAAAATGCCTCCTAACTCACGTTATTGGACGACCTGCCAAACCGATACACAGGTCCGCGACAGCGCGACAACTGGCCGGACCTTGCCCATGGCAGGCTTTCGACAAAGGCGGACCCCAAAACGAGCACCAAATACGAAGAAACCCTACCCATCAAATCCACAAGCACACGTCCAAGAAGCTCAGCTTCGGACACCCCATGGAACTAGGCGAAAAAGACTCAAAACAACACCAACCTCTCATCAGTTTGTACGCATTCAGAAGATCTTCCAGCGGAAGCTCACTCTCCCGTTGCAACGCACTAAGCTCCTCTTTCCTTTCATCTTCCGTGATCAAAGCTTCGTCCGCTTCTAACGTGGCTTCGTCATCCTCCTGCGGACGACAACGTTAGCGAGCGTCACAAGCACAGGGTCTGGCACAACATGGAAACCTCTCTCCATCCATCCACGCTTCCAACGGAGTCACCGAAACTCAAAGGCATCCGTGCAAACAATCCCAACACGGAAATCACCCGTTTCAGCACCAACCTCGACCGCCTGCTTAATCATTTCCTCCGCCACATTGAAACACAACAATTCGCATGGCTTACCAGCTCCTCTCCGTCCTCGACCATGAAATCCGCATCCGCACCGCCCTCGATCTCCATCCCAACAGACCCCTCCAAATCGCCGCCAACGGCGACAGGCTCCGACGCAACTCCTCCATCGCCAGGCAGGGCATCCTTGGCGGGCAACGGAGGCAACAGGAAAACGCCTTCAGGTTCCGGTGCGCTCGCAGTGTCCCCAAGATTCTCGGCCAACATCGTCGAATACCTAAACAAAAAAGGCCACCACCACCACCACCCCATTCCGCATCAGTCCCAACCCTCATTTATCAATCAAAACCAACACTAGGAGCAACGCGGATTGCAATTAGGGGAAACACACCCGCCCCCGGACTGGCAATGCGACACTGATGCCTCCAGTGGACCAACATGGCCATTCAGCTAAGAACTCACAACGGTTACGCCATCACAGCGACTGCTAAAACGAATCCCAACATCCTACACCGGGGTCGTTTCATTATTCACAGCTGCCCCTCGTCAGCTTCACAAACCCCGCGATCGCGCGCAACGTACAATACATCACCTGCGACGACACCCAGGAGCCCTAAACCTCGTACCTCTCGGTTTGTCCCAGCAAAAAGTCCAGGTGCTTGTCCAGCGCCTTCTTCTTCCTCTCCTCCACCAGTAATTGCTGCTTATACGAAACCTGACACACCGAAAACACAGCGACCAGTCAGCACAACAAACGGCCGGACACCTATCACTCACTCACCCCTCACAAAAGCCCCCATCATCCACGATGGACAAGGCTCGACTGGGCTTCTCCGGAAACCGAGAAAAAAAAAAAAAAAGCGACATCGAACCTCCACGGATCACAAACGCAACGGCACTCGACACCGACGACCGACCCGTCTGTGGGACGAAGAACGGACGGCAAGACAAAACTGGAAAGCCCAAGCAGAAAGCCCAATACACGCATCACCGAGCACTCCCAACAAATGAGCTGCTAGCACCACACGAGACCCGAAAGAGAGGGACGGTACCAGCTTGTCCACTTTCAGCCAAAACTTCTTCACGTCTTTCGCGATGTTACTCGCCACTCGACGCATTCGCTGCTCCTCCTCCTGACCAGCAACCAAACACATTCCAAACCGTTCATACCAACCACATGCTCCTCCACCAGGACGGGGAAAAAACTACGCATGCACTCCTCAAAAACACCGCGACAACCATGACCACGATCCAACCGACAAAAAGGGATCCAAGAATCACCCCCACCTTCAAGCGCCGGTTCTCCCGGGCCACCACGTCCAGCTTGCTTCGGTTCACACGCAAAGAGACCTTCTTCGCCTGACTCAACTTCCATTTCCGCTCCCTCTCGAAATCCTGACATGGGACAACAACCACATCAAGGCGTCAGCACCAACACTCGCGCACCTCGGGGGATTCCAAAGCAGACGTAAAAGCAGCATCTCGGACAACCTCACGCACGCAAGAGACTCAGGAAAACGACCCACGAGGCCAGAAGTACAGAACAGGCCAAGGCGCTGCAACCTCGGATCGGAAAAACTCCTCCAACGGCAAACAAACCCGCGGAAACAGAACAAGCAAATCAAGACACACGCTCACCCACCTTGGCCAGCCAAGTCATCTCCTCGATCACGAAATCCCAGTGAGTCTTCGGTCGAACGGGCTCCTTGCTCTTCGGGAGACCCTTCTTGTCTTTATTCGCTTCCAAGTACTGCACAAACAACAAACAACTCCCAAACAAAGGGTCAGACCAGGCTTGGCAACAACTAAAACACGGGACTACTTCACGTCCCTCACAGGCCTGCTGCATAGCACCACCACGCCCACGTTTCCCACGACGAACTCGCCGCTCACCACAAGGCGCTCCGACAACAACCCAGTCCCAAATGCGCAATCCTCCGGACCGACATTTCGACAACGGGGAAGAGAAACCGACCGATTCACAACACGCATCGGACCCAACGGAGGGGCTCCGCAACCATACCCCAGGCCCACACAGGATGTCACCCACCCCGACGATCGTGCCAGACATGGGGTGGGTCGTTCGGGAATGACGTACAAGTCCAGACGAAAACAAAACCCTCCCATCCAAAAAAACAGGTGAAGCACGAGGGCTCAAGATGGGATGAAGGGCTCATGAAAAAAAGGTCGCACCTCTTGCTTCAGAAGGACGTCGTCTGCCTCGGCCAGCACCGCGTCTTCCCGCTGCCGTCTCTGCAAGGCCAGGAGCCGACGACGAGACGCCAATGTACCCTGCAGAGCAACGCCTTCCCTGTCTCCACCGGAAGGACCTCCGTCCCTCCTCTCGCGATGGGGTTTGCCAGCCACGCTCTTCTCCGCAATGGAGGGGCCCCCGTGCCTCCTGCCCATCCCCTCGTCCCCTAAATCTCTCCTCTCGCGACGAGACTTGCCGACCACCCCCTCCTCCCTCTCTTCGACCGCCTGCCCCACTGCGGCGTCGCGCTCTCCCTGCGACCCTCCTCCACCCGCTCGGCTGTCCAGGGCAGCTCGCCCGTCATCTCTCCTCTCCACGACCTGCTCTCCAGCAACTCGCCTCTCACGACGATGATGCTTCCCACCCGCTCTCTTCTCGGAAACGGGGGGACCCTGCTCCGCCTCGACCACGACCGGCTCTCCTGCATCCAGACTCTCACGATTCCCATTGCCGTCCAACCCCCTCTCCTCATGCGGCTGCCACTCGCCGTTCCCTTCACGAACCACCTCCCCCTCACCTGGTCTTCCCCGACCGCCCTGGACTCCATCGCCGCGCGTCTCCTCGTCCGCAGCTCGCTGGGCTTCCTGTCTCGCGATTTGGCCCCTCGTCTTCTGAGAACCGGGAGAAGCAGAACCCAGGCTCTTGCTCCGGCCATGGTGGTTGGAGCCCCCATTGCTGAACGGACCCACGATCCTCACTCTCACCGGCACTCTCTCCTGGACCTGGGGCTGGGGCTGGGGCGGAGGCTGGGGCGGAGGCGGACCCGGAGTCGTCTTCAAGGTGGAACCCTCCGAAACCGACTCCTCGACGGGGGCCGAATCCCGGACGACCTCCCGACCTTCGGGCGCCAACAGCCGGACAGCCGAGCTCCTCGTCGTCGGCACATTCTTGTTGGCCACATCGCCGGGCGATTTCGAACCCGGCTTCGGACCACCCACGACCTTTCTAGGTCGGCCCCTCCCTGCATGCCGCTTCGCGGGCTCAGCAACCACACCCTCCACCGACGGGACGCTCGCAGCAGCGAACGCCTGAACCTCTTCCGACACCGACGGGGCTCCCCTCACATCCCGGACCGCAGCAGGACCGGATTCGAGGCTGGAGGTGGTGGTCTCGGGCTTGGCACGGTTTCGTCTCCCATAGCATTTCAGTTGCTTCGACGAAATCTGTTGCATTTCTTACCTGCTTTTAACATTCTCGCTTCATGCACTCCCGATGCACAACAAACTCCTCACTCCACCCCCGGCGCCAATCCTCGCAATCCCTCAGGGCCTCCGCATTCCCACGGACTCGGCGCCGTCCCCCTGGGCCCGAAACGCTGGCCCCGTGGCTCCCGCCCGACAATTTCCCAACCCCGATCGCTCCACGTCCCCTGCACGGACGAACTCTCGCCGCTCTCTCATGCACACCCTAAATCGCAATCACCCGGCGCTCGACGGGGTAGGCCTCCCAAAACGGCGACGCAAACACTCCTCCGCGCACCAGCTCAGCAATCTGCATCGCCAATCGCCACCAAGGTGCCAACGGACCGCATCGCCCGTGGGCGCTAGGGTTTCCCCCGTTCTTGATCAAACGCGGACACAGAGGAACCGAAACCCTAACCACGCTGCGCGCATCCAAGCGTCTGCACGATCAGGAGGCCGGGGCGTCAAGGCTATCCCAATAAGAAGCAGACGGACAGGGAGAAGGAGGCATGAGCAGCGGCAAGAAACCCTAAGCTTACAAGAAAAGACGAGGCGGGGCGCACGACGCAGTTGGTGGTTCTTGCGAGCCTTGGACAATCCGGACTGCTGCGTCGGTCTGTCTGGGGTGGACGATTCGCAGAAGCTCACCGACCGACGAGCCTACTATAAAGGAACCCTCATCCGAGCAACATATTCTCTTCTGGCACGACGTGGAGGAAACTGACAAAGCCTTGCAACAGGGGCAGCAAGCAGCAGCTTCGAGGCTTCAATGCTCGTGGCGCGGCTCCGGCTCGGAGAGCGGAAGATTGTGGAGTTGTGCAATTGATTGTCGCAATCAGCACAACTTGACCCTCCGCAATTAAGCTTACTGCATTTCTCGAAATTTTAGTTCGCAACAGACGCCTCTAAATTAACTACTGCTGCGCCGCTGCTGCTGCTGCATTCCGGTCGACCAAAATTCTTCACCACGTTCTATGGAACTTGGCACCGCTGCTGCAGTCCAAGTGTGCTAAATAGGCTCCGCAGCAATTCGCTGGCGGCTCTGGCGAGGAGATGATGATGAAGTAATTGCGCAGGTTCCATTATCAGCATAATTCAACCATTTACGGAGGCCAGAAATGGCTTTCGAGTTCACCTCTCTTCGTACTGTTCGTAGGGCCCAAATGTGGAGATATGGAGCTCCGCTCCACATTTGTTTAAATTTTGAATTCATATTTGGAATCAAAGATCTCCATCAACAAGCGGTTGGGAGAGTTTCAAACATACAAAATTAACAGTCCCAAAGAGGGGCAAGGTTTTACATGCAGGACGTTAAATCCTACATTCGAAGTGGGACCAGCAGGGTGAAAATGCAAGAATTTTACCCCCAGGGAAAATGCAGGAATTTTTTATTTTTCACGTATTATTTTGTTTTTTAATTTTGAATTCATATTTGCAATCAGAGGCCCCAAATTAGCGAGAGAGAGAGAGAGAGAGAGGTCAAGATCTCACCCTAGACACGGCTCAAAATAGGAGCAAGATTTTACTTTTATCCCCCCAAATTTCTGCATTTTCACCCTACTGGTCCCACTTCGAATGCACAATTTAACGTCCTGCGTTTTACATCTGTATTCATGTGTGGAAAAAAAAATCTCACCCCCCCCTCCAACTTCTAGGACTACTACAACATAATCTACTCGGTCAAATAACCACCGTACGGTCAAGTCAGTTTCATAAATAATTAGGAAAAAATTGAAACATGTCTAAAATATGAAAAATTGTACAACTATTCATGGGCATTTGAGAAAATAACTAGGGAAAAATTGAAACACGTCTAAAATATGAAAAATTGTACAACTATTTATGGGCATTTGAGAAAATAACTAGGGAAAAATTGAAACACGTCTAAAATATGAAAAATTGTACAACTATTTATGGGCATTTGAGAAAATTTCATTGTTGCCAATTTTGAATATCCAAAACCCTATTCTTCTTAAGAAAAATTAGAAAAAGGAACACATTTAGGCATGAATAGAAAAACTCAAATCCATTTCATCAAAGGGAAATCAAAAATTCAAAAAAATTTAAAAATTTGAAGAACTGACTTGACAAAAGCTAGGAAAATCAATTCAAGGTGTCAAGTTGTCAAAATTTCAAAATTAAATTATTTCAACACCTAAATGCCAAATTTGACATGAACTTATGATAACTGACTCTGTGAGGGGTTCAAATTTGGTATAAATTAATTGGTCTTTGTCAAAAACAAATGCCACGCGTCATCACATAATTGGTTGAAGGTGATTAAACCTCCCCAAATCAAACGTGGAAATTCAATTTCGGCACCTTTCTACCCAAATTGATCTTTTTATACCATATATCAAGGAAAATAGACAAAACTCCACACAAGTCTTGGCATTGTAAAGGATAGATAGTTGGCACATATTGGAAGTTGTAGTTTAGTTAGAGTGTGTTTGTTAACCTCTGAGTGCTCAAATAAAAGATGGTAGAACCAATTTTTTTAACCATAAAATAAAAAACTAGAATTCTTCTAAAATATCTACAATATTGATTCTAAATATAGAGCATTTGTTTCTTCTCTAAGATATATTACTAGATATTTCTTAAAACCTCCTTAATGAATTTTAATTGAATGAAGCATTTTTTCCAAACATTGATCATTCATCCAATGGATGGTTGAGCATTAAGGGGGTAATAGATTGGACCGATCACATGAGCAAAAGATTACATGATGGTTTTGATTTGGTAAAAGTATTCCATAAGTAACGTGATTAAGCTTCAACTTGACTCCTTACTTGGAATTGAGGCTCTATTTTTCCCCTGCAATTAGTGATTGAAGCCCAATTGGAAGTTTTTAGATTTCAAGATGTTGAAATTTCAAATGCTTTTACAAAGATGTTGTTGGTCTTCAAAATATTCCCAATTGTGGTTTTGGTAAAAGGAAGTAGGTGGTAGATGAAGCATGCGTGGCTTGACTATTCCATGGCTTTAGTCATCTTGGTTCACAAAATGTTGCAAGTGTCATTCATAAAAGGATCCAATGGCTGCTTGAAATTTGAAAAAAGGACCTTATACATGTCAACACATAAATTAGCTAGAATTACATAAAAACATCTTTAAAGGCTAAACTGATAGGGATCCCACGTAAAAACGTAGTTCTTAGAAGAAAAAAAAATAGTTGTTGATAGAAAGGAGGTACAAGGGTTTTCAAAGAATCTCATGCACTTTAAAAAAACTAACATAATCAATTGAGATTCTTTGGATTTTAAATGTAATTTAAACATCTTGAAGTATTGGTAACACTCTGTATTTAAAATTAGGTTCTAAAATCAATTATAGACCTAATTTGTATCCAACCAAAATTTTCAATACAAGTTCATTTTTGGGTACTATGTACTAATCAAATTTACAACATTTTTTGGTTGGAGTAATAAGAATCTTTTTTAGGACCATGTGGTAAAAATGCCATAAAATTTTAAATTTTATTGAATGACAAATTTATAATAATTAATTTGAAAGAAAAATTTAATTATTTAATTTTCTTGTAGTCACTTCAAAAATAAGAAATGATGATCACATTAAAAAAATCACATACAAAGCAAAATTGGTTCTGAATTTTTTAATTTCTCAAGAAAAAAGCAAAAATTGTAACTTTTTCTATTTTTCTATCATTGTGGACGGACAATGAATGTTGTCTGTCAACTACTAAAAGAGAGATTGTCCTTCTCAAATTTAATATCCTACTTGGATTAATTAGAATCCAATTCCGTTCAAGAATTCATTTGCATTAATCCCTAAAGAACTAGGTGGGCCTTGAATAACCACTTGAAAATTTGGGCAGGGTCCTACAAAATCAAATGTGAATGGATCTTTTTGAAAATTTGATACAAGATGTAGACATGTACCTTCTTTTTGGAAATAAAGGTTTTTTCAAATCAAAAGCTATGTTGCCAAAATCAAAAGTTAATTTCCTTGATGATTTTTAGGCAATTTGGGCAATTCATAAAAAATCACCTTTTACTTTTGAAATTCTGCAAGCATGTAATGAACATGATGTAAGATGCAATTGTCTAGGGCAATTGTAAAAAAACTAAGTGTAATACAAAAATCTCATGTTAGGAGGAGTTAAAAATTGTCGACCCTATAGGTCAAGGTCAAAAGAGCTTTTCTTCTAGCTTCAAACGCTATATATATCTTGAAATCTATAAGGTCAAAAATTATGAAATTTTTCTACACATTTCTCCAGTAGTCTAATTCACTTTTGTATGGTTGAATTTTTTTAATCATTTTTTTCTTGGTTCCCCCCAAAGTGATAATTTTGAAAGTCTCTATCCAAAATGTACCATTGTCCTTTAAAGGTTTAAACTAAAAAATTAAATCTTAATGCTAATTAGAGCCTTATAAGCCTGCATGTGCGGAGGGAGGGAGGTAGTAAGTTGTCATCCTTCGCACATGCAGAGAGTTAGGGGCAGTAGACAAGACTAGTTCATCATTTTGTTTTTTGAATGCATCATCATCTAGGTGTGAAATCCATCATTGCCACTAGTCTTTGGTAGTTTTTGAATATTTAACATGACAATAATAGTCATCCTGTACTGCAATGGTATTATGGTTCATTATCAACCAAAAGATATTGTCTTTTATACTATTTTATTCTAATCAAAGTCATTTTGTCTTGTAGTTTGGCAAATGCAAAATAGGTGGGTCATCTTATTTTGTGATATTTGTAGCCATGAACCAAGGCACAATGTTTAGATTGTTGAACTTATAAACAATGCATGAAGGACACCAACAAAGACCAAAGTTGGACATTCTCCAATCAAGCTATATTGAATCCTCACCATAGGCATTTGTATTGTCCTTGGGATATAATCATTTTAGTACTTTTGTGAAAATTCTAAAATTGCCACATGAATTGCTTTGAATCATGAATTAGCAGTACACTCAAGATTGCATTCTATTGGAACTTTAATGTTTGCTTTAATTTATGGCTAGAAAAAAAGCTATGAGAACTAAATAATTCCTTCATCAAAAAGAAGCTTCCTCTTCCTTCAATACAATATCAATTCTAAGATAACATTTGAGCTCTCATTACTAAAAAATTTAGTGCAAACTGCACTACTTTACATGATTGCATCAACAGTATATTGTTGTGTATGCACATCTATCTAAGTATCTACCTATCTACATTAAGTTGAAGGCTTAATTGCTATATTATTGATAGACAAAACCAATCAACATAAAATATCAAAACATGCGTAATTTACAACATTCATTTGTTACTAGTAAGAAATCCATGTTTTGTTATCCTTTAAAGACCTAGTAGATCATTCTATAGTAGATTTTATACTTTGAGCACCATTTTGGAACAAAATCAATTCTAGAATCTTAACTTGTATATGAATATTAAAATATTCTATCTTTGTATATGATTGTATTACAAAATGAAATATTTAAACAAGTCATTTCAAGTCAGATTGTGCAATAATACGAATAGTGCAAGACCTTGTTACATTAATTTAGGTGAACAATAGACATTAGATGTTTTTCGAGGTCTGTGGAGGGCTGTTTCAAGGCCGTTCTCCAATCTGGCCCGATTCTGTGAACAACGGTATGGCTGTCAAAAAATATTTATTAAATTTATTTATTTTTAAATTAAAATATCATTCTGAGCAAAAAAAATTCCAAAAATGACGTGGCAGTCATTCTGCCACATCAACCAGTTGTTGCAGCGTGTTTCCGCAGTCTCAGATCGCAGGGGAACTCACAGCCCTCGAAGACCCCCGAATCCCTTTGAATGTGAATTTTCTATAATTTGTGTATACATTTGGATGAATTTAGATGAAGTTTGGATTACAACCATATTATATAAGACACAATAGAACTTCCAATATACAACACTCTCTAAAGTAAGAACACTCTCAATCTATACCTTAATTCTAATGTCCCATTGTCCCCTCTAGAGACAAAATGAATTTTGTGCAGGCTCCTATGGTCTCAATATTCATCATGATTTTTTGAAACTTTTTGTGAAGATAGAAAAACATATTAACTTTCCAAGAATATAATTTTCATTTCAATCAGTGCATGGGAAAAAAAGTTATGGCACAAAAAGTCTTTTTTTTAGGTACAACAAGCCGAACCCTAGACAGACACACACAAAAAAAAAATTAAAATTTGTTTCTCATAGATTATAATTTTATCTACATGGACACCTTTGATTCATTTCATTTGGATTTATTATGTGAAAGATATAGACAATCTTATTTTTTAAGCAATCAGGGCGTCTTTTTTAAAAAATAAATCATAAAAATCATTTTTGAACCCACTTTTCACATTTTTCAAGATAAAAGTTTCACAAGGTTAAGACTTCTTGCTAGAACAATCTCACTGTTGAGATTAGTGTGTTCCAATTCCATCTTAGAGCTATTAACAATTTAAATTTTCCTTCAATCTTGAACTTACTTCTACTTTACAAATTTTTTTAAAGTGAAGATTAAGGATTTCAAAAATAAAAAAATCTAGGCTATCAACTCAATTTTTCAACATAAAAAATTAGAAACTCAAAATCAATGGTGTAAATTTTTTAAATAAAGATGATTCAAAGCCAAAAAATCTAGTCAAGCAAGGTGCAAAAAAACTTTATTTCTTCACTTTAAATGCAAATATCTTGCAATCTATGTGGTAAATTTTTTTGAAATTTCTTCCGCACATTTATATACTAATCTAGTGCAAGATCTTATAGTTAGATATGAAAAAAGAAACAAATGTTAAATGAGTTTTTGTCATTTTGCAACAAAAATGGCAATTTTGAGTGGTTTTTGATGGAAATAAGGCTTTGGAACTTGTAGGGGTTAAATTAGGTTGTTGATTTGGTTGGTTTTGGTTGGTTGGATGGTTGGATACGCTCAGATCTAAGAAATTGTGAGCCCCCCCGGCTACATTCTTGGTATTGTTGGAAAGCTCTTTATAAGGAGGGGTGCACAAACTTTGTTTCATGGATTTTGGACCTACATTGTGAAAGTTAATGAATTTCAAAGTTTCAATGAATTAAAAAATTTGAATTAAATTATCTTTTATTTTGGAAAAAACATACCTTTCACATTGCAATGCCACGCAACAAAGCTTTGCACTCATTTGTGCATATAAGATTTTGAGTTTCAAAAATTTTACAAATTAAAAAAGTAGAAAATGATTTGCACTTTTATTTTGGATGTGGCAACAACACAAGGCACACTAGTCTATACCTTAAATTAGGTTGTTTGTGTTGTTTGTTTAATACGCTAAAATCTAAAAAACTATGAATCATTCAGGGTTTTTTTTGTATAGTTGGAAAGTTCTCTCTGAGGAGGGGTGCACACTTTGTTTCTTGGCATTTGGACCTAGGGTGTGGAAGTTATTGAATTTCAAAGTTTTTATGAATTCAAAAATTGAATTAAATTATCTTTTATTTTGGAAAAACCACAACTTTCACATTGCGTGTCTAAACGCCATGAAACAAAGTCCTTGCACTCCTTCATGTATAGAGCTTTTTATTTGTATTAGTTTTGTGGTGTTTGGACCTATGGTGTAAAAAATTTTAATGCCTAAACTTTGAGTGGCCATAAATTTTGGATAGAATATAAAAATTGTTTGAGATTTTAAATAAGATTATAAATTGTGTTAGCTTTTCAAAGAGCTTTATTTCATCTGAATTGGACACTCAAAGCAGTAATGACACCAAGTCATAGTTCAGCTACAAAGTTGAATTTGAAGTTGGAGTTGGAAGAGGCATTGAAGACTTGTGTGTTGTGGCTTTTGGCTTTCTTTCTTTGTAAACTTTGTTATTGTGGGCAACACGGATCAAACCATTGTTTAGCCTTATTTTGTGTCATGGCAACAAAGTGGGGTTTTCACCCACACAGTCGAGATTTGTTCTATTCTCACGGTGAGGGTGAGTTGATGTCCAGTACTCCGTGAGTTTGGAAGTTTAAGAGTCATATTCACCGATGGTATTTCGTGGTATGCCATTGGTTTTACTTGTCCTATATTCCATAGTTTCTTATTTCTACTTTAATTCGTAAATCAATTTGGAACTCACATAGAATAGGCCAACAAGGAGAAGTTTCACAACTGTGTAGAAGAATTAAAGATTCAAGATTTATACATGACACAACTTCTTTTATTCCTAAGCCATTCTTGGTCATAGCTAGGATCTCTGTGATTTTTCAAGGCAAACTTCTCTCTATTTGACAACGTTTAAGAAAGAATTTTCAATTTTGGGTTCCAATTTTTATTACTAAGCAAAGATTTATATAGTAGTTGACCAAACTGTATGGATATGATCTCTATACCATATTTTTAAACTTTTGTTTGAATTTCATTGTCAAGTTATTCTTCCAATTTGCATTTTACAATACATCTCCACAATTTTGAGAATCAAGAATATCCCTTGATCATGAATCTTTAAACGTCGGAAGGTATTTTGGAAGAGAAAAAGTCTAACATTGGTAGAATTAGCATATCTTTTTTTGTGTGAATTTTTTGAACTTGAAATTTGGCACATATGTTATTAATATAGAGACAATTTCATTATAAATATTTCATGGTAAGTAAACAATTTTTCAACCCTTGGGATAGTGTCAAAGTTGGCAATAGTGAAATTGTTTCTCACAACTACACATGTTGGTAGATTTTGAAATCCTATTTTTGTGAGAGTCTTTTGGACTTGAAATTTTTCATTCATGTTATCAACATATAGATGGTTCTATGCATAAAATTTCATAGGAAAAGAATTTTTTTCAATCCTTGAAAGGGTGTCAAAGTTGGTAGTAGTGAAATTTTTCTCTTGGCTACTCATGTTGGTAGATTTTGAATCTCTTTTTTTAAGTAAATTTTTTGGCCTTGAAATTTGGCACACATATAATAAACTTAAAGATGATAACGTGGTAAAAATTTCACGATCAAAGATCAATTTTCAAGCCCTCGGAAGGCTGTCAAAGTTGGCAGATGTGAAATTTCTTTCCCTACGATTTCAAAAATGCCATTTTGAATGGTACCCCACTATACATTTGGCCTTTTGAGGTTATGAAATTAAAATATAGACTGGTGGCAATGATAGATTCTATTGATGAGTGATGATATATTCACAAAAACAAAATGATGATAATATAGAAATTGAGCGTCCATCCATTTGTACGTTTCTATTTAATATTAAATGTATTCATATATCGTAGCTTCCTAACAACTTAGACAATTTTTTGCCGAATAACTAATTGATTTGCAAAAAATATTTAGGCTATTCAAAAAATAATATATCAAAATTGGACAATTTTAAATTATAATTAAAATAAGTTAGTTTTTCATTGAAGGTTTTCTTACAAATTTTGAATGTTTGTTGCTCCTTGAATCATCTAAAGTAGTTGCGTTTACCTAAATCCTTATCTTCATCCCCAAACCCTAAATTCTCTACCTTATGTGTTAGGGTTTTGTTAAGTAAATGTTTATTACATATGAGATATTTTGTTTGTAAGAGATTGTGCTATAAAACAGTCAAAATGGCAATTCAAAAAACTTAGCAATGTATATTTACAATTGATATTAACATGTAAGATGTATGTTGTATACAATTGTATAGAAGAGATGCAAGATTGTATAGAACAAGTTGAATTTCTATGAATTGGGCAAATCTTTTAGTATATTTTTATTTTTTGGGACAATCTAGGTCAATGATTTACCAAAATTCTAGACACCCTCTTAACTATTATTTTTGGACCAAGTTGCTAGACAACTACAATATATAAATTAAGTTATTTTATTTTTATTACAAATGAAATAAATATATGGTCTATAAGTCATAAAAAATTTATATTTTTGAAGAGGATTTGAATGTAGTGAATCAACGGTGCTAGTATTTGAGCTCAAGAATGCGAGCTTGTGAGCATTGAGCCTATAATATAGGTACCCATAATATAGATACCACACACTATAGAAAGTGTATGTATCATAAACACCTATAATATGGATATTTGTAATATATATATACTATAATAATACACGATTTGTATAGTATATACACCTATAACATAGGTGTATAGTATTCTAGGCTCATAGGCTTACACTCCTATGCTCACATAATAGCAACCCTCTGTAGTGAATATAGTAAATGCCCTACAAGAAAACAATGTCCGAATTGACACGTCCTAATTGACTAAAATGTCCGAAATGACAGGATTATGTCAAAAAAATGTCCGAATTGACATTGCTCCCTTGTAGTGTATGTTTGAGGTAAAATGATGAAACTTCATCTAACACTTAAAATAAGTGGAATTCTCTTAAGAAATTCATCATGATAGATGTATGTAGCAGGCAGGTACTGCCTCTTTTGGGTGCATTGATTGTAACAAAAGTGTTGCAATGCACCCAAAATCCAATTTTTTAATTATTTCTCCGGTAACCCCCTGGAATTTTTTAAATTAAATTATATTAATTTTTTGGCTCACTCCCCCTCCCCCATTTGTAATTTTGAGGTGGGGGTGCCATTCGATATGGGATAAATCCCATATTGTTGTATTATAACCGTATCTTATATTGAGATTGTATCTATATTCATACAATACCCGTACCCATACACTGTATATAACCACATCCATATTCGTGTACCATACAATATCTATACTCGTACTTTTATTTGTATTTGTATCCAAGGATGTTTTGAAGATCAATGGTATCGGGGGGGGGATTTATTTTATTTTTAAATCAACAGTTCAAAAATTTTCTTTTTGGAGAAGGGGGAGGAAATGGAAAATCCAAGGTGACAACCTCTTTTCACTGGATTGTTGTAATTGATACCAATAAAATTTTAGACAAAGTCAATCAAATATTATATTTGTTCATAATTTAAAATTTGATAAGTAAAAGAATGGCAATTACAAATATATTCATATAAAATAAATCTTAGAGGTTCTTGAAATTTATAATATAAAATAATTTTGACCAAATGCACAATACAAACTCATAGTGATTGTGAAGAAAGTAATAGTGTCCCTCAAATTTTAAAATCATTTAGAACTTAAAACACATTGCAACTCCCAATTTTAACCCCCAAAACGCTCCTACATCCAATTTTTGGACAATGAACTAATTAAAATCACATCTTTGTCTCCTTTTTGCTTGGATGAAAGTCATCCTAATTTGTAGAGATACTTTATCAAGTTGTTGTCATATCTAATGGTTGGATTTGGTGTTACAAGAGTACGTATATTGCAAATGTGGAAGTATGTCAAATGGTTGACCAAGCCAAAATTGCATGCATTGACTCTAGTACAAAACTAGATTTGCAAAAATGACGTCATAGATTTAAAGAACACAAAAATCTCAGAAAATCACCATGTCATGAGAACCTCATTTCGAATCCATTCCAACAAACTTTACTCAAAAAGTGATAATATTTTGCTTGTAATTGAATTTAGAAAGAATTTTGAAAATTTTCTTTCAAAATTATACAAAACTATTGGTGATAGCATCGGTAAATCTAATTGTACGAATGGAATCTAAAACTCAAAGTCTACAGCTTTTATTTATATATCAACTCCAAGTATTCTTCTAAACAATATTTTATGATGATTTTTCTCAAGACGTCAATTTTGACATAGGCTTTGTATGTTTAGGGGTTAAAAACTTTGGATTGCAGTAAACCATTCCTCTCCATATTCAACTTGTAAGATCTATAATAATTACAATAAATTTTTGAAACTGTTTGGTGAGGATCCAACATAGGTTGATTTGAAAATGTCCAACTTTGGAAGTTTTTAGTATCCTTCATGCATTGCATATAATGTATAATAATCCAAACATTGTGCCTTTGTTAATAGCCTCAAATTCACAACATCAGATGATGACCATTAATTCTGCAAATGCAAAAAGATGACCTTTGACCATTCACTCCATCTCATAACATTCAGTAGCTCTACAGTGATGGTGTGGTATATTTCACACCCCAACAATACTTCATCAGTAGCTACTAATGAATTAGACAGGTGGAAGATGTAGAGGCACACCATCACTGTAGAACCAAGGCAACATCAACACATGCTACCGAATGTTATGCTTAAGTTTATTGAAACCGAGGGTTAGGTATGTGCTCACTAGAAGAAACCCGAGTTTTTTTAAACGTCACAAAAAACATTAGTGTACGTTTTGGTTGACAAGGACATAGTTAACGTTAATGTCACCTGAAATTTGTTATAACTGATGGGCAAAAAACGTCCTGAAATCTCAAAACATGCCCGATTTGGCCTTGTTTTTTTGAAACATTATTCATGACGTGCTCTTTGAAGGTCCCTATAGTGCGCCATTTGGCAGACAGCTCAGCTCTACGTAAGCGCCATGTGGGCGGGCAGTGCCATGTAGGAAAAAGTTTCATCCAATTCATTGCTGATGTGGTTTGTAACGTGGACCCAAGAAAAAGTGACGTGGAACCTCCAATATCTGACGTGGCATGCCTTTTATGCCATTTAAGAATTTTAATTTTTTTTTTGAAACATCAATTTAGATATCTAGATAGACGTCTTTTGAAACATCAATTGCTGCATATTGTACCCATAAGTCAAGGTTAGTAGAAAATAATTATTTTAAATTATAAAAATAAAATAAAAAATGAACAAAAACAATTGTCGAATTCAACAAAAATTTTAAAAAACTTACCATCAAGAGAATTTTTGATGGCCAAATGAAGGAATTACTTCATTGAAAGTTTGTGAGAATGAAGGGTTGAGACGTCCTATATATATCCATTGTCCATCTATAGTGAGACAAAAGATATGGGATAATTAGGATATGGGAACTTGACCATTGTAAGTCTTAATGTTGTTTTAGACAACTAGATGTTGTTGCAGACATCTAGACCATGTTGTTTCAGCATTTTACATTGAACACAATTCTTGCTTAAGATATCCCATATGGATTGTCAATCTTCCTCTCACCCCACTAGTATAAAGAGTTTCTCTTTTCATCCATGGTGCGCATCCATCCCTTGCCTTTTTTTGCAAAGCATGCCACGTGGCTGCCCTTTCCCTAAAATTTTCACATTTGGTCAACATTTTATCATAGATTGTAGTAATTTTTATTGATATATCCATAGTCAAAACGGGTCTGCTTGCTGACGTGGCAATCTATGTTTTTTTGGACATTCCAAAAAACATCAATATGTCTTTACTCATGTCAAATAAAACATCAACGTCATTGATGACATCAACTTGCTTTTACAATAACCTGCAGGCGTTTTTTGCAAAGTCCACAAAAATTTACCTTTTCAAGCTATCTGCCCTTTGATATGTTCGCGTTTTTTTGGACATCGCCTGTTAGTGGTAAAACATAGCCAAAAACGTGGTTTTCTTGTAGTGGCTGGATCCCTCACTCCATTTGTTGTTTATTGCCACCAAGTGAGACATGTGTTGGAACTCCTCAATCCATACCATCTTAATTATAAACACACAATTTGTTATTTTTGCACTTAGACATATAAAATTGCACTTACAAACTGTATGAGCAAAATTGACATCATCACCAACAGGGGGGGAGATTGCCTTTTTTTTTAGGGTTTGTACAAAATCGTAGAAGGGGACATCAATTTTTCTTTGTGCAATGGTAGCGTTTTTGTAAATTGATTTTCCTAATTATTGTGCAAAAAACATGTTTTTTTTCAACAACTTTGTAACTTCACAACTTTTGTAACGTACTTCAATGAAAATTGAATATTATAATTCACCAATAATACAAATTTTTATTGCAATTACAAATAACTTTACAGTTTCATATATATTACTAAGTCCATCTATACTCTCCTACTCCAACATTTTTTTACTAAATGTATAGCTCTTCTAAATCCTATTTAGCCTAAAACTCAAATTCAATATGCACCTATGTCATTTTGGAAACGTTCATTGTCCAACTCCTCCATCTGCATCACAATGTACTCCTACAAATAAGGTTTTGCCAGTGCTGGGATGCTCATTTCTTTTTCTGTTATGTGTCCAAGCACAAGTACATTATTCTCTTGCACAAATCCACTCCTTGTTCTTTTAGGTACGTCATTCTAGGAGAATATAGCTGCTTCTTTCTCTACCCATCCATGGTTCTCACCGGATGGCTCCCACAATGCTTCTATATAGTTTGTATAACGGTCTGTGCTTGAGCTTTCTCCTCTTCCAACTCTCGCCTTCAAAATTGGCCAATACCATACAACCTTCATCTTTGTTGCTTGCTTTCGTTGACCAAACTCCAAGACTTTCCCTATAAAAAATGGCACTCTTGCTCTTACTTCAGTAGCCTCCACTGCAAGGGCCACAAATTGTTTGACTTCTAGGTCTTTCTCTGGTTCAAACATTGGAAACAGATCTTAACCTTCCTCTATGCTCCTGGTTGCAATTGTCTCTCCTCCTTCATTTCTTCGTCTTCTTTTGGGAGCCCTTGTTCCTGCAGCTTGTATCAGCCTGTTCCTTCGCAGACCAAAGTAGCCTTGAGCTTCCGGATTTGGCATTGTTGCCATGATGGAGTCCACTGCTGTTAACATCACATTTGACTCCTCTCCTTCTTCAAGAACTCTATTCAACTCAACATTCTCCCCTTCATTTCTACGAGTTCGAAAAACCAGTTTCCATGCAATCTATAAGGGGTTGGGCCATCTGAACCTTTTTCCGCAAAGTGCAACTGTTGATGGCCAAAATGGCATGTCTCTCTCCACAGTTCTATCCCTATTGGGAAACGTTTTCAAATACTTTATGAACTCCTTCGTTTTCAGTATTACTTTGAGGTTCTTTAGTACATCCAATCCTCTGTCCACACATTTCTCCTTGTAAAAAATAAAATCTTCCAATGCCCTCAACTCCCTTTCGTTTGCTGCAGTCACCAGAGCTAAACATGGCTTCTCTGTCGTGCTAGGTAAGGTCTGCAAGTACATGTGCCCTTCTGCCGGTTCCCACGCGTCTTTGCTAAAGTGCTTGTGCTGAACCTTGGGTGCTCCGTTCTCCATGTAGAACCTCATGTGGTGTGGAAACATAATCCCCGTCAGTTGCTCTCCTCCCCTCAGAAGATGTGGTGTGATGAATGACTTCCAGTCTCAAACATTCTCCAACTTCCGGGCACTTACAAATGCCTCTGTCTATGATGTTCCTTTCTCTACCAAAGACAATAACTCATCCATAGAGTCAATGTCTTTCCTCTTCAACGTATTTGAAATAATGCTGAACCATTGGTCAATGTCTTCATGTGTATGCCCAACAATTAAAAAAGACAGTTGCACCTCCTGAAAAAATCCCAAGCCCACTAGAGTTGCACATAATTCAAACATGTATATGTTCTTGTTTTCACGAGTCGTGTTGTCCGCTTGAATTCGCAAAGTTGGTGGTAGCTTCCCCTTTCGCGTCCGCACATCAGATAGCACATGCATTATAGTGGTTATGACTTGATTGTTGTCATGCTTGTGGTGTGTGTTAATCCATACATCTCCATACAATCCAATTCTATGCACTAGTACTCCACAAAGGTGAGTTTTCACGAACCGAGATTCGATGTTCTTCATGGTCTGCCTCATCTTCGGCACCATGGTCGTGTTCTGGTCCATGCTGTCCACTATCAAACACATATACAAGTCTGGTGTTATCATTGCAGACCTCTTGAACAACCAATAATCACGCCTCTCCTCCATTTAATGTTGGATGTGTATAATGTACAACTTCTTTATCTCCTCACGAGCTGTTGCATTTGTTGTAGCTTCCATTCCACACTTATACTCCCAGCAGTGGTAACACTTTGAGAATCGGGAATACGGTGGACTTTGTATGTGTGCAAATTCCTCGCACCACAATCGACGGAATGAAGTGAGGGTCAATGAGTCTCCATTCACCATCTTCTTCACTTCTTCATTCACGTAGTGAAACACATCCACCTTTGTTGTGTTCATGGGTAACAATATCAACGGCACTATGCTGTTATCAGCCTTCCTCCGTATTTGCCTGTGAGGTTGCGTGCATCTAGCTCCCTTCACAAATTCTTCAAAACTCGCCAATGCTGCAGACATTCTTGCTCCTTCTCTCAAGCGACACATGTTCCCATGTACCACTGCCACCCTTCCATATACTTGTTGTGATTGCTTCAACTGCTTGAACCGCCGCTGTGAATAACCAAGAGTTGTTGCATAACATGCATTGCAGATATCAAAGCCATCCAATTTTGACTCATACCACTACAAGAAAAAGGGGCCTTAATTAACAGAAGATTAATGCATTTATATTAATTACAACAAAACAAATTTGGGCTTAGTTGATTTGGCAGTCTTCTAAACATCAATTAGTATAATTTTGTTGATTTGACAAAAAAAAAATTTGCTCAGTTGATTTGGACCAATCCTCTAAACATCATTTTTATTTTTTCACATATCACTACAGTAGAGCAAGATCAGCGGAAAATAATTATTCAAAAGTAAGACAAAAAATAAATAAAATAATTAAGAAAAATTGTTAAATCAAATAGCCAAGATGTTATAAAAAATGAAAATGTTCAATGTTAGTAAGAAAGTCCAAAATAGAATCCAATGACTAGTATTTACCATTAAGTCATTTTTAAATGGCATGGAAAAGGACTTTCTTCATTGACATGTAGTGAGTGCATTGGGTAGAGAGGTCATTTTTATAATGAAACCCATTGTCTATTATGAATCCTCAAAGGATATGGGACAATTTGAAGATGCTTGAGAGCTTCACCGCTCATTATCAATTAAAATGTAGGAATTGTGTGCAAAATAGAATTTCAAACCTCATTTTAGCATAATAAAATAATTTTTTTCAAAAAACTTTTAACTAAAGAAAGTTCTAAAATAAATCCAAAATTCATCTCCAAAAATCCGTTTGAGGTTTCAAGCCTCCAATAAAAAGTTATGGACAAATTTCAAGAGGGTGTTTGAAAATTGTGAAAAAAAATGTCCCTTCCAACCCCTCTCTAAAATTTGACCACAACTTTTGATTGGAGTGTCGAAATCTGAAATGGATTTTTGGAGATAAAAGTTAGTTTGATTTTACACATTATCTTAGTTCAAAGTTTTTTGAAAAAAATTATTCTACACCACCTAAATGAGGTCTGAAATTTAAGTTTTAAACCACAATTCCTACTCTGCATGGGCTTAACTATGAGTAGTAGAACTCACATATCCCATATCGGTTGTCTTACCTCCTACCATCCCACTAGTATAAAGAGCTTGTCTTCTCTTCCCTTTATACATTAATGTAAGTGATATTCAAAGTTCAATTGATGAATATAATTGAACACTTTGAATATAGTGTTGCATTTTTTCAATTACAATTAATTAAATATTATTTATTTAATTATTAATTATTAATCCATTATTTAGCATTAATGTGTTGGCTACTTATGTGGCACTCTTGCCTACCTGGCAGGTTTTGCTTACGTGGCAACCTACATGGTAGATTTTTAAATAGTAATCTATTTTTTTAATTTTGACAATATTTAGAAAAAAATTAATATATATGTGTTAATTATTGTCCGAATCAAAATGTCCTAATCAACTGTCCAAATTAACATATATTTTTTATTTTCCTGTTGAATCGGACACTGAATTTTTTAGACTTAGTGTACTTGTTCCTCCTGCCTCCTTCTGTTCTTTTGAAGAAAGCAGTCAACATTTGTAATATCCATGTTGATTGAAGCTCATACTTCTGTCCCCATGCCATGTACCTCTGGTTCGGTATGTACTTCTCATTTTTTCCACTCAGGTAGTTTTTTTTGCATGCACCTTTATTTTTCGCAGCTAATACACTTTGCAACGTCACTTTCTGACTCATTGCCTCTCCTCTTTTACGTGGTCGTCTTTCCCGTCTCCTCCGGTTCACCATTGAATACCTTCGGCTGCTTCCAGATTCTGGTAGTCTATCCCGTACTTCTTCAAATGGTCCACTACTATTTCCCTGTTCACTTGTCGGAGATCTTTGCTGAGGGGTGCTACTCTGGCCAGGTGTGCTGAAAGGTATTTCTGAAGGACTGGGGCTGCTATTGCTCTCGTGGAACTCAAACTCCGGTGTTGTTACAGGAGAAAAAGTAAAATTCTACCCTTCTACTGATTCTAAGATACTCAACCTTCCCCCCTTGAAGCACGAACTCTGGATTTCTTCCAACAAATCACCAACCCCACACATTGACTGAGACGCTCCCCTACTAATTCTCCAGTCCATATTGTTCCATCCAAAACATGCAACACGCGCACGGCAACCTCATGGGGACAAAGCTTAATATGATGAAGTTCCATTCCACATGTAATACTTCCATCAATGACACCTGTTGCAACAATAGCTCCTAATTCAGAGATGAGGTCCATAGTGTCTTCAGCTCTATCCGCTTGTACATTGTGCTTTTCAGAACTACCACCTTGAAATAGTCTTGCATGACAAGCTCGGACAATCCTGTGCCCAACACTCTCTCTATTAGGCCCTCTTGTTGTTGCCAGCACTGGCATAGTCACCAGACTCCCCAAATCCCTTGCATCTGCTGCCATCTTCGGTTTCTGGCATCATACTTTTACATTGTCAGTATGATTGCATTTGGCCACAAATTAGACTTATAAATTTGATTCTTCCGAAAAATGAATATATTACTTTGAGCATAAAGAGTATCTACTTTATTTGATTTCTACACGACACTTTGTTCAATTTTCATATGATTTTTTAGTCAAAAAATCATACCATCACCACTATACACTTCAAATAGGAAATGCCATTTTTGCTCAAAAGATAATATTTCAAACATAACAAACAACTTTTATGTCTTTTTCTAAGAAAATGTTAAATATTAGTACGTCCTAGATCGAAAGAGTTTCTGAACCATTCATAGCTCCAAAATAGAAGTGCAATATAATCCTCACAAAGGTGGGCCATTGTTTTAGCAAACATACAAGCACCTGTGAAACACTTTATTTAAGTAAATTTCAAAAGTTGCCTTACATTAAAAGAGAAAGGGGTGTTTTAAGCGAGTTTTTAAATATAGTCCTAGACACATGATTTTAAGTAATGACCTTTAAGGAAAATTTTAGCAAAATTTTAGCAAAATCTCCTTAAAGGTCATTATTTAAAATCATGTGTCTAGAACTATACTCAAAAACTCACTTAAAACACCTCTTTTTCTTGTAGTGATATTGTGTACCCTACATGTTCAATTTAAAAGAAGATGCTTTCTTTGGTCAACAAACAAAACTGTTTTTCACTTTCAAATTAATAAGTTGAATAGAATGAATAAAATCTCTACATATAGACTAAAATGCATTGGTTTAAGACAACAATCAATACTTCATTTTCATTTCCTATAATTCCTTTCGTGTTACCCGCCTACTTCAATTTTAGAGTTGTTATCACTAGTAGAAAATTCAGTTTTACTGTTGTTTTGGACGCGTTGATCCGGTCAAAATCTATTGAAATCAACAGATTTCTATCAGATTTTGACCGGATCAACGCGTCCAAAACAACAGTAAAATTGAATTTTCTACTAGTGTATGGTGCAACTTTTGATCCTACACACCAATGGAAATTAAAAAAATTTATGACCAAGATCCTTGTCAGTTCCTCTATTTGTTGAAAAAATTCCCACAAAATTCCCTAGAAATAACAATCGATGCAACCTAATAAAAAAATAAGATGTCCCTTCAAGGAAAAATTAGTTCTTCTGGAATCTCTCCATTAAAATTCATTTTTCAATAATTATGGTGGCTTCTAGTACCATTTGTCCATTTGTAATTTATATTCCAATCCAAAATGGTTGATTGAATTGATTATTCTGTAGCTATGTCTATGTTCAAAATTGAATAGCGCCTTCTCAATGTTTGATTTGCTTCATCTTTTTCTTGTAGTTTTATCTAGTATTAGAACTAAAAAATGTTATTTAATATCATGAAATTCACTTCAAACTTCAAGATAAATGCCAATTGACTACATAGATATTCGAAGGCTACCTCAAACATCATATGTGCTCCATTGCAAATCAGAGATCAAATATTAGAGATCTTCAATCCAACATATGAAATCATGTCCGATGAACTTGTGAATATTTCTAGTAGATTGGAACAACCAGTCCTTTGCTTTACTCCTCTCTACTCATATGCTTAGAATTTCATGAACTTTGGCTACATAGATTGGAAGATATAACCAAGATATAAGCATTTGAAGTTGGAATGGGAATTCTACTGAATATTCTTTAGGAATTTCAGAAGACTTTCAAAGCCATTTGCTAAGGTTCTTCGTGCTCGACATTGCTTTAAAAAATCCCATGTTCAATAATTAAATTCAAAATATAAAAAATCAAAATTTACAAAAAAATATTTTCATTCTTCAACACAATCTTCTATGGCATTAGGTATTGCAAAAAATGGAAATAATGACATCACCTCCACAATCAAATTGAAACTCAATAAGTTGGAAAACAAAAATCTGCGTTGAAAACTAGGAACTCAACAAAACCAATCCCATGTGTTTTCCTAGGTTCCAACACAATTTTCTTCTAAAAAATCTTATCAATGACATCCTTAAAGCAAGCTAACTAAATTGTATGGTAAAATTATAATTTGAATTTTTTTGATAATTCAATAATCAAATGAAACATCAATTTTGTTTTATAAAAAATGACTCAAATTTTCCTCCCCCTCCAAGTAGGGGCTTATGTTTCTCATTTGTTATAAACATAAAAGGAATAGAACTAGCATAGCGTTAAGAACTTAGAGGCCTGATTCCCATAAAAACCTAAGCAACAATTCTACTATTGCGAATTGCTAAAATCCCCTAAGACCCCTCCATGAGACAGTGAAAATCTTGGGGTTCAAAAACATGCTCAATATATGACTTCATGTAACGAAATTTCAAAGCCATTTTTTAAAATTGTCTTCAAACTTCTTGACATTCTTTTTGAAGCAAATTTCATGAACTTTGAGCGCATACAGTGAAAGACATTTTCATTCAAAGTGAAAAAAAATTAATATTTTGACACCTTCCTTGCCTAGGTTTTATTGCTTCTACTCATTTTACCTTAAATTTTTTGCATTTTCAAATCTTAATTTATTTTTGAAGAAGAATCCAGCTAACAATCTAAGAGCATAAAAACTAAAAAAATAATTTTCACTCAATCAAAAATTGCTAAGTACAATTATGTTCCAAAGAAAAGGAAAACCAAAGGAATTTAGGAAATGTACTCTTGTAAAAAAGAAGAACACAAAATATTTTTTCACTATGAAAGCTATTATAGTAGAAATCGGGATAAGATTATTTGAACATTTCTAATCTTCAGTCTGCACAAACAAACTAGGTCCACATGGAATTATTCTAAAGTTCTTTTTTTAGTAATTTTAGAAATACAAGGTTGAATGGGTGTGATTAAAAACCAAAAACATCTATAACTTAAATTAGGTTGTTTATTTGTTTATTTTGTTTGATTTGTTTTGTTGGTTACAGAAATATTTCTTTGACCATGCGCCCCCTGGTAGCGTTATTGGTACCGTCAAATAGCCCTCGGCATGGAGGGGTGCACAACCTTTATTTTGTGGCATTTAGATCTACAATGTAAAAGTTATTTAATTTTAAATTTGCTATGAATTGAAAAATTAGAGATTTATTTTTATTTTTATTATGGTTGTTGGAACGACACAAGAAATAAAGCCCTTGTATTCCTTCATGCAGTTGTGCATGAACTTGTCTATTCATGCCAATTTTGTGGCTCTTGGACCTACGATGTGAAAGACATGTTTTTTTTCAGTTCAAAATAAAATAAAATAAAATAAGTTCAAATAGTTGAAATAATACCTTTCTTTTCAAAAGAACAATCACTTTCACATCGCATGTCCAAACGCCTAAAACAAAGCCCTTGCACTCCTTTGTTGGCATAAACATTATTATTTGCACTAAAAACACAACCTCTTGCATTACATTTGAATTTCAAAATTTTACTAAATTAGAAAATTATTTTTATTTTCATTTTTGCTATAGCAACGGCAAAGCAATATTAGTTTAGAATTATTTTCAACTTCTTCAAGATGTTCCAAAAAATAGCTAATACAATGAATCATTAAAATTCAAAATTTGACGCATATACAATTTCCTTAAAATTTTGTATGATTCAATTAGGGTAGTCCTAGCTTTTTATGTATGCTTAAGCACGTGTACAAATTAGAGAAAGAGTTTTTTTTCTCATTTTTTAAAATTATAAAAAAATACATTTATCTTGGATTTCAATAAAAAAATTTGGGAAGGGTAAGAAAGCTTATTTCTTTTTCCATAATTTTGATTTCTCACAAACTACATTTCTGGCTTATAAATTGATCATTCAACATTCTTATAATCTACAAATCCAATGGTCAATATTTTTCACAATCAATTTTATATACACTAGGCAAAGTAGTCTTTACTTTTCTACAATTAGAATTACATATTTTAAAAGCATCCATGTGCCAAAAAAATACCAAAATAGAACAATTCATTGACAACCTCCATTGTTAAGAAGTGCATTGGCCTTCAAGGACTAACCCCTACAAGCCCATGGGATTCTGATAAAACATAAATGTGTTATAAAATACAAGTACTATAACTCTTTTGAAATTTGCATCAACCATGATAATGTGAAACACAAAAAGTAGAAAGTACCCGTCAAAATTATAAAATTATTTTTCAATTTTCTTCAAAAGAATTTTAAAGATATGACTTCAAAAATTATCCAAAAATACAATTTTCGTCTTCAATATTTAAATTTTTTTCATTGGTCAAAACTATAGTTTCATAGTGATTTGTGAAAAAATACATAAGATCTAGTAATGAAAAAACCAACACTTTCTCCAAATATTAAGTTTTTCAACTCCAAAAAATTCTAAATACTTTGTGCTATTTCTCTTATAGTTTCTGTTTGATCATAGCAATCTTTGTTTTGAATATAAATATTGAAAAAGAAACCTATCCTTAAAATTAAAATAAAAAATAAAAAAGATGGCGAAAGAAAAAGATTTTTTCTATCCAAAAATGGTTGCTTGAACGCTTAGGGGTGAAGCACCTTGGCATTCAATTTTTAGACGACAAACATATTCATATTCTTGTTTCTTTCTTTATATTGTTTGGGTGAAGGCATTTTAATTTATGTTCATACTCTCTAAAGTTCTTGAGCTATCTCTTAATTGGATTTGTTGTTACTTGATTATATGTTTCTCTAAAATTACTAATGTAAAAGAACAAGAATTGGTTCACTACGCCAAAATTGCACTGACTTTAGTTCAAAACTGAATTTGCAAAAATGAAGTTATTTATTTCAAGATCACTACAATTTCAAAACATGGTGATGTCAAAAGAACGTCTATTCAAATCCATTACAACAAGTTTCATTGAAAAAATGATGCTATTTTGCATGTTATTGAATTTAGAAGGAATTTTGAAATTTTTCTTTCAAAATCTATAAAATAATATTGGTGATACCTTTGGTAAATCTAAGCGTATGGATAGAATTTAAAATTCAAAATGCACTACTTCTATGCTTATGAATCTCAAAATATTTTTCCAAATAATTCTTTACCATGATTTATTCCAAATTGTCAATTCTAGAGAAGGCTTTGGAGTTTGGGCTACACACAAGCGGATGTATTTTATCAAATATGTTTCTTTCATTCACTTCTCTTACAATTTTCCAAGTACAAGCTTTCTTTGAAGCACTATAGTACTGGGAAAAAAACTATTACTGGAGACTTAACCCCTAAATGCCCAAGGCACCCAATTTGGGTGTCGACAATAATTTGAATATTCCCAATATTTGAATATTTCCAATCAATTTATGGCTAGGCCCTTTAACCCCTCACTACCCGAAGGGACCAAATCTGCCCTCATGGGATCAGACAGAGGCGCCCAGGCGGCAGTGAAGCAGGAATTCCAGGGCAGCAATTATGGAACGTGGATGGTACATTCCTTGCGTACACTGTCGAGCAATTGGCAGCACACGATGTGGTATAATTCGCGTGTGGGAGGGCTTAGATTATGCAAATGCGAAAAATTGGACATGGCTGTTTGTCCTTGTGTTCCGGAAAATGACCGGCGTTTGGCGGTCAGAGTTCGTTGGGTTTGCCGTGGGCTCGACACGAGGTAGATGTGAAGGACTCGAAGTGTCTGCAGAAAATTTTGTTGCAGGGAATTTGTGATTGTGAGAGTAGGCGAGTGTACATGCCTTGTTCAATTTTGTCGCTAGGCTAGCATTAGGGGGAGACAATGACATCGAATTTTTTTCCTCTCTCTCGGCACAGGTCGCTTGTGAGGTGCTTGGAGGATTGTAGCCAAAATTTTGAGTTGTCGTAGGATTTTTTATTAGGTCTGCTGCGGTCTTTGTGTACGCGATGACTGTAGTCTGTAGGGACGCATCATGGGGTGCGACTTGCACATTTTTGGGTTTACCGAAAGTCCTTTTCATACTCTAAGGCTCATTTCTTGAAACTGCAAAGACATCAATGAACTATTGGCAAATTTTTTGTCACTGAAATCGCATTTTGCTTACCATAAAGCAGTTAGCAACTTGGAGACAAATTCGGGAGGTACTCGGTCGTTAGCTCAAGAATTTGACGCCCGTCTAAACCGAGGTCGGGGCTCTCCTCGTCACGTGCACCTGTACAACCGATGTCCAACGCCAATGCGTTCCGGTTCATCCCGGTGTCTCGCCGGCGCAGACCATCAACATTCGTAAGTTCGGCCTCACAAAATAGTTTGCTGAATGTGGTGTTGTCCCCAAAAATTTGCATAGTCAAAGAAAACACCATAGCGCTCCCCCCTACAGATTTTCACGCACTTACAGCGATCACTCCGCCTAGCACAAACCCCGGAGCACTCAAAAGAGGCTCCAAAAGAAGCCCAAGCTCTAATTTCTCTCTCAATCGCCCCTAAATTCCTGAACATCGAACCGTTCAAAATGTGAGTCATTTGCAATAGTAAAAGCGCCTAGAAAGCATTATTCAATCCATACGGTGGCTCCATGGCAATTCCACACCAATCTGTTGAGGGGGGCAAATTCCTACATTGGTGTGCGGTGAGGGGTTAACCTCATATTTTTTTGGTGACCAACTTTTTAGATTTGATATGTGAAAAAAGGATTGTTAGAATTTCTTAGTTTTAACACCCTCATGATCAAACATTATAATCTTTCAATCCCTAAGTGATATTGTTGTGTTTTCTTTTCCTATATGATCTCTAACATGTCTAGGTTGAATTTGTACAGTTACAATTCCAAAAAAATTGATACAACATATCAAAATGTTGACTTTTTGTTCAATTTAAAGCAAATTCCTAGAAGCTCAAAACAGGCCTTGGGCATTTAGAGGTTAATGAGGGATTGGCCTTCAGAATTGCTTCAACAGGAATTCAACAGATGAACGCAATAGACTGACCAAGCATGGATGAGAATCATCCAAAACAAACCTCCAAGACCCCGCAGAGCTCTACTGGGTCGGGCAAAGGCTCTTCTTCTTCTCGTCGACCGCGGTAATCCAACTCCTCTCTCCCCCACAGCCACTTCTCTTCTTCTCCGCTTTTGCCTTGCTCCTTCGCTCCACGCTAATTCTCCATCGTTCAACCCGTGTCTTGCCCCACACCGTAGCTTCTCTCCTTCACTCTATTCCCGCTCTGTGGCTTGTCTCTTGCGCTCCGCTCCTACTTCGCGAGGTGCTCTGTGATAACAAGGTGCATGGAGAAGCTGTTGGTGAGCATTCATAGTTTCAAAAAGACCGCCTTATGCTTAGGGTTTCTTTGACCTTCAAGATTATCGCCTTTGGCTTCCACTTTCATTGCGGAATTTAGTTTGTTGTTCTGGCTATGATTGCATCGTTTGAGTGCTTATGATCTTACTGGATACGAATTTCCGGTTCATAGTATAGAAGGGCGGTGCTGGAGTTTTTGAAGTCAGTGTACGTGCCTAGCTTGAGTCTTTCGTCACAAGCATGTAAAGGTCTGACCTCCCTTCATTTTCCCTTCTTGTAAAGCCGTCGAGAGTTGGGATAGAAAATTTTGTGTTGGGTGCCTTGACCAAGGCCCTTCCTTATCTGTAGCTTATCTCATCCCTCGGTCACCATTCGCTATGGAGGCGATATCTTGAGATTGTTGCAGCTTCCCTTTCAACTGTGGCCGCTTCTCTTTGCCCTCCCGTTTTTGTCGCAGTCCTTGAGTGTGCTCTTCTGTAGGGTCACTAGTCGTGAATTTTAAGGGTAATCCAATTCGGGCTTGATTTCTTTGATCCCTTTGTTCTTGTACTCTTGTCGTCTTTTCGGCCTTGTGATTTTGTTCGTGTGCTCCAGTCCTTCTGGGGTTGTCAGGTTGCATTTCCAATTTTATTGGGGTTCATAAGTTGTTTCTATTCTTACCTTCTACACAAAGATTGTTGAAAACAAAGTGATTCTCTCTTGTTCTAGGTGAACATGGTGCGTTGAAGAGCTTTGTTTAAGATGTTGGTCTAGATACTTTTTTATTTCTTGTTGAATAGTTGCGCAACTTTCTTTGCCTTCCAATTTATGTCTTCCAAAGAAAGCTTCTTTTCAATGGCTTATGTTTTCTAACCTCTTCTTTCTTTTTGCGGTGGCATGTTTCTATTCTTGTTGAGTTCACTACCAAAATTTTGATTTCATTGCATTAGAATTTTCTACAAGTTTTCGTATTTTGAATTGGTTTTTGGTTGGTGACCATAGACTTGAAAGTAGCATTATCACTGTTTTGTATACTTGATTTTTTTATGCTTAATTGTACCAATGAGATTAGGTTCTCAACATTCTTCCTGTTTTGTTTTAAAATTTTGTGGGCCGTCTTAGACAACAACTTAGGTGTGTAAATCAAACCCTTGGTCATTCACACTTTTGTAGTTGGTTGCAGGGTTGAAGAGGAGGCTATACAGTGTGAGGCCTCAAAAACTACTTCACGGGAGTTCTCTCTTATGTTCAAGGAATATTGGTCTGCAACTTCTGCTAGTTCTGCTGTTGGTAGTTCTATTTTTGCATAGAGTTTTTGTATTCAGTTGTTTTGAGTTAGGTTTGCTCTTTTTGTTATGCTGCTATCTTCAGCTATAAAAATCTAGATAGAATGAAAAACGCTGAAGTTCAAACAAGGAAGTTAGAGGACGCCATTGTTGGAAATTGTACGCAAAAAGTCAAAAATGATTACCGTTCTCATATTCGGTATACCTACAAAGAAGCAGTTTGCAGTTCAATTTCCGAGTAAATTTCACTAACTTGAAGTTTAAAACCTTAACAAAATAATTTTCAATGCCCTAAAGATTTTTAAATACTTTGTCAATAGAAGGAAGCGGTGGCTTTCCTATCAAATATAGGAAACAAGTATCGAGACAAGCACTTCCACACATCCTTCTAGTAGTATTGAGCAATATGCAATTGTTGCACATGACAGTAACAAAATTCTTTATGTGGCTTGCTAATTGCAATAGAAATGCCAATCTTGGCTTTTGATTGTTCTAGAATTTTTCTTCAAGTTTGTTGAGATTAATCATGAATAAGTTGAAGTACTGATAATTCTATGTTGGATGATGTTATATTATAGGGTTGTCATGGCTACTAAAGTTCACAGTAACTGGATTGAGCATGGATGGAGGCTTGTGGCAATGGACCCTTATACCCCAATCACTATAAGAAACCCCCGTTTTAGATGACAAGCCCTAATTTTTTATGGCGGATTTTAGGTGATGTCAATGTTGACAATCCAAAATTTTTATGTCAACAAAAATGTACTACGTAACATCAATATTGACAATCCAATGTTTTTATGTCAACATTGATGTTACATTGTACATTTTGTTGACATAAAATTTTTGGGTTGTGTGAGCCCTCAAGATAGCACTTGGAGCTCTGGGTTTATTTTTCGCAATTTATTGTTAGTTTTTAGTATAAATTCATGCAAAATAGTATGAATTAGTAGTTTGGTAGAAGTCCCTACCAGATTAGTGAGGGATTGTCCTAAAATCATAGAAAGCACAAAATACTCTGCTTTTCTATGTTTAGGTCTTAGTTTAGTATCTTAGAGTCCATATCTACGTGTTAGAGAGATGTGAGGATGTGAGAATTAGCTAATTCTAGTGTCCTGTCCATGTAAAACTCGACATGTGAACACATGTGACAGCCTGGCTGAATCATAAGAGTCTATGTTCAGGTTTAGAAGTATCTAGATCCAATTCATGTAAAATTTGGACTAGTTATGTGAAAACCTACAAATGTTGAAGAATACGAACCAGAATGCAAAGTAGAAGAAGGGAGAGGTGATTGGAGCTTACAAAAAGGTGCTTTTAGGGTAAAAGCATGCCAAGAGGTCAACAACGGAACTAATCATCCACGACAAACCCCGGTACCAGATTAATTTCCCCCTAGGGTGGAAATTATTAAGGAACTGCTAAATTTAGCAACCTTATTGGAGGTTTGGTTTTGCCCTTAGCTTTTAGACACTCCTTAGAAGATTGCCCAAAAGTTTTGGGATTTTACAAAACTCCACGATGACTCCATGAGAAGTCAACCGCCTTTGAAACTGATAGTAAATTCATAGAAATTACCCAGAGTGCGGTAAAATCTTACTAAAAATTAGATTAGAGTTTTATATATCAAATAAGCGACTAGTCAAGTTTAAAGACTTTCCGATAGTCAGAAGTACTAGAATCGACAACAACATCGAATTTAATAAGAATTTACAACATGGCGGCGGGTTGACCGGCGAACCAGGAGCTAACGGTGTCCGAATGTCGCGAACAAGGAATGTTTTCTTACTCTCACGAACCTTCCAGGCAACTTTGGCTAGTCAGTTTCCTCGGGAAATACAAATTCCATAAACTAGGATTTTGACTTTTCTTTGAAGTTATCGTGAGTGATTTTTATACATATTTACAGCCTGGAAGTGGGGGATAGGAATCTTTTACACTAATAGGGGTCTTCTGAACGCGATGGCGCAATCGGTTTTCAATTTGGAGTTGTTCTCAAGAAGATAGGAAGAGTTCAGCTGTAGCGTTGACTTTTTTAGAGTAATTAGCGATAATTCAAAGTTATTTCACAAAATATCTTGGTGAAAGTCGAAGATTGGATTTAGTTAAGATTTCAAATCTTTCCTTTAAAAGCCAATTTAGATTAAATTAAGAATATTTGGAAATATCCTAGGGTTGTTTGCAAAATATCTCAAGGTCAAAATAGTTAATTTCTTAAATATCTTTGGAAAAATCTTAGATTTTATTCTAAACAAGATTTTCTTTCTAGTTAAGGCTTGTTCTAGAAAATTCTAAAGATTAAACAAAGATTATTTAGGAAATATCTTAGGGTAGTTTAGGATTTAGCATAGGGTAGTTTTTGAGTAAAAGACCAAATATCTCATGGTAAACTAAGGTGGCGGGGCCTTCTAGCGAGTATATAAGGCCCCCCCGCGAAGTTTGTTGTACCCCTTTTGTTTCATTGTCTGCCTACCGACACTCTGTCGGAGTTCAGACACTCTCTTTTCTTGTTCAATTTGCTTACCGACTTTGTCGGAAGCAACTAGCTAGACCAAATTTTGGTCATCTTTGTTCATTTTGTTTGTTTTTCTTTCTTTTAGTGGAGGATTTGGTTGAAGGACTCGGGGTTCCCTTTTAAACCATCATAACCACACTAAAATCACACTTTTGGGAGGTCTCATCCCCCCAAAACTTGCCTATCTTGTTGACGTACCAATCTTATGTTTGAAACAGCTATTGAGTTAAGAATTCTTAAGGCGGTGAAGCTAGTCTTTGCCAAAAGATTCCAACACTCAAAATACCGGCCAAACTTCGTTGTATAGCAAAGTTTGGTTTGACTTGATTCCTAATTTTCGGTTTAAACACTTTCATGTGTACCTCAATTAAGAATTAAAACCATCTGATACCTTGGGAATTATTTTGGTCCTTAATGTTCGGTTTAAACACTTTCATGTGTACCTCTTTTAAGAATTAAGACATTCCTGCAGCCACTTGGAACTATAATTGACAAGTTTAGCCTGGGGTTGCCCCTCACGGCAAAGCTTTGACCTAGGACAATTTACCTTGATGGGGAAAACTTGGAAAAAAACTTTGGTTGTGGGGCTATTTAAGCCAAAACTCCACATCAAGAGGTTCGTTTTTCCCGGTGAGATTTGCTCATTTTGCTTTTGCTACCATTACCAAGTTTGAACCCTCGTTGTTAGTTAATCCTTCCCATAGTTTAGTTAGTTAGATGTTTAGATTATTTCAAAAATCCTAAAAAACTTTTGTTTAGTTTAGTTGCTCTAATAGGAAACTCTCCAAACCTTTAATTGTTAGTTTAGCCCTTCATTTAGTTTGTTTGCCTTATTATCCCAAAACATCTAGTTAGTTAGTAATTTAGATCAGTTCAATCTAATTAGAACCAATTTAGTTTTTTTTGAAAACCAGAACCAGAGAACCAAAACCAGAAAAACTAGAACCAGAAAACCAGAACCGGAGCAGCACGGGCAAGAGGACCAGTCAAGAAGGGGTTTCAGAAGGGCCGGCAAGAGCCTGCCACGTGTTAAGTCCCGGGGAAGTCTGAGCGAGGGGCTGTCCAAGGAGTCTGGGGAGTGCTGGGGAGGCCGCAACCGGGACTGTCCAGGGAGTCCAAGTCCGAATTATCTTGGACAACTCACACCAAAATTTGAGAAAAAACCATTGACAAAAAGTCACATACTTAAGGTTAGGCCGTTGCTCGCCACATCAAACCATTTTGATTTTTTGTCTTACAAATTTTGGTTTGACAACTACAAATTCAACTCATTTCGAACACTCACACTCTCAACTCAAACTCCATAGCCACAACAACAATTGACAACTAAACTTGAAGAAGAAAACCACTTAAAAAAGATGAAGTGGCGGCTTGGGAATAATTAGATTAAAAAACTAGTTTCCTAAAGAATCTAACTATTCACATTGGCTTGATGTTTTGTTTTTCACTATTCCTTTTGGATTTGGCGCGGTTTTTTATTCTTTTTCTATTCATTTGTTTTGTTTTGTTGTGCTTTTCCTATTCATTTAGATTTGTTTTGGTTTTTATTTCGTTACTATTCATCTACTATTCATTCAAGACAAATTGTTTTTGTTTTTCTACTATTCACCTACTATTCATTTAGAATAGTTCTTTGGTTTAATTCCTTTTACTATTGAAGAATTTGTTTTTTTCTATCAATTAGTATTTCTGGAAGAAATTAGTTGGTCTTGTTGACTTGGGTTTTTGTTTTATTGGCCTAATAAGCCAAATAGGAAAAGACAAAAAGTCAACAAAAACAATAGATTAATCCAACAAAAATAATAGACTAATGAATAATAAATAAAATTGATTATTCATTGGAATATTATTAATTTGGAAGATATTAATCTTTTAAAATTAATTCTTAAATTAAAACAAATATTCAAGGTGGTTGGAAATAGGGCCTTGAAGTTACTTTAATTCAAAAAGTTATTTTAAAATCAACTAAAAACCATTAGAAGTTTAACGTAAATTCCTAAAATCAAAGGAATTAAGTTAAATACTTAGACTAACCCTTTTATTTGTAGGAAATCAGTTAGAAGAATGTAGGAAAAGGATTTTTTTATACATTTTGACACTAAACTTTCATCAACAGACGAAGTACCATGATGGAGGACGAGGGTTATCTTGAGACCATTATGCTAGTGATCTGCGATGACGGGACCATGGACCCAGAGGTATGTTAATTTTACCCTTTGCTTTTGCTTTGTTTTTGTTTTCAAATTAAAGTTAGAATCTTTGCTATTAGAAGTTAGTTTTTAGATTAGAATTTAGAGTTTAAGTTAAATTTAGAACTTAATAAGTAGTTTAGGAGTTATAAAACCAAATCATACTTAAAATTTAATCCAATAACAAAAATTACCAATAATTAACCATAACCCCCCATTGGATTATAATTTAAGATTTTCATCCAAAGGAATCTTTAAAGAATCTTTTTAAGTAGGAATTAGACAAGGAATCTATAAAGATTCCAAAATCCCTTTTTACTTTTAGAAATATTTTATTTTTGAATAGCAAATTAGTAGATGAAGGTTAGCACAACTAAATGGCCAAATTTACCCTGTGGTAACTTTTGCTAAGAATCTTGGAATCTAGTTTTCTTTACCATTCTGGGAAGGGAAAATTATATTCTAAAAGGCTACTTAGATACAATTTTAGTTAGATTAGATTTTGTTTCCTTTCTTTGTTTTTTTTACCTAACCATAACGTTTAATTAATTAACCCATAGTTTTTCTTAGAATTAGTGGAATTTTACAGGATTATCAGTCACAAAAAGTGTCCATTGCTTGGAAGGCGAACACTTATTTAGGAACACCCAATTAGGAGTGAATCTCCAACGAAACAGCCGCTAGAGCCCGTGTGTAACTTTCTGACTCAAGGGTGGAGTTAGAAACACTCACAGGTTGTCAACATTGACATCACCTAAAATCTGTCATAAAAAATTAGGGCTTGTCACCTAAAACGGGGGTTTCTTATAGTGAATGTTGTGGATCACAAAGCGGGCGATGTAGGATGGGTTGTATTGGGTAGCCATAGGCCACGAACATGGGAAATTGAAATCAGTGACCACCATCTCTAATGACGTAATTTTCATAAATGTCAAAATGGAGGAAGGGAAGGTAGAAAAGTTTAAGTTGTAGAGGCAGCTCATGATGGCACCAATCCCACCTTGTTGTTTGGATGTTGATGACCCCATAAGCGTCTTGCGTAAACTTCAAGAAAATTGGACTTCTATGCCAGAAGAGCTTTGAGGTGCACGCAATGATGCAGTGGAGGTTCCAGAAATTGAGCCCATAGAATGTTTTGTGAGCTCAAAAATTGTTGCAGGAAGTCTTGGCGTATGAAGAAATGTAGACAATGGCTGCACCAAATCCTCGAGATAAAACTCCGCCACGATTTTCCGAAGAAACAGATCCTATATATAGGGTTCTAGCAACTCCGTTGAACATTCACTAGGTGCCGGTTCAAGATCGTGGCAGAAGACATTCACCACCAGGACCAACTGAGGACATTGAGCCTTCTCGCACAGCTGCTGGACAAAGGAATGTCAGAATAAATCAAGGTAGGGGGGCACAAGGAGCACGTAGAACTCATTCATCATCAAGGATACGCACATTCAAAGGAGGGCTTCCTCAAAGCATTTCAACACCAACACAAAGTGGTACATCAGTACAAGGTGAAGAAAACACGCTTATGCAAGCAGATGCAGCTATGAATATCAGTCCAGAAACTATAGAAGCTGAGTCATCTATGGCAACTACGGAGCGAATAAGGAGAGCGCAAAGTTTTGAAGGAGTGAAAAGGTTGTTGTAGCGCGAAAGAGGAAGGAGAAGCGTAAGACGGAAACATCCTCGAGCAACGCCAATGACAAGAGCAATCAGTGGACATGCAAATGCACGTGTTGCAGGGAGATGATGCTGAACATAGAGAAGAGCTTGGAATTATAGATGAACCCTCAGATGAAAAAAAAGGGACTCCAATAGCTTACACGTCGCCAGCTGTAGGTCCTCTTATAAGATTTCCAACCAATGACGAGTACTTGGCCGGATATATTTGGGAATAGACCTCATTTTCAATGTGAAGATTGCAAACATTCGGGATGTAGAGACAAACCATCGAGCATTGATCGCAAGGCGTGTTTCAGCAATGTACAAACGATTTTGTAGAAGAGGAGAACCTAATATGTCACCACTTACTTTACGACCGGTAGCGTATATTATTGAAGGTGTAGATGCAGAAGGCGCTGCAATTCAAAGGGAGATTCCATTTTCAACTATGGATGCAGTGAAGGACTTTGAGGCGACTCTCCTTCGAAACGCTTCGGCTATACTAGGAAATTTGAATATGTCAAGGAGGAATTGGTTGGAGAACAACATCATCTAGAAACCTATTGATAGTCAGTATGTGGTTGTAGCGTGTAAGCAAGCTGAACGGGAGCATAGAGCGGAATTGATGAAAGATGAAGAGTACCAAAAGATTTTTGCACAAAGGAAGGCTCGCTTTCTTGTGTACAATGATTCAAAAGTATAAATTGAAGCTTCAGTACGAATAAATGCACAAGAGTTTGAGAGGGATTTCTGCACGACAATGGAAAAAGATCTGATGAAGCTACGGGCCATTAGGGAAGCATGTGGAAGATTTAATCCAAAGGTTTGAGCAGATGATGCTCAACGAGCAAGAGCAGTTACAATGGCTGCAAGTACCTTGCATTGGACGAGGTCTTTTGGAGCAAGCATATCATTGGGGGTTATGTACAAGAGGATGGCAGAATATACCCGTCATGCATGGCAAGAAAATGAAGAGGCGTATAAAGCTATTCTGCAAGTTTGTCGTGATTATGAGAACAGGATTCTTTGGTACAGTAAGGATGACAAGAGGAAGTGGGAAAGATATGCAAGTCAACAGTCGTTGGACCCAAATGTTGATGTGAGGGAAGGGAAGAAGAGGATGGAGCGGCTTTGGCTGAGACCGCTAATCAGAGTTCCTAAGACAATGTATTTTTGGTTGGCGAAAGAAATGGCTGCAAAATCTATAAGTGGTGATCAACGGCCGCAACAAAGGTACTTCCTCAACAATGCCAGCAGCAATGCTCCAATGAGAGACACGTTAGCTTAAACAACAAATCGAATTCAACGAAGGAAAGTTGTACGAAATGCAATACGGTGGTTGATGGTTGAAGCAAAGGTGGAACATCCAAGGAGCATGCAAAGTTTTTTCCTCATTAATGTGCAGAGATTTGAAGGAGAGAATCGTGGACAATTGAAATTGCTTGCTGAAGTTGTTGACAAGAAAATGAAGAAAGCTTGGTCGTCTCCATCAGTGAAGACAGTTGAGGCTTTGGAGAGGTCTGTGGCTCTGATACCCCCAATGATTAAAGATCATTATGTTAGTATTCAACGTGGAAAATCTGGATATCATGGTGTGACTGGAGAGGTGAGAAATCTAGATGAGGCGCAATGGGAGTGGCAACTGAATGTACCTTGCAACACACATGGAGAAAGTAGTGGAAGCGTTCCAATTAGATGTGGAAGAGGATTTTTTTCAGAAGGGGTCGTGGAATTGGGAGTGCCGTGCTTGTGGATATGTGAATGCAGGCGATGTAGGACATGAGGAGAGGATGAAGCTTGGACAGATGTCGAGTACAATATTATGTTGCAGAAGTTGCAACAATGGATGGCAGGTACATATAGGTGGAAAACAGTGTTTTTGTTTCCATCTGGAACATTTTTTGAAGTAGACATGAGAGAGAAGATGGCATTACCAGCACAATGTACCTGGCAGAGAGGCGTATGGGTGTTTTAACAACAAACTGTGTCTACGTATGTCCATGATTTGCGCCACAATGGAAAAACAGAGCGTAGTGTACAAGCGATGGAAGGTGTAGCAGTTGTAATGGTGCATCCAACTTCATCGAGGGTGGTACAAAATCTAAGAAGTGGTCGTGAACAAGTACCTGTAGTGTTTACGAATTCGTGGAGCGTGAGAAAAATGCATTCTGATGTAGATCGAGTGGAGTGAACACCTACGGAGTTGTGGAGGTTGGTTGCTACATATTTACCAGAGAAATGGGGGCTGGTAGCATTTGGGGTTACAACAGCAATGCCAAATATTCTACAAGCTTCTTTTGTAGGTAGTCAAATGATTATATTAGACGGTTCGATAGATCGAACTCGATTTTTATACCACACATTGCAAGAAGTGTATCCTACAAGAGTCCAAACAATAGAAGCTGCAATATTAGTACTTGAGATTCCAGAGGCAGGAGTGTCACAGTACACTAGTATACCTCATACGGAACCTTCATCATCTCATGTAGTACAACCTACGACAGAAGAAGAAGAAACAACACTTTTCTAAAACATCCCCTAATAAGGGCTCTATGCTTCAAGGTATCACTTAACTAATCCAGATTAGCACATGAAACAACATTCCAAAAACTTTGTCAAATTTTGACAAAAAGAACCCATTGTTGTATCAAAAGTATAATAACCCAACCAATCATTACAAATTTCAACATGAGTCTAAAAAAATTTCCATTACAAACCACTACAAGTGCCTCCAATCTTAAAGAAAAAAAGCTTATCAAAGCATCATGGAGTTGAAGTAGCCTCAGTAATACACACTTCCAAAATCCATCTTGATAAAGTAGACTTGAAGGTTTAGCCTCACCTGTGCCCGTCCCAAACACAATACAAACCAATGTAAAGTAAGTGAGGATGCACGAGGTGTCTTAAGCTAAATCAATTGCTATCTATGTCATAAGTCTAGCATTTCTTCAAAAATGAAGAAAGAATGTGTCATTTGCATAATCCAAACAAAACCACAAATAGGGAGCCTCCTTTTAAAACAACCTTAGACATGGCAGAAAATTGTCACAACAACATAATAGCCTTTTAACTGGAAGCAGCAGCAGCTCAGTGCAGCAACAAAACTCCAAAGTCTCTTGCACAATTAGGTCATAGCATGTGAAACTTAGAAGAAAGAAAGCTTACAAGTTTCCAACTAATTTTGGACATCTCCCAGCTTCCTAAAGCCGCCCTTCTTAACTTCACTTTTATCAAGTTAATTCAAAATCACTACTAATAAGTGGATGGGTGGGTGGTTCTTAAGCACAAATGCTTAATTACCTGACAGTCGGTATTTTAAAGTTGGCTTATTACAAGGCTTAGTATGTGGCCTGGTAATTAAACCCCTCAACCACCATAGTACTATTGAAGCACCTAAGCAATCCTTTGGATGCATAATCACAATGGAATTAAACCATGTGAACATGTCATATGAATGAATCCAATTAGCTTTGGCAACTGGAGTTCTAACTCTTAATAAATAACTTGCAGGTTAGAGTTGAACTTGGTTCTTTTAAATTCTAATGCTTGTATAGCCATCTTGTCAAGTACAAAGGTACATGTGCAATTGCATGCTTGCTCTGATTAAATCTCAAACATATATATGTGCATTGAACAATGAGGCCATTGAGGACCTCAATTGAAGGCTGGGCAGGTTTAACAGGCTCAATACAATGGCTTAGTTAGCAATAAGCTCAATGTTAATAAATATTAATAATAATAATAATAATAATAATAACAAAAAATTATCCATATTTAAAAGTAGGCATGCATAATTGTAATACTTAAGTTAGATTGAAATTAAGCTCAATCTCATCAAATTTGTTGATATTTCTCAAAAATGAATTGAAGATATTTACTAATTTAGGTGAAAATCATATAAATGCATACATGAACTTTCATTGCAATAATTTTGCATACCATTGTCCAAAGTGCTCCATGAGTATGCAAATCCTATAGTTTTGAAATTAGTAGAGATATACAATAAGGAAAACTTTTGGCCTTGAAATACTTCAAAGTCATATAAGCTTTATAGAATAGGGACAAAAGACGTAAAGTCCATTGTATATAAAAAGTCTATTGGAATATTTTTACTAATTAGGTCTACTAGACTCAAATAGGCATATCTATTCTTGATATCCAATAGATTCTATGAAAAACTAAAATTTATTAATATTTGAAGAAGAAAGAGAAGACATATTTGGAGATAAAGATGAAGATGAGGAAGACGGTGAAGATTTACACTCAGAAGATACGTTGGTGAGAGAAGGGCAGGAAGGAGGAGATGAAAGTTCAGATGATGATCGAGATTATGTGTAGGAGAGGAGGAAGAGGATGAGACAGAGGACGATTCACCAGACTCAGAAGAAGATATATCTGACTCAGAGGATGACTCATCAAAGTAAGGGGAGGATTCATTAGATAAAGATGGTGGTGCATCAAACAGAGCACTCCTTCGAAAAGAGAAAGAAAAAGGCATGAAGAAGACATAGGTAGTGCAGACACCTTCAGGGGAGTTGGAGACTACATATTCAGTACCATATAGTCTTGCTGAAAGTATTGTATTTCTGATGCAGGAAGTGCAGAAGGTGGATGGATCTATAGATCATGGAACATCTAAAGGTCTCACAGATGTTCTAGAAGATGAAGTGACGGACATGGACACAAATGATATACTTGAATTGTGTCCTGTTACAGAGGACCAAACAAACAAGGACACTCACAGAGAAATATAGGAAGTAGCATGTGAACATCAAGTACTAACAGAAGTTGTCCCTTCATCGGATGAGCCAGTGATAAAAACAAGAAGGAACTTACTAATGACAGAAACTTCAACTCACACAATAGAAGTGCTAGATACAGAGATGGTAGACAGCGTTGTCGTGTAGAGAAAGTTTGCTTTGAAAAATCGCGAGGATTCTGGCTGCGACTGGGAATAATTTGCTATGGAGCTCAATCAAATCTTCTAGTTTTTAGTCTTCGATCTTCAAATTCCTCTCCGTTGACCTATCCTATAGTGACTCTATAAAGGTCAGGGTAAGGGTAGGTGATAAGAACCCACGGCCTCGGACGGGTAAAACCACGAGCTGACCGTCCGAAATATTGGCTCCTAAATTTCAAACCCACGATGACCAGCAAGCGAGCCTCACCAATGGAAACAACATAAAAGATCGACCATGTGGGTGATCAATCCCACTTTGTTGTCACAAACACAGAACGAGACTAATACTGAATCACCACATGATCCGCAATAAAATTTACGATGCAGAAATGAAAAACAACAAGCCTCCAAAACCGGCTAGAAATAATAAGTCACAAGCCACAACACACAAGTCTTCAATCTTCTTGTCTTTAAGTCTTGAATTTCTTTTACAATCTCAAACCCAACTCTAATTCTAACTTCTTGGCTGAACTTTGATCTAGTGTTGTCACTTCATCTAAAGTCCAAATGAATTGAATGATAGCTTTTTGAAAAGCTAACTCAATTTTCTATTTCTCCTTTAAATTTCAACTCATTCTAATATTCAATCCGTTTTTTATGATCTCTCAAAGTTTTGGCCTTTAGAAAATGAAGGCAACAGATCCTCATTCACTTCAACACTCATAACTCCCTCGTAACAACTCTAAACGGAATGAATAATAGCTTTAAAGAAAGCTAACACTAATTTCTACTCTTCCTCTAAATCTAAAATCATTCTAATACTCTGTCCAACTTCCATAGCCACCCAAAGTTTTAACCTCTAAATTTGAGGACAGCAGACCCTTCTTCACTTCGTCATTTATAGCTTACTCATACAAACTCCAAATAGAATGAATGATAGTTTTTTCAAAAGACAAAATAATTTTTCACACTCTTTTAAACTTTCATTGCAAACTAAAGACCTGTCCGTTTTCTATGGTTGATTAAAGTCTCTGCTCCTACACATAGGAGGCAGCAGACCTCCTCCATTCAAACTAGCACAAATCTCAATTCACAACTTTAAATCAAGCAAAAGAAGACTTTTTGAAAACTCAACACCATAATACACAATTCTTCCAATTTTCATTCCAAAATTCTCAAAATACAACACACTATAACTCTTTAAACATTCGGGCCTTTTAAAACCAACAACGGAGAAGAAGATGAATAGTGTTTCTTATCTTCTATCTCATCTTCTCTCTCAACCATACAAGTCAAGCTGATTTTAGCTCATACCTTGATCATGTGGCTATACTAACACCCATTAATCATTAAATTTGACTATACAACTAAATCTACCTCCTTATAAAGAAGATAAATCCTCCTAAAATCATTAGAAAGCAATTATTTCTATATTTTCCTTCTATGACTTTGAACATACAAAATAAAATACGTAAATAACTAGCATGTCTATTAAATGTACATTAGAGGTAAAAAATAAAAGTCCAAAAGAAGCTTCACTCCATTTGTAGAAATTTGAGAATGCGTTTAACGGTCGTTGCAATATATTCTGCACGATTTGCCTTGGTCAAAGGATTAACTGGCCCCTCTAACCAACGTTGGTGGCCACAACTTCCCTTTAAAGGCCGAACCATATAAAAATATTGATCGTCGTTTAGACCCTCAAAACACCCTTCGAATGTCACTTTTCGGCTGCCGGGCTCAACACATCCGACCTGCAACAAGATCACCATCATTCGAGCGTCACGTTGAAGATTCTCGTGCCATCGTTGCTCCACGCAAGGTTGCTTTGACGATTGAGAAGGCCCAGCTTCATCTTGAGGGCGTTCATGTGGCGGTGCAAGAAGAGGCTGCGGTAGAAGAGGCTAAACTAGCAATTGTAACAAAGAAAACTCAAATTCCGATTTCGGTTGAAGTTCCTTATCTTGAGACTCAAAAAACCCCTTCAATTCGACATACTAAAATCTTAAGTGAAAAATAAGGAAACTACATCAAATTGATGATGCTCTCAAACAAATGCCTTTTCTTAAATAGATGGATCGCTCCATAAAGAAAAGCCGTCACCTTGAAGCTACTAAAATGATGTCATCATTTTTATCTAAATTATTATAATCAATCTATCAAAATAACATATTAATATATATTTTTACAACATATACGCATTTACAGTGCGACAACGTTCAAACATCACAAGGAGAGGATCTGTCTCCAGCAGTAGTAAGAACAACCTCCAAAAGTACAACACTAGTAAGGTTGGTAGCTGAAATTTAGTCCACCAAGATGTCGTTTGCATGGACCTTTCAGGAATAAGGAATGACAGAAGGAGCAGATGGATTGTATTATGATAAAGAAGGTATTAGATATTGTCATACGAAGGTTGAAGGGGCATACATGTTTGAATAAGTGACTTCAATCTTGGAAGAAACATCGAACATGGACTCAGTACCTTCTCCTGAAGTTGAAGCTGTAGTAGGTATGGCCTTAGATGATGCTGAACTGTAAATTCAACCTGAGATTCGTGCAATATTCAACTAACCAATAGGTAGTGAAGACATGGAAGAGATAGGAACTCAATCATCAAGAGTTATTGCAAAGACACCAGAGGCAGTGGATTAGTGCTGTAACAGACTTTGTATGAAAAATTATGATAGTGGATGTTGTTTTATTTAGTTTTATTAATAATAATAAAACATGATTTTGTGTATATTGACTTAGAACATTTATGTTCTAGTTTTGCAATTAAATGATAATAAAATAATGGTGTGCTATTTCAAACTAAATACAAATATTTGTGCATATTTCACTTGAATTATTTTTTAAAAAATTTGATAAACAAGGAACACCATGTGCATTTTGTGCATTACTAACTGAACTTTGGATGATTTTGTATTATGAAATTACAAATTTGTACAAAATTGAAATGCACTTTTAATCGCATTAAGTACAATAGTGTGCTCTTTGCAGTAGAAATGGGATGTTGACATTGCACAGTTTTGGAAGAAAAATGCCAAAATCTACTTGCACAAATGGTATACCACATTCATAAAAATAAAAAAACTGCTACTTTTCTACCGTATGATTAATGCACTTGGCTAAGTGCAAAAATAACAAATTGCGTGTTTATAGTTCTTCACATGACAAATTTAAAGATATTTAATATACAACCTTCATACAATTATCTTATACAATAATCCTCATCATGTTCACTTTATACATAATATTCAACAATGAAGTAATTTAGCCAAAAAAAAGTGCACATAGCCATCTCCACTTTTTACAAAACTAGTGGTCTATAATAATTTCATATTAAAATAAAACTTCTATAAAGAGCCGGACCGAGATCAACTTGCCATATTACATTAGAGAGGTTATTACACCAAAAGAGGATCATTTGCATTTATGATGTTTGCCTATGCTATTCGGATTAGAATTGGCAATCAATATTATTACCAGTATTGATTAGTTGCTACAATATAATAAAATTAAAATTGAAATATTTTTTGAATTTTTTCATTCATAAAAAATTCAAAATTCAATATCTTTTCTACCATAAGTGGAAACACCACAAAACAAAGACCGTGCACCCCTAGTTTGTTGCATATGAGAGGTTGCATTCCGAGTTGCATTCTTGATACAAATAGAAAGCTTTATGCACAAAGAAGTGCAAGGGTTTTTTTCCATGGCATTTGGACATGCGATGTGAAAGTTATGAATGTTTCTAATTAAAAGATAATTTAATTCAATTTTCTAATTCATAAAATTTCAGATCTCAATGCATCAAACAAACAAAAAACAAACCTAATTTAAGGTATAGAAACTAGTGTGCCCTGTGTTGTTGCCACATCCAAAATAAAAGTAAAAATCATTTTTGAATTTTATATTTGTAAAAACTTTCAAATTCAATAACTTTTATGTACAAGAAATGCAAAGGAGGTTTGAAAGGTTGCGTTCTTGATATGGAAAGAGCTTTATGCATGAAGGAGGACAAGGACTTTGTTTGTGGTGTTTGAACATGCAATGTGGAAGATATGAATGTTCCTTAATAAAAGATAATTTAATTCAATTTTTTAATTCATAAAAAAATTGAAACTCAATAACTTTCATATAGTAGGTCCAAACGCTACAAAACAAAGTCTATGCACCCCTCTTGGTGGAGAGCTTTCTAATGGTACTAAGCAACGTGGTAGGGGGACTTATGGTTTCTTAGATCTCAGCGTATCAAACAAACAAACAAAACAAAATAAAATATTAAAAAAATAATTTAAGGAACAAACTAGTGTGCCTTGTGCCGTTGCCACAACCAAAATATAATTTTTTTAATAATAACCTAATTTTTCAATTCATTAAAACTTTGAAATTCAATAATTTCCTCACCGTAGCCCAAAAAGTTACGTTTTGGGTACAAACAGTAAGCTTTATGCACAAAGAGGTGCAAGGGCTTGGTTTTGTAGTGTTTGGACATGCAATGTGAAACTTATATTTTTTTCAAAATAAAAGATAAATTCAATTTTTTAATTTAAAAAAATCCATAATTTTCACATCTCAAATCCAAATGCCACAAAACTGGCACAAATAATAAGCTTTTTTTGTGGCTTTTAGACATGCGATGCAAAAAATCATTATTTTCCAAAATAAAAAATAATTTCATTTGATTTTTTTAATTAAAAAATCCATAACTTTCACATTGTAGGTCCAAACACCACAAAATTGGCACAAATAGAAAGCTCTATGCACGAAGGAGTGCAAGAGCTTTGTTTTGTGGCATATGGACATGCCATGCAAAAGTTATGTTTTTTTCATATTTAAAGAGAATTTAATTCAATTTTTGCATTCATAAAAACTTTGAAATTCAATAGCTTCCACACTGTAGGTCCAAACGCCACGAAACAAAGTTTGTGCGTGAGGATTGCTATTATGTGAGCATAGGAGTGTGAGCTTATGAACCTAGGATACTACACACCTATGTTATAGGTGTATATACTATACAAACTATCTATGATTATAGGATATATATGTTACAAATACCCATAATTATTATAGGTGTTTATAATTCATACACCTTCTATAGTCTGTGGTATCTATATTATAGGTACCTAAATTGTAGGTTCAATGCTCACAAGCTCGCATTTTTGGGTTCACATACTAGCACCGTTGGTCTGTGCGACCCTCCTTGCGAAGAGCTTTCTAACGATATCAAGAATGTTGTCAAATACCTTACGTTTTCTTAGATCTTAGCATGTCAAAGAAACAAACAAAACAAAATAAACAAAATAAACAAACCAAAATAAACAACCTAATTTAAGGTATAGACTAGTGTACCATGAGTTGTTGCCACAACAAAATTAAAAGTAAATTTCTAATTTTCACTACTAGAAATGTCGTGACCAAAACAACTAAAATTCAACTAAAGATTGTTGATTTTTTAGTCATTGATGAGGCGTTATTTAGGACAAAATGTAACTAAATATTTTTTTTTTTCTGTTGTTTTGGACAAAAGAATAAAATTTAAATTATATATATATATATATATATATTTTTATTTTTAATAAAAAAATTTCAAATTTTTTTTCTGCTCAGAAAATCCGGGCATTATGAAAATTAATATTTTTAAAGTTGCCCACCGTTGGGACAACACCACCTAGGCAACCTCGCCACGGAGCGAGGCCCGCCGTGGGGCTTAGAACCTTGAACCTCATGGTTGAGGTCCAAGGTTCTATACCATTGAATTATGCATCATTGCCAGTGTTAACAAAGCATGTAGAATTTTATTTCTTTTATTTTCCCAATTGTTTTTCACTTGCTTTATAGAGTCAGCAGACTTTGGAGGCCATTTAGACATAGGAGAACAACTTTTTTGAAAGAAATTTTAGCTAAGAAAAGTTGGAAAAACAAGTTAACTTTCATCTTCAATAATCCGTTTGATATTTGGAGCCTTTAATCAAAAGTTATGGAAATAATTCAGCAAGGATGTTTGAAAATGTCAAAAAAATTGTCCCTTCCAACCCCTCTTTGAACTTTGCTCATAACTTTTGATTGGAGGCGCCAAATGTGAAACGGATTTTTGGAGATGAAAGTTAACTTGTTTTTCCAACTTTTTACAGTAGAAAGTTTTTTGAAAAAAGTTGTTCTACTATGCCAAAATGACCGCCAAACTCTGCTGACTTCAAAAAACACCAAATTGTGAATAATTAAGTTAAATAAAAAAACCCGAAAATGAAACATAGATTTCCATTTTATCTAATTGTCAACTATCTTGTTGAAAATATGTATAAAGAATTTGATTGGATCTTTAAAACTACATCAACAGTCTTGTTGAAAGTATGGGTAAAGAATTTCAATCTCATTGGATCTAATTGTCATGATTGCCCGGATTTGTCCCTTCCTAAAAAAAAACTTTTTCAAACATAAATTTTTAATTGCAATTTCATATAAATTGCTTTGAAATTTTTTTAGACACTGAGCTAGTAGTGAAATACACTTTGGGTAAAGATTTCACAAAAATTGTATTCAATAAATTTATATTGCACTTGAAAGGACCTACCTGAGAGTAGAAAATGGCTTGAAATTATGCCCAAGAGCCTTAAGGGATAATTAGTTATTTAGCTTCAATGTAGCGACCTTGTCCTAGTGTTACGGTACAAGAACATTTCAAAATCTTTCAACATTTTATGAATGTGTTATGTAGATTTCAAAAGATTTCAAAATTCTTAGAAGATTCCACAATATTTTATAAGATTCCAAAAAAGTCCAAAAAGTCCAATAAGATTATTAGATTTCTTAATTCCCTCAGTTTTTGTTGATTTGGTCTTGGTTTTCTAGTACTACTCATTGTACTACTTATTGTACTAATCAAATCAACAAAAAGGTTAACACAATTTTGTTGATTGTCATAGAAAGTTCAAAAATCAATGGAATTTGTCATTCTAATACCTCAAACAACAAAAATCTGTTGATTTTAAATTGATTTGGTCATGGTTTTCTAGCAGTGTTTTTAATTCATTAGAACTTTGACATTCAATACCTTTTATATCATAGTGGGAGAGGTTGTGTTCTTGGTACGAATAGAAAGCTCTATGCACAAAAGAGTGTATGGTTTTGTTGCAGTGTGCCATGTGCCGTCTAGTCAAAATAATAAAAGTATAAATATTTTATTTTATTTTTTAATGCACAAAGAAATGCAAGCCGCAAGGGCTTTAATTGTTTTTGATACTATCCTTTGAAAAGATGCAAGCAGGTGTTGTTCCTGCAATTTTTTCCCCCTTCCCTTTTTGAAAAAATCCAAAGTCGTTGATATCGATTTAAAAAAGTTCTCCCTTCTCCAATTCCATTGATCTCCAATTAAATAAATAAACGGTTATTGTTGATAACCATCATGAGAGATGATCGGGTGCATAGTACCTCAAAAGACATATGTACTACTTTAAATGTGTGATTAGAATTTTTTTGTTGGTATTCATTACTGTTAGTTATGTTTTGAAACTATTTTAATCAATTTTTTTTTTAATCAATTAATCAATTTAAAGAATTTTTTTAATGCTACAAAAAGAAACAACAAAAAGAGAGATCAAGCAAGAAATCAAGCCATTCTTCACCTCCGGTGTGATCTTGAAGGTATGTTTTTGATTTTTAGTCCTCATTGAATTTCTATCAAATATCAAATTTATATTTTTTTATTTTATTTTTTATAATTTATAATGTACGTGCTCTTTTTGGATTGGATGCTAGAACATCGTTGCTCTTTCTTTTATACTTGGAAAATATTATGTGTAGACATTGAAGCGTGCATTGAAGGTCAGCATAGGTTAGGAGCACTTCATTTGGTAATGCCTGGAAATATAATCCATAAAATTTATCAATTTTCAAGTGCTCCTGGAATTCACCAAATTGTTTGTAAATTCTAGGGTTTGCAGGGGTATGTGATTAATTGGCCGATTATAGAAATAGTCTTAGCCTCGCCATTGTAAAAGATAAACTAAAATTGCCTTTTGACGTTGTTATTGTTTGGAGAGTGCAACAGTGCAATTGAAGGTACGTACTATAACATAAGTGCTTCGAAGGTTGGCAATACGTCCTGCAAAATTTATTAGAATTCAAGTGCTCTTGGAAATCTTGAGATTTTTTATAAATTCTAGGGCTTGAAAGGGAGGGGTTGATATTGAAGCAAGGACAAGGGCTCAAATGAGGCACATTTTCTGAGGTCAGTTGTAGAATGAAAATTTAAAAAAAAATAGTAAATTTAGACTATTTTAGCCTATTAGGGGCTCCTTTGTAGGAAAAAGTTAAAATAAAAGTAAAGTTAAATTACATTCCTAAGTGTAAATAGGTCTATAAGCCTAGGATGGATGAAAAAAAATAAAAAAATAAAAACACTTGGATGAATGAGGTGCAACCTAGGTCACACCTCTTCATAATCACGCCGGTTCATTTTTTTTGAAAACTTTAAAAAACCAAAAACTAAAATAATCAATGGCATTGTAAGACCCATTTATTTTTATATGTATATTTATTGCAAATTGTATTTATGTAAGTGCATTGTGTATGTGTGATTGATTTACGTTTTGTAATTGTTTTAAGGAGAGACTGGAATTGTGATTTATGATTATATGTGGTATTTATTACTGTGAATTAGTGGAAAGTTGTGTATCACGTGAGATTATTTTGGAGAAATTAGGGATTGTATGTTCATGCTTGTCATATTTTTGTGGGATTTTTGTGATTCCTTTGTTTCCTTACCTGTGTCGTGTTATCGATTTGTCTGTGCGTGGTCTGGTTTTCTGTTGAGTGAATATTTATTTTTGTGGAGAAGTCTGGAACGACATCTTCCTCACTGCTGGACGATTGAACGGAGGCCGAATTGTGAAGAGAGGAGCTTGGTCGGCAGAGCTTGATCGGGAGACTATAGGATCGATCAATGTGCGAGAAGTGGAGGAGTAGAAATTTGAAGATTTGCGGTGAAGGTGCAGGCAGTGCGGAGTTGCGTGCAGCGGGAAAGAATAGATCGAGAGACCTTCTTACGGCTTGGTACTGATTTCTCTCTAAATTTATCTAACTTTCACGGTAATGTATTGGAAGCCGATACTTGCGCAGTTCTGGCTGCTTGATCTGGGTCAAAGATCAGAATTCGGAGCAGATTCATTGGGTTGGAATTCGCAATAGGAGCAACAAGAGGTGATCGTTTGCAATCAGTAGAAAGTCAGAAAAATTGCTAGCAAATTCTCGCCGGAAAGCTGAGACTTCCAATTTTGGAGGTCATTGTGAAGAAATTTCAAATCCTCAATTACTCTCCAATCGGTGCAAACCTCTGAGTTCCAATTGCGAAATTATATTGACTGAATGAGAACTTAGTGAATTGCAATTGCTGAAGAGAAATTGCGAACAAATTGTTGGAAATTTTGGAATCGGCCTCCAAATTGGTCGACGCTGCGCTTGCTCGGGACTTTTCCCTAATCGCCAAATCCTAAAGTTTCTTCTTGAAACCATTCACTTGAAGGTCGCAATGATCAATCTGATCAATCGCATACGTAAATTTGAAGAAATTTGATCATTTGAGTTGAAATTCGGAAGGCGCAGGCAGTCTGCAGTGAAATCAGGGATTTACCACGGCCATAGGGTGCGGCGAGCGGCTATAGGGTCTGGTTCGCGCGGTTATAGGGTCCGATTGCAGATTTGGGCCCTAAAAACGCCTAAAGGGCTGATTTTAAAGTTTTTTTTTTGCTTTTTACTGCAATTTTGGGCGGCCTTAGAGTTCCTGGGGTGGTCTTGGGCCCTCTTGACCACGGGCTTGGGCTGCCTTGGTGGTTTTGAGCTGCAGGCTTGGCTGCGAGTATTAAAAATAAAAAAATTATTAATTAATTTATAGTTTATAATTAATTTATTAATTTATTAATTTATATTATTTATTGATTATTAATTAATTTATTATTTATTGAGTTATTCCATATTTTGGAACCTTAATGATTTATTGTTGTGTTATTCAAATCTTAGATTTAGGATTTGTGTATTTGAATTAATTATTATCTATGTTGTGATTATAATTTATATATGTTTGGTCCAAATGTAAATTAATCCAATGTTATATGTATGTTAAAAACTGATTGTTCCAAATTGTATTAGAATAAATTGTGATTGGTCATAGGTTCCATATGTTTGGTTGAATTGTGAATTGTACCAATGTTTTGTATAATTTCAAAGATTAATAATGTGGTTTGGATTCATTTGACATAATTTGGTAAAAGCAAATAAGAATTATTTGACATCATCATACATTGCACAGCTGGGAATTATTTGACATAGAATATGGAAACGCTAGACATATTTTTGCATGATCGAGATAGCTGCAGATTGACTGGACAATTTGACCTAAATATAAAAAAGTATAATAAATGAATTACGTGCACTATTTTATAAATACTATATTGTTATGATTAGGTCCTAGTACATGCATCATATAAGATTCATTTGACAAAGAATGATTTGACCTCCTTTAGAACATTATATAGGACTGGGACTTTATACATACATTGGTAATGGACTGGCCAACAAATTTTACACACGGGAATAAGAGTGATATAATATTATACTAAACTTGTAAACATAAATCTATTTGTAAGTGACTTTCAGTCATAAAACGTTAGACTGATTTAAACCTTTCCCTAGAACAAAGAAGCCCTATACTATTGTTTCCTGGTTTTGGGAAAGTGCAAAATCTAGTTCACATCAGTCGTCAAGTTCTGTTCTTTTAATTAATAGTTTACATCTTCGTTTCAACCTCCCAAATGTATGTGTTTTCCAACTTGTAGGTGGTTTGCACTCATGTCTTAATTTTCAAGTTCCGTCAAAAAAGAATTGCTTGTTTACAAAGATTGAATGTAGGTTTATATACAAACATTTCTTATAAGAGCCTTTGCAGGTTCATTGCACCTCATATTTTGTTACAATTGCAAATTTGAATGGCACAAGTTTTGTGGAAAGAAATTGATTGTTTACAAATACTTGAATTATAATTGCAAAGATGGAATGAGATTTTATATTAGAGTGTATTGGAAATCTAAATGTTGAAATTTTATGATAGTTGTATAATTATTATTTTTCAAATGTTGCAAGAAAGAGGCAAAAAAGGACAAAGAAGGAGAAGGAGAAATGAAATTGAAGATAAGGTTGTTGAAGAAATTATTTAGGATATAGGATTGAATGTAAAAGTATTACATTCAATAGAAAAATCTATAGTTTACTTTTTTGAGAATTTGTGTAAAAATTTTCAACCATTGGAAAATTGACACGTGTACCCTTCTTGTATTCATTTATGTTTTTTATTGTTTTTGACATGGTTTGACACTATCACCTCGAAGGAGGTAGTAACTGCCTATACATTACCTTTGAAAGATTTATGTACAAATGAGTGCAAGGGCTTTGTTTCATGGCGTTTGAACATGTAAGGTAAATTATGTTTTTTCTTAAAAAAAAGATGATTTAATTGATTTTTTAATTTAAAAAAATCCATAACTTTCACACCCTAGGTCCAAATGCCACTAAACTAGCACAAATAGAAAGCTCTATGCACAAAGGAGTGCAAGAGCTGTGTTTTGTGGCATATGGACATGCCATGCAAAAATTATGTTTTTTCCAGATTAAAAGAGAATTTAATTCAATTTTTGAAAACTTTGAAATTCAATAACTTTCACACCATTTGTCCAAACGCCACAAAACAAAGTCTATGCACCCCTTCTTCCAAAGAGCTTTCAAATGGTACCAAAAACACCGTCAAATGCCTCATAGTTTCTTAGATCTTAGCGCATCAAACAAAACAAAACAAACAACCTAACTTAAGGTATAGACTAGTGTACCTTGTGCCGTTGCCACATACTAACGTAAAAGTAAAAAAATTATTATTATTATTTTTTTAATTCATTAAATTAAAACTTTGAAGTCCAAAAACTTTCACACTATATTATACTGTGAGAGGGTGCGTTCTTGCTATGAATAAAAAGTTTTATGCACAAAGGAGTGCAAGGGCTTTGTTTTGTGGTGTTTAGACATGCAATCTAAAAGTTATGGTTTTTTCAAAATAAAATATAATTTAATTCAATTTTCCAATTTATAAAAACTTTGAAATTCAATAACTTTTACACCATAGGTTCAAACACCACAAAAACTCTCCTCACCAATAGCTTTCCAATGGTATCAAGAACTCCACATGACACCTCACAATTTCTTACATTTCAACATATTAAACAAAACAAAACAAAATTCCTAATTTAAGATATAGACTAGTGTGCCTATGTCGTTGCCACAACCGAAATAATAATAAAATGAAATTAACTAACTTTCACACCTAATTTAAGGTATAGATAGACTAGTGTGCCTTGGGCCATTGCCATAGCTTAACCCCTAAAGTCCCAAGGCCATTTTTCTGTCAAAAAACACTCAAAACTGCCATTTCTGCTACATTCACCCATGAAGGCAGAAAAAATATATTTTTTAGAATCTAACCATAGGATCTTGTACTTCACTTGTCTGAGATCATGTGGTAAAAATTTCATCAAATTTGACCGTGCGGATTGGAAGATATTAGCATTCAAAGTCGGAGAAAAAGTTTTTTTTCAAGAACATGCTTAGATTGCCCGAAAAACAAGATTGTCCATAATTTTTTCATCACTAGTCCAAATAGAATGAATCAAAGTTTCATATGTAGAAAAAAATATAATATTTTAGAAAAAAAATTGAAAAAAATTTATTTTGACTTTTTGTGAATTTTTTTGGCCTGCCCGCCGACCTCCATTTTTGGCTTTTTATGCAATAATTTTTGCATCCGGGCACCGATTGCAAAAAAAATTATATTCCCAAGAAGCTTATGTATTTCTCTAGCTTCACAAAAAAATTTAGAAGATTATGATGAATATTGAAACCATATGAGCCTACCCGAAGTCGCATTTTGGCCCCCATAGGACCAATGGGACTTTAGGGGTTAAAGAAAAGTAAAAATAATTTTCAAATTTTTTAATTCAAAAATAAGCTTTTAATGCGTGAAGGAGTGCAAGGGCTTTGTTGCGGTTTGAGAGGTTATAAAAAGCTTTAAGGACAAAGGAGTGCAAGGGCATTAATGTATGTAGGCAATTACTGCCTATTTTGAGGTGATAGTGACAAACCATGTACAAATGCAATAGTGGGGTACAAATAATTAATTTTGTACACATGGCACACTGTCATTGGCCACAAAACACAGCTCTTGCAATGTACATATTAAATGAGACACGAGAAGTGTTTCATTAGCAATAATATAAGAATCACACTACAAAACTATTGAGCTCGTCTCAATCACCATAACACACTAGAATGAATATAGGAGCAACTCCGTGCGCTGCAACACCTCCATGACCACTCTCCGTCGACCGTTGAGGACTTGTACTGACATCGTCACTATCATCAAGGATAATGACATTGTCCACTTCTTGGCCTACTTCACTAAGGACAATGCCTACAAGGAAGGGAAAAAATTATTTGGTCATCACATATGAATATTCAGATATAAAATTTAGATTATTTTATGTTGTTTTTTATTTAAATTTATTAGTGTCTTCATTATTTATAACAACTCTTTATTTAAGTGGATGGCATTTTTCTATTCCATTTATACCAAATTCTAATTATTTAGAATGGAATTTTAATATTGGAACTTCAGATTAGTTATTGAGATCTGATAGCGGGAGCAAAAGATAAAATATATAAAAAAAATATTATTATATTTTTATTGAATATAGAATTGAGCAAAAATAAAAGGTTAGAAACACAAAAAAACATAAATTAGGTCTCTTTATAATACATATTTATAAAATTTTAAATGAAATAATAAAGTTGGTTATATTTCTTAATTTTTTATATAATAAAATAATTAATTAATTAATTTTCTTAAACAAATAAATTAGAAATTTACTTTATATATTTTATTTAATTAAAGTTATTTAATCTTAAATGATACCTTTTTTTTGAAGAAAAAAGGATATTTATATATAATTTTTTATTTATATAAAAACAATATCTACTATATATATAACAACAAAAAGAGTTTATGGCAATCACACAAATAAAAAACATGGTGCAAGATAGTACCTAATACCTCATAATCAAATTGGGCACCTTCTCGAGAGTCATTCAATTGTGCTACTAGCCTTGGCCGCCCCAAGCCTGCCAGTTGAGATCCTGGATTTGTGTACTCAAAAAAAAATTGAGTGATGTCATCCATACTGACAGCGTCTGGTTGCATCATCCACTTCCAAAGCATTGCAGCCCTAGTATACTCCATCCCCCCTTACTGAATAGGTAAAACCCAGGAAGCTGAAGGCATATATTGCCCAGACCGCAGCATGAGCAAGAAGCAGCCAAGAAGAGTACTTCCCAGTTGCTTCTTCATCTTCTACCTATAAAATGTTATTGCTCTTTCAACAAGGTTCTTATGAGTCAAAATGACCCTATTTTTCGCGAAAAGAGTGCCGTGTTTCACATACTCCTTGACGCCTTCCGCTATCTGTTCCAAGGTCACATTGCGGTGTATACAGTTAAAATGATCTTCCACTTTGTCTTTCATGTAGTACCCTAGCATGTCCACAAAAGTGTGCAACCCGATGTTGCAAAGGGATTTCGTGAGAACTTGGTGGCTCACTAGAGCTCTTTTTGGTTGATCCTATCCAAGGTAACTCTTGATGTGCTTGCTGACCATCGTTGCTAACAATGCTAGAATGCGGCAGACCATTTGCAGGTGGAGCCTCAACAGAGCTCCACCTTGTTCAATGGAACACAATCTTGATATACATTCTTTAAATTCAATGAATTTTTTAATTGCCTTCAAACAGTCAAGGGCAATGTCCGAATTCCCCACAACAATGGTGACACTAAGCTCCAACTCTTTCACCTTTGCCAGAGGTTTTTCCTTAGGGGGGTTTTGGTCCTTGAGTTTGACATTGGGTTTCTCTTGTCTGCCATCTTCATTGCAGTAGCAACATGTCCTTCTCTTTGGGAACCTGTTGCGCTATCTACACTAGATTCTTTGCCTTTGCAGGCTGCTGCCTTCAAGATTTGTGACATGGGCGACACCATCTTTTATTATTTGATGCCCTTTCCTCACTTGTGTCCACCCAAGCATTAGTCGCTACAAAATTTATCACCAATACAATCATAGAGCCAACATGTCCACGTACAACAAAGACAAGCTGAGAAAACAAGCAAAACCATTGATTGTATAGAGGCTTCTGTCAACAAAAATTAGAGTATTTTCGCAACATCAACACCCAAGGTGTTGTCGTAACACAAGGAAGCACAAATCCTACCTTTAGGCGTTTTAATTGACAAAACATCCAAGATGACCCGTGTATCGTTCCCAAAGGATTTTACCGTAGTTTCCTCAATATATTTGGATTAGGATTAGGAAACCCAAAACCCAAGACAACAGGAATCCGGAACTGAAACCCAGATACTGCCTCTTAAACACCCTTACTTCTAAAATACTCTCTCTTCCAACCCATACAATTTCACACTACTTCACCAGACATAGAGGAGTGTCATTATCCTGTACCTCTCCCTATCCAGATTAACAACTTATCACCCAGTAGTGCGGATGCAGAATCGGAAAGAGTGTCATAATCCTGTTCCTCTTCCAAATCCGGATCCGTACCCTGTATCCTTAGTAATAGGTAGTAGAAGTTTAACCTCGTATACGGAGGGGTCCGCTCTTAGATTAAAGAAGGACGCGTAAATCCTACCCTCCAGATGATTAAAGTGACTGAAGACTTCACTAAAAGAAAATAATAAAAAGACAGAAAAAGAATGGGACACAAGTTCTTCCTCACAACTAACCCGGAAACTAATCCGCGCCAGCAAGTCACTCAAGAAACCCCTACAATCCCCACGTTACTACAATGACAGACCAATCCAGACGCAATCCAAAGAGGAGTACGTGGTACCTTGCTAACTAGTAGATTCCTCCAACCTTCCAGTTCCTCTCTTCTGGTTACAGCATGACCTCTCAGACGTCAGCTAGCGTTTGCCCTTCCTCTCAAGGACTCACCTAACCTAGGAATGGCTATCTCGCTCAGAAGACTCCCAAGAAACATCAGCAAATAGAATTTCCTCCGAGTACACAAAGTTTACAGAACCAATCCTCAATACTCTCGGACACGGATCCGGATAGAATCCGGGGACGACTCCTCTCCTCAAATCTTCACTACCAAACTACCTGAACTAGCAATGATCAAAACACCGCCTAACCCCTCAACACAAGACCAAGACTTTTCAGACCAGTACTCATGGAGTTGAAATCCAAGCTTTCTTTGCAGAAATTGAATAGGAAAAACAAGAATATGAAAACGCCCGGAGTTGAAACTAACTTCCAACCTCTAAATAACAACCCAAGGGAAACCCTAAAGGTCCCCAACAATCCAAAATAAAGGACCAAAGAATGACACGCGTCATTCCTTATCCATTTAAGTTCACTTCCTACCAACCCAGCCGATCCGCAAAAAGCGAATCTCAGATCCTAAAAACCGGGAAACTGCCAGTCCAGGTGCATGCAGCTAAAAAGCAGCTGGCTAATAGCTTTCTACCTATCCAAAACTTCGGCTATAGTCCTACTAGTCTAAGTCTATCGTAAAAAAACTTCCTATCTACTTCTGGTCCCACCCACAAAAAGTGAATCTCAGATCCGACAAATCCAGATCCGGGTGTCTAGGTTCCTCCTAACAAAAAATAACTTGCAAGTAACTTTCTAAATCAAAAGAACTTTAGTTTTCTCCGCCTACCTACTTCCTTTTCTAAAACAACTGCAGCTAAGTCTTCTTCAGCCGTTTTGGAGGCGCTTCCACTTGATGAGACTTTAGTAACACGTGTCAGCTCCTCTTGATTCCGGTTTTCGGTTTAGGACAGAAAATAAATTTTCTTCCTTAACCCTTTTATCTTACTAAGAAATCCTATGTTTTGCTAATAGATAATTTTACTAATTCTTCTACTTCTGACCCACAAAATCAAAGAAATTTACTAAGAATGGATTCCTTACTTCTAATTCTATCTTAAATAACTAGAATCTTGTTTTCTAGGTTCCCACAGGTGTCAAGCAGTGTTCAGTCATCATTCAAAAGCCCCAAAACAGCTGAATTCAAATAAGTGAGACTCAGGAAACCCGAAGCTTTCCTACAGGAGTAGAGAATTTTCTTACTTGGGATCCGACAACAAATGTATTCAAGTATGCTGATTTCAACAAATGTGTCTCTCTTCGCAAATTCTTCTCAATTGGACAAATTCTTTCTCAAATTTTGGGATGCAACTTACACCAACATTGAAGATCATGTAGAGGTGCTTCAAAGAACTTTCTCCTTCAAGTTTTCTCCAAGTTCACACTGATCAATATTTTAATGGAATATTTTTTAAAGCAATCATCACAAATGAAAAGCCTTAGTCACTCACAAATTCTCTTACAGTAAGGATACTATTGGATAAAACTTAGTTCTAAAAATTCTCGATTATTCTCATAAGCAAAACTAAAGAGAACGTTCCAGCCTGCAATTTTCTATGCTAGACATTTTCAATGCAGCAATCAGGCACCTTGTGAATCAGCCCACATATCGAGAAGAGAGGAAGACACCATTGATCAAACTAAACAGAAGTTCTCTTACACCTTGTGTGTGAACCCTAATCTGTAATCGCCCACATTGAGATCGACAATTTCATTGTTTATCAACGCCGTTGATTTGAACTTGAACATTCTATTTTTTTAAATGAGATTGTGAAACACACTTTTTCACTTCATGTAATTTTTATTCCATGCAATAGAATTACATTAATCTAATTCTATGTATTTTCCAATTTGTAATGAACTAGGAGTCAATGTTGATCTTTAATTTCTTTAAGCGTTTTAAGTCTTTGCTTGACTTTGTGAGACAAGATCTTTTATTATTATTTTCAATTCTTCAATTGGTCTTGAATCTCTTATTTCTTTGGACTTGTTTTCTCTTTAAGCTCTTTGTCTTTGTTGTAAGTCTTTTATGTCTTTTTGTCTTTTATTTGTTGTATTGCTTGAAAGTTGGTCTTTGGAAAGTCTTTCTTGTATTGTTGATCTTTTGGAAAGTCTTTGTTGATGTTAAATAAGATATCTATACAATGGAAAAAATTCCCTTTATATAGTTTCCCGCGGTCACAGGAGAACTAAGGAAAAACCCTAACCGTTTTGCCTTTGGTAATAGGTCTAAGACTATTCCTACTATAATTTTCCTAACTACCTTTTCCTAACTAATTCTTTCCTACAATTAGCCTAGTAACTCTATGTACTAAGTAAGTTGTATTGCCGCTTTGGTCTTCCTTGTCTGTGCTGAAGTGGTCTTTTGTAAAATTAATAACTTGTGAATTAAGATATTTTTCCTCATTATTAATCTTTCCATCTTATAGTCTGAAGTATATACTTTAAGATTCTTCATTCTTAAATCCAATTCTTCATGTTTTACCAATTTTAATTAATTATGGAAAGTGCTCAAAAATACAGGAATTGAGACAATTTTGTCATTTTTACAAATTAATAACTTTTGTATTTTTATATTTTTATACATGTGAATCATTTTGTTCCCTGTAGTCTAGCATACTTTATCCTCTGATCTAATTATCTTGAGATTCCTAAAATATCAATACTTATTTTAAGGAATCTAAAGTAAGCCAATTAATAATTTCTTTAAAGGATAACATAGTGGGTTAACATTTATCCCCCTCCGGTAAAAAAAATCATGTCCTCATGATTTATGAATAAATTCTAAAATTACGTGGATCAAGATGGGGTATGTTGAGGTTGGGATAAGTGGCCGTAAAGTCGAATTCCTTATATGTGGAAATTTGAGCTTTTGTATTGTTGTACATATGTTCAAAGCCTTTTATAAAATCAATTTTCCTTAAGGTCATTGGAAAATTTGGATATCGCTTTGGTAAAAAGTCAAACCATGTATCTTTAATTTTATGATAGAATGCTTTATCAAATTCTTTTAACTCATTGAGTGCCTTTTGAAATATAGATTGATTTTTGAATAGAAATCGAGATATTGTTTGTATATTTGTCTCATCATTTCTCTCATGTGGTTTTAATGGTTTCATTAATGAGTCATTTGCAAAGAAAATTTTATGATGACTTACAATCATTTGATAAGAACGAGTGATGTTACGAATAACGTAACATACCGGGGATGCTATATATGTCTCTACCACTCCTTTTTCGATTTAAAGATCTCCAATATGCCACATAAATACTATTAACTCTTTTAACTCAGAACTTGCTTTTAACCAAATGCTTTGAAATTCCTGTCAATTGATAAGAGTTTTGTATGGGAGATAAAATAAACCATCCATTCCCAAAAATAATTTACTGGTAATTTCATAGTGTTGTTTTAAAGATATCGGTGGATAAGCATAACTTCGTATATTGTATAGTATATCTTTAAAGATTTTTGTTTTCATTTCCGAATTGGATCTTCACAAAGAGCCATTTTCAGTCTTTTTATCTCTAATTTTAATTGTTTGTTTTCTTCATATAAGTCCAAGTTTGGATTAATTTTAAATTCTTGCTCTTTGATATGAATTGCATTATGTTTGATGTATTTTTGAGGAGTCTTTTGTTGAAGAAATTCCGGTATTTCTTTCCATGATTGGTCTGCCCCTCGAATTTCGCTAATTATAAGTATATCTTTTTCTTTTGTCCTCCTGGTCTGATGATCTTTTCATTTAATCCCTTCTTTCGTAGTCTTGGTATTAGGGTTTGAGTACTTTAGTTTTTGAATTTCCTTACCGTTGGCTTCCTTCATGCTCGGGCTCTCTCCTGTCGTGTCTGGTGTTTGTCGCGCCGCCCTTGGTGTCTCGGTGGTGGCCTCTGATGTTCCTCTTGCTTTTCTCGTGGTGTCTCTGTCGTCGTCTTCGTATTGCCCTCTCTCAGTTGTTGCAGCGTTGGTTGGCTCCTCTTCATCGCTGCCGTGCTTTGTCTCTCTTGGTTGCCGCGGCTTGTCTTTCAACGTCTCTTGCTTCTCTCCCGGCGTTATAATGAAATTTGCCTTCTTCTCGTGCATCGCCAGCTTCTCTGCTTCTCCTTCTGCCGCTCGTGAAAGTCGTGCCTCCGCCGTAGCTGCTCTCCGCCTGGCTGCCTCTGCCTTCGCCAAAACCTTCGCCGCTACAATTGTTGCTTCCAGTTTTGTTGGCGCGCCTGCCTGCCACGTCCTCGCCACGGCCGTCACACCTTCACCCCTGGTCATTGCCCGTGCTCTTGCCTTCGTCGAAGTGGCTGCTGCTGTCAGGTCCTCCTTCGTAGCTGCTCGTCGGCTGTTTTGCTACTCGTGATCGCCGCCGTCGACGTCTTCTTCGTCGTCTCCCTCGTGTGACTGATCATCGAGCTGGATTATCTTAGTTTCTTCCTCCATGTTTCGATCGGTGTTCCACTTACTGTTCCTATTAGTTTTATCACCGTCATTTACCTCCTCTGATGCAACGTCAATTTGTGCTTTTTCCTTTCTACTTCGGTTGTTGTGACGTTGGTGCTCCTCTATTTTAGGGTTTTTGTTGTTTGTGTGTTTTTCGTTGCCTTTGTATTTCGCAGTTGTTGGCACTGCTTTCTTTTCTCCACCACGACCAACACTTGCAGTTTTGGGGGTATTCAGAGTAGATTGTGTCGTAGTTGTAGCCTCAGCAGTAGGCAATGCGTCGTCTCCGATGGGATCTCTGTCTCCCGTAATCGCTGGTACGTTATCTTCCTCTCGTCTATCTGAGTCGTTGTGTTGTGTCGTTTCTTCATTTTTTCCATCTGTTGGGCCTCTAACATTAGCTGTCCTTGTCCTTTGTTCTTTAATTGTGGTGTTTTTCCTTCCCTTCCTTGCTTCGTGCTTGTTCCTGATGTCCTCGTGGTTGTCCGTGGTCTTTCCTCTGTTGTGGTCTACCCGGTTCCTCTTGTCAGCTCTTATCGCGGCTTGTCTTCTTTGTGCAGTTGGACTGGGAGTTGGTGTAGGGGTCGTAGCAGCAGTCGTTGCGGTAGTCAGAGTCGCCTTCGCAGCAGTAGTCGGAGTCACCGTCGCAGCAGTCGAAGGTGTAGCGTTGTCTCTGACGGAGTCAATTTCTTTTGCATCGTTCTTGACAGCGAGTACTGGTACATCTTCTTCATCGTTGATTCCCTCCTTGGTCTTGTTGCCATTGTGGTCTTCTTGGTGGCAGATTTCATTTGCTGCGTTGTGTGGGTTTACGACTCCTTTGATCTTCTGCTGCTGGTAAGCTTTCTTTGTTGTTTTGTCATTATTTATGCAGGTTGTTTGTATTTGCTTACCTTTGAGTGCTTTTGATGTCTTGCTTTCTAATGCAAGATCTTGTTTCTTTTCTCCATTTTTGATGTGAGTGTCTTTATTGTTGTCCTCTTTGTGCTTGCTTTGTGTATGTTTCTGTGCCCATTCTTCTGTTGTTGTTGAGTGTGGTTTTTGTCTGTCTATTCTTTTGGTTGCCACTATGAGCTGTGTCATGTTTGCTGATTTTGTTGAGGCTGTTGCGAAGTTATTTTCCTATGTCTTCTTGTCCTGCCAATAGTGCCTCTTCTTGTTCTTAGTGTTAGAATTGGCAATTTCCTCTTCTTCTTGAAATATCTGTGTATTTGTTTCATCAGTTTCCATACTATCATTAGAGGTTTCTAAGTGAAAAACTGTTGCTACAAGTATCTCTTGTACTCCTACAGAACCAGCCAATATTTTTGGAAGCTCAAGTGGTGGAATCAAATTTTTGATAAATTTAGCTTTCTTAATAGCCTTTAATGTTGTTTCAAATAATGGAGAAAGTAGCTGTCTTTTCCCTAAGTTAGGAGTTACATAAATTTGATTGTTTAGAAACATGGTGCTTGTTTTTGAAAATAAGAGATTAATATGTATTCCTAATCTTATGTGAATTACGACAGGTTTTGGACCTTATAGTTCTAATTTTATCCTCTGTAATTCATGATGGAAATGGATTTTGAAAATTTCAGTCCAATCTACTGACTTTCCTTCCATTGCTTGTTGAATGAATTGGACTATTGTACAAGGAACTTCTCCTGTCCTTTGTTTGAGACTGAAGGCTGATCCTAGAAATTTTAGGATTGTTTTGGTTTCCTTAGATTTGCACATGGCTGATGTAACAACAGTTGCTTTGCTAGTAGAGGATTTTGTAATGAGTAATTGGTTAGCACATGTTTTTGTTGGCATGGAGGGAACAGGTTTAAGGTGAAAAATGTTAGTAAATATGTTTCTAAAGTTTTGTGGGATTATTTCATAATTTTGTCCTTTGAAGATTGTTGTTTTTGCTTCTATTTGTAAGTTTAATAGCACTTCTTGTACTACTTTTTTGTTGATTTTTCCTTCCCATTCTACTTGAGTAGCAAAATTTAACAAGCCTATATTATTTAGGATATCTGTCTCTATCAGATTAAAGCCATCTTTTGGCATTACCACAGTTTGGAAAATGAATTCAATGTCCTCCATGTTTCCTGTCTCACTCTTAAATTGTAGTTCAATATAATTGGTATGTATAATGGCAAATACTGAAAATTGAAAGTGATGAAAAGGAGAAACTTCAAATAATTTCTCCTTCAAGTAGAATAACTCCCTTGTGGAAGTTGTTGTAACTTCCCATTTGTCTTGAAAGTGTATAATAGGTTTCACATTGATGAGGTCTTGAAATATTTTGTCTCTATTCACATGTGATCTTGGATAGAGTAATATAACCCCATTGTTCTATTTTACACCTTCTTGTCTCATTCCATAAGATGGTAGTAAATCTTTGTGCGAATAAGTAATAGTTAGATCTTTATTTTTAATTTGTGCCCTTTTTTGAGTGGTTTCATTTATTTTATCCTTTTTCTTATGAATTTTTTTCAATTTGTACTGTAGGTTGTGCATAGAGTACTTTAATATTTGGTTTTTCAATATAATGTCTTAGTCTTTTAATTGGCATACAAATTTCTTGCTTGTTGGAATTTACTAATTTTATCATTCCATTAGGATAGATTGTTTTGATGGTGGCGGGTCCTATCCATTCATCTTTGGTTTCATTTTCCATAATGTTTAACCATAATACTTTTTGACCTTTTGGGTATTGGTTGATATCTTCCACCGTAAAAATTTGTTGTAATATTTTTCCAAGTTGTTGTGTGGTTGGTGATGTTTTAGGATTTGTATTGTTGTTCTTTAGACATGTTTGTCTCTTATATGCAGTATGACAATATGTGCAACATTTTCGTTCTCCTAGTGGTTTCTTATTTGATTCTTCCATATTTCCTTTTATATCATCTTTTGTATTTGTCCTTGTTTGATTGGTTGGGCTTTTACTTTTATTGTCTTGGATCATATATAGAAAAACATTGGAAATCGGATCGGTCATTCCTTCTTCCATGATATAGGGTCGTAATTTATTGACATTTACCCGAACGGTCAATCCTGTAGTCTCATATAAGTCTATTGTTCCATTAAAATAGATAGTTTTTATTTTGTAAGGCCCGAACCATTTATTTACAAATTTTCCTCTTTTCTTCTTAATAGTAGGTTTTAACCATAGGACATTTTGTCCTATTTGATAGCTTTTTGTTGAATCTAATACATATGGCGTAACATTACTGAATCTTTCATTGTTGGGCATATTTTTCGGAAATTGGGAATTTGAACATTCCCCAATCTCGTATGTGTTGTGAGGTATTTGTTGGTTTCTTTGATTTAAGTGGTTGGATTTGTCATGACAAGACTTCTTCATTAATTGTATTTTAGTTATGTAATTTTCACCCTCAATTCGTCTTAAATCCATTTATTCTAGTTGTTGCATTCGGTGTGCCAACATTGCATATACTGATAAAATCCTTTGATGTCCTTGTGGTTGAGTCTCTACTTTCTAAGTACTTGATGGGAAGTAATGCCTCTATTCCATATACTAGTAAGAAGGGCGTATGGCAAGTAGTTACTTTGTATGCTGTTCGGTATGCCCATAGTGCAGAGAATAACTTTTGATCCCAATTTGTTTGATTAGCATTTACTATTTTGTGAGTATAGCTTTTAATACTTTATTTGTCGACTCTGCCTGTCCATTACCTTGGGGGTAATAGGGTGTTGATTTCCGATGCTGAATCATGAACTCCGTAGTAAGAAGTTGGATCGTTGTGTTGAGAAAATGGATACCTTGATCGCTGATTATTTCCAATGGACATCCATAGCGAGTTATTATTTCTTCATATAAAAATTTAGCTGTTGATTGGGAAGTATTGTCTTTCAATGCTCGAGCTTCCACCCATTTGGAGGTATAATCAGTTGATGTGATTATATATTTGTTAGCTGTGGTTGTTGTTGGTGGGTGTATTGGCCCAATAAAGTCAATTCCTCACCTCTGAAAAATCTCAAGTGGTAAAACGGGGTGTAAGGGATTTTTCCCTTTTCCGGGTTTACTACTATTTCTTTGGCAGATGTCACACTTTTGCAATAGTTGTGTACATCTTTTCGTAAATCAGGCCACCAGTACAAAGCTGTTAAAACTTTATGTAATGTTATAGTGGAGGAGAAATGTCCTCCAACTAGACCCCCATGGGCTTCTGCAATAATGGCCCTGGTTATTGGTCCTGCTACACAGATTTTGGGCAAGGAATTTGAACACATTTTTACCAATCTTCCCATTTCATCTAAATGATACGGTCGACTACGTATTGCTATGTGACGACGTATGTTTAGAGGTATATCCATTGGTATTCTTCTAGTTCGAAGATAATCAATTATTGGTCTTCTCCAATCATAAAATGGAAAAATTTCATCTTGTTGGGGTGTAACTTGTACCATGAACAAGCTTGCATCTGGGAATGAATATGGTATTCCCATAGCTTCTTCACCATTGCTGATCCTTGAAAGATGGTCAACTACCATATGTTGTCTACCTGGCTTATGTACGATTTCAAAATCGTACTCTTGGAGTAGCAGCATCCATTGAGCTATTCTTCCAGATACGATGGTTCTATTGACTAGGTGTAGTAGGGCCTCATGGTCCACATAGAATACAAAATGGTTAGCCAATAAATAATGACGGAACTTATGTAATGAGTAAATCATGGCTAGAGCCTCCCGTTCTGTTGTTGAATAGTTCCTTTCAGCTTTGTTGAGTAACCGACTTGCGTAGAATATGGGTGAATCGGCTTTTCCATCAATGTTTTGTGCCAAAACACTACCAATGGCCTCGTTGGATGCATTGCAATGCACATGAAACTCTTTGTCCCAGTCAGGAGTCCTTAAGATTGGAGTCTCGGTTAATTTTCTTTTAATCAGTTCAAATGCTTCTTGACACTTTTTATCCCAAAGAAACTTGACAGTTGACTTGGTGAGGTTGCTCAAAGGCTGTGTGATTCTTGCAAAATCCTTAATGAATCTTCGATGGTAACTAGCTGATCCCAGAAACTGACGTACACTCTTCATGTTAGTGGGTGGTGAAAGCGTTTGAATGGCTTTAATCTTTCCAGGATCTACGAGTATTCCTTCTTTGCAGATGATATGTCCAAGTAATGTACTTGAGCTTACTGCAAACATGCACTTTTCTAGATTTAGACTAATTCTAGTTTTGCGACACCTTCCTAAACACTTTCGGAGATGTTCCAGGTGCATAGCTTTATTGCCGTACACAGTAAAGTCATCTAGGAAAACTTGTATGAATACATTTAGAAATTCAGCAAATGCTTGCATGATTGCTCTTTGAAAAGTTGTTGGAGCACATTTTAATCCAAATGGCATTACGCGGTAGGCAAATGGTCCCCACTCTGTAATGAAGCAAATCTTGAGTTGATCTTGTATGGCCATGAGGATTTGGTTGTATCCGCTGAACCCGTCAAGCGTGGAGTACATTTCATGTCCCGCCACTGCTTCCAATACTTGGTCAGTGAACGGTAGTGGAAATGGATCCATTTTTGTGACCCTGTTCAATTTTCGGTAATCAACGCATACGCGAAGTTTTCCATTTTTCTTTGGGACTATCACAATAGGTGATAACCATTCAGTTTCCTTGACTGGGTAAATGAATCCTACTTTTAGCAACTTATCAATTTTCTCTTTGACTTTGGCTGCATATTTTGGATTCATCCGATACATGGCTTGTCTTACTGGATATGCATTAGGCGTGAGCTCAATGCGATGTTCACATACATGTGTTGGTATTCCCTTAAGGTCTTCATAACTCCATGCAAAGACATCTTTGAATTCTTGTAGGAGTTCCACAAGTTCTTTCTTGAATTCTAATTCAAGATTCTTGCAGATACGTACATTATGAGGTTTTTTTGCCGGACCTAAGTTAACTTCCCGTACTTGGTCTTTATCCTCTATAGTCCACTTGGCAATGTCTTTGCCTTGAACTGATACCGATGCTGGAGTATCATCAACAGTGAACGTGTCTTCCTTTTGGTCATAGAAATGGGCTGGGTATTTGAGGGATGTATTTGTTACTTTGTCATCTTTTGGCCTCTTTTTTTTTCCTATTTTTGAGAGTGGATTTGCCGTGGATAGTAATTCTGGTTCAACCACTTGACATTTATAAGAGAACATTTCTTTGAGCCCGGTAAGCTCGATGTCTGCAATAGGTTGGAGTGATGGTACGGCTTGGTACACTATTTGCTCTTCCTTATCTGTTAATCCCCCTTCCCAGTCATAGCTTTCAATTTGAATTGGTCTTTTTGAAGGTGGTGGACATGGGATCCGCCTAGTGCTGATGTTCTTCTCTTTTGTTTTATATACCAATGTAATGGTATCCTTTGCCCAATCTTGCCTTGTATTTGCTTGTTTAAGCCAAGGTCTGCCAAGCAACATGGTATAACTACCAGATTTGGACTCCATCTTCATCACTGTAGCTGTGATGTTATATCGGAAACCTCCTATTTCAATTTGGAGATCTCGTATGATTCCTAATGGTGTCACCTTTCGTTGGTTTGCCATTTTAATAGTAAATGGGGTTGGTTCTAGTTTTCGGTATCCCAATTTCCGACAGAGTTCTTCGGTAATAATGTTTACTCCAGAACCTCCATCTAATAATACATTGTGTATGGTTTAATGTTTGATGCGAGCTGTTATTACTGGCATCTCTATATCAAAATCTGGTGTTTTGATGTGGCATACCTCTGTTGGTCTTTCTGGTGTCCAATTTGTTGATAGAAAAGCCCCCAATACTTGTTGTTTACAATATGGAGCTAACTCTAAAAGTTGTCCAACGGTGATGTTGGCTTTAGTTTGCTTTAGTACTTCATGTACAATTTTAGCTTGCTTTATTTCCTTATCCCCATAAGATTTGCTCTGACTATGGTCCGAGACTGACTTTTGCTTTCTAGTCTTTTTTGGTTCTTCTTCCTCAGTTGTTGGCCTTTCCTCATGTTCTAAAGACACAAGTTGTTCTTCCTGAGGTGTTTCTTCTAACTCCTCTTGTAATCTTCGGACATCTTGGGTCACTTGTTGGTATACCCTTCGTTCGTCCTTCCATTCTTTAGATGCTCGTTCCCGGAGTTCTCCAAACTCCACTACTTCTGGCTGTCCTTTCTCAACCTCATTTTCACTGTCACTATTTTCGCTATTGCTACTTGAAGATCCTTCTTCATTTTGTTGTTTTTGTGCCCTTGTCATTATATAGACATCTGGAGCTACCATATTGGAGGCAATTGTTGGTTTTTTGGCCCTCGGTATTCCTCTAACCTCTTCTTGGTGTCGTTTCCAGAGAAAACATTCTCTCTTCATATGCCCTTTCTTATGGCAATAATAACATTTGTCGGGATGACCTTCCCTTTGTTCCATACCTGAATAGGTACGTCTTGACTCATCTCTAAATCTCCTATCTTCAAATCTGGGTCTATATCGATCCTCAGATTGATTTGCTTGTCTGTTATAGTCGTTTCTACCCCCATTGTATGGATTACCTCTTCCTCCATATCCTCCCCGATATGGGTATCTTTCTTGCCTATAGTTTCGTGATTCATAATAATTGCTTCTAGGTGGCCCTTATCCTTGATCTCGATTCCTAGGTTCCCTTCCGTTCTCTGTCTTTCTCATATTGTTCCATTGGGGTTGGATTTGATTGACAGCTGGTTTTTCCTCTTGGTATCGTCGATTGTAAGTGCACTCATTGGTGCGATGTGTATTTGTATTACAAATTGTGCAATACTTCGTTTGACATTCTGTAGGCAAATGTCCTTCATTGCGACAAATTTTACAAATTACTCCATTACGAAATTTCCGTTGGTTTGCCGATATCTGAGCCATCTCTTCTTGTAGCTCCTTCAAAACGTCTTTTTCTTTGAACTTCTTATTTTTGTTTTTCTTCTTTCTTTTTACCTCTTCATTATCTGAGTCACTACTGGATTCATCTGAATCGGTGTCGGAATCTTCTTTTCCTTTCTTATGAAACCCTAATTCTAATTTCCTTGCAGATGCTGAAGCGTTTTCTAAAGTATCTGTAGGTAGCATAAGGATATACTTTGCATAGTCTTTTTGTAGGCCGTTGAGAAACCAAGTTTTCTTACACTACAAGAAAAAGGGGCCCTAATCAATAGAAGATCAAGGCATTTATGTTGATTACAAACAAAAAAAAATTGGGTCAGTTGATTCCCCAGTCCTCTAAACATCAATCAAGATAATTTTGTTGATTTGACCAAAAAAAAATTTGCTCAATTGATTCGGCAATCCTCTAAACATCATTTTCACTCATAGTATAATAGTAGGGCAAGGTTGGCGGAAAATAACTTTTTAGAAGTAAGCCAAAAATTATTATCCCATTTAGTTCAATGCATGTAGCAATTATACTTTGAATGGGGCTTACCTTGATAGTAGAAGGAAGAGAAGACAAGGTCTTTATACAAGTGGAGTGGTAGGAGGTAGGACAACCCATATGGGATATGCCGTAAAGTGAGGATTAGTAGTTTAGTCAAGTCAAAAGTTGGAAGTGTGGTTAAAAAGCAGAATTTCAGCTCTCATTTAGGCAGCATAGAATAACTTTTTTCAAAAATATTTGAACTAAGTTAATGTGTAAAATCAAACTAACTTGCATCTCCAAAAATCCGTTTGAGATTTTGATTTTCCAATCAAAAGTTATGGTCAAATTTTAGAGAGCGGTTGGAAATTGTCCAAAAAAATGTCCCTTCCAACCACTCTCTAAAATTTGACCATAACTTTTGATTGGAAAATCAAAATCTCAAACGGATTTTTGGAGATGCAAGTTAGTTTGATTTTACACATTAACTTAGTTCAAATATTTTTGAAAAAAGTTATTCTACGCTGCCTAAATGAGGGCTGAATTTCTGCTTTTTAACCACAATTCTAATTTATGTTGTTAAAACACTATATTCATTATTTTGGGAGATAAAAGACCTCCCATAATAACATTGTTGATTTCTATGCCCCAGAAATTGAAGTCGGCTTGAAGCAAATTTAAATGAAGAGGACTTGAATTTTACAATTGGTAGATGCAATTTCTATTAAAATGACAGTTTCATGTATTCAAGCATGTTCAATACATTATTGCGGCAGGTGATCACAATGGTTTCCCAAATAAATGCAATGAATGATCCTCACAAAACACCAGGTCATGAGCTGAACGGTTGGTTGAAAGAAGCTATTTATCTCATTCAGACGGTCCGGGTTCGATTCCCATTGAATTCGTTTGAGCGGCAATGAGATAGACATGACTTGGTGCTGCTGAGTGAGCTTTGCAGGCAGGAAAGTTACAACAACCAACCGGCCCCTACCCCAAAATTGTGACAAGTGCTTCACACATCAACAAAATAAAAAGTGGTCTTACCCACTACAAATTTTTAAGACCCTAATCCTATTTTCAAAAACAAATTTTTGAGAAAATCAATAAATATTGAAATTCTGCCAAAGTACACAATATATTATATGTATTATAATGTAATCATAAATATATTAAATATTATAAAGAAGTGCACTTGCTGAGCAAGTGACTATATACAAATTAAGTATAGAAGTAGTCCGAATACAATTCTATAAAAAAAATCCAATCACAATATTTGAAACCACACCATCTACTCGACAATAGGCAATACAAAACCATATGAATACGTCTATGGTTCTGCAATAACGTTACAGTAGAAGAACCAAAAAATTGAAACTATAAAACTTAGTTTCAAATACTACAAAACATCTCTAAAATACCCGCTACATGCTCAATCGAAATTGTACGAAGACAAACTCCCGTTGATGACATCAACTTGAGCAGAAGGGATTTTAAGGACACACTCTATAGTGTCCTTCTTGACCTTTGACTTCCATGCCGTGATGAGAGAATTCGTGTCTTCCCATACAGGCTCCTGTGTCTCATCCACTTTCCACCGCAATCCTTTGGCGGAGTCCCAACCGCTATAAAATCCTGAACATTTTGCCCTCGTGACGTGGGTCGAAAGTACTAGATCAGGATACAATTCGGATGATTCGGGTTACTGAAAGGATCAAACATAGCTCTGGCAATCCATATAGGCTTCTCATCACCATCAGCGGGTCGAACTGCAAGAAAATATCCTTCGAAAACATCACGCACGATACGGAAAGTTGGCAACGAGCGATCTCGACGTTGCCCCACAAAAGCATCATCCTCAGCAAACTCCTCGCAAACTTCGCCATCGTCATCAAGTTCATCCTCCTCTATCATTTTGATTCGTGTAGAAGGCCAGAAACCTTCGTTCAATGCCTCAAATGGTACAATTGGCTCGATCAAATTCGCTTTCACCGCCCGCCAATAAAACACCAAATGCTCGAAACGTCTTCTGTACTCTCCACTCCCGTCTTCATTGCATAACGCCTGCCAATATTTGATGAACCCCGATATACCCTTTGAAATGTCATCCACGCCCCGCATTGGAAGGGGGGCCATAGGTACAGGTTCCCCACGAGGCCATAGACTCCGTCCTTCAGAGTCTTCTTGCCACAACTTGATGCCCCCTTCTTCTGGGAGCCAATCACTATCCGTGCAGTACTTCTTGTACTTCATAATCGGAATACCCGCCGGGTTGAGATAAAATTTAAATTGTTGCGCCTTCGTATGACCAATAAGCGCTTTTTCCCCTTCCAAAAGCGAGCCTTCTATGAAAGCTTTAAAATTTGGCACCTCCTCAATCAAGTGAGGAATTGTAGGCACAGAATCAACATCCATGAAGGACTTCATCAAAGACGGGATGGTAGGAAAGCTTTCCTTCTTCAATTGCATGCTCCACCTCCCAAACAAAGCATCAATATCGTCATGCGTGTGCCCTACCAACATGAAACTCACATAAACCTCCCGGAAGATCTTCTTTGCAACCAAGAGTGACCAAAATGCAAATACAAACCGGTTTTTGTTGTCTCCTGTGGCATTGTCCATTTGAATGTTGAGAACCGGAGGAAGGGTACTCGGTGGAATCGGGACTTTGGGCTCCGGCCGAAGTGATGACTTGCACATTTCAGCTCCTTTCAAAACCGCTTCAAATAGAGGAGCAGAGCCCGATCCAACAAACAATTCCCGAGAAGAATACTTTGGAGGGAGTTCAAGGTCTCGTAAGAGCTTCGCTAATGACCCTATCATGTAGTTTGAGTTGTGTAGAAAGATATCAAGACCGTAATGCGCATAACGAACGTCACCATGTCCATGAGCAATCATTCCGGTCACTGATACCGGCAATTTTGTGAGTCCGTCAAGTTGCTTGCTCTTGTGGGAGAACACAAGAGACGCCGTTTTTGCATGATCCATTTTGTCATGCATGATCGTCAAGCATTCGTGAGGGTAGGCGCTGGACCTATACTGGTTTGCATAATAATTATCTCGATGAGCCCGTGCTGATGCATTATGTGTTTCCAATAGACGGTCCCATTTTCGTCGTAATCCAACCGGAGCGGTCCTTCTCTGTGCTTGATATCTGTCACACTCGGCGCAACGAGAAAAATTATCTCTTGGCTTCTTCACAGAGTACTCTAGAAAGTCCAATTTCCTGATCTTGCTGATACTCGAACTTAAGACTTCTTTCAACCCAAACACAGCATTTGCTGCGTTGATCTCGGGAATAGTCTCTTTCCATGTGAAGGTGGCAGGTAGAACCTTTGACACCACTTTCTCTCCAGAAGGAAGAGAGTGTGTGTGATGAGGCATATGGTCAGCCGACTTCTCAAGCATGCACTTCAACGTTACTGTGGCTTGCGACGTATGCTTCCAAATCTTATGCGTGCCCAAATTTCCATGCGATTGAGCTTGTTCACCTCTCGCAGCATATCCTTGAAAACGGTGGAAGGTGGATTCCGACACACCTGCAATATGTCGCCATGCTGCCATACACACATCAATCCCTTCGAGAGTGACCACCCTCTTGCCTTGATTGTCACGATGAACTTGTTGATGCACGTCCAACTTCATGTGGTAGCAAAATTCAAACGTTGTCTTGTGATACATATGTTCACGGAAAGCTCGAATCTTCTCTCTTGAAAAAGGTTGGACACAGTTGTCCGAGCAGCACAGCTTGCTTGAAACAGAATTGATAGACTCCTGAGTGAGTAGATCACTGGCTTTCACACAAGTCGGAGGAGGAGGATTCCTCACAGCGCTCACATACGGTCTCGCACCTGATGAGGTTCCATGCGTGAGGCCTGCCTGCCGACAATTATACTCGTCTCGAACCTCGTGATCGCGGAGGCTTGCCCCATTCAAGTACACCTGTTGAATAGGCCATGCTCAAAGAGAGTACTTCCAGTCCTTCGGAACGTCTTGAACGTGCAGTGACTTCGAGATTTGTACCGCAACAAGAGAATCTCCAAGAGGTCCATCACTACCTAAGACGACGTCCGAGTTCACGCTGTGACAGATTTCCTCAGCCACGTCCAACCCAATAGCATTGCGCAGAAGGACAACCTTCGTCATCCACAACCGTCTGGGTACGCCTTCGCAGTCAGGAATGTTGACAATCTCCCCAGGCACATTTGCAATTTCCTCATCGTCGGAAGAATGCTCATGGAAAGGATTTTGGATCGCCTCCATGATGACTGCACAAACAATCACGACTGCCACATCCCCTTCCACAAAAAATTGAAGGAACCATGCTGCAACTGAAGTACACAACTGTGGACATCAGTCAAGTCGACTCGACTTGAATGATCGCAGACATCAAACACAAATAGTCTCCAGTAATTTTGAAGATCGTAGTCAAGGTAAAGAGACTGAATCAACAAAATAACTATTACCCCATAATGTGGCCACAACAATACATAGTATAAAATAATGAATGACTGAGAAACGACTTCCTATGTATCTTTTCTTAATTAATTATAATTCTCGTAGAATCCAAAGTGAAATGATGGTTTCGGGTCTTCGGATATTGGTTTTTGGATCGTCTGATGAATTCGGTATTTGCGAGACATGAATGATAAAATTGAGCAGAAATACTTCAACTCGCATCGACTTAAACTGAACAGATGACATCAAGATTTATGATTTGGACAACCAGAACTGGACATGTAGTCCACTGAACTCAAATTTCCGACGTACTTTAGAGTATCTGACATCTAAAGTAATTAATAATTCAACTCGCATCGACTTGAACTGAGGCAACTGAGCATCATGATACACAAATTTGTGGTATGCTACTTAGGTTAATTCCATCCCCATTAATTTAGTACATAAAATTCATGTCGAGTCGACTTGAATCCAGAACATGGTAATTGGAGACCCTACTCGGAGGTCTAAGTATGTTCAACTCGCATCGAGTTGAACAAGAAGAATACACTTCCGTATTTCTCTCATCCATTGGCGGTCAATATGCATCCACATTATGTTCATGATTGATCACTTCAAGTCGAGTCGAGTTGAAAACCTAACTGTCTCTCATAAGTATTACTTGTCAGTTTCACAGTAGTTCAACTTGAGTCGACTTGAATGGACAAAGGTAAGATTCACAATTGAGTGTTCTGATGTGATTTAACTCGGATCGAGTTGATCAACTTCATTATTTTAAGACATTTCATTTCATGTCAATTCGACCTGAACAGATTTCCCTCCAGTGGCTGAAATTTGTACGATAATATCTGCCTTCAACTCGAACCGACTTGAAGTCGACGGCGTCCTACTAAGGAGAAACTGTGAACACCTCCATGCACTTTGTACTTCCATAAAACACGGCGCATTTATCGGAGCTTCCTCAAATCAGTTTTCAAAAGCCATTGCCATTCAAGAAGAGCAACACCACCATTGACAGTAGAACAGGAACGACACACAACGATGACAATCATTGCATTCAGGTTCAATCCCGTACAATACTATACTAATGCACCAGTGTCAGACATCAAGACTGAGAAGAAATCATTCAAACGGCTTACTGAACACATCAATAGTACTTACCCGAGTACGTTACGCTGCAACTGAGAAATCGTGACGTTCAAACTATCAGAACCTTGTCACTCAAAATGAAAGAACCGCAACATACGAACGACACTCCACCGACGTAAGAGACACAACGCAAGTAAGAGACACCACACAAGAACTAGACGTAACGCGAGAGCAAAATGACCATCAACTATGGACGACGGAAACACAAGCACGAAACGACGAGTAGGCAAATGGACAGTGGACTAGTTCGCAGGAGAGGAGGGAGGCAGCGCGCTTGGGCGGGAAAATCTGGGCGGGAATTTCAAATGGCTTTGGGCATAAGTCTCCGGGCAGAATTTAGAAGGAATCTTCTTTCTTGACAAGTGGCCGCATTCGGTATTAAAGGCAAGAGAATTTCTGCGCAGAAAAGTGGATGCAGTCCTTCTTTAGGTCTGGATAGTACGTGGGTGGGCTTTAGTCATAGTCATTCGACGTATCATATATTTTGTATTTTTTCCTCTTTTTTCTTTTATCATTTTACAGTTGGAGACGCTTAGAACTACTTTTGGGGGAATACTAGGCTACTTTGTAGTGACGTTGAAAATATCGCTGAAAATAATGATGCGCAAAAATAGAGGATGGTGCTACAGTTGTTTAATTTTGATTCTAGTAGGGGTTCCGTAGGATTCAGGGTCAGGTAGGGCTTCTGTAGGGTTTAGGGTTTAGGGTTAATTAGGGCTTAGGATCTAGGGTTCACTGATTGGGGTTTAGGGTCCAAGATCCTTTTTTTTGAGTGCAATTGAAAAATGTCGAAGAATGTAGGTGAACATTATGGGATCAAGAATCTGTAGAAGTTGTACTCATTTATTGATGAAATATATTTTTGAGCAGTATGAGACTTTTGCACATCCTACTTCATGCATGTAAATTACAAAATTGGAGAGACAGTCAAACCAAATATTTACCCCTAAATGCCCTAGGCACCACATTCCAATGTCTACAATACTTTGAAACTAAAGAAATCCTAACGAAGTGGTTCTCTTTAATAGTTTTTATTTCTGTAAAACTAGTTCTAAAGTCCAGTTTCAGCATCAATAATGCCATTATGCAAATGATTGACTATGATTTCTGTATTGAAGGTTTTGGGCAAGGGTATCCATCGTAATCTTCACTTTCTGTATTGTTTTGAACTCTTGGAAATGAGCCTCAAATACTCTAGATTTTTGACAAAAATCACATTGTAAATTCATTTAAAAAAATTCTAGAGTAGCCATAAATTGACTTACGTTATGCATGGTAACACTTAAACCTCTTATATTTTGGATGAACAAATTTTTAGAATCGACTTGTGAAGAAAAGATTGAAAAATTTTCTTAGTTTTCGCACCCTCATGATCCAACATTGTAATCTTTCAATCCATAAGTGATATTGTTGTGTTTTGTTTTCCTTTGTGATCTCTAACATGTCTAGTTTGAATTTGTACGGTCACAATTCAAAAAGAACTGATACAACATATCAAAAACTGGGCTTTTTGTTCAGTTTACAGCAAATTCCTAGAGACTCAAAAAAGGTCTTGGGCATTTAGAAATTAAACGATGGAGTGACATTTTTTATTTTCTGAGTTAGAATTCATGTGTGATAAAAAAAATGGGGAGGGAATGGATTCAAATACTAAGTCATGGATTGAATTTTTTTATATTTGTGTATGGATTTACTTGTGATAAAAAAATTGGGGAGGGAGTTAAGTGATGGAGTGATATTTTTTATGATGGAGTTGGCTTTCACTTGTGATAAAAAAAAATGGGGAGGGAGTTTAGTGATGGCGTGATATTTTTTATGATGGAGTTGGGTTTCACTTGTGATAAAAAAATGGGGAGGGAGTTAAGTGATGGAGTGATATTTTTTATGATGGAGTTGGGATTCACTTGTGATAAAAAAAATGGGGAGGGAGTTAAGTGATGGAGTGATATTTTTATGATGGAGTTGGGATTCGCTTGTGATAAAAAAATTGGGGACTGAGGGAGTTAAGTGATGGAGTGATATTTCTTATGATGGAGTTGGGATTCACTTGTGATAAAAAAAAATGGGGAGGGAGTTAAGTGATGGAGTGATATTTTTGATGATGGAGTTAGGATTCACTTGTTCTAAAAAAAAATGGGGAGCTAGTTAAGTGATGGCGTGATATTTTTTATGATGGAGTTGGAATTAGCTTGTGATAAACAAAAATGGGGAGCTAGTTAAGTGATGGCGTGATATTTTTTAGTAGCTTTAAGAAAATGGTGTAGCAATTGAATGTGTGTGTCGAACCTACATGTTGAGAACATTTACTTCTTCCACAATTTTCTCCGTCCACATGCCAACAAATTCCATAACATTCGGGGTTGATGTCCACAAACTATAGGGAATGGCGTGGAAGTCATTCAACAAAGGTAATTGTTAGTGAAAAACTCCTATCAGACGAATTGGAAAAAAAATGTCTTTCCAAAATGTTGAAGTAGTTAGTGAAAACATTCTGTGAAAAAAAATGTTGAAATCCAGAACTTTCCAAACAACCATACAGAAGGCATGCCAGCATGAAATGCCATAAACATACTTTTTAAACTCACACTAATCTACATATCAGTGAACATGAGTTAGAATTTGCGTCTTGTACTTTCAAGGACTATTTTTGTCAAGATTCATAGAAAGTGTTAACATTATGGAGGTAAATTTGAAATTTATGAGCATCATTCTATGCTTCATGCAATTCCTTCTTTACGAAACTTCGTTTCAACTGGCATGAAGTAGAAATAATTCAATTCACTCATTCTAGATGTCAACATTTTCAATAAATTTATATATGAAGTTCGAAAGTGCATGTATTATTACATGTTTGCAAATGTCGTGAATATTTAAAGTTCAGGAGGTCATTAAATGTAGGCCTCATTTTCCAAATTTGACTTCAATAGTCCAAAATATATATGAAAAAGATTGAAAACGAATTTGAAGAAGCCATGGCCTATACTTAGTGGAAGTCGATCCAAAATGTCACGAAACGAAAAGGTGAATGGAAGAGGGAAAAAAATGTGGAAGTTCTAATAAAACAATCCCCACATGAAATATGCATGTGGGGATTGAATTTTAGGGTCTTACTAATGTTAGAGAAATTAAAAATTAAGAATAAACCATGTGTTGTAGTAGTTGAATTTGAATATCAACTATTATGCAATGAAATGGCAAGCGTTGGAGGAAAAAAATGTGCAAATTGTAAAAGAAATGCACATGAATATTTTCCATACACACCTGCACTTATTTCAAGAGTGTCACGCTATGGTTCTCCACTAACTGGAGGGCCTTTTTGTTTTATTTCTCTATGATAAATAAGGTGCAAAAATGCAATCCGCACATGGATTCTCGATGAGCAATTATTCTAAACGTGCGCATTTCTTTAAATAGGAAAAACTCAAGTCTCGTTTCAGAATGCCTACAAACAGGAAGAACTAAAGGTCATCATGAATTCTATATGTTCAAGCTATTTGTAGCTTTAATAATTTATACTCATTCCGCTTTTTAACAAACTTCATGACTTCTGGGATTTTTAATGTATGAAGTTCAAGCGCGGGCTTAAAAACTACTCCCTTAGTCCCACTAAAAACCTCCAAAAAGGTTCCCTAGGAGAGATTAACGACGTTTTTCAGTTTTTAGGACAGGGATATATGCATTTGAAAACTAAGAACCCATCCTTTAGATCTCTGCAAAATCTCGAATTCCTTCACCATTGTTTAGGCACCCAAACTCCATGCGGAAAGTACCATTTTCGACAAAATCTGTAACCGCTGCCAGCTCCATCATTTTTGATGATTTAAATGTTAGTAGCAACATTGGGATTCTAGAAACATCTAGTGCACCCTATATATTCACAACAAAGATCCTTGCACCACTTCAAGAACAACTCTTCAAAGTGTCGAAGTGGTCACCAAATCCATGATTGTTAATACTATTGTCTAAGGAAGCAAAACAAGTCGAAGGTATCTCATATGGGCCAGGCCAAGCTTTCTTGGCGAAGAATGCTCCCTAATCACTTGACTTGCCACCACGAGGTCGTTCAACACGGACAACACTTATCCAACAATCGAAATCTAGAAAAGCAGCTTTTTAGTAGGACAAATATTGTGCTTGATTTGGAGGTTTAGGGTGGGACAGAGGGAGTAATGTACAAGTCTTTGAATTTATGAAATTTTTATAAGGAAGTCTTCAAAAAATGTGTAGGTTTAGGATGTCATGAAACATTTAAAATTGACAAGGTCATTAAATGTAGGCCTCATTTTTAAAATTAGAACAACTATAATTCATGTGGCAATTAAATTCTTGCCTCTTATTCAAATAAGAGAAACAGAATGAAATATAAACAAGTTAGCCCTGCTCAGATGTTCGTGGAACCAAATTCTAAATTTGATAAAATTTAATGGCAAATGGAAAAAGGAAATATTGTAGAAGTTGAAAATATTCTAAAATTTAACTTCCAAACATGTGGCCTCATTAAATTTGTCACCCATTTGTTTAAATGGGGTTTAGGAATGCCAAAAAACAAGGCCATTGATTGCCCTGTATTTAAGAGAACCATCATTTCATGACTCCTAAAATATGTGCACGTGGGTGTGGGCACAAGATTACCCACCCTTGGTAATAGAGCGAACACCGACCAGGTTCTATGCCTTTATCCACTTTTTTAATATATGGGGGTGTTGTGAGCGCGGTCCACTGTGCCTTCCAAGCAATGGATCTTTTTTGCTAACGTTTCCTAAGGGTCGTGGATGGCAGCGAATAATTAGAATGCATGTAGTAACTCACAAGGTAACTGCAATGCTCAGGGGTAATGGTGAAATTCTAACTCCCTAACTATCTATCCTATGTCGAGGGTAGACTGGGTAGTTGGCGTCATTTCTAACGTTCCTAACTACGTAAAAAGGGGAACCCCTATGTTCCTTCCATGAACCTCTAAGACTATTGTGGGTTTTTAAGACTCCACCTAGAAGTTCTACTTCTAAAGACTAATTCTAAAATCCAACTCTTACTCTAATTTTCAACCTCTAAATGAAACTCCAGACTTTTACCCTTTTAACTCGGCTTTAAGTATTAACTACCGACTTCTATTCTATGTTTTAACTTTTGACTCTAAGTTTTACTTTCAACTCCTAACTTCCAAGTTTTAACCTTCTAGGGTAATTCTAAGTTTCACTTTTAATTTTATGTTCTTAATTCCAAACTACTCTAAGATTTACCCTCTAAAGTTAACTCTAACTTTTCACTTTCTATTGTAGATTTTTATTCCTAATTTAACTCTAGATTTTTGACTTTTAACTCTAAATTTTTACTTCCAAAATTAATTCCCAATTTTAACCTTTAGGTTTGACTCTACGTTTTCACTTTGACTCTAGATTTTTTCTACTTCCAACTAACTCTAAAATTTAACTTCTACCTCTAAGTTTTAACTTCTACTTTTAGCTTTTGACTCTAACCTTTTACTCCCCAGTTGACTCTAAAATTTAACCTTTAAATTTAATCTAAACTTTTGACTTTTGACTTTTGACTTTTGACTTTTGACTTCCCCTTCCAAATTTAATCCTATTGTTTTAATCCTGGATTAACTCTAGATGTTACCCTCCTAAATTTAATTCCAACTTTTAACTCTAGGGTTTTGACTTCTACTTTTTACTCTATTCCTAACTCAAAAATCTACTTCCTAAGTTGATTTTCAATTCTACTGTTGACCTCTATTTCTACTCTAATTTTTGACTCCCTAATCAACTTCTAAACTCTTACATGAACCTACCCTAAGATTTGACTTGAGAGTTGAAACCCCTAGGTTAAGTTCTAAATTAATTCTATTTTTTAACTTCCCAAAGTTAACTCTAGATTTTGACCTTAGAAGTTTAACTTTAAAAAGTAAAAGTGTAAATTGATTCTAATTCTACCTGCTAATTAATCCCTAATTTTAATCTTAAATTCTCCTTCTAATCTAATCCTAAATTCCGTCCATTGTTCCTTGTGGATCAAATTTAATTAAAATTCCTCCGTTCTACCCCTTACCGCTTAACTTAGCCTAACGCGGTCAGTTTACGGTCAAATCTTAATTATAAGATGTTTTCGGAAACCTCTATTCCTAATCTATCAACTTTTGAATCTAAACTTCTAATTTACACTAATCTCGGATGCTAATCACGCTCTAAGGGTAGATTAGGACAATGAAGGCTAATTAGGGAGAAACATCAAAGATTAAATCAAAAACTTACCTCTTCACTACCGGTGTCGGAAATGACTTCGTCCATGTCCACGTGTACATCCTCACGCTCCATGGTAGTCTTTGGCTTTGTTTTGAATTTTTTCCAAGCTCACCGCTTATTGAGAAAATATTACAATTTTGATGATCTAAACTCCCTCTTTCCCTTCCTCCTTTCTTTTCTTTCTTCCTCTTTCTTCTACACTAGCACTATTCCACCTAAGCCTTTATGGGTCTTACACTATGGTTTCAAACTACGAGAAGGGCTTAATTGTTCTTTCCTACCCTCTTACGCAACCTTGCTTTGTGTCATCCTAATCTTCCTCCCAACGGTTGCAAGGAGTTCTTCTAGATTTCCTACCTAATCTCCTAGCTAGGCACTATTCATCGTCTCTCTCCTTTTCACTCCTATAACACATCCCTCTCCCTAATTTCCTTCCATTGTGTGTAAGTGGGAGTGGTGATAGAGACCGTTTTCGTGTGCAGGTACGGTGGTGCTCCGCTCTCTTCTTCCTCCTCCCTTTCGTATTTTTGTATTGGCCCTAATTCTGCTTCACCCCTGCTTAGCACTTAATTAGCCCAACATTCCTTGAGTTTGCTTTATCTTTGTTCGTGTTCTGGTTTGAGAGAACCAAAACGTGAGACAAAAAAAAGGAATCAAAATTTTGGAGGAGCCTGCTGCCCACCGGAGCCTGCTGCCACCGGAGCCTGCCTGGCCCTTCCCGGCTGGCTAGCTGGGGGGGTCGGGTTTTAAATAAAAAATCTTTTTTTTATTTTCTTTCTGATGGGATGCTGGTTGGGATGCTGGTTGGGATCGCTGGTTGGGATGTTGGTTGGGATTGCTGGTTGGGATTGAAATTTTGCTAAGGCTATTTTAAGGCTAGGGGGAAATAAAACCTTGGGGGTACTAAACTCACTAAGACCCTGGGAAACAACTAAACTAGATAAACTTTGGGAAGACACTACACTTGATAAGTACAAAGGAACTTACATCTCTTGGAAGCTAAACTCTGGAGGTTTTCACAAAGGTCTTGGAAACTAGACTTTGGAATCTAAGGCTATGGAGGTTCAAAGCTTTGCCGTAAAATCGGGTTTAACACCAACTTTAGGACTTGCGACACTCCATGGGTTCAAAGCTCCGCCGCCTAAGAGTATTTTAACACACACTGTAGGACTTGACGTTGTTACTAGTTCAAAACTTCGCCGTCGATTTGAGGGGTCCACGCAACAAGGGGGATATTAGAAGAAGATAAAAAGACAAACTTAGAAACACGTGTGACAAAGCCAAAGCTTCGCCGTCCCGAGGGGGGGTCCACGCAACAAGGGGGATATTAGAAGAAGATAAAAAGACAAACTTAGAAACACGTGTGACAAAGCCAAAGCTTCGCCGTCCCGAGGGGGGGTCCATGCAACAAGGGAAAGATTAGAAGGGGGTGAGGACACATAAGTAAGGAAAACACACGTTTTAGTACACGTAAAGACACACAACTTCACAAGCTAAAGGCCTCCTAAAGCGGCATCGCCAAGGTACGGTGGGGGGTGACTTTAAGATTAGGACACGACCCCAAAAGACTCCTAAACTCACAAGTTAGCTCACAAGGGTACAACAAGAGAGAACAAGGACTCTTAACTCGTAACAAGGATATAACAAACGCACGAGAAGTACACAAGGCAAGATAGAAGGACCCCCAAGGACCTTCAAAGCTTGAAATCTAGCAACAATGGAGCAAAAAGTGCTCCAAAAATACCATAGAGGTTTTTGGCTTCAAACGCCAAAATATCCAAAGCAACTTGGACCCACGGACCCAAACAAAAGTGAGGGGGTGTTTTAGAGAGAGAAATGGGGCCCTTATATAGGTTTCCCAAGGGCTCACCCCTCTCTCTAAAGCTCTAAGGTAACCTTATCAACGGGGATTTTCATCCTCATCCTCAAAGATTTTCATCCTACATCCTAAATTTCTACTTCTACCATCTATGCTGGACCAACATCCTAACTTTTGGAGATTAGCTCCAATCGCCGAACGGATTGCGCCGTTGGATCTAGAACGCCGTGTTTAGTCTTAAATCCCCCTATCCCCGAACCGAGGCCAAAAACCCATCATAGGCTAATTTAGTTTAAAAACCAAATCGTAGTAAAATCCTAGATCTTGGGGGTCTCCTATTTTGAGAAATGTGAATAGCCTAGGGTCTCCGGTAGGTGCGAGAGAGTCGGGAAGGACTTTTGGTTGACTTCGTTTCGCCATCGTATGGTCCCGGAATGCCGGTCAACATGGCAAGGACCTCGCCACGTGGTTAATTCCCGAGGAATCTCGCCGGTTCGGGTACTTGCCGCTATCGGAATGTCGTGAAACTTCACGGAGCGCATTATTAACATAAAACGAGCTAGTCTAATTTTTAGTGAGATTTTATTGTAACCTGGATAATTTCCATGAAATTCCCGTTGGAGGTTAGGAGGGTTGACCACCCGGAAAAAGGTTCTTCTGCAAGTCGGAAGATGCCGGGATTTTTCACGTGACCTCTCAGGGAGTCGCATGAAAGACGTGCGGGTGTGTTTCCGTACTTGGCACGATTGGTCAATGGAGATTTAACTGGACATCTCCTTGAATTAGCGACGGTGCGGGAATCTTCTGCGGGTGGAGGAATCTTGGCGAACCGATTTCGCCGTTGGACTCTTGGCATGGGATTCACCCTAGAACACCATCCTTGGGTTGTAGATTCCTCCACGGGCCCGGTCTTGCGTGAGTGGCTCCTACATGCTAACGATCGGGATTTGGGAATTTGTCGATCTAATGGGGAATTCTAAATCTAACTCTAGGACCCGACCTAGTGGCCTCGCTGTGGATCCCTCGGACCGACCTAGCCATGAATCGCCACATTCATGGGGGGATTTAGCCCTTTTGGGGCTGTGTGACTCGAATCCTCCAAATCTAACCTTTTTGTTATTTCTATACTATTTTTAGGCAAGGTTTGGGGGATTCTAAGTAAAAAACACAAATCTAGACCAAATACTATAATAGGTATGACACAACCCTATTTTGGTTCTACACTCTTTTTATGGATTTTTCTATACTTTTATCAACTTTAAATTGCAAATTTCCAAAAAAATAATTCTACGAGTCCCAAGTGACAAATTGGGAGCTCTAGGATGTCATGAAACATTTAAAATTGACAAGGTCATTAAATGTAGGCCTCATTTTTAAAATTAAAACAACTATAATTCATGTGGCAATTAAATTCTTGCCTCTTATTCAAATAAGAGAAACAGAATGAAATATAAACAAGTTAGCCCTGCTCAGATGTTCGTGGAACCAAATTCTAAATTTGATAAAATTTAATGGCAAATGGAAAAAGGAAATATTGTAGAAGTTGAAAATATTCTAAAATTTAACTTCCAAACATGTGGCCTCATTAAGTTTGTCACCCATTTGTTTAAATGGGGTTTAGGAATGCCAAAAAACAAGGCCATTGATTGCCCTGTATTTAAGAGAACCATCATTTCATGACTCCTAAAATAAGTGCACGTGGGTATGGAAAAAAATATCATGTCAACGTTAGAAGTATTCTACACTTCATTTTCAAAATTGTGGCCACATTCATTTTCTCTTTTAATTGTGTTATTTGCTACATAACCTAAGAAGGTTATTTCATGCCTTCATTTTAGTTTATAGATAGTAAATCTAGAAAGTCATGACACTCCTATTCAAAAGAAGACAAGTAATAAAAATTTGTACAAGTTGGAAATATTCTAAACAATTTGAGTTGATAAGCACGACGAATTTATGGCACACTTTTTGAAATTTCATATGATTTTTAAAGAATAAAGCATTTTTCAGTAATTTCATAATTTTGACAAGTACACTACATTTTTTTGTGAAGTTGAAAAAAAATAATTAAAAAAAATAAATTTATGATGCCCCACATTATATTCAAATGTACAATGTATCTTTTAGAGTAAAAAAAGCGGGTATGTTTTCTTAATAACAAATTAGCCTACACACATTCTTCGAAGACAGATTTTTGTGAGTTGCGAAGTCACTATTTTCCTAAATGTATATAATGGCCCACATTAAATTCAAGACAGTGTACAATGTATCTTTTAGAGGACACAAAGAGGGTATGTTCTCTTAATAACTAATATAAATATCGTAAACCCTGAACTATGAACATCTAAAGTCTCGAACTTACTACCTCCATTTCAAGTTCTAAGTCTCTTAAAGTAGCCACTTAAACAAATTTAAGGCAACAAGGGGCCCAAAATGAAAACGTATGTTGTTTACAGTGATTCACTAAGTGACTTCCGAAAAATAGCTTTATGGGGAGAAAATTTTTCACATATATCCTCTGTTTAGGAGTGAAGTTCATAAATAATGAGCAACAAAACTAATTATATATGTATAAATTGCAGTTTAAACTTGCAAAATGTTAAAAAACATTGCATTGCCCTACAAGGCCTCTAATTAGTGCATTTCTATACAACAATGATTTTCTAGTTTAGATACTAACGAGGATGCAATTTTCAAGATAAACCGTGAGACAGTCGTCGTGGAAACCATTTCTCTTTGTAACCAGTTGGCTTAACAGTTTCTGACTTCCAAAAATGTAAAAGTAGTTCGTGCAAGTCAAAATATTTTAGAATACATTCCCTTTTCACAAAGAATGTGAGAGATGAATAGTTACACGTTAGTTTTTCATGAATTTGCCAAAAAATGTTCTAAAAACGGCTTTTTCTTCCGTTTTTTATAAAGTGCGAAAGTGGCGTTATCAAATGTTATAGTAGTGCTCCAAATTTAAGTATTCAACAACATATTGGACAGAGAATATCCAATTAGCACATATGACACGTCTCTAACTCTGTTTTTATTCACAATCTGGCAATTTCATCCAAGATTTTATTTTAATTTGAAGTTTTCTGGCGAAAAACTTTACAATTTGTTGCCACTATTTAGCCAAATTATTTTTTTCTGGTGCAATCTGGCACTACAAAGCCCACAATAACAGCTTTGGCCCCATTATGGGGTCACTTAGAGTATGAAGGCCTCTTATTGAGTTTGTGAACGACGTTCAGCACCAATGTATTTTTCTGGGCTTTGTAGTGCCAGATTGCACCAGAAAAAAATAATTTGGCTAAATAGTGGCAACAAAAGGTAAAGTTTTTCGCCAGAAAACTTCAAATTAAAATAAAATCTTGGATGAAATTGCCAGATTGTGAATAAAAACAGAGTTAGAGACGTGTCATATGTGCTAATTGGATATTCTCTGTCCAATATGTTGTTGAATACTTAAATTTGGAGCACTAAGGTAGTCTGCTCTAAAAGCGAGCGGCCTGTTCAAATCGACCCTATATCTGGGACTGAAATGGACATTAGTTGATCTCTAAATGGACCTCTCAAGCCATTGAGAGAATCCAGAGAAAAGCTTAATTTATTGCAAGAGCCAATCATTGACCTTCATTTACTCATATCAATTTAGAAGTTGCAAGTGGTCAGATTTTGGAAGACCTAGGGTCACAAATAGGTGCCTACAACTGTTTTTTTTGAAAATTCATAAGTAATTCAAAAATGATTCAAAAAATATGAAACCACTTGTATAACGTTCCGCATCCATTTTTCTTTCTCTGAAAAATGATCCAAAAATATTTCTGTTCAAGGAAACCTGTGAAAAAGGCTTAAATGGTCGCTTTTAGGCCATACTACCTTACTATAACATTTGATAACGCCACTTTCGCACTTCATAAAAAATGAAAAAAATAGCTGTACCCCAGACCTCAGCCTTTACCCGTGCATGCTCCTATTGCCGCTTGGCCCTAAAGCCGCCTGGCCTAAAGCTGCTTGGCCTAAAGCCGCTTGGCCATGTAGCCGAGCTTTGTCTCTCTTAAAAAACCCTAGGCGCGCCGACTCTTGATTTCTCTCCGACTTCGCTCCGCGTCCGGCTGTCTGTGTGTGTGCCATTTTTCGCTCCGGGTTCTACTCTGTGTGTGCGATTTGTGTCTCTCTCTTGCTTCCGTCGTCGTTTTGGGTCGGTGGCATTCGATTGTCAGAAGTGAGTGCTTGTTTTTGGTAGGGAAGGTCACGTTTTGGGTGTTTAGGTTTGTTTTTGGCGAGGAGGGTGGCATTTTCCGACTTAGTTGCCATCACTGAGTGAGCTGTGCGGCGGAGTTTCCCCTCGTGGCGGCCGTCATTTGAGTGCCAGTGAGGAAGACTAGGGAGGGCTTTCGTTACTGCATCTGTTGCTCAGGGTTTCCTGGTGAAAGTTTCAAGCAACTCGGATCGAGCTGCTGCCTGTTTGAGGGCGACTGCTTCGGTTCTCAGGTTTGCTCAAAACTTCTTTTGCCTTTTTTGTGCTTGTTTTCATTACTTCTGTGTTTGTTTAATGAAATCGTTTAGGATTTAGTTATTTCATAGTGGTTTGTTGTGATTATTATGTGATGCTCTTTTCATTGCCTTACCTTGAAGTTCTTGTCTCTTGTTCATGTTGCTGCTCTTGATGAAGGTTCATGGTTTAGGGATTGTAATTCTCATGTGAATGAGAATGCCGATTTAGCAATTTTGTTTAGGGTATGAGTGTCCGTCAAGGTCAATGCAAATTTTGCTGTGACTGTCAGTGCGATTTAGCAATCCTTGTTTGTAAGCAGACTGTGGGATTCTTTTGCAGGTTCTTAGCACCAATTTGAAGAACTCGTGCTACTTTTGCCAAAGGCAGCAATTCAGGATATCATTTGATCTGCATTCCAAGTTCGTTCTGTTTCTTTGAGATTCTGAACGCTAGTTCTGTTCTGCAAACGTTACTGCATTTTCTCAGATTACAATGTAGCATGTCAGTACAGCCTCATCAGAGTCAGCTGGACCTTATTGAGAAAGCCAGTTCAACTCGAAGGCTGTTTAACTCAAAGCCAATTCAACTCGAAACAGACCCTAAAACCCCCACAACAAGCAAGGACAGCGCAGACCCCATCCAGTAATTCAACTCGCATCGAGTTGAATCAAAGAAATTGTGCACCTAAACCAACGTAAGCCTCAAAAATGAGGACGATTACCATTCAACTCGACTCGAGTTGAACTAGAGAAACCGAAACCCGTCCGTGAAACTAAGACTTATCTAGCGCAAACCCACTGTTCAACTCGAGTCGAGTTAAACAGATCACCAGGCATAGCCGACCCATTCCCTGAACTCAATCAGCCAGAGAGACAAAGTCCCAAAACCTGCACGAAACGAGTTGACCGAAACCCTAGAATACTCAAGAAAACACCACAGCGCTCCATTAAGGCGCAATTCAACTCGACCCAAGTTGAATTCCATTGAAAGCGTTGGACTGAGCAGGGTCCACAAAGCTCAGTCATCAGTTAAACTATAGTCAGTTCAACTCAACCCGAGCTGAATCCCCCCGAATAGGTCCAGACGGATGAAAAATCCCGTTCAACTCGTTACGAGTTGAAATCCCAACAATCCGCCTTACTAGAGTTAGACATCAGGTGATATTGATGTCCAGTCAACCCATTATCAGAACAGCGGAGAGACTCAGGCATAGGAATTTAAGTTGAGTCGACTTGAATACTAATCCGTACCAAGTAGTTGTCGAAAAACCATTCACAAAACAGATCCTCTAACCTACTAAAATTACGAGATGAACACGTGTTGACATGAACGATACTATAGAAACAAAGCAGAGACCCTAAGATATTCAAGTCGACCCGACTTGAAATGAAAAGGTCCATGTCGATCCGACATGAACTGAAATGGAGAAGTAGAACAGAACCATGTACTGTAGTCAACCCGAGTTTATCAAACTAGTCGTTCAACTCGACCCGACTTAAATCTAATAAAGCACCTTTTATATGCAGATATGGAGGAGCAAAGGATTAAACTCCACGTCAACTTCAAGCGTTTCCTCATCAAAGGGGACGAAGACCCGGAGGACTTCGGCGATGACCTCATCCTCGGAGAGTGCTGGACCTGGAAAGAGCCAGAGAGTGTAGAGTGCTGGAGCATCTGTCTCACACCGTGTACAGGACACCTGAGCTTCAAGACGAAGTATAAAAACTGCCAAGAAACGCTGCCGGTGTCCCTGACCAAGTCTATGACAGAGTTCAAGACTAGTCCAGACAACATGTTCATTGTTTCGTGCAAGACGGTTGACCCAGACAAGGTGAAGGAGTACGCGTTCTCCTACCTCATCCCCGCCAAGGATATTATTTACTCAGTCTCAATGACAGTCCGGAGCCTTGAAAACTCAGCATACAAGGGGGTTCACTCAAACCTGATTAATGCCATCGACAACAAGAGGTGGGTCAGCAAGGACGGAGGACCACTATCCCACAAGGTCCTCCTGTCTCGGCTTAACTACCTTCTAAAGGGGTTCGAGAATGAGCGAGACAAGCTCAAGGAGAACAAGGCTAAATTAGCACCGATGGCGATATCGAGGGAGTACACACCAGGAGGGGCTAGTCACGGGTCTCTTGTCGTTAACACGGCAGAGACGCAGAAGAGCCGGACGAAGCGTAAGTCCATTGCCGTCGATGCAAGAGGGGCACGGGACAAAACTCCAACAAAGGGGAAGAAGCTTTAGGCCAAGGCTGATGCCGAGGAAAGAGCAAAGGAACTGGAGGAAGAGAGCATGATCTCCGCGCTCACTGAAATTCCCAAAGACGCATAGAACAGTCGGGTGGAGGTCAACTACGAGGAGTTGAGGAAAATTTACGAGGACTACTGGTCACAATGCACGGATTCCTACATTGACGGGGTCGAAGTGTCCCAAGAGATCTCGATCGACCAACTCGAGAGCCCACCAGCGGAACTGAACATCCGCTGCCTCGAAGAGAAGGGCATTAAGTCGGCTCTCCAATTTTACCTGGAGATGCCCGACCCAAGGAAGAAGATGACGCTTTGTGCAATGCCTCAGGGACTGACTCAACGGCCTGGGACTTCATAGATGTCGCCTCGGGAAAATTTTGGATGATCAACGGGCAGCACAGCGTGGAGGCTGCCAAGAGGATGAAAAACCTCCCCGGGTACGAGGCTAAGTTCGAGAAATTCAAGACTTGGGAGTGCTACGTTGTCTGGAACAAGGACGCCAGGATTATTCGGAAAATATCGGCATGGTACAACCGAGTCAACCACTTCTAGAACTACCAACCGACCTGGGCCAGCAACATCCTCAGTGCCAGAAATGTCTGGATTAGCCTCGGCAGTCCACCTCCGCCAAAGGAGCCGACAGAGGTGGGGTCGACTGTGAGAAAGGACCCGAAGACCACAACTGATGTAGCGACGACCCTGAAATGGAATGTACGTAACTTCATTCTACTCGATTCAACTTGAATCATTTGTCTATGCCATTGCTTCCACATAATTTCTCTTTTTTCTGGTTCAAGTCGATGCGAGTTGAATCGTCCGCAAGACTGATTTTTGACGTTGTCGAGTTTCGTGCAGGAATTTCAAGACGCCATGAAGCTTCGCTTCGCCATGATCGACGTCAAGAAGAACCAAGACGCCGCCAATAGAGCGCAGCTTGAAAAACTCGACATCCACAACGAGATCAAGCTGATCACTGCAACCGATGAGGTTCACAACTTGTGGAAGGAGGTTATTTCGAAGCACACAGAGGGGCTTCTCATCGATCCAGAAACATTGAAGCCGATGAAGGATACAAAGGTCTGGGACCAAGAGAAGGACGGTGCATTCTCCCGCGAGTTCTTTAAGTGGATGGGAAACACCACTAAGAATGATCTAAAGAGACTTGCTCTGCACCTCTTCAACAGGACGCCCAACAGAACCCTTCCGTATCCGAAGGTGACAATCAAGAAGGTCCTGGGAGTCATTCCCGATTGCTACAACTCGGGTCAGTGGCTGGAGAGAGTCAAGAGGAAATGGTCTGTGAAGAAGTTTCTCTGGCTTGAGAAGCGCAGCCTGGGAATCTTTGGACCGAAAGGATCGTACCGTCGAGATGCTTGGAAGGCTTTCAAGAGGAAGTATGACATCACGCAGGCCACGAAGCAACTGCTCTTGACGGGTCCCAAGGAAGAGTTTTTTTCCCAGGTGAAGAGACCATCCACAAAGAATAAGAAGTGCGAGGAGTTGTCGCCTTATGCTGCGGAATTCTTCAAGGTATTCCTCAGGAGCAAAGGGAAGTATAAGAAGCCCGAGGCTCGAGCTTACTTGAGATCATATGACTCCGAGGAAGACGTCATGGGGTCTTGGGCCACCGAGGCATGGGATGACTCAATGAAGAGCTCTATCAAGCTTGCGCTGCTGGACTTCCGCAACATCCCGGGAGTGAAGTACAAGAGCACGGCCCCAAAGGAATCTCCGTATTACAAAGAATTCATGGATAGGGCGTTGCAGCTGACCGACCCATGCATCACTGATCCGCAGGTCTGGCTGTGGATTACCGGGGACGAGGAGGTGGATGACTAGGTGCGGGGATTCATCAAGACGGGGAAGATGGCGGGCGTCTACACCTCGCACTACGCAATGTACATCCCGGCCGTGCCTACAGAGCGCCTCATGGACCTCAATCCGAATTCTTCTGCTGCCAAGGCTCCCGTGCACCTCATCTTCCTTATTAAGAGAGGTGCTCAGATTAAGCCCAGGTCAATACCGCGAAGATTTGAGGTGCCGATGGACGGCAAGTGGTCGAAGGCAGGGTCGTACAACGAGCTGGAGTATCGGATCTATGACACGGAACTCCGAATGGAGTTCTACCTCAGAGTGCTTGACCTCTTCTGCAACTCCCGAAACGATGTCCTCTCCGTTTTCGCCGGAGGCAAATTCGTGTATGCTGCCTGGGTAGGTTCTTTGTCTTGTATCGGTTGCTTTCAAGTCGAGTCAAGTTGAAAACTGCGAGTGTCCATGCGATACCAGAGTGTGACTCATTTGTTATGTGCTGGTTCGTTGTCTTTGTTAGTTTACTTATTGCATAGTTGTTTCAAGTCGATCCGAGTTAAAATTCCATTACAGTGTCTACTTTTTAAATTCAAGTCGGTTCGAGTTAAACTTCGTATGCTCTGTCCATTTCCCATGTTCAAGTCGGTCCGAGTTGAAACCTTATTTAATGTACCGGATTTCTCATGTTGGGTCAGTCAAGTCGATCCGACTTGAACTTCAAATTTGTAGTACTAAATTATATATTGTTTGGCAGATGTCTGGCATGGATCACTTCTCCATCGATGACGCGGACTTCCATGAAAAATTTCAGGACATGGCTGTCAAGTCGGAAAATCTAGACAAGGATGACTTCCTTCAGTCCAGCTATTTTGTGGACGAGCATGCCCACCCTGAGAAGGCGCCGTTGACACCCGGCAAGAAGGGAACACGCTCGAGAAAGGGAAAGGAGAGGGCGACATCACCAGTACATGAGGCAACACAAGAGATGGTATTGCTGGACACGGTGGTCAACTTGGAAGGAGGCGATGGGGAGGAGGAAGGATGGGTTGACCCAATGGATGCCGTCATTGCTGCTCATCCGACCGCTTTCCCGGATTTGGATAACCGACAGGAGTCGAGCCTCATGTGGGGGTCCTTAGCATCTGCCGGGGATCACGTGAATGTGACTCCAACTTCCAATCGAAGCGTTCCGGCGAAGAGGAGGAGAGAGGACGCGACGGTGGAGTTCAGCGGGTCGGATTTCATGAAGTGGCAGGCTATGATGGACCAAACTCGACAGTCTGACAAGGCGGAGATGATGTCCTACATGAAGAGCCTGGTAAGGAGCGTCATTTTTGAGTACGCGGAGCAGCCACATCAGAAGGCTCCACCGTCTCCTGTACTTCAGATCAAGGCTCAGAAGGCAGGGACCTTGAGACCGGCCCCCATGATCCAAGACGTCTCGAGTTCTCCGGCGGCACCACCTGCTCCAGTATCGACGGATGACAATGCTGGGGAGGGTATTCCTGAGGTTGCTCACCAGGCTGAGGAGTTTCAAGATGTGGGCGGGGATGAGCGAGACGATGACCAGGCCGAGGTGTTTGAGGATCAGGTGTCTGAGGAGGTCCACGAGTTGGATGAGGTTCTGCCTGAGCAGACCTCGGATCCATTCACAGACACCCAATCAGGTGGTTCCCAGGACCTTCCCTGACCTCTCATTCAACTCGACCCGAGTTGAACCTTCTGAATCGTCTATCGTCATTTCCTTGAAGATGCACTACGTAGTTACAGGTAGATAGGTGGGCGAAGACTTTGAAGTTGTATATATTGTAAATTTATTTCTCGTTCCAAGACTGTGTAATAAATATATTTTTTCTCACAAAGCTCTTTTTGTGTACGATTTTTACAGCCGCAGACACTCTTCCTTCCAAATATCTGGCTGTTGGTTGTGCTCGTCCATCTAGTCCCCGGAATGTGTGCACTCTGTCGTTGTCCGCGAATGAGGAATCAGTGGTAGACTTAGGTGTTGCACATCCCACACGGCCTGATTCGCCAGGAATTCCCGACGATGTTCCGTCTTTAGCTGAGGAGGTGGCCAGAGTCTGCAGTCCGGACGACGCGATTTTGCAGCTTGAAATTCCTCCGTCGGCAACCTTGGCGGATGCAGTCATTCCTTCACTAGTCCGTAAGGATGCGGATCCAGTGAGTGCTCTGCCTCACACGTAATTTCTAGTGTTCTTCTTGGTGGTTGTTATTTCACCCTCGTCGTTATGTGCTTATGTGGATTTGCAGTAGCACGGTGCGCATGAGTTTGACGAGTTGAAAATTGTCGTTGTTCATTCTGAACAGGTTAGAAGTGAGAGAAGGATACCTGTAGGTGAGGAGGACGTGCAAGTTCTTCTTCCATTCTCGTCCAGGGTGACAGAGAAGAAATGGCTCAATGTCGTCCTGGATCTGAATGGCTTACTTTGCGTGTGCGAGGATCTGATTTATGACTTAGATGAAAAGAGAATTTGCTCTCCCTGTGAGGTAGATCCTAAGCTAGGGCACCTGACAGCGGAGATCAACAGGGTCACACGTCGACCACACTTGAGGAAGTTCCTGCAGGAGTTAAACTCCATAGCCAATGTGTTGGTTTGGAGCTCCATGAACAGGTCGTATGCCGAATTGGTTTGCGTGAACCTGTTCTATAAATTAGATCCACCAATTTATATACTCGGACAAGAACAATGCAACGTTCTGAAGTGCAAATTGAGAGATGGAAAAAGTCTAGTTAACTTCAGATTGAGGGGGACAGAGAAGGACCTTTTCTTCAAACCGTTGGAGAAGTTGTTCAATTTGAGCGGTTCTTGCTTCTCTAAACACAATACAATTATTGTAGACAACAAACCGGAGAAGCACTTCATGAACGACCCCGTGAATGTGGTGCTCTTCGACACGTGGTCGCGTAAGGGGTATGGAGCGAGAGATTCGATCCTCAAAGATCATCTTCTCCCTTGGATTCGAAGATTGCACACGGAGAGGCCTTGGGAACTGTATCCCTTTCGAAGAGACGATAATATGGGGGGCCTCCACCTTGCCCTGCAGCCCGACCAAAGCAAGTACAACGAGTTGGCGAGGGCACTGGAGGTCTCCAATTTTATCATTGACGAGTTTAGAGAGAAGAGTGGTAGGCCTTACGTGTCTCCTAAATGGCCAGGCAGATCGAAGCGCAAGGAGCTTGATGTAGAGGACGTGATGTTCGTTAATTGTCCGCGACCTGATATAGATGGGGATTTTTAGGTGCTGTAGGACGTGGCCTTCTCTTCATGTGTGCTACAACATGTGCTTGTCAAACCGCTGCCCTTTATAAATATGTATTTATTTGTTGTGGATATTGAAGAAGTTAGCAATTGCACAACACATTGTATTGCATACGTACCTGAATTTCCTTCCTATGTTTGCCACAGGCTTTGCCTCATAATTCGTTCTCAAATGTTGAGTGTGGCGGCAAGTCTACCGCCTCTCATGATTCGTTTTCAGACTATGGTCAGTTTGCAATATCAGAGAGTGTTGTGGGGCACATAATGTTTTCTGCTAAAACAGCACAATCCACAATGGACTTCTCTGCGATGCCTGTCGATGATGGGGTAGTGGATAGTCGACCAAACACAAAGAAGCGCACCAACACTGTCAACTCTCCTTCTCCGTTGAAATCCTGTCGAAGGTCAACCTCACCCCAAGATGGCTTTGGGTTGAATCCCGAGACGCAGAGAAAGCTGTACGGTGAACAAATAGGTGTGCTCTCCACCCTCGAGGTAAAAAAGCTCTTCATTTTGTGATTTAGCTTTTGAACTTGTATTTGTCAAGTCCATGGGATTGCAAATTTCTGATTTCAGTTGGCTTGGCAGGGTGGTGACATCGTGACTAAGTCTGTTGCCAACGCCGGCAATGGTGTGCATGGTTTGGCACTTCCAATTTCCAATTCAAGAGAGTTGCCTACAACAGCAAGAGTTTCCAAAGCTCGTTTGCGTCGATGCAATTCGTTGGGAGTTGCGACATGACAATCCAAGTCACATAATATTGTTATTAAACCGAGTTTTCTTGATCCCAAACCATGGGACGCTTGGGAAGAGAGGTCCTTGCGGGTGCAAAGGCGGGAGATTGCGAGAACAACATCCTCGCAGAAAAAAAATGGGTACAGTCGAGGGCCAGAGATCATTGCCGCCATGGAGAAGTTTAAGAGTACATCGCAATTGTAGTATGTAGATAAAAGACCATGGAGGACATCTTACTGTCTCTAGTACAATAATGTAGAATTTTGGTGTATCACTTAATTGTTATTGAGTGGTTTACAATTTTGGGTTTTGATCGTTGTGCCATTTTGTAGAAAATACCTGAAATTCGGTGCTAGGAATCATGAATTGTTGCAGACTATGAAAGAAGGTGCCACACTGTTGTAGCTGACAATTTCTGAAAAGACTACCTCAGTGTTCAAAGGATAAAATAAATTGAAAAGTGTAGGTACCAAACAATTCCACATCGGATATGAATTCAAGATCCTTCGCAAATACTCTTATAGACTGCAGTTTACACACTGTAGTGTGTAAGAGTACTTGCCAAGGAGCATGACATAACTTGTTTCTATAGTTGTCTAAGTTCTGATCTTGAATTCATATCCGCTGTGGAATTGTTTGGTACCTATAGTTTGCACCTAAATTTCATCCTTCGAATACTGAGGTACCCTTTTCAGAAATTCTTTATTTACAATAGCATGTCACTTTCTTCAAAGGTCTATACAAAATCACATTTCATAGTGATTGTACATTGACCCATTATGTATAGATACATTCAAACATTACTTTCAATAAATTGCAGTGTAATTTATAAATACTACATGGTATTTAGGAATTTCCCTTCTACATGCGGTCTTCTTATCTCATTGCATTGCATAATTTGTATCTATAGAGATCAAATTCTCTTCAATTTATGAGTTGTAGTGATTGAAATAACTCCCATTTCCCTGGAAAACTCCCATTTTAATGAATATGATGTTTTAACTATGAGTCCCTTCCAACCCCTCTCTAAAATTTGACCATAACTTTTGATTGGAAGATCAAAATCTCAAACGGATTTTTGGAGATGCAAGTTAGTTTGATTTTACACATTAACTTAGTCCAAATATTTTTGAAAAAAGTTATTCTATGCTGCATAAATGAGGGCTGAAATTCTGCTTTTTAACCACACTTCAACTTTTGACTTGACTAAACTACTAATCCTCACTTTACGGCATATCCCATATGGGTTGTCCTACCTCCTACCACTCCACTTGTATAAAGACCTTGTCTTCTCATCCTTCTACTATCAAGGTAAGCCCCATTCAAAGTATAATTGCTACATGCATTGAACTAATTGAAATTTAGTGGTGAATTTTGGCATTCAAAGTTGAATTGCTATATGTATGAAAGTACTTTGAATGTAGTTTTGAGTTTTTTAAAGTTAATTTTAAAGTGCAGAAATCATTTTGAAGACTTTAATTGTATATTTGGTACCAATTTGCTAGTTGCTGATGTGGCAGTCCTGCCTAAGTGGCACGATTTGCTGATGTGGCAGCTTATGTGGCAAATTATCAAATAATAATATTTTTTAAAATTTGCCAAAATCAAGATATAAAATCAACATATATCTGTTGATTTTTGTCCGAATCAAGATGGCTAAACCAACTGTCCTAACTAACATATATAAGTTGATTATGATGTTGGATCGGACACTGTTTTTTCTTGTAGTGTTAAATTGGTCAAGTGGAGACTGGTTGAGCTTACTTGAGGACAACACCATTCTTTCAAAGAATTCTTCTACATCTTCATACTTTTCCTGCTTGAGATGTGATAAACTATCAATCACTTCCCCGTCCGTTTTCTTCTCACGGAATCGGTGAATGAAAGCGGTCTTTAATTCCTCCCATGTCTCGAAGTGACCTACTGGAAACTGGGCATACCATTCCAGGGCCTTTTTCTTCAAACATACCGGAAAAAGATCTAATCGTCCATTCTCATCTTGGTTTGCAGAACAAATATGAGTGAATTCCTTGATAAAGATGTCTGGGTCCCCCTTACCCTTGAATTTGGGTAACTGTATCTTGATCCTTCTCTCCATTGCTATTTGTAGTAATCTTCTGGGTTGAACGTTGATTTCTTGTGTGATTGGGGTTTGTATTGATTGTACTGGTTCTTCTAACGTCTTTATGCGTATGGGTGTAAGTGGTCTTGATAATTGATCCGAAAGTTTGTATTCTTGTGTTATAAGTGTTGAATTGTTCAAAAAATTTGTGTTACTTGTCGAGGTTTCCGAGTCCTCTGGTGTGTAACTTCTATTCCTTGTTTGGTTTTTAGGTTTGTATCGGTGTCACTTTCATCTTCTGACTCCTCGTAGTCATTTCCTCTATAGGCTGCAAAAAATCTCTTCCATTTATCAGTTCTTGTTTTTCCTTGTTTTCTTTCTTCTTTCCGTTTTCTTTATTTATTTTCCAATTCTTGATCTTCCTTAACTTTTTGAAGTCAAAAAATGTGTTCCCTTTCCGCTTCTTTTTCTCTTTTAGTATTTGGGGAATTTGATTCTTCGCTCATTGTTCGAATACATCCCGTTCAATCTTTAGTTTATCTTTGATAGTATTTTCTTATGTAGTCGCGTTAGTCTTTTGCAATGCTTTTTGTGTTCACTACTAGAAAATTTATTGTCCGATTCAACAAGAAAATCAAAAAATATATGTTATTTTGGACAATGGATTAGGACATTTTGATTCGGACAAAAATCAACACTTCTATGTTGATTTTATATCTTGATTCGGTCATAGTGAAAAAATTATTATTATTATTGAATAATTTGCCACGTAAGCTGCCACATAGGTTGAACTTGCCACGCAGGCAAGACTGCCACGTCATTAGAACGGCCAAACGGATTAAATTGCCACGTCAGCAATCAACAAATTGATATTAAATAATTAATTAAAGTTTCCAAATTAAATTCTTAAATTTAAAATTAAACTTTAAAAAATTCAATATTATATTCAAAATAATTAAATAAATATATACTACTGTAGAGCTTTGAATGCCAAAATCCACCACTACATTCCAAATAATTCAACATATATTCCAATTTAACTTTGAATGTAGCTTACCTTGGTGTTTGAAGGGAGGGGAAGACAAGGCCTTTATACAAGTGAGGTGGTAGGAGGTAGGACAACCCATATGGGATTTGTAAAGAGTGAGGAATAGTTGGAGCTCAACCGCTCATACTTAAGTCAAAAGTAGGAATTGTAGTTTTAGTAGAATTTCAGACCTCATTTAGGCATTGTAGAATTACTTTTTTCAAAAAACTTTGAACTAAGTTATTGTAGAAAATGAATTTTAATTTCATCTTCAAAAATCCGTTTCAGATTTCAAGCCTCCAATTAAAAGTTATGGACAAATTTGAGAGAGGGGTTGGAAGGGACATTTTTTTTGACAATTTCAAACACCTACTTTGAAATTTGTCCATAACTTTTGATTGGAGGCTTGAAACATCAAACGGTTTTTTGGAGATGAAATCTGGCTTGATTTCACAACTTTTTTTAGTTCAAAGTGCTTTGAAAAAAGATATTCTACTATGCCAAAATGAGGTTTAAAATTCTACTTTGTACACAATTTCTACATTTTGACAATGAGCGGTCAAGCTCTCATCTTCAAATTATCCCATATTCTTTGATAATTCATGATGAACAATGGATTTCATTGTAAAAACAACCTCTCTACTATCATTTTTTCTAAATGTCAATGAAAAATGGTGACTCCTAGTAGTAGTTGGGGCCACCATATAAATTGCTCTCATAAATTGAGAAACTAGAATTGTGAAGTGAAAATTGGGCATATTGTTGTACAAAAGGGATTCTACAATTTCACTTAGAATGGACTATACTTAGAACTATTATTATTTGAATGAAATTTTTATGTAAAAATAATTTTTTTGTGAAAAGTCAAAATGTCTCATTTCTTTTTATAGGATGAATATACATCTTGACTAGAATTACATATTATAAGGTCCATGAATTTTAAATTTTTATTGATTGAATTTTATGAATTGAAATCTTATTGATTAAAATTTGACCTCGAAATTTTCACTTTTTTATTTTTCATTCCATAGATTGCAAAAAAATACAATAAAAATTCAAAATAACATCAAATAACTATATATATCAAAAACATATTTGTAATTTATGGAGTGAAAAATTAAAAAGTCAAATTTTAATCAATAAGATATCAGTCAATAAAAATCCAATCTTTGTGGATCTTGTAGTATGTGATTCTAGTCAAGATGCACATTCTTCCTATAAAAAGAAATGAGATATTTTGACTTTTCACAAAAAAATTATTTTTCCATAAAAATTTCATTCAAATAATAATAAGTCTAAATATAATCCATTCTAAGTGAAATTGTATATAAGGTAGAAGCCCTTTTATACAACATGTCAAAATTTCTCTTAATATTTTCAATTTCTTAGTTTATTAAAACAATTTATATAATAGCCAATTATTTTTGGAAGTCACCATAAGTCCATCACCTTGCCATATAGAATATCTTGATTTTAGATGGTCATTGGACTTTATTTTGGACTTTTCCGCTAATATTGGACATTTTTATTTTTTACAAAATTTTGATCATTTAATTTTTTGCTGAATTTGACAGTTTTTCTTATTCATTTTATTTATTTTTTGGCATACTTTTAAATAATTATTTTTGGCCGACCCTATCTTACTATTACAATATGTGGAAAAATGAAAATGATGTTGAGAGGATTGCCGAATCAACTGAGCAAATTTTTTTTTTGTTCAAATCAACCAAATCATGTTGATTGATGTTTGGAAGACAGCCAAATCAATAGAGTGCAATTTTTTTTTGTTGTAATCAACGTAAGTGCATTGATTTTCTGTTGATTAGGGCCCCCTTTTCTAGTAGTGGTTGCTTGACCGTTGTCGTCGGATCCCCAACATGGTCACCAAATGAAACACACTTTTTCACTTCATGTAATTTTTATTCCATGCAATAGAATTACATTAATCTAATTCTATGTATTTTCCAATTTGTAATGAACTAGGAGTCAATGTTGATCTTTAATTTCTTTAAGCGTTTTAAGTCTTTGCTTGACTTTGTGAGACAAGATCTTTTATTATTATTTTCAATTCTTCAATTGGTCTTGAATCTCTTATTTCTTTGGACTTGTTTTCTCTTTAAGCTCTTTGTCTTTGTTGTAAGTCTTTTATGTCTTTTTGTCTTTTATTTGTTGTATTGCTTGAAAGTTGGTCTTTGGAAAGTCTTTCTTGTATTGTTGATCTTTTGGAAAGTCTTTGTTGATGTTAAATAAGATATCTATACAATGGAAAAAATTCCCTTTATATAGTTTCCCACGGTTACAGGAGAACTAAGGAAAAACCCTAACCGTTTTGCCTTTGGTAATAGGTCTAAGACTATTCCTACTATAATTTTCCTAACTACCTTTTCCTAACTAATTCTTTCCTACAATTAGCCTACATGTGAATCATTTTGTTCCTCGTAGTCTAGCATACTTTATCCTCTGATCTAATTATCTTGAGATTCCTAAAATATCAATACTTATTTTAAGGAATCTAAAGTAAGCCAATTAATAATTTCTTTAAAGGATAACATAGTGGGTTAACAGATTGACAGCAAGGGCGGAGGATCATTAACTTTTACATTGTAATTGACAGTTGCTGATTTTTCACTTAAGGGGGGGTCCAGGGCGGAGTTGCCTATCTCTTTCCAGGAGATAGTTTTAGTGATGTTTGCACATATAATGTAAAAATTATGACTTCTTCAAAATATAGGATAATTTAATTCAAATTCTTAGTTTTAAGAAATCCATAACTTTCACATTATAGGTCCAAGCGCCAAAAAATTGGTATGAATAGAAAACTCAATGCACAAAAGAGTGCAAGGTTTTTGTTTTATAATGTTTCAAGATGCGATGCAACATTTATGTTTTTTCCAAAAGAAAAGATAATTTCATTCAATTTTTTAACTTAAAAAATCTATAATCTTTACACCATAGGTCCAAACACCACAAAACTAATACAAATAAAAAGCTCTATACATGAAGGAGTGCAAGGACTTTGTTTCATGGCGTTTAGACACGCAATGTGAAAGTTGTGGTTTTTCCAAAATAAAAGATAATTTAATTCAATTTTTGAATTCATAAAAACTTTGAAATTCAATAACTTCCACACCCTAGGTCCAAATGCCAAGAAACAAAGTGTGCACCCCTCCTCAGAGAGAACTTTCCAACGGTACAAAAAAAACCCTGAATGATTCATAGTTTTTTAGATTTTAGCGTATTAAACAAACAACACAAACAACCTAATTTAAGGTATAGACTAGTGTGCCTTGTGTCGTTGCCACATCCAAAATAAAAGTGCAAATCACTTTCTACTTTTTTAATTTGTAAAATTTTTGAAACTCAAAATCTTATATGCACAAATGAGTGCAAAGCTTTGTTGCGTGGCATTGCAATGTGAAAGGTATGTTTTTTCCAAAATAAAAGATAATTTAATTCAATTTTTTTAATTCATTGAAACTTTGAAATTCATTAACTTTCACAATGTAGGTCCAAAATCCATGAAACAAAGTTTGTGCACCCCTCCTTATAAAGAGCTTTCCAACAATACCAAGAATGTAGCCGGGGGCTCACAATTTCTTAGATCTCAGCGTATCCAACCATCCAACCAACCAAATCAAACCAAATCAACAACCTAATTTAACCCCTACAAGTTCCAAGGCCTTATTTCCATCAAAAACCACTCAAAATTGCCATTTTTGTTGCAAAATGACAAAAACTCATTTAACATTTGTTTCTTTTTTCATATCTAACTATAAGATCTTGCACTAGATTAGTATATAAATGTGCGGAAGAAATTTCAAAAAAATTTACCACATAGATTGCAAGATATTTGCATTTAAAGTGAAGAAATAAAGTTTTTTTGCACCTTGCTTGACTAGATTTTTTGGCTTTGAATCATCTTTATTTAAAAAATTTACACCATTGATTTTGAGTTTCTAATTTTTTATGTTGAAAAATTGAGTTGATAGCCTAGATTTTTTTATTTTTGAAATCCTTAATCTTCACTTTAAAAAAATTTGTAAAGTAGAAGTAAGTTCAAGATTGAAGGAAAATTTAAATTGTTAATAGCTCTAAGATGGAATTGGAACACACTAATCTCAACAGTGAGATTGTTCTAGCAAGAAGTCTTAACCTTGTGAAACTTTTATCTTGAAAAATGTGAAAAGTGGGTTCAAAAATGATTTTTATGATTTATTTTTTAAAAAAGACGCCCTGATTGCTTAAAAAATAAGATTGTCTATATCTTTCACATAATAAATCCAAATGAAATGAATCAAAGGTGTCCATGTAGATAAAATTACAATCTTTGAGAAACAAATTTTAATTTTTTTTTTGTGTGTGTCTGTCTAGGGTTCGGCTTGTTGTACCTAAAAAAAAGACTTTTTGTGCCATAACTTTTTTTCCCATGCACTGATTGAAATGAAAATTATATTCTTGGAAAGTTAATATGTTTTTCTATCTTCACAAAAAGTTTCAAAAAATCATGATGAATATTGAGACCATAGGAGCCTGCACAAAATTCATTTTGTCTCTAGAGGGGACAATGGGACATTAGAATTAAGGTATAGATTGAGAGTGTTCTTACTTTAGAGAGTGTTGTATATTGGAAGTTCTATTGTGTCTTATATAATATGGTTGTAATCCAAACTTCATCTAAATTCATCCAAATGTATACACAAATTATAGAAAATTCACATTCAAAGGGATTCGGGGGTCTTGGATGGCTGTGAATTCCCCTGCGATCTGAGACTGCGGAAACGCACTGCAACAACTGGTTGATGTGGCAGAACGATTGCCACGTCATTTTTGGAATTTTTTTTTGCTCAGAATGATATTTTAATTTAAAAATAAATAAATTTAATAAATATTTTTTGACAGCCATACCGTTGTTCACAGAATCGGGCCAGATCGGAGAACGGCCTTGAAACGGCCCTCCACAAACCTTGAAAAACATCTAATGTCTATTGTTCACCTAAATTAATGTAACAAGGTCTTGCACTATTCACATTATTGCACAATCTGACTTGAAATGACTTGTTTAAATATTTCATTTTGTAATACAATCATATACAAAGATAGAATATTTTAATATTCATATACAAATTAAGATTCTAGAATTGATTTTGTTCCAAAATGGTGCTCAAAGTATAAAATCTACTATAGAATGATCTACTAGGTCTTTAAAGGATAACAAAACATGGATTTCTTACTAGTAACAAATGAATGTTGTAAATTACGCATGTTTTGATATTTTATGTTGATTGGTTTTGTCTATCAATAATATAGCAATTAAGCCTTCAACTTAATGTAGATAGGTAGATACTTAGATAGATGTGCATACACAACAATATACTGTTGATGCAATCATGTAAAGTAGTGCAGTTTGCACTAAATTTTTTAGTAATGAGAGCTCAAATGTTATCTTAGAATTGATATTGTATTGAAGGAAGAGGAAGCTTCTTTTTGATGAAGGAATTATTTAGTTCTCATAGCTTTTTTTCTAGCCATAAATTAAAGCAAACATTAAAGTTCCAATAGAATGCAATCTTGAGTGTACTGCTAATTCATGATTCAAAGCAATTCATGTGGCAATTTTAGAATTTTCACAAAAGTACTAAAATGATTATATCCCAAGGACAATACAAATGCCTATGGTGAGGATTCAATATAGCTTGATTGGAGAATGTCCAACTTTGGTCTTTGTTGGTGTCCTTCATGCATTGTTTATAAGTTCAACAATCTAAACATTGTGCCTTGGTTCATGGCTACAAATATCACAAAATAAGATGACCCACCTATTTTGCATTTGCCAAACTACAAGACAAAATGACTTTGATTAGAATAAAATAGTATAAAAGACAATATCTTTTGGTTGATAATGAACCATAATACCATTGCAGTACAGGATGACTATTATTGTCATGTTAAATATTCAAAAACTACCAAAGACTAGTGGCAATGATGGATTTCACACCTAGATGATGATGCATTCAAAAAACAAAATGATGAACTAGTCTTGTCTACTGCCCCTAACTCTCTGCATGTGCGAAGGATGACAACTTACTACCTCCCTCCCTCCGCACATGCAGGCTTATAAGGCTCTAATTAGCATTAAGATTTAATTTTTTAGTTTAAACCTTTAAAGGACAATGGTACATTTTGGATAGAGACTTTCAAAATTATCACTTTGGGGGGAACCAAGAAAAAAATGATTAAAAAAATTCAACCATACAAAAGTGAATTAGACTACTGGAGAAATGTGTAGAAAAATTTCATAATTTTTGACCTTATAGATTTCAAGATATATATAGCGTTTGAAGCTAGAAGAAAAGCTCTTTTGACCTTGACCTATAGGGTCGACAATTTTTAACTCCTCCTAACATGAGATTTTTGTATTACACTTAGTTTTTTTACAATTGCCCTAGACAATTGCATCTTACATCATGTTCATTACATGCTTGCAGAATTTCAAAAGTAAAAGGTGATTTTTTATGAATTGCCCAAATTGCCTAAAAATCATCAAGGAAATTAACTTTTGATTTTGGCAACATAGCTTTTGATTTGAAAAAACCTTTATTTCCAAAAAGAAGGTACATGTCTACATCTTGTATCAAATTTTCAAAAAGATCCATTCACATTTGATTTTGTAGGACCCTGCCCAAATTTTCAAGTGGTTATTCAAGGCCCACCTAGTTCTTTAGGGATTAATGCAAATGAATTCTTGAACGGAATTGGATTCTAATTAATCCAAGTAGGATATTAAATTTGAGAAGGACAATCTCTCTTTTAGTAGTTGACAGACAACATTCATTGTCCGTCCACAATGATAGAAAAATAGAAAAAGTTACAATTTTTGCTTTTTTCTTGAGAAATTAAAAAATTCAGAACCAATTTTGCTTTGTATGTGATTTTTTTAATGTGATCATCATTTCTTATTTTTGAAGTGACTACAAGAAAATTAAATAATTAAATTTTTCTTTCAAATTAATTATTATAAATTTGTCATTCAATAAAATTTAAAATTTTATGGCATTTTTACCACATGGTCCTAAAAAAGATTCTTATTACTCCAACCAAAAAATGTTGTAAATTTGATTAGTACATAGTACCCAAAAATGAACTTGTATTGAAAATTTTGGTTGGATACAAATTAGGTCTATAATTGATTTTAGAACCTAATTTTAAATACAGAGTGTTACCAATACTTCAAGATGTTTAAATTACATTTAAAATCCAAAGAATCTCAATTGATTATGTTAGTTTTTTTAAAGTGCATGAGATTCTTTGAAAACCCTTGTACCTCCTTTCTATCAACAACTATTTTTTTTTCTTCTAAGAACTACGTTTTTACGTGGGATCCCTATCAGTTTAGCCTTTAAAGATGTTTTTATGTAATTCTAGCTAATTTATGTGTTGACATGTATAAGGTCCTTTTTTCAAATTTCAAGCAGCCATTGGATCCTTTTATGAATGACACTTGCAACATTTTGTGAACCAAGATGACTAAAGCCATGGAATAGTCAAGCCACGCATGCTTCATCTACCACCTACTTCCTTTTACCAAAACCACAATTGGGAATATTTTGAAGACCAACAACATCTTTGTAAAAGCATTTGAAATTTCAACATCTTGAAATCTAAAAACTTCCAATTGGGCTTCAATCACTAATTGCAGGGGAAAAATAGAGCCTCAATTCCAAGTAAGGAGTCAAGTTGAAGCTTAATCACGTTACTTATGGAATACTTTTACCAAATCAAAACCATCATGTAATCTTTTGCTCATGTGATCGGTCCAATCTATTACCCCCTTAATGCTCAACCATCCATTGGATGAATGATCAATGTTTGGAAAAAATGCTTCATTCAATTAAAATTCATTAAGGAGGTTTTAAGAAATATCTAGTAATATATCTTAGAGAAGAAACAAATGCTCTATATTTAGAATCAATATTGTAGATATTTTAGAAGAATTCTAGTTTTTTATTTTATGGTTAAAAAAATTGGTTCTACCATCTTTTATTTGAGCACTCAGAGGTTAACAAACACACTCTAACTAAACTACAACTTCCAATATGTGCCAACTATCTATCCTTTACAATGCCAAGACTTGTGTGGAGTTTTGTCTATTTTCCTTGATATATGGTATAAAAAGATCAATTTGGGTAGAAAGGTGCCGAAATTGAATTTCCACGTTTGATTTGGGGAGGTTTAATCACCTTCAACCAATTATGTGATGACGCGTGGCATTTGTTTTTGACAAAGACCAATTAATTTATACCAAATTTGAACCCCTCACAGAGTCAGTTATCATAAGTTCATGTCAAATTTGGCATTTAGGTGTTGAAATAATTTAATTTTGAAATTTTGACAACTTGACACCTTGAATTGATTTTCCTAGCTTTTGTCAAGTCAGTTCTTCAAATTTTTAAATTTTTTTGAATTTTTGATTTCCCTTTGATGAAATGGATTTGAGTTTTTCTATTCATGCCTAAATGTGTTCCTTTTTCTAATTTTTCTTAAGAAGAATAGGGTTTTGGATATTCAAAATTGGCAACAATGAAATTTTCTCAAATGCCCATAAATAGTTGTACAATTTTTCATATTTTAGACGTGTTTCAATTTTTCCCTAGTTATTTTCTCAAATGCCCATAAATAGTTGTACAATTTTTCATATTTTAGACGTGTTTCAATTTTTCCCTAGTTATTTTCTCAAATGCCCATGAATAGTTGTACAATTTTTCATATTTTAGACATGTTTCAATTTTTTCCTAATTATTTATGAAACTGACTTGACCGTACGGTGGTTATTTGACCGAGTAGATTATGTTGTAGTAGTCCTAGAAGTTGGAGGGGGGGGTGAGATTTTTTTTTCCACACATGAATACAGATGTAAAACGCAGGACGTTAAATTGTGCATTCGAAGTGGGACCAGTAGGGTGAAAATGCAGAAATTTGGGGGGATAAAAGTAAAATCTTGCTCCTATTTTGAGCCGTGTCTAGGGTGAGATCTTGACCTCTCTCTCTCTCTCTCTCTCGCTAATTTGGGGCCTCTGATTGCAAATATGAATTCAAAATTAAAAAACAAAATAATACGTGAAAAATAAAAAATTCCTGCATTTTCCCTGGGGGTAAAATTCTTGCATTTTCACCCTGCTGGTCCCACTTCGAATGTAGGATTTAACGTCCTGCATGTAAAACCTTGCCCCTCTTTGGGACTGTTAATTTTGTATGTTTGAAACTCTCCCAACCGCTTGTTGATGGAGATCTTTGATTCCAAATATGAATTCAAAATTTAAACAAATGTGGAGCGGAGCTCCATATCTCCACATTTGGGCCCTACGAACAGTACGAAGAGAGGTGAACTCGAAAGCCATTTCTGGCCTCCGTAAATGGTTGAATTATGCTGATAATGGAACCTGCGCAATTACTTCATCATCATCTCCTCGCCAGAGCCGCCAGCGAATTGCTGCGGAGCCTATTTAGCACACTTGGACTGCAGCAGCGGTGCCAAGTTCCATAGAACGTGGTGAAGAATTTTGGTCGACCGGAATGCAGCAGCAGCAGCGGCGCAGCAGTAGTTAATTTAGAGGCGTCTGTTGCGAACTAAAATTTCGAGAAATGCAGTAAGCTTAATTGCGGAGGGTCAAGTTGTGCTGATTGCGACAATCAATTGCACAACTCCACAATCTTCCGCTCTCCGAGCCGGAGCCGCGCCACGAGCATTGAAGCCTCGAAGCTGCTGCTTGCTGCCCCTGTTGCAAGGCTTTGTCAGTTTCCTCCACGTCGTGCCAGAAGAGAATATGTTGCTCGGATGAGGGTTCCTTTATAGTAGGCTCGTCGGTCGGTGAGCTTCTGCGAATCGTCCACCCCAGACAGACCGACGCAGCAGTCCGGATTGTCCAAGGCTCGCAAGAACCACCAACTGCGTCGTGCGCCCCGCCTCGTCTTTTCTTGTAAGCTTAGGGTTTCTTGCCGCTGCTCATGCCTCCTTCTCCCTGTCCGTCTGCTTCTTATTGGGATAGCCTTGACGCCCCGGCCTCCTGATCGTGCAGACGCTTGGATGCGCGCAGCGTGGTTAGGGTTTCGGTTCCTCTGTGTCCGCGTTTGATCAAGAACGGGGGAAACCCTAGCGCCCACGGGCGATGCGGTCCGTTGGCACCTTGGTGGCGATTGGCGATGCAGATTGCTGAGCTGGTGCGCGGAGGAGTGTTTGCGTCGCCGTTTTGGGAGGCCTACCCCGTCGAGCGCCGGGTGATTGCGATTTAGGGTGTGCATGAGAGAGCGGCGAGAGTTCGTCCGTGCAGGGGACGTGGAGCGATCGGGGTTGGGAAATTGTCGGGCGGGAGCCACGGGGCCAGCGTTTCGGGCCCAGGGGGACGGCGCCGAGTCCGTGGGAATGCGGAGGCCCTGAGGGATTGCGAGGATTGGCGCCGGGGGTGGAGTGAGGAGTTTGTTGTGCATCGGGAGTGCATGAAGCGAGAATGTTAAAAGCAGGTAAGAAATGCAACAGATTTCGTCGAAGCAACTGAAATGCTATGGGAGACGAAACCGTGCCAAGCCCGAGACCACCACCTCCAGCCTCGAATCCGGTCCTGCTGCGGTCCGGGATGTGAGGGGAGCCCCGTCGGTGTCGGAAGAGGTTCAGGCGTTCGCTGCTGCGAGCGTCCCGTCGGTGGAGGGTGTGGTTGCTGAGCCCGCGAAGCGGCATGCAGGGAGGGGCCGACCTAGAAAGGTCGTGGGTGGTCCGAAGCCGGGTTCGAAATCGCCCGGCGATGTGGCCAACAAGAATGTGCCGACGACGAGGAGCTCGGCTGTCCGGCTGTTGGCGCCCGAAGGTCGGGAGGTCGTCCGGGATTCGGCCCCCGTCGAGGAGTCGGTTTCGGAGGGTTCCACCTTGAAGACGACTCCGGGTCCGCCTCCGCCCCAGCCTCCGCCCCAGCCCCAGCCCCAGGTCCAGGAGAGAGTGCCGGTGAGAGTGAGGATCGTGGGTCCGTTCAGCAATGGGGGCTCCAACCACCATGGCCGGAGCAAGAGCCTGGGTTCTGCTTCTCCCGGTTCTCAGAAGACGAGGGGCCAAATCGCGAGACAGGAAGCCCAGCGAGCTGCGGACGAGGAGACGCGCGGCGATGGAGTCCAGGGCGGTCGGGGAAGACCAGGTGAGGGGGAGGTGGTTCGTGAAGGGAACGGCGAGTGGCAGCCGCATGAGGAGAGGGGGTTGGACGGCAATGGGAATCGTGAGAGTCTGGATGCAGGAGAGCCGGTCGTGGTCGAGGCGGAGCAGGGTCCCCCCGTTTCCGAGAAGAGAGCGGGTGGGAAGCATCATCGTCGTGAGAGGCGAGTTGCTGGAGAGCAGGTCGTGGAGAGGAGAGATGACGGGCGAGCTGCCCTGGACAGCCGAGCGGGTGGAGGAGGGTCGCAGGGAGAGCGCGACGCCGCAGTGGGGCAGGCGGTCGAAGAGAGGGAGGAGGGGGTGGTCGGCAAGTCTCGTCGCGAGAGGAGAGATTTAGGGGACGAGGGGATGGGCAGGAGGCACGGGGGCCCCTCCATTGCGGAGAAGAGCGTGGCTGGCAAACCCCATCGCGAGAGGAGGGACGGAGGTCCTTCCGGTGGAGACAGGGAAGGCGTTGCTCTGCAGGGTACATTGGCGTCTCGTCGTCGGCTCCTGGCCTTGCAGAGACGGCAGCGGGAAGACGCGGTGCTGGCCGAGGCAGACGACGTCCTTCTGAAGCAAGAGGTGCGACCTTTTTTTCATGAGCCCTTCATCCCATCTTGAGCCCTCGTGCTTCACCTGTTTTTTTGGATGGGAGGGTTTTGTTTTCGTCTGGACTTGTACGTCATTCCCGAACGACCCACCCCATGTCTGGCACGATCGTCGGGGTGGGTGACATCCTGTGTGGGCCTGGGGTATGGTTGCGGAGCCCCTCCGTTGGGTCCGATGCGTGTTGTGAATCGGTCGGTTTCTCTTCCCCGTTGTCGAAATGTCGGTCCGGAGGATTGCGCATTTGGGACTGGGTTGTTGTCGGAGCGCCTTGTGGTGAGCGGCGAGTTCGTCGTGGGAAACGTGGGCGTGGTGGTGCTATGCAGCAGGCCTGTGAGGGACGTGAAGTAGTCCCGTGTTTTAGTTGTTGCCAAGCCTGGTCTGACCCTTTGTTTGGGAGTTGTTTGTTGTTTGTGCAGTACTTGGAAGCGAATAAAGACAAGAAGGGTCTCCCGAAGAGCAAGGAGCCCGTTCGACCGAAGACTCACTGGGATTTCGTGATCGAGGAGATGACTTGGCTGGCCAAGGTGGGTGAGCGTGTGTCTTGATTTGCTTGTTCTGTTTCCGCGGGTTTGTTTGCCGTTGGAGGAGTTTTTCCGATCCGAGGTTGCAGCGCCTTGGCCTGTTCTGTACTTCTGGCCTCGTGGGTCGTTTTCCTGAGTCTCTTGCGTGCGTGAGGTTGTCCGAGATGCTGCTTTTACGTCTGCTTTGGAATCCCCCGAGGTGCGCGAGTGTTGGTGCTGACGCCTTGATGTGGTTGTTGTCCCATGTCAGGATTTCGAGAGGGAGCGGAAATGGAAGTTGAGTCAGGCGAAGAAGGTCTCTTTGCGTGTGAACCGAAGCAAGCTGGACGTGGTGGCCCGGGAGAACCGGCGCTTGAAGGTGGGGGTGATTCTTGGATCCCTTTTTGTCGGTTGGATCGTGGTCATGGTTGTCGCGGTGTTTTTGAGGAGTGCATGCGTAGTTTTTTCCCCGTCCTGGTGGAGGAGCATGTGGTTGGTATGAACGGTTTGGAATGTGTTTGGTTGCTGGTCAGGAGGAGGAGCAGCGAATGCGTCGAGTGGCGAGTAACATCGCGAAAGACGTGAAGAAGTTTTGGCTGAAAGTGGACAAGCTGGTACCGTCCCTCTCTTTCGGGTCTCGTGTGGTGCTAGCAGCTCATTTGTTGGGAGTGCTCGGTGATGCGTGTATTGGGCTTTCTGCTTGGGCTTTCCAGTTTTGTCTTGCCGTCCGTTCTTCGTCCCACAGACGGGTCGGTCGTCGGTGTCGAGTGCCGTTGCGTTTGTGATCCGTGGAGGTTCGATGTCGCTTTTTTTTTTTTTTTCTCGGTTTCCGGAGAAGCCCAGTCGAGCCTTGTCCATCGTGGATGATGGGGGCTTTTGTGAGGGGTGAGTGAGTGATAGGTGTCCGGCCGTTTGTTGTGCTGACTGGTCGCTGTGTTTTCGGTGTGTCAGGTTTCGTATAAGCAGCAATTACTGGTGGAGGAGAGGAAGAAGAAGGCGCTGGACAAGCACCTGGACTTTTTGCTGGGACAAACCGAGAGGTACGAGGTTTAGGGCTCCTGGGTGTCGTCGCAGGTGATGTATTGTACGTTGCGCGCGATCGCGGGGTTTGTGAAGCTGACGAGGGGCAGCTGTGAATAATGAAACGACCCCGGTGTAGGATGTTGGGATTCGTTTTAGCAGTCGCTGTGATGGCGTAACCGTTGTGAGTTCTTAGCTGAATGGCCATGTTGGTCCACTGGAGGCATCAGTGTCGCATTGCCAGTCCGGGGGCGGGTGTGTTTCCCCTAATTGCAATCCGCGTTGCTCCTAGTGTTGGTTTTGATTGATAAATGAGGGTTGGGACTGATGCGGAATGGGGTGGTGGTGGTGGTGGCCTTTTTTGTTTAGGTATTCGACGATGTTGGCCGAGAATCTTGGGGACACTGCGAGCGCACCGGAACCTGAAGGCGTTTTCCTGTTGCCTCCGTTGCCCGCCAAGGATGCCCTGCCTGGCGATGGAGGAGTTGCGTCGGAGCCTGTCGCCGTTGGCGGCGATTTGGAGGGGTCTGTTGGGATGGAGATCGAGGGCGGTGCGGATGCGGATTTCATGGTCGAGGACGGAGAGGAGCTGGTAAGCCATGCGAATTGTTGTGTTTCAATGTGGCGGAGGAAATGATTAAGCAGGCGGTCGAGGTTGGTGCTGAAACGGGTGATTTCCGTGTTGGGATTGTTTGCACGGATGCCTTTGAGTTTCGGTGACTCCGTTGGAAGCGTGGATGGATGGAGAGAGGTTTCCATGTTGTGCCAGACCCTGTGCTTGTGACGCTCGCTAACGTTGTCGTCCGCAGGAGGATGACGAAGCCACGTTAGAAGCGGACGAAGCTTTGATCACGGAAGATGAAAGGAAAGAGGAGCTTAGTGCGTTGCAACGGGAGAGTGAGCTTCCGCTGGAAGATCTTCTGAATGCGTACAAACTGATGAGAGGTTGGTGTTGTTTTGAGTCTTTTTCGCCTAGTTCCATGGGGTGTCCGAAGCTGAGCTTCTTGGACGTGTGCTTGTGGATTTGATGGGTAGGGTTTCTTCGTATTTGGTGCTCGTTTTGGGGTCCGCCTTTGTCGAAAGCCTGCCATGGGCAAGGTCCGGCCAGTTGTCGCGCTGTCGCGGACCTGTGTATCGGTTTGGCAGGTCGTCCAATAACGTGAGTTAGGAGGCATTTTGGGGGATTGATGTGTGGCTTGGGTGGAGTGGGACGGGAGAGATTCTTGGGCGGTTTTCGGGCTCTGACTGGGAGGCGAGGAATCGGTTAGTAGTCTGAGCCCGATTGGATTGTGTCTCGCGGTTTCTCAGGTGATTCCGTGAGCGAGTCCGAGGACGAGTCATCGGAGGAGGAGAGCGGAGATGAGGGTAGCGGTGGTGGCGAGGAGTCTTCGGAGGGCGCGGGTGGTCCAGTGTCTGCGGACGTCCCAGTGAGCGACGAGTCGAAGAAGCATCCAGCGTCGACCTCGGAAGGGTCTGATCTCCCCGACGCCAGGGCGGTCGGAGGGACCGTTTCCGTGGAGGGTCGTTTGGGTTCCGACCGTGGTGGACATGTGGTGGATGTGGGTTCTTCGAGTCCGATTGCGGGCGCGAAGGAAGGGACGTCTGGAGTGGGCGTTGGCGTGTCAGCAGGTGCATTGTCGAGGTCCGAGGCATCCGTGAGTCGGGTGGACGAAGGTGAGGTCGGAGAAGGTGGTATGGGTGTGTCGCGGGGTTCCTATGGTGTTGGAGCGGTGGAGTCTGGCGGAGAGTCGACGAAGCTGGTGGTGGAGCTGAGCCATCGGAATTTCGGAGGCGTGGGTCGGTCTTGGAGGGAGGTGAAATTGGAGGAACGGAGCCATGTCAGTCCTCCGAAGTCTTGGGACGAGCGCGGCGTTGCGTTGCAGGTATGTCTTTCCGCGTGCTGCCGATGAAGTGCAGAAGTGATTTGCGAGCTTCCATTGATTGAGGTATCGGTTCACGAGGGATCTGGTCGCACTGGTACGTTGGACGACGAGAATGTTCGGGTGAGTGTGTGAGCGATTGGAGGTCTTTCGATGGAGATCAGGTCTCTTGTTGGGCGTTTGAGTGAACGCGTGACCCCTGGGAAGGCTTTGAACGTCGATTGATTGGGTTGAGGCCTGTGTTGTGCAGGATGACGCGGACTACGTCCCCGGCGCTTTAGCCGACGGGAGCGACGAGGTACTGTGTGGTTCTGGCGTTGGCTTTGTCCCGAATGAATCAGGGCGTGTGCACTGCCTCGTGCGTAGACATGTGTGCGGAGTCTTGGGTTGTGTGCACTACTTGGGAGTGATTAGCGTGTGTCATGGCGGGATATGTCGTCGTGTTATGTTTTTTTTTTTAATTTGGCGAATCTGCGTGTCAGTCTTTCCGGGTGCGCATACGTGGTTTGTTCGCTTCGTTGGAAGTCCATTTTGTCCGTGAGCCGCGGCTGCGCGTCGGACGGATGGTCGGACCCGTAGGGTAGGGGTATTTGCAGTGCGGTGGGACGACGCTTGTGAAGTCGAAATTGGTGTCTGACGGTTTGTTCGTCGTTGTCTCAGGCTGACGATGAGAGAACGCTGGAAGAAGAGGAACGACTTGCGAAGGAAGAGGGCGACGGAGACGCGAACGAGGTGAGTGATGTTGGGTGTGGTGGTGGTGTCTGGTGGCCTTTTGCGAGTTTTGTTTGTGTAGGTGGAATGGGGTTCCGTTGGTGTCGCTGTGTGATGTATATGCATGCAAGGGGTGGTGAGTGTTGGGTGATGATGGTTGAGGCACGCCGTAGGAGGTTGGTGAGTGGGTTACCGATTCGGAATCCGCTGAGTTGCGTCATGTGATGCATGTTTGTGCGTTGGTGGTGGTTGTAGGTCGATGCGCTGAAGTCGGAGAGCGAGATGCCGTTGGAAGAGCTGTTGGCGCAGTACCGATCTGTAAGTGATCTTGACCGTTGTCTGTGGTGCATTTTAATTTCTCCCTTTGGGCAGGGGATTGGTTGGAGCTCTTGGTGTGGGAGGAAGGAATGTCGACGTGATGAGCGAGTGTTTGCGTGGGTGGGAGCGAGGTCCAGTCTTCGTCCTGCGTCCTGCTGTCGGGTCGGGCGTGTGCCTTGGGGGTTTGGTATTTTCGTGTGGTCGGGGAACATTTTGATTTGCGAGGCTGAAGGGTTCGGCCGGTTGGAGAGTGTGGATGTGGAATGTGGGCGTCTGGTTGGTTTGCGGGTGTCGTTGGTTCCGTCTGGGTGCTGAAGCCGTGTTTTGTTTTGAGTCAGGATATGGACGACGGTGGAGAAGAGAGTGACGATTTTTCGGAGGATCGTCGAGATCGAACGAGTGAAGCTGGCACGAGTGGGAGTAGTAGCGCTGAAGACGAAGATGACGTGGATGAGGATGCGCGGTACTCTTCGGACGTGAGAGAGAGGATGGGGGAACCGAGCACGAGTGGGCGGGATCACCGGGTCGCGTTGTCGAGCGGAGTGATAGACACGGCGGAGGTGAAGGAAGAGGTCGTGGAGGCGAAGTTGTCGAGCCCCGCCGTGGTAGCGTCTGGGAAGGTGTGGTCTCTGGACGCTAGTGAGTCGCTATGTGCGAGGGAGCCGGGTCGCGTGTTGGGTTTGATGAGAGAAGTGGGGAGTTGTTTGACGTTGCAGTGAGGGCGGTGAATTGTGTCGTTGCGGGTCCTCGTTGACGTTGGTGCGTTTGTTGCTGTCTGTTGATGTTGCGTGGTTTCCTGGTGTGTTGGGATGTGGTAGATGGACGTCGATGGAAGGGTGTCGCATTCTTCGGCCCATCACCTGAGGAGAAACGGGTTATCGGGAGCAGCGAGTTCGAAGGACTCGGTATCATCCACAGGTTTGTTACTGGGAGTGTGGGACCAGGTGGATGCGGAGACCGCGGCAGCTGTGGCGAAGGTGAGTGAGGCCGCCAGACGTCGTGGCGATCGTATCCTGCTGAGGTCGTCCGATGAAGGCATGCGAGTCCGGGAGGCCGGCGGGGAATCCGAGGCGAGGATGGTTGCGAAGCCGGGAGAAGCGGAGGAGAGCGAAGCCCGCGGTGCCAAGGTGTCCCCGGCTGCCCTCCCTGTGTCTGTCGCCGGGGACGTCGGCGGCGTGCGTCTGATGCATCCGTCGGAGCGCGGGAGATCCGACGGTGTGGTAGCGAACGGAGGTGTGGCAGTGGAGTCGGAGAATGCGGTCGCTGGAGGTTCGGTGGAGGCCGTTGCGGGAGCCGGCTTGCCCCCCCGCGTCGGAGGTGAGAGTGCGGATGCGGAGGCCGTGGGTGTCGTCGAGGCGTCGTCTGCTTTAGTGGTCGAGGAGAAGAAGAGCGAAGACCGTCTGGCTGATTTTGCCGCAGCTGCTCAATCGGCGCAACCCACTGGGTACACGTTCTCTACGACGAAGGTGAAGACCAAGCTTCCGTTTCTGTTGAAGCATTCTTTGCGTGAGTACCAGCACATTGGTCTGGATTGGCTGGTGACGATGTACGAGAAGCGTCTGAACGGCATTCTGGCGGACGAAATGGGTCTGGGTAAGACGATCATGACGATCGCGTTGTTGGCTCACCTGGCTTGCGAGAAGGGCATCTGGGGCCCGCATCTGATCGTGGTGCCTACGAGCGTGATGCTGAACTGGGAGACGGAGTTCATGAAGTGGTGCCCTGCGTTCAAGATCCTGACGTACTTCGGTAGCGCGAAGGAGCGCAAAGTGAAGCGTCAGGGTTGGTCTCGCGGCAACTCGTTTCACGTTTGCATCACGACGTACCGGTTGGTGATCCAGGATGCGAAAGCCTTCAAGCGTAAGAAGTGGAAGTATTTGATCCTGGACGAAGCGCACCTGATCAAGAATTGGAAGTCTCAGAGATGGCAGACTCTGCTGAACTTCAATTCGAAGCGGCGTATTCTTCTGACGGGGACTCCGCTGCAGAACGATTTGATGGAGCTGTGGTCTCTGATGCATTTCCTGATGCCTCACGTGTTCCAGTCGCACCAGGAGTTTCGCGACTGGTTCTCGAACCCGATCAGTGGGATGGTGGAGGGCCAGGACCAGGTGCGTTTGTCTTGTTTGAGCTCGTGGGTATCCCTGGGATGTGGGTCACGGAGGTGGAGTGCGTCGGGTTCGGGGGTTTAGGATGTAGCGTGGTATGTCTGTCGCTGGTGGATGCGGGTGAGAGCGGTGTTTGACTGTCGTGTTTTTCAGGTGAACAAGGAGCTGGTGGATCGTTTGCACAACGTGCTGCGTCCGTTTCTGCTGCGTCGTTTGAAGAAGGACGTGGAGAAGCAGCTTCCCGGGAAATTCGAGCACGTGATCCGGTGCCGTCTTTCGAAGCGTCAGCGCAACCTGTACGAGGATTTCATGGCGAGCTCGGACACGCAGGCGACTCTTTCGAGCGGCAATTTTCTGGGCCTGATCAACGTGCTGATGCAGCTGCGCAAAGTGTGCAACCATCCGGACTTGTTCGAGGGCCGTCCGATCGTGTCGTCGTTCGACATGCCGGGCCTCGAGTTCCAGCTGAGCTCGTCCGCGTGCTCGGCCCTGTGCAGGGGCCCGTTGGACGCCGTGGGCCTGGAAGCGCTGAACCTTCGGTTCGGTGGTCTGGACGGCACGATGAGCAGGTGGGAGGCGGAGGAGGTGTCGAAGATGAAGACGCCGGGTCCGTTGATCGTGGAGCTGGCGAGCACGGGCGAGGACAGTTGGAAGGCGCAGGAGTCTCGGCAGAAGGCCAGCCGGGAGGTCCGCAGCGTGATCGATGAGATTCAGTGGGCCCTTCGGGACGAGAGGGAGAGGCGGAGGAGGGAGCGTGTTCTGGCGTTGTGGGCGGTGAACGAGTTGCGTTGCGGTCGTCAGCCGGTGTACGGCTCTGACGTTTTGAGGAGGGTGGAGGTGTTGCATCCCGTGTCCGACGTGCACCGGGTGGAAGGCCATCCGAGTCGGTACTTGGAGTTTTCGAGCATCTTGTCGGATATGGTGCAGCTTCCGACGACTCGTTGCGAGCGCGTGCTGGATTTGGTGACGGCGTTCATGTTCGCGATTCCTGCGGCTCGGGCTCCCGTTCCGGTGGCTTGGTGCAGCCACGCGATCGCCGGCGGTCCCGTTCTGAGTGGCTCGGTGTCGGAGGACGCGCTGCAGGAAGCGAGCCGGCTGCTGGTCCCTCTGCGTCCCGTGGTGGTGCGCCGTCAGCTTTTTTTCCCGGACCGTCGTCTGCTTCAGTTCGACTGCGGTAAATTGCAGGAGCTGGCGTTGCTTCTGCGTCGCCTGAAATCGGAGGGTCACCGTGCGTTGATTTTCACTCAGATGACGAAGATGTTGGACGTGCTGGAGTCTTTCATCAACTTGTACGGGTACACGTACATGCGTCTGGACGGTTCGACGAAGCCCGAGCAGCGTCAGATTTTGATGCAGCGGTTCAACACGAATCCTAAGATCTTTCTGTTCATTTTGTCGACGCGAAGTGGCGGCGTGGGCATCAATTTGGTGGGCGCGGACACCGTGATTTTCTACGACAGCGATTGGAATCCGGCGATGGACTTGCAAGCCCAGGACCGTTGCCATCGCATCGGTCAGACTCGTGAGGTTCACATCTACCGGCTGATCAGCGAGAGCACGATCGAGGAGAACATTCTGAAGAAGGCGAACCAGAAGCGGATCCTGGACGATTTGGTGATCCAGAGCGGGAGTTACAACACGGATTTTTTCAAGAAGTTGGACCCGATGGAGCTGTTTTCCGGTCTGAAGGGGGTGAAAGTGGGTGGATCGTCGGACAAGATCTCCCGCCCGGGCCGTTTAGCCGGCTCGGCCTCTTCTGGCGCGGGAAGTCCGGATGAAGCGAGCGCGAAGGCGTTCGAAGCCAAGGAGCTTTCGAGTGCCGAAGTGGAAGCGGCCTTGAAGAACGCGGAAGACGAGGCGGACTACATGGCCATGAAACGAGTGGAGCAGGAAGAGGCGGCGGAAAACCAAGAGTTCACGGAAGAGTTGTTCGCCGGTAATTTGGACGACGAAGATCTCGCGGACGACTTGGACGAGAACGGGAGGAGCGTCCGCCCTGCGAGCGACGTGGCGTTGGTGGGTGTTCCTGTCGGCGGGGACCGGGTCTCGGAGGATGGCGTGGCGTTGGTGGGAACGGAGGAGCTTCCGTTCGGCGAGTCTTCCCTGCTTCCCACGGACGCCGACGAAGAGATGGACATGCTAGCGGACGTGCGTCAGATGGCCGCCGCCGCCGCGGCCTCCGGGCGTGGGAGCGTGTCCTTCGAAGACCAGCTGCGTCCGGTGGAGCGTTACGCGATGCGTTTTCTGGAAGTGTGGGATCCGCGAGTGGACAACTTGGCCGTCGTAGCACAGGTACTTTGGGGACGTCCACTGGGTGCACGGTTTTCGTGGTGTGGACAAAGAATGTGGGCAGTGCCTTGGGCTGGTGTGTGCGAGTGTCTGTTTCGTTGACGGGGGTTTGTGGTCCGGTCTGTCCTTTAATGAACACATCGTGTTGATTGCGTGTTTGTCGAGTGTGAGTGGTTTTGAATGTCCTGGAGCGGGACGAGTTGATTTGAAGCATCGTGGGAGTCCTGTTTTCCGATGATCCTTGGGAACGACCCACCGTGTATGGTGATGGTGGTACGTGGAAGGGATGTCTCGTGGAGCGATATCCGATTGTGAGCGGTGGTTGTGGTGAGGGTGTGGCGTTTGGGTATGGGATTTCATCCCGCTGGTGCCGGACTGAGTTGGAGTCGGCCTGTGGCGTCATTTCCGTCGGATGCCGGAGTGATGGTTGTTATGTCTGTCGCCATTTTTTGAACTCTTGGTGTGCGTGCGCGCGCTGGTTTGGATCGCAGGTTGCATTCGAGGAGAAGGAGTGGGAGTTGGATCAGCTGGAGAAGCTGAAAGAGGAACAGGAAGCCGAGATCGACGAGGATAATGAGCCTTTGTTTTACGAGAGTACGTGTTGACCATTTCCTTTTGGGTGTGGGTTGTTGTCTCGATGCGGAGCCAGTGGATGTGGCCTCCAGTGGGCGGAGTATGGGTGGTTTGAGAGTGCAGGAATTTTGTTTAGAGCGTCGAGTTTCTTGTGAATTTTGTAGTGCATGGTCCGTTTGCATGGCCGGGGTCTGTTTCTTCTATATCATCGGATGGTCTGTTTCTGGTGGGGCCACTGTGAAGGTGGATCCGTGCATGAGCGTTGTGGGAGTTGTGTTGGTCGTCTCCGGAAACAGTAGGGGGTCTGGCAGTCTTTGGCAGTGTTTGAGTCGAGCAGCAGTCTGTGCGGATGAAATGACCGAGTGTGGCGAATGTCTTGCAGCTTGGGACACAGCATTCGCCGACGAGGCTTATCGGCAGCAAGTGGACATTCTCGCTCAGCAGCAGGTGGGCACATTCCTTCTGGAGTCCGACGTGTCGACGTTCTTAAGATCTTTTGAGTTCCGTTTTTGGAGGTTTCCTTTGTTTGTGACTTGTGCTGGTCCACGGTGGACGCTTGGATGGGAAGGGTGGTATGGTTCGAAGTGGCCGAGCTGCGTTTCCGTTGCGGCTTGGAGCGCTCTTTGGTCGTTTCTGGTTCTGTCAGGCGATGGATATGTCGCAGTTCGGTTTGGGCGGTGGGTCGGATGGGTTTGTGTGTTGTTTTGGAGGCGTTGGAGAGCTTTGGAAATGGATGTGGGTTGATGTTTCTGACGCACTCGGTCCTGAGCAGGAACAGAAGCAGCTGGAATGGGAAGCCATGGAGGCCGAAATGCGTGATGCTGACAGGTGAGGGTCCCGTTGTCTTTCTTCCGTGCCACTTGTGCCGTGTTGGATCGCTCTCTTGTTGGGCAATGCCTGCCATTTTCTGCTGGGACGTGAACCTGAGCCGACGTGGAAGTTGGCTGGCGTGGTGCATCCTGGAGATCGTAGGCGTTGGTTCTGCCATTCGACCCCTATTCGGGCGCTGGTCGTAGATGGTTGTCCTTGTTAGAGACCGGTCACGAGGGATGTTGTGTCGTTCCGTTTTCCGTGGGTTGGGTTCAGCAGCCCGTGTGTGGTACGAGAAGCCGAATTTTTGACGATGGCGTTTGTGGTTTTCGTGGGTCAGGGCTTTAGCGGCAGCTGCTGCGACGGTGAGAGGCGCGGAGAACTTCGGTCCGAAGTCGAGAGGAAAGAAGAAGTTGAAGAAGGCCAAGTTCAAATCTTTGACGGAAGGTTCGCTGATGTCGGATACGGAAGAGGAGAATGTGGGAGAGGATTATCAGCTGGACCGGGTCGGCGACCCTTCTTACCGTGACGTGCAGTCGGAGCTGCTGGGCCTCCCGCATCGGAGCCCGTCTCAAAGAAAGCGCAAGGCCCCGAGGTTACTGGAGGAAGAGCTGTCGGCGGAGAAGCATTCGAAGAAGTTGAAGAAGGATCACTTGGTAAGAGCGACAGGGGTCGGTGTCCGTCGTGACCTTCCCGGCGCAAACAGTGCCGTTTGGGACGATGAGAGTTTGGGAGTAGACCCCCGGGATGTATAGTGTCGTCGCTTCATGAGCCGGATGATGGGAAGTGCGGGGAGTTGCAAACGTGGCCGCTTAGGACGTTAGTAATGTCCGCGGACTGGATGCATAGAGCGTGGTGTTGCTTTTGCTGCCGCTTTGTTGGTGCGCGTCTGATGTGTTGGGGCCTGGTTGGGACGTGTTGTTTGCAGGGCAAAGGGAGGGCGAGGACGTTGGAGGCCAGTCTTTTCAGGACCATTTTCGGGATTTCCAGCGACCCGAAATCGTCGGCTGGTGGGGAGGCGAGCTCTAGTGGTCCCGGAGGAGTTGGTGCGAGCATCGGGAAGGAGAAGGGAGGGAAACTGATCATCTTGGGATTGCCGGCGAAGAAGGGCCCTCTGGTGATGCTGGAGAAGGAGCGGAAGAAGGATAGTGTGAGGTTCCTGGACCATCTTCCCGCCGCGTCCGCGTGGACGCACGGGGAGGATGCGGTGCTTTGCGCCGTGGTGCACGAGTACGGCGGCAACTGGCAGCTGGCGAGCGATGCTTTGGCCGGGGTCCCTGACGGTGGTGTGTACCGAGGTCGCTACCGTCATCCCATTCACTGCAGGGAGAGGTTTCGTCAGCTTCTGGCTCAAAATGCGGCCGCCGCGAGTGGTGATCCGACGAGCGAGAAGAGTGCCCTGAGTGCTGCGACGAATGCTCAGCTGAAGGTGACCGAGGTACGCGTTCCGCCGAGGTGTTGGTGTTGTGGGGTGTGATTGATGGTGTGGAGTTCTGGCGTTTTGGATTTTGGTCAGCGTGGGTCGTTTGTGATTGTGTGCGTGTTCCGTTTCAGGAGCATACGAAGCGTCTCCTGGATGCAGTGTTGCAGCTGCCCGATCAGGAGCTCCTTCTGCAGCGTCACTTTGTGGCCGTGTTGGCCGCAGTGAAGAGCGCGGGGAAGGTGGGTGTCCGTCAGGATCCCGACTTGTCAGGCTCTTCCGGTGGGACGCACGCGCCAGGTAGTCGCGGTTTCGTGGCCCTGCGAAGTCTGGTGAAGTCCCATGTCGCGTCGAGCAAGGTGGTGTCCGGGAAGTTGTCCCCTGGTGAAGTGTCGGCTGCTTTAGCTCAGGCCGAAGGAGAGAGAAGAGGTGCGTCCAAGCCAGGCGCATCGAAGGCGCATGCGAAGGAGTCCGCGTCGAAGGATCCGTTGGTTGGGTCCGAGAGCGAGGGCTTCAGCGTGACGCAGTTCCTGGTGGGATCTGCCGAGTACGGCGAGCCAAGTGCGCCGGACGGCGAGAGAGTTTTGCCTGCACACAGGGCCCCGGCCGCCATGGGTCTGGAGGACTGGTTGGGTTTGGGTTCGGGTTCCTCGCCTCCGGCCCGTGTCCTTTCGGAAGCCGTACGCAAGCTGGCGGAAATGCTGGTGGAGAATCGATTCAGGTGCTTCATCCTCTCCCCTCGTGCAGGTTCCTTGTTTCGCGGTGGTGGGGTGTCCTTCAGAGTCGGCATTCGAATTTGAGATTGTAGAGCGGGCTTGGGCCTGTTGTGAGGGCAACCGAATGCGGTTTCACGGTTTGCCGGGGTCGTGGATGGTGTTTTTTCTGCAGGCCGAAGTGGTGGCATTGTTTTCTTCGACGTGACGCGGTTGTGTGTTGACCCGTGTTTTGTTTTGGACATGTCAGGTTTGCTGCGAGGATCGGTTGGGATGGGGGCACTCGTGATTGGGCTGCCGCGGGTGGGTCCGGCACGGGCGTGCTGGGTCTGCACATTCCTTCGAAAGGAAGAGTGGCGGGGAAGAAGCGTCCGGCCCCCGACCCGAGCAAACCGCCGAAGGCGAAGTTGGCGAAGACGTCCAAGCCGGACGTGAAGAAGGGGCATGCCGGTTCCACAGCCGGCGAGCCGGTGGAGAACGGAGAGGATTCGGACGTCCCTCGGACTCGAGAGGGAGATGCGAACGGGCAGGAAAGAGATCCGGAAGCAGCGTCGCGTCGTAATCCGTCGCTCTCTGGGAAAGTCGTGGTGAAGCGTCCGAAGAAGAGTGTCGCGAGTCCCGCAGTGGCCGCGTCGCCGCCCGGTTCCGGCAAATTGAACTTGAACCGGCAGGCCGACCCCGCAGTTTCCGTTGCCGAGGTTTCCAGGACTGCCAAGAAGGTCGGAGCATCTGGTGTTTCCGCAGCAGGAGCAGGAGCAGCCCAGAGGCTGCAGGAGAGGTCTTCGGTGAAGAGTTCGCCGTCTGGGCCAGCGCCGAATTCTGGCCCGGGGTCTGTTCGTCGAGCGGTTTCAGGCCATGCAGGCGGTCCCCCTTCACCTGCAGGTCGTGAGTTGAAGGGCGGCAGCGGCGGAAATCACGACCGCTTTGTGAGAGGAATGGATCTGAACGGGTCCAGCGACGACGACGTGACCATCGTGGGGGTGTCCGCGGGCAGCCGATTTGCATTGGGTGCATCGGAGTCTCCTGTGGCCGGTCCGGTGAGGAGGTTGAAGATCGCGCGAGATTGGACGAAGGGTCCGAACGCGTCGGAGCGAGGCTCGTTGGAGGAGGCGAGTTTTGTTGCGTCGAAGTCCAGCGGACCGGGTTCCGGGGTCGGCATCCTCGACGAGGATTCGAGTCTGGCATCGCACCTGATGACGAGGCTGGCCGGTTCTTCGGCTGCGGACTTACTGTCGGCTGGGGCTTCCGAGGGTGTGTCCCCAGTGCGGTGGCCTCCCGCTGCAGCAGGCGCTGGGCCGTTGGCTTCGCTGAACGAGGATCTGGACTTGCCGGCAGATCTGTCGTTTATGGAGTCGGGCAGGCCGAAGTCTTCGGGTGTTGGGGGCCCTCCGTTGAGAAGCTCTTCTCCAGGACAGGCAGCAGGCCGAATCCTGGGAAGGGGAGGTGCGGTCGGGCGGTCGCAGTCTTCGGACGTCCCGCCCAGGAGGAGCATTTTGGAGCAGGACCAGCGTGGTCCGACACCGGCTTGGATGCTCGGGCCGCAAGCGAGGCGGGTTCCCGACAGCCACGGTCAGGCAGCGGGTGCGAGCCACGAATCTGTCGGACTCGATCTTTCGAGACCGGTGCTCCGGTTGGGTCCTTCCAGCCCCGTGCGACCTGCGGTGTCGAGCGGCGCATCCGCGTTGCATCAGGCCCACACTCGGGCTCAGTCTTCCCCGTCTCGCGGTGGGATGGCAGGTGTGCGCGGGCGTCCCGGTCCGCTGGGCGGTCAGCGAGCGTACGAAGCTGGAGCATTTCCAGGGCCGCCGCTGGCAAGTCCCGAGTCTCCCGTGGACACGGGTTTGGGTCTGTCGCTCGGCTCAGGTTCGCGGCATCGTGGCCGAGGCAGGCAGGTTGGAGATTAGCTGCAGGGCCTTGCAGCTGCAGTCGTTTCTGGCGTAGAACGCACTGCTCTTTGAGGGCGTCTGGGTTCCTTCCGGGGGACTGAAGTTGGCCTGGACGTTCCGCAGGGCCGTTGCATGTAGGCATTTTTTCCAGAGCGTAGTGACATTGGAGGCTTGAGTGCCTGTAGGATATCTGAAGATATTGAGCCTTTCCTTTTTCTTTTCATTTTTATATTCTTTTTTTCCATGACTTTCACTCTTTCGATTCAGTGCCTATTCTGCCTGCTTGGACAAGGGATTGCTCAATGCCGTGAGTGAGTGTGCTCGGGCATTCGGTTAGGTTACTGCTGGGGAAATGAAACGGAGATTGCTGGCATTTCAAACCAGAGCGAAGGGGTGCCCTTCGGTATTGGCCAGCGTATCGCTAGTTTCAAACTCAGGTAAGCCAATCGTCAAGTGGATCCCTCTTCCAATTAATGACGAGCCCGTAGATCGAGGCTCGAAGAATAGAGAAGGTGGTCGAAGAGAGTCAGCACTTGGTCATTCTTTGCACCGCAGGGTTTGTCTTCCGGTTACTCGTCAGTTCAGATGCGATTCGCCTTCCCTGAACTCCACGGTGCGACGAATGTTAGTCAGCATCACCTTCACGAGGGCTACTTGTTGTGCTTGACGGAAGCCCTTTGAGGCGTTCGTTATGGCATTCATCCGGTGTTCGTCCCTTTGATGTCCGTCCACTGATTTTTCACAGAAATTTGGGATTCCAAGCCTGCAGATGGATATAAAATTAAGCACGGTTGTTTGCCTTTGATAACGATGTGAGGAGGGTCCACGGTCCAGGTTGGGAGATAATAATACAGACTTGCACACGAATGTGGAGGATTACTCTGGGTTTTTTTTAATCACTGATCGGCTTTGACGAATTTGAGCATGACTATTGTTAAGGTTGCGTTTGTGAGGATGATTTTAGGGGGCTTTCGGAGGATGTGATGTCAAAAGCATTGACCTATGACCCTAGTGAAGTGAAAACAGGTCGTACTGTATTGTTAGGACGACGGTTGTTAGCAGCTGAATCATGAGGAATTTGGAAAATGAGTCCTGTTGACACATGTTTCCTCAACACTTGAAGTAGCCGTGTTCACATCAAAAACTACCCGAAGCCTGCATGCATTTTTCTTTTATGTAGATGATGAATGAGTTGTATACGTTCTTGGAAGCATACTGTTTTGTACAGTACGTTCATGTTTTCTCCGCAGCTAGTTACACTACCGTCAGTGCCGTGAATCCGATCGCCTTTCATTCCCTGAAATAGCCGCAAAAAAAGTCTCAAACTATAAAACGTCGGACTGACTTGGCTACTACTATTAGATACGGAGTAGTTTTTAGTGACAAGCGACAAAGGTTTGGATCTCCGGAATGGAAAACTGCCGGGTTTGCTCTAGTGTTACTGTATTTCTGAACATACTGAATCATTGTGAAGTTGTCCCATGGGATGTATAATTCCAATACGTAGAGCTGCTTTTCATGGGTACAAAGGAATTGATTGATTACCAGTCTCAGTGTTCTCCTAATTGTTGGCTTGCACGCAAATAGTGAATGTGTGTTCTTTAACCCCTCAAGTACCAAGGAGTAGTTTAGATTTCCAAAATTGTGACCATGCATCATAAAATGCAACATAGGAGAATATTTTAATGTCAATTTTTTTTTTAAATCTGCATACAAATAGATCTACTACATTAACCATTATTTTTGAATAGAATTTAACCCAATGATTGAATGTAGCAGCAAAAAAGTTGCACACAAGGAATTGGATGAAAATCATCCTTTCTTCAATATGCACACAAGCCTGCCTGCGATCCCAAGGACACAAAACGTCCTCAGTGTCTTGCCATTTTGAGAATATTTTACCAAACGCAAGGTTCTCCAGGGTTCATTTCGAAGATCGGCTTCAATTCTGAAGCGCGCGTGATGGCCGCACTTGGCATTCATCAAGTTGCAGCAAAGTTGGAGCTCGGACGTCCCACAGCAATGGGCGGGGTCGGCAGGGGCGAGAGCGGCTGCATTTCCAAGTTACGCCTCCTCGCAGCTGTAGTGAGCCCTCTCTCCTTGCTCATTCTATTACTGCTGTTGCCATTACCCAAGCTTTCATGGCGACCATGCCAATGCCAATGCCAGCCCACAAAGACCGAATTCGCAAGAGAATCGGAGGATTGGATAATTCATACTGGTCCGAGTGATGTGGCGTGGCTGCAGCAACAAGTGCTGCCGCTGTCACCCGCTCTTGCTGGCGCAAGCGATGGCGCGTGGATGATGCCTCGCAAGGGGATCAACCCTCGGCCTCGCCAGCAGCAGCTCTTCGACCTCCGCAGGTACGGGAAGATTAGGGCTCGACAAGGAGGGCGGGTTTAAAAGCACTGTTGTTATTCTCATTCGAAATTATAGCCTCAACCGCTTGCCACAGTCTGAATAATGGTTTAAAAGTTATGGGTTTAACAAGCTGCCAATTTTCATGAGTGCATCCAGAAACGAGCGATAAAATAAGCTCTAAACTGCTTGTCGGTAGGAGGCATACGATAACTCATGAGAAAGGCACTCTCAGTAGCTTTCCAAGAAGATTTCTTTCAGAATACTTGGTTTTGAATTGAGCACGAATTTTCAGATTGAAACTTTGAATGCGGTCTGAGTAGTTCTTCCAGGGACTTTTATACTCGCCGTTCCAGTGTAAATGCCTACATATTTAGTCGGTTCTGCCCGACCATGGCCACTTAGGTGTGTAGATGAGGACGCATTTCTTGCATTGCAGGTATCATGGCATTTCTCATTACGAGAACGGCAGTCGCATCAGCATACCAGTGCATTGTCCGCAGGCGCTTCTCGTGGAGCCTCACCACAGCTACTACGGCGAGCCTTGGGCCGGCGGCCGCGACGTATTCGAGTTTCTCACCTCAGCCGTGTCACTCCAGCCACACCACCGCGTCCTCGAGATCGGGTGCGGCACCTTGCGCGTCGGCTTGCATTTCATTCGGTTCTTGCACGCATCCCATTTCTTCTGCTTGGAACAAGACGCGCTCTCCTTGGCGGCAGCGCTTTTGTACGAGCTTCCAGCCAGCGGAGTTCTCTGGAAACGCCCATCGTTGCTCCTCGGGGAGGATGTATCGAAAGCTGGAGAGTTTCTACTGCAAGGGCCGTCGTTTGATCTCGTCTATGCAAGTGCGGTTTTCTTGCACATGCCGGATGCGGCTGTTTGGAAGAGCGTCGAAGTGCTGGGAAAGCGCTTGGCAGTGACGAATGGACGGCTGTTTGTGTCGCATAATATGAAGTTTTGCACGCGGTTGTCGCGGAGGGGATGTGAACTGCGTCTCAAGGAGGCGGGGTTGCTGTATGTGGGGAAGCAGACGCACGATAGCCTGCTGTTCAATCACTTCGAAGTTTGGCATGAGTTTCGGTGTCGCAGCCACGAAGATTTCTGAGACTTGGGTTTACAAGGAGCAACTCAAGTTAAGCAAGGTCGTGTCAGATAACGGAAGACGTCCACTGCATGCACAGCGTACCGATATTCACTGATGCACGGAATTTAATCCCCTGATGGGCATTCACGCAAGATTTTGGAGTAGAAAAAGCCTCGACATAAAGAGGAAATTCTTGCATCCAGGAACTAACACTCAAACTCTGACAGACCAAGGCTTGGTGGGATGAGAATTCAATTGAACTTGAAGAAAATTAACTAATGAGATGCAACCAATTTCACCACTAGATTCAGTGAAGTAAATTAATCAGATAGAAAGAAACTCAGTGTATGATCTCAAATTTGATGGAAAGACAACATGAAACATAAGGTTTGACAAAAGTAAACATTCAATTCATGCATACCGACATCCGCAGCTTCGTGGTGACCGAAATCCAATCTTCAGGTAGGTATACAATCAAACTTCTCAAAGATTTTGGCGTATGCAGTGTTGACATGTAGAGGTGATTCAAACGAGCAAAATTCATACTCTTTGGCCTCCAAAGGACCGAGGACTCGATGAGGGTTTTGAATGATCAATTCATATTGAGAAAAATTGTCATTAAGATAGGGCCACATTTTATGTAGCCAGAATCAGTAAAGAGCATTGCATGTCGTATCGGAAATGACACCGCATGTTTGCTCGGAGTTGCTCTGGTGCTGTAGCAATCGCTTGCTTTCCAAGTAAGGACCTACCCAAACTTCCTCGCATGCACTGTAGATGTGGCTTTTGTCAAAGCAAGGTCTCCTTCCCATTGGTTTGGGGACAATAAATAAAATCTGACAAATATGGGGACTATGAGGCCCAATATAGGCCTTTCGTCCAAATAGTCCAGGTCAAAATTGATTTACATTACGGACGAAAACTAATACAAAGTTCAAGGAACATGAACTCTTGCATAATAACCAATGATTATACAATATGCTGGCTGGTGCCAATTCAGCACAATCTGCATCTCATAGATACTTCGCCAACCATGTTAACTCCTTGTCGTCCTTGAGAGCAAATTGTACATCGTCACTGCAAAGATCAAAACCGAGTTTAGAAAGTAATGCAAAAAGACCTCTTTTCTGAAATGCCGAGTCGCAGCAGATAGAATAAACTGCTCGCATGACGAAATCAAGATCCGGTATTGAAAAAGGCAGGAAAGGGGACCAACCAGGGAAAATTAAGTTGCAATTTCTGATGACGATGACGTATGGCAGGCTCACATAACAAAAGTCTCGAAGCTCCCAGTTTGCACCTGTGGAAGGGAATAGTCAGAAAAGATTGTTCAGCGTTACCATCTTCTGTTCTTCGACAGGCGATTGAAATGGTAAGAAGAAACCCACATAGAAAACTTGGATTGCCTGATGAGATTCTTTCCAACGAGGCAACGACCGGCCCATGAAAAAGTGCTCTAAAGGCACCCAATAATTGCCACTGACCAAAATAGTCACCCTAAGACACAGGGTATATATTGATTAGGAGAATTTAGGGTAATTGAAAAAATGTGAACCATTTGAACAGGGAACATATTGCCCTTCGACATCATTTTCAAGTTTTAAGTTTTACGTCTCGATCAATAAAAAACTTCGAATCATCATAACTACTGCGCACAATTTCCAAATAACGAGTTCTTGGGATGTTGAAACCCTCTCATTTGTTAGCAAGAACATATCAAAATTTTGATAAGCCTAAAGCAAAAAGTGGCAATTTCCGATGTCCCTTTATCAACAAAGCCCTAAGTCGAGCATCAACTTAGGATTTTCTACTCGCTACAGAATACAGAACTAGAAGTCTTACCCGAGAGTGAGAATTGAATCTTCGCCAGGACAGGTCTCATTATGCGTCACACATAGGCGAGTAAATGAAGCTACAACCTGCAACAAGGCCACAATATCATGAGATCCTTGAAGACAGCAAGCAGGGATTGACTACCATGATCAAATTTATAAAGAGGTTTCACAACAAAGACCATCAATTCTACCAGCTTACCTTCTCGAATGTGGTTTCCACCATAGTAGTTCGGTGTTGCTCGATCACCATGGCTACAAGAAAGATCTTGGAATATCTTGAACATCTCTTCATAAACTGCATATTACCAACGAGCGAAAAGACTTCAGAACTAGATAAACAATAGTCATCTTGATAAATTGGGCATTAGCAATTTGACCTGTTATATACTACTGTAGCACTACTGAAGCAGGGTGCACACGTTCTACGCAACTCATGCCACTTGCAAATTTATCTTTTCTTTCAGATCAAGTGTATCGAGAGAGGAGACTTTGAAAGTTACCCACTTAACGCCGCAAATGCCGCAAATGCCGCAAATGGATATCATGCTTATTTTGGTATTTTTGAAAGGATCATCTAGGGACTTTCTTTGTTCGATTTATTTTGACCTAATGCATAGTTCTCGAATGATTCCAGTGATATAAACTTGAGCCCCATCTGTATTACATTCTTCACAATACGATCAATCAAATAGGTCATTCAAAAAACACGAAATCTCTGCCCTTTTGGTTAATGCACTGTGCGATGATCTTCTACCTGAATATGGGGCGCCTGAAACATCTCTGCAATGGCTGCCTCAATGTCACTCATGCCAATCAGTTGGCTAGCCGTTTGCGGTACTATGGTACCTCCTTGAAGAGATTCTGAAACAGATGGTGGAGTCGGTTCAGTGGTCCTAAAACTTGTACTAGGAGGGTGTACCCGAAGCTCAGTAATCTCTGCTGCCCTTCTGCAGAGCTCCAAGGCTCTTCGGGCGTCTCCCGATACTGCTGCGACCTGAAGGTACAAAAAGATGAGGATCTAGTAAAATACCTGGCGATATTGGATGCATATCTTAGCGCAGTAGAGTACAAGCACTACAAATATATTATGACATTTCTTTTACCTCGCTATAATTAGCCACACCATCGATAAACATGCTTCGGTAGAGAAAAGCTGGAGATGGGTGCTGCAAGTATGAAGAGGATAATAACCAACCTTGCGAGATGCAAACTCAACAGCTTGTTTATCGAAAGCCGGAATTCCCTCCAAACGTGTAGCTAATATCTGCTGAAGTTGAGTGTGGGAGTAAGGACCGAAAGATATCCTATGGAGTCCTAGTCGACTGGCGATTCGAGGCAGCATCCGCTCAGGCAAGTCCATAGTGTTGGCAATACCTGTTGCAAGTGTATTCTTTGAGTATTCCGATAGTACATCATTATACAATTATCTCCTTGTTGGTAAGATGTAATCCAAAGGCCCCACTCAAACCAAGCAGTAATTTTAGCTAATCGGAATCTATTACTGACTGTCTGAACTCCACGTAAGCTACTTGTGCCCATACCAACGGTGTGAAGTGCAAAATCCACGCACACCATCCAAGTAGCGGACGTTAGCTAAATTGGAAGCTTTCATTTGTTACGTTCCCGGTGCGGGCATGCAATAGGTTAGTTAACTTCTAACTACCTAATGGTCCTTAACACCCCACTTAGCTAAAGGTGCTATTAGTTGGTGCACGCGGAGCCAAAGAAAGTAGAGACCTGTGAAATAAAAAGTTTAAACAAACCTGAGATAGAGGAGAACCAGAATTAGACTTAGCATAGAGCTAAAGACTACTGTAAGCCTAAATGTAGCGCACAATTGATCCAAAACCAAGAGAAACTTTGGACAGATTGGCTACATATATGTGGTACTGTGAGTAATCGATAGGCACCGGGAAAACTAATGACGGGAACCAAGCGAGATCTTACCGATTACTATGAGGCGCGAGTTGGCACGGCTTGGCCAGTCGAAGAGATTGTAAAGAACCTACAAAGCAAGCAAGCATGTAAGTAAGCTACATAGTACCAGAAGGAAAACTGAAATACGAGGTTGCTAACTCAAGAACTCCAGTGCAAGAAAAGTTGTCAAAGTAATGTACCGATTGGCTGCGCGTGACCAGAAGATCAAGCTCGTCGACCAAGAGAATGCAAGGGCGGGCATGCAGGCCCTGAAGGGGCTTGCCATTTGAGAATCGTGCATCAAGAAATTGTAGAGCTCGCCTCCAGCCACAGTGTTGACCAGTCAACGCTTCATGAAGCACCTGCACACGTATCATACATAACCACAGGCATGGGATTGTGAAAACAGCTAATCATGGAGTTCCTAGAACTGCAAGTACTGAGCACAACATTTTAAGTCGTGTGTCTGAGCATGCACATAACAACATCATTTGATGGATACATGACCATATCTGGTTAATGTAGGTAGAATTTCCAGTTGCACCCCAAGAACTGCTCTTTCAAATGAGATTAGCAGAGTGAGACAGGCCAAAGTCTTACTGAAGGTGCCACTGATCATGAATAAAGAAGTAATCATTCGACAGTAAAATTTGAGAAAATGTAAAACACATAAATCAGCTGCGCAGGCAACCAAGCATAAGACTGAAAAGATTGAGGCATACAGTGTAAGCATGCTCGGGAGAAGGCAGACGAAGGCCATTTATCTCCACAAACCGATAAGGCGGCAGTTCACCATCATCCACTTTAGATCTTAGGCCCTTCATAACCTCCAACACTGTCGCAGTCTGCCATGACAATGTCGATTGTTAGATTCCAGAAGTCGTCCTCTTTTCGCTTTGTCGAGAATGAGACAGTTCAGACTAAACCACCCAGTACTAACCTTGCCGGTGCCGGGTACGCCACTGATGTAGAGACAGCGCCCCAAGCAGTCCTCTCCTGCTGCTACTGCATCCTTTACAAATGCCTCAATCTCACTTTTCTCCCTGCACACAAAATTTGTTAACTGCATGTTAAGTTTGAAAACCAAGAGAGCTGCTGATGTCATAGGGCCAAGCTGAAAGCCATAGTAACTCTTATGAGACACAGGCTTGGATATTCGTTGTTGAAATAAGAAACAGTTTAGAAAGATCGCATACTTGTCCCTGCAGGGCAATATGGCTGGGGCTGCAGATAACCCAAGAGCAGCCTTCGCTTTCTCAAGATCAGTCAAAGGTCTCTTCCGAGCACGAGGAACTAGCTTTGCACCAACACCTTCAATACGTCTGATGTGTCCTTTCCGGACATTCTGATCATTAACACACGAATAAAATGTCATCCACCAACAGACCTTAAGGGACAGAACGCGCACCACCCCTATGCACTGTGCTAACTGCTAAGCATTATGATTTCAGGTAGTCTTTTGTCCCCAGAAGGACCAAGATTCATGGTTTGAAAATCGCCAATTTGATTGATAATATTGTCAAAAAATTAGTTCCGATGGGACAATTTCAATATCACCTGAATCAGTTAAGAGCGCTGCATGCATTGACAGAAAAAAATGAAATTGGCCAGACGGATGTTCATTTATGACCTACTCAGAACTGCCATAAAAAAGATGAGGCCACATTTGGGCTTCTTGGTACTTTAAGGGATCGTGCTGTCAATGATATCGATGAAGGAGACACAATCTAGGAGAAGTCCGCAATTATGAAGTATGTAAAGCCTCTTGCAAAGAATTCAGGAATTTTAACCAAATCGGTGAAAAAGATATGCGAAAGGCTTCTCTTACAGCTGCTTTTGGAGTGACTGTACAACTTCTTGACTTTCCCTTGCTTCTGCTGCGCGGTTTACTGAATTCGTCATCAAATTCACTATCAAGGTCGTCATCGTCATCATCACTCAAGTCGTGATGCTTTGTCCTACGGGTGGGATCGAAGCACTCATCCTCGCTGTCATCCAATTCGGACACCTGAAATTGCAGAACCAATAGTAAGCATCAGAAGGAGGGTTGGAACTGCCATTCATACAGCAGACCAAAACTTCCAAAATCACAAGAAATGACAGTTCAGGAGATGAAATAACTCACGTCATCAAATTCATCTGCAATGCGCTTGAAGGTTTGGTGCCGAAAGTCATACTCATGACCGCACATGAACACATCGTCACCTTCATGCCCAGATTTGGCGTACTCATCTGGTGTCATGACATAACAGTGTCGAAGTATTGTATCCATCTGAAAATCCAGTCAAAAGTCATTAGGATCTTTGTACAAATCCTCGCTCAATTGGCAATTAATTCCAGCAAAAATCTGCAATCCATATGAGTTACCTCGTTCTCATCAACGTGATTGGACCGAAAAAGCTCCCTCCGTCCATGCCACTGTTGCCGTCCATCGGACGTCTCTTCAGGCAAGGCCCACCATCGGCCTTGAAAATGCGATGTGCCATCCTTGTCTCGCCACGTTCTGCAGAAATTCAGTATTACTTAGAAAAGAATGCAGTCTTGATCTGGAACTTGGACAAAACATTGCATCATGCTCCTTCAAAACTTGAGATAGCGCTTTACATCGAGAACATATAGAGATGTGATGTCTAATCAGCATTCTCAAAAAAGACATTCCCAATTCAGGATAGTGATACTAGAAGGATATACTTCTCTATACGAGACGCCCACAGCTCTTCCGCCAGGAGTCTTTCACGAGCCGTCCTGCGCCTTCGCTTCTCACGCGGCAGACATTCCACCTAATATGTTTCTCGAGTTAGTTCAGGAAAGATGGAACTCGCATGTGACCAAAATTAGGGTTTAGCCCCTAAGTGCCCAGATGGTCAGATGTGGCCGCTTCCATATCTACGGGAGTTGAGAGAGATCATTAGGAAGGTAACCACATGTACCAATAGAAGAAGAAATCATCCCCTACATTTTTGAACTACATGTTTTGGAATCGACTATTAGCTTTGACAGTGGACGTTCAAATGTTAGCTCGAGGTAAAAGCTCTATGCCAGTCAAACATGAGATTCCTCAATTCACTCACTGGCAACGAGAAAATGGAGCAAAACTTGTAATTCAACAAAACAATCGCGTGTCGAATGTAATGAAAGTGGCGAGAACAAAATTCTACAGCAACCTGGACTAACTAGAGAGAAGGCCTCTGCAACGATCCAAGAAACAAATGCAGCCTTACATTTTCGCCTCTTGCAAGGCCAGCACAAGTTAAACACATCCAGTCACCATCTGGAACTTCCTCCAATGGCGGATCCACGCAACGTAAATGGAACCCGCCCAGACATTCATCACATTCAATCATCGTCGCTTCACCACTCCGGCCACAAACCACGCAATCTTCCACTTCCGCATCAGAATCGGACCATTGTTCTGCACTATCACCATTCCCTACATTGTCTTTCATCCCTCTCCGCACATACACATCATCTCCCACCCGATACTCCACGCCTTCAAACACAATCTTCTTCACATACCGCCGCCCCTCTCCTTCTACCAAATCCCCACCACTTCTTCGCGTTGAGGTTCGGCTTCCTCTATGCCCTCCTTTCTTCAACTGAACTTGATCAAGAATCTTCCGAGGTCGGCCCCTAGTACCTCTCTTCGGAGTCTCACTCAACCTCCGAGCTGCACTGCGCGTTAACCGAGGCGACTTCCTAATGTCTACTGCATCATCGTTGCTACAGTCCTCGAAACCCCTGTCCTTCGCCTTCGCTTTCTTCGGAGTCAAGCTGGGAGTCGTACCTGCAGATTTCTTGGGAGTCGACCTAACTGAAGTATCAGCTGCATACTTCTTCGGAGTAGATTGAGAGTTCGCTCTGTTCTCTTCACTGAATAGACGTCGCGGCCTCACTCGTTCCGAAGTGGACACACACACAGGTGTGGGAGGCGTGAAGGTGAACGCCTTGGAAATGCAGGTGGGAGTAATTGGAGCAGTTTGTGAAGTCGCAGGGGATACTATTCCCTTCGCTGACCTCCCCCTTCCTCTCTTGACCTCCACTGCGACGCTCGCCATCTCGGACACCATCCCGGGCGCCATCTCTTCCTTCCTGAGCAGGATGAAGTCACTCCACTCGTCCTAGCTCAACATTGATCTGCAAGAAACAAAAGCTCCACCATTTTGAATGGTTCGGAGCGCATTCAAACCAGATTCTCAATGCGTATATGGACGAATTGCAATGCAAGTTAGAGAGGTCATCGAGACGGAACTCAACGGATGCAATCGGAGGGGTGATTGCGATCAAATCGTGAGCTGCGAGAAGGAGGGGGGACGAAGCACGAGAAGAGGAAGGATTTTATAGAGAAGCGCGGGAAGGAATGGCGGGAAACGCTTCTGACGCCACGTCGGAGGATGTACCCGTTGCTCGTCGCGGGAATGCTGACAAGATATGTGCCAGCTCAGGTACTGGGCTATTTTGGAACACAGCCATCCATGCCAGATGGCCAGCCTTTACCCGTTAAATAAGAAAAAAAAAAAAACTAAATGCCCAAGGTATATTTTAGTGTTGACTAAACTTCAAAGTTATATAAAATCTTACGAGAGTGTTGACTTTTTGGTAGTTTCTTTCATAGTTGAATACTCTTTAAAGTCTATTCTAAATACCAAAAATCTAATTTTTTTAAAGAATTGTTCATGATTTTTTTATTGAAGATTTTGTGCTAGGATGTCTATATCAAATATTGATTTTTTCAATGTTAGAGTCTCGTGGAGATGAGCCTCAAATGCACTAAATCTTGAGAGGAAAATCACATTGGAAAAAAGTGTCACAAAAATTGAAATTTAAACAATTTTTAAAAAATGAATTAAAAAATAAAAAGTAGATTTTTAGAGATATGTTTTTTTAGTTAAGCTTAACAACATTTAAAATCAAGAACTATGTGAATATTGAGGTGTTACTTTCAAAATGCCCCTTCAGCTTGCAATGTCCATTGAAGTTCAAGTGTTCAACCTTGAAACGCTTAATCAACCCAAAAAATGATTTTGTAAGGGCTTTCAAGACAAAAAATACAATTTTTCATCCAATTCTTTTTAGGGGGGCTTGAACACATCTTTTGAGAATGGTGTTGAATATTGTCTTATTGGGGTATTCCTTACCACTCTATCATAAGAAGATGCTTGATGTGCAGATCACCATATAGTGTATATCAACATCTTCTAGATTTACATTTTTGATGTGGATTTGAGTCATGAAAGTGATCCTTTCTAAATTTGAACCAAACTTATGAAATAAAGCTTATTAATTCTAGTTTCTATTTCAATTTGAAAATTGAAAGATTTCTAAAATTCAATATTTTATTGCAATATGAACTTTTGTTTTATTACCATGAAACAGTGATTTTTTAATTTTAGAATGATGTAGTAAATATTTTGCACCATGATGTTCTAAACTATTATATACATATTACAAGAAAATTTCAGATTTTTTGGACATATTTGTATTTGATATGGATTTTTCACTTTTTCTTCAAAGATTCACAGTAATTTTAAATATTCACAAAAAAAATGTAAAATCAATTGCTGTTAGGCTTTATTATCTTGGTTTGAATTAAATACAAGTAAAGGATATTTAAAAAGTTGCAATTGGGTATCTTTGTGACTTATGAAAGACAGGTAATTACATCACTAAAAATAAAAAAAATTCAATCACAAATGGTTGCAAAATGGGAGCATATAAAGTGGTGAAGTTTGAAGTTTGAAAAAATGGTCCTAGGTCCATCCTTCAAGGTTGACCTTATAAGCACAAGACCTATTACCAAGGTACTTTGTCAAATATGATTTGATTTATGTACTAGTAGTGCATTTTTCATTTCTATAATAATATTAAAAATCATTCATTGGCCACTATGTAGCCTTTGAAGCATTTCAAGATTGACTTTTTGTTTTTCAATTGAGTGGCTCCAAAACTTTGGTTGACGTCTGGACGATCCCAAGTCTTAGCAAATTTTGCAAAATATTTTAATGGTTTTGGACCAATTAGGAAGTAGTCTTTGCATTGACGAGAGCTATATGGAAAGAAATTTGAGTAGTATCCTATTTAAGAATTTAGTTGTTAGCAAAGCCTGAAGATGCTTAGTTGTTGGGTTATTTTTATAGCTATTATACAATTTCTAGAGATTAATAACAATTTGTTTTTTTAAATTGCTATAAACTTTTGTCAAAACCCTTTCTTCTTTAGAACTTTTAGATTGTTATTACATCAAAATATGTTTTGAAATCATGTAATATTCAAAGGCCAAAAAGTGGAATGTTTGGAGGATTGTCAATGGAGATGACTTTAGGTGTTATTTTGAATTTCATGTTTATATCACACGTGTTATCATGTTCTTGGTAATGCTTCAAAATGAGGTTTGCAAGTGTAGGTATACAAAGCATGTACAACCCCGTGCAATGAAGTTGGGTAGGCATGCCAATTCTCATGGCCAATCACAACTCCTACAACTCCTATGCATCTACAAAAGACAACTTCATTCAAGCTCTACCATTTTGATTATTAATAATAGTAGAATTTAGCATAGGTTCAACAAATGGTTGTCAAATATTTAGTTAAATTAAAATATTTAATAAACATACAAAATATTCCCTTTGGATTATAAAGTTCCTCAAATAGAAAGTTTTCTTTTGAAAATCTTCTAAAATCTTAATCAATTTCAAGAAAAATAGGATTTGCGTCAAATCCGCTAGGACTACAATACAACCAAAAATATAATATACTATTTGCATCACATCAAGCATTTTTACCAATATATAGGAGTATAATTTTGAATAGATTTAACCTTTAAAAGACAAACCAAGTCCTAAGAGCATTTTGAAAAAGTCAAACCTAAATTTCACATGGTTATTGGTTTTAAATGTCTTTAGGCTCTACTAAAAAAATGTAACTTTAATAATCTAATTTTTATTTCATTTCAATTTTTTCCAAAATTATTAAATTGTAAATTTTGTGACACTTCAAAGAACATCTTGAAAGCTTAAAATACACCAATTTTGAACTTTGGGTATCAACTTTTTCTTAGGAGTATATTAAGTATACTATGAAATTTGTCACTATCATTTGCATTTTTGGTAAAAATTTCATATTATTTTAATCATTTCGGTAAATATTATGATTTTATAAAGCAATTATTATTTTCAAAACATATAAAATTCATTCTAATATTTTTAATTGTAAAAAAATGAAGTTAAATCTTGAATATATATTATTACATGAGAAAATATAAAAGTTTTGAAAGGTGTATTTTATTACAGAAAAACAATGAAGTTTGATCAAGTGAGAACTTTAGAATGTCCTTTAACTACTAAAGAACTAGGGGTGTTTTCCAAGAAAAATTATCAAGAACTGCAATCTTCTAGTGCATTGGCCAGAATTGAAAATAAAAACTTATTTTTTGAACTTCAACCATGTAAAAGTATAGTAGGCTAGTATTAAAATGTGTATAAATTTTTTTAGCACATTTGATCATGCAAATTGAAAGATTATAATGTTTTAAGTGAAAAAAAATTCTTTTCATTCTTGTGAAGCAGGGTCAAATTGAAACTTGAACCTTCTTGGAGTAAAATTTTTGCTCTATACAAAATTGAGTCTCTACATCATCAAGCATTACATCTTGTTAGGTACACTCATGCAAAATTGCACAAGCAAATATAGGGGCTAATTTACTCTAAATCACCCTATAATACAAGTAGGTCAAGCAAACCAACAATACACTAGTCATTTTTAATGATTTCTTGTGCAATAAAGTGTTTGAAATCCAAATGTTAAAAACTTAGAGATAAATATTTGGAATATTTGGAATGTGTTGAAATTTTTCAAGAATTTTTTAAAGCTTATATTCTAAAACTATAATGTTTGTAGATGAACGAAAATGTTTTTTTCAAACTTGTCTATGCAATTGTCAAATAAATCTTGCTTTTAGTGCAAAAATCTCATTCCAAGGCAATGTTTTTTTCCAACTTGTTTCTTCTTGGAATGAAATTTTTGCACTAAAAGCAAGATTTATTTGGCAATTGCATAATATATCATATTAATTATACACATACCAAATTTCGAAAGTGATTGAGAAATTTTGTAAGAGATACTCCAATTGCCAAGATTTTTTTTGGATATCATAACTTTTGATTCAAATATCTACTTAGAATTTTTTTTACATTCCCACAAAGGCGATAGGGGTTGCCACACCTTCTTCTTCCCATTCTCAATCTTTAGAGAATGGGAACAAGGCACTCCCTCTTTGAGTTGCAAAGGGCCCATTTTCTATAGATTGAGAAGTTTCATTCATTGTCTTTGGAAGTGAAGAATGGATATGAAGAAGTTTCTCCATCTTTCATTTTTCTCTATTTTCCATCCTCTAAAGGGACATCACACCTACTTAATAGAAAAGGGCTCCTATTGGTTCTTCTTTCCATTCCATACCTTTTCGTTTTTCATAAAAGTTTCATTATTAGAGAAGGTGTGACAACCCCCAATGAATATTTCCATCTAGAATCAAAAATTCAAATACATCTATCAATTTGGAACTTCATAATCAACCTAACCAAAATTCAAATGTTTGCCAAACACACATTTAGTCCTTTACAAGTTAGAATGCAATGTGTAGAGTTCTTAGAAATTGAATCATTATATTGGGATCAAATTCTTTATTATCTTATATGATATTTTAAACAATTACAAAGTAAGAGATTGTAGAAAACAATCAACAAAGGATCAACAATAGGAGACAACTTCATTTCCAATCCAAATATTCAACTAAATCCTATTTATATTGAATAGCCACTTACTAAAAATTCTAACCAAAAATATAAATAGATTATGAATTGATGTAGGTAATAGAAGTCTTCATGGGGCACTATCATTATATACCTAAAAGCAACTCCAACCATACACCAATGAAGTCCACTCCATTGTTATTTGGATCAAAAGTGAGCAATAAATGCTTGACATAAAATATTCTCTTTGGCACATTTAAAATTACAATTTTGCAAAGGACAACTCTGCCAAAACTACTTTTTCTTCCACAAATAATTCATTGGATTAGCAAGGATGGAGATTCTTTTTGCTTTGGGCCTTTTTGCTTTGGGCCACTAGGAGCATTGTGATGAAACAGTATCCATGTATTTTGCCGAGATGATGTTCTCCGTACTGATGTCGATGCTCTAACAGTTTTAGTATCTCTACCCCAGTTAAGGTCAACTCTTCCCAATCATTATTGCATGACTCATCAACTCCACCAATTCTAAGAAACTCTCCCATAGCCACAGGATAAACACAAAGGTAACCAACCAAACTATTCTCAAAGGAAACATCAAGGCAAGAGACCATAAAAGGAGACAATACAAAACATTTGATAACGGTTGTGAGAACTCACCCTTCGCAATAGATGGCAACAAAAAGAAAAACACTCAAAAATCTGACAGTATGCCTCGATAGCACCTGTCTTCTTCCTGTAGCTTTCAGTACCTCCAACTGAGATGAACTCAAGGTTGTGCATAAAAGCATCTGAAATCCTTTTCCAAGGGTGTTAACCAGCTCCTCAACAATGTTATATACCCTGCATGATAACTCAAGGCAAGTACATCATATATTTCCACCTTACGGAAGTCAACACCTACAAATGTGACACGCACATTCACTGATAACCTTATTTCATTAATCTGAAAATTAGCCCTCCAACTTTCATGTTCGTCAACTCTCGAGCTAGCACGCTGCCCTCCAGAGAGAAGTTGACGTTCAAACACCAAAGAGCACATGCACTCGGTCCTGCACACACATCTCACCGCACCAAACAGACTACTCAGAACCAACGTTGAGGAATGACCACACTCTTGCCCTCCTCTATAGCCATTTCCTGGTGTTATAAAACCACCAGGCGGCTCTAAATTTACAGAATGGGAATCGAATAGCTCGTAGCTATCAATGTCGCCGGATATTGCCAGCCGAAGAAAAGGTACCTACGAAAACAATACATTACATAGGTTGACTTTCATACATTGACATTTTAATAACTGTAGCTGGTTGGCGACGAGGAAAAGCACCCATTAGTCGGTGTGTCAAATTGCTATTGCTCCTTCCTTTCCGGATCGCTTTTCTGAACCTTCACAAAGGGCAGAACTCCCAGCAAGTATTCTATCCTCGGGTTCCAGTCGCGCTGCTGAGCTCGGCAATAGAGCAAGAACATGTTCCCGAAATACGAATTGAAACCCATCAATACATGCCACAAAGCATGCCCTTGAGGGTTCACCCGAAGCTTCGACATCCGATTGCACAAGTGCCGGTCTGCCAGCCAGAAAATCGCACCCATAACCAGGAACAAAACGTACCGATGAACCAGTTTCTTCACCAGAGGATCTGTTGTGTGGATGTAATATTTGTACATCCTTGGCAGACACAGCATCGCCAGAAACACGTAATGCAGCTGGAACCCCACCACGAATCTGAACTGCGAGTGCAGAATAGCGAAGATGGTTCCATACAGAAACAGTACAGTCGGCATCGTACTCCGGTAATGCCAATCTGGGGAATACAGCACGTAGATGTACAGGAGCATCACCCACACCATAGGAGTCTCGTCACTCTGCTGTTGACTGCTCTTCCAAGGCAACCATGCAAACACGATAACCACAAGTCAGCAAATCATCAATTTGATTCATTCTCCGCTCCAGCACAACCACTGCGTGCTATAAACTTCATATTATCTCAAATTGCACTCGCGTCACAAGCCTGGCGAAACCTGACAATGACATGGTTGTAATCCGGCAACACGAAGTCAAGCCGACAGACCTTGCAACACACCAGGAAAAAAGGCAACTTATCAAGGCATTCTACGAGGACGAATATGAACGCTTACGCATATTTCAGAGTAGCATGGAAGAGGATGCTGCCGAATCCCAACGCGATCGTGGACAAGTGAAGAACACTAAACCGCCGCTCAAATCTTTGACTGATGGAATAATACAGGCCTATCAATGCAAGAAGGATCCCCGGGACGTTCGATATGGTGTTGTAAAACTCCGCCACCATAGGCGTGACTTCATAGTTCTTCTCACACCACTCAGTGCTCGCTGTGATCGGCCCCCAATACCCCTCAGAACCAGCCATTGAACAGAAAAAAGGCTCAGCGGCTCCGACCCCACCTCCAAACTTCCGCTTCTCAACTTTTTAACTTCAAAATGCGAGAACTATCTTCTCCATTATTGCTCACAGTCGAGCTCACTCACTATGCCCTCTCAAGTCAAGCCTGAAAAATACAAAACATGCTCTCTGTCAAAGGAAAAAAATTACAACTCTACAAAACAACTGATGGAAACCAACGTACGAGTGCACTGCATGATCAAGTGGCCTGCTCTGATTCCGAACGTCAGTGATACCTTCCACCACCATTCTACACGTTAAGCACAAGAGTGTTCCTTTCATCATCCTATATCAGAAAGGCACGAGTGCAGAATCAATTGACCCAGCACCAATATATTCCGTCAAAAAGGAACCGGGAATCCAGACCTGGAAAGAGATCAAATATTATCCACAGCTTCCCACAAAAGCGATGCACAACTACTCGTCCATCCATCAAGTGCACTTCCCAGTACCTCCCCGAAGTAGGAATCTTCTCGCTGACATCAAGCCAAGCAATCATGAGAAGCCGTTAGCAAAAGCTTTGCAAAAATCAGAAGATCCACAATTCAAGCACTTTCCAATTCTGCCACCGTCGCAACAGTTTGTCGAAACATAAACACCAAACCCGAGAGCAATCCCTCTCCTCTGCAAACTCCCGGTTCTTTGCTCTCAGACAACTCGCAAACCATGCCTACCAGAACAATTTCCCCAATCACGGCGCACGGTCACTCCCGCACGTAAACTCCAGGGAACTTAAAATCCACAACCTGACGTTTGCCAGCAATTTCTATCACAAGAACTCGACTCGACTCAGATTCCACCCTCAAAAAAAAATGCCTGCTCGAAAACGTTGAACCAGCAACTGGTATACACCGCAAACTCTCTACCGCTACAGTTAAACGCGGGTTACAATCTCTACTCCGTCACCACTCGCGCACACATTAATTCCGAGGTGCAATCACACAGATAAGCAGCTTGTCAAATCCGTGCATGAAAAATACACGAGACGCAGGGATTCACCCAAGAAACCCAAAAATCTATTCCGTGCTTCACTCTCCACGCAAAGCAATGATCACTACAACTAGCTAGAGCAGAGATCGTTCATCCAACTCAGAATTTCCGACACTCCCGACCCAAGCTCTCCCGTGTCCCTCGATTCACGATCAGTAGTCAAAATCAGCAAAATCCCAAGTCAGGCCACCACTTACAAAACTGAATTCTTTTCCTCCACAGCCTCCGCAGCGCAGCAAAAGAATCCCCACACCGACCGAGAACAACCCTAAAATAACAACAGCCGCGACCTTCGAATCGAGGCAGCCAGGGACCGCGCACGAGACGCCCGGAGCTCCGCGGAAAAAGCTCCGCGGAAAACCCTAAGCAGAGTGGCGAAAGGGAAGGGGACAGTGAGCGAGACGAGATGCGGAATTCCTCACAGTCGCTAACTTCGCAGCACTCGCGAGAAGGCTGAATTGTTCCACCGAGATCAGCCAAGTGAGTGAGCTCAGTCGTCGTCAGTCGACGGACACCGAACTGAAGCTCCACAGCAGCTGGCGCCTCATCCCAAGGCGGGATTTCGCTCTCTCGGGCGGTAACTTCAGTCGGGCTCTCATCGAGTCGACTTGCCTGGTGAATTCGCTGAACTTGGACTCTGCTAAAGTGGTGGTGGATTTAGGGTTCGTAACAACCCGGGGATTACGTCGGGGATTACGTCGTAATAACCCTAATTTTGGGGCCACTTATTGCAGTTGGGAAGCCTAATAAGAGCATCCCCACCATGTGAGTTCCGTATCCCTAAAGATTTAAGGAGAGGACCTGGAATGCGTTTAGAGATGCAGAAAACTCGCCGCACCGATCTTTTTCCAAGTTCGGTATCCCTAAAAGATACATAAATTTGTAAAACGCTAACCCCATTATGTATCCAGAGGCTCGTATTGAGAATTGGCAAGGTCTCATCTGTATAAAGTCAATGTTGACTGCTTTGAGACTTCAAGTTTAGGAATACATAAGAGATTGGTGGGGATAATAAGAGCAACCCCACCAGGTGAGTTCTGTATCCCTAAAAGTTTAGACTCAGGACCTCAGATGGGGATGGGGATACAAAAACCTGCACCCACTAGTTCCAACATAAAATCTGTATCCGTAAAATGTACAGATGTCTCTAACAGTTGCACTCAATCCCCTATACTGGAGTTCATATAGAGAACTCGCGAGGTCTCATCTACATAAAGTCAACGTTGACTGCTTTGAGAACTCTAGTTTAGGGATTGAGAACATCCCAGTGGGGATGCTCTAAGGGCATCCCCACCAGTGAGTTCCGTATCTCTAAAGGTTTAGGGAGAGGACCTCAGATGCAGATAGAGAGTACAAAAATTTCACCGCACCAAGCTTTTTGCAAAATCAATATCTCGAAATTTTATAGATATCTGTAAATTTCTGGCCCAATTATCTATCCAGAGGCTCATATAGGGAACTGGCGAGGTCTCATCCCCATACAATCAAGCTTGAGACGTCAAGCGCAGTCAAGAGATAGGGATACATAACAGGTAGTGGAGATGCTCTAAGGCTGGAGGGCTTCAGTCCTTCAGCATAACTTAAGACATTTTTGTAAAAAAGTGTCACATGTCATCTTGTGATTGGTGTGCAATGATGTAGACACTTGAGAATTCAATATAGAAATCCAATTTGGGCATCTGAGTGCCAAATCAGACCTTCACATACTGTACGGTTGCAATTCATTCTTAGGATTGGCATAATTTAAGAGCATATTTATATTAGATCCCACATCTAGTTTCAAGTAACTAGATGAGTAATGTTAGTACTACATACATTGGTTAGTAAAAAGGCAGTATTTAGTGTATGGAGGTAGTTATTGTTGATTTAGAGAAAATGTCTTAGTGTATTGAGTGGTATCATACACATTCCATGGAGATGAAGAAATGGTAGTTAATAGTATAGGTTTTGCTTTGGTGGGATTAGAAAGAATTTAAAATTGAATAGGTGTGAGAAAACATATTCCTATTAAATTTGAAAGTTTGTAACATTGGTTACCTTTGTTGAGTCCCTTTGTATTGTCTAATATGCAGGGCGTCCCCCTAATTAATATTGGAGTTTGTAATCACCTTTTTAGCTTTTAGTCCTTCACTAAAGCCTCTCCAAGTATCCCAAGAAGAAAGAAATTTCTTTCCCTAGGATTTGAGGGAATGAGTTTGTAAGTTATTCAATATCAAAGTGGTTTAGATAAAAGTTGAAATCGTAATTTTTGAGGAGCAAGCATCAAACAAAAAGCCTCAAATTTTTTTGTGGATTTAAATACACTTATTTTTCCTTTCAATAGCTAATTTCTTTAAGGTTAGAATCCTATAGAAAAGACATATAACCTTCAAGAGTTTGAGGGTAACCAACCTGACATGTCATATACTAGTCTAATTTGGGCAAAGATTGCCCCCCCTTGTTCTATTCTTGTAGGTTGAATTTGGATACTTTAACCTCTTGAGTTTTGTATTTTTCTTTCAAATGTGAATGTTGTTTTGAAGGCAAAAGTGATGCTTTTGATTGGATAATAAAGTATAAGGGTAATAAAGCAAAGTGCATCAAATCAATGCAACTTTGTTGTTAAATTGAACCATTTTAAATTCTTGCTTAAAACTTAAAAAAACTTTTAAATCTAAGAGGATTTTGATTTACCAATCTTTTGGTACTTTATAGAAATATTAGTTTATTCACGTGGTGTCCAAAAATACATGCTAAGACAATCAATTATGTCTTATTTCAAATGCCAACAAGATCCAACCAAGACTAAAACATTTTTACCCTTTAATGCCATTTCCTACACAATAAATATAAGTGTGTTTGTTTTTGAAGTTTACGGATTTTATAAAGTTTAGGCATTACTATTTGTCATATTTAACACCCACAATCTTAGCCTATGGTTTTTTAGACTTGTATCTTGTTCTTATGTCTTTGAGACTAGAGTCGGAAAAAGACAAGCACCCAACAAGTTACAGTTAATGAATGGAGTTTGCCTCCCATGAATCAAATTCCAATCAAGAGAGTTAGTGAGTTGTATGATAGGAGACTATCACATACAATTTAGAGAGCACTTAGGAGACCATGGTTAATCATAACTTCTTACTAAAGTTTAATCCTATTCATTATGGTTTTATTGTTATTTACTTTTTGGAAGTAGGTGATCTTAACCTTATTTCTTACCATCTTTACAAATTTGGTTTTTTCTTCACTTTCTAATTCTTTTAGTTGATCTAAAGCATAGTTAATTTTATATATAACATTCATTATCTTTCTTGTTATCTTTGAAGTCAATTTTCCATCCAATTAAAAGCTTTAATGATAGCGGGCATGGACATTCATTTGTTGATTCCACAAGACATCATGTATTATAAAATGTTGATGATTTCTTGTAGATGTGTACTACTTTGAACATAAATAATAACAAATTTAGTGTTCACATAGAGTTATTCTAAATGCTATGAATTGTCACCCTCCATTCACTCCTCTATTTCACTTCTAATTCTACGTTGCATTTTAATTTTTATTGAAATTGGAATTTTTTGGAACCACAAGGTATGAACTCTAGAAATTTAAGGTAGGAGGCTCTAAAATCACACGGGCATTAAGAACCGCCCCTATAAATGGCTATGAAATGGGCATGATGTGGTTCTAAAACTGAATTCTATAGTCATTGAAAGAATCAAGGAAAAAAACATTATTAATTGCAAGAGCCAATCATTCTCTTTGTTTTATCCATCTTTCTTTAGAATTGCAAGAGAACAATTTATGGAAGACCTAGGGTCATAAATAGGGACCTACAACCCAACTGGTTTGAAAATTCATATGTAATTCAAAAATGTTTGGAAAAATACAAAACCACTTGTGTTAGATTCCTCACCTATTTTTCTTTGTCTGAAAAATGAGCTAAAAATATTCCAATCCAAGGTAATACATGAAAAAGGCGGACCAGTCCTTAGATGTGCGATTTCAGAGCTTCCTACCTTAACCCTAGAACGCCACAGGCGCCATTCCATGGCATTTGGATGACAACAAGATGAGCTGGAAAGAGTTTGAAAGCACTTTTTCATCCATATTTTCCTAGGTGACCTTCCATGTTTGATTATGAAGAGTATCCAATTGAGTTTGTAGTCTAGCAACTATTTGTCTTTAAGTAAATGAGAAGTTAGTAAAAAAATGGATCACAAAATATGCTATTTTAGTGTATTTTGGGAAGTTCTTGCTCCTTGCTTTAACTCTGGAAATTCTCCACAAAAATGATATTCTTGAGTTTGAGCCCAACTAACAAAATGAAGGTCATTTACTCTAGTTTCTACTCCAATTTGAATTTTGAAAAAAATCCTAATATTGAATATTTTATTGCATATTGAACTTTGGATGCATTTGTAGTGTCTATTATTTTCTATTTATAGAATGACACGGAAATTTGAGTTTACACCATAATGTTTGTCATTGTAATATACACACATGGTGAAATTTTCAATTTTTTTGAAATAATTATCCATTTGATGTGATTTTTCTTCACTTTTTCTTCAAAAATTCTCAAAAAAATCAATTTCCCAAAAAAAAAACTAAATTTTTTGTGAAGTAAAGAAGACATGTGATTTCATCTCTGAAAAATATATATACATTCATACATATCTAGTTGCAAATAGCAGCAAATTGAGTAATAGGCAGTGAGGCTTGAAATCAATGGTCATGGGTCCGTCATTCAGGGGTTAATCACATTTGAGTTGTCTGTAGGAACACCATTTCAAACAATGGAGAACTAGTTTTCAAATTCTCCATAGGCCGGTTCCCTTTGCTGTCATGCTAGCGTGGCGTCTGACAATTGGCTAAAGATGGGCAAATAATCAAACGATTCTGAAGTTGCATAGCTGGACAGACACGTAGTCAACCTGAGGACACATCATCAAGCTGAAAGTTGGGCTACAGGAGCCATCGGTTCCTGGAGTGGGTTGGAGGTAACTGATGTGCCGACAACTGTCTCTTCAGGTGCCAGGCAATAGCAGGACTACAGTCCTCAGTCTTCACCACCCAGATATAAAAAAATCATTTGAAAAGAGAGCGAAATTCAGTGGTAATGTTGTGAACCAAGAAAATAAGAAACGTAAGTTAGAAGAGCATCGTCAGGGCTACTCGTCAGAGGCACTGAACACGGGCAATGGGCGGGCCGTGGCTTAAAAATTGCCCCACGGGCACGCTCGCCAAGGGCAAAAATATACCTAGCCACTTCCAAAAATGAAGAAGGCACGGGCAAATGGAAACTCTTGAACGCGGCTCACCAAGCTATTTAATAATCTTTTGAATCTCACCTCCTGAAAGCTTTTCTTCAAAAGTCAAAGAGATTCTTCTTGAAACAATAAAATAATAAGTATGGTGCACCTTTTGGCCACTTTGTGAGTCTTCCCGGGGGACCTTGACTCTTCAATCGAAATGACGGCACGCCGACCAACAACAATTCCTTATTTGGCGCCCTTGTTCCGTAGCTTAGCTGTGGGGATGCTCTAAAATTAACCTGCCTATTGAGAGGCAAAATGACTAGTTTGGCATTGTTGAATTTTATTTTATTTTAATTCCACCTAAAGACAAATGTGAGAAATGGGGAGTCAGAGCAATTGAATTTTTTTAATTTTTTGACAAAGTATGAGTTTGTTATGAATTTTTGAAGTGTACTGTCTAACTGGTCCAAACAAGTCTCTAGACCATCCCAAAATTAACAAAAAGTGTATTCATAATGGTCATCTTACTCACCTAAAGCAATCACAATATTTTTTAACATGGCCCTAACATGAAGGCCTTGGAAAGTCACTTCCTGGGATGAATTTACACTCAAAAAGTGGAAGTTCCTATTGTAATCTCTAATTTCTCCATCACCATCATCCAAGACATTGATTGTGGTCACTAACTCAATCAAGTGTAGCCTAAATCTCAATTTATTGAAAAAAGTGTCATGGGTTGATGCAAGACTTTAGCCCCTAAAGAACTGAGGCCTTTATTCTGCCAAAAAACACTGAAAACTACCATTTCTATAGCATAGAGTTAAAAAAAAATTAAATTGTTTTTTTTTTCACATCTAACTATAGGATCTTACACCTAACTAGTAAGAGAAAGTGTGGAAAAAATTTCAAAATTTTTGACCGAACAAATTGCAAGATATTTGCGTTTAAAGTGGAAAAAACAAGTTTTTCAACACATTGCGGGACTAGATTTTTTGACTTTGAACATTTTTAACTTAAAATTTTTGCACTACAGAGTTTTGAGCTTTAAATCTTTATAGTAGAGAATTGAGTTGAGAGTCTAGGAAAAAAAATTCAAAAAAACTTAATTATTGTTCTTAAAAAAATTGTTAATTAGAAGTAGGTATAAGATAGATGAAAAATCTAAAATATTCATATATTTTAGATGGAATTAAAATGCACTAATCCCAATGGTGAGATTTTTCTAGCAAGTAAACTAAACCATATAAAAATAAAAAAATTGAAAAATTTGGAAAATTCCATTCAGAAATGAATCCTACAAGTTATTTTTTTCAAGAAGATGCTCTAACTGCCCGAAAAACAAGAATGTCCATAACTTTCTCATAACAAATCCAAATGAAATGAATCAAAGCTTTCTAGATAGAAAAAAATATAATCTATGAAAAAATATATTAAAAAAAAATTTAAAATTTTTGCAAATTTGTTTTTGCTGCCCGGGCTGCCCCCCGTCCCCTATTTTGAGCTTATTTGGTCATAACTATTGTTCCCGGTCACCGATTGTGAAAAAAATTATATTCCCATGAAGCTAATCGGCTTTTCTACCTCCAAAAAAAGTTTCAAAAAATTCGAAGAAAATTTCAGCCTGTAGGTACCTACCCGAAAACGCATTTGTCCCTCGAAGGGACAACATTCCTTTAGGGGTTAATCCATAAACGACATTGCGGATGTTTGGCATCCGATGAATGACAAGGAAATTTTCTGTGTAGGACAGAAGTGCAATTGTTCATCCTCGAAATTTTGTGTGAAAAGTAGAGAATTTCTATAATAGCTTGACTTCCAATGAGTGCTTTTGGATTTTTTTTATACCAAGGATTCACATTATTCCAAAATGGATGATTTCCACGATCACCAATCCGTTTTTTAAGGGTTAATGGGTCATCCCTAGGTGTCCATGATGCTACATTGATTGTGGCCACTAACTCAACCTAATATAGTCCAAATCTCAAAAAAGTTTGTCATGGGTTGGTATTACTTTGATGGATTGATATAAGATTTTTAGCCTTGAAGGACACGGCTCCCTATAACCAAGGTATAGTCACCAAAATGCTTCAATTATTGAACCAATAGGTGCATTCTTTGTTTCTACAATGAATAGTGAAGTTATTGTGAACCATGTCTTTCAAGGGCTAATGGCTCATTCTGCATCTTTCAAGGATTAATCCCTAATGCCACAAAAGGGGGGTACTTTCAAAATGGGCTAAAATTGCTAAGAACTTGAGCAATTTTTTTGCTCATTTTTTCTTGAGATTGGATAAAATGTAACCGTAGGATCTTGAATTTCACAACATTTCAAGCATTTATCAAGTGGGCAAGAATTACATTGGTTGGCTAACTTTATAGTCCATGTCCAAACCAAACCCAAAAAAAATGGGCTATAAACTACACTACACCACTTAACCCCTAAAGGACCAAGGCCTTTTCATTGCCAAAAAACACTCAAAGCTGCCATTTTTGTAGCAAAAAGTAAAAAAAATTGAAAAATGTTTTTTTTTTCACATTTAACCGTAGGATCTTGCACCTAACTAGTATGAGAGTGTGTGGAAAAAATTTCAGAATTTTTGACTGCATAGATTGCAAGATAAGTGAAAAAAATAAGTTTTTTAGCACATTGCGGAACTAGATTTTTTGACTTTGAACATTTTTAACTTAAAAATTTTGCACTACAGAGTTTTGAGCTTTAAATCTTTATAGTGGAGAATTGAGTTGAGAGTCTAGGATAAAAATATAAATAAATAAATAAATAAATTATCATTCTTAAAAAAATTGTTAAATAGAAGTAGGTACAAGATAGAAGGAAAATCTAAAATATTCATATATTTTAGATGGAATTAAAATGCACTAATTCCAATGGTGAGATTTTTCTAGCAAGTAAACTAAACCATGCAAAAAAAAAATTGAAAAATTTGAAAAATTGCATTCAGAAATGAATCCTACAAGTTATTTTTTTCAAGAAGATGCTCTAACTACCCAAAAAACAAGAATGTCCATAACTATCTCATAATAAATCCAAATGAAATGAATCAAAGCTTTCCAGATAGACAAAAATATAATCTATGAGAAAAAAAATATTAAAAAGAGAAATTCAAAATTTTGCCATTTTTTTTGCTGCTCAGGTTGCCCCTCGTCCCTGTTTTGAGCTTATTTGGTCATAATTTTATTCCCAAGCACCGATTGTGAAAAAAATTATATTCCTACAAAGCTAATCAACTTTTCTACCTCCAAAAAAAGTTTCAAAAAATCCGAAGAAAATTTCAGCCCGTAGGTACTTGCCCAAAAACACATTTGTCCCCCAAAGGGACAATGGTCCTTTAGGGGTTAACTTAAAAAAATTCCACAAGGCAAAGTTTAACTCGGAATTTGATGACACTATTTCCATTGGATTCATAACACAAAATATTTTCTAGAAATCACTTTATTTTTTCTTAAATAAAAAATTTGAGAACGGGCAGCTCAAAAAAGAGGGGCAATGACCAAAAAATGGTTGCTTGGATCATTTCACTAGGACCGTTAAGGAGTCATTCCTCGGGTACCTGATGGATCTTTTGCTTGTCTCAAATACGTATTTACAAGTGCGCATTCTATAAGATTTACCTTATTTCAAATACACTAGTGTAGCCCTGTGCCGTTGCCACAGCCAAAACAAAAGTAAAAATCATTTTTGAAACCAAAATTAACTCAAAACCCATAGCTTTCCCATCATAGCTCCAAACACCACTAAACTAAGCCCATGCACCCCTTTTCGTTGAGGGCTTTCCAATGGTACCAAGAACATGACAAATTGACACACGGTTCAAAAGATATATGATTTAATAATTTTTAAGATCCAAAAATAACTCAAAAATCAATAACTTTCCTGCCGTAAGTCTGAAGGCCACAAAACCGAGCTCATGCACCCCTCCTCGCCGAGGGCTTTCCGAAGGTACCAAGCACGCCCCCACGGGACGCACGGTCTGGGAGATCTCTACGTGACAAACAAAACAAAACAAAACAAAACAACTAGCCTGTCTTAAGGTATGGATTCACAAGTATGCACACAAGGATGCATTCATATATGATTTACCTTATTAAGGTCCCCTACAGGAAAAGGTGACGCTCCCAATGAGGGGAACTTCGGCGCCCAAGGGGAACGTCGGGAGCGGGGAGCGTCGGGGGACGCGGGCGTGATTAGGGTTTGCGTGTCGAAGTTGTGCGTGAATGTTTGGGCGATGTGACGATTGTGAAGGTTTCTGAGTGATTGTTAGTGCGAGATAGGTCGATTGTTGGTGTGTTTCTCCTACAACTGACCAAGAATTTTAAAGCGTGGTCTCAGCTTGTGTTTCGCAATTCTGGAGGGTGTACCACAAGTGTTTCTGGATTATAATCACACTTGCCGCATTTCTTCTGCCAGTGTTGCATTCATTTCTAAAACAAAAGAATTAGGTTTTAGGCATTCATTGCCTCTGAAGTTTCTCTGATTCTGCTTTGAGGTGCAACTCAAGGTAGTGGAGCTGCGGAACAAGTGCTGGAATGTGCCTTCCGACTTCTGGAGAGTGTTTACACAACCATTGCCAGTGGTAAGAGCGTGATTCATTTGTTTCGTTAGATGCACGTTCTGTCTCAAATTAGAAATTTACTGGATGAACGAGGAAATCCTATCATCTCTGATAGAATTGGAGATTGAAATTTTCTTTTTTTGCAGAAAAGTCATTGCTGAGAAAATGGATTCAGAGAATAGAGCAAGCGCTACACCCCACGTAAGTCTCCGTTTTTCCATCCACCTATTAATCATGATTTCATTATAATTGACTTTGGATAACCTTCAATTTACCCTGAGAATATTCAACGATGGTTCAACATGGAGACTGCTTCTCAGCGCCTTACAAAATGTTGGACCAGATTGTTTGGCGGTATCTCTCAAGTAAAACCTGTTTAAAATTACTTGTCTGCTCAGTTTGATTCTTCGTAATTTCTTGATTGTTTGGACCTGATCTGACCTGTATGTTCCATTCACCTTGCTGGTCACAGGAGGCACAACGATTATCAAGACGTTGAAGACGTTCCAGCAGCCAAATTTGTCCAAGGTATTCCTACTAATATACTTTTTCAACGTTGCACCTCGATATGGAGCAGTCTGTGGGATCTGGTCTATTTATGTCATGTCTGGATATGTTGAGATTGGTGAAATCTAGTTTATGATTAGATCATCCACCAGTGGGGCTTGGCTAGTTAACCCTTCAAATCTCCAGAATTCATGTTACAGTACCTCTCTTAAGTGCCTTGCACTTCGACAAGTTCGCAGCAGTGACTTACCTTGTTTTTGCAGAGACTCGGAGACGTTGAATCTCATGCACTAGAGCTGTCTTTTGACGTTCTGTCTCAAATTAGGGTTTCAGACACTCCTCTTTTTCTTGTTGAAATTTTTTTGGTGGATACCCACTTCCCGAAGAACAGTCTGGCAGTGTCCGGAGCTTCATAGCTGTACGCAAGAGGAAGGGAAATCAGGATGCATTGCTGAGGCCATCTGCGAGGATTCGTCTGAACCATGAAGAGGATGGGAAGCGCAGAGATTGTAAGGAGATGAGTTCACTGTTCAAAGAACTGAATAAACAGGTTCTAGCGAAGGGAGAGCCATGGTACAAAGTTTCAGGAATGGAATGCTGCTGTCGGAGATCTCCAGCAAGTCATGAATTGCGCCTTCAGAAGTGGCAATTTGTCTGTGCATCGGTACTGGAAGTCGCAGCGAGAATGGGGTAGGGTTTAGTCTTGGCTTGGAATCGCAAATCTTCTGGTTTGCAGGTTCGAAATGGGAAGTGGTTGCAGTCGATGTGCACGGAATTTGCACATCGCGTTAGGCTTATGTGGATTTGATGGTTTCAGAAACTTTTATTGCTTGAATAGAGAGTTCGGGATATTTTTGATATTTTTGGATGTGTTGGAGGACGCTCACAACTTCAATGGCTGAGAATTTCAGTAGTGGACAGAGTAGTGTGTTGAATTCGCGACTGATGTAAGACTATTGTGCATCGAATGGAATTATTTAGGTATTTTGCAAAAGTAAATGAAATACACTAAAAGTAAGCAAATTCAATTTGCCTTCTTTCACCAAATTAAGCTTCACATGTACAAAGTAGTTAATTACTTTAATAAATTTTAATCCTATTATTAGTCTTTATTATATTGAACAATGCGTTTCACTGGATAAAAGTCTTCTACAGTGAGCTTCCTAGGTAACATAACATTTTTTTTTCCGTAACTCTAGATAACAAGACATATGTTAGTCCTGGTGTAAATGATTCACGAATATCGATAACTACTTTTGCAGCAACAGTAGCCCCTTGAACTTTATGTCTAGTGATGGCATATGCAAGGTAATACTCTCTCCACTCATCCAAGAAAATTGCATTAATAAGGTGTTCCCCTGACAAACCCTAATTTCTCATACTACAGACTTTGAGCTCTATTTTTTAGTCCAAAACTTGTAACAGTTGGTGCGTCTTGAAAACCTTTCAAGGACAACAAGAATAAGCTCCAGTTAATTTTCAACTACAGCATTACATAAAAAATTGAATCGGTAGTGTGGTTTGCACAGATGGAATTTCAATGCGATAATAGGAGGTGCATACCAAGATGCCTAGATTGACATGAATGAGTACTTCAAGTCAAAGTCTTCCGATTGCTACAACAAACTGCCAACACGAATGGAGGTGATCACCAACAAAGCTACCGATCTCTCCACCAAGTCATCCGAAACCGATTGGAACAGCCCCCTTCTAAGCCAATTATCATGTTGTCCTGATTCGAAAACCTGGCCAAGAAAGTCAACATAGAGAACAAATCTCCGTTGAAGCATTAGGGTCTCTATCACAAATTCTACGGCTTCAAATGAGCAAATAAAGCATCCTACTGTGAAAAGAGCATTTACAAGACATAAAGAAAAAGAACTTGAATTGAGCTCCACCAAAACACATCACAATGATCAGGTCACAGGAGTTACGATTGCCTACATACCACTAGAGTGAAATAATCCTAATTTTAAGTTGTTGGAAACTCCACTAGCTACTTGGAAAATCCATTTGAAAGCAATGTCGTATTGACCAAGCAACCAGAATTACAAAGTTGGGTTGCCGTTGACTCTTTTTTGTGCTTTCCGGGGCAAACATTCAGCACCGCTAATCAGACTTACAAGCAAGGCTCAAGATATACATGAATTTCTTCCAAACCTTGTTGCTAGTGCACATGCCCCTTCAAGGCAATCCGAACCCTTATTTTGAAAATTCAGCAGCTAGGACAAACTCTGTTCCATTTAACTTACCAAGTCGCGTCTTGCTTGGTGGCATGAATGAGCTAGATGATCTAAATCTGCAATTGACTTGGAATATGAACACTTACCAGGGTTGCGCTTGAGGCTCACAGGATCTGTCTGCAACTTTAAGCAATCAAACACTTGGAAGGGGTCAAGTGTTCAAGAAAGCTAGCTGAACACTTGACTTTTTGAACATTAAATAAAATGCTCAACAACCTACTTGTGATTATCCTAACATCAGATGTGTTAACTCTTTAAGTAAATGTATAGAGAATACAACATTACAAAGCAGATTCTAGGGTTGAATATCATAAGTAGGAATATCATCACCAAAACACAGGTCAAATTTGCCCTTGGTACACTGGTTAAGTTTAATAAGAATCTGATTTGGAACATCAGATCTCGACCAACCCTAAATATTAGAGCTCTATACACTTGAATGTCGCAATATTGGCACACTAAAATACACCAGTGTGTGCAACTTATTTGTAGAGGACCATCAGAAGGACAAATTTGGCTTGAATTTCTCACTTGTTTGCACGACTGAAACAAATTTTAATTCAAGAAATGAAGGATTCTACAACTAAACCTATGCTAGACAATATTTCAACCTCTACCTACCTACAAGAAGACATTGCAAAGACTCCACCTCACCCAAAAAGATTTAGACATTAAGCATTCATTACAAATAGTCTAAAGAGAGTCTTTATTGTTGCATCTATATAGTTATTTTCAATATTTTAGAAATAAAGACTATTAATAAAAAAAAAAAATTTATAATAGATCTAACTTTCTCCAATTATATATGATTTTTGTGGGTGATTCTTTGGGGACCACACGTCTTGTTTCAAATACATATTCACAAGTATGTATTCAAAAAGGGCATGCAATTGTAGGTGTGCAAAGCAAAAGGTGCCCCTGTATTGGGCATTGAGTAGACCTTGGAATTCCAAGGCCAATCACAACCCTTCTATACCTACACACACCTTCCAAGTACGCTCCTGCAAAAAGCAACCTACACACCTTCCAAGTTCGCTCCCACAAAAGACAACCTACACACACCTCCCAAGTACGCACCCACAAAAGAGGAACCTCCATTCAGCACTTCAGGATCCCTTCAAGAATACAAATGTGGGGAAGCCAAACCAATACAAGTTTGAGAAGCCAATAGTATAACACATTGTACAATTTTGTATGTGCAATTCGGGTCCATGTATCCACATGAACATGCAACATATCAGGATTCACTACTTGCAAATTCTGAGTCTCAAGCTGAGACAAGATACTTGTTCAGGAAAATGGTTATCCCACTGCGTTCACCTGATAGCCACAATATTCTTCGAGATGTCGAGGGGACAAAGTGAACATCACCTCGGGAAGCATTGATGATACAAGAATGGTCTTGGTCATGGCAACGCAGGATACCGTTCCAACATTTGACATTCAGGCAATAATGGGTTGCCTTTGAGCTGTCGACTCTCACCTATACAAAAGAATGAGAACACGCGATAAACAAGTGGTTTGTACCTCTAACTAATCCTTATGTGACCGCAAGCTTGCGTGGTAGCTCCATCGAAATGGTTTTCTCAACCACCTCATGGTAGGCACCTTCTTCGGGGAGCCAAAGTCTCGAGTGGGTGTAGGCTTTGAAGAAGACGGCACTTCAATATCATCATTGTGCGGCTGAACAGGAGAAGGATTAACCGCCCCCACGGGAGTCGTTATCAGCACCGACGCCCTTGAAGGTGCTGGCCAAGCAAGGGTTTCAATTGTCGTTGAGTCACCAGTTCTAACTTCTGACCGGGAATCGGATCTTGCAAAGCCGCACGTCACAGCAGGTGAGGCGCAACCGTTCTCCTCATCATTGGAACCGAAGCCTCCTGGACAGTTGAGAGAGGAGAAGCCAGGGCAAGTCAACCTTAAAGAGTGCGTGGAAAGTGGCGATACTCGGCAACCACCTCTGTTTTCACTCTTCTGGAGAAGAGACCTTGCAGAATTTGGCTCTGAGATTTCCATGGTGCATGTTGTACAAAGGGTAAGAGAAGTCAAGTTCACTTTTGCAAGATCCTTGAGTGACATGGTAGTCGGCAGTTTCACGAATGATATAATGCCATGCCTGCAAAGTGGACAGGGAATAGCTCCTGGCGGACTTGAGGTCGTAGTTGCAACAATGTTGGTTGAACAGAGGTAAAGAGCACAACGAGTGCAAAGTTCATGCCCACAACCTGAAATATCACTACAAAATTATCAGCATAGCACCAGAATATACCCAAAAATAATGCGTACTAGCAGTTTCTATATAAAATGCCCTCCCAACATGTATTGCACAAAGAAAAATTTCATTCCACTTGAAGTACAACCAGGAAGGGTAAATGTTACCTTCCGCAGCCACAGTGCACCTTCTTTCTAAGCAGACAGAACAGGGGTCAGCGTCTACAGGCGCAGGATCAACACTTCGCCAACCACAATCCCTGCCATATGAAACATGATTCCAAGAATAAGTGACGTGTAAACTATAATACATTCACTGTGTCGACTAGAAGAATAGAAGGTCCGTATCACTTACAAGGCAAAATATCCTTACATGTTTTCATTGGACAGGTAAAGGACACAATAAAATACAAATTGATTTAGAAATAACGAGGGAAATGCCGAACGTTCACATACCTAGCTATCTTCATGATGCTGGAGAGAGGGAGGGCCAGGTAGCGTGATGGTGGGAAAGGTTGGATAGGAATTGATGAGTCGGGACTCAAAAGAGGTTCCAGCCAATACCGACGCCACAATCGTGCCACTTGCAACGCTGTCCATCTACATAACACCAAATTGCAAATATTCTTCGTTTAGCACAGATTGGGATGTCGCTAATGTCAACAAAAATCTCTAGATGAAATTCAATTTGAAGCTAGCACCTCCATAAGCACACCAGTGATGTAGCCGCGTGAGTTACTGAAACTGATGCCAATGTCTATTCAAGAGTAACTAAGCTGAAGTATTCACTGAATAGAAAACTGATGCCCAATTTCAAGGAGAGGTGTATAGCAACGAGCATACCCGTTGCAGTTGGTAGCACTCCGACTTGCCCCTTTCGCAATCAAAGCCTGCATTCAGCAGAAAGTTACACCGTATTCTCACGAGTGACTGGAAGACACCCTGCTGAATTTTTAAATTACTAAGTAGAGACACACAATAAAACTAACAGTAAACACATTACCATCGATATTGCTACAAAAGGACCAAATAGAGGAAAACATAGGTAGAGGAGGTCACCTGACAGCAGGGTATACTGCCTCCACAAGCAGCATAATGCAACGGTGCACTACCAGCTCCTGTAATACCCTTCTATCTTAGTTAGGTACCACACAGGCCCGGATTTGATTAAGTCATAGTTAGCAATTCTTGGGCAAAAGATCGAACATAATGAAGTAAAGAAAGGTCTCCTGGCTAACCACAATATAACTCTTGTTGAGCATACTTGACGACTGAAAAAATAACATCGCACGTTCCAAATCAGACAGAAACGGCATACTCCCTGAATGTTCACTTTTCAACACCAAGCTCCCAGGCAGCAAATTACCTATCAAGTCAATAGTAGTGCCATCTTGAATGGTGACAGCGTTAACATTTGCGCAAAGATCCAATAGCAACTGCACGCACTCCGCGTGACTGTTTAGAGCAGCCATGTGAAGAGGTGTAATACCTCCATCAGCAGCTCTGTTCACAACCCTCGCTAACGAGCTGCAAGACCAATGGAATCTATCAAAAACGGGTAGAAAAATAGACGGAGCGAAACAAAACGACACTCACGTGCAACCAACATCATCTAAGCTTCACTAACATATATGCTCAGGCATAAACTCATTGCTAGTTGGGTTATGGTGTTGAATAACAACCTTTGATCCGGGTGATTTTTCATGGACGCCAATTCATCACTGTTCACTGGTTGCTGCAAAGTGTTCCACAAGTAAGGAACACTGGGCACATAATCAGCTACAATCAAGCGTATGCATCGTGCATGGCCGCTGACTGCCGCAAAATGTAAAGCAGTGCGACCATTCAAATAGTCTGCTCTGTTCACCTGCACATGAAAACTTCGAACTTTCAAATGTTGAAGATGTAAAAACTATGCTTTGCAAATAGATCACGCTTGTAACGCACACTAGAAAACAAAGATTAGCCAAAAGTGCCCTCATTTTCATTCACAGTACACCGAAGTACTCACGTATGATCAGAAACCGACAGGCAATGAACGGTTCATCCTAATAGACATTACCTTCCCTCCGTTCAGGTCAAAACCTCCTACTGAGAATCTTAATGTAAGCAATCACTCCTTTCTCTTAACGATTCCAGAAAATTCTTCACGAAAGCATCCCTAATATCCACTACTTAGCCCCCCAAACACTGTAAATTGTATGAGGCTAAGTAGTGGATGGGTAGGGGCCACAATTAATACCTCAACTCCATACTGGATTCCATTTGGATAACTTCCAATAAGATAACGGACAAAGTTCGAAATGCGCCAAATTAACATAATCTGCATTAGAAACTCATGTTAGAAAAACCAGGGGAGCATCACCAATTCGCTGCAATGATGCATCGGTACGAGTGTGGGAGCCCCACAAGGATATTTCTAATTGAGTCAATAATGGTAGATTCAAGAGACGACCAAAAAGCTGAGCTAAATTGAAAAATTGGGCATGCGTTGAGGGGCTGTCAGACGGACGAGTCGTGTATTTTTGCAACACAAAGTGTAGATTTGAAGGAAAATTCAAGGACAAAACTTCATGGATATATCATTTAAGTCCGCAAGGCAGTGCCATTCACGCTCTGAGTCGCTCAATCTCCAACTGTCTCTCTAAGAAAAGATGGCTTCAACCCTTAGGGAAGGACCAAAAGAAGGTAGGATGAAGAGAAAACATTAACCGTCCTACTAAGCTAAAGGGTCCGAAAATATGGAGGCAATTCATGTCCTACAAAAAATAAAAACCCTTGGCCGATGAAAAATATTAAGCAGCAGCAATCGATGCCAAGCTTCTACTGACTCAAAAAAAACCTTTACCTAATATACCTCCACTCCTTATTACGTTTTCCAACTCTTCCAAAACCAATGTGAAGCAACCACTAGTAGACTCGAACATGTATATAGGAACATGAAATATGCTTCAGCTGCATTGTCTCTCAAAAAGACAACAGAGACCAGAATTGCTAGTCGGCTAATTTGTAAATTTCTTACATTTGCTCGGTAGAGTAGCAGGGTCTGCACCACTTCCCAGTGACCATAGCGACAAGCCTGCATTAGGGCAGTCTGCAAAGTCGCAAAATCATGGAATGTCAATGAGCATTTGGTCAAGGGATATCCTCACTAGAAAAATAACACGAAGCAGAATGGTTCTGAACATGAAATGAACATTAATGATCAAAACCGCCATATGACCTAAGCAGCTCGTTCACAAGGAATAACCCTGAAATACCTGTCCACAATAGTTCCGCGTATTGACTTCCACTCCACACTCCAGCAGCAATGTGACGATCTGGATAACAAGTTCACATATAGAAATTAACACTATGCAATAATGCCTTCAGTAAAAATGGCATAAAGATCAAATTGAGGCCAAAAATTCCATAAATCTCAAAAATAGCAAATTACATTACCCTCCACTGAGTGAACATAAGTCGAATACTAAGATGAGTAGCCTGATCCAATCCGATACAACAAAAGGCTACTCGAAGCCCAAATCAAATGTAGCTAAAACAGCTGCGCAGAGTTCAAGACTTGGTTGCCGATCCGAGCATACGAAGTCCAATTCGATCAGCAATTACAACTAAGCAAACTGGACACAATATCAGCGGAGCCATTGCTACAAAACTCTCCAAGCCCAGGTAAAGCCAGTCAAATTAGTGACATGGTCGTGTACGTGAAATCTGCGATTCATTAACCACAAGAAGGCGGTTCTTATTTGATATTCAACTTAAGCATACAAGTAGGAATCTCGAACAAAATAAACGACCTCCACCTTCGCAGAAATGACGTTAACAACCACTAAAGAAGATCCTCTTGAAACTTCTTGCCAAACTGTAGAACTCTGAAATCAGGTTACATAAATCTGGATCAAGCTATCCCAGCCAGAGTAAGAAGGGTGCAGAAAGCGAGCGCGCAAGCCTCGCGTTCGCGAAGACCGAAATTCTAAATAAGACAGACGCAAAGCGTGACCAATTTCTGCATAAGCGGAAGAAGAAGCACCGACCTCATTGTGCCCTTGCATAGCCGAAAAATGCAGGGGCGAGTTGCGCACTCCGAAGGTGGAGTACTTCGCCAGGCGAGGGTTACAATCCAACAGCGCCTGTGCTTCCTGCAAATCTCCATCTCTTGCCGCGGATACCAACCGCTCCCCCGATGCTGAGCAACCAAAGGAATTCCCCATGGTGTCGCCAACCTTTAAACCCGCTCGCACAACTCTCGCCCCTTCCTCTGCTCCAACAATTTCATTCTCCAGATGCGATAACCCTACGCTTCCACATCTGTACGAGCGCCCTCACTTCCGTACACCAATCGCTTACCCCTCGAAACAACACCATCCATCTTCAGCAAGGCTCTGCAAAGCGACGTGCAGCTCATCCTAATGCCTTCGACTCCAATCTCGCACCCTCGAAAAGCCACGTGAAACCCGCAGAGCTTCTTACAATAAACACGCACGGCCTAAACCACTCAACCTACCACACTCCAAGCCATCATCCAAAACCCCTACCGACAACGAAAATGCATCAATTTGACACCTCCCGACTGAAAACGTCCCAACCGACTACAAAAATGCGGTACCAGCAACCACATGATCTCGGCAACACCTAAAGCCGCGCACATATGATACAAAAACACTCACATCGAATGCAATCAAATCGAACGTATGCAGGCTAACCGAGGCAAACGGGCCACAAATGCAACCTCAACGGAGCAGAACTCGCTAAATTCGACGCGTTTCGCTAAAGAATAACAAAAGAAAAAGCAAGCGCAACATTATCCGACATTCAGCAACACGCTCACTCCCTAAAAGTCGCGTGAAACTCAAGAGAGACTACCGCCAACTGAAAAAGAAGAGGCAGGCGCCATGGCTGCCTAATTAGCGGTCCACGGAATCATCCGAGCCCGGAACAGGGCCAACTCTAAGAGGAAAAGAAGCTGAAGCCGAAGCCGAAGCGGAAGAGGTGCTTCAGGCTTTGAATGTGGATGTATGACGGATGCATGTTTGAATGAATGTATGTATGTATGTATGAGTGTTTTGTCATGGGTCCATCATGGACATACATACGAGGTCTGGCGGAATCATCAGGAGTTGGCAAGTGGGCGGACATGGGGCCCAAGTGGAATGATGATTCGTGGATGGCGTGCACGGTTGAGTAGGTATCCCCGGAAATGCAGGGCCCTCCACCCTCTAAATTTAGGTGGGATACCGGTGATGTACTAGCACGCGTTACTGTACCGGTCCAACTATGCGGGCTCTTTCAAACGGTAATTTCCCTTCCAACACGGAACCAACACGGAACCAGTTCAAATTAATATGATTTGGTCAGCTGTCTGAGTGAGTGCCTGCACCTAGTCAGTAACTTTTTCTGTTTCATTTTACAAACACGAAACCTCCTGCAAAACCAGTACCGGTCAGTGGTTACTGTAGCCCTAATGGACCCGTGAATTCATTAGGTAGGAATACCATAAAACCGTACCGACCATACAGTACAACTTCTAATAAACCTCACTCTCTGAACTTAAGCTTCTACAGTGGAAACACCCCAAACCTTCAATATTAGCAATTCAGCATAGTTCGAGGCATCTTCTTCTAAAAATAATTTTTTTGTAGTATTAGCAAGTGAAAACCATAAATATTAAAAAAAAAATATAGATTTTTCGGATGTGATATGTAATTTCTATGATTTTTCAAAGTGTCGGCTCCCTAGAACACTGAAATTGTTTCATAGGTGGACACTGAACCAAAATCTTCAAAGATCAGTAGTCATTGAATTAGAATTAAATATGTGTCTTTTAAATGTGTCAACAAATTAAAATTAAACTTGCGAAGGACACATTAAAAAAAAGTCTAGGAACACATTTAGTGGTACTCTAGGATACAATAATGGAAACAAGGATGTTTTTGCGGGTGTTTCTACCTTGAACCTCTCTAATGTAATATGAATACATTGTCCCGGCCCAAGTTGCACACATAGTGTAGTATTGCCATGCCCCAAAATAATTTTGTGGTTTGTGAACACTAGTTAAAATAAGCTCAATTTGGAATTGCACCAAAAAAAAAATATGCATAAACAATTTCTCATGGTACAATATTGTAATGGTGCACACATTCCAAGCACATAGTATTGTAATACATATTGTAAGCACATTGTACCATTTTGGGGGGACAAAAATTGAAGCTTATTTTAACTAGTAATCTCAAACCATGGAATTATTTTAAGGCAGAGGAATAAGTCACAACCGTGCAACAACAATAAATTACAGCCACTGAGTCACAAAATAAAGCAAAAATGATAACACATTGTATTGTACTAGAGCTAGTTAATGTTCTTTGTTTGTATTGTATGTGCAACGTGTCCACTATTCTTTGCTTGTACTATATGTGCGACATATCCCATGTTCTTTGTTTGCACAATACCGTTTGAAAAATCATTGTGATCTTATTAATGCCATGATTGCAAACTTTATTCATGCAACAATCCTCTTTAATTTAAATAACCTCTCCAATGTAATGTGTCAAACCGGTCTAGACCCTATTGCTTATTAGAAGTTCTACTATAAACGGTTTTGATGTACTTGTTCTTGTCATTTCATTCATTTGTGCTTTATAGAAAAGAATGTGCCCCTCTTTGTCCAATGAAAGATTGTCATTTGTCCTAAAATGGTCTCTATTGAGGTTATATGACTAAGAATTAACCAAGATTGATCATTTCATAGTTTTAAACAAAAAATCGCTACTTATTGAAAAATATGAAGAGCATTCAAAATGGTGGATTTACAAAATGACACTTAATTAATGACTATTTACAACAGCTTTTTCTACTGACATTTTATCATGCTTTCTTTCACTATTCACATTCAATTTTTGTATAAACATAAAGTTAATAATGGATTTTGTATTTGATTTATGAGCAATTCTATTTTCAATTATTGATTTACTCTAATGCACTTTGAAAGCGAAATCAATTGCTCTTTGTTTTGGGACCAATATTCTCTACGTCCACTTCAACATGCCTTCTCTTTTATTAACTTGTTGTCACATTCCTCACTCCAAAGGACTAAAAGTGTATTTCATCAAAAAGATAACCATTATTTCCATTTCATAAAGGTTGAATAAATGAAAAATGAAATATAAATAATTGTATTCAACCTTACAAAATTATCGTAATAAACTAATATGGAATAGTAGAAAAATGGATTTGTGAATTAGTTTATTCCATACTACTAAATAAATTATTTGTTTGGACATGAACCAAACAACACACTTCTATCATTATAGTATATATTAAGCATGTTCAGACATGTAATATTATAACAATTCCAATATACTAATAAATATCTCATGACTAAAAAATTGTGTAAAGAATTCAACTTCAATTTATTTAACTTCATTTCAAAATCCATTTAAGTTGAAAACATACAATTGAAAATTTAGGATCACTTTTTTTTAGCACTAAAGCAAAAAAATCAACAATTCTAAGTACATTCATTAAACAATTTGGGACCACTTCTACAGACTTAGCCAACAAAAGTGCTCAAAATTATTTACTTTATGGACTTGACCCCAAGTGTAAAGTTTCCCTTAGTCAAGCTGTGAACATCCTTTTTTTTATTGACACCTAACATATTACATTTATTAAAGTTAGATTGTATTGTTGATTGTTAATGATCAAATAACAATTCAACATTTAGCAATTGAAAATTTGGCTTGGCTTACACCAATTCCAAAGATGAAAGGAATTTTTTTTGAAGGTTTTGATTGGTTAAAATGAAGAAGTCCTCAGAAAATGAATTTACACTAAGAAATGAGAGGCCACATGTCTTTAATAAGGTCCAATGACATGGAATGCATTTTTTCCAAGGTAGAAAAAAAGTCTCCAAAATTTGACTCTTTAGAATTATAGTCATACCCACCTCAAGGAGGTGGGCTTGACTAAAGTTTTGGGATGACTTGCTGAAAGGTGCTATTTTAAAAATTAAAAAATCAAGTGATGACCCTTAGATTGGAACTCATTTAGCTAATATTTTGTGATATTTATTTATGTATTGATGAATGTAGGGTGCACCAAGTGCGAAAAGACAAGTAGACACAACTTGCATGGTCATGGAATTTTGAGACCACAATTAAAGCCATAAAATGAAGCTACAACTTAGCTATGGAATTTTGAAGGCAAACGACTAAAGCCATCAAATTAAGCCATAATATGAGCATAGAATCAATGGAATTATGATGTCACATGATTGAAGCCATGAAATGAAGACATATGAGTACAACCATGATTATTCATGATTATATGGTTTGATTATCAGGCACCCATGAAAAGTTGTAATTGACTTGCTAGTTGTAGTTGGAACCAATCACTACAAGAGAAAGGGGTGTTTTAAGTGAGTTTTTAAGTATAGTCCTCGACACATGATTTTAAGTAATGACCTTTAAGGAGATTTTCAGCAAAATTTTACTTAAAACACATGTAAAATTTTGCTGAAAATCTCCTTAAAGGTCATTACTTAAAATCATGTGTCGAGGACTATACTTAAAAACTCACTTAAAACACCCCTTTCTCTTGTAGTAAATTTGGCCAATATAAGTGCAATTATCTTGCAATTTGCTTGTTCAATTTTTTTGAAATTTTTTCCATGCATTTCCATAAATTAAAGCCTATCGCAAGATCCTACCCTTGGATATAAAAAATCAAATGTTTAGGAATTTTGCTCTTTGCATTGGAAATGACAATTTCAAGTATTTTTTGACAAAAAAAGGCCTTGGAAATTTAGGGGCATTAAAAAAAGTGGGGGTATTTCTCGTAGAACCGATTATAGGTTGAATATATCTAATTTTCACAAAAAAATATTGAATATTTATATCATTATCCAATCATTTTCAAACCTTAACCCCTACAGGACTTGCCTGCTAGTTTAGCAACATAGCGATTCTGGGCAGGTACGTGTGACTAGAGATTTTCATATTTTAAGCTGAAATTTTAATAGAAGGTGGGGACGAGGAATATCTTTCATGTGCACTAAATTTCATGACATTTCGAAATAGGAGTAAAAAATTATGGCCTAATATGTTACTTTTTTCACCGGACAGGCAATCCGGGCAGATCTGAAAAAATCACTTTTTTCAAAAATAAAAATTTGAAATTGGTTTTCTAGAGTTACATATATACGTGGAAAGCTTTAAATCATTTCATTTCGACCAATGAGTCAAAAGTTATGAGGTTTTTTAGTTTGCGGGCAGTTACGGATTCTTTACTCTGAAATAAACTTTGAAGTTGTTTATTTAACTCAATTTTTTATATTTTTTGAAAAAAAAATCATAGGATTTAGGTTGTTTATTACAACATTACAACCATTGGGATTGACATTTTTCAATTCCATAATTAAAATCTTAACAATTTAGTATTTTGGATCATTTTCTACTTCTTTCTACTTACTATTTTTTTTTGTATATGTTGTACAAATCCAAATGATTTGAAATTTTTTAAGCATGTAGCCAACTTGTTTAGGAAAAATAATTCAAAGAAGCACCACCATTTTGGACATTTTTTTATACAAATGTGACCTTGTGAAGTGCAGCTGCCCTGTTTTTCGAAGGAACAAAAAAAGGATTTTTGTCAATTTAAATGCTTATATCTTCCAATCCGGTGGAAAATTCTGAATTTTTTTTCACATCTTCTAAAACTAGTTTACTATAAGATCCTACGGTTACATCTGTCAAAAAAGTTTTTTTTTCAAAAATTTGGTACTTCGTACTAAAATGGCAGTTTTTGAGTGTTTTCGGTGAAAACATAGCCATGGAACTTTAGGGGTTAATAAACCCAATTCTAAATTTAGACCTTCACTCAAACATCATTGGTAGTGTAGTAAGCAATGGGGCTCTAACATATACATAAATCCTATAAATATTTATTATTATTAATTGATTTTTTTATTTCATGTCCTCTTGAGTGTTTACACCAATCTGAAGGTCATGATTTCCAAAGGAGAACTTCTCAATGGCAAACAAGGGGGCAAGGTGATGGAGACTTCTCAAATTTTTATGTAAGCTAAACCGAGTCTTATCAGTGGTCAATTTTCAAAGTTTTGTTTATATTTTACATTGATACAACAATGGCCTCAGTCCAGTCAGTAATCAGTACTGCTCGTTTCAGAGATTAGTAATACAGATAATCATTCCACCCTTATTTAATCAATTTAACCCCTAAAGGACCGAGGCCTTTTTTCTGCCAAAAAACATTGAAAACTGCCATTTCTATAGCAAAGAGTAAAAAAATTTGAAAAATGTTTTTTTTTCACATCCAACCGTAGGATTTTACACCTAACTAGTATAAGAATGTGTGGAATTTTTTTTAGAATTTTTGACTGCACAGATTGCAGGATATTTGCATTTAAAGTGAAAAAAACAAGTTTTTCAGCACATTGCGGGACTAGATTTTTTGACTTTAAACATTTTTAACTTAAAATTTTTGCACTACAGAGTTTTGAGCTTTTATTTTATATAGTGGAAAATTGAGTTGAGAGTCTAGAAAAACAAAATATTAAAAAAAAACTTAATTATCATTCTTAAAAAAATTGTTAAGTAGATGTAGGCACAAGATAGAAGGAAAATCTAAAACATTCATATATTTTAGATGGAATTAAAATGCACTAATCGCAATGGTGAGATTGTTCTAACAAGTAAATCAGACCATCCCAAAAAAAAATTTGAAAAATTTGAAAAATTGCATTCAGAAATGAATCCCAAAGTTTTTTTTTTTCAAGAAGATGCTTTAACTGCCCGAAAAACAAGAATGTCCATAACTTTCTCATAACATATCCAAATGAAATGAATCAAAGCTTTCCGGAAAGCCAAAAATATAATCTATGAGAAAAAAAATATTTTAAAAAAAAATTCAAGTTTTTGTCCCTTTTTTTATGCTGCCCGAGCTGCCCCCCGAAGCCTGTTTGAGCTTATATGGTCATAACTTTTTTTCCCGGGCACCGATTGTGAAAAAAATTATATTCCCTTGAAGCTAATCAGTTTTTCTACCTCCAAAAAAAGTTTCAAAAAATCAGGAGAAAATTTCAGCCCGTAGGTACCTGCCCGAAAACGCATTTGTCCCCCGTAGGGACAATGGTCCTTTAGGGGTTAACATGTAACATAATCAAAACAAAGAGTACAACGGCAGAGATCCTGTGTGCCAGGAATCATTCATTTTTTCGTCATACAAGGGAATGAATGTGGGTCATCAATAAATTTGAAAAATTTAAGTTAGTGAATTTGAAAGGCCGGAGGCGTTTCACTTATTGGTTTCTGTTGCTTCTGTTGCGTGGCCAGTACTGTACAGACAGAAGACTGGACGCAGTAATGGATAGACGAGCATTTATAACGAGATTCCATTGGAAATCAGTTCCATACTGGATACACTAGAGTGGAACCTGAGCCTATGACAGGCAGAACGAGGAGTTTGCCCTGTTGCCATCAGAAAAAACAAATTTAGATTTTTTGTTTTTCCATACAAAGAAAAATGTGAGAAATGAAGAGAGCAATTGAGTGTATGTTTTTTTTTTTGACAAAGTATGAATTTTTTTTATGAATTTTTGAAGTGTGTTGCCCTCTTGGCTTGAAAAGTCTTTAGACTACCCCCGAAACGAGCAAAAAGTGTATCCATGATGGTCATCTTATCAACTAGAGCAGTCACAATGTTTCTACACATGGCTACAATAGGGAGGAATTAAAAAAATCACTTCTTGTGATGAATTTATACTAAAAAGGTAGAAGTTCCTAAAGCAATTACTAATAACTCCATCACCGTCACCTGAGGCATTGAATTTGGCCACTAACCAACCTAATTGGTAATCCTAATCTCATTTATTAAAAAAATCTATCATAGGTTGATGTAAGACTCTAATGGATCATTCCCTAGGTGCGTGTTATGGGTAGTTTGCCTATCAAAGGCTTGTTTACCTTAGAATAGAACCATAAGTCACTATCTCATACCCTCATCCCCCCTTCAATTCTCCATCCTACAAAGCCGCAATTAGGTAGACAAGCCTATTACCATGCAAACTAGCAATTTGAACATCTTCAGGCCAACTCCAAGACATGTGCATATTTTTTTTTAGAGGTGTGTGCTTGTTTTGCAAATCAAATGCAAGTGGAATTATAATTTTTCACTTAAAGTTATAATTTCTGTAAATTTTTGAAGTAGTCCAGTCTCCAATTACAAAACCATTCATAGAATGAAGTTGAAAATATCCTATAAACAACCCACAATCGCTCTTCCATGTATCTAATGGTATTTTAGTATTCACCATTAAAGGATTCATATGTTATCCCTTGTTGCCGTAAATGTTGTAATTTTGTCAAAAAAATGAATGGATTTGAATGTTGTTTTTTTTGGATAGAATTGGGGCCAAAAGTAGGATGACCACTACAAGAGAAAGGGGTGTTTTAAGTGAGTTTTAAAGTAAAATTTTGCTAAAAATCTCCTTAAAGGTCATTACTTAAAATCATATGTCTACGACTATACTTAAAAACTCACTTAAAACACCCATTTTTCTTGTAGTGGACAGAATTAGGCAATGAATGGAAATGGGCTAGTCTACCTTTATCTTAACGTTGGCACCTCCAAATGCACTCTAGCCCCAAATCGTCATCATCATTATATGTACATTTCCAAAACCAATAATTATGTATGTATGTGGAAGAAACAATTTGGGAACCTCAACCAAAAAACACTTTGACCCTCCGTAAATTTTGCATACAATATCCAAATGTTGCATTCTTTTATAGGTTTGAACTTCCTTTCACTTGCCAACAAAAAAATATGAAAATATGAATAGTCTAATAATAGTAATTAGGCACAATAGTGGAAAGTGATGTTTTTTGGGGTGCCCATCTTAATTCACAGTGTACGTACTCTTTTTTGTTTTGTACTGTTTTATTTTGTTCCAAATTAAGTCACTATACAAGTTAATTCAATTTCTACTAGAGTTTCAATAGTGCAAAAAACCCCTCAAACTATTTGAATGAATTGCAAATGAATGTGAAGCAATTAGTGTGAATATTTGGATGAAATTTGGATGAAATTTGGATGAAGGTAGATGAAGGTGAATAAAAATTGAATAAAAAAATATACAGTTTGGGAAAGATTTATTATGAAAATAAAATGTATACTACATTCCATTGATTTTTATCAAAAGTACTATGAACTATTATATACATGTACAATCATTTGGTTTCACAAAATTCATAGATTAGTGCAAGTTAGTGTTATTATTATAGGGTGCACTAATTCCAATGATGACGTCCTTCAAAATTAGTTTAGTTAGAAAAAATCTTATATTGACAAATATAGGGTCCATTTTGTAGTGTATGAAATAAACCATGGAATTTTGAGGCCAAATGATTAAAGTATCATTATTAAAATCATTACTATTTTGAAGCCATCTATGGCAATCTACATTTGGTCCTTCAATATCTTTGCATAGCTTCTTTCTTTTAAACAAATTTGTAAACTATAAATTATTATTATATTGTAAATCATTTACCTTTGGTGAAATACACATTTTGTAAGAATTTCAAATAATTTAAACACATTTTGTAAATAATAAGTCCTTGATTTTTTCTATTTATAAAGATTTCAATTTTTTTACAATTAAAATGACACTTTGTTCTTTCAATATAGAATCATCTAATTCTTGCATGCATAGAAATTTATTTACCAAACTTCATATATACTTTTTTTCTTCATGGATTTTGATTTTTTTTGTAGAATTGATATTCTTCATTAAATTAGAAAATATTCAATGATTTAGAATACTTTAAATTTACATGAGTATAAAGATGGTAGCATATGATGGTACATTTATAATCTTTACATTGTTAAAATCCTTCAAAATTGTACATTTCAAATGTTTTTTGTTAACTATATTCTTCCAAAATTATCAACACTTGTTATACATTTGAAAATATTCTCCAAAAGATAGTAAACATTGTCACAACAAATTTCAAACAATGCATATATAGTAGAACCTCTCTAAGTTGATAGAATTGGGACCGGTTTGACACATTGAGTTAGAGAGGTTATTACATTAGGGAGGGTCATCATGTTCGTATGTGGTTCATATTGTTAAGTTGGGACCCGTAATCAATACTTCATGACAATGCTTTATTGACTTAGAGGGCTTCAACTAAGAGAGGTTTTACTATATAATATACCCACAAGACAAATAAATGTTGATGTGGTAAATTTTAACACAATTGTATAATTCCAAATTTGGTCATATGAATCAACTTCATTTTTATTTAAAGCATACATTTGCAATATCATTTATTGTCTCAAACATCAAATTTTCTACTACTAAAAGGAGATTCATAATCCAAGAGTTGCTAGTTTTGGTTGAATATGACCTACTGTTCAAGTGCTCACTTTGTCATCTAGCTTTCTTTTAATACCACTGAATTGCATAGATTTTTTTTTTCTTATCATCTAATAAAGTTTCAAGCCCTTGTCTAATTATAACAATTTTATGACTATTTTAAAACAATAATGATTCATTCTTAATCTCTAGATACACTAAATTCAAGTCAAGAAGTGTCATACTACATGTGATGGGGAGGTGAGTGGGACAAATGTGGAAAGATGATGGTTGCTTAGTAGATCTTGTAGATGAGGAAGACTTAAAAATATGATCATTTTCGGTGCTCTACAACTATTCTAATTCTTAATGCATTATTTGATATTTTGTTTATATTAGCTATAATATAGTAGATAATGATGGTATTGTTGAGCATCCAAACTAAAGGAACAAATACAAGTATGAAAGAAGTTTATTTATAGTTTGAAGGAACCTTACATGTTTGTTTTCTTGTTTTTAGTTTCATCTTAAAGATTTAAGTAGGAATCAAATAGATTTGAAAAGCTACAGAATTATAGATGGAATAATATTGTTTTAGCCAAGTGTTTTAATAAGAAAAAAATATTTTTAACTTCCAATTTTTAACTAATTTTTTCTCAATGAAGAATATTTTTTTCAATTCTTTGAAAATTTGATAAATGTGTTTTATGCTAAATTTGGTTTTAAAAATATATTGTTAAAAAATGTGCATCATCAAACAATAAAACTGTATAGGTTTGGATGATTTTCAAAACTTAATCACTTGTATTGACAAAATTATGTGAGTTTAGACCACTATTGTATTGATTTCCATTGCTTATATCAAAACAAATTGGTCTACATTCATCTACATTAGATGAGATTTCAGCCTCCTGGAGGGTTGCGTGTTCCCAGCTGTGGGAACTGCCGAATTCATGGCCGCGATAGCTCACTGACGTGGCCGAGCGACTACCACGTCGGGAAAAAAAAAATGAAATTTTTTTTTTCTGTTTTTTTTTTCATTTCAAGACTAATTTTTTTTAAAAAAAAAAATCGGGAACAGCCGTTCCCTGAAACTGCGGGGGGAACCAGCGTCGGGAACAGGCCTGAAACGGACCTCCCGACCCCCCAAAAAACATCTAATGATTCTACTCATACAATGAGCGCTTTCTAGAAGTCTAAGTGAAAATACTTTTTGTTGTATTTGGCACAAGACATAAGATAAGTAAAGGCTAATAGGCGCTTTGATCAATAAAGCATAATAGCCATCATAGAACTGACATCACTTAATCATTTTTATAAATGCAGACAAATTGTAGCTCAAAATATTAAAAAATCACCAAAGGTAGATGGCTACTAGATGTTTTCTTAGACATTGAAATTTGTTATTGCCATAACAAAGTGTTTTCTTAACAAATTCAAATTGGCTCTCTTTAGTCTCTTTCATTTGCAAAGTCATGTAAAAATTTAGTTTCAAAATTGATACTTGTTTTAAAGCAAGACAATCAATGACTTGAACATTTGAAATTGTTTTAATTGAAAACCCATTATCAAAATTTACAACCATTGTTGTATTAAATTGATTATGCACTTATTTCAAGTCTTGCAACTTGCAAAATATGCTTTATTACATGCCTATTGATATATAACAAAAATCAATTATTGTTTTGAAGTAATCCTAAAATTTCTTTGAAAACTACTATTTTTCTTTAAGAACACTTTTAAACCATTGTGCTGAAGCCTTGGGATATCGAGCTCGACTATTCTTAAAATCCACATAGTAGAGACCAAATCGTACGGTGTATCCAGTTGCCCACTCAAAATTATCTAAAAGTGACCAAGCAAAGTATGACCGTACATCGGAACCATCCCTGCAAAATATTCAAAAAATCAGACCACATTATTAATCTCATATACATGCAATTTTATCAATACATTTGTAAAAAACACAAACTTCATCACTTTTATGATTGCCAAACATATTGCTAGCACAAATTTGAAAAATACAAGAACTGAAATGAACTTACTTTATTGCCCAAAGGACATTTTGTAAATAGTCATGATAATAGTTGATACGAGTTATATCATTCAATTGTTGTTCCATTGGCAATGTCTCCGCCGTATTAAATTCATCCACACCTGTACAAATATTTTTATATTAAATAACCAATAAACTTTTCATTTTAAAAATATGACATTTAGTAATAAGATAAAAATTTAGTATTAAATTATGTGCCAACAAAAAGATAGACTTTGTTGATATTATACAAATAATTACATATTATCAAATATGATTATTGTTGACTTTAGTAAGTTACCATTTTCAGTAATGTAGATTGGAGGATTGTTGTAACGATCACGAATCCATCCTAAAAGGTGACGAATGCCAGATGGATAAATCCAAAGCCATGGAGAAGCTGCCTGTAAGACAAAAAAAAAGGTTTTAAATTATTTACTAATTTATGCATTGATTTTATCAATAAGCTTATGAAAAAATTTAAAAAGTAAATCTTGAAATTTTGGTTTAAAAAAATTACCACTGGCGCTAGAACTGTCTCATTGCGATAAGCTACATCACACAAAGTGCATTAAGAAAATGAGTATTAGTTTATATAAGGGGAATTTAGTAAAATCAACAGTAATAAAATTTACTATACATTAAATTAAATTATTTATTTATTTATTTTATTTGTTGATTAAAGTTTATTTTTTATATTTTTTATAAACAAATGGAATAACCATTGCATTTAAAAACAACCACAGTATAAGACAGCTAAGCCAAAGGCTTGACAATGAAGAAGAACAAGCATAGAATAAAGAAGAACAAGAAAAGAGTTACAAAAACAAGCTAGGAGAGGGGGGAGACTTGTTCTAGACAATATGATCACCCATCCTATTTCTAAAAAAGTGAGATTTCTAGACCTCATTTCCAAGTGACATTGATGGTAATGTTGGAAAGCCCTCAACACGGAAGGGTGCTAGGACTTAGTTTTATGGCCTTCTGACTCACAGCACGAAAGATATTGAATTTCAAAGATTTTATTTTAATTTGTTTTTCTTTTACTATATTGTGGCAACAGCACATGGCACACTCATAATTATTAAATTATTAAAACAATGCTCACCTGTTAAACCCACTCCACTATCATTTTCACTAGTTACATTGGTGGCATAAGCATATTGAGTTGAATAATGATTGAAACCAATCCAATCATAAGATCCTTTTATCAAAGCTTTTTGATCCTCTGAAAATGTTGGTAAACGATAGCCCAAATATTTTCGCATAGATTGTGGGTAGTCTCCAAATACAATGGGATCCATAAACCTGTAGATATATAATAATATAACAAGCAACATTTGAAAATTTGAGTAAGAAGTACTTAATATATAATGCCATATATTGAAATATTTACATATTGCATTCAATATAACATAACATGCAACAAGTACAAATTAAATTGTTTCAACAACTTACCAACCGAGATAAAATTCAAGCCCTCTTTGAGCAGCTTCTTTATCTTCTTTAGAATCCGTGAGAGGTATATACCACATACAATCATTTTTGATTCCAATGGTTCCCTTTTGTTGAGCCTACAATTGTCCGTTAATTATGAAGATCAATATAAACACCAAAATGCAAATTTAAAAAAACTTTAATCAAGATAATTGTAAGAAATTTAGATATGAAAACATGCTTACTTGAAATTCTTTTCTATAGATATCCACAACTCGAGCGTGCCCATTCAATGCATTGTGTGCTGCAATCCATGGTTCAGTAAAAGAATTGCCTTTTGTACAATTTCCGTATGGTTGAGAACAACGACCAGGTGCAAATCCTCCACCAAGATAACCTAGTTGAACAAAGCTATGTATTTCATTGAAAGTCATCCACTTTTTAACCTTGCTTCCAAATTCTTGGAAGTAGAAGCGAGCAACTTCACCCAAAATTTCCCTGCAAAATAAATTTAAAAAAAAAAACCATTTTATCCAAAAAATTATTATTATATAAAATATAAAATAATTGAAATATATAATTAAATTTATATTATTTATATTATTTATATTATTAAAATTTAAAAGGTAATGAACTTTCTTATAAGAACAAGAAAAGATCCAGTTACATACGCCATCTTTGGATTTAACCATCCATCCATAGAATCCTCAAGAGCACTTGGCATGTCCCAATTATAAATGGTTACATATGGTTCAATACCTTCAAGACAAATACAAGGCAAATAAATATTACTATGAATACCATTCAAAATTATTAATAAGATAAAACAATAATCTAATATAAAAATATTATTAAAATATAAACTTATGCATATTCATGAATTTTCATCTAAATTATTGAAAATTATATTATAGTATTAGATTGCAAGTATCAATTTATTACATTATTATATTTATTATATTTTACAACTAAAAATAAGTTTTTCTTACAAGAATTATATACATATTTCTTTAATAAAAATTTACCTTGTAAACATTTAAAAAAATAGTAGATTTAAAATATGATTAAAATAAATAAATACTAAACAACAAATGAATTCACCAATGTACCAGCTTTCAAAAGGGCATCAAGGAGCTTGTGATAGTATTCAACTCCTTCTTTATTTACAGCTCCAACACCCTCTGCACAAAAAAATATAGTTTAAAACGAATATGAAGTCTTTTGATAATTATATTGATTATACAATCAATGGAGATGTATAGATAAATTTGACACTAAGAAAGGTATATAAGTATTTATTTAATAAAAAGAATTCAAATTTCAATGCCATCAATACAATATAATTGTAGCACCAAATATGATTAGTTGTAAAGTAAAACATAGTTACCTGGAAATATTCGTGGCCAAGAAATAGAGAGATGATATGCATCAAATCCAACGTCTTTCATGAGCCACACATCTTCCTGTAATAGTTTCAAACACAATTGGTTGGATGTTATCCCTACTTTTAAATTAAAATATTAACAAAATATCATTAGAAAGATTATAGTTTTATGCTATTTGAAATATATGCTAATTCTACATTGAACGTAACATTATAAACCATTCCCTTTTGCTTCCCCAGAAAGCAATAGCCCTTGTTGTTGCAACTTCTTGGCTAGCCAACAACTCTCTACAACTTCTCAGTCAACTAATGACACTAGCATTACAACTTCCTAGCCACCCAATGACTCTTTGCAGATTAAATTAAATTTACTTTTAGGAATCAAGGGAGGGATTATCCTAATCTCCAAAGGGAGAATGTTTTAGGTTGGTTAACAATGTTATGGAATACATACCGCATAACGATGGTATTGATCAGTAGCAATATCTCCGGTAGAATTGTCAATGACTCGTCCTGGTTGAGCGACAAAATCATCCCATATACTTCTACCTTTGCCACCTTCAAAAGCTGCACCTTCAAGCTATGTACAAGTCCTCCGAGTAACCGAGGCTTGTTAGAAAAATCTCAAACAAAAAAAAAAGAATTGCCATAGAGTTCATTGTAAAGTGTGTGCAATGTAGGACCAAGAGTCAGAGTGTGAAAAAAACATAGGACGAAACTCATTGGAGCACCAAAATTGAGGTTTGATGAAGCTTGGTGTTGTGTTTCTTTTGTACTATTCTTAGTTAAACCTTCCTCTGACACCACTGTTACGACCTTTACTATCAACTCTAATATTTCAAAAGAAAACACCCAATACATTTATTTGGTTTTGTAAAATCACAATAATCATATGAATTTTATACAAATTATATCAAACAAACAAATCCAACCTGATAAGCAGATCCTGCAGACCCAAAGACGAAGCCTTTTGGAAATTGTGACCTATGCAATTCTCCGGGAAACAATTGCTCTGGGTAGACATTCAATTTGGAAGCCGTGAGTGGATCCTCTGTTGCCACGTCAGCATCAAGCTTATAATGGTTGTGTTGATGGGATCGCCCATCAATACAACTACAAGCTTGAATTAACAATAAAACTACGAATAAATAGGATATCTTCATCTTCCTCAACTTTCGGCACTCTCAACTAATAAAATGAAAATGAAAAATGAAGATGAAGAGTCCCCTAAGGATAAAAGCAATTTATATATTGGAGCAAGTGAATAATATGGAAATGGAAACGCGTTGCCTGATTTAAAACTAATCTATAAAAATAAAATTAATGTTCAGTAGTTTTAAAATTGAAGTATCCTAATTTTAAAATAATTCTAAAATTAAAAACTATGTGATTTTTTAATCATTATTTTGTATAATATTATCAATATAGTGCCAACTATATTAATAAAGTTAATATTATTTTAAATTGTAGTTTTCATTTGTGTATTAAATTTGTGTGGAACTAAGGTGGGCTTCTTTGGGGGATCTAAATGTGTGCGATCACCAAAGAAGTAATGAGCAAAACTGCTCTCTTGAAGGAATTTGAATTAGCAATTGTTTTATTTATTTATTTATTCCTACTTTTATTTTTAAATAAAATTACTAGCATTTTTACTTATCTTGTCAATTGGTCAGTTCTCTTGTGGTCTTGCCTTTATTTTACTTTTTTAAATCCTATAATTACCTTACGCCACATTCACTTTTATCTCTTTATGCATTGAATGCACTTTCAATGGCTTCCAGGTATATGACCATCACAAACCAATCTATTAAAAGAATAATGGATGGTAACATCTAAAATTCCATTATATCAACAAGACAATATGCCTAACAAGTGCAATGTTCTTAGTTGAAACACAAAGTTTTTATTTAAAATTCAAAGTTTTGCATGGGAAAAATTTACTTGGTATATATAGAAAGTACTAGAAAACTATTGCTTTTCATTAAAAATAGCCTTCAATCAAGAATGAAATAAGTTAAAGTAAGATTAGTTAAGTTGTATTTCAAAGTTATAGTTAACTGAATTATTTTCCTACTAATAGCTAATAAATTTTTAGCAATTCTTGCATCAATTATTTAAAGTTTTGTAGTAAATTTTAAAAATCTTTTCTAACTTTGATTTATTTTATAGCTCAAACAATGTACTTGAGATTGACTTTTGATGCAAAATTCTAAATATGTATGAATATCATTAGAGCATTGGCATCCATTGGTGGCAAAATTGGCCAACTTGGGCTAGACCCACCGTAGACCCGGCCAATGATGGAACTATAGAAGGAACTTGGCCATATCAAAATTGATTTTGCAAACTATAGGATAGCATTTCCACTATGCTTGTTGACTATGTATGTTTTGTATTAGCGCATACGATTGTCAACTCCTTGCTAAACTTGAGCTACATGGTTTTGCTCTTTTATCTAATTCAAGCGATGTTGACAGACCGCAACCTACCACGTACATCTTGCTAAGTCATAAACTGCGTCTTCACTTTTTTGACGGGTTGTAAGCCCAGGGATGAGTGGGGTGTATGTTGTCACTACAGATGAATGGGAGGTGCAAGCATCATTTCACCACATTTTCTAAGCCCTGTTTGAAGGAAATAGATGGTGATGCTTTCATAAAACCTTATAAAGGTGATAATCACTATGTTTGGTAATATAGTGGTGAGACATGTTTCACAATCCAATTTAAGGTAGTCTACTCTAAAATTAACCATCTTCTTCAAATTGATCCTATAATTAATTATTGAATGGACATAAGGTGGTCTTTAAATGTATCTCTTTAACCATTGATTGCATAGAAAAAAAATTGTTATTTATTGTAGGAGCCAATCATTTGCCTTGGTTTCCTTCCATTTCTTTGCAAGTTGTAGATGGGCATATTTTGAGAGACCTACTATCAAAAATAGGTGTCTGGGACTGACATTTTTGAAAAATCATAACTAATTCAATATTGCATGGAAAATTATGAAACCACTTGTGTTGCATGCGCATCCACTTATCTTTCCCTAAAAATAAGCTAAAAATCCTCCTGTCTATGGAAGCCCATGAGAAAGGTGGATCAACCCTTAAATGGTGGCTCTTAGAGCAAACTACCTTAAAGCAAAAATTGTGAGCATTAATCCCTAAAGGACCAAAGCCTTTTTTCTACCAAAAAACACTCAAAACTGCCATTTGTATAGCAAAGAGTAACAAAAATTGAATTTTTTTTTGCACATCTAACCATAGATTCTTATACCTAATTAGTATGAGAATGTGTGGAAAAAATTTCAAATTTTTTGACTGCACAGATTGCAATATATCTGTGTTTAAAGTGAAATAAACAAGTTTTTTAGCACACTATGGGATAGGATTATTTGACATTATATGGGATTCAGGGGTCTTGGAGGGCTGTGAGTTCCCCTGCGTTTCCAGACTGCGAGAACACGCTGCAGCAGCTGGCCGATGTGGCACAGCGACTGCCACGTCATTTTTTGAAAAAAAAATTATAATTTTTTTTGCTCAAATTGATATTTGGAAAATAAAATAAAATAAAATTTTGTGACACTGTACCGCTGTTCACAAAATCGGGCCAGATTGGGGAACGCCCCCGAAATGGCCCTCCAGAGACCCAAAAAAACATCTAATGCTTTGAACTTTTTTAGCTTTAGTTTTTGTACTATAGAATTTTGAGCTTCAAATCTTTATGGTGGAGAATTTAGTTGAAAGTCTAGTAGAAAAAAAAGATTAAAAAGATTTAATTTTTATTCTTTAAAAAATTGTTAAATAGAAGCAGGTATGAGATAGAAAGCAAATTGAAATTATTAATATCTCTAAAATAGAATTAAATGCAATAATTCCAATGGTGAAATTTTTCTAGCAAGCAAACTAAACTATGCGGATTTTTTTTTTTAAATTTATAAAAATTGCATTCAGAAATGATTGTCTACAAGTTATTTTTTAAGAAGATGCTCTAAAAAATTGCCCAAAAAACAAGATTGTCCATAATTTTCCCATAAAAAATCCAAATGTAATGAATCAAAACTTTCCATGTAGACAAAAATATAATCTATGAGAAAAAAAATTTAAGAAAATTCTAATTTTTGAATTGTTTTTGCTGATCCTTCTCTGCCCCTCTCTCCTGTTTTGAGCTTATTTAGGCATAACTTTTGTTCCCAGGCACCGATTGAAAAAAAATCATATTCTTACAAAGCTAATCAATTTTTCTATCTCCAAAAAAAATTTCAAAAAATCAGGACAAGAATTTAGCTCATAGGTTTTTGTCCGGAATCCCATTTGTCACCCGAAGGGACAATGGTCCTTTAGGGGTTAATTAGAGTAATGAAGTTTCTGCCACTTGGACCTCCTTCAAGGGAGTCCCATCTCTCCTCCTAATGTCTCTCTCTAAGAAAAACCCCAAAATTTTGTATCTAACTTCACATAGTTTTCACATTGTGTATGAAACAAACATACGTCAAGAGAATATCTAAAAAATACCATATAGTTGTCACACACATATTTTACAGCAATTTTTAAAAAAACTCAAAGTTGTGAGAAAAGGCGTTGCTGTGCAAAACCCCCGGAATGTACAATATTATATAACAATATATATAAATTATTGAAGATTTATTAAAAAAATGTACATACAATATACCATAACTTTGCAAGTGACATATACAATTGGCATAATTGTGTTGATGTTTTTTTGGTAGATGCTGAAAGTTGAAAAGAATTGCAAGATTCCTTCATTCTCTTTAGAAAACAATTTACAATTTTTTTTTTTCCTTCAAAATTTGGTGTCTGTATTTTGGATTATTATCCAACAAACCTGGCCTACAAGTACAGTAAGATCCATGTGTCAAGAATTGACAAATACTGTCAAAACTCAACACTCTAAAAAAATGGATTATGAATCAAATTTCAACCCTTGTTTAGGATTTGGAACCATAGAATCTTATTCTTGACTAGTATTAGGGTCACAAGTAAAAACGTGAGGTGTAAGGTTAACATATGTGTGAGAACAAAGCTTGTGAATTGAAGCAAAATGTTTTCTTAAAGACTGCCCAAATTTTTGACAATGTGGCTTTGCTAGGCTTTTGAGGCTTATAAAAAATTTCTTTGCAAGTATGATTTAGAAATTCACTTCAAATTTGAGTAGGGCCTCAAGTTAGAAAGAAATATTGCAAATTTTCATAGCAAAATGATGTAGCCCTCTTCTTCTTTAAATTGGGCCCTCCAAAAACAAAATGCATAAGAGGGACAAAAAACAAAACCTGATACTTCATTTTAGATGCCCAAATTTAAAGAGAAACATTTTGGCTTTTAAAGAGCTTTAGGAATTAAAAGACCTTTAGATCAAGTTACTAGGATGTACAATTGGGTTCAACAATCTTATAAAACTGCCTATAGTACCATTTTTTTTTGGTATAGTATAGAATATAATTGGCATTTTTTGCCTTGCATAATTAATATTTGATTTTTATCTAATACCAATCAAGAATACCAAATTTTAATTTTAAAAATAAAAATCTCTATTTTGAGTGAATTGTTTCATTTGGTATTCACAATTTTACAAGATAATTGATTGAAAAACATTGGGAATGAAAATTTTAAATTTGATTGCATATCTACAAAGATTTCAATGTTGAGGTGACAATGTCCAAATTTTGTAAAATAGAAATTTCTTTAGTGGAATTGAGCTTATCTGCAAAATGAGTTTGGTGAGGGTAAAAAATTCTCTATGCAATGAAATAGATTTCAAGAAGATTTGAAATTTTTTTACATTTTTTTTTCAAAAACAAAATGATCTTGATTTTTTCCTTGAAGAATCCGGTAAACCTATTTTTTTTATATAGATCATTCTATTTTTGACCATAGGCTAGTTACAAAATTGATGTAAGTAATAATTGTGGCTTTTAATGTACATGTGATCATTATATGCTTTCAATGTATACTTCTTGGGCATTTTTGCCGGTCCTGCTAGTCCTGCTCTATGTAAACTCTTATGTAAACCACAACTAGTTGGAAATAGAGTAGCCCACATGGCGGAAATGCGGGATAATTGATCAAGAATAGGTTGCTTGCCTTTGCACTATGTCCTGTGTAGTTGCCACAATATAATAAAATAAAAATAAAATAAAATTTTAAAATTATAAAACTCCAAAATTCAATATTTTTTCTACTGTGAGTTAGAATGCCACAAAACAAAGTCTTTGCAACCCTCCTTGCAAAGAGCTTTCTAACAATACTAAGAATGCAACCAGGGGACGTATGGTCTAAAAGATCTACAATTTAGGATAATTTAAGATTACAAAAAACTTAAAGATCCATAATATTCTCACTGTATGTTCAAATGTTGCAAAACAAAGCCCATGCACCCTTCCTTGCATATAGCTTTCCAACAAAACCAAGAACCCAATCAAGGGTGCACGGTGCTAAAGACATTATAGTAACAAATAAAACAAAACAAAAAAACTAATTTAATGTATGGATATTGTACTGTGAATATTGCTAAATTGGTATTAATCCACTAAAATGGCACATAACATTCAACGGCCTTGAGAATAGTTGCCTTTTCCTCACTTGAGTCTTCATCCACAAAATTCATCTACAACATATTATGGAGAATTAAAGTAAACATTACAAGACGTTTGAGGCCTTTAATGGGTTATTTAAGTAAGGTTCCCCAAGCTGTGCACTAGCATTGTGCTCACCAAATTATTTAATAATAATAATTAAAAATAAATGAATAACAATTTGATGTGGTAGTAGTACTGCTACATCAGATTGTCACAATTTTGTAATTTCGTATTTATTTAAAAAAATATTATTTTTTCATTAAATTAATTAATTTTTAATTAACATTGTCCTACACAATTTAAGCCTTGTAAATTGATGAGTTTAATGAAAAGTTTCAAGAAAAAAATTCTTTTGTTTTTTGGGTCAGTGTTCCCTATTGTCGGGAATTGAAGCGTAGGCCTCAAACTTCTTGTAATGCTACAATACAATGATGGCGGCAAAATATTTACGGTGTGCCGCATTTTTTTGCTAATTCTAGAACTAGACAACCAAATCTAAAAACAAATGTAATGATAGTTTGTTGAGAATCCAAAGAATTCATTGAGTCAAATATCAATTTGTCATTTGATTATCTACCATCAAGGAAAATATTTGATGGCAAAAAGAAGGGTTTGTTTTATTGACATTCATGGGAATGAAGGGTGGAGAGGTTGTTTTTATGATAAAATCTATTGTCTACTGTAAACCTTCAAAGGATATGGGATAATTTGAAGATGAGAATTTGACTATACATTGTTAAAATATAAGAATTGTGTTCAAAGTAGAATTTAAGACCACATTTTGGCATGGTAGAATAGCTTTTTCCAAAATTTTAAAATAACAAAAGTTGAAAATTAAAGATAACTTTCATCTCCAAAAACCCGCTTGTAATTATGAGCCTCCAAAACAAAAATCATGGACAAAATTTACAAAAGATGTTTGAAAATGTTAAAGAAACTGTCTCTTCTTGTCTCTCTTTGAAATTTGTCCATAACTTTTGATTTGAGGCTTTAATTCTCAAATAAATTTTTTGGATAAAAATAGATTTGATTTTTTGCATTAAATCAGTTCAAGGTTTTTTGAAAAAAATCATTCTACTATGCCTAAATGAGGTCTAAAATTAAACTTTGAACACAATTTGTGCTTTTGACTGAATTATGAGCAATTAAACTCCTACTAATCCTAATTTACATATTCCACATTGGTCATCATCATTAGAGATAATTTCAGGCCATCGAAGGGCTGCTTTCTTGTGTAAAAATGTACAATTACAAGGAATATCAACCCAAATTGTCACATAGGGATTGATGCTAGTAAAAGTCAACTGGTGTGCCTTGTCGGATTTGATTAAAAAATAAATTATTATTATTTAAAATTTTTGTCCCAAGTGAATTACCAACCATTTGCAATGAATTACCACTTGCTAATCAAGTAACAATTATTACAATCCTTCACTCTATACTAATATTTTATGTGAGATATAAAGCCTTCTTCTTCAAAAAAGGCCCTAATAGAGGCCCTACTGACTAAATAGATATTGAAATGTAGATGTACTCACTTTCATTTGCTTCCAAAAATCACTATCTAAAAATGACCCTGTAAGTGTTTCAGGGTGAATGCAAGAAACACTTAAAGTGTTTGGTCACACCCTAGTTTTTGAATTTTTTTTGGCCATAACTTTTGTGTTTTAGCCCCAAATGACTTAAAATTTATAGGAAAGCTACTCATAACCATAATACACCTTTTTCAATTTTTCAAGATTTTTCAAAAATAATTTACTATTTTTAAACAGCCCCGATAATTTCTCACAATGGGTGGTTTAGGAATTTTTTGCACTTTTTTTAACCCAAAAAAATGAATTTTGAGCTGAAATTTGGAGAGAATGGTCTTCTAATAGACTTATAGCTACTATCCAAAGGATTTAAAAAAATATTATTTTTATGTGGTGTAGAAGTCCACAAAAATAGTTTCTTTTTGCATTTTTTTCAAAGGTATGAAACATTATTTTGGTGCATTTTTTGGTCAAAATGCATTACTAAAAAGTTTTCTCAAATGGACAATTTTTAGATTTAAAAAAAAAAATCCTATTTAAAAAAAATTAAAATGTCAAAAGTGGTATTTTCTTCATCGGTTTTAGGGTGAATTCTATGTTCAGAATTCTAGTGAAGAAAATATCATTTTTGACATTTTAAATTGTAAAAAATAGGATTTTTTAAAAAAAATCTAAAAATTGTCCATTTGAGAAAACTTTTTGGTGATGGGTTTTGACCCAAAAACGCACCAAAATAATGTTTCATACCTTTGTAAAAAATGCAGAAAGGAGCTCTCTTTGTGGACTTGAACACCACATAAAAATAAGTATTTTTAAAATTCATTTGGACAGTAGCTATAAGTCTACTAGAAGAAAATTCTCTCCAACTTTCAGCCCTAGGGAGGTCATTTAGTGTGCATATTAGAAACCACGTGAAATCTAACATAGGGTACTATATATTTATTCTATCTAAAGTTTATAAAAAAATTACATTTAATATAGAGTGTGTAAAATTACGTGTAGGATATTATAACTAATATAGGGGTATATTTAATACCATGTATTAGATTTTATGTAGAAAAATTATAGGGAGGCAATAATATGTGGGAAAAAATAATTTTGTAGAGTGAATATTTAATGTCCTTAAAGAAGAGATGGACAAAAAATGACACATTATTTGTCCCAAATTATCCATGAACCTTGGACAAGGGGCTCTAGTTGCCTTTAGAATTATCTGTAAAGTCCTTTGAAGTCACTTAGAATTTGAAGAATCTATCATAACTTTTGCTTTAATATACTCTTATTTGTTCATTCCAAATAGTAGAAAGGTTAAAAGAGCTTGGTGGTCTATCATTATTAGGTGTGTAAAAGCTTGGTAGTCTATACTTGTTTATTATATTGTAATGCAATGTCATCTTTTCTTTGTTGAGTACTTGCACTCATTGTATTCATTAGGATATATTGTAGATGATTAGTAATAAGTTGTTTGACACAACTAGAATGTATTGTTTACAATTTGTGAATGTATTTGTTTGGCCATAGTACATCGTCTAAACATAAATTACTTTAGTTTTTAGTAACCATAAAAAAATGATTTGAAGAAGAAGTGACAAAAGAATAAAGGAAAACAAGATAAAAAACAACAATAGGAAAAAAGTCATACAACACCTATTAGTTCTAATTTTTAAATCTAATATAGGGGCCAAAAATTTGGACTCAAAAGTGCATTATAAAAAATAAAGGGTGCTATTAACCCCTAAAGGACCACAAGTGCAGATTTTGAACAATGAATGAACAGAAACACGTCCCAAACTCACCAAAATGCATTTTTTCATCCATCATTTTTTTTTAAGATTCTTATATTAGTTCTTTAACATTTGTACGGTTCAGATTATAGAGATTTTGCTTTGCAAATATTCTATAATTCAAAAGGTATTGGGACGTCTAGCCTCAAAAAGTAACTTTTTTAGTTCAAAATACGACCCTTCAAAAATGACTTGAATCAAAAATTCAAATAAAAATCTTCAAAAATCACTATAATTAGAATTCAATATTTTAAACTTGTAGAAAAAAATATATTTTAAAAATCATAAATGTTCAATCTACAATTGATTTTAGAAGGAATTTCCAATTTTTGGCTTCAAATTTTATTGAAAAATATTGGTACGTGTTTTTGTTGAATTAACTATATGGATGTGATCTATAAATAGCATTTTACAACTATTGTTTGAGAGCCATCATTAAAATATTCTTCTAAGTTGCATTTTATAATAGATCTTCACAAATTTAGAAATCTGGATACCCCTCTGGTCCTTTAGGGGTTAAAAATGCCAATTTAGAATTATTTTTAACAATAGGGTATATTAATTTATGAAATATTAGAAAAATAGCCCCTATAAAATATATACCAATCTCACGTGTATATTAAACCTCTAGCTAGTGACTCCCCTGTGATTTCAGCTTAAAATTTGTTTTTTTGGGTTAAAAAAGTGCAAAACCCCCCTAAATCACCCATTGTGAGAAATTATTGGGGTTGTTTAAAAATGATTAAAATAATTTTTGAAAAATCTTGAAAAATTGGAAAAGATGTATAGTAGTTATGAATAGCTTCCCTATAAATTTTGAGTCATTTGGAGCTAAAACACAAAAGTTATGGCAAAAAAAAAAATCAAAAATTAGGGTGTGACAAAACGCAACAAATAGTACAATTTTTTTGCATTCACCCTGGTCCCAAAACCCTCCATATCTTTGAAATTGTCAACATTTCTTCTAAGAATTTATCCTCCATCTTTGAGCAATATAAATTGCCATTAATCATCATTTGGACATTTTGTTGAAAAATTGCAAGTTTTGACAATTCCAAAATGCTTACAATGCCATACTTTATGACCATGAAATTTAATCAAAAGTAGAAGAAGAATGCATTCCTTCTAAAACCCATGGTTAAAAAGGATATGAGAAAAATTTCAGAAATTGGATGGATTAATCTCTAAAGGATCAAGGCCTTTTTTTTCCAAAAAACACTCAAAACTGCCATTTCTAAAGCAAGGAGTAAAAAAATTTGAAAAATGTTTTTTTTGCATATCTAACCATAGGATCTTACACCTAACTAGTATGAGAATGTGTGGAAAAAATTTCAGATTTTTTTTTTTTTTTTTTTAAACAAATGGACAATCTCCATTGAAAGGGGAAACAATACATCAAACCTAAGGAACCAGTCCTTGGCGGCAATTTTTAATTTTCAACAACTAAAACAAACACCATCACAGACAAGCGAAAGGAACCCGCTGTCCAGAAGAGCAAGGTCACCGTAGTTGCATCCTGGATGAGAGGCCGAAGGCCTCTCACGAGAATGCTCCCAAAAATTTCAGAATTTTTGACCGCTCAGATTGCAAGATATCTGTGTTTAAAGTGGAACACAAGTATTTTAGCACATTGCGGGACTAGATTTTTTGATTTAAAACATTTTTCACTTAAATTTTTTGCACTACAGAGTTTTGTGCTTTGAATCTTTATAGTGTAGAATTGAGTTGAGAGTCTAGGGAAAAAAAAATATTCAAAAAAACTTAATTATCATTCCTAAAAAATTTATTAAGTAGAAGTAGGTACAAGATAGAAGGAAAATCTAAAACATTAATATATTTTAGATGGAATTAAAATACACTAATCCCAATGGTGAGATTGTTCTAGCAAGTAATTGAACCATGAGATTTTTTATTTATTTTTTAAATTGCAAAAATAGCATTTAGAAATGAATCCTACAAGTTATTTTTTTCAAGAAGATGCTCTAATTGCCCGAAAAACAAGAATGTCCATAACTTTCTCATAATAAATCCAAATGAAATGAACCAAAGCTTTCCAGATAGCCAAATTATAATCTACAAGAAAAAAAATATTAAAAAAAATAAAAAATAAAATTATTGCCAAATTTTTCTTGCTACCCGGACTGTCCAGTTACGAAAAAAAATAACATATTTGGCCATAACTTTTGACTCCTATTTCCAAATGTGTTGAAGTTTAGTGCATATGAAAGATATTCCTCGTGCCCACCTTCTATTAAAATTTCAGCTTAAAATATATAAATCTCTAGTCACACGGACCTGCCCAAAATTTCTATACGGCCAAAAAATGTATGCCGGTCTTTTAGGGGTTAATGTAAAGAGAGATGAATAGAAGCCGTACAAATGGTATGGGTTTAGACTTTGGGCTTGGCTTTTGGAGGCTTCACACTATGGATGTCCAAGTCTAGAAGCCGTGGGAGTTCATTGCCAAGGGTTTGGACTTTGAGCTTGACCTTTAGTTGCCTTCACACTATGACCACCCGAAGGCTCCATTCCTATATTTTTTTTTGCCTATTTTCAGTTCATTTCTTTATACTCTCAACAAAATTTGGCCACTCAATTCCGTGGCCTCTTGACTTGGACGGCCATAGTGTCAAATGGCCCCTAGTAATGCATTGCAAGTTCAATCTTGAAACTATACTACCGTAGGCAGTCAACCTGCTGAATAAGAACGGTCAACTTTCTTGACTAAAGTTCGTAGCTGTGGCTTGATCTTGGAGTTTAAAGGTGAAAGTAGAAGACACGGATTAAACCATGTACAATGCTGCAGACAAATGGTCCGCCGGTAAGCATGCAAGCCGGAGATATGGTACTCTCAATGTCTGTACACGTACAGTGTCTGTATATTGCGTAAACAAAACAGCTAATTCATGGACACAGCTTCAACCATTGTTAAATGTTTCAGGTCCTTTCTCAATATGAGTGCAACCTCACTCTTGTCAAGCTAGAAACCGAGCATTCATTAGACGTACTGAATGTCTAATAAACTGTAGGATCTCCTGATCCATCACTAGCTCGGATATCTCAATGCAGGGACATAGTTTCGACCAATTTTCCAGCATTAATTGCAGACTAACTATAGCAAGAACTGAAACAAATTACTCAGATCTAGAAATCTTTTTGGTTCAATTCGTGAATGATATGATGCTTAGGTATTGGATCTTTGTTCTTAGCCACATGCACACTAACATATATCGATGTGGCCATGCAGGTCGGAAGAATGCGCAAAGGTGTTACTTGTTTCAAGTCTTTTCAATTCGATCAGTGAAACATGGCTTGGAAGAATTCCCGGAAGAAACCATCATGGTGGTCACTTGAAGTTCTCGTCCTCGTAATCTTGTGTGGCACGGCCATATCCGGCCTGCAGATTCCACCCCTGCTCCAGAGTGGTGTTGTGGGTGTCTACGACAAGTCCAAGTTGCAAGCCTCGATGTTCCGGAATATCTCGGCTCCGTTGTTTTTCCACGTCTGGCCAGAAGACTTCAAGAGGACACGCTACTTCTGCGAAGATTCTACCGGCATCTATTCGCTTGCGAATTTCACGTTTTCCGATCAAGGAAACGTCCTTGATCCTCGACCATATTACGATGTCGGCATCGCCGACGCTTATCAGTCTATTCTGGGTATCAAGTGGGGCCAATGGACTGTCGACACCAATCGGCGAACGTATCCTTTGCGCTGCGAGCACAGCGATCTTCAGGCCCTCTATTTCCACAGGTACTTCCCTGCTTCTGGCATTGTGGACTTCATTCACGAGTATTCTTACAGCAAGATGGAGAGCTAGCTAGTCCTGATCACAACCAATTCAACGGGGCTGAGCTTTGCAAGAAATTCTAACTTGTGCTGGTTTCGATCAGTCACATTGGTTGATCTATTCTTGTGATCTTGTCGCATTTCGTATTCATATAACTCGTACGTGGAGAGGTGATTCAGTATCGGAGATTCTCAATTCGATGGAGTTTTAATTAGCATATGAATTTGTAGGGTTCAGTACGGCAATCGTCACTTTCTTAAAAGTGGAGCGATTCCCTGAAAACCTGACATTTATACATTTACACAATTAATGCTGTTTAGAAAACTAGAATAGGTATAGATTTATGTTTCTGAAAAGCTGAAGATTGCCAAAGTAGTGGTATTAATACCGCCAATGTGACGAAAGTGTCGTTGGTCGTAGCTTAGTCCGGGGTCGTAGTTTGAGCTTTTGAATTCAAATGGCCGGGAGTTTTTGGTAGTTGATTTGAAAAGTCCTCTTTTTCAGAACTTTCTAGCTAGGACTTGAATATGAATCTTCACCCTTGAAACACACCGTTTTAACAAATATGGGCCCCCACGTTTCTTGCCTTGCAGATTGCATCCTAGCATAACGTGGATGGCGGCCAAATGGAGTCTTGCTTTCCTGGCCATATTCGAGCTAGCAACGTTCGCATCAACCTCCTTCTTCTGGTTCTTCCCGGGTTTCACTATCGCGGACCTCGTTTCCCGCGCCGTTCCCGATCCCGACCTAGAACTTGGTGTCATGCCCGATCATGACCCCAACGCCGACGCCAATCCCGAGCCCAATGCGGATCCCATTGCCGATCCCAATGCGGATCTCAATGCCGACCCCAATCCTGTCCCCGCTGCTGTCCCCGATCCAGCACCCGATCCAGCACCCGATCCAGCACCGCGACTTGGCCCACGCATCATCGCCTTCAAATGGATCGTCCTCATGTCCGTCAGGGACAACTTTGCCGACGTTCTCCACATCTTTCTCCTCGTCTTCACCAGCTTCTTGCTAATTGAGAATGTCGGCCACAGTGATATTCGAGGATGGCGGCCCTTGGCATTCTACACCGCCGGCATGGTGTACAAGCAAATCTCCATAGCGGCAATCATCGCAGCTTTCCTTCGTCAGATCTGCCTGGCTTTGCCGCCTGAGAATGTAAGAATTAAGCTGCGAGACAAAGAACGTGAGTTGTGGATACACTTCACTGCACCCCACCGGAGGTTTCACTGGTGGGATTATTGTCGGAAGTCGATGCAATTGCTGAACGAGGATCCCATGACGAACACATCCGACGACTGGCGGTGGCAACGAGTGTTTGGTCAGAACCTGGTGATTCTGTTGACGGGGTCGTTGTTATCTTGTGTGGAGGATAACACGAGAACCAGCTTGGACAATGTGGCGAGCTTGGTTTTAGCGGCGGTCGTGGTGGCGTGCAGTTGGTCAGTGGGAGTTTCGAGCGTGTCGATCTTCAATAGCTTCTTCTTCCTGGTGGGAAAGATACCAGGGGGTCGGCGCTGTAGATAGATACGCCTGTACCGGTGTCGTGGTTTCTGTCGACGAGCACTTCTCATGCGATTGAACCTCAGCAGAGCTAAGTTGCATACAATTGGTCCTTCACGGATACCTCGTTGTCAACCTCAGTTTAGTTCCATTGGCGGTATTCCATACTTTGACACTTTTCAGGACTAGCAACTTGAAATGTAAATATATACTAGTCCAAGTATTATGACCTTTGTGTAGATGTATGTCATATTTTTTGTTGCTGGAATTGTGCCAATTTAACGAAATTGACGATTTGAGAAATGATTAATACAGTGATTTGATATATACGGAGTAATTGGTATGAGGATACTGATTAAGTTTTGGGTTCATCCGAGGTACAAAGTGGAAATTAGGGCTGGAAAAACCTCCTCCTAGCCTGGAGACCGCAGACTGAAATTAAAATTGCAATTACATTGAGAAAGAGGATTCTGGAGTGCCAAACATAAGAAACTTCAATTGCCAATTTCTTGTATGAACTATTATTTGCTATTATTTCGCTATCATTCTCGTGATTGCAAATGAGGCTTACGATTGATAATCATGCATGCAAGTCTGAGTCTTTACCGACATCAATTGAGGACTGAGCTGTGTAGGTAAGATATACACTACACAATAAAGAACCATCATATTCCTGACTCTGAGAAATTTTCATATCTCCATACAAGGTAGTTACCGCACCTCCACCATAGTTGGGTGGACTATGATAGTAAATGTCCCGTGAAGAACCTGGGTTTGAATTCATGACCACCTCACCAGTGTGCCAAGGCCAAAGTCATTGATCCAAGGTCACAAGTGCCACTTTGGTGTCATAATAGATAGATTGACAACTAGAATGTCATTTTTAGACCTGGGGACCTGGGAGACAATGTTACCTCGCTTAGCACAGCTGGCTACTCCATTGGATTGCTCAAAAGCAGTGATTTTGATATGTCCATTCTGTACTAATCTCTTGCTTTAACGCCTAAGTGGTTCAGGGGTCATAATGTGTCCCCTGAATTTATACATAGACTATTATCACCACATTCAGAAACGTATTGGCCAACTATGTTAACAACAAAATCGAATGTATCACAGCCTTTGATTTTCTGGAGTTGTCAGAAAATTATTATGAAGCAGGCTGTTGAAATTATTTGCTTCCGAACAGGCTGAACTGTGTATTTTGAGAAATGTACCTGTACTGCTTCCCAAGACGTGTATCCTTGTGTACGTATATTTAATGACCGGGTACGCTGGTTACTAGCAGTTAGGGCCGCCTTGGATGCACCTACAGACCACGACATTTCTAGGTTCAGCAGCGTCCTTTCTCTTCCTTCAGCTCTCTTGTGGAGTTGTGGCGAATCTAACGAGATTGGGGTTTAGGATTTTTTATGCCTTGATTTGTGAAGGTGTCGTAGTCGGAGTGTGCGATTTGTTTTGTTTAGGGTTTAGCAGCCAACTTCTTCGTGCCGGACAGGTACTTCGAAATCTACGTTGCGGCGAAGCGAGATTGTGTGCGATCGTAAGTTACAGTTAGAATGAAAGGATATAACGGACCCGATGAGAAGGTAGGAATTGGGTAGTTCACGTTCGCCACTGCCTCAAAGCTGCAGAACAGAGAATGCATCACAGAGAAGGGTGTTCTCGAACGGTGCAAACAAGAAGGGTGTTCTCAAAATCGAAGGAGGTTGGCAAACAGGGGTCGAGATTGGCAAACAAGGCACGAGAGAAGGAGTGACAATTGTGCGGGGCGTGCTAGAGATCTATCTAACACTTCTGATGTAAGTACCAATTGTTCTTCACAATTCTCCCCTCTCAACTTTTGAAGGCTTTCTAGCTTGGGGTGCAAGTGCTATGGGTTCCATCTAGAATGCAAGGCAAGATATTGTGTCGAGTGATTTGCTGGTTGCTTCTAGGGATTGCTGGTTTAGGGTTATCATTAGGGTCACATCTTCTATAAGCTAGAGATCACCAGTGTCGTTACTCAGCTGCAATTCTCTTTGTAACTTACTACTTAGTGGGGAAGTGAAGGTCTTGTGTCCCGAGGTTTAGGAATTTTAGTTGGTTTACCGGCGATTTGTTGTTCCTGATGCCGTAGTCTAAGCAAATAAACTCTCAGTATTATAACTAATTCAAATCTTTGTCTCAAAATGTTACTATAATTGCTGTCAAACCAAGGGAAAATAGAAGCCGGTAGTGCAAGCTGCAAGATTTTTTGTGAACACCCTCCTTGGCACCTTTCTGCTATATACGAAGATTTGACTACTCTATGACTCATCTTTGCAAATTATACTTCAATCTTTTATATATCTTCTCATGTGACATAACTTATTCCAGTTTCAGATTTTAGAGTAGCAAGGTGACCTCAAGCATTCACATCTTTTTATACCAGGTCTTTTTATACCTAATCTTACTAACTAAGATGTCGCTGTCCATTGGTAAGAGCAAATTTGTGTGCGCTGATTTGTTTAAATTTTCAATTGTTGAGATTCAACGTGTTTTGTGTTGTTGATATGTTCGATTTGTGAATCATGCAGTGTCTCGAAGGAGCAAATTTAGTATATTCGAAGCTGTCCAGGTACTTGTAAATCATACTCTAAACTCAAAGATGAGAAACACCAGAAACTACATACTAGTGCCCATGATTGATGCTGGATCCCCCACTTCTGTTTCTAATAAATAGTTTGATATTCAATGATGCAATCTAATCCATGTTTTCAAACTATTGTTTTGTGCTGTTCATAGCTATGATACCTGATTTTGTACCCATTCCACTAAAAAGGAATTGATGGATGATGTACACCTGGTACCTGCAGAGTTACACCAACAAGCTACGAGAAAGGAAGTCACTGTTTGGACATCATCCCTCCCAAGAGTCAAACACGGTGCTTTCAGAACCACTTCAAAAACTCAAGCAAGCTCGCATTGCATGGACACCTGAAGCAGCCGGTTGTACTGCAGAAGTATGCGTAACTTACTTCTTCGGATATTCTGGTAGCCACACTACAGTTTCTGAAAACTTTGTATAAAATCTGGCAGTCAGTGAGGTTGAGTTTCGCACTTTTTGTTATGCCTGCCTTTGGTATTGAGTAGAAATTGTGTTTATTAAAATATCCAAAATTGCACTTGCCTGTCATGCTCGGATATTAGGCCAAGTAGGTCAAGAAGTTTGAGGTGCTCAAGAACGTTGAGGATATGTACTAAAACCGCTTGTTTTATTGAGCAGTCGTATTTGACAAATTTGTGCAGATGTGGTGTCGATATATCCTTTCTTGTTCGTGAGTACTCCTTTCATCATTTGACGAAGTTGTGAGGTGAGTTGCGTGACTTGCAGTGCTACGACATACCAGTTGCTACAATAGATTAGTGTAGAATAATTATAATTCGTCAATTTTGGTTGAAGTGGTGTCGAGATTTAATTGTGCATACAAGGTTTTCTTCTTAAAAGAGAGAAAAATTCACTCTTAAGAAGTTATAAAATTCATGAAGATGGTCTGCGAGCTAAGTTGGCAAATATGGTGTTGACATGAAAACTGTTGTCATTCAATAGTTCTTCACCATGCATGCTTTTGTGGTGATTGCATCATTGATCCATCCATAACTGAAGGATTTTTTGCTATTGCAGTTGAGCAGTTAGCAAGGGTCATCCAGGGACAAAGAACCACGCCTAAGCTGGTGAATCTTCTCTCAAGAATAAATCCCATAAATTTGGTTAAGCTGGTACGTTACTGCCAAGAAGCCAGCCATATGGTTTTGGTTAACAAATATGCTGACCAAGGAAGGTGATGAGTCACCTTCCTTGGTCAGCATATTTGTCAATTTGTTCTTTTTTTTGGTATTTTCAATGCATCATGGGGATGGTATTCATAGGATTCTTAGTGTTCTTAGAATTCTTAGGCTTCTTAGGTTTCTGTTAGCAAGAAATTTTACCTCTTACAAGTGCCGCCATTTGTGCATCTCCAAATGCAGGTACCGAGAATTTTCTTGATTGGAGAAAACGACTCAGAATTTGTTTGGATTCTGCATGTGGTATGTTTTAACACTATCTTCAAAAACTCATCTTTTGATATATTGATAGGATGGTCCAAATTTTGTTATAAATTGTAAGCTTGTGAAGTTAGATGTGTGGTATGTTTTAACACTATCTTCAAAAACTAACTCATCTTTTGATATATTGATAGGGTGGTCCAAATTTTGCTGTAAATTGTAAGCTTGTGAAGTTACATGTGTAGATACTGTCATCCTAATATCCCACAACGAACTCTTATTAGTTTGTGTAATAGTAATTGACGATTGTCAGTAAAAATTTCTCCTAAATAATCACTAGTGCAATTCAATTGGACATAGCTCAGCGGTTTATAGTTTAGGGTGCGTGCAATAAAGCGGCAATACAATAATGGAGGGGGGGCCCACCCCGAAGAAAAAAAAACTTGCTACACTTGGGAGGCAGATGAAGAGACGGCCAGCTAGGCAGGCAAGTTCTCCGGGCAAAGCAAATGGTAGGAAGAGAAAAGAGGGTGCCAATCGCAAATCTTGTGGTGGAGGACGGATTAGCACACGCCTTGGAATACAGCCTGATGCTTTCTCTCCACGGAAAACAAGAGCAATGACCAAGGATGAGGTGGCCTTCCGGGAAATACTTGACACATTACAACATTTAGAGGAAGCACGATCTTGGGGGGAGGATTTCGAAGACGAAGGATGCCTATTGGTTGGTGAAGACCTAGCTGCCCCAGAATTGCTTCATTCGGTTCACACTATGTCTGCAGGTGGTCTTGGTCCGCAAAATGCACACCAGGTCTACGGTGATTCAATGAATACCGTAGACCTATTTCTGAATTTTGCCTCCCACATCCTACCTCACATTGGAAACAACTCCCCACGCATAGATGGTGGCAAGACAAGGCGTTCATTGGCTTCTACATGTCTACAACCCCAACAAGCTTCACGGGCGGGACTTGTGGTGAAGGCCAGCTCTCATTGGTTAAAGGCCCATTCTTATCACACCAAAGAGACTCCGATAGTGGTGGAAGGTTGAGTGATAGCAAAATACTTGGAGGAGCAAACCAGTGTGCCGATGCTAATTGTTGGGTTTGGAGGTGAGGAATGCCATATTTTGGAAGAGCATGTGCGGTTTGAGTTGACGGTTGAAGAAGCATGGCAACAAGCTCATATGCCAGTGCATCAGCGTGCACTAGGAGGTGCCGAGACTAGCCATGCAGCTGTAGTGAGGGGTGAACTGAATCGTGCTGCGACTGCTGATACATCGCTCATGCCGTGGGAGAATGCAACCATTTTGCGAGCCTTATTTGGAAGGAAAGTTCCCAATGCTTGTGGGTCTCAACACCCTCAAAATGGCTTTTCACAGGTGCGAAAGCCAACCACCTCTGTTTCAAGAGGTCTCACATTTGGAGCGCCTGTAAACCCACCAGTCTTATCCAATGCCTTTCCTATGGCTCCAATTGCCTATCAAGCTTCGGAGGTATCCGACCATTGGCCGCGAGGATCAAGTGACACTATCCTTGTTGGGAGCTCCACACCTGTTGGAGTCGATCATGGCCATGCTGTGCCCCAAGAGAAGGACAAGGGTCTTATTGATCAAGAGACAACAACACAAGAGGTGTTGGGAACCCAAGATTCAACGGCAGGCACACCATTCCCAAAGGTTAGCTTCACATTGCCAGAGTATTTTAGAGTCCACGATCATGATATCAATTCGGGCATGGACTCTGAGGAATCAGATTGGGTCTGTAGTTTAGGAGAGAGTGTTGGAGATGACGTCTCCGAAGATGATCTCGATGCATGTGATGAGGGAGTTACAGATGATCCATTTCTAGGCCATGATGCACCAGACTTTCACGAGTGGAGCATCCATCCCGATTCATACAAGGCTAGTCCTTTGTCCGTAGAAGAATTTGAAAAGTTCTATGCTACCGAGAATTGGTGCAGCGAAGAAGTATCACTCCTTGGAAGTCGAAATACATTTTCGGGCCCAGAACCAGGAGCGACATCAGTAGTTAGAGGAGTGCCGACTCCTGTTTCACTTTGGGAGTTGTATTGGCCTTAGAGTGTTCTCAAGAGAATCGTCTTCTTCACTAACTTATACGCTATGCTTCCTTTTAGAGAACATTTGCCGGGTTTGGGGGGGACAACTAGAGGGGTGAAGTCATGGGTTCCATTGACAGTCATGAAATTGAGGGCGTGGTTTGATATCCTTCTGTATATGGGCTTGAAACCATTACCAGCCATTAGAAATTATTGGAATTCTAAAATTCCAGTGTTGCACTGTGCCGTAATCCCGAGAGTAATGAGTTGCCATAGGTGGGAGGCTATTTTGAGATGCCTCCATCTTATAGATACTTCTATGATTGAGCGAACTCACAAATTTCATAAGGAAACAAAAAGCAAGAAAGGAAAGGGTGGGAAGAGAAAAGAGCAGTGTGCGGATGCGTTTGTTGAAGGAGCTTGTAGTGAAGGTATAGTCCAGATGGAAGCTAGGGAAAGACCCACCCCATGCAATGCAACTCAATTGCCACATTTGCCAGAGGGAATTGAGGGTTTTGATGAAGATGGTTGGCCAAGACCAATAGACCCCAGGCTCACTTTAGTAGACAAGCTAGTGTATACAAGGTGGCTTTTAGTTCATTTCATCAGTATTTCGCAGTCAATATATTCCTTGGAGAGGTGTATAATTGTAGATGAATTAATAGTTCCATATAAGGGGAAGTATTGTAGCATACGGTAGTATATGGTAGATAAGCCTTGTCAATTTGGCATCAAAATTTGGTGTTTGGCTTCTTCAAAATCAAGATTTGTTTGGAATCTTGACGTGTATTTGGGAGCAGGAATGGGTTGTACCTTGGGGATGTAATTAGGGCAATCAGTAGTGCTCCGTCTAGTCTTGCAATTACACCATCGTGGTCATGTAGTAGTTGTAGATAACTCTTTTTCTTCCGTTTGTCTTTTCCATGATTTGATGTATCTTGGTTTTTGGGCAACCGGGGTTGTGTCACCGAACCGAAGGGGATTGCCAAAAGGCTTGGTCCAGGAAGACCCAAACCTTTTACGAGGTAGTATTTCCGTCAAAATGCATCGGTATTGGCAAATTGTTGCCTTGTCTTGGCAAGATTCAACCCGCATGACACTTCTCTCCACAGCTTCGGATGCGTGGAGTCCAGGGGTTACTGTGTTGTGTCGCAAACGAGGGAAAGTAGGTTAGCTATGTGTCCCATCAACGCCTGTGCATATCCAATACCAAGAATTCATGCAGGGCGTTGATGTGACAGACCAACTGCGATCAAATTATTCCGTTATGTTGTCCACCAATTAGATGGTGGCATAAAATTTTCTACTTTGTAGTAGATCAATCCATTATAAATTCTTATGTGCTTTATACAACGGAGATGGAGAAGCTAGGGCTCCCCACAAAGAGCCATCTCCGGTTCAATTTGGCCATTGCAGACCATCTAGTGAAGGCAAGCATAGTAGAGAGGGAAAATGGAACACAAGAAAGACGTTCAGGCAAGTACACGTGTGGGCCTTTGAGATCAAGCCTTCGAAGGTTGTGCACAATTTGCAAGAAGAAGAAGATTCGTTGGTAGTGTGCTGGTTGTGGACATCGTTGGATGTGTGTGCCCATCTGTTTCAACCTGGAACATAGTCGGAGGGCAAGTAGTAACTTGGGGTGACATTTCCTTAGTCATTATGTTGTTTCTTCTGTATTCAGGAAAGCTACTTGACACCGAGGCAGTGTTCTTGTAAGAAGCACCATCAAGGAGGTAGGAGGACATGTTGAAGGAGAACCGATTTTGGAAAGTTGAACCGTTGGATACATCAATTCTAGGTTAGTTCTTTGCAACAATTTCGAATGCCGTCTTCTTTTGGATTTCATTGTTCCGAAGAGGTGGTGCATATGAAGAAGATGAGGCGGTGCATGTGAAGAATAGGAGTTGGTGCATGTGAAGAAGAAGAGGTGAAGAATCGTGGGGATTGAAGTTCAATTTTTTTCATCATATTGTTACTAGCGGAATATAGTCATTTCAACATGTCTATTTCTTTTTTGGTGTTGAATAGGTGTGTGCACTGTTAGAGTGATTGCTTTTCAAGTTTGACTACAACTATGGGAAAGGAGAGTGTAGGATTGGATAATATGGGGAGGGATCAGTCTAATGAAGGATGCGCTACATATTTTGAAGTCTTCTATTACACCAACAAGGATTTTTTGAGGGGTGTAACTTTATTCTAAGAGTATAGAGGCATAGTTTATTAGAAGTTGAACAGAGCAAGGACCGAAACCTACTGTACGTGCACCTAAATTTTGGGATGTACTTGGGTGCACCATGTTACATGAACTAATACATATGATACCCATTGAATGCAGTAGGGTCCTTGTTATTTTTAGTTGTGTGCACTCAAACCACTTTAGATGCACACAAACCTTCTGTCTCAAATTCCTTTGTAAGATACTTTTTGTTGGTTTAATTTTGTCTTTGTCTGTCATACTGTTCTTGAAGAAATCATTTTCTTGGATCTTTTATCAAACTGTACGCTGAAATGTTTTATAGTTTGGATGAGTAATTTCTATGTGGATATAGTAAATAGAATACAGTCAACAAAATGTCTTTGGTAGCTAAAATGTCTAAGATGTTTAGGTCTACATCATCTGGAACTTGTTTGTGTCACTGCGTTTCTAGTTGCTAGTTGTTGAACATTTGAGAAAACTTCAAGCCTCTAGAGGGCTATGGAATAGCCTTCCAAAGTACCCTGAAATTTGTTTTCTTTGGGTTGAAAATATCATTTTTCCCCTATTCTCGCCCACCTGAAATTGCAGTGGCAGTGGCGTAGGAACCAGGTTTTAAGAGTTTAATTTTTTTTTTAATTTTTTAAATTTTTTAATCTTGAAAAAAAAAATTAATTAATTTTTTTTTAATTTAAAAAAATATATATATCGCAAAATATGATTGTTTCAGCGAGCAGTCAACTTGGATGACTACTCAATGCAACACTTTTCTAGTGACAGACCAAGCTTTGAAATAGCTTGGTTTGTCACTCTGGAGTAGCCCTCCGGAGGGTTGAAATTTTTTCTAATGATTATCAATGGTTTATTATGTATGTCATGCCACATTTTAGTACATAGCTTGTATTCTAGGAATGCATTATTGTACTATATAGTCCCTTGTACATATTTAAGGGTTAATGGTGAGTATATTGCCTCTTCATTTTCATTATTTATAGTACATCAATACTTAGTACTTGACTTGGCAATTATGGATTGTTTATAAGATGTTTATGACTCTAGACTCTAGTCTATGGGCGGTTTTGTAATTTCAAAGCTGAAAACTTCAAAAATTTGTAGAAATTACAATTTTAATTGGAGTTTTTTTAATTCTACTTGGGTTTGATTTGTGAAACATGTGCACACCTCTAAAAAATATATATCCCTCTTGGAGTTGGCCCAAACATATTCAAATTGCAAATGAGGGTGCTAATAGGCTTGTCTACCTTACTCGCCTTCTTCCGTGATGGCTTTGTTTTTGTTGTGATCATGTTCACTAAGGTAGGAGGCTCGAACTCCGACAGGGCATTTTAAACCGAACATGCCACAAAGGTACATTTTGCTTTCTTCAATTTTAAAAATGTACAAACAGTGTACATTCTAGGAGGTGGTTGCTTTTAGAGCCCTATGACATTTCAACTTCAAAATTTCATAACTAATTCCACAAAGCTCCAAAAAATATGAAACAACTTGGATTAGATGCCATCTCTTCTTGTCTTTCAAGGAAAATTAACTGAAAAATATTTCAAGATGTTTTACCTCCCCAAAATTCAGTTTCAATGCTTAGATGGTCGCTTTATGGACCTCCTACCTTACACCAGCAATGGCATGTCACAATTGTGCATGCAGCGTCACTAATACTGCAAACATACCCATGGCCCTTGCAGTGTTGCCTTTATTGTTATTTTTAAAAACCTTATATTAATTTCGATAGAAAGGCGCGATTCGATACGGTGCCAAAAATGGTGACGTACATACAGTATATGTTCATGAAGGTCTAATGTCTTGGACAGGTATGGATCTATATTTCAGAACAGGTCTTCTGATCGAAAAGGGACAAAGTCATGGAATACCTCCAGTTTAACGAAACTGTCATGCTAGCTTCTTCTTCCTCCTGGGCAAGGTTCCCGAGGATCGGGTGCTTTGAGTTCTGTCGGTAAGTGGTTTGGGTTCTGCTAGTGTTTTGCTTTCTGTCGACAAGGAAGATATCGATGAGCACGTCCCGAGGCGGGCATGGGTGGTCCTCATACCTTGAAAGTCACACCCGGGATAACAAAAGGGAGAATAACTTCGAGAGTGCGAAGGATTGGGAAGCCGAAGGTCGATCGAGGCACCTGCGGGTCCAGAAACAAACAGAGCAATAGGAGAAACAGCACGGGAACTTGCAAACTTACAGGCCACAAACCCCAAAACCCTAAAACAGTCATACCATTAATTCCTTGGTAGTGCAGCCGGGATCAGGTGTTTTTTTTTCATTTTTTAATGAAATGCCATAGTGGCGATATTGAATGTTATAGTGGTGCTCCAAATTTCAACATTCATCCACATGTTGGATAGAAAATATCATATTAGCACATATCACATATAAATAATTCAATTTTCATCTAGAATCTGGTGATTTCATCTATGATTTTTTTTTATTTGAAGTTTTCTTGCGATTTTCCACCTTTTTAGTAACATTTTTTTTTCTACAGGCGTGGTGCTAGGCCATAAAATTTGGTGCAATTTTGCACCAAATTGCCGGAAAAAAAACACACTAGCTGGGACGACTCAGCTTCTCCATCAACGATTTTTAGTCAGCTATGGACAGAAGGGGAGGAGGTAGGCTTTGCATTGATAAATTCCACACTTATTTGTCCTAATAGTGTGCGTGTCATTAATTTATTAAAGTCGCACTACTTTAAATTAGTGAAGATTGAATTTCACATGCTGAAACTACACACAAACAACCTCTTGTAGTACGGTTGCTTGTTTCATTTACTTTGGGACAGTGGAGACAACAATATTTGTTGAAGTAATGAAGTTATTTCACTACATTGATTCATTGTATTAGTGAGGGCACAAAGAGTTGCTGTTCTTTGCAAAATCTTTATTACTACAAAACTAAATTGAATGTAAATTAATAGAATACAAGAATATTTCAAGCTTATATTAATTTATTATAGTGTAATTTTGGTAAATTATTATTTTTCATACTAGTCATTATAATAAATTATTGTAAAATTCATTTATTTTATAGGTTTATAGCTTTGGAATCATATACTTTCTTTATCAACTTCCAAAAAGAATATGATTCCAAAACTATACTAGGTTGGTGCCCTGTGTATGGGCCTTTGGAATTATACTCTTTCACCATACAAGTATCTAAAACCTCCTTTATGTATAGCTATAGGTATGTATGAAACATGGAATCCAATAAGATATTCACTCATCCAAAAAAAACCCAGGTCATTGCACAAAATACCTGTTGATTTTGTTGCGTTTTACAATATTCATGCTTTTTTTTAGGATTACTTTAAAATTAGAAAAATATTTTTTTTAATTTTTTAAAAATACATTCAATGTATACACCTATAAGATGAAGGTAAACACCAAAGGAAAATTATAAAAAAATTCTCTAAGTAGGAAAACTAGAAAAGTGCCAAATCTCGAGAAAATACATATTTTGATGTTTTAATTAGAAAATATAAGAAAAAAATTAAATAAATAAAATTAAAATTGTTCATTTGTGGGTCATTGCAAGAAAGAGTGGTACTGGGTATTTGTCACAGACAGAGTGTTTCAACTTTTATTTGCAATAACTTTTGAAGCTTGACTTGCATGAATTTGAAATTTTTATTGAAGATGTCTGTCTTGAGTGTCATTATATCTTTTCTTTTTTTTTTAAATTTAAAAAAATGATTTTATATTTAAAAATCAATTAACTTAATATGTCACGTTTTGAGTTTTTAGGATTTTGAGTACTATGGAGTCTCCAAATTTAATGATTTAGAGCTGAAATTTCTACAGTCTATTCTCATAGTAGGAACTCATGTTTCTACCAAGGGGCAATTAAAAAATAATTATTTTATGTTGTCTACGTCCATGCAAAGAAGGCTCCCTTGCACACGTAGTTCCGAACAGTGAAGATGGTTCCAAGATCTTTTTTTTTGTTGAAATCTCTTCATCATAAAGTCTTTCCAAATGGTCTATCTTTAATTTCTTTGAAAATGGTTTTTCCTATTTTTACAAATTAAAACGTCAAAGTATGTAATTTCTTTGAAATTTCAGCTCACACTTATTTGTAAATAACTTTTGACCTAGATTTTTTTTAGGCCTAAAATTTTGGTAACATTCTCTTTTTAGTATTATACTAATTATCTTTATTTTATTTTATTTTTAAAAATTCACATGCAAAAAGCTCATAGTACTGGAGTACTAGCTGAAATAGCCAAAGTGGAACAGAAACGGACACTCTTTCTTGCAACGACCCTTGTAATAATTTTATGGAGATCATGGTCATTCACTACCAAAAAAAAAAAAAAAAAAAACCTTACATATTTTAAAATGCAAGTAGAAAGAAGCTCACTTTGAAGACTTCTACACAACATATAATTAATGTTTTTTACAAATCTTTTTAATAATAGCTAATAGTGTACTATAAGACCATTTCCTCCAAATTTGTTTTTTTGGATACTACTTTGTAATAGTCATGAGTACCGTGCCTATAAATTTGGAGTCATTTGGAGCCAAAATGAAAAAGTTATGGCCAAAAAAACTAATCAGCTAGAGACATGTGATAGAAATAGTATAGGTGTTTTTTGCAATCACCCATTTCATCTTATGATTTTGAAGGAATTGAAAAGTTTTATCAACTAAAAAATAAACTTTTTGTTAAATATTGCCTTGAAGTTTTTGAGAATCAATTTTGAGTGAATTTTTATTCAAAAAAGAAATTTTGGTTTCGATTTGGAAATATATTTATATTTGAATAATCTATAGCTGAGCAAATTTTTCTCTTAGCTAAATACAATTGTGTGTAAAGAGGTTTATTTTCTTAGTCGCATATACATTTTGCAACTAACATTAGGTGAAATCTTAACATGACATTTGAATATTATATGCAAAAGTTATGGAGGTCAAAGTTTAATTGGTAGATTTTCCAATTTCCTACCCTCATTTCAATTTTTTTGTGTTAACCCCTAAAGGTTCGAGGTCATTTTTTTGCAAAAAAGCAGTGAAAACTGCCATTTCAGCTGCGTTCATCAAGGAAAACAAAAAAAACAAATTTTTTGAGAATCTAACCGTAGGATCTTGTACTTCACTTGTCTGAGATGAAGTGGTAAAAATTTCATAAAGTTTGACCGTACGGATTGTGAGATATGAGCATTCAAAGTTTGTTTTTTGTTTTTTTTCCTTCATGCCCGAAACAAATTTCTGCCTTTATTCATCGTTAGAGAGAAAAAATTGCTCTACACAAAGTTGAGCTTTAATTCCTAAAAGTAGCCCAACATGTTAGATACGTGTGTGAGAAAATTGAAATCAATTGGAGACGTGGAACATATTCAATAAAATCTTGCAATGCTAGGAGTTGCTAGAAATTACATGTAGACTAGGGAAAATTTGAAACATTATGTGAATTTCAGATTTTTGAATGATGTAAATCCAAACGGTGAAAACATGAACATGTGGTTTTTATACAACTTAGGAGAATTAAAAAAAAAATTATATATCTACACCCTCAAAATAGCCGAACCAGTGCAAGGCCTAGTTTTCAGCAGGGGCTGCTCAAAATGTTGGGGAGGGGCCTTCTCCACGCCGGGTCCTTGACCTCATGCCTGTCCCTACAAGGGATGGCCCATTGGTGTCAGAGGGGAGCCCCAGGCGGATCACCCTAACCACCTTCCCTGCCGGCAGGGCCGCAGCAGATGCTGGCAAGCGGTGACCTCTTGCTTGCCCAGCGCTGCCGGCCAGGTGGCAGAGGAGGGACTGGCCTTCCGCCTTCGCAGAGGCCGGGTTGTCCCCCTGTCGTTCCCACCTCGCTCCCTCATTCCCTCGTGTTCCCATACCGCTCCCTGCCGTTTCCGCATCGCTCCCACAATCCTTTGCATTTCCAGCTTTCTGAGCATGTGTCCACGCTGCAACGTTGCCCCTGCTTGCACATTTGAAAGTCACAGTATGGAAGGAGTTTAGGCTAAGCGTATGAACTGTACAAATTATAAACCCTCTCTTCAGTAGAATGTGCTAAAATTGAAGTAGTTGTAGAACATTTGCCATTCCAAAATAGTGATGACCATTAGTTTTCCATAAGAACGTTTGAGTTCTAAATTTATTCATGAAGTCTTGCCTATAATTTTTATTTTATAGACACATTGTTAGTACTATTCTTGTTACATGTGGAAACTATCTTTGTGCAAATGGTCTAAAAAATTTACACATTACTTATATTTGAATGCCACATCTCCTTGTAAAAAAAACAAGGCCATCCAAAATAAAAACTTGTAGTGTCTAAGAGGCACTCACAATTATAAACGCTGCATCACCGTAAATTTTTGTGGTATTTTTGGAAACAACCAGAATGCCAGCACATGAACTTATTGCCACATGAGGGGCAATAAGTTCTAGGACGCTTCGCCGGTCGGGGGCCTTTACTGCATACAACACAAGCACCTCTTGTTGAAGAAGTGTCCGGAAAACATATTTTTCGGCCCCGCACTGGATCTGGTAAGCGCGTTCTCGGGTTCCAATTTTGAGTCAGAGCCTCACATAATTGAGTTCGAAACTGCAGATGTGTCATTGGAGGACGTGGAGGGTCCCTCCTCTTACACTTGTCAAGGTATAGAATATACATGTTGACAACTGTCGTATCGATAAGAAAAAAGAAAACCCGATGCCACTACTTGTGGGAGCGAGTCTGGCATGTGTACGATGCGCGGAGCTAGTCCGCAACATCGACGCCTCTCATGTGCGTAGTGTACTCAAGGTGAATTGGCGACGTGTGAATATTTTTACGTGTTGCACCATCACGACGAGGTACCGAGGCCACTGGAAACTGACATGGAAATTGCAGTGGCACCATGTGAGTTGAAAGAACGCATACGGGCCTCTTGTCCTTCCATACAATAGCGCTCATAGTACTCGATTCATGCATCCGCCAGTCTAGAGAACCTTGTGCTGTTTTAGCAAATTCCTTAGTGTTCTTCAAGACCAAGGGCAAACCAACTCTGTTACTCCGTACTGTCCCTGTTGCATAAATCCCCTTTTCTAATAATTCCTTGAAAAGAGGTACGCTGGTAAAAAAGTTATCCATTGCTACCACATGACCATGGCCCTCGTTGCTTGCCAACAAACGTAATACCACCTTATGCGCTAGTCTTGGTTGTCCACGTGGTGCTGATGCCTCATTAGCTACAGCCGGATCTTTACCGCAATAAACCTCAAAGTTTGATACAAACTTAGAGATAGAGTCCGCCAGACACCACACTTTTATTCCCCACTTCTGCGGCTTCTGCGGCATGTACTGTCTTGCTGGACAGTAGGTACCTTTGTAACTAATCATCATCTCATCAACGGTGCAGAACTTCCCAAGTTTCCACACTCGTTGGCAACTCTATCTGGTGTCATTTATCAACCAACGCAGCTGCCCCATTTTATCATATCCAGGTAGAGCTTTGTCTTGCACATACTTCGCCGGATTCGTGAGATGCAAACACCTCGTCAACAACATAAAACAAGCTCGAGAAAGAAGACCAGATATTATAGAGCAATGGAATATTGATCCAAGTTTTTGCCAATAAGTTTTGATATTCGGTTGTTGTTTCATCCCCATATATAGAGTGATAGCAATAAAGATCTACAACTCCTTCACAGTACAAGGTGTCCAAGATGGACCCCCTTCAGTATTCACATGCTGGTCGGGAGCTGTGGCGTACCGATTCGTCTCCGTGACTATATCCCGCAGCACATCGAAGGGCCAGAATACGTGAAATAACTGCATGAATGTGGGAAAATAGCGCCAATGAACGTCGGCTGTAGGTGCACCAATGAAAGGAAGCGGTTCCGGCTCATACGTCATAAATTCCTGCTTCCACGTCTCTTCTTGATAAATGTATTTGATACTTCCGTGGTCGGCTATGTCGCCCTCGTCGTCGTCATTTTCGTCATCGCTAAAATGCAACTCGGGTAACTCAACATTGCTGCCGCTGTCATAGTCCAAAGTTGCTTCGGGATGCCTTGTTCTTCGACTGCTGAACCCACCACCAATTTCAGAATCCTCCACAGCGGCGTCACCATAGAACTCCCAGAAAGCAGGACCAGCCCAGCCTCCATCTACATTGCCATGTTCTGCAGCCCCAAAGTAGTGCAAAAGGTTATTGAAGTGAAATGTTTTTAGTTACTGCACCCGGGAATAGAATCCCAGAAATAAAAAGGGCAGTTCTCTACACTGTCAGCACATTCTATCCAACCCTGGTAAACTCATCAATTCAATTCCTTTAAGTCTTCAGTGTAACGAATAAAATGATGTCTTCATATATGGATATATATAGTACTGACATTCACTAAGGACCAGAGAATGCCCTGCACGCCAAGAGAGAAATCTGTCCTATGTGATGGCAACTTCGAAGGAAGTTGAGCATAGCAGGTCAATAGAAGCTTCATGAGTTTCTGGGATTCACTTATTGGTTTCCTGTACTACAACAAAGACTGCGACATTTGGATATTGTATGCAAAATTGTGAAAGAGTCAAAGTGTTTCGTAGACTTTGCAATATCATTGTTTCCACAGATGTACTCCTGTGAACTTGCCTTCCTCGTTCACAGGGAATCTAAAAAATTCACTATTCAGGTTCTGAAGCAAAGTAAATCTTGGTAACGTTGGAGGAGCATGAAACAAGCATGTGAGCATTGAAACTGAATTGTGGGGAGGTATAACATCTGGAAATATTTTCTAGTAAATTTTCCTAGAAAAACGACTGCAATTGACATGTAACCCAAGTCGTTTCATATTTTTCGGACCAACGTGCAATTAGTTACAAATTTCTGAAGTTGGAAGAAAGGAGTCATTTGTGGTCATCAAAAGCAACCACCTCCTGAAATGTACATACTTGATACATTCGCAAAAGCAGAATGTACCTCTTAGTCATGTTCGCTTCTAATGCCCAATTGGAATTCCTAACAGATTTGCCTTGTCATAGCAATTTATATTTCTCTTCTGCATTCAATGTAATTTTACTGCTTCATCCACATTCGAGGTAAATCATTTCCTTTATCTACAGTCTTCAGAGTTCACATTTTAGATGAACAATTGCAGTAATTCAGATTCGAGATGCACATTCACAGAAACTGAAATTTGAGTGCGACTTCCATAGAAAATCATGTTCGAGAGGCACTATCAAAATAATTTGAATTTGAATTCCAATATCATAGTAAATTATATTTGTGGCCACATACAAAGTATTTGAACTTCGAGTTTCACTATCATAGTTTTCCACATGAAAGCGCCACTTCCAGAATTATTCAACTTCCATGTCCACTACCATGGTTTTTCACATAATAGGGCCACATTGAAAAGAATTAGAATTCAAGGTCCACTATCATAGTTTTTCACATGAGAGCGCCACTTCCTAAATTATTGAACTTCCAAGTGCACGACTATGGTTTTTCACATAGTAGGGTCACATTGAAAATAAATTGAATGAAAGTTCCACTATCATAGTTTTTCACATGCCACGGCCACTTCCAAAATTATTCAACTTCCATGTCCACCACCATAGTTATTCACAAAGAACGACACATTGAAAATATTTCGACTCAGAGGTCTAGTGTCATCGTTATTCATTTGTGAGATTTGCATTGATGATTATAGAAATTTGAGTTTGACATTAGAAGTTATTCAATTCCGCGATGCCCAAAAAATAAAATAAAATAGAAGTTCGTCATTGAAAGTGATTGACCTTTGAATTTCACATTTGCAATATTTGAGCTCTGAGTTCCACTACCACAATTCTTCATTTCTAAGATTCACATCGAAAATAATTGAAATTTGTTTTCCACTTTTGAACTAATTCTTATTTGCGTTTGACATTTATAACAATTTCTATTTCAGATGCACTTTCAAAGTAATTAGATTCTCAAATCCACATTCTAAGTGAATAATAGCTTTCATCCACATTTGTCACTGCTCGTCAAGAATTCGCTTCCACTTTCATTATAATTCTAATTTCACTTCCACATCCGTGCTAAATCATCTTTGACATCCACATTGTCAGTGATTCCTATTTGTGTTCCACATTCACGACAATGGGCATTTGTGTTTGACATTCATAAGAATTTCTAGTTTATGTCCGGTCGCAAATTGAACCATATTTCATATCCAGAGTTGTTGTAATTCTTATAGGAGGTCAACGGTAAAATTTACGTCTCAGTTCATTCCAAATAAGCAATAGCGTGACTTGTGCGTGAACTCATAATTATTATTTCTCTTCATCCACAGGGATAGAAACGGTGTTTGTTTTGGTCCTTCTGTCGAGAACATGGAAAAATGCAGTTGTTGATGTCCTCTTCTTCTCATAATAAATATATTTCGTGACATACACAAAGAGTTTTTTTGCTTTGTCCCTTCAAGCGCACGGATAAATGAATATGTGTTTATTTCTTGTCCTTCAAGGAAATGGATAAATTCAGTAGCACTTCTTTTAATTTATTTTTATTCTTCAAACAATTGGACAAATGAACTAACAGTATAATTTTCATTTAATAGTGTAAGGAAAAAAAATTTAGAGGAAGAGCACAGTTTTTCAGAACGGACCACTGTTTTGCTTAGCAAAACTAGGAACTGCACTTCCAACTGTCAATCGTCAAGGAGGAGGGCGGAGAAACCGAGAAGTCAGCGGAACCGGAAGTGAATTGGGAGTGAGAGGGACTGACCTGCCGAAGTCCTCTCTTGGCGCTGTCGGTCTTCGCCCTGGAGCTGCGGCGCCTCCTCTCCCGCCCGACTGGTTGAAGGCCGGTCGGCAGACCCGAGCAACCGGTCACCTGATTCGTCGTCAACGCCTCCGTCTGCGCGACGCGCACTGTGTCGACGTCGATGCTGAGACTGGAACGCAGCCGAGTGATTCAGCAACATCTCCGGAGGCCACATCAATTCCTCGTAAGACCGCGTCCCCGGATCTGCATACTGACCTTCATAGAAGTCGTCTTCGGATAACTCCTCTTCAGAGGAATTTAGACATGACTGTCGACGTTCTTGTTCTTGACTCTCAAAGAAATCAGGATCGGCATCACCGATTTCTTGATCGGAAGTGTCGTCCATGAAAGTAGGCACAGCTGCAGAAATTGGAGGCGCAAATTGAGGAGTCAGATAACTACTATATGGCAATGATGGACGAGGTGGTTCTAGAGTTGCTGTGATTGGTGCAGGCTGCGGATCCCTACTGCTGGAAGTGTCGCGACTAAGGAGGCGACAACTACGCCTCACTGGGAGGCCGTCCCATGCTAGCTGCAGGCAGACATCTTCCAAGGTCAGTATGGGAACATCAAAGTCCAACTCACTACTGCATGTTCAACTTGGGAATCTCAAATTCCATGAAATGCTCACCTTCTCTTTGTCAAAATCAGTTTTCTTCAGACGGGGCATGACTCACTCAAGCACAGCTCATGTATTGCATTCAATTCTCCTCTCCTCTCCTCTAGTAAAGAAAATCTTCAAGCATACAATCGGTTGATGTTCATAGATAGGAAGAAGAACAAGTCAAGCTCATGAAAACAAACTGAAACAATGTCGATGACAAGAACGTCGTTGCTGTGGACATGGACAGACTGAGAGCAAAAATCTTGGAACATGCAATTTGCAGGGTGCACAGTTGGGAAGGAATTGCCAATTCAGGTTGGGAGGGATGGCGTGAAGCTTCTACTGCAGTAATGACTGAATGTCGTATAAATCAATAGAATCCAGTTGTCATGCACATAGAGGAGGTCCTCTTTTAGGCCACAATTTTGTAGATTTTGGAATATGAGTTTTCATTTTGTTATTAGCTTTTCATTCAATGCTTGCAAATCCAGTACAAGCTGCATTTTGCAAGGAAGCCTTCGATTTCAGCATTTAAAAGCTATTTCAATACACTTCTCAATTTTCCAAAAATCTTCCACCTTCTCAACTAAACGCAAGTCCACTTCTAAATTTAGAAAATATTGCGTATTGAAAGCCAATTGCTGAGATATTAGAGTATACTAATCACCGCCTCCACATTCCTTCATGAACCTCTGCATCCTTTAATCAGCAAGCGGCGGCGACGGACCTGCGACGCATAAGCGCAGCCGCGGTGCTAGCGGTTGGCGTCCGAGCCCAGACTGCTGCGACCTCAAGCCCCATCCACCGGGTACTAGCATGAGTTGCGCAGTCACCCTCCAAGGCCGCAGTTTGCCTGCTCCCTACACGGGCTGTTAGGCCTCCGTCCGGCCTTTCCGCAAGCTCGGTCCTCCCCTGCATGGGCTGTCAGGTTGGATTTCTTCTGGCCAGTTTTTGCAGCGCCGGTCAGACGGAGGTGGCCCCGTTTTTGCATCCATCCAAGCTACCCGACGTATTGCCCATACTTCATGCCCTCATCTCAGTCAACTGACTGTGAGTGGCCGCAGGCCCTGCCCAGACTGCCCCCCATCCCCCATTTTGCACAAAATATGTTGTAACTTCTTGCCAGATGCTCCGAATCTGGAAATTTTTTTACCCACAGGTAGCTCTCTTCATTTTGCACCTCCACAAAAAGTTTCATAAAATCTCGAAAACAAAAACTCCCATAGGTACATGCCCGAAATGACATTTGGTCCCCGAAGTGACAATGGTCCTTTAGGGGTTAAACATGTTGCAATCAATATCCATCCAAGAGAATTATCCTTTAAGTTTTGAAAGTATCTCCCTTCATCTATTTTCATCCTCATTTAGTCCAAAAATTCACACTAATTAAATTAAATTTATAGTTTATTTAATTAGTGTGAGGTCTTGACAATATATATTGAAATTCTTAAACCAATTGAATTAACTCGTCTAGCTAGTAAGATAAATCAATGGCCATCAATTTGTCCAATTAGTATATATGACAGTAATTTACCAAAGTCATATTGTTTTTATTAGTATGGGTTAAAGTATTATTTCAACTTTTGTAGTAATTTACACTAAAATAAGCAACTACTCTTGTGAGGTTCTCTCCTTATAGCACTATCTTGTTTTACAAGCAAAGTCCTATTTAAACTTCCTCACTTATCTATAAACTTCATCTTCTTTGATTCAAAATCAATGAATCTATGTTGTGATACTCATTTTATAAGAGTCACTAATTTTACATCCTCTTAGTATGGTTGTAAGCTAATAAAGCTTTTAAGGCATAATTTTCTTGAATCTTCTTGCCTATCCATTCAAACCTGCATCCACAATCTACAAGATATTTTAAGGTTTCTTCAATATTTTCTTTGAAAATTAAAAAAAAAAAAATCCCCTAAAATATTATATTTTTGAAAATTTATAATCATATTTGTCTATAAGTGAAAACGAATCACTACAGTAGTTGTAATTTTGACTCTATATATGCACATCAATTTAAGTGGATGTTTTAGATATCTTAAAACTAATCCTTTTCCCACACCTTTGCTTTAGGCTCCCCTTTCAAAACTTTGCCTCTTCCTCACTTCTATTGTATAGTACCCTATAAAAAAGATTGTTGATTTTGCCCAAATGTTTGAAAATGAATAATTCTTTATTGTAATTAGATTTTTGCAAAAGAATTGTAGCATCATGTTCAAATGTGTGAAATTAATTACAGAGTGAAGAAAAAATGAAAAAAACTAATTTCAATAAAGAGATTTAAAAAAAAAAATTTGGACATTGTCAAGTCAACATAAAAATCTCTACTGAGGGAATTGTGAATTTTTTTTGGAGATGCTTGTTGAGAGAAAGATGTAGATATGGATGTTCTCTATATATCTCCGCAATTGAATTTTAAAAATTTATCACCAATATTTTTCAATGAATTATCATGTAATACCATGAAAATCAAATTAAAAAATTCATCAAAAATGGAGTTTGGTATTTTTGAAACAAAAACTTGGTATGCTTGATTGAGATTGAGTAAGATATCAATATTCATTATGCAAAACAAAAAATGTCGATTGTGTTTTATATTATGCTATGAAAACAGAATGGTCCAAATTGCAACTGACAATTTTTTTTGTAGAACATTGTACAGTAAGACAACTATATCTAATTTTGATCCTTTTTAAAAATCAATCCCTACGCAGTGAGTTTTGCCTAAAATGAAATACCTCTAATTTTGAAAGCCTAGGGTCACTTTATTAGTAAAATATTTTCAAAAGTTTAAAAATTCATAGTTTGTGTAAATAGTACCTTCAAAATGCATAAGAAGTGAATTTACTATACTCTTTTGACTTTCAACACGGTTAAATAAAAAATTAGGCAATTTTTTCCTAAAAAAATAATGCTTAACATAGAGATCCCATTTGCCATGCACTAGGGGAGATAACCCATTTTAGATTAGCCCCCTATTCTAGTATAGTAGGTTTACCTATTTTTGCAAAGGAGGAGAAGAACACTGATTAATTATGGCATGGTTCCCAAGACAATTACGGCGCATTATGATTGGCTCAAAGATTTTTGCAATATTGCAACCAGCCCTTGGTTGATTTTGCAACTAGTCCTTGGTCAAAGATTATAAGACCTATATCACCAATATGGGTACTTGAAGAAACCCGCGTTGATCTAAACCAAAATGTGGGCTAAAATTTATTAAGCACCATGTTTCCAATGCTGGAATCCCAAAATTTTGCGTTGGAAACATGGTTCTCAACAAATTTCAGCCTACATTTTTTGTTTAGACCAACGTAAGTTTCTTCTAGTGGGGATGGACACAATCTTCAACGGATTACTTTATAATTATTTTGTTTTGAAACAAAAAAAATCTGAAAACTCTAAAGACGGTCCCAACCCTATTTCTGCACCCAATATAATTTTCCCTCCGAAGAAACCACCCTCCACCTACTTGTAATTCTTTAAGTGCTCAAGAATGGGTAAGTTATCTCCGCTAGCCCTTTATGAATTTGTTACAAGATTTTGCAATTGAAGTAAACTATATGCTTGGTGCATGGTCCACAAATGAATTTTGCTTGGTCCTTGGCCTACTTACTATACTTGTTTATTCGGACGCATTTAGGTCTTACTTCATAGTAAAAGTTACCGATACCCTACATTCACTTACCGTATAGCAACCGTAAGTTAACCCGAGTTGGGATTTGAAAGCAACGTCGATTTCTGTGAAGCGGGCGGGATTTCCAAGACGAGGAGCGTGAGTGCATTTTGACGGAAGCTGTGCCTGCGTTTTTTTCCGCCACATCAATCGTCTTCTTCCGCGATCGCTTTGTTTCTGTCGTGATCACGCTCACTACACCAACAATGGCGTGTCACAATTGCGCATGCGGCGATGCTAATGTGAACATACCCACGGGGTTGCCCACAGCCGACGATTGCTTGGTGGGAGAAGAAGACGAGGAGTCTCTCCGGCAGCAGGCTCTCAAAGTTGCAGGGGCGCAATTAATCCAGAATGGACAGCAGCAGGGCGTCCACGGGATTCGCGTCGCCGGATGGTCCATCCAGACGCGCAAGACCGCCATTCTCAAGATGGGCCCTCGGGAGAAGTGAGTGCCCTCAATTCCCCTGAACAGAGTTTGCGTTCTTTTGTTGCAATGGGTTCGAAATTTTGGAAAATGACCTAACATTGAGACACTCAAGGTTGCCAGTGTAGGTAGACTGGTCTAAATTTGTATATGTTTTGGTTGGGGAATGAAAGAGGACTCAAATGCACCAGAGAATCCGTTTTCTGGATACCGTATGGGAAGGTTACGAAGGATCGGATGAGAAACCCTCGCGACGTTAAAACCCTCCTGCGATTGTAGTACTTATATGACACTGCAGAATTGAAATGCTAGACGTAGATTCAAAAACCTGTGCTATGTGGCTCGAATTGGGTTTCCTTTGTTCAGTAATTTTGAGTAGGTTTTATGGGGACTTTTCTTTTTGGTTTTACGTCTTCTGTTGCAATTGGTTCGAAATTTTGGAAATGCCCGAACATTTAGACACTCAAGGTTGCCAGGTTAGGTAGACTGGTCTAAATTCTATATGTTTTAGCTGCGGAATGAAAGAGGACTCTAACACACCAAGGAATCCGTTGTTTGGATACCGTATGCACAAGTTACGAAGGATCAGAATAGAAACCCTCGCTACGTTGAAACCCTCCTGCGATTGTAGTACTGCAGAATTGGGTAAGAATGTAGAGTCGGGGACCTCCTTTGCAGTATACAGAGGCACCCCCATGGAGGATGATTCTACTGGGGACTTTCTGCAGCGGAGATTCCCGATTGTACCTGTGTCCTCAGAATTGAAATGCTTGACGTAGATTTTGGCAAAAAGGAATGGCAATATAGGGACTATGTGACGCTCGCTGGGTCTCATTTTTCAGCAGTCTTGAGTAGGTTGTATGAGGACTTTCGTTTGACCAATTTTATTTATGTTTTGACCAACGTATGCGATGTTCTTCGCTGATTCTGGTGGTCTAAAATTTGGCTCCATCTGAGTTGTCGATTCTTCACAATATGGAAAATTGATTTGGTCGTTTGAAACGATGAATCGTTGGGCTTTTGGGGGGTACTACGATACTCAAGTGTTCGTGATAATGGAGAACAGGTTGGAGAAAATGTTGGGAACGATTCATTTGCCGGAGATGGTATTTGGCGACAATTCTCTGGAACTGGTCCACGAAGCCACTGGGGTGAAGATCCATTTCAATGCTTTGGATGCACTGCGAGGGTGGCGTCAGGAGAGCCTGCCTCCCGTTGAGGTTCCTGCTGCGGCCAAGTGGAAATTCCGCACGTAACGCTCTTCATTCACCTGCAGTTTTAATCGCAATATTTTAGCTTGCTTTGAGCGGAATCTCGCTTGTTGCGTTTGGTGCCATTTGATAAAGGCATGTTTACATTTGGGCTTGTAATGTCGTTATTGATGTTGATTGGCTCCTGTTACAGGAAGCCAAATGAACAAGTGAGATTAGACTATGACTACACATTCACAACACCATATGCTGGAAGTCAATGCGTTGAAAACAAAGAGGTTTGTATCTCGTAATTTTATGCATATGATCATCTTTTGTTGAATTGTTTGTAGTCTAAGAAGTAGAAAACCAAGAGGATTTGTGTATCGTCGGTTCTTGCGTATGATATCTGTTGAATCATCTGTATTCTGAGAAATTGGGACAGGAGATCCTTACAGTACAGCTAGCGAGAAGTTGACCTAATTCCTCTACTTACTTTCGCAGTGATTTTAGTGTTCTAGTATGGACCTTGTATTCAGTGATTTATATCAGTGATGACATTTAGGTGTGTATCGTGTTGGCTTTAATCTCATTGAACGATCAGGTATTGGCCCTTGGTAACCATGTCTGGCAATGTAACTCATCTCATATGTTCTTAGTTCTTGCATTTGACCTGAAAGATGGATCCTTGGTATGCAAATAAGAAGTTTGCAATGATGATGGTAGTTCTGCTGTTTTGAGAGCTTTGTGCTTGTGCCTGCTTGGAATGAACAGGGCATCGTGAATGAAGCAGTGGAGTGGGTGGCAAGCGAAGAACGGATTGATGTGGCCGCGCTGCAAGCAAGGGATCCAATACTGTTCTTCGATGAGGTAATATTTAGGATTTTTTGTCCTAAGCATGGTCAGCAAGGACTTGAGATGGCTAACATATTCTAATTCATTGTCTAGTTTATTGTAATATAATTTGATTACAGTTGCAATACAAGAACAGATAATTTTATGCAGGAACTGTATCTCATCATGAGCTCTTCAAGTTTTGTAATCTAGCGCCAGTTTTCACTCGGTTCTTTGCTTGAGACGGTGTCGGTAATTTCAGCTTGAACCAGATGAACACGCTTCCATTAATTGGTGCGTTTTTGCTTTATTATGGCAAAGGTGAATTTTTAAAGATGCCTGGTCTTAATGTAAATGACTCAGTAACTACTGAAGTATCTGAACACCTTTCGTTACTTTTTCTGTATCTATCCATGTTCTGACTGGTTTTTACAGGTGGTGCTGTATGAGGACGAGTTGGCTGACAATGGGATATCACTTTTAACTGCTAAAGTGGTATGCAGTCGATGCCGCTCAAATTTTTGATGACAAGCTTTGGGATTGTGCTTTTCCTGTTGTGCACTCATAGCTGTTGAAAAATCTACCATCTCACTGGATTTGTGGGCATTTGCTGCAGAGGGTGATGCCCACCTGCTGGTTTCTCCTGCTGCGCTTTTGGGTAAGCCTTAGCTTTGTAGGTTGTATCCTAGCATCACATCAGTTCTGTTGAATATTGAGTTAGTTTTAAAGATTTATACGTGACCAAATATATTGTTAAGATTGATATTCGCATGATATGTCCTGGTGTTTCTTGACTTCACATCTAATGCCCCCCTCTAGTTCTGTGCATTCTTTCGAAAGCGCGTCAATCGAATTGCAAACTGGAATTGATGTGTTGCCATCCTTGCTGCGGACAAATGTCAGTGGTGAATATGTTCATAGTAGGTTCTGTGTCCTCTCTTAGATGTTACTTACTCAATGCTATTATCTGCGGACAGTTGCGGGTGGATGGAGTTCTCATGAGACTGAGGGATACGCGTATGTTTTGTCGAATGCAAAATGGTTCTACTGCATTTCCAGTGGTAATAAGGGAGCGCAACATCAAAGAGGATACCTTTGAGGCCTTGGCTTTGGTGTGTTGCTGTCTTTTTACAACTTCTTTGAGGATTTTTTTGATGTCCTAGTTTGGCATGTGTTTGATGTTCACGTTCATTCTACTTTTTGTACGTGAAATCAGCTCATGCTCTGGTGAAGTGTCTTAGAAGGGAGGAAATCTCTGAGTTATAGAATGACATATCATCTTGTGCTCTTACCTCCGTCGTGAGGTATACTTACATATCTACGACCTATCCCAGTTCTCTAACTTGGTCGATTTGTGGGCATGCTTGCAGAAAGGTTATCCACGTGATTCAGCAGTGTACCACGATTCAACTGTAGCAGGCGAGAGGCTCACACAAATCAGCCACTTTTGTGAGAAACTGACGTCCACCGCCAAGTAGCAGAGTCTCCGCTTCACGGTACCTAAGCCCAAGAGTCAATAATGCAACTCATTGACCTTTGTCCTGCCCATCTAATCTCGAGAGAGTTCGTTCAGGCCCTGTATTGCTGTAAACATTAGTGCTTGAGAGATCATATGACACCCTTTCATGTAAACCAATTCACTCATCAAGTTTGCACATCATAGATTTGTTGTATACAAAAATACCTGCAAGTGCAAGTACTATGCAGGAAAGCGGCAGTCAACCATACCCAATCATCTAGAAGTCTTATCCGGGGACCATTGTCGGTTTTGATATCATTATAGGCTGTCAGACCATCATTTTTCAATTTGCTGGAGATTTTGAGAATGCTGTAAAAACGTTCTTGACGATATGGACAGAGTTTATCTGAATTTATGGACTTGATAGCTGTACATCAAGTAGTGTTTGATTATGAATTTCTTTTTCTTTTGACACTAATTGCTATTTGATGATAATTTCCCCCCCTCACTAATAGGACAAACCAATGAAGTATGACAATCTTGAAGTCTGACAATCTTGGGAGTAGACTAAATTTAACCCATGAAGGACTGGTGATTTTTGGTCCAAATTGCTTCAAAATACTCATATACAAAGCCATGCTAAAATCTTCACTTATATTTATTCATTAGCAAATTCAATAGGACCCTATAGTTAATCTTCATTTGTAGGATCCTTTAGTTAACTTGTTAGAGTACAACCTCTTATAGTTAACTTGATAGAGTATAGCCTCCTAAAGTTTCAAAATAAGAAACCTTACCAATTGCAAGATTATTATGCTTGAATTTCAAAAAAGAAGTATTTTCAACTCTTTCCAAATGTAGTTAGGTTTTGTCTTTCAAATTTTTTATTCAATAGTGTGGACATCCTACAACTTGCAACTCTTCATAATATGTTGAAGAAATAAGTTGGGAATATGCAAAAAAATTCATCAAAAAACATTTTATATTCATGATTAAAAAAAAGAATATGTAGAAAGAGGTAAAGTATGAATAAAAATATTAAATTGTTAAGACTTTAGTTACAAAATTGAAAAATTTGAATCCCAATGGTTGTAATGTTGTAAAAACAAGCTACATCCAATGTTTTATTTTTTTTTCAAAGTATTACTACGTACAGATTGAATTCAAAAAAAGACTTCAAAAAGTTTATTTTTGAGTAGAGATTCTATGGCTGCTTGCAAACTAAGATTCCTCATAACTTCATCTCATTAATTGAAATAGAATGATTAAAAGCTTTCCGTACATTATAAATCTAGAAAACAAGTTCAAATTTTTATTCTTTAAAAAATTATATTTTTTTATGCTGCCCAGGCTATTTTTCAGGAGTTTGCCAAGATTATACATGTCTGAAAATGGCACATCAAAAAAACTAGTGTTTGGACAAAACTAGAACTATCAAAGTCTCGAGTACAATTTTCTACTGTAAATTTTCTCCCTTCCATCTGATGATAACTCCTCAGCGCGGCCGCCTGGGACAGCCCGGACAAAATCTGCCATTTTCTTCGATAACCAATAGGCATAACCTACGCTGCGTTAACACTCGCAGCGATCAGAAATATTTGACAGGTCAAGAGGTCGATGGATGCGATTCAGGGACTTGCCACCATCCTTGCCAATGTACTGCTATATAGCCTAGAATAAATTGCCTCTCTCCATAAAACATTGCATTAAGTGACTTCATGTTAGATTCGAGATCAGCTCGAGCAGCATGCAAGTCATCAACCTTCTTTTGACAAGGAAGGTGCATTCAGACGCTACGACAATCGTATCAAGCCTAGACCTGGGTTCAATACTATGGGTGTTACTGTCTCAATTTTCTAAAGCATTCAAACGAGTTGCAACGGCAAATGGTTACTAAAAAGCCCAAAAAATGCTTCGAGTTTGCCTACAACGAGGAGTTCTGTATCCGTGTCGGTGGTTGCACGACGGAATTCTCTCATCAGGAATAATTGAACCATTTGTCTCGTTCAGAAAATCCCTCACCGTCTTGGACATCGATACACAAAGCTGCTTGTAAATCATCTTCGTGACCGGAACTTCCCACACTACTGCTGGTCGGGAAACAAACCCTTTTTAAGGTGGGACTCGTTTCGGGGGAGATTAGGTAGCTATGGGAGCACCATTTGGCCGATCCAAGTCTCGGAACGGTCTTTAACCTCACCTACTGGAAATCCACAAAAATTGGTTAGAAATTACAGCAGGTGCGTTCAGATGGTACAAAGAACAAGAACTGGAGCTTCTTTGAGTCAACCCCTTGGTCTCTCGAATGAAATAAAACAAGTATTCACAAAGCGATGGAGAAAACAATGCCTCCAAAAGGCTAAGAAGACAAGCCCAGCGTTGAACAAGAATTATTAAATCGGGAAGGAAAGCCCAAAATCCAACAGCGAATGTCACTGCAAACGTCCGACAATTAAAGAACTAACGCTCAACAAATGTAATCTGAATCGTATAATACCTGAATAAGCAGCTGGCAAGAAGTGGGTGTTGGATTCCTTGCGATTGCTTAACTTTTGGTGAGTCATGGGTTCTGATTTTCGTGGCTTGCTTGGATTGAAGGTTGTGGCTGACGTTTTGCATTGTTTGATTGTGGGGGCAGGTTGTGGAGCGGGTGAGTGACTTGTTGATTTCTGAGGGCGTCCCACTAACAATCACTCTTAAGTAACTTCTTAGAGCTTCCTGCCTCTCCATCTGTAATGTAAAGTCTCCAATCACCATACAGTAAGGGAGAAGTTCCATTAACCATACACGTGAACTTGCATCATCTAAAATGGTGCACATTTATTTTGTGTTAAGCTAAAACATAATTCCAAAAAAACAAATGTCAATAGACTAAGTCAATTTTCACAATTTTCACAAATCAAAGCTCACCTGTGTGGTCACTGGAGCCTGTAATGAATTGTATGATTAATGGAACCTCTACCTCAACGTGTCCCAGGACGCACCACCATCACTTCAGCTTTCACTCGGCCATCGCCAATTCCTGTGTGGCGAATTTACCAACGTGAACCACGTCTGCACCGCCGTGAGGAACAAGATCGTCACCGCCCCCAACAAGCCCAGAAACGTCCACGGCTTGTAGAAGAAGAGCACCCATGCTTCTCTCCGCCATCGCTTCACCCGATTGCGACGATGATTGTGGATGTCCTGGTAACACTTGAGCCAGGAGGGGAAAGGCCTCGGAGTGTACACGCCCCTCATGATGCGGTTCCACATTCCGACGACCCCGTCATTCCCCACCTTGTCGTCCACCACGCCGTGGTCGATCAGGAGGGCGACGTCGTCGGAGTCGATGCTCAAGGAAGCCATGCATTGCAAGAAACAACGCATGTCACCACCTGATGGTGATGGGAAAATTGAGTTACTTTGGTAAAGGTTTGGATGACTGTGCATGCAGATCTTGAATCTAGACCTGTCCTTGTTCTTGAAGGAAAAAAAACAATACTGTGCATCTCGGTTTCGGTTCAGGATTTTTCAGGGTTTAGGGTTTTCATTGACTTGGCAATATTTGGTATCATTGTTCAGAGCTTGAATTCAAAGCTGTGCTAATAATCACAGGAAATACTACTTTTCTGCATTTCATTTTCGGTTCAGGGTTTCAGGGGTTTTCAGGGGTGTTACGGTTATAGAATTTACAGTTTTCATGGAATTGACAATGTTTGGAACAGTTGTGCAGAACTTGAATTTAGAGCTGTTCTAGTAATCAAAGGAAATCCATCTTTTTGCATCTCATTTTGGCAAAATTTCGTCATTTCAGGCAAAGTTTGGTACGATTGTGCAGACTTGAATCTTCACTTGCCCTTGTAATCAAAGTAAAAAACCAGTTGCGAAATGGGAAACTGTGAATTGTCATACCTCCAGTGAGTTGCTCGTGAACCGCCAGGTTGTGGAACACAGTTTCGGTGAAGTCGTAGATATTCACTTTGGGTAAGCTCAGTGTGGCGCTGGTGACGTACCCGCATCCTGTGAGCTTGATCTGGTTCAGTGCCGGAGCTTTGTCTGTGATGGCGATGCCGATGGCTTTCAAACGAGAGGCGGAAGGTATGGAGTCCAGGGACGGAGATGAAGTGCATTGCGGAGCAGAAACAGGGAGCGAATGACCACACACCACGACGTACACGCAATCAAGTATATGTTTGCAGCTCTGTAGAGACTGCTTGGGATTGTTTGAGGGATACTTCTCGTCCAAATGGTCATAAAATCTTGCCGTCTCGCTTTTGTTTTCACGTCTGCACAATACCCGAAGATTAAAAAACCTTCAACCTCATATCATGGAGGCCACTGCAGAAGTCCCTGTTGCTACATGTGTCCCCAACAAATCTTCACAAAACCCTAAACCCTAAACCCTTAAACAGAAAAATTGCATAATCAGAGGACTGGTGATGGACAATCTATTGAAATTTACAGCGCAAACTCTTAGAGGATTTTGATACAATGTGCAATAGTTTCAGTACAGAAGTTCCGGGTGCTACATGTGTCCCCAACTATCCTCACAAAACTCTAAACCCTGAACCCCAAACCCTTAAACAGCAAAATTGCGTAACTAGTGGGCTGGCGATGACCAATCGAACTTCAGAGCGCAAACACTTACAGGATTTCGATACAATGTGCGATAATCATACCGTTTCAGCAGCCAACTCGGCGGTGACACTGGTTCATCAAGGAGTCTCAACGGGTAGAGATGATTCACAGCGACCTTCAGAACATTATCCAGCTCGCCCTCCGCCAGGATCCGACTCTTTTCGGCAGTATCAGTCGGGGCAGCACGAATGGCAACCAACTCCGCAACGACATTCTTCAGCAAGTACATTGGAAGCTGATTCTCCAGAAGCAACAAGTCTGACCTGATCAAGTTCCATAAATTGGCAATTCCCAGTTAAATATATAGCAAATCCCCATGTACAGATTCTACGAACCTCAAATCTATCCACCTGTCCTTATTATCAAAACCACTTGTGCATCTCGTAATACCAAGCCTGGTGGTAAAGGCAACTGTGTCCGGTCTCATTTGCTAGTCATAGTCAGAAGATCATTATAACCATGGGCTTCGTTTTTAGCAATACACTGCGCTCTTCCTCCAATACAAAGGAATATGAGTGGTCCTCTTTTGGGTTGTATCGCTCAAAAACACTCTTCCCATAGTCCTCGTCCTAAACCCTTGGATTAACCAAAAAGTACTGATTTAGATACTCTTAGCTAAAAATCCCACAACAGGCAACGCTTGATATTTCGCTAGACGCACGACAAAATGCATTGCACATGGCAAAGCACACTGCAAGATGAATTGCATGGAGCAAGTATGCTTTCCAGTGTTCCCCCAGTTGTGGGAATTTGATTCATTAGAATGACTACGTCCCATGTTCTCTATCAAGTAATAGGGCACTGCAGAGGTTTAGGGTTTAGAGTTTCCACTCAAAGAAGAACTGCTAAATTAAATGTGAATTCACTTACCTGATGAGAGTCCTTGCAGTGTCGAGCAGCCTTGGCTCCAGATGCTGAAACTCCTCCAGGAAGAACGTCTTGTTATTCAAAAACTGGAAGAAGACAACAAGAAAGAGAGCATCTAGAGCAAGCAGAAACGGCACCACCTCCTCTGCAATCACGCTGCTACAATTTTTTTGGTAGTGTCCACGAGCAGTCCCTAAATCTCCAACGACGGTGCTTGCAAAGGCTTCCCAGGAGCCACCACTGGGGAGAAGCTTGCCGTGGAGGGCGCGAGCGATGTCGACCTTGAGCAGCTGCGTTCCCGTGGTTTGCAGTGAGCGCTGGTGGAGGCCCAGTTGGAGCTCCTTCCGTTGGTGGTACGCTGGGGACATGGATCGCACGAGGTCGGGGACGCAGAAGATGGTCACCGAGGGTTGTGGAGATTTGGAGTCTGCAGGGAAGATTTGGAGTCTGATGGGCTCGTCACGGAGCTGCTGAAGCCATTGCTGGGTGGCCATGCCTGATCTCTAGAAACTCGTAACAGAAATGCCTCTTGGGGTTTCTGCAGACAAACCTGAAGATGATGATGAATCACTCTTGCGAACCTGAAATTGATGATGAGAAGCAAACAGGAAACCCTTACGAGCTGGATCACTGCGTATAGAGAAGGGAAATGTGAAATTGCAAGTGACTTGGGCATGAAGGATTTGATCTACTCACCTTGATAGAAACGATTTCGGGACTATGCTGGTATGATTTTCACGCAATTCCCTTCACCTTGGGCTCTTGACTGGGACTGGCTGGCTCACCTGGCTGGGGTGAGCTCAGTTTTTTGTTGTCACTGGATCAATCCGTGTCTTCGCAGGCTCACCTTTCAATGCACACGAATTTTATTCTGAATGATTCCCATTTTTCCGGCAAGATGTGCATTTACAATTTTACACGAAGTTTGCAGACAAAAGTAACCCTGTTGACCTATTGGAAGTGATCTTCACAAAGTCGGTACGACTTTTACGAAACTCCTTGAAACCGACGGACCAGGCAAAGCTCGGGATATTTTTTGAGTTTTACCAGCTATTTCCTTTGATTCCCATATTGAACCAGTTTTTTAAGTACCGAGTCCGGTTTTTTCTCTGTTTTTTACTCTGAATAGAAATTTTATAGATTTTTTCACCGTTTTTTTTTCCGATGTTCTGAAATTGCAACCGGTTTTCTTCCCAATTCCACCGGCTAACAATGAACTAACCGGCGGTTCTCCCCGAACATTAGAACCGACTACCGTTCGAAGCACGTCCAATGTTGTTCACTTTTGCAGGGGTGTACCGGTACGGGGCGAGCGGTAATGGTCGAGCTTACTGGGCGTCTGGTACTTGCTTAAATCCCCTAGTTCGTGTTATAATTGGGTCTTAATCACACCGCTTATCCTCCTACTGTAGTGATTAATTGTTAGGTTCACGAGACTGTCCTGGTCTGCTCCGAGGGGGGGGTGTCATTCCGGGGATGGCAGAGATTCGAGCTTGAGTGTTGTAGGTCGAATTGCATACTGTTAGGGACTACATAACCTTCGAGAGTGGCGAGCCTTGAGACGTAATCCGACATCATTCATGTCAAGTCCTTTCATCGAGATTTATACTGTCTGTTTGATCAGTGGACTTCAAGTTTACCCCAAACCCTAAAGGTGCAAGCCGCTGGCTGGTTCACCTGGTTGAGGTGAGCTTAGTTTCTGTTATCACTGGATCAATCCGTGTATCCGCAGGCTCACCTTTCAATGCACAGGAATTTTATTCTGAATGATTACCCATTTTTCCGGCTAGATGTGCGTTTACACGAAGTTTGTAGACAAAGTAACCCTGTTGACCTATTGGTTACCGACAGAAGTGATCTTCACAAAGTCGGTACGACTTTTACGAAACTCCTTAAAACCGACTATCGTGTCTTAGAAGCACATCCACTTTTGTTCTTGTTTGCAGGGGTGTACCGGTACGGGGCGAGCGGTAATGGTTAAGCTTACTGGGCGTCTGGCACTTGCTTAACCCCTGAGCGCCCAGCACTCGATTCACAAAACAAGGCCAAAATGTACCTGTGGCCACTCGGGTTTGTGCTGAGAATGCAAGAAGAAGATCGGAGTGAGCTAGCCGTTCAAAGTGATCGACAATTAGGTAAGGCATCTTTTGTGCAAATTCAGGAACTTTTGACCGTCCTGATTCGAATCTTATAATGGTCAAAGTGAAGTTGACCAAGAGAAAAAGTACCTGAAGCAACTGGTTTCTGAACTTTAGAAATCCCTCGGAACTCGAGAAAGTGTCCAATTGCCACGAAATTGCAGCAGGTGGTAGGGTCACAAGCATGGTCTCACACGTACAAATTGGCGCATTTTATGACGCAAAGGTACTCTCATACTGTAGCAACGAAGTTCGGAGACAGCCGCGTGCAAGTGCAGACTGACCGGGAGCAGTGTACGACCTGCACTCACACGTAGGACGCGGCTCCCGGTGGTACAACCCGGTACTCTGTGCCACATCAGGGCTCTCGCGTTCCTCATGCAACTGTCAGTTTCGGCTGAACATGGACGTTGCGGACGTATGGGGCTCATGAGGCATTGGCATACAGGACAGGGCTCACAAGTAAATTCACCCAAAAAAATTATGGCTAATTCAACAGTTGCAAAATTATGGCCGTGTTGGCAGATGCAAACAAAACGGGTGCAAAAATGATTTTCCATATTCCCATGCGAACTCGTGACTTTTGGTGGCACATTCAGTCACGCATTTGAAGCTTGGGCACAACACGATTGGAAAATGCTGTTCCACTCAATCTGTTCCTCACAGTAATGCCACTCTGGCTACAACCCAACAACCGAAGCCTCACTACTGTACCAAGCCACCAGGCCAAACGAATGACCTCTGACCGCTACCGTGAACCAAATGCATGAGCTCTAAATCCTACGACTCAAAGAGAAATAAACACTAGCACGTCCGCAGACACGACTCCTCCCGCCTCCAACCTGCATAACATTGAAGCTCAATCGACCCACTCCTTGAGAAGAAGCAGCCGTCCCTTGCCCCGACAGAGCCACTTGTTCATCCTCACGTGGTCTTAGAACGCTCAGATCGGCAATTTAGGCTGAACTGCAGGCCTCCCTTGAACTCCGATGCGGCAAGGCCAAGTTACTCGCAAGGCCCATTTCTTCTGCGTGTGCACTTTCAGGAAGCATCTGTCCACACACATGTGTACACCACCGCATGTTGTGCAACGGAAATGAGTCTTCTTCTTGCACACAATACAACGGCGTCGAAGGGTGGGGCGTTGGCTACTATAATGGATGGCAGTAGGGTGGCTAAGGCACGCAACCTTGCACGTGCATGGCTGGTCCAGCCACGGCGCGATCAAGGTTAGCGCAATCTCCATGTGAAATGGAAGTCGAGCCCGGTACACTTTCTCCATACGAGTGAGGCGATAATTCCTCAATAAGACCCACGCATTGTTGAGCCAGCAGTCCACGGTAAAGAACAGGTGCTTGTGCCACCACTTGTGAGAATGGAATTGCACGCTGTAGTCGGTGCGCATCTGATCCACAACATCGACGCCGCGCATATGGCTTTGGTACTCCACTTGTTGTGGAGTTGAGGAGATGGCTTCGCGTGTACCACTCACCCAACGCATCGATCGAGCACCCTCTGCCACAGGATCAACCGAGGTGGACAAAATGTAAACGGGCTTCGAGTCATACCAGCAGGTGCACGCCATTCGACGTTGTGCGTGCATCTTCTAAAGTAAAGTGCCTCGTGGATGCTCTCCCTTCTTATGTCCTAGAAGGGATGTTGGCAGTCCGATACGGTTTTCCCGGAGCGTTCCTGTGGCCCATATCCCTCGCCTGTAGAGTGACTCGAACAACTTCGGTGACGTAAACCAATTATCACAAACCACCGTGTGGCCCACATGGTCCAACCCTACAGTGAGTTCACAAACAACCCGCTCACCCTGTCCATTCTTTGGAACTCTAGAAGCACCCACATACGGAATGAGGTTGAAGATGTAGCGTGAAGGGTTGCACACTGCTGCGAAGAACTTGAAGCCGTACTTCGTGGGTTTTGCGGACATATATTGTCGAAACCCACAGTAGTGACCACGATATGCTACCATAATTTCATCGCACGTGATGAATTTGTCGGGGTTGTAAAGAGCTCGTGACTTCGTAACAAAGTCATCAATGATCCACTTGACCTTTGCAAGCTTGTCGTACCGAGGAGACTCCTTGTCATTGTCAATGGTGTGGTTGTCCACGAGATGAAGGCACCGCAGCAGGGATTCAAACCGGTTCCTTGTAAAGACGCGAGGAATCACCAAGCGATGCAAGAATTCGCTCTTCTTCCAGTAGTCCCTAATGGTAGGCATGAGTTTGACACCCATGAGAATGGTGACGCCTATGAACGCGCACATTTCGAGAGCACTGGTTGGCACCCAGTGCGGACCACCGTTTGAATGCTTGGAGCACCCCGTCCCTTGCTGCTCAGCATACACATTTGTTTGTTGAACCATCCTCGTCACCACCTGTTCATCAAAGAACAATTCGAAGAACTCCAACGAAGATGGCCTGCGCCGACTGCACCTCGCCTTTGGACCTGGATGTGGACCCCGGAAGGAAACGCGATCGCCAAGAAGGGTTGTCTCCGAGCATTGCCAGAACCGGTCGTGGTATCGTGCTCTAAAATCGAGGTCATCTAAGTCTCTGCCAGCCTCATAGAAGCCAATCTCGTGGTTGAGGTTTACACTTCCCTCCACACTTGACTCCGAATCGCTGTATTGAATTGACGACTCATCACCTGCGAAGTCACCAAACGCTGCCCTCCATTCCGAGTTTGAGCTCTCCCCACTTTCTGCACCGATGGAGCCTGCAGTTGGCATCTGCTGTTCTCCCGAGTCTCCTGCGCCTGTCTGGCATTGCCTGATGAGCGGTGGCGACCCCCGATTGTGCTCTCGCGGTTGGGCAAGCACCTCCTCTCCCAAGCGCTGTGTCTCAAATTCGGGGATGGAATCGCCTTCTGACCCCTCGTCTATCCTCGCTGCCGGCCCGGTGACGTTTTCTTGAAGCACTGCTGCATCGCAGACACCCAATGCCCGGCAGTCAGCAACCTTCACCTTCCGTCCGCCGATGCTCCCCTTGAATATCACAAAATAGAATGGGATGCCCTTTTCCTGCCAACGTTGTTGGGGTTCCCCTACAACTTCAGTTACTCCTCCGCAGTCGGCCGGATTCAGCCCAAGTATTGGGAGAGACACCCATACTGCGGCAGGCAAGGTTCGGAAATTGGCATGCCCCCAAGGCCCCTCCAGTTGCGGTAGTTCCACATCAACGTCTCCCCCCTCTTGCCGGGTCCTATTATTATGATTGTTCAGCCAATCTTGCATGCGAGTGGATGCTGCAAAGGCATCGAGAAGTCCCCTGGCGGCCTTCGGTAAGCGAGCACCTCCAACTCCCTGCACACCGCCAAGCCTGCACCACGCATGTATACCACATGAGCACAGTGAATACATTACTTGCGACCCCTCCACCCCGATTCAAAAGACAATTCAACGATGTCATGGACCCCTGTAAAGAAGATTTTCTCATCACGACGACTACCTAGTGGACTACAATCAATGACGCATAATGCAAGAGCTGAATGAATGCCAAAGAATGAGGACAATTCAGTGATTTACTACAGTCATGATGTGGACAAAGAAGGCCTCCACATGCCGTGGGTCTACAGTGCCATACATCACTGGAATTCTGTGAACCAAACCTGCAATTGAACAGGATTTACACAAGAAGCTCACCTGTGAGGGCTAAGTCGTTGACGGCGGCAATGGTGCCCGAGAGCGGAGTTCGGCGAGAAATTAGTCGAAGGAGATGCTGCTGTTCCACTCTTGGCGCCATGTGGAGAAGGCGATCCCTGCCCGTTGGATGACGGCGCCCGACCTTGGGTGCGGGGACGCCGTAGTCCGTGTGGAGAGCGGGCAGAAGGTTGAATGGACGGTGGGGACCAGCCTGCAGGTGGCGTCCTGTGACCTGGGCTTCTCAATGTCTTCTGGCTGTCCGACGACGATTCATGGTCAATTCCCCTGCCTCGTGCAGCTCCCCTCCCTCGCACAGATGCAATTGCCCTCCCTCGGCCCCGACCTCGACCCCTTCCTCGACCATTTTCAGTTGAATTCTATGGCCCGACAGTACCTGCATTTGTTTCTGTTGTAAGCACCTGTGACGCTGCTCCCCGCCCTCTACTTCGACCTCGTGCTGTTGAATTGCTCGCTCCGGTAGCAGGCGCCCTGCCGCATGGCCCGACCACACCTCGGGGACTGCCTCGTCCTCGCCCCCGAACAGTTTCCCCTCCCCTCTCAGCTTGTCCCAAATTGCCCCGCAAATTGATATGAGCCGCTTCCCCCAAGTTATCCCTCAGTCTATTCTCATCTCCATCGCTGTCAGACAACGGTGGACGATTCAAGTCCAGCCCCTGTGATGGCTGGTTGTTCTGAGATGTGCTGGCTCCCGGCAGAGATTCAGCTGAATCCCTACCACGCCCAGCATTCCTCCCCGATCCCCTGATACCTCCCCCCCCCGAGCGACCTCGTGGTCTGCCGCGCCCCCGACTAGCAATGGGTTCATGGTGAATCTCCCGTCCCTGCAATGTCGGGATGGGTGGTGGTAAGGTCGCTGTCTGTCGGAGCCTGAGTATTCCTTCCCCGCTGCCAAATTGCGTAGGGGGCAATCCGCTGCCGGACCCTGCCATGAGTACCTACAGCATTGGGCCGTCGCCCTGTGGCCGAACTCCTCTGTCCGGATCCCTCACCGATGCCTGTGGTGTCTCCAGAATTTGCTAAAGGCCACCATTTGGTGCGAATGAAGTCGTTCACCGAATCAGGCAATCCGTCGGGGTGGCCTTTGGGGAGGCGCTCATGCATGCCCAGCACTCTGAAGCATTGTCTGCGGAAGAGATAACGCCAGGAATTGCCGTCGGGCTTGGAAGGCTAGTAATGATTGGCCTGTGGTTCCGCAAGGCCTAGCAAAAACTCCTCTTGTAAGCACAATTTCACTTTGCACACCACCTCCGGCGTGGCATTGTGCTGTGTCTGCGCCCAATCCCCCAGTATGGCCTCGATGTGTGCCACTTCTTCGCTGGAAGCTCTGCATTCCCGAACTCGCTGCTCCGTGCCTGAAGGTGGTTGCTTGTCGCCGGCCATCCTTGCCCCCTGTCTGACACTCAGATGATGCAGTAACAATGAACACCGTCACGAATGCTGTACCTCACCCTCCTCGAATCCCTTCGTGGGCGCCCACTCTTCCAACGATAATGGTCAAGAAGGTACGCCTCTGAACTCCTTGTTCGCCACTCCCTCTCTCTTGGCAAATTCTGGCGAAAGGAAGACAAGTGAACACTCCCGAACCCTAAATCTGTTTCCGTGACCTCACGCAATTGTAGCTCACTCTTCTAAGTTGCAGCGCTCGCAATGTAACCTCATGCAAATCCACAACACGCCAGCAAAACCCCGCAGTCTTTCTAAAACCCTCGCAATCGCAGTGAGGCGCTCGACGCTCACACTGCTGGTCGGAAGAACAAGCTGGCGGTCTCGCCCAATCACCGCTATGGCCCGCCAAATTGCCCAACGGCCGGTCACCGTCTCCAGCCGGTGCTCCCGGTGGCTCGCCCAACCAGAATTCTCCCAAAAGCCCAAAAACGCTGCTGCACTCAGGAAAATTATGGCTAATCCTGCCACGTACGACCGCAATACCCGTATCGCCCACTCCCCTAAATCACTCGAAGCCCCCCTCTGTACATTGTACCAAAATTCACGGAAGTACAACCACGACCCGGTCCCCATTCAGCAGTTGCAAAATTGGGGGAGGCCACATTCGGTCCTGTGGGGCGCTCAGGGGTTAAGGTATTCTAATCCCCTGGCTCGTTTTATAATTGGGTCTTGATCACGCCACATATCTTCCTTCTCTAGTGATTAGTTGTTAGGTTTACGAGATTGTCCTGGTCTGCTCGGGGCGGGGGGTGTCTGATTGTGGTCATTCCGGGGATGGCAGAGATTCGAGCTTCAGTGTTGTAGGTCGAATTGCATGTTGTTAGGGACTACATAACCTTCTAGAACAGCGAGGCTTGAGACCTACTCAGACATCATTCATGTCGAGTCCTTTCATCGAGATTTATACTGTCTGTTTGATCAATGGACTTCAAGTTTACCCCAAACCCTAAAGCCGTGAATTGACCCGCTTGCGTCAAAACTCGGAATTGGCGTTGTGGAGATTTGGTGTAGCCTCCATGCACCAGTGTGTGTTATGTTGTGGATACAAACTCACCGCACAGTGAGTAAACCCATTGTAGTATACTTTGATGAGGAGTAAATGTTATCGTGTTCTGATGTTCAGGACTCCGGAGTTAGAGTACTATTTCATAGTAGAACAGATCGCGCACTGCACACTGCATGGTTGAGATGAAGAGCGGCGAAGTGGTATTAAGCTTGGCAGCGCAGTTGGCGTCCTGGAGGGCAGTACTCGTCTTCTTCCGCACCTGGGCAACGTGCAAGTCATGGCAGCGCGAGGACCTCCACCGGTATTCATTATTCCTCGCGGATTGTTTGAACCAGTCAAAGCAGACCGTCTGGGAATCGGCTGGTGGTGGTGCTGCTGCAACAGAGTCCAGGAAAGTTGGGAAGCGACGGCGGAAGCGACGGTATGCCGATGTGGATGGGCCTGGCGCAAAGCCTGAACCCGAACTTGGTCCGCATGGTCCTACACTGAAGAAGCAGGTACTGAAGGGATTTGATGGGCTTGAGGTTTTCCATCATCGTCACAAGTACTTATCCTCGGAGGAATCCTCTTGGGGGGACTTATCCTCGGAGGAATCCTCAGTGTTTTGGCGGGGCTGCCAGAGATTGACAAGCGTTGAAGACCTTTCAGAGGACCTTTCAGAGGCGATGGATCCAGCAGGGTCGCCATCGTCAATTCGGAAGGTGCCGGATACAGCACGCCCTTCATCATCGTCTCCTCCTGCTGCTACTGTCCCCGGCTGGTGGAGCTTATTCTGTCTTGGGAACGGCAAATAAATCATGTACAGTCAACTCCTTCAATAAGTTTACGCACTTTTTATTTCAAAGTTGAACCTCATGCAAACCGAAGAGTTGATATTATTCCTATTAGCTCAAAAGTACATCTAATCAAAGACTAGAAAGTGCATTGGAAATGTGAAGTAGTCTTTATAAAACATTTGCATCTTGAATTTTTTGAAAGAATACTAGAATTTGGCTATGTATTGCTACATGTCTATCATCTAGCACTTTCACCTTGGGCTTAAATTACTAGATTCATTTTATGAGGCATTGGTGAAATGAGAACTTCAAGCATGTCCATAGATTTCCGTTCCCATGTTCTTTGCATTGATTCAATAAGTTCTTCCCTATTCTTAGTCATGCATGGGCTCATTCTAGATTTGTTTTTTCAATTCTTTCCACAAGTTTTATGCTAGATTAATATCAAGGAAAACTGCTAGCCATATTAAGTTCATACTAAGGGAGCATTGTGCAATCTGTTGCTAAGATTAGAATCTCTTAATTGTAAGTAGTTTCAAGAAAAGAACTCCATTATTCTAATTGATATGATTTTAATGAAGCTGGCAATTGCAAGAGGGATGCACATAAGAAAGTGTGAAACTTATTGAAGATGACTACACAGCGGGCTTGTTTGGAAATCCCTATGACTAACATGGAAATTTTCAAGTTTGTCCCTGTGAGTTTTTGGAAGTTGCTACGTTTTCCGGTGTGGTAATGTGCATGTGCGGTGATGTTGACACAATTCATGAAGAAAAAGAAATTGTAAGGTTTCTTCAGAGGAATTTTTTCAGAGAATACGTTCGAAAAAAATGTTCAGAGAATTTGTGGGTTTTCTTTGCAAAGATTTTTAATACAAATTCCCCGTGTGAATCCAAAGCCGTAGAATTGACACATCTTACATTTCAATGTTGTTTGCACCTAATATTTGGTAGATTTTAGAAGACACAATTGTCCCATATCAATTGTCGGGAGTATCGTGAGGTTGGACACATAAGACTTGTTAGTTGTCATGTAATCTACAAGGCAATGAATTCCATATAGAAATCTAACTTTTCTAGAGTTTGTACAATTTAGAAATCTAAGAAATTTTGAAATGTATAAATCTGAAATGTATAAATAAGTAAGATTGGAAAATCATAATCTACATTTCCATGAAAATGTTTCCTATGCTATATTGTACAATTTTAAACTTTCCTTCTTTTGAATCAGTAGGTTATGTTCATTCAAATCTTGTTTTTTGTTACCCGCTTGTATAGAATTAGATTGTGGTATTCTATGCAATGGGGGGATTAAATGGGAGGAATGTGTTGGTTTGTCGTGTTGCATAAATTGATTTGACAAATCATTTGGAATTTTGAGAGTGGTTATGAGGTTCAAGTGGGAGTTTAACTAAAGTAGTTACACCCAATTGCATTTGGAATAAGCAATTCAACATTGTTCCTATTATTAAATTGAATTTTTAATTATTTCCTTATTTTTGTTGGATCTTGTTGGAAATCAAAAGAATATTTTAGATTCTCTTCTTATGCAATTTTGGGACACTATAGAAACATATGAACAATAAATTCAAACTATTGAAAATAGGTGTACCCAAAAGCAACCATGGGCTCTCATGAATAAAGGGAGTACATTTTAGGCAAGAATATATAGGGTTAGTTTTTAAAAGTGGTTGAAATTCAGCGCTATTACCATACCCCATGAAAAATTAGGGTTATTTTTCAAGAAAAATTGTCAAAAATTGACATTTTTGGGTGCATTGACCTCAATGAAAAATAAAAACCACTTTTCAGCCCTCACAAATAGGGCTGCAGACTTTGAATCCTCTTTGAGTGGGGTTGTTGCTCTACTCAAAATTTAGTATCCACATCATTGAGCACATCTTGTTAAGTACACTCTAAAATAATCACATTGGAATACAAAGAGGTGAAGGTAACGGTGTGGCAGCACACAAGCCACTTTGAAGTGTAACGGATCTCGTGGAGCCATTGTTGCATGGCCATGGCGAGTCGATACACTCTCGTGCTAGAAATCTCTCTTGCGCTTGGGAGCCTGAAATTGATGACGGCCAACCAGGACATGCACCCTTACGAGCTGAATCATTGCGCATAGAGATTGGAAATGTGAAATGTGCAAGCAATTGGAGCATGAAGGACTTTATCTACTCATCTGCATCATTACCGACAGGACAGATCTGGACACACTGTCGGTACGATTTTTACACAACTAATCCTCTTGCCCGGGCTCTTGGCTGGGGAAGTGCAAGTGACATGCTGGCTCACCTGTCTAAGGTAAGGTTAGTCTCTGTTCTCACTTGATCTATCCGTGTCACCGCGCGCAGCCTCACCTTTCAACGCGCTGGAATTTCACTCTGAATGATAAATATTCCATTTTCCCAGTACGATGTGCGGTACAAGTAGTCTGAAAACAGAGTAACTCTGGTGACTAATTGGTTACCGACAGGAGATCTTCACAAAGTCTGTATGACTTTGGCGGAACTCCTTCAAGGCTTTAATCCTCGTGGGGGCTTGGGAACCGCAACTTGAAACCGTATGTGAGAACCACATCCGCTTGTCCACTATTGTTCACTTCTGCAGGGGTATGTATATATACTGGTATGGAGTGTGGAGAAATGGTCAAGCTTGTTGGGCGTCAGATGGTACTAGCTCTCGTCTTGAATTGGCCTGGACCACTCGGCGCGCATGCCTTCCTTCACTAGTGATTTGTTGATAGGTTTCTGAGACTGTCCAGGTGGTCTACTCAGGGCGGGGTGTGCCTGATGGAGGCCATTCCGGCGTTGGCAGAGATTCGAGCTTGTGTGTTGTAGGTCGAAGTGCATATTGTTAGGGACTACATAACCTTCTAGAGCATTGATGCGTGACACGTTATCAGACATCATTTTTGTCAAGTAATTTCATTGAGATTTATTCAGACTCGGATACTGTTTGGTTGATTCAGTTTACCCTAATCCCTCAAAAGCCGTGAATAGGATCCGGTTGCGTCGAAACTTGGACTTGGCATTTTATAGATTTGGTGTAGCAGCCATGCATCAGTCGGTGTTATGCTGTGGATGCTTGTTTGCACGCACTGACGCACGATGAGAAGAGCCGTTACATTAGAAGAGATTTGAGGGCTGCGAGGGGTCGTTTCAGGTTGTTCCTGCAGCTGGGAACAGTCAAAATATAAAAAAATAAAAATAGAAATAAAATAAATAAATAAATATGAAAATATTATTAAATAATAATAATAATAATAATTTTTTATTATTTTCTAACGTGGTACAGTCTTGGCCACGTCAGATTACTGCTCCCAGGCCATTCCCAGGGCTTGATAACTCGCAAGCTCTTAGAGCCCTCAAATTTCTTCTAATGATTTTCAGCTTGCTTTGATGGGGAGGAAATATATGATTATCGTGTACTGATGTTCAGGCATTAGAATTTTTGGACTCTCCATAAAGCCGCCAGACTTTGACAACACAGTCTAATTTTGGAGCCCTAGGAAGCTATGAAAAGGACGGGAATTTCTGACAGATGCAAGATTCACCTTGTGTAAATATCTTGACTGCCAAGTAGTATATTTCTATTTCTAATTCCGGAATTGTTAGAGAAAACTTGTGATGCCTTAATTTAACCGTGCCACACGCGCCCTCCATTAAACTATTCATGCTTTACGATCAAAGTTGTCAAAATTGGGGAATACAAACGACGAGTAGGAATAGGGAAAAAATTCTCAACATGGCCAAAATAAATGTAACCCCGGGTCCCATTTGGCCTACTTAGCGGCCTTCTGGAGAACCCCAAGTTTCTCTAATGGACTCAAGATTTCTAAACTGCTGCTTGATAGGAGAAGAGAACAAGTACAGTCGCGGCACTCTCTCCTTGACTTGGGGAGGGCCCATTCTGTGAAGATTGAGAAATTTCATTCTCCTCCGGAAGTAAAGATTGGGCGTGAAGAAGTTTTCACATGCAAATGTCTCACCACAATCATGTCACTTTCATCCCAACTGCACTACTGCTTGCACCCCTAAATGTGCGTTGAACTCCTGTAGACGTTTGTGTGAAAGTGTGTTAAATGATGGATCATTTGAATGCATGCTAAATGTTAGGTTGACTAGTAGAAAACGTAGGAATTTCGACAGAATTCTATTGATTTGGTCGCGTTTGTTCCAGTCACTAATCTATTGATTTCAACAAAAATCTGTTAAAAATTATTGATTGTGTTGAATTGCAGGTGAAGATCTCTCCTCATTCTCCATTTCCATTCTCCACACAACATTTGAAGGGGTGTCACACCTTCATGGAGAATGGCTCCTATTGGCTTCCTTTTTCATTCCATACCTTCTCATTCTTCGTAGAAGTTTCATTCTCAGAGAAGGTATAACAAACCCTATTGAGTCAATTTGGAAGGTGGCAGTTCCAACTTGCTCTTTTTCTTCATCATCTTCTTCTTCATCTTCTTCTAATGGCGGAGGGCATATATATTTTGCCTTGGAATCAACAAATGAAATTTGGAATGGACAATATTAGACATTCCTTCTATTGAATCATTGATAGGTTGCTTTCTTACAATTCCATTCATCTTGTTTTTTTGACTTTATCATGAGTAGAATTAGGTTATTGCATTCTATAGAGATGGGGGTATTGAAGGGGAGGTACTTTGTAGTGTTGTATAAATTGATTTGAGAAAACACTTGGAGTTTAGAGAGACAGTGGTTTTAAGCTTCAAGGGGGAAGTTAAGCTTGGAAGGACGCATCCCCTATGACTGAGGTAGTCACTCAAAAATACACATTATTGAACCAATAGAGGCATTGTTTGTTTCTATATTTTACAATGAAGCCATCCATCATACCTTTTAGGCCTCTAGTGTCCTTACAAAGTTAGTTCGTAAAAGGCCAATTGTTCGTTGAAAGGAAAATTGAAAATCCGAGTAGGTTCCTATAAAGTCGATTTTCATCAAATATTCATGATGTTTTGACACAACGTGTGAATACATAATACAAATTTTAGTTTTCAAATCACATTCTAAGATTTTAAGTTTCAATCACTTGTGTCCGAAATGACTACCAAACAGTTGTATATCAAAATCCTGGACATGGCCACTTTCTTGTGGTGAGAGGAGTCAAACTTGTTAGCTATATCGGGGTGGTTTTGAAAAAATATATTTTCTTTCAAGCCCTATTACCTTACAATCTATAAAGTTAAAGTTCTTGAATCTTTCCCTCATGTTCCAAATGCTTGTCTCTAACTTTTCACCATGTGGATTTTAAATAAAAAATATTTCTTCATTGCATATAAGAAATCATCAAAAAAAGACTAATGTATTGCTAATTTGCTTAATCTATTTGCATGCATGCAAGGCGATTTAGTGCAAATTAGACATCTTAATTGCATTTGGAATTTTGCATAAGTAAATCTAACATTATAAAATTATGAATGGTATAGAGCAAAAATATTCAGCCAAGGGGGGCTCAAAGTCTAATGACCATGTTTTGCAAGAATGAAAAAAAAGTTTTTTTCTCACTTCAAATGCTATAATCTTTCAATCCACCCACCTCAAATGGGTTGAATTTTTTTCTACGCATTGCCTTATTTGTTTATCCTCTAAAGTCCCAGGGTCATTTTAATGTTAGAAATCAGTCAAAACTACCATCATCAATACAATCAACAAAAATTTTAAACATTTGTTTTTTTGCATATCCAATTGTAGAATCTTGCACTAGAATTGTGAATGTTTGGAAGAATTTTAAAAAACTTTGGCTATATTCATCACAAGATTTAAATGTTTAAAGTGCAAAATGAATTTTTTAATTTCTAACTTGACTAGGTTATAAGTCTTTGAATATTCTTAATTTCAAGCTTTTGTACTGTAAATTGTGAATTTAAATTTTTTATATTGAAGAATTGAATTGAGAATTTGGAATTCTTTTTAAAAGAAAACTAAAATTTTCATTCTTCAAAAACTTGTTAAGCCAAAGTAGGTACAAGATAGAAAGGAAAATTAAATTGTTGATAGCTCTAAGATGAAATTGAAACACACTAATGACAATAATGAGATTGTTTAAGAAAGCAAACTAAACCATATGCATTTTTTTTTAATTGTTAAAATTGAGCTCAAAAACAATTCCAATACATTATTTTCAAATTAAAGTGTTAAAATTGCCCTGTAAAACAAGATTTTTCACAGCTTTTACATTATTTATTCAAATGAAATATCTTGTGATCAAATTATTTCAACATCAATTTTGTTAAATTGGCGGTATTTCATGTGCCAAAAATTATGACATATATCTTTACAAAGGTCTAATTTCAAGCCGCAAACTATGAATAGTATAGATTTTCAAATTGCACGTCTTCAACTAAGTGAAAATAGCATAATATCACCAATTTAACAAAGTTGATGTTTTGTACATAGGCAAAAATATAATCTATAAGAAATAAATTTTTTTTTAATTATTTCAATTTATTTATTTATTTTCATTGCCTGCCTTCAACTATTTAAGCTTATTGTGTCATAATTTTTGCTCTCAATAGTCAATTGAAATAAAAATAATATCCCGCAAAGCTAATTAGTTTCAAAAAATCTTGCCAAAAATTGAGATCATAGATACCTGTTCCAACCTTAAAGAGGCCCTCCAAGGAACTTTTGGGACTTTAGGGGTTAATAAACTTTTGTATGGTTGGAATTCAAAGAAAAAGCTTTAATTTTTTATTTGGACAATGCATCAAATATTTAGAGTTTTAGATTTAGTTTTTTTCTTCTAAAACACTGTCCGGCTTTTAGGGCGGTTAAGTAAGGTTAACGCACCCAAAAAAACTCTAAAATAATATTTTTTTTGGATGAATGACCATTTCCATAGAGTTGTTACAAATGTCCAATTTTCATTTTATGTATTTATTTTTGTTTCCTATTTTTAACTAAGTAAAACATCAAAGTATCCATTTTCTTGAGACTTTGTACTTTTCTAGTTCTCCTGCTTAGAGAATTTTTCTATGCATTTCCTTTGGTGGTTACCTTCATCTTAAAGGTGTCATACATTAGCCATATTCTTTTTTGTTTCTTAAAAATTATTTTTCTAATTTTAAAGTACTCCAAGAAAAAATCATGAATACTGTAAAAACGCAACAAAATTGGCAGGTGTTTCTTGCATTCACCCTTGAGTTTTTAAATAATTTCCTAATTTTTTATTGGATCTTGTAGAAAGTCAAAAGAGTATTTTGGATTTTGTTATGTATTTTTGGGATACTTTAGAAATGAACAATGAATTTTCAAATTGTTGAAAATAGGTGTACCCAAAAGCAATCCTAAGCTTTCATGAAAAGAGGGAGTAGATTTTAGTCAAGAATCTATAGATGTCAATTTTAGAAAGAGTCTAGAATTAGGTGCAACTACCTTAAATTCTAAAGGGCTAGGGTTGTTTTTCAAGAGAGATCATCAAAATTTCACATTTTGGGTGTGTTGTACGTACATAATTGGAAATAAAAACAATTTTTCATTCAACAATACAAAAATGTAGTAAACTATTATGGCAAAGTGTGAAAAAATTTCAGCCCAATTGACCTCATGGATTACAAGATTATAATTATGTTCAAAGCGGAAAAAAAAAATTCCAACCCTCATAAGCAAGGTGAGCACAAGTTGAGTACTCTTAAAGTGAGACTTTTTTCTCTACTTAAAATTCAACATCCACATCATTGAGCACTACATTTTGTTACGCACACTCATGCAAAATTTCAGAAGCAAATGAGGGGTCTACCTCCCTCTAAGTCACCCTGCAAATCAAAGAGATCAAGATATCCAGCAAACACAAGGTTAGCCATCTTGCAGTGTGAACGGGGTGGCCATGGTGGATCGATACACTCTCGTGACAGAAATCTCTCATGGGGTTTCTGTAGACGCTCTTGGGAGTCTGAAACTGATGACGGCCACACACGAAATTCACCCTTACGAGCTGAATCAAGGAGGCACATAGAGAATGGAAATGTGAAATTGCGAGCAATTCGAGCATCGAGGACTTGATCTACTCCTAACCGACAGAAAACATCTGGGCACACTGTCGGTACGACCGTTTCTCGCAATTCCCTTCATCTTGGACTCTTGTCTGGGCAGGTGCAAGTTGCTGGCTGGCTCACCTGGCTAAGGTGAGTTTAGTGATTGTTATCACTGGATCAATCCGTGTCTCCGCAGGCTCAACTTTCAATGCACAGGAATTTTATTCTGAATGATTTCCCATTTTCCCGGCTAGATGTGCATTTACACGAAGTTCGTAGACTAAGTAACCCTGTTGACTTATTGGTTACCGAATACTCACAGTAGTGATCTTCACAAAAGTCGGTACGACGTTTACGGAACTTAAAACCGACTGCCGTGTGTTAGAAGCACATCCACTTTTGTTCATGTTTGCAGGGGTGTACCGGTACGGTGTGAGCGGTAATGGTCGAGCTTACTGGGCGTCTGGTACTTGCTTAAGGTATTCTAATCCCCTGGCTCGTTTTACAATTGGGTCTTGATCACGCCACATATCTTCCTTCACTAGTGATTAGTTGATAGGTTTACGAGATTGTCTTGGTCTGCTCGGGGCGGGGGGTGTCTGATTGTGGTCATTCCGGGGATGGCAGAGATTCGAGCTTCAGTGTTGTAGGTCGAATTGCATGTTGTTAGGGACTACATAACCCTTCCAGAGCGGCGAGGCTTGAGACCTACTCAGACATCATTCATGTCGAGTCCTTTCATCGAGATTTATACTGTCTGTTTGATCAATGGACTTCAAGTTTACCCCAAACCCTAAAGCCGCACGTAAATTGACCCGCTTGCGTCAAAACTCGGAATTGGCATTGTGGAGATTTGGTGTAGCCTCCATGCACCAGTGTGTGTTATGTTGTGGATACAAACTCACCGCACGGTGAGTAAAACCATTGTAGTATACTTTGATGAGGAGTAAATGTTATCGTGTACTGATGTTCAGGACTCCGGAGTTAGAGTACTATTTCATAGTAGAACAGATCGCGCACTGCACACTGCATGGTTGAGATGAAGAGCGGCGAAGTGGTATTAAGCTTGGCAGCGCAGTTGGCGTCCTGGAGGGCAGTACTCGTCCTCTTCCGCACCTGGGCAACGTGCAAGCCATGGCAGCGCGAGGACTTCCACCGGTATTCATTATTCCTCGCGGATTGTTTGAACCAGTCAAAGCAGACCGTCTGGGAATCAGCTGGTGGTGGTGCTGCGACAGAGTCCAGGAAAGTTGGGAAGGGACGGCGGAAGCGACAGTATGCAGATGTGGATGGGCCTGGCGCAAATCCTGAACCCGAACTTGGTCCACGCGGTCCTACACTGAAGAAGCAGGTACGGAAGGGACTTGACTGGCTTGACCTGCGTCTGGGGCTGCAACCTGCGGATTCTGTTGATATCACACAACATTTCGAATGGGAAAGGGAGACAAGAGCACGAGACGAGGATTCAACCTGGGAGGAATCCTCTCAGTGGGGGAAATCGTGTTTGGGGCCGCAGGAGCAGTCTTCGGATCCAGCAGGGTCGCCATCTTCAATTCGGAAGGTGGCGGCTACAACACGCTCTTCTTCCTCTGTTGTTGCTGCTCCTACTGTCCGTGGCTGGCGGAGCTTATTCTGTCTTGGAAACGGCAAATAAATCGTGTACAAGTCACCTTCAATAAGTTTACACTTTCTATTTCAAAGTTGAATCTCATTCAAGCCTAAGATTTGAAATTGTTGCTATTAGCTGAAATATGCATCTAATGAGAAACTGTAAAGTGTATTGGAAATGTCAAGTAGTCTATTATGAAGATATAAAACATCTACTTATTGAATTTTTTGAAAGAATTCAAGAAATTGGCTATGTATTGCTACATGTCGACCATCTAGTACTTTCACCTTGGGCACAAATTACAACATTCATTCTTTGATGCATTGGTGATTTGAGAACTTCAAGCATGTCCATAGATTTCCCTTCCCGTATTCTTTGCATCAATTCAATAAGTTATTCCCTGTTCCTAGGCATGGATTCATTCTAAATTTGGTCTTTTAGTTCTTTCTATAGATTTTCTATGGGGTTAAGATCAAGGAAGTTTGTTGTCCATGTTAAGTTCTTCATACTAAGTGAGTAGTATGCAATCTCTTGCTAAGATTAGAATCTCTTAGTTCCTTGCAAATAATTGCAAAGAAAGAACTTTAACAATCTAATTGATATGATTAAGTGAAGTTGGTAGCTGCAAGAGGGATGTGCACAAGAAAGTGTAACATTATTAAAGGTGATTGTTTTGCACAATTTTGAATTCTCCTTCTATTGAATCAATAGGTTTCTTTCATTCAAATTTGATCATCTTGTTTTTAGTTATCCTTGTGTAGGATAAGATTTTGGTATTCAATGCAAAGGGTGGGATTAAATGAGAAGTATGTGTTAGTTTGTTGTGTTGTATAAATTGATTTGACAAATCACTTGGGGTTTAGAGAGTGGTTATGAGGTTCAAGTGGGAATTTTACTAAAGTAATTACACTTGAATGATTGCATTGGAATAAGCAATTGAGCATTAATTGTTTTCATTATTAAAGTGCGTTTTCAAATGATTACCTAGTTGGATCTCGTTGAAAGTCAAAAGAATATTTTAGATTCTCTTCTTATGCAATTTTGGGACACCCTAGGCTTGAACAATGAATTTTCAAATTGTTGAAAATAGGAGTATCCAAAAGTATACCCAGACTCTCATGAATAGAGGAAGTATATGTATATATACAATTTTAGACAATAATCTATAGGGGTCGGTTTTAGAAAGAGGTTAGAATTAGGAGCAATTACCTTATCTAGTAAAGGACCGGGGGTGTTTTTTAAGAGAAATTTTCAAAAACTAACATTTTTTGGTGCATTTATTTCAATGAAAAACATAAACAACTTTTCTTTTAATCATAGAAAAGTATAGAAAACCATTGTGGCAAAAGTGTGAACGGATATGACAAGCAAAGCCTCCCTCAAGGGCTTTAATCTGCAGGTTCTGATGTTATAACACAAGATTTCGAATGGGCAAGGAAGCCAAGAATACGACTCAAGGATTCGTTCTGGAGGGAATCTTCTGTGAGACAATCTTCTTTGAAGAAATTCTTTTCAAAATCCCGATCAAATTTCGATTTCTATACAGACTCCTGTGAATTTTTTTCGCAAGCTATGGATCCAACAGGGTCCCCATCGTCAACTCGGAAGGTGGCGGATTCGGCTTGCTCTGCTGCTGCTCCTGTCCCCCGCTGGCGGAGCTTATTGTGTCTTGGAAACAACAAATGAATCTTGGACTGCACAATTCTGGACATTCCTTCTATGGAATCAATAATAGGTTTCTTTCTTACAATTCTTCTCAGCTTGTTTTTTACTGTCTCTTGTGTAGAATTAGGTTATGGTATACTACTCTGCCCCTAAATAATTCCGTGGTTTGAAAACATGGGTTAAGTAACCTCAATTTGGAAATGCACTAGAAAAAACAAATATGGAAATAACAATTTCTTACAATACAGTATTGTAGTGGTACACATATTGCAAGTGTACAATATTGGAACACATTATATGCACACAAAACCATTTTTTTTTTGAAATTATGAGGCTTATTTTAACTAGTGTTTTCAAACCACATAATTCTTTTGGGGCAGAGTAGTACCATAGAGGGGGGCATCAAAGAGGAGGTAGTTTGTAAGTGTGGAATAAATTGATTTGACAAATCACATGGGGGTTAGAGAGTGGTTTTGAGGTTTATGTCTTGAACGTCGGATTGGTGACCGTAGAAATCATCCCTTTTGGCACTGTATGTCATCATTTTCTTTGAAAAGATCAAAAGTGCTTACTAGAAGTCAAATTACTATTCATGATCTCCCCTTTCCACACAAAATTTTGAAGATGAATAGTTGCACTTTTGTCTTACACAAAAGGATTCTTTGTCATTGACCAGAAAAATGGCCACAACGTCATTTAAGGGGGAGTTTAACCTTGAAAAAACTCGGCCACTCACGACCAAGGTAGTCACAAAAATACTCCAATTATTGGAATAATAGGGGCATTCTTTGTTTCTAAAATTAACAATAAAGTCATCCATTAGGCCTTTTAAACCCAAAGCATCTTTATAGGGTTAACCCCTAAAGGCCAATTATATGTTGAGTAGACAACTGAAAATCTAAGTAGGTTCCCATGAAGTCAATTTTGGTCGGATGATCATGAAATTATGACAAAAGGTGTGAATATGTGCCCCTTTAGTAGGAATATAATTTTTTTCCAATTAGAAGGTTGGATCAAAAGTTATACAACTTTGAATTTTTTGGCAATCTAGGCAATTGGGGCATTTTTTGCTAAAACCCCCATTGACTTTTGAAATTTGACATGTATGTAACTAATTAAATACAGCCAAAAATTGTTCAAAAAACCTCAAATTTTAGTTCTCCAATCACATTCAAAGAAGAGTCAAACTTATTAGCTACATTGAAGTGGTTTTCAACTTCAATCCTTGTTATCTTGCAATTGTAGGGTGATTGCATTGTAGGGTGATTGCATTGTAGGGCAAGTTAGACATTTCAATTGCATTTGAAATTTTGCATGAGTGAATCAAACATTATATACTAAAGAATGGTGGAAATCCTCATTTTTGTAAAGATAAAAAAATATTTAGCTAAGGGGGCTCAAAGTTTGTAGACCATGTTTCATAGGAATGAAAAAAAGTTTTTTTTTCCACTTCAAACATTATAATGTTTCCATCCATGCGCCTCAAATGGGGCTGAAATTTTTGCTACATATTGTAGCATTACTTGTTTAACATAGTCATATACATTTGGAATTTGAAGAAAGGGTATTAGTTTTCTATTCTGGACAATGCATTGAAAATTGACAATTTTGCACTTTTCTTCTTTCCAAACACCCTCTGCTCTTTAAAGGTTAAATAAAGTAATTGCATCCAAATGCATCCCAACAAGCAAGTGAGCCTTCTTTAGACTGTAAAATTAAATTTTTAAATAATTTTCTAATTTTTTGTTTGATCTAGTAGGAAGTCAAAAGGGTATTCTAGATTCTCTTATGTATTAATTTTTTGGAACACCTTGTGAATGAACAATAAATTTTGAAATTGTTGAAAATAGGTGTACCCAAAGGCAACCTTTATCTCTCAAGAATAGAAGGTATACATTTTAGGGAAGAATCTTTAGATGTCGGTTTTAGAAAGAAGCTAGAATTAGGTGCAACTGTCATAACCTCCAAAGGTGATTGGGGTTGTTTTAATTTTCAAGAAAAATTGTCAAAAATTCACATTTAGGGTGCATTGAAAATTACTGAAAATAAAAAACAATTTTTCTTTCAACACACAAAAATTTAGTAGACCATTATGGCAAAGTGTGGAAAAAATTTCAGCCCAATCACTATCATGAATTGCAAGATTATTATGTTCAAAGTGAGAAAAAAAGTTTTTTCCAGCCCTCGTAAGCACTCGTCAAGCTCTCTTAGAGTGGGATTTTTGCTCTACTCAAAATTCAACATTGACATCGTTGAGCACTACATTTTGATATACACACTCATGCAAAATTTCAAACGCACATGAAAGGTCTACCTCCCTCTAAATCACCCTCCAAATCGAAGAGATGAAGATACCCAGCAAACGCAAGGTTAGCCATCTTGAAGTGTGAACGGGGTGGCCATGGTGGATCGATACACTCTCGTGACAGAAATTTCTCGTGGGATTTCCGTAGACGCTCTTCGGGGAGCTTGAAACTGATGACGACCAAACAAGAAATTCACCCTTACGAGCTGAATCATTGTTCACAGAGAATGGAAATGTGGAATTGCGAGCAATTTGAGCATCGAGGACTTGATCTACTTCTCCCGATCCTAACCGACAGGAAACATCTTGGCACACTGTCGGTACGGCTTTCAAGCAATTCCCTTCATCTTGGGATCTTGGCAGGCTGGCTTGGGTAATTTCTGTTATCTCTGGATCAATCCATGTCACCGCAGGCTATCTTTCAACGCCTGGGACTCTCTCTGTGAACGATTTTCACGCAATTCCCTTCGTCCTGGGCTCTTGGCTTGGGAGGTGCAAGGGGTTGGCTGGCTCGCCTGGCTGGGATGAGCTTAGTTTTTGTTATCACTGGATCAATCCGTCCATGTCTCTGCAGGTTTCACCTTCCAATGCATAGGAATTTTATTCTGAATGATATCCGATTTTCCCGGCAAGATGTGCAGTTACAAATAGTCTGAAGACAAAGTAACCCTGTTGACCTATTGGTTACCGAATACCGACAGAAGTGATCTTCACAAAGTCGGTACGACTAGCACGGAACTCCTTGAAATCGACTACGGTGTGTTAGAAGCACATCCACTTTTGTTCACTTTTGCAGGGGTGCATCGGTACGGGGCAAGCGGAAATGGTCGAGCTTACTGGGCGTCTGGTACTTGCTTAAGGTATTCTGAACCCCTAGCTCGTCTTATAAGTGGGTCTCGGTCACACTGCATATCTTCCTTCTCTAGTGATTAGTTGTTAGGTTTACGAGACTGTCCTGGTCTGCTCGGGGCGGGGGGTGGTCATGCCGGGGATGGCAGAGATGCGAGCTTGAGTGTTGTAGGTCGAATTGCATATTCTTAGGAACTACATAACCTTCGAGGCGAGGCTTGAGACGTAATCCGACATCATTCATGTCAAGTCCTTCCATCGAGATTTATACTGTCTGTTTGGTCAATGGACTTCAAGTTTACCCCAAACCCTAAAGCCGTGAATTGACCCGCTTGCGTCAAAACTCGGACTTGTCATTGTGGAGATTTAGTGTAGCCTCCATGCACCAGTGTGTGTTATGTTGTGGATGCAAACTCACACACGGTGAGTAAAACCATTGCAGTATACTTTGATGAGGAGTAAACGTTACCGTGTACTGATGTTCAGGGCTCGGGAGTTCTGAACTACTATCTCATAGTAGAACTGATCGCGCACTGCCTACTCCATGATTGAGATGAAGAGCGGCGAAGTGGTATTAAGCCTGGCAGCGCAGTTGGCGTCCTGGAGGGCAGTGCTCGTCCTCGTCCGCACCTGGGCAACGTGCAAGCCATGGCAGCGCAAGGACTTCCACCAGTATTCCATATTCCTCGCTGATTGTTTGAACCAGTCAAAGCAGACCGTCTGGGAGTCAGCTGGTGGTGGTGCTGCGACAGAGTCCAGGAAAGTTGGGAAGGGACGGCGGAAGAGACGGTATACCGATGTGGATGGGCCTGGCGCGAATCCTGAACCCGAGCTTGGTCCGCGCGGTCCTACACTGAAGAAGCAGGTACGGAAGGGACTTGACTGGCTTGACCTGCGTCTGGGGCTCCAACCTGCGGATTCTGTTGATGTCACACAAGATTTTGAATGGGAAAGGGAGTCGACAAGAGCACGAGACACGACGGAGGTAGCCTCTTCGCCGTCCAGCGGCATTCATAGCGGTATTCAATTGTGAGCGGAGTCATCAGCCAGCATTGAATACGTCTTAGAGCTTTCAGAGGCGATGGATCCAGCAGGGTCGCCATCGTCAATTCGGAAGGTGGCGGATACAGCACACCCTTCTTCGTCGTCTCCTTCTGCTGCTACTGTCCCCGGCTGGTGGAGCTTATTCTGTCTTGGGAACGGCAAATAAATCATGTACAAGTCACCTTCAATAGGTTTACACACTTTCTATTTCAAAGTTGAAACTCATGCAAACCTCAGATTTGAAATGGTTGCTATTAGCTGAAATATACATCTAATCAGAAACTGTAAAGTGTAATGGAAAGGTCAAGTCTATTATCAAGATATAAAACATTTGCATACGAATTTTTTTTGTTATCCTTTTGTATTGGATAGCGGTATTCTATGCAAAAGGTGGGATTAAATGGGAGGCATTTTTTATTTTGTTGTGTTGTATTAATTGATTTGACAAATCACTTGGGATTACAAGAGTGGTTTTGACGTTCAAGTGGGAGTTTAACTAAAGTTACTACACCTAGTTGAATCCAAAGAAGCAACTAAGCATTATTCCTATTAATAAATTGAGTTTTCAAATGATTTCCTAATTTTTTTGTTTGATCTTGTTGGAAGTCAAAAGAATACTCCAGATTCGCTTCTTATGCAATTTTGAGACACTGTAGGAATGAACAATGAGTTTTTAAATTGTTGAAATAAGTTTACCCAAAAGCAACCCAAGTCTCTCACGTGCAGAGGGCATATATTTTAGCCAAGACTATGTAGGGTTCACTTTCAGAAAGGGGTAAGAATTAGGTGCAATTAGCTTAACCCGTGAAGGACCGGGGTTGCTTTTCAAGAGGAGTTGTCAGAAACTGACATTTTTGGTGCATTGACCACAATTCAAATAAAAGTAATTTTTGTTTCAACCTTACAAAAGTGCAGTAGACCATTGTGGCAAAGTTTAGAGAGCATCAGCCCATTTGACTATATGGATTGCAAAATTATAATGTTGGAAACTTGTGAGTGAAAAAGTCTTTCTAGCCCTCACAAGTAGGGTGTCGGACTTTGACTCTCTTTGAATGGGATTCTTGCTCTATTCAAAATTCAACATCTATGCGATTGAGTACTACATCTTGTTAAGTACACTTCAAATCAGACACCCTGCAATACAAAGTGGTCAAGGTAACTCGCAATACACAAGCCATTCTCAAGTCTGATGGAGTAGGTGGAGCCATTGTTGGATGGCCATGGCGGATCGATACTCTCTCGTGACAAAATCCTCTTGTGGGGTTTCTGAAGACGCTCTTGGGAGCATGAAACTGATGACGGCCAAACAAGAAATTCACCCTCACGAGCTGAATCATTGCGCATAGAGAATGGAAATGTGCAAGCAATTGGAGCATGAAGGACTTGGTCTACTCAGCTGCATCATTACCGACAGGACAGATCTTGAGACACCGTCGTGTGTACTCGGGGCGCAATGTGCTTGATGGTGGTCATCCTAGGATTTGCATAGATTCGAGCTTGTGTGTTGTAGGTCGAATTGCATATTGTTAGGGACTACATAACCTTCTAGAGCAGCGAGGCATTAGACATTGATCACCTTGGGTGAGAAAGTTGTGCTTCAGGTTTGATGCCTTCTTTCGCTTACTTGTGCTTTTCGACCTCCAATGTTCTATTTACTTAAATAGTTAAATGTGTGCTAAAAAATATGCTTAGTTTTTGGGCTCAGGTGGTGGTTTTATTGTGTTGCACATTCTCGAATGTGTAAACATGTGCTTGGACTGATAATAAAGTAAGTTTTGTAGGGAAACAAGGTCCTTGAAATGTTTGAATTGTGTTTTTTAATTAATAAGAGGATCCTCAATAACACCACAAATTAGAGATTTATAGAATTGAAGGGTGCCCAAAATTCCATTGACCAAGAATAATAACCCCTACAAAATACCTCAGTCACACACGTGTCTGCCAAAAAATTATATAGGAAATGACCTCCCTCCTTCACACATGAACAAGGTGCAACTCGTGGAACCCCAGGAACTTCCACAGTATTCAACATTCCTTGCAGCTTGTGTGAAACATTCGAAGCAGAACGTCCGGGAATGAGCTGGTTGTGCTACCCCAGAGTCCCTGGAAGTTCAGAAGAGACGGTATGCAGAGGTGGATGGGCCTGCCGCAAATCTTGAGCCCGATCTTGGTCCGCATGGTCCTTCATTGAAGAAACAGGGACTGAACGGATTTGACTGGCAAAGCCTCCTTCTAGTGGAGCTCCAATTTGCGGATTCTGATGATATCACACAAGATTTCGAATGGGCAAACAAGTCAAGAACATGACACAAGGATTTGTCCTGGAGGGAATCCTCTTTGAAGAAATTATTTTCGACATTCCAATCGGATTTCGATTCAGATTCCTGTGTATTTTTTTTCACAAGCTATGGATCCGGCAGGGTAGCGGCATTGTCAACTCGGAAGGTGGCGGATTTTTGTTGATGTTTTTCATATTGCAACCGGTTTCTTTCCCAATTCCACCGGCTAATTTTGAACTAACTGCCGGATTTTCCCGAACACTGGTATGGTACAGATTGATTTGAAGAATCACTTGGAGTTCAAAGAGTGGTTTTGAGGTTAAAGGGGAGTTTAAGGAGGATAATTGCACCTTATTGCATCCCAATAAGCAAGTGAGCCTTGTTCCTATTATTAAATTGAATCTTTAAATGGTTTCCTAATTTTTTGTTGAACCTTGTTGGAAGTCAAAAAGTATTCTAGATTCTTTTACGCATTATTGGGAGACCATAGGAATGAACAATGAATTTTCAAATTGTTGAAAATAGGTGTACATTCCCCGAAACAACCCTAGACTCTCATGAATAGAGGAGTACGTTTTAGGCAAGAATCTATAGGGGTTGGTTTAGGAAGGGCTTAGAATCATGTGCAACTACCTGAATCTCCAAAATATTGGGTTGTTTTTTAAGGAAAACTGCCCAAAACTAACATTTTGGGTATATTGATTATAATTGAAAATAAGAACTATTTTTCATTCACCTATACAAAAGTGTAGTACACTGAAAAAGTTTTTCCTAATTCTCGTAAGTAGAGTGAGACATTTTGAGCCCTCTTAGAATGGCATTTTTGCTCTACTTAAAATTCAGCATCTATAGCATTGAGCACTACATCTTATTACGTACACTCATACAAAATTTCAAACGCAAATAAAGAGGCTACCTCCCTCTTAACCTTGTACCATTGTTGTAGACACTAAGCGTTCGATGGATGACTTCAGCTAAGACTGGAGGATGGAAAAAATGGTTTTTTTATTCAATTTATTTATTTGGAGGGTACTTTAGTATATTTTTAGTGAATAGTATTACAAAGTCCCTCACCATGATCTTATTGACTTTTCAAAAGAAGAACGTGCTTAATCTATGGATCACTCTTGTAGTGTATTTGGGCCATTTCTTACTATTTACTATTGATATGAATTTTAACCATAAAAGTGGTATTTTTTGAATTTGAGTTCTACTAATGAAATGAAGCTTATCCAATTTACCTTCTACTTCAATTAAATTTTTTGAAAAAATCTTAAATTTCAAAATTTTATAGCAATATGAACTTTAGGCCTATGACCATGGTTTGTTGATTTTTTTATTTATAGAAAGAGACTGTAATTTTGGTTTGTATTATGACAATACACACTATCTTATATATGAATAGTGAAAATTTCAGATTTTTTGAGTATATTTTGTATTTGATATGATAAGAAATTCACAATAATTTCAAAATTTCCCAAAAGTGGTTGAAAATTTTACAACTTGTAGCAAACACGTGATCATCTTTGAAAATAAAATACCAGATTTGTCATTCATATCTACTTGGAAAATGACAACAAAAAGAGTAATGGACAGTGAGTCTCGAACTCAGTGGTCATGGGCCATCCTTGAGGTAACTACATCCAATTTTTACCCCTTTCTAAAACCGACCCCTAGAGATTATTGCCTAAAATGCACTCCCATTATTCATGACAGTCTAGGGTCGGTTTCAAAAACACCTATTTTCAGCACTTTGAATATTCATAGTTTATTCATACGGTGTCCAAAAAATGCATTCTCAGAGAATCTAGAATCCCCTTTGGACTACCAATAAGACCCTACAAAAAAATTCCAATATAATAATGAGAACCATGCTGAAATTGGTTGAATTACCTATTTGGTTGATTTTAGGTGTAGTTACCTTACGAGGTTAGAATACCCGGCCATCTTGAAGTGTGAAGGGATCGTCATAGAGTTGTTAAAGCCGTTGTTGGATGGCCACGGTGGATCAAATATACTCTCGTGACAAAAAAAAATCCCCCGTAGGGTTTCTAATGATGGCCAAACAGGAAATTCACCCTTGCGAGCTAAATCATAGCTGAATCATTGCGCATAGAGAATGGAAATGTGAAATTGCAACTGAAGCAATTTGAGCATCAAGGGACTTGATCTACTCATCTACACTAAATAGTGAAATTGAGTTGCCTTACCACAAAGAAGTTACCTCATGTTATCTCATGACTCATTATTTGTCCAGATGGAGACACAAGCCATTCTCTAATCCTGAACCATCAATCAACACACCAACCCATTCAGCACACATGTTTCTCACATCACTGCATCCTTCTACAGTAACTGTGATATTGATACAGTGTAGAATGTCGAGATATTAGTGTGGGGCAACCTAATTTCCCTATTCGGTGTAGATCACATCCGACAGAAGGACACTGTCGCAATGACTTTCAAGCAATTCCCTTCATCTTGGGCTCTTGGCAGGCTGGCTTGGGTAATTTATGTTATCTTTGGATCGATCCGTGTCACCATAGGCTCTTCAACGCCTGGGACTCATCCTCAGGATGATTTCCCGTTTTCCCGGCATGATTATCAGTTGCACGTAACTAAAGTCTGCAGATAAACTCTGTTGACTTAGGCCCGGTTCAGACTAGAGGATGGACAAACAGATTTCAAAGCTCATTGGCTAAAATTGCATCCTTGTCCAGTGCTGCGTTCAGACGTCGTAGTTTGTCCACTACAATAAGCTACCACGTCACCAACCAATGTGCCACCTCAGCGGACAAGATGTAGGAATTTTGGGTCTTGCCTGCGGAGTGGCTCCAAACTTGTCCGGTGGACAAAGCGCTCCTACTTGCACGCAACATTCCTCTGCATTGTCCCAATGTTCATCATGCAAAGCACTTTTGCTATTTAAAAGTCATTGAAAGGATCCCGGAAGGTGCGAGCCCAAGGGAAAGCTGAGGAAGGTATAGCTGGAGACTGTAGCAAGGATTTGGAAGCCTAAGGGTTGGCCGGTCGATGAAACCACAGTCTGTGAAACCACATTGATGAACCGGCCGACACTGCTATCATCCTCTTGACGTGGAAGGTATTCCGGAGGACGAAACACCGGTTGCGGCGCCACTGTTCATTGTTTGTCCGGTCGATAGTCTGAACTGGGCCTTATTGGTTTCTAGACAGACGTGACCTTCACAGAATCGGTACTTTTACGGAATCCCTTCAAGTGGCAAGTGCAATTTGAAACCGACTATGTTGGAGGCACGTCCAATTGTCGACTTTTGTTCACTTTTGCAGGTTTAATCTAGGCGGAAATGGTCAAGCTTACGAAAGCGTCTCGTACTTGCTTAACCCCTCATCACCTGAAGTCCAAACGAGGTAAAAAACAGCGTTGCTTTTGAAGTGTTGTAAATTTAGATGTCGCTAAGTTATAGAAATCTTAACCGTACAATATTGTAGTGAACATGTTGTAGATGACACAGAAAAAATCTGAAGCCATTTGACCGCATGGATTGAAAGATTATAATGTTTCAGTGTTAAAAAAAGATGTTGAAATTTTCCAAAAAGCACATTTGGAGGTGAAATTCGACTTCTAAACCTACTCAAATGAAAAAACTTGAGACTATAAAGTGATTCAAAATCAACATACAAACACATTGGTGAAAAAAAATATCATTCAATTGACTCAATATGTCTGCAAAATAGATTTGAAATGTCAAAAATAAGCATGAAAAGTTGCAAAAAACACCATGTAAGGCTAAACCTCCTCCACTAAAAAGCATCTCAGTCATTCATTACTTTTTGTATTCAAGTGAAATTTTAGCTACACAAACTAGACTAGTATGCGCAACTTTCACAAAAGAAATTATTAAAAATGGACATTGTATGAAGAAGTTACAAGCCGCCGAATTTCACTGTAATCTGAAAATGACTGGATTTTAAATTTTGAATTGCTCCCAAACATTCAAAGAAGCTTGTATTGACATGAAAATTTTACCACAATAACTAGACTAAAAGGGGAACACAACCCAACAAATTTTATTGAAAACGAACATTGTATGAAGGAGATACACCCCCCCCTAAGTTTCAGCCATCAAATGCAGTTTGGTGAATTCAAATTGAACCTGTGAACTTTGATTGGCTCCCATTTAATTTGTAAATCTTGGATTGATCTGAAAATTTTACCACACAAACTAGAAGAGAGAGCGCAACTTTACCAATAAGTTTTATTGAATTCGGATATCGGATGCAAAAGTTACAGCACTTTGAATTATACACGAGGACACTTTTCGTCCCCTCAGGCGATGAGGGGTTAATAAGGTATTCTATGCCAGTTTTTGTTTCTTTTCATTTTAGAGGAGCCAGTTGTTTCTTCAATACTCCGTCAAGTGATACTTGGTGATATCTATATGAAAAGTAGGTGTTACATAAGTAAAATTTGGCTATTGGTCACAACAAACAACAATAATATGACTATTTTGACCCCCCAAAATGAAAATTTCCTTTTCTTTAAAAAACTACCCAACAGCTTTTGACTGTAGCCATTTGGCAAAGAATCGTGCATAACAAGAACATTCTGACTTCTATACCCCTAGCATAGCTCTCGTCTTGCATTGGCCAACTGGGAAGACTTTGACAGCACAGACGTGCAGACCATCGTGTGGAATCCTGAAATCTGGCCAAGCATTTCAACAGCACGGATTCCCGCCGGGCATCTAGGCCTGCCTGGCACCGTCTCCACCAGAGACTGTGAGCTTTGTCCACGACTTACATTTCGTGTCTGATTCCTCCATTGTCCCAAGTCAAAGCGCCCAATCCTGCCGACCGGGGTCACGGATTTCGCAATTGCTGAGCAATGCGGCCTTTGTGGGTGTTGGTGAGATCGAGAGACCGTGCTTTTACAGACCAGTCATCGTTCTGGTGAGTGTTGCGGGTGTTGGAGAGACTGACAGATCGTACTTGTGAGTTTCGTAATTGGAAGCTTCTAGTGATTTCGTATCAGTGGAGAGTGGGGCGTCTCGTTTTAATGCTCGGCTCTATTCGCCAACCGCAGTTTCACATTTGTTTTGATTGTTGTTCTTGTTGAAAGTTTGAGCCCCTTGTTGCTGTTGCATCGTCGAAGGAGTCGGGTATGCGTATTGGCCATCGGTATTTCATTTCTTGAGCGAGAGCTTGTTGGCTGCAATTCGTTTCAGGGTTTTGGAGAGTGCATTCTACAGGTGTGTGAAATCGCTACTTGAGAAGAGTTGGTTTTATTAGACTTATTAGAGTTCTATTGATTTTATTGTTTGTACATGAAAGAGGGTTCTGATGCACAAAAGAACGTGTTATTGAAAGCTATGAAGGTGTTTATGAAGGTGTTTCTGGTAGATGTTCTTGAATCGACAATTGTATTGATATTTGTTGTGGTTTACGTCCTCTCAAGCAGTACTTACGGATTATGCAAGATACTGGATTAATGATACTGCTTTTAGGGGTTTCATGTTTTTTTTTTTTTTCAGGGGGTCTTGTTACTGCTTGGGGTCTCAAAACAGTGACCGACATTTCATTGCATGTGTGATAAGTGTGCTAAGTCAACGATAGGCTGACAAGTATGCAGGTTTATGTCTTGATCGGAAACCAATTGTGCCGACGGAATTTTTTTTAATCTCGTGAATGAGTGTTTTGTATCCTTCCTCAATTTAGTTATAGTTTATTAGATTGTTTGCGTGTTTTCAGATTGATAGCAGAGGAGGTCCATTCAGTTTTTGCAAAATTTTGGCCTCCGTATTACTTTCTCTTCAGTGTTCTTCACCACGACCTCTTTAACCCCTTATTAGCCTTGTAATTGATCTTCAAGTCTTCTATGCCTAACCAAGAATTCTTGGTTTGACAATGGCCTATTTGATTGTGAAAATTGTAATTCAGATGCGGCCGAACTTTATATCCCGAGAATCGGTGAAGAGGATTGCAAGTGTTGGTCGAAAATAAACGGAATTAGACAAACGAAAGTCTCCATGTGACCTACTCGATACTGATTCTCATCCAGCGTTTGCACCTCCGAAGCTACATCGTCTGAACATCTCCACGTGCATGTCCACGCTCTCATCGTCTTGTGCAAACTTTCTTGCATCATCGCTACCATAGTCGACATCTGGGAACTTACTTTCACTCTGTAAGTTTCACAGTCCTGGGGTTGTGTCCTCTCTTCACTTCCTCGCTAGTTTTGTTTTGTATGATACCACAAAGTTGGATTGCGGGTTTGGAATCTTGAGATTTGGATGTCGAGAGTTTGGTAACACGTTTCTGTTTGTGTTTGTTTCCTTCATTTTGTTCCAAATAACATCCAAACTGTGGTCGCTTTTTGCGGTAGCCTGTTGGCTTCTTCTCTGCTGCGTCCTTTCATCGCTGGAGTTTCAAACTAACGACGCATGATGGCAGAGTGTCTGGACCTGCATCTCTTTGTTTCTTGCTTAGAGTGGAAGTTGGCGCTCCTCTCCTTTGCAACTGGATTCACATCGCCTATAAGGTGTGCATTTTGAATGGATTGGTAGATTGTTCCAAACTATCTAATCTTCAATAATCATAGTTGTTTCAAAGTGATGGTATGTTTTTGTTGTTTCACTTTGCCAATTGTGGGTGAATGTATCCAATAGTCCATTAGGATTGGATAAGAACCAACCAACCAATGGCAAATGAAGCTAAGGTTTAAAAGAGCATGTTGTTGCAACCATGGACGGAGGATAGATTGTAATTTTGACATGAACAAGAGATATGTTATGAATAATGATTCTTTTGTGAATTCATTGTGAAACTTATCTATTAGTTGGTAGATTGGTTGATTGCAATTGAGTTGGACTGGTTATGATTTTGATTTGTTGTTTGGGTCGAGTTGTGGGATCAACCATATTGTAATTGCTTCCATCTTAGCTCAATGAGTTCCAATGTCTTGTTCACAGCCAATTAGTAATTTCAACAGGGACTAACTTAGATTTTTGAAGTTGATCCCTATTCTTTTTCCATAAAGAATGGGAGGATAATTGTGAGCTTGAGCTCATTACATTCTTTTAGTAATAATCATCTTCTTTGCATAAACAACTTCAATTTTGATGCATTCTATAGAAAACATAGTGTGGATAACTTTTTGAGGACACTCCTATAACACCGTCATTCAACTATTGAGATGAAAGGTTCCAAATGTTTTCTTGAGTCAACTATATTTGATCATGAACTACCCCTCTTTACTTGGTAATTGTCTAGTTTCAACAATACCTAAAGACTTGTGACATCTAAGTTTTATTTGGTAACTTATGTAAATGAAAAGAATCTCATTGTTGAAAGAACTAAAACATCCCACCTCAATAAAGTGTAAACAAAGACAAGACACAATAGGACTTGGGACTCTTACATGTGAATTGACTCAATAATATTCATTTGTCCTAGGTAGAATCCTTTTTAGGTATCTTCATTTGCATTTAACAATATACAAGGATTTACTCATAAATTGCAAAAAGAAAACTTAATAGGAAATCAAGTGTAACAATTAACAAGAAAATTCAACATTCTAGTAAGAAAACAAACTTTACTTCATACAAACATGTGGGCTTGATGTGATAAATTAAGAAAATAGTCTAAAAAACTACTCTTCAATTGTACGATTGCAACCATCTTTTATCCTAACGTAAGAGATGATTGCTTTATAAAGTATCCACCTTTGAGGATAGTGAGCATTGTATGTGTTGGATATTGTAGATGTATCCAATATGTTTACAAGTCAAGTCACTTGAGAACCTTATTCAATTATGTTTAAATTGGTTGACCTCAACTACTAGTAAATATCGAATCCTAGTTTATACCATCCAAATATTGCATTGTTCTTGTGTGTTTAGATTATAATATATGTTATAGGTTTGAAAGCAATCTTTGACATCAATTGTTGTATATTACAAATTTATGAATCATTTTGTGTTGGAGTTCTTGAAACATTAATGGAGATTATGCTCGTGTTCTTGCAATATTCGCAATTTACAATTTTCATGTGTAGTTTTGTGATTTGTTAATCCTGGAAAAGATTGTTCTATTTCGTAACTTTTAATTATCGTATGATTGATTTGTATAAATATTTGTAAGAAGTTCTAATAAAATTCTTTATATGAGATGATTTTGGATGTATTGGTTATTTGAAGCTTTTGGGGGACCTTGCTATTTTTACTTGTTTGAATGTTTTAATCTAACTATATTCTTTGGATTTATTTTGAAGATACCATAGATCATTGATATACTAGTCCATTCGCTACATCAAATGCCGTGCTTGTCAATGTGGATTGCAAGTTTCTTCACGTTGGCTATCTTTATGGTTGGGAGATGCATGGTTTTTGCATGGTTTACACGGTGAGTAAAAATGTTCATTAGTACTTGTTAGTGATTGAAAAGTGCATGTTAGAATAAATTATTATTCCTATTACAAAGTTCTTTAGATAGTTTTCTATTTGATTTACATCAAACTCCACAAACGATCTTGTTTTAACCATTTTTGTATGTAATTATAATTAAAATATATGTTCTTATTTCAATGCAATAGAAAAACAAATCTATTACTAGTGTTCTACGAAGTTTAAATTATTGAATTTGCTTGATTTTCTTAAATAATATTGTATGGTAATTGGTTTCATTATACATTGTCAAGATATCTCATTGACAAAAGATATAAATATTCTATAGGAAAGACAAGGATTTCCTAAGAATGCAAAGGGAGTATAGCAAAAGACTATGCAATGATATTCTACGGCTTGAAAAATGCTTTAAAGCTATGGAAGCATCTTCAAAGGCGAGAGTCTTGAATAAAAATCAATGTGTACATCTTTTTGGCAAACTCATACTAGCCATGAAGGGGATCGACAAAATGTTGTCAAGTGCTCTTGAGAATCTCAAGTTCTCATCTATTTTTAAAGAGTTGTGTTATCTCCAAAAGAAAGTAGAGATTGTGGGAAAAAATTGTAGTGAACAAGATCGATGGTGTCATTCAGCTGTATTTCAACTCCAAAACAAAGAGAATTTTTGTGAGCTACTTTTAGATCTAAAATGTTGTTATGATACAACAAGGGATATGTACTTATTCCACTATCCAAATCAATCAAACGACATCTTACCTATTCAATTTGATGCGGCTATCTATGATCAAGTCCTTGAAGATGGACAAGCACTAAAGAAGAAGCTTGAACTTGTACTTCAAGAAGAAGAATCAGAGGATTATGAAATAGCACAACATCTATTGTTGAGACTCAGGAATTTGGATCGAGTTGATGGTGGGGACTTGGATGCATTGGAGGTTCCCAATATATTCAAGATGCCCAAGTTTATTAGAAAAATAGGGAAAGGAGGTTATGGAGATGTGTTCGAATCAAATTGGTTGGGCCTTGTATGTGCCACCAAAGTGTTGGAAGGGGATTCTGAATTTCTCAACAATTCTCAAAAAGAGCTTGGTATTTTGGTAGGCTTGAGCCATCCCAATCTTGTCCAATTTGTTAGTTGTGGGACTAACAAAAATCTAACTACAATTGTTGAAAAAGATGAAAGAGCTGAGATGTATTTGGTAATGGAGCTTATGGAGTCAAGCCTTTCTATTATATTGAGGAATGAAAAGAGACCCTTATCCTATCATCTTGCAATTGATATCATGCACCAAATTGCCAAGGGTGTGTATTACCTTCATGACATGCAAGTTGCTCATCTTGACTTGAAACTTGATAATGTGTTGTCGAGTTCAATATTTGTGGAGGATTTGAGTCCTCGTTGCATATTCAAGATTATGGATTATGGGACCTCTCAATTGGAGGTTTGTAGCAATCCAAAGCATCCAGAGCCACCACAATATACAATTGGAATAGTAGGGTACATGGCCCCGGAAATGATAAAAGAAAGTAAAACTCCACGGTATCCATTTCAAGCTGATGTGTGGTCTTTTGCCATGATATGTTCCGAGATTCTATCTGGAAAGGTTCCATACTCTAATTTGAAACCAAAAGATTTTTATGATCAAATGAAGAGTACATGTGACCCTAACTTGCGACCGGCCCTACCCAACGATTGCGAAGGACTTACAACTTTAATCCAAGAATGCTGGTCTCAAGACCCTCTTCAACGGCCAGCATTTTCCAACATTTGTGCCAGGCTTGTTACTTTAAAGAAATCTTTTTTGAAGGGAGGATCTTGTACATTAAGAGATTCCAAGTCCATTGTGAATCATGTTCCAAAGGTATGAAATTGTTGAATTGCAAAATTTGTTTTGTAATATTTGATTTATTAAATTCTCTTTAGTACTTTGCAGTCATTGTTTTGAGTGCAGTCAACTATTTTTACAAGATAATGAAATACAAAAGGTACCTTTTGTACTTGTACAGGTAGATGAACCGATTGCTCCTGCCAAAGAAGTTCCAATTGATTTAGAATGTCAATTGTCTAAAGTCAAAGGGCTTTTGAAAATGAAGTATGTCGGCATTGTGGGCATGGGTGGAATTGGCAAGACCACATTAGCCAAGGCAATACTTGATGACACGACTGTGAATTCCTCATACCATGCATCATGCTTTGTTGCTAAATGCAAGAACTATCACAATTCCTACGAAATACTATGCGAGATATTACCAAAACTTGGAAATGGTCGGGAACCCAAGAATCTTGGAGATGCCCAAGGGATGATGAAAGAGCTCTTGATTGAAAAGAAGGTTCTTTTAATACTAGATGATGTCAACGAAGAAGCTTTGGTGCATGATATTATACCTGTTGACATTGTCCCAACTAGCACGGGTACCACAATAATTATCACGACACGTCAATGGAATACCATAAAATCATTTGTGGGAAATGAGGGAAGGTTGGATGTTGAATTGTTGAATGAAAAGGCAACAACAACACTTTTCACCTCTCACCTTTGTTGGGATGTCACTTCTATATCACTGGACTTTTTGGCCTTACACAACCATGTTGTAGAAGCTTGCAATGGCTCGCCTTTGAGTTTAAAAGTGATGGGTTCATTTCTCCGCAATAAAGAGAGGTTGCGAAGTTGGGAGCGAGCGCTACAAAGGATGGCAAGAGGACGGAATTTGGATGGGGGATGAAGAAATATGGAACACCTTGAAAATTAGCTTTGATGGCTTGAATGACGGTGTTGAAAAGAGGATGTTTTTGGATGTGGCATGCTTCTTTTGTCAAGATGTATATCCTCGTGGCATATCAAAAGCGATGATTTTATCCATGTGGTCCAAAGATGGCATCCCTCCTATGCACGAATTGGAAAGATTGATTGACATGTCATTGCTAAAGGTCAATGGAAATGGTGGCATTCTTGAAATGCATGACCAACTCCGTGACATGGGCCGAATGATTGCCAAAGATACAAGAATTTGGAAAGCGACCATGATACCTGAAAATGGCTTTCTAAACAAGGTAATATTATATTCATCTTGCCCCTTATTTGAGCGCTATTAGTGAACATATAACTCCATAATATTTCAAGAATCACAAGTTTTGAAATATGTTAGAAAAACAATTATCATTTGAACATTTTATATGAAGTTGTACATAATTAATAATAATACTTGTTTTGTTTTTAATGCAGGATGTTGAAGTTCTTGAAGGCATTTCTTTGCAAGGAACTATGAACCATCAAGTGCCTTTGTTGAAAGAAGATGAAAATTTAGATTTTGAAAAACTTCGTATATTGATTTTGGGGAGTGCTTTGGGCAATCCAAAAGCGAATGTTGACAACTTGGGTTTCTTACTTGAAATAGCTCTATGATGTTCTCAATTGGAGACAATTTTAATTGGAAACACTCAAAATGTGATTGAAATGCCACATACACTTCCAGCAAATATTGCAGCTATTTTGAGCACCAAGATATCATATCTTTGTGGTAACCCTACATCACTAAGGATTCTTGATTTAGAAGGGCTTAAGTTCCTCAAACAATTACCAAACAAATTTGCGTCTAGCAATACCCTTTTGAGGCTAAATTTGAGTTTTTGTTCAAACTTGGCAACCTTGCCAAAGGAAGTGGGTAACTTGTCTTCCTTGACCACTTTGAAATTAGATGGGTGTTCAAGCTTGACGGCCTTGCCAAAGGAAGTGGGGAACTTGTCTTCTTTGACCAATTTGATTATGTGGAGGTGTCGGAGCTTGGTGGCTTTGCCAAAGGAAGTGGGGAATTGTCCTCCTTGACCACTTTGAAATTGAATGGGTGTTCAAGCTTGGTGGCCTTACCAAAGGAAGTGGGAAAATTGTCTTCCTTGACCACATTGAATTTAGATGGTTGTTCAAGCTTGGTAGCCTTGCCAAAGGAAGTGGGAAAATTGTCTTCCTTGACCAATTTGATTATGTGGAGGTGTTGGAGCTTGGCGGCTTTGCCAAAGGAAGTGGGGACCTTGTCGTCTTTGACTACTTTACATATGAATAGATGTTTGAGCTTGGCGTCCTTGCCAAAAGAAGTTGGGAACCTATCTTCCTTGACCTCTTTGTGTTTGAGTAGTTGTTCAAACTTGGCAGCCTTGCCAAAGGAAGTGGGGAACTTGTTTTCTTTGAACACTTTGAATTTGTACAAGAGTTCAAGCTTGGTAGCCTTGCCAAAAGAAGTGGGGAACTTGTCTTCCTTGACCACTCTAGATTTAGGTGGGTGTTCAAGCTTGGCGGCCTTGCCAAAGGAAGTAGGAAACTTATCTTCCTTGACCACTCTAGATTTAGAAGACTGTTCAAGCTTGGAGGCCTTGCCAAAGGAAATGGGGAACTTGTCTTCCTTGACCACTCTAGATATATGTGGGTGTTCAAGCTTGTCGGCTTTGCCAAAGGAAGTGGGGAACTTGTCTTCTTTGACCACTTTCCGTTTGAAAGGGTGTTCAAGCTTGGCGGCCTTGCCAAAGGAAGTGGGGAACTTGTCTTCCTTGACCATGCTAGATGTAGAAGACTGTTCAAGCTTGTTGGCCTTGCCAAAAGAAGTGGGGAACTTGGTTTCCTTGACCACTTTGAATTTGAGTGCATGTTCAAGCTTGGTGGCCTTGCCAAAGAAAGTAAAGAACTTGGTTTCTAGGACCACTTTGAAGTTGAAAGGGTGTTCAAGCTTGGCGGCCTTGTAAAGGAAAGTGAGAAACTTGTCTTCCTTGACTACCTTGAATTTAGGAGTTTAGCAGCCTTGCCAAAGGAATTGAAGAACTTGTCCTCCTTGACCATGTTGTATTTGAGTGGGTATCAAGCTTGGTATCCTTGCCAAAAAAAGTGGCAAAACTTGACTACTTTAAGAATTTACAATTCAAGGTTACAAATTGATGATCTCAAAGTCGTAAGGATTTTTGGATTACTTGATTCCAAACTTAAGTTGTATTACCTTTTCACCTTTTACTTGGCGCTTTATGGATTAACATGCATTATTAGGACACCACAGGAATAATTTATGAAATTTCAAAGTATTGTCTCTAAGTGTACCAAAATCCAAAGTGAGGTTCTCAAAGACACTCAAGCTTTGATTGTGCACATCTTGTGTCATCAATATCTAAGTTTTTGTTATGCATTTTAGTCCACATGTAGATGTTAGCATGCTTGGCAGTGTTGATTATGGGTGTACATACCTTAGAATTAAAGTAAACTAAGGTAAACTAATATTGTTTATTGTAATGGTGGTGTACATTCAAATTCTAAAATGTACACCACCATTACAATTTTGCCGACAATGGGCTTGCTCCCATTTTGCCCGTAATGGGATAGTTTATGTTATCAACTATATGAGCTTGTTCCCAGATGTACCAATCTTCATTGCAACAAGAGTGCAAGATTCTCAAAATGAGTGCGACACGTACATTCAGGATTGCTAATTTCAGGCACCGGTGGTGCCTGTGCCAGAGTGAATGACGTTGACTGTCCCTCACCTACTCTGATGGCCCTTCATCTCCCATCAAGAAAAAAAAAATTAGTTTTGAACGTTTATGAAGATGAAAATTTCAACTTGTTGATAAAGATAAAAGAATAACCTGCTACCTCCATATTAGTGAAATTGAGAAATCTGTATAATAGGCTCCTCAGCTATTTCTCTGAAAGTACTACACATGCCTTTGGTGCCTTATACCAGGGCCAGAAACTCTCATTTACACAAATATACTCAGGCTTTGCAAATGTCCTTTTTGAATCTACCTTAGCTCTTCTACCATACGTAAGGTTTCACTTGAACAAGAAGCATGGCGATATGGACCCAAAGTATTCCACTTGGACTGGGATGAGGTCTTGCAATATAATAAGCTTTAGGTACTTAGCACTATCAAAACAAGTTGTGGTTGTTAAGGACACTCCTTGGGACAGTTTTTGTCAAACACTAAAGTGTCTAAAAATGAGGAGTGTTGTAAAGAAAAAATGTTGAAAAGAGTGTCAAAAACAACCGCTGCTTTGGTAGTGTACCTTCTAGTAGTCTTCGTCGGCTGCCTTCTTCAACGGTAGAGGTTCCCACCAAGGTACGGGGATTGCTCAAGGCGAATGTGATTTTTTCTTTCTAGTCTGCAACACCAACATAATTTGCATATTACTCCCTCCGTCCCAAAATGATCTTCCTATTGGCCTTAATTTTTTTCCCAAAATAATCTTCCTATTGCACTTTGTGACCTTGCAAATTAGTTAAATGTGGCTTTAATTTCTATTTGAGACCAACAAAACAACTCCAAATAGTAGTTTCCCCTCCATTCATGCAATCATTAGTCAAAAGACAAATGAAATGATTAATGGGGTCAGTCAACATTGTTTGTTTGTATTTTTTTGCATCTCTTTAAATATTGCCCAATTGAAGGAGATGAAGCTTTGGGAGTTGGAACAAAGGGCCACACATGGGCTTAGACATATACTAAATGCCTACAAAATGATGACCTCACACTCAACATTTAATTGACCATTGGGTATCTTTAAGAAAGGCCCAAAAAATTCTACTTTTCAATATTCCAAAACTATATTTTGAAAAGGGCTTTGAAAACTCAAAGTCTCTAGAATGCTAGGAATACACCAAACTCTACTTGTAGCGCAAAATGGATTTTTTAAATGTTATTTTTTACCTTAGTCTGGAATATTTTGTCCAACATAAAGATCATTTTGGGACTGAAGTAGTAGTTTTTATTATGAACCCGTGGAAAAGATCAACGCACTTACAATTAACATCTTTCCCAACACAACTAATTCACTGAATGCCAGTAGGTTTTGATGCTATTTCCTTGATCACAGCTCCTCTCAACGAGTATTAGGAGATGTATTGCAAAAAAAGAGTAAATTAAAAGTGCCGTGATAGCATGGGAAAGTTGAACCCACCACCAAGATGTTATATTTTCTCTTCAGTCGCTCAGTGGTAGTTTGGCTGTCAACAAACTTCCGCAAAGCATTGGCAAGCTTGGTATTCTCATCACTCAACTTGTTTCTTTCCATCTAGACGGCTAGTTTATCTACCATGACCTGTTGTGTTATTGCGTCATTGCTACTCAGCAAGAAATCAGGGAATTATCTAGCAAGTTAGTCGAGAACCAGTTCACCGAACATATAAATCAAGGCTCATACAGATTATAGATTGAATTGCAGATGCTTGTGGTACATACAACTTACTCCAGCTGCATTGATTTATTCCTTTAGTGAAAGCCAAATTAGCGTTACTTGCAACATTAATGGCATTGTCTACCCCAAACCTTTTTTTTGGAATTAATACAATATAGTAATGTTTCGGCTTGCACTAGTACAAAATAGTGTGACTTGGAAAGTAGTGTCATACATACGCACTCATGGCACTATAAGAAACCCGTTTTTTTTTATGTCGGAGCAAAAACATGCGATGTCCAAGGCCGAACATACTATGTCCGCGGAGACATCAAAATGTTTGAGATGCTAGGCACGATTTTGGGGAGATTTCTGTAGATGTTTTAGATGACGCTGACAAATTACATTGAAAACAAGTGGGTGTTATCATGGATGCCAAGATTTTTGATGACATGGCTGAGAACATGGTGATGTCCTTAGGGGCGTCTACAAAAACATTAATTGCCACATCAGTTTCGTTGACCAATTTTCACTTTGGATAAGTTTAAAAAATTACTTTGGTCTTGGGTAAAAAAGCTGACCAAGGTTTAAAAAAAGGGGTAAGGGCAGCCACCAGGCAAACTTTCAAAAAAAAAAGATGATGTGGCTGATGACGTGGCATGCCATGTGAAAATTGACTGACGTGGCATCAAAATATTGCTGACGTGGCATGCCATGTCAGCAGAGGGGGCCTATTTTTAAGCATTTTCTACGCTTATTTTGGAGATGTCTACATAGATGTAGAGACGTTGTCACAGACATTGTATAAGACAGTAAAATGTCTTCTATAACGTCACTATAGACATCACTATGTGAAATAAGATATAGTCACAAGAATCTCAACGTCTAAGAAGACGTCAATGGAGATGTTTGGACGTTTTGGAAGACGCAATTTCAATGAAGATCTCGCACTGTTGCATTCCGTTATAAATGATGTGGTACCTTTTGTGTTCTATTTGATTCTGTGGGAGTTTTGGTATTTGGAACCAACAAAGGATGGTGTCTTCTTCCATGTCCCGTTGCTTATGACATGACCAAGAGCCATTTTTTTGACAACATCAATGTCCACTACTTCATGATTTAGTGTATTCCATACACGACAACAAATAGCACAAATGTACATAGTCGGTACTCTTCATTTTTAGTTTCTTAGCACAAAACATCATCTTGGCTGATTTTGGACAACAAATATGAATGTGGAATGGCACATGCATATGGCAAAGGACAAAAGGTTTGAACAAAGTAGATAGACCACTCTCATTGGATAAGGAATGCGATAAACGTACGGATTTTTGAATACTACTATTCACATACAAGACAAGGCAATCTATATGTCCATTCAAAAATCATGCCTACATTTTGTATAAGTGATCTTCAACATGGCTTCAACGTGCCAAACACGTTTTAGGTGACAGTGGTGAGCACAATTGCCTTCATGATACCCTCCCCCTTTGATGACTATTGAAAGTACATTGGTACGTCTTAGCAGACATACATATAGACCACACATTCTATCTTATTGACATCCGCCCAGACGTTTGCATGCAACCCTACTAAAACATATAGGACTGGCAAGCACTAACATTTGTCCTTTGACACAACATTGTCCTAGGGACGTCGAAGAGGGTCTATCTCTTTGCGCTAGTGGTTGCAAGCCAACAAATTCTTTGTCGTTTACTCGTTCCGCAGCTGAACCACATCTGGCATGACTTAAATTTATATAGGGTGAAATAGTGCAATGAACTGTATTTGCATTGCTAGTGAGAGAATTTTAGATACAACAATATCTTGGGTAATTGAAAAAATGATGCATACATTGAATGACATAAGCAACTTTACACATGGCAATGATGTCAAACGCATGTCACACTCAACATCAAGCACCACTACCTTTGTCCCTCAATGAATGTCTAAAAGAAACTAGTATTCTTCCATAAGACATGGAAGTGGACAACCCACTCTGTCCTCATGATGTCCCACTTGACGTCCTGTTGGACGTCTACATGTTACTCTCACAAAAATGTAATTCTTACGTTTTACATATCCCATATGGTTTGTCTTCCCTCCTACCACCCCACTTGTATAAAGAGCCCGTCTATTTACTTCTATATACTCACACTAAGTGGCTTTTAAAGCCATGTGATATAATTGCCAAGTATGGTGTATTTTGTACAGCATATTTTGCATGGCGTATAGTATACTATATATTGTGTATGGTGTACTGTGTATGACATGTTGTATTGGACATTACAAAATGCATGTGAATGTCATGTAAGAGATATGAGATTGTCCATATTAAAGTTTAACGTGACATCATTTTGTTCTCCTAAATCACACTAAACACTGCTAAGGATATTTATGATGAAAAGTAGACATCTACATTGATGTCACAAGATATGTAGACGCCGAAGCTGACGTCCTAAAATACATCTATAAAAATGTCTAGACGTCTGAGTTGACGTCTCAGAAAACATATAGATGTCTAACTTGATGTCTTCAAAGACAATATTAAAATTCTTAGACAACAAAAAACTATGTTGATGTGGCATGCCACGTCATCCTTGCTGGATGCCATGTCACTTTTCCCGCCGCCACGTCACGTGCCACCTCAGATGCCACGTCATAGACGGGAATGGATGAAAAAAATTACTACGTGGCTGCTCGTGTCCGCGTGGCGCTTAGGTGGCAGCCACATGGTGACCTTTGAGGACCCCGTTGACCAATGTTTTTTTGGATGTCTGGTCAAAAACACTTGGATGTCAAGCAAGATTTTCGATGTTTTTGGCACGTCTTAGGCAACGCAAAATTTTGGACGTCCACGCTAATGTTTCTTGACATCACACAAGACATGAGCATGTAGAATCCAGGGACCAAAAAAAACACGGGTTTCTTCTAGTGTGGGATAAATCAATGTAGACTTTAAAGGGAAAGTCTGCATGACTAAAGAAACAAATGCATGATGTAGAAGTAAGGTCAATTAACCTTGTTGAAGCTTTTGCAGAAGTTGGACATGAAGTTGATCTCTTCCACCTCCTTGCCAGCATCATTGACAATATAAGATGCCAATGGAAAGGACTCTTGTCATTTTCTATGGGACCGATGTTCGGCTCAGCTGGGAACTGGGTCGACACAACTGGGAGGGCCACTCCCAGCTCATTCTCATTCCTTGCTTTCTTAGCAACTGAAATAACAAGACGATTCATTGAGATATAACCATAGATCTTACTTTATAACTTGCACACAATCTTACAACTTGCATGCAGTAGCAACTAATGAGGAGTAACTATTCCAAAGTTGTTGCAATTGAAGCACTGGAAATGGTGGATGGGAATGCAAAACCTTACATTCGTCTTTGGCCAGCTCTTTTTTAGCAGTATTCCAAGTATTGTTGGGATGGCAGAACAATACAGAGGATAAAATGGAAAGACCTTCTCGTTCTCTGTCTCAAGCTGGTCAAACAAGAAAAATCCAATTGTTTTCAAGCCATTAGAAACCAGAAAAAAAACAAGCATTTGGATGCAAGAGCAGTTTGAGAAACGATCACAACGCTTCTAGGTGACGTGGACTAATTTAAAATCGTTTGGGACATGATCCCGTCTTTTGTATCGGCCTCTATTAACCCCTAAAGGTCCAAGGCCTTTTTTCTGCCAAAAAACGCTTAAAACTGCCATTTCTATAGCAAAAAGTACAAAAAATTTCAAATTGTTTTTTTCTTTCACATCTAACTGTAGGATCTTACATCTAATTAGTATGAGAATGTGTGGAAAAAATTTCAAAACTTTTGACCACACAGATTGCAAGATATCTGCGTTTAAAGTGGAAAAAACAAGTTTTTCAGCACATTGCGGGACCAGATTTTTTGACTTTAAACATTTTTAACTTAAAATTTTTGCACTACAACGTTTTGAGCTTTAAATCTTTATAGTGGAGAATTGAGTTGAGAGTCTAGGGGAAAAAAAGGAACTCAAAAAAACTTAATTTTCATCCTTTAAAAAATTGTTAAGTAGAAGTAGGTACGAGATAGAAGGAAAATCTAAAATATTAATATCTCTTAGATGGAATTTAAATACACTAATTCCAATGGTGAGATTGTTCTAGCAAGTAAAATAAACCATTCCAAAAAAAAAATTTGAAAAATTTGAAAAATTTCATTCAGAAATGACTCCTACAAGTTATTTTTTTCAAGAAGATGCTCAAACTGCCCGAAAAACAAGAATGTCCATAACTTTCTCATAACATATCCAAATGAAATGAATCAAAGCTTTCCAGATAGACAAAAATATAATCTATGAGAAAAAAAATATTAAAAAAAAAAATTCAAATTTTTGTCCATTTTTTTTTGCTGCCCGGGCTGCCCCCCGTCCCCTGTTTTCAGCTTATTTGGTCATAACTTTTTTTCCCGGGCACCGATCGAGAAAAAAATTATATTCCCACAAAGCTTATCAGTTTTTCTATCTTCAAAAAAAATTTAAAAAAATTAGAACACAATTTCAGCCCATAGGTACCTACCCGAAAACGCATTTGTCCCCCAAAGGGACAACTGGCCTTTAGGGGTTAACCAAAGCAGTAAACCTATTCACGCACTCGGTTGCCTTTCAATTGGCAAGTGGTGTAGCATGACTTGGCTCAATTTCTATGCCCACTGATCTTGAATGGAAATGGGATTGTCTATTGTGATTTCATTTAGCAGTCTACAGCCTCCCACTTCAAATTGTATAAGATATTTATACATAGAGAGAAAGATGTGATTTCAACAAATTTGGCTCCTGTACCCCAAAGGTCTCCGTTGCTCAAGATTGTAAAAGTCATAATCCGAAAATGTGCTTGAAAGTGACAAAAACAAATGTGGATGGGCTCGGGTCAAATCTTGAGCCAGAACTTGGTCTGCATGGTCCTTCATTGAAGAAGCAGGTACTGAGTGGATGTGGCAGGCTTGTGGGTCTCCAATCTGCAGATTCAGTGATGATATCACACAAGATTTTGAATGGGAAAGCAAGCCAAGAACACGACACAAGGATTCGTCATGGAGGGAATCCTCATTGAGACAATCCTCTTTGAAGAAACTATTTTTGACATCTTGTTCGGATTTCGATTTGGACTCATGTGAATTATTTTCTCAAGCTATGGATCCAGCAAGGTCACCATCGTTAATTTGGAAGTTGGCGGATACAACACGCTCTTTTTTTGTCATGTTGCTGCTACTGTCCGTGGCTGGCGGAGCTTATTCTGTCTTGGAAACGGCAAATAAATCATGTACAAGTCACCTTCGTTAAGTTTATACACCTTTATTAAGTTTATACACCTTCTATTTCAAAGGGAAAACTCATGCAAACCTAAGACTTGAAATGGTTGCTAGGAGCTCAAGTATACATCTAATCAAAAACTGTAAAGTGTTTTGGAAAGGTCAAGTAGTCTATTATCAAGATATAAAGCATTTGCATCCTAAATTTTTTTGTTATCCTTGTGTATCAGATTGCGGTATTCTATGCAAAGGGTGGGATTAAATGGGAGGCATGTGTTAGTTTGTTGTGTTGTATTAATTGATTTGAGAAATCACTTGGAATTACAAGAATGGTTATGAGGTTCAAGTAAGAGTTCAACTAGAAAGTCACTACACCTAGTTGGCATCTCAAGAAGCAAGTGAGCATTGTTCCCATTATTAAACTAAGTTTTCAAATGACTTCCTAATTTTTTTGTTGGATCTTGCTGGAAGTCAAAAGACTACTGTAGATTCTCTTTGTATGCAATTTTGGGACACCAAAGGATTGAACAATGAATTTTCAAATTGTTGAAAATAGGTGTATCCAAAAGCAATCCAAGGCTCTCATGAATGGAGGGCATATATTTTAGCCAAGACTATTTAGGGGTCAATTTTAGAAATGGATAAGAATTAGGTGCTATTACCTCAACCCATGAAGGACCAAGGTTGTTTTTCAAGAAAATTGTCAAAAATTGACATTTTTGGTGCATAAACCACAATTAAATAAAAATAATATTTCTTTCAACCGTACAAAAGTGAGTAGACTATTATGGCAAAGTTTGAAGAGCATGAGCCCATTTGACCATGTGGATTGCACAATTATAATGTTGGAAGTGAATGAAAAAGTCTTTATAGCCCTCACAAATAGGATCTGTAGACTTTGAACTCTCTTTGAGGAAACAAGGTCCTTGAAATGTTTGAATTGTGTTTTTGTAATTACTAAGAGGATCCTCCATAACACCATGAATTAGAAATTTATGAAAATTGAAGGGTGCCCAATATTCCATTGACCAAGAATAATAACCCCTACAAAATACCTCAGTCACACGCATGTATGCCAAAAAATTGTGTAGGAAATGACCTCCCAGGGAATCCTCCTTCACACATGAGCAAGGTGCAACTCGTGGAAGCCCAGGAACTTTCAACATTCCTTGCAGCTTGCTTGAAGCATTCGAAGCAGAACGTCCGGGAATGAGCTGGTTGTGCTACCCCAGAGTCCCGGGAAGTTCAGAAGAGACGGTAACTTATGCAGAGGTGGATGGGCCTGCCGCAAATCTTGAGCCCGAACGAGGTCCTGGTCCGCATGGTCCTTCACTGAAGAAGCAGGGACTGAACGGATTTGACTGGCAAAGCCTCCTGCTAGTGGGGCTCCAATCTGTGGATTCTGATGATATCACACAAGATTTCGAATGAGCAAGCAAGCCAAGAAAACAACACAAGGATTCATCATGGAGGCAATCCTCTTTGAAGAAATTCTTTTTGAAATTCCGATTCGATTTTGGTTTGGATTCCTGTGAATTTTTTTTCACAAGCTATGGATGGGGCAGGGTCGCCATCATCAATTCGGAAAGTGGCAGATACAGCTCGCTCTTCTTCTTCTTCTTCGTCTTCTTGGTGCTGCTCCTCTCCCACAGTGGCGGAGCTTTTTCTGTCTTGGAAACGGCAAATGAATCTTGGACTGGACAATTCTGGATATGGAATCACTGACAGTTTTTTTTCTTACAATTCTGCTCATCTTCTTTTGTAGGTTATGATATTATGTAGAGCTGGGGGATTAAATGGGAGGTGGGCTGTATAAGGTAGGGGGCTGTAAAAGCGACCCTTTAAGAGCTGATTTGCATTTTGGGGGAAGCTAAACTGCTTAAAACAATTTTCAGTAAATTTTCGTGGTAAGAAAAATGGAATTGGCATCTAACCCAAGTCGTTTCATATTTTTTAGACATTCATGGAATTAGTTATGAATTTTTGAAGTTGAAAACACAGTGGTTTCTAAAAGCGACCCCCTCCTGAAATGTACACTTCTGGTACATGTTACGAGGCAGAATCTACCAGATCGCATTTAGAGACAGGTCGCTTTTACAGCCCCCTACCTTAGATTGATTTGACAAATCACTTGGAATGTAGAGAGTGGTTATGACGTTCAAGGGGGAGTTTAACCCCTAAAAGCCCAAGGGGTTTGGACAAAACACAAATGTGTTATAAATATAAGTTTGTAATTTTTTTGAAGTTTGCATCAAAGAAGATAATGTGAAGCACAAAAAGTAGAAAACATCCGTACGGTTAAAATTATAAAATTCTTTTTAGATTCTCTTCAAATGAATTTTGAAGATATAACTTCAAAAATTCACCAAAAATACAATTTTTATCTTTAGCATTTGAATTTTTTTTTTGATTGGTCAAAATTGTGGTTTCTATTGATTTGTGAAAAAATGCATAACATCTAGTAATGAGAACACCAACACTTTCCCCCAATAGTAAGTTTTTCAACACTAGGCAAATACTAGACTCTTTGTAATATTTCTCTTATAATTTTTGTTTGACCGTAGCAATCTTAGTTTTGAGTATAAATATAGAAAGACAACCCAATTTTTGTAAAAAAAAAAAAAAAAAAAAAAAAAAATCGCCCAAAAAATCTGCCTGAAGTCGGGCAACGACCATAAAATGGTTGTTTGAGCGCTTAGGGGTTAACCCATAAAGGATGTTGCGGCCATTTTTTGGTCAATGAATGCCGAAGAATCCTTTTGTGTAGGACAGAAGTGGCAACTATTCATCCTCGGAAGTGTGGAAAGGGGAGATTATGAATAGTAGTTTGACCTCCAGTGAGCACTTTTGGTTTTTTCAAAGTAGACGATGTCATACGGTGCTAGAAGGGATAATTTCCACAGTCACCAGCCCGACATTCAAGGGTTGAGGAAGGTAACTGCACCAAAATACAACCCAAGAAGCAAGTGAACCTTGTTCCTATTATTAAATTGAATTCTAAAATAATTTTCTAATTTTTTGTTGGATCTTGTTGGAAGTCAAAAGAGTATTCTAGATTTTTTTTTGCATTTTGAGGACACAATAGGAATGAACAATGAATTTTCAAATTGTTAAAAATAGGTGTACCTAAATGCAACTCTAAGCTCTCATAAATAGAAGGGTACATTTTAGGCAAGAATTTGTAGGGGTTGATTTAGGAAGGGCTTAGAATTATGGGTAGCTATCTGAACCTCCAAAGGATTGGGTTTTTTTTTAAGAAAAATTGTCAAAAACTAACATTTTTGGTGTATTGATTATAATTGAAAATAAAAACTGTTTTTTATTCACCTATACAAAAGTGTAGTACACCATCATGGCAAAATGTGGAGAAACTTTCAGCCCATTTGATTGCATGAATTGCAAGATTATTATGTTGAAGTGAAAAAGTTTTTTCTAGCCCTCGTAAGTAGGGTGAGACATTTTGAGCCTTCTTAGAATGGCTTTTTTGCTCTACTTAAAATTCAACATCCACATCATTGAGCACTACATCTTCTTATGTACACTCATATAAAATTTCCAAAAGCAAATGAAGAGTATACCTTTCTTTTAATTAACCTGTACCGTTGTTGTGCACACTAAGTGTTCGATGGATGACTTTAGCTGAGACCGGACTATGGAAAAAATGTTTTTTTATCCAATTTATTTATTTGAAGGGTACTTGAATACAATTTTTCAGTGAATAGTCTTGCAAAGTCATTAGAGGAGATTCGGGCTTCTAAGAGACTTCGAGTTCTCGGACTGTGGGAATTCTACAGGAATAATGGAACGCTGCCAAATGGCCAGTCTGACGTGGCCAAGCGACTGCCACGTATGATTTTTTCAGTATTCTTTTAACCTTTTAATAAATAAAAAAATTCTTTTAAGTAACTTTTTTTTTCCGACAGCAGGGGCTAGTTCCCAGCATTGGGAACAACCCTGAAATGGTCTTCGAAAGGCTCAGATCTCCTCTAATGTCCCTCATTATGGTCTTATTGACTTTTCAAAAGAAGAAAATGCTTAATCCACCAATAACCCTTGTAGTGTATTTGGGCCATTTCTTTCTATTTACTATTGATATGAATTTTAACCATAAAAGTGATATTTTTTTGAATTTGAGTTTTATTAATGAAATGAAGCTTATCCACTTTACCTTCTACTTCAATTGAAAATTTTGAAAAAAACTTAAATTTCAAAATTTTATAACAATATGAACTTTGGGCTATGACCATGGTTTGTTGATTTTTTAATTATAGAATGAGACGGCATAATTTTGGTTTGTACCATGACAATACACACTATATTATATATGAATAGTAAAATTTCAGATTTTTTGAGTATATTTTGTATTTGATATGAATTTCGTATTTGATATGATAAGAAATTCACAATAATTTCAAATTCTCTCAAAAGTGGTTGAAATTTTTACAACTTGTAGCAAACACGTGATCATCTTTGAAAATAAAATATCAGATTTGTCATTCATATCTACTTGGAAAATGACACAAAAAGAGTAATGGATAATGAGTCTAGAACTCAGTGGTCATGGGCCGTCCTTAAGGTAACTACATCCAATTTTTACCCCTTTCTAAAATCGACCCCTAGAGATTATTGCCTAAAATGCACTCCCACTAATCATGACAGTCTAGGGTCGGTTTTGAAAAACACCTATTTTCAGCACTTTGAATATTTATAGTTTATTCATACGGTGTCCAAAAAATGCATTCTCAGAGAATCTAGAATCCCCTTTGGACTACCAACAAGACCCTATAAAAAAATTCCAATATAATAATGAGAACCATGTTGAAATTGGTTGAATCACTACAAGAAAACAGTGTCCGAATTGACACGTCCTAATTGACTAAAATGTCCGAAATGACATAGTTATGTCAAAAAAATGTCCGAATTGACAGAAAATTGATAAAAAAATGTCCGAATTGACACTGCTCCCTTGTAGTGAATTACCTATCTGGTTGATTTTAGGTGTAGTTACCTTACGAGGTTAGGGTACTAAAGCTTACTAAAGCTTCTGGTTGATTTATACTAATCCCGCGACATAAAATTTTGTTTCATTTGTTTTATAAATAAATAAATAAAACTTTTGGTACTTGCTTAAGGTATTCTTTGCCCAAAGCTAAGGTTGACCAACCCAATTCCGTTTGCTTTTCGATTCTGTTTGCTTTCCAATTCCTTCATTAGACAAGTCCAATTCCATCACCCTACTTTGGGCCCAATTCTATCCAAAAAAACATCCAAATTCGTTCTTTCTATGACAAAATCAAAGCATTTTATGACAGCAAGGGATAATGAGTCAGTCTATTAATAGTAAATACTTAATACTTGACTTGGCGGTCATAGTTTGTTTGTGGAACATTATGACTCTAGTCTATGGGTGGTTTTGTAATATCAAGGTAGATTCCTTCAAAATTCACAAAAATTATAATTTTATTCAAAAAATTACAACTCCACTTGGGTTTGATTTGTGAAACATACGTACCTCTAAAAAATATGCACCCCTCTTTAAGTTGGCTTCAACATATTCAGATTGTAAATCAAGGTGATAATAGGCTTATATACTTTATCGCCTTGAATTGGCCAATTGGAAGGAATTTAATCCTTTAATCCCTAAAGGACAAGTCTGCTATTTTTAATAACATAACAATTTTGGATAGGTACATATGACTAGAAATTTTCATATTTTAGGCTGAAATTTTAACCCCTAAAGGACCAAGGCATTTTCTGGCTCCGAAACCACTAAAAACTGCCATTTTTGCTGCGATCACTCCCTAAACCAAAAAAACTTTAAAAAAAATCTAACCGCAAGATCTGGTACTTCACTTGTCTCAGATCATGTGGTAAAAATTTCATGAAGTTTGACTGTATGGATTGGAAGATATTAGCATTTGAAGTTGGGAAAAGAAGTTTTTTTGAACTGTCACTTGCAATTTCAGATGACTTTGACGGCCATTTGTGGATTTTTTTTGCACTATACAGCATAAAGTTAAAAAAATTATATTGAACATTTGAGTTGAGAGTTGAAGAAAAAAAATTCAAAATGTCAAAACTTGATTTTCACATATAAAAAATTTGTTAAGTAGAAGTAAGCTCAAAATTGAGCAAAACACTAAATTGTTAATAGCTCTTAGGTGGAATTAAAACACTATAATCCCACCGTTGGGATTGTTCTTGCAAACAAACTTAACCTTTTCAAAAAAAAAATTGAAAATTGCATTCAAAAATGAATTCTATAAATTATTTTTTGAGAAAGATGCTTAGACTGCCCAAAAAACAAGATTGTCCATAACTTTCTCATTTTGGGTCCAAATAGAATAAATCAAAGCTTCAAATGTAGACAAAAACATGATCTTTGAGAAAAAACAATTAAAAAGAAATTTAAAAAAAATTAAATTTTTTGAAGTTTTTTTTTCTGCCCGGCGAACTACTTTTTTGACTTCGGGTGGCATAACTTTTGCTCCCGGGCACCGATTTTAAAAAAAAATAAAATTTAGAAAGCTAATGTGATTTCCTATCATCAAAAATAGTTTCAAAAACTCAGGACAAAATTTCAGGTCGCACGAGCCTACCCAAAATTCCAAGTGTCCCCCGAGGGGACTTTGGTCCTTTAGGAGTTAATAAGAGGTGGGGCCGAGGAACATCTTTCATATGCACTAAATTTTATAACATTTGGAAATAGGAACCAAAAGTTATGGCCTACTATGGGTTTTTTTTGTAAACGGGCAGTCGGCGCAAATTTAAAAAAATCACTTTTTTCAAAAACAAAAATTTGAAATTGGTTTTCTAGATTATATATATATATATATATATATATATATATATATATATATATATATATATATATATATATATATATATATATATATATATATATATATATATATATATCTGTGTGTCTGTGTGTGTGTGTGTGTCTGGAAAGCTTTGAGTCATTCCATTTTGATCAATGAGTCAAAGTTATGAGGAATTTTAATTTGCGGGCAGTGATGGATTCTCTACTCTAAAATAAACTTTGAAGTCGTTTATTTCACTCAATTTTCAGTATTTTGGGAAAAAAATAAAATTATAGGATGTAGATTGTTTATTACAACATTACAACCATTGCGATTGGCATTTTTCAATTCCATAATTAACTTCTAAACAATTTAGTGTTTTGAACCATTCTCTACTTCTTTCTACTTACTATTTTTTTCTATATGTTGTACTATTCCAAATGATCTGAAATTTTTTAAGTATGTAGCCAACTTACTGCAAAGAATGAATCCAAAGAGTGACCACCATTTTGGACATTTTTTCATACAAATTTGCCCAATTTTTTGCAGGGCCAAAAAAAACATTTTTATCAATTCAAACGCTAATATCTTGCAATCCCCACGGTGGACAATTTTGGAATTTTTACCACATCTTTTCAAACCAATGCACTACAAGATCCTATGTTTATATGTGTCCAAATATGTTTGTTTTTTCAAAATTAGGTACTTGTGCTCAAAATGGCAGTTTTCGAGTTATGGGGGAAACATAGTCAAGGAACTTAAGGGGTTAAGGACCATGAGTGTAGATTTTGAACAATGAATGAATGGAAACATATCCCAAACTCACCAAAATGCGTTTCTTAATCCAGATTCTTGTATTAGTTCTTTAATATTTGTATGATATAGATTATGAAGATTGTTCTTTGCAAATATTCTATAATTCAAACGGTATTGATAGGTCTAGCCTCAAAAAGTAACTTTTTCAGTTCAAAAGATTACACTTCAAAAACAACTTGAACCAAAAAATAAAATAAAAATCTTCAAAAATCACTATAATTAGAACTTAGCATTTTGAACACATGAAAAAAAAATCTTGTAAAAATCATAATTATTCAATCTACAATTGATTTTAGAAAGAATTTTTAATTTTTGTCTTCACATTTTATTATAAGATATTGGTTTTAACCAATATTTATTGATCCAACATTATGGATGTGATTTATAAATCATATTTTACAACTATTGTTTGAGAGTCATCATTAAAATATTCCTCTAAGTTGCATTTTATAATAGATCTTCACAGTTTTTGGAAATTTGGACAAGCCCCTAGTCCTTTAGGGGTAAACCAAGCTTTTACTTATTGCAAACCATCCATACCTTAAGTTTGGCTATTTGTTTGTTATGTTGAGATTTCCCGGATTATGTATCCCCCGGTGGTGTAGTTGGTATTGTCGGAAAGTCCTCGGTGAGGAGGGATGCACGGGCTTAGTTTCGTGGCGTTTGAATCTACAACGGAGAAGTTATTGAATTTCAAAGTTTTTTGTGAGGCAAAAAAATTAGAAAATGACTTTTACTTTTATTTTGGATGTGGCAACCAGCGTTTCTTTTAACAATTTTTTTGCTCAAAAACGATAATTTTTTCCCCCAAGGAATCTTTGGCAAAATATTCTTGTTTTTTAGTGGATGAAATCGCATGTTTGCTACCAAATTTTGGGATGGTATCGCTCAAATGTAGATGAATGTACATCATTTTGGATGATTAAATGAAATTTCATCCACAGATTGCAAGTTTCATCCATTTCTAAATAGCTTCATCCTTCCAAAAATTATCACTTTCTGTACTGCCTAAATTTAATGAAAAAAACCCCCTGGTGGCAACGGCATGGGGCACACTGGTTCTGTTGAATCCTGAAATCTGCCCAAGCATTTCAACAGCACGGATCCCACGTATTGGAAACGGTCCTCGTCCTGACAAAGACTTCATTGACTGATAGAATAGTATTACTATGGTACATTTCACGTGGGAAAGCTCCCTGTGCCAGTGTGGCCTGTGCACGCAAGCAGGTGCCACGTGAATTAAATGCTACTGTACCTGAGATTACTGACACTACTACCAAATATCATTACTGCTACGACTGGGTCGCAGCTACCATAAGCTTTACCACTTCCCTACAGTCGGCCTGTCCCATGCTAACTTACTTCACAGTTCACGCTGGCCATGGCGCTCTCGCCTTTGCCGAACTCTGCGATTATGCTGCTCTTCCCACGTTTTGTGTTTTTTCCTTAGAGATTCTCATCCAGCGTTTGCACCTCCGCAGCTACATCGTCTGAACATCTCCGCGTGCATGTCCACGCTCGCATCGTTCGTGCAAACTTTCTTGCATCATCGCTACCATAGTCGGCATCTGGGAGCTTACTCTCGCTCTGTAAGTTTCGCAGTCCTGGGGTTGTGTCCTTGCTTCACTTCCTCGCTAGTTTTCTTTTCTGCGATACCACAAAGTTGGATTGGGTTAATGATACTGCTTTTCGAGGTTTCATGTTACTGCTTTTCAGGCGGTCTTGATACTGCTTGGGGTCTCAAAACTATGACTGACCTTTCTTTGAATGTGTGATAAGTGTGCTAAGTCAACGATAGGCTGACAAGTATGCAGGTTTATGTCTTGAGCGGAAACCAGTTGTCCCGACGGAATTTTTTTTTATCTCGTGATGAGTGTTTTGTATCCTTCTGCAAGTTTTAGTTTTAGTTTATTAGATTGTTTTCATGTTTGCAGATTGATAGCAGCGGAGGTCCATTCATTTTTTGCAAAATTTTGGCCTTGCTACTACTTTCTCTTTAGTGGTCTTCACCAGGACTTCTTTAACCCCTTATTAGCCGGCCTTGTAATTGATCTTCAAGTCTTCGATGCCTAAGCAAGAATTCTTGGTTTGACAATGGCCTATTTGATTGTGAAAATTGTAATACAGATGGGGCCGAATTTTATATCCCGAGAATCGGTGAAGAAGATTGCAAGTGTTGGTCGAAAATAAACGGAATTAGACAAACGAAAGTCTCCATGTGACCTACTCAGTACTGATTTTCATCAAGCGTTTGCACCTCCGAAGCTACATCGTCTGAACATCTCCACATGCATGTCCACGCTCTCATCGTTCGTGCAAACTTTCCTGCATCATCGCTACCATAATCGGCATCTGGGAAGTTACTCTCGCTCTGTAAGTTTCGTAGTCCTGGGATTGTGTCCTTTCTTCACTTCCTCGCTAGTTTTGTTTTGAACAATACCTCAAAGTTGGATTATGGGGTTGGGAGCTTGAAATTTGGATGTTGAGAGTTTGGTAACACGCTTGTGTTTGTGTTCGTTCAGTCATTTTGTTCAAAGTGACATCCAACTTGTGGTCGCCTGTGTGATAGCTTGTTGGCTTCTTCTCTACCGCGTCATTTCATCACTGGAGTTTCAAACTAACGACGCATGATGGTAGATCATTTGGACCTGCTTCTCTCTGTTTCTTGCTGAGAGTGGGAGTTAGCCCTCCTCTCCCTTGCAACTGGATTCTCATTGCATATGAGGTGTGCATTTTGAATGGATTGGTAGTTTGTTCCAAACTAACTAACCTTCAGTTATTAAAGTTGTTTCAAAGTGATGGTATGTTTTTGTTGTTTCACTTTTCCAATTGTGGGTGAATGCATCCAATAATCCATTAGGATTGGATAAAAACCAACCAATGGCAAATGAAGTTAAGGTTTAAAAGAGCATGTTGTTGCAACCATGGATGGAGGATAGATTGTAATTTTGACATGAAGAAGAGATGTTATGAATAATGATTCTTTTGTGAAGTCATTGTGAAACTTATCTATTAGTTGGTAGATTGGTAGATTGCAATTGAGTTGGAGTGGTTATGATTTTGATTTGTTGTTTGGATCAAGTTGTGGGATCAACTGTATTGTAATTGTTTCCATTTTAGCTCAATGAGTTCCAATGTCTTGCTCACAACCAATTAGTAATTTCAACAGGTACTAACTTAGATTTTTGAAGTTGATCCCTATTCTTTTTGCATAAAGAATGGGAGGCTAATTGTGAGCTTGAGTGCATTACATTCTTTTAGTAATAGTCATCTTCTCCGCATAAACAACTTCAATTTTGATGCATTTTATAGAAAACATAGTGTGGATAACTTTTTGAGGACACTCCTATAACACCGTCATTCAACTATTGAGATGAGAGGTTCCAAATCCTTTCTTGAGTCAACTATATTTGATTATGAACTACCTCTATTTATTTGGTAATTGTTTAGTTTCAACAATACCTAAAGACTTCTGACATCTAAGTTTTATTTGGTAGCTTATGTAAATGAAAAGAATCTCATTGTTGAAAGAACTAAAACAACCCACTCCAATAAAGTGTAAACAAAGACAAGACACAATAGGACTTGGGACTTACATGTGAATAGACTCAATAGTATTCCATTTGTCCTAGGTAGAATTCTTTTGAGGTATCTTCATTTGCATTTAACAATGTATAGAGATTTACTCATAAACTACAAAGAGAAAATTTAATAGGAAATCAAGTGTAACAATTAACAAGAAAATTCAACATTCTAGTAAGAACAAACTTTACTTCATACAAACATGTGGGCTTGATGTGACATATAAAGACAATAGTTTCAAAAACCATTCTTCAATTGTATGGTTACAACCATCTTTTATCCTAGCGTGAGAGATGATAGCTTTATAGAATATCCACCTTTGAGGCCCGGAAAGATCACTCCTTATAATTTAAGGTATACACCTGAGTTAAGAGGGTATTTGATGTAGGGTTATTTACCTTAATTATTGTATTTAATATGACCGTATTATTACGTAAAAAGCTACGAGGGGTATAATTTTAAAACCCTATAGTTTTTGTAAATCCATTCATGCAGTTTTTTAGGAAGAGCTATCTTACATATAAAATTTAAGTGTTCAATTGACCAAATGGTAGTTTTTAACCTAAAGACCAATTGTCCGTTGAATGAACAATTGAAAATCTGAGTAGGCTCCTATGATGTCAATTTTGGTCGATTATTTATAAAATTTTGACATAAGGTGTGAACATGTACCCCTTTAGTGAGAGTGTACTTTTTTCTGATTGAATACCCAAATCAAAAGTTATGTTGCCTTGAACATTTTAGAGAGCCTAGGCAATTTGGGCATTTCTTGGATACCTTTTGCAAAAATGCTCATAACTTTTGAAATTTGGCATGTACGTAACTAATAAAATATGGCATACAATTAGCAACAAAAAAATTAATTTTTAAATCACATACTAAGAGGAATCAAACTTTACTAGCTATGTTGGGGTGGCTTCAAAAAAAAACATTTTCCTCTACTTCAAGCTATTAGCCCTATTATCTTGCAATATGTGAAGTCAAAGTTCTTGAAAAAATTTCCGCATATTCCAAATATTTGTCTCTAATTTTTTATTGTTTGGATTTCAAATAAATTTTTTCTCATTGCACAAAAAATCATCAAAAAATGTCTAGTGTATTGCCAATGCACTTAACCACCTTATATTGTAGGTTGATTTAGAATAAGCTAAACTCTATATTTGCTTCTAAAAATTTTCATGGATAAACCTAACATCATATGTGTATGAGTGGACGAAATCCTCATGTTTCTGAAGTACAAAAATTTTACACAAGGAAGGTTCAAAGTCTACAGGTTGTATTTTGCAAGAATTAAAAAAAATTCACTTCAAACGTTATGATCTTTCAATCTACGTGGTCAAATGGGTTGAAATTTTTTCCACACATTGCCTTACTTGTTTAATACACTTTTGAATGGTTGAATTCCAAAAAAAATTAATTTTTAATTTTAGACAATGCATCAAAATGGGCAGTTTGGGACTTTTCCTCTGTAGAGGAATCTAACAAGTTTACCATTGAACACTTCAAAATCTCCATTGAAACTATTCCGTGTCTGAACATCTTATTCAATACGAGTGTGTTTATCATTTATAGCTTCAAAGCATGAAGTTAAATTGATTGTAAACTCTAGATATTCTCATGTTGTACAGTTTTTAGTTTGTTGAATCCACTAAGGTAAACCTCCCTATTTGTGTAATGTGACAATTTTTGCTACTCATGGTCAATGCCTTAAGTTTACACTTAATTTTTTTGATATATACACTACTAGTACCGTGGCACAATTTTAATCAACTACCCTTCATTGTAGAATTTCTTGACTATGTCCATGTTATCATCTACTTAAAGTTATCCGTCCACATCTATATGAGCATCTAAACTCATTGTACTATGAAAATTTTGCACGGCCTCTATCTGTCAAGGTTAACTTATTAATAAAAATTCCTACTATATGATGTTTTTATATACCCTAATTTATATATAATAGAGTATGTAGCATTTCATGGATCCTATAGTAGCCCTACATATTATATAAAATTTCTCTACTTTGAATAAAATGGACCCTTTCTTTTAACTCATGTAGTTTTCTAAAACACTGACAGTGACCTCCCCGGGCTTTAAGGACAGTGAGCATTGTCTGTGTTGGATATTGTAGATGTATCCAATATGTTTACAAGTCAAGTTGTTTGAGAATCTTATTTAGTTATGTTCAAATTGGTTGACCTCAACTACTAAAAACTATTGAATTCTAATTTATACCATTCAAATATTGCATTGTTCTTGTGTGTTTAGATTATAATATATGTTATAGGTTTGAAAGCAATCTTTGACATCAATTGTTGTATATTACAGATTTATAAATCATTTTGTGTTGGAGTTCTTGAAACATTAATGGAGATTATGTTCACGTTCTTGCAATATTTGCAATTTATAATTTTCATGTATAGTTTTGTGATTTATTAATCTTGGGAAAGATTGTTCTATTTTGTAACTCTTAATTATTGTATGATTGATTTGTATAAGTATTTGTAAGTAGTTTTAATAAAATTCTTTATATGAGATGATTTTGATTGTATTGGTTAATTGAAGCTCTTGGGGAACCTTGCTATTTTTACTTGTTTGAGTGTTTAAATCTAACTATTTTCTTTGGATTTATTTTGAAGATAGCATAGATCATTGATGTACTAGTCCAATTGGTACATCAAATGCCGTGCTTTTCGATGTGGATTGCAAGTTTCTTCACGTTGGCTATCTTTATGGTTTGGAGATATATGGGTTTTGCATGGTTTACTCGGTGAGCGAAAATGTTCTTTAGTAATTGTTAGTGATTGAAAAGTGCATGTTAGAATAAAGTAGTATTCCAATTACAAAGTTCTTTGCATAGTTTTCTATTTGATTTACATCAAACTTTAGAAACAATTCAGTTTTAATCATTTTTTAATGTACTTATAATTAAAATATATGTTCTTCTTTCAATGCAACAGAAAAACAACTCTATTCCTAGTGTTCTATGAAGTTTAAATTATTGAATTTGCTTGATTTTTTAAACTAGTATTGTACGGTAATTGGTTTCATTACACATTGTCAAGATATCTCATTGACAAAAGATATAAATATTTTATAGGAAAGACAAGGATTTCCTACAAATGCAAAGGGAATATAGCAGAAGACTATGCAATGATATTCCACGTCTTGAGAAATGCTTTAAAGCTATGGAAGCATCTTCAAAGGCGAGAGTCTTGAATAGAAATCAATGTGTACATCTTTTTGGCAAACTCATACTAGCCATGAAGGGGATCGACAAAATGTTGTCAAGTGCTATTGAGGATCTCAAGTTCCTATCTATTTTTGAAGAGTTGTGTTATCTCCAAAAGAAAGTAGAGATTGTGGGAAAAAATTGTACTGAACAAGATCGATGGTGTCATTCGGCTGTATTTCAAGTCCAAAACAAAGAGACTTTTCGTGAGCTACTTTTAGATCTAAAATGTTGTTACGATACAGCAAGGGATATATACTTATTCTACCATCCAAATCAATCAAATGACATCTTACCTATTCAATTTGATGCGGCTATCTATGAACAAGTCCTTGAAGATGAACAAGCACTAAAGAAGAAGCTTGAACTTGTACTTCAAGGAAATGAATCAGAGGATTATGAAATAGCACAACATCTATTGTTGAGACTCAAAAATTTGGATCGAGTTGACGGCGGGGACTTGGATGCGTTGGAGGTTCCCAATATATTCAAGGCGCCCAAGTTAATTAGAAAAATAGGGAAAGGAGGTTATGGAGATGTGATCAAATCGAATTGGTTGGGCCTTGTGTGTGCCACCAAAGTTGTGGAAGGGGATCCTGAATTTCTCATGAATTCTCAAAAAGAACCTGGTATCTTGGCAGGCTTGAGCCAAGCCAACCTTGTCCAATTTGTTGGTTGTGGGACTAACAAAAATCTTGATGCAATTGTTGAGGAAGATGAAAGAGCTGAGATGTATTTGGTAATGGAGCTTACGGATTCAAGCCTTTCTACCATATTGAAGAAAGCAAAAAAACCTTTACCCTATCATCTTGCAATTGATATAATGCACCAAATTGCCAAGGGTGTGTATTACCTTCATGACATGCAAGTTGCTCATCTTGACTTGAAACCTGATAATGTGTTGTCAAGTTCAATACTGGTGGAGGATTTGAGTCCTCGTCGCATATTCAAGATTATGGATTATGGGACCTCTCAATTGGAGGTTTGTAGCAATCCAAAGCATCCGGAGCCACCACAATATACAATTGGAACAGTAGGGTACATGGCCCCTGAAATGATAAAAGAAAGTAAAACTCCACGGTATCCATTTCAAGCTGATGTGTGGTCCTTTGCCATGATATGCTCCGAGATTCTATCTGGAAAGGTGCCATACTCTGATTTGAAACCAAAAGATTTTTATGATCAAATGAAGGGTACACGTGACCCTAACTTGCGACCGTCCCTACCCAACGATTGCGAAGGACTTACAACTTTAATCCAAGAATGTTGGTCTCAAGACCCTCTTCAACGGCCAACCTTTTCCAACATTTGCGCTAGGCTCGTTACTTTAAAGAAATCTTTTTTGAAGGGAGGATCTTGTGCATTAAGAGATTCCAAGTTTATTGTGAATCATGTTCCAAAGGTGTGAAATTGTTGAACTACAAAATTTGTTTTGTAAAGTTTTATTTATTAAATTCTCTTTTGTACTTTGCAGTCATTGTTTTGAGTGCAGTCAATTATTTTTACAAGATAATGATATACAAAAGGTATGTTTTGCATTTGTACAGGTGGATGAATCAATTGTTCCTCCGACGGAAGTTCCAATTGATTTAGATCGTCAATTGTCTAAAGCCAAAGGACTTTTGAAAATGAAGTATGTCGTCATTGTCGGCATGGGTGGAATTGACAAGACCACATTAGCAAAGGCAATACTTGATGACACGACTGTGAATTCCTCATACCATGCATCATGTTTTGTTGCCAAATGCAAGAACTATCAAAATTCCTACAAAATATTGTGCGAGATATTACCAAAACTTGGAAATGGTCGGAAACCTAAGAATCTTGGAGATGCCCAAGGGATGATGAAAGAACTCTTGATTGAAAAGAAGGTCCTTTTAATATTAGATGATGTCAACGAAGAAGCTCTAGTGCATGATATTGTACCTGTCGACATCGTCCCAGCTAGCAAGGGTACCACAATAATTATCACAACATGCCAATGGAATACCATAAAATCATTTGTGGGAAATGAGGGAAGGTTGGATGTTGAATTGTTGAATGAAAAGGCAGCAACAACGCTTTTCACCTCTCACTTTTGTTGGGATGTCACTTCTATGTCACCGGACTTTTTGGCCTTGCACAAACATGTTGTAGAAGCTTGCAATGGCTTGCCTTTGAGTTTGAAAGTGATGGGTTCATTTCTCCGCAATAAAGAGAGGTTGCAAAGTTGGGAACGAGCTCTACAAAGGATGGCAAGAGGAAGGAATTTGGATGGTGATGAAGAAATTTGGAACACCTTGCAAATAAGCTTTGACGGCTTGAATGATGGTGTTGAAAAGAGGATGTTTTTGGACGTGGCATGTTTCTTTCGTCAAGATGTATATCCTTGTGGCATATCAAAAGCGATGATTTTATCCATGTGGTCCAAAGATGGCATCCCTCCTGTGGGCGAATTGGAAAGATTGATTGACATGTCATTGTTGAAGGTCAATGGAGATGGTGACATTTTAGAAATGCATGACCAACTCCGTGACATGGGCCGAATGATTGCCAAAGATACAAGAATTTGGAAAGAATCTATGATACCTGAAAATGGCTTTTCAAACAAGGTAATACTATATTCATCTTGCCCCTTATTTATCACCTTCAGTACTCTTGGAAGCATGGAATATAAAATCTGAATAATCAATTGGATTTCAAATTTATTATTGACAACATGTGATGTTCATCATTGGATGACAAAAATGGATGGAAATATTTTATTTGCCTTAAAAAACAATTTACATTAGTAGATAGGAGATATTGCAAGCCTTTACCAATACTATTGAATCTTTTTTTGTACCTTGAAGTACTATTTTGAGCCATAGGCTACAATTTACCTTAGAAAATGAGACTTCCACGTTTTTATTTTTAAAAATGAGAAAATGAATTTTAAAAACTTATTTTAAAAGTGTCCATTGTTGTCAACTGAGAGCAAAGTAGGAAGATCAAAGCTAGAAGTAAAAAATCATTTTTAGTTCAGCATAAATCAAACCTCAATATAGCATACTTTAGGCCAATATAAAACACACTTAGAACATGTTTTTGCAAATTCCTCTCTTGGAAAGGTGTATTTCTATTAGAAGAGCTAGCCTACCAAATTTGACAACGTAACTCTTCAAAAAAGGTACTCGATAGTACTAAAAACCATCAAAACCGCATGTGTGACATATATTCAAAATTCAATCACCTATTGATTTAAGTTTGAAAAAATTAAAATAATTCAAGTGCATTTTCTATTGCTATAGGAAGCTTGATTTTAAATTTCATGTTCATTCATTTTTGCAATATTTATAGCACAAAACAACTTTCGCATGGAACGTGTGATAGAAAATAGTACAGGTGTTTCTTGCAATCACCCTGAAGTTGTAATTAATTATAATACTTGTTTGTTTTTGAATGCAGGATGTTGAAGTTCTTGAAGGCATTTCTTTGCAAGGAACTATGAACCATCAAGTGCCTTTGTTGAAAGAAGATAAAAGTATATATTTTGAAAAACTTCGTATGTTGCTTTTGGGGAGTGCTTTGGGCAATCCAAAAGCGAATGTTGACAACTTGGGTTTCTTACTTGAAATAGCTTCACAATGTTCTCAATTCGAGACAATTTTAATTGGAAACACTCGAAATGTGATTGAAATGCCACATACACTTCCAGCAAATAGTGCAGCTACTTTGAGCACCAGGATATCATATCTTTGTGATAACCATACATCACTAAAGATTCTTGATTTAGAAGGGCTTAAGTTTCTCAAAGAATTACCAAACAAATTTGCGTCAAACAATACCCTATTGAAGCTAAATTTGAGTTTTTGTTCAAATTTGGCGGCCTTGCCAAAGGAAGTGGGGAACTCGTCTTCCTTGACCACTTTGAAATTGAGTGGGTGTTCCAGCTTGGTGGCCCTACCAAAGGAAGTTGGGAACTTGTCTTCACTGACCAGTTTGAATATGTCAAGGTGTTGGAGCTTCGCGGCTTTGCCAAAGGAAGTGGGGAACTTGTCTTCCTTGACCACATTGAATTTAGATGGGTGTTCAAACTTGGCGGCCTTGCCAAAGGAAGTGGGGAGCTTGTCTTCCTTGACCACTCTAGATTTAAAAGATTGTTCAAGCTTGGCGGCCTTGCCAAAGGAAGTGGGGAACTTGTCTTCCTTGACCACTTTCCGTTTGGATGGGTGTTCAAGCTTGATGGCCCTACCAAAGGAAGTAGGGAACTTGTCTTCCTTGATCACTTTGAATTTGAGTGCATGTTCAAGTTTGGTAGCCTTGCCAAAGGAAGTGGGGAACTTGTCTTCCTTGACCACTTTGAATTTGAGTGCATGGACCACTTTGAATTTGAGAGCATGTTCAAGCTTGGTGGCCTTGCCAAAGGAAGTGGGGAACTTGTCTTCCTTGACCACTATATATTTGAGTGGGTGTTCAAGTTTGATGGCCTTACCAAAGGAAGTGGGGAACTTGTCTTCCTTGACCACTTTGATTTTGTACAAGTGTTCAAGCTTGTTGGCCTTGCCAAAGGAAGTGGGGAATTTGTCTTCCTTGATCACTTTGAATTTGAGAGCATGTTCAAGTTTGGTAGCCTTGCCAAAGGATGTGGGGAACTTGTCTTCCTTGACCACTTTAGATTTAGAAGACTGTTCAAACTTGTTGGCCTTGCCAAAGGAAGTGGGGAGCTTGTCTTCCTTGACCAATTTCCGATTGAATGGGTGTTCAAGCTTGGTGGCCTTGCCAAAGGAAGTGGGGAACTTGTCTTCCTTGACCACTCTAGATTTACATAGGTGTTCATGCTTGGCGGCCTTGCCAAAGGAAGTGGGGAACTTGTCTTCCTTGACCACTTTCTGTTTGAATGGGTGTTCAAGCTTGTTGGCCTTGCCAGAGGATGTGGGGAACTTGTCTTGCTTGACCACTCTAAATTTAGAAGATTGTTCAAGCTTGGTGGCCTTGCCAAAGGAAGTGGGGAACTTGTCTTCCTTGACCACTTTCTGTTTGAATGGGTGTTCAAGCTTGTTGGCCTTGCCAAAGGATGTGGGGAACTTGTCTTGCTTGACCATTCTAAATTTAGAAAGTTGTTCAAGCTTGGTGGCCTTGCCAAAGGAAGTGGGGAATTTGTCTTCCTTGACCGCTGTGTACTTGAGTTGGTGTTCAAGCTTGTTGGCCTTGCCAAAGGAAGTGGAGAACTTGTCTTGCTTGACCACTCTAGATTTAGAAGATTGTTCAAGCTTGGTGGCCTTGCCAAAGGAAGTGGGGAACTTGTCTTCCTTGACCACTTTGATTTTGTACAAGTGTTCAAGCTTGTTGGCCTTGCCAAAGGAAGTGGGGAATTTGTCTTCCTTGATCACTTTGAATTTGAGAGCATGTTCAAGTTTGGTAGCCTTGCCAAAGGATGTGGGGAACTTGTCTTCCTTGACCACTTTAGATTTAGAAGACTGTTCAAACTTGTTGGCCTTGCCAAAGGAAGTGGGGAGCTTGTCTTCCTTGACCAATTTCCGATTGAATGGGTGTTCAAGCTTGGTGGCCTTGCCAAAGGAAGTGGGGAACTTGTCTTCCTTGACCACTCTAGATTTACATAGGTGTTCACGCTTGGCGGCCTTGCCAAAGGAAGTGGGGAACTTGTCTTCCTTGACCACTATATATTTGAGTGGGTGTTCAAGTTTGATGGCCTTACCAAAGGAAGCGGGGAACTTGTCTTCCTTGACCACTTTGATTTTGTACAAGTGTTCAAGCTTGTTGGCCTTGCCAAAGGAACTAGGGAACTTGTCTTGCTTGACCACTCTAGATTTAGAAGATTGTTCAAGCTTGGTGGCCTTGCCAAAGGAAGTGGGGAACTTGTCTTCCTTGACCACTTTGATTTTGTACAAGTGTTCAAGCTTGTTGGCCTTGCCAAAGGAAGTGGGGAATTTGTCTTCTTTGATCACTTTGAATTTGAGAGCATGTTCAAGTTTGGTAGCCTTGCCAAAGGAAGTGGGGAACTTGTCTTCCTTGACCACTTTCCGTTTGAATGGGTGTTCAAGCTTGATGGCCTTGCCAAAGGAAGTGGGGAACTTGTCTTCCTTGACCACTCTAGATTTACATAGGTGTTCACGCTTGGCGGCCTTGCCAAAGGAAGTGGGGAACTTGTCTTCCTTGACCACTATATATTTGAGTGGGTGTTCAAGTTTGATGGCCTTACCAAAGGAAGCGGGGAACTTGTCTTCCTTGACCACTTTGATTTTGTACAAGTGTTCAAGCTTGTTGGCCTTGCCAAAGGAACTAGGGAACTTGTCTTCCTTGACCACTCTAGATTTACATAGGTGTTCACGCTTGGCGGCCTTGCCAAAGGAAGTGGGGAACTTGTCTTCCTTGATCCATCTATATTTAAAAAGTTGTTCAAGTTTGATGGCCCTGCCAAAGGAAGTGGGAAACTTGTCTTCCTTGATTACTTTGAATTTGAGTGCATGTTCAAGCTTGGCGGCCTTGCCAAAGGAAGTGGGGAACTTGTCTTCCTTGACCAATCTATATTTAGAAAGCTGTTCAAGTTTGGTGGCCTTGCCAAAGGAAGTGGGGAACTTGTCTTCCTTGACCACTTTCCGTTTGAATGGGTGTTCAAGCTTGATGGCCTTGCCAAAGGAAGTGGGGAACTTGTCTTCCTTGACCACTTTGATTTTGTACAAGTGTTCAAGCTTGTTGGCCTTGCCAAAGGAACTAGGGAACTTGTCTTGCTTGACCACTCTAGATTTAGAAGATTGTTCAAGCTTGGTGGCCTTACCAAAGGAAGTGGGGAACTTGTCTTCCTTGACCACTTTTTGTTTGAATGGGTGTTCAAGCTTGTTGGCCTTGCCAAAGGAAGTAGGGAACTTGTCTTGCTTGACCACTTTGAATTTGTACAAGTGTTCAAGCTTGTTGGCCTTGCCAAAGGAACTAGGGAACTTGTCTTGCTTGACCACTCTAGATTTAGAAGATTGTTCAAGCTTGGTGGCCTTGCCAAAGGAAGTGGGGAACTTGTCTTCCTTGACCACTTTTTGTTTGAATGGGTGTTCAAGCTTGTTGGCCTTGCCAAAGGAAGTGGAGAACTTGTCTTGCTTGACCACTTTGAATTTGTACAAGTGTTCAAGCTTGTTGGCCTTGCCAAAGGAACTAGGGAACTTGTCTTGCTTGACCACTCTAGATTTAGAAGATTGTTCAAGCTTGGTGGCCTTGCCAAAGGAAGTGGGGAACTTGTCTTCCTTGACCACTTTTTGTTTGAATGGGTGTTCAAGCTTGTTGGCCTTGCCAAAGGAAGTAGGGAACTTGTCTTGCTTGACCATTCTAGATTTAGAAAGTTGTTCAAGCTTGGTGGCCTTGCCAAAGGAAGCGGGGAACTTGTCTTCTTTGACCGCTGTGTATTTGAGTTGGTGTTCAAGCTTGGCGGCCTTGCCAAAGGAAGTGGGGAACTTGTCTTGCTTGACCATTCTAGATTTAGAAGATTGTTCAAGCTTGGTGGCCTTGCCAAAGGAAGTGGGGAACTTGTTTTCCTTGACTACTTTCTGTTTGAATGGGTGTTCAAGTTTGGTGGCCTTGCCAAAGGATGTGGGGAACTTGTCTTCCTTGATCGCTGTGTATTTGAGTGGATGTTCAAGTTTGGTGGCCTTGCCAAAGGAAGTGGGAAACTTGTCTTCCTTGACCACTTTGAATTTGAGTGCATGTTCAAGCTTGTTGGCCTTGCCAAAGGAAGTGGGGAACTTGTCTTGCTTGACCACTCTAGATTTAGAAGACTGTTCAAACTTGGTGGCCTTGCCAAAGGAAGTTGGGAACTTGTCTTCCTTGACCACTTTCCGATTGAATGGGTGTTCAAGCTTACTAGCCTTGCCAAAGGAAGTGGAGAACTTGTCTTGCTTGACCACTGTAGATTTAGAAGACTATTCAAGCTTGGTGGTCTAGCCAAAGGAAGTGGGAACTTGTCTTTCCTGACCACTTTGAATTTGAGCGCATGTTCAAGCTTGGTGGCCTTGCCAAAGGAAGTGGGGAACTTGTCTTGCTTGACCACTCTAGATTTAGAAGACTATTCAAGCTTGGTGGTCTAGCCAAAGGAAGTGGGAACTTGTCTTGCTTGACCACTTTAGATTTAGAAGACTGTTCAAGCTTGGTGGTCTTGCCAAAGGAAGTGGGGAACTTGTCTTCCTTGACCACTCTAGATTTAGAAGATTGTTCAAGCTTGGTGGCCTTGCCAAAGGAAGTAGGGAACTTTTCTTCCTTGGCCACTTTGAATTTGAGTGCATGTTCAAGCTTGGCGGCCTTGTAGAAGACAGTGAGGAACTTGTTTTCCTTGACTACCTTGAATTTAGAAGATAATTGAAGCATGGTGGTTTTGCCAAAGGAAGTGGGGGAATTGGTCTTCCTTGATCACTTTGTATTTGAGTGGGTGTTGGAGCTTGGCAGCCTTGCCAAAGGAATTGAGGAACTTGTCTTCCTTGACTATGTTGTATTTGAGTGGGTATCAAGCTTGGTATTCTTGCCAAAAGAAGTGGCAAAACTTGACTACCTTGAGAATTTTCAATTTCAAGGTTGCAAATTGATGAACTCAAAGTTGTAAGGATTTTTGGATTTCTTGATTCCAAACTGAAGTTGTATTATCTTTTCACCTTTTACTTGGCGCTTTATGGGTTAACATGCATTATTAGGACACCACAGGAATAAATTATGAAATTTCAAAGCATTGTCTCTAAATGTATCAAAATCCAAAGTGAGGCTCTCAAAGACTCTCAAGCTTTGATTGTGCACATTGTGTGTCATCAATATCTAAGTTTTTGTTATGCTTTTTAGTCCACATGTAGATGTTAGCATTTTTGGCAGTGTTGATTATAGGTGTACATACCTTAGAATTAAAGTAAACTAAGGTAAACTAATATTGTAATGGTGGTGTACATTCAAGTTCTAAAATGTACACCACTATTACAATTTTGCCCATGATGGGCTTGCTCCCATTTTACCCGGAATGGGATAGTTTATCTTAGCTCTTTCATCGACTACATGAGTTTGTTCCAAGATGTACCAATCTTCATTGCAACAAGAGTGCAAGATTCTCAAAATGAGTGTGACACGTACATTAGGGTTGCTAATTTCAGGCACCGGTGGTGCCTCTGCCAGAGTGAGGGACGTCGGTTGTCCCTCACCTACTCTGATGGTCCTTCATCTCTCAGCAAGGAAAAGAAAAAGAAAAAGAAAATCAATTTTGAACTTTTCTGAAGATGAATTTTTTAACTTGTTGATAAAGATGAAAGATGAACGTACAGCCTCACCTACCTCCATATTAATGAAATTGAGAAAATTGTACAGTAGGCTCTTCAGCTAATCCTTTGAGAGAACTACACATGCCTCTGGCACGTTGCATCAGGGCCAGAAACTCTCAGTCACACAAATATACTCGGGCTTTGCAAATGTACCTTTTGAATCTACCTCAACTCTCCTATCATATGTAAGGTTTCACTTGAACAAGAAGCATGGTGATATGGATCCAAAGTATTCCACTTGGACTGGAATGAGGTCCTGCATAATAATAAGCTTTAGGCACTTGGCACTATCAAAACAGATTGTTGTTGTTAAGGATGTTCCTTTGGGCAGTTTTTGTTAAACACTGAAGTGTTTAAAAATGAGGATTGTTGTAAAGAAAAACTGTTGAAGAGAGTGTCAAAAACAGCCGCCGCTTTGGTAGTGTACCTTCTAGTATTCCTCTTCGGCTGCCTTCGTCAACGGTGGAGGTTCCCACCAAGGTACGAGGATTGCTCGAGGCGAGTGTGATTTTTTCTTTATGGTCTGCAGCACCAACCGAATTTGCATATTAGTTTTTATTATGAACTCATGGAAAGGATCAACGCACTTACAATTAACATCTTTCCCAGCACAACTAATTCACTGAACACCGATTTTGAAGGTATTTCCTTGATCACAGCTCCTCTCAGCGAGTATTAGGAGATATATTGCAAAAAAGAGTAAATTAAAAGTGCCGTGATAGCATGAGAAAGTTGAACCCACCACCAAGATGTTGTATTTTCTCTTCAGTCGCTCAGGGATAGTCTGGCTGTCAATAAACTTCCGCAAAGCATTGGCAAGCTTTGTATTCTCAGTACTCAGCTTGTTCCTTTCCATCTGAATGGCTAGTTTATCCAGCATGACCTGTTGTGTTATTGCATCATTGCCACTCAGTAAGAAATCAGGGAATTATCTCGCAAGTTGAGAACCAATTCACCGAACATTTAAATCAGGGCTCCATCTAAATTGATTTATTCTTATAGTGAGGGCAAAATTAGCATCACTTGCAATATTAACCCCTAAATGCCCAAGGCACCCAATTTCAATGGCGACAAAAATTTGAAGTTAAATAAAACCTAACCAAGTTGCTATTTTTAATAATTTATATTTTTGAAAAAATCTTTTTGAAGTCTAGTTTTAGCATCAAAAGTCCGATTTTGAAAATGATGGATTATGATTTTTCTATTCAAGATTTTGTGCAAGGGTACCCATTGCAATCTTGACTTTCCATAGTGTTAAGGGCTCTTGGAAATGAGCTTCAAATACACTAGATCTTGTAGGAAAAATTGCATTAGAAATTCATTTAAAAAAATTGTAGAGTAGATTTTGAGAAGCCGTAAATTGATTGGGGTTATGCATGTTAGGTCCTTTAACCTCATATTTTTTTGTTGACCAACTTTTTTAATTTGGCATGTGAAAAGAGGATTGAAAGACTTCAAGTCACTTTACATTTTTAACACCTTCATGTTCAAGCATTATGATCTTTCAATTTATAAGTGATATTGTTGTATTTTCTTTTTCTATGTGACCTCTAGCATGTCTAGTTTGAATTTGTACGGTTACAATTCATTAAAAAATGAATGAACTCATCAAAATGTTGACTTTTTGTTCAATTTAGAGCAAATTCTTAGAAGTTCAAAAAAGAGCTTGGGCATTTAGGGGTTAATGGCACTACCATAACCTTTTTTTGTGGAATTAGTACAATACAGTAATGTTTTGGCCTGCACTAGTACAAAATAATAGTGTAACTTTGGAAAGCAGTGTCACACGCACTCATGAGATAAATCAATGTAGACTTGAAGGGAAGATCTGCTTGACTAGGGAAACACGTGCATGATGCATAAGTGAGGTCAATTAACCTTGTTGAAGCGTTTGTAGAAGTTGGACATGTAGTCGATCTCTTCCACCTCCTTGCCAGCGTCATTGACAGCATAAGATGCCCAATGGAAACGACTCTTGCCATTTTCTACAGGAGCAATGTTCGGTTCAGCTGGGAACTGGGTCGGCACAACTGGGAGGGCCACTCCCAACTCATTCTCATCCCCCGCTTTCTTAGCAGCTGTAATAACAAGAGGATTCAATGAGATATAACCAGATATCTTGCTTTGTAACTTGCATAAATCTTAAATAATTACAACTTTCATGCAGTAGAAACTGATGAGAAGTAACCATTCTGAAGTTGCTGCAATGGAAGCAATGGAGAAAGGTGGATGGGAATGCAGGACCTTACACTCGTCTTCGATCAGCTCTTTCTCCAGCAGTATTCCAGGCATCGTTGGGATGGCGGAACAATACAGAGGATCAAATGGAAAGACCTTCTCGTTCTCTGTCTCAAGCTGGTCGAATAAGAAAAATCCAACTGTTTTCAAGCCGTTAGAAACCAGAAACAAACAAGCATTTGGATGCAATAGCAGTTTGAGAAAAGATCACAAGCTCCTAGGTGACTTAGACTGATACTAAAACCGCTAGGGTCATGGTCCCGTCTTCTGTACTGGCCCCCGTTACCTATAGCAATAGACCTACTCACGCAGTCGGTTGGCTTTCAATTGGCAAGTGGTGTAGCATAACATGAGTCAATTTCTATGCCTTGAATGGAAATGGGATTGCCTATTGTGATTTCATTTAGTGGTCTACAACCTCCCATGTTGAAATTGTGTAAGATATTTGTATATAGTGACAAACATGTGATCTCAACAAATTTGGCTCTCGTACCCCAAAGATCTATTCATCTTGCAAGCATCATAATCCGGAAACATGCTTACAGTGATGCAAACAGTTTCCTCTACCTAATGTGGAGAATGCCAAGTTTGAAGATGTACTTTGCTAACGCGTCCCGCCAAGAGAAGAACTCGTTGCGCAGTCACATACTTGTCCAATAGAGTGTTCTTGGCGTCCAAAACATTCTTGGAAACCTCCTGCAGTGAGCCAGTGAGCCAATCACATAACCTGCCTTCACTAGAATGCAACGAATCCAAATAATGCTCCTGCTTAACTCGGCTATACTTATCTGCTAATATCATGAGGACATCTCTCAAGGGCTTAATAATGGAGTACCTTGAGATGATCATGCTCGTGATGATGTGTTCGGTCCAACAGGCGCTTCAAACAGATATAGTGGCCCAGCAACTTCTCCTTTTCGTCCCTCACCTTCTTGTTCACGATGTCAAAGTTTTTGCTGTGTATATATACACGCCGTAATGTATTTTCATTCTCAATGAACTTCGTGTCAATAATCAGAAGCAGAGACATAATCAGCTTACTCATTCTCATACAGTTGAGGATGTATAAGAAATATGCATATGCATTCTGCGTATATTATGCATAATAAACTATACAAATGTACGATACGCATATCATTGGAAAGTAGATCGAGTTTGGAGTTCTCTATGAAGTGCCTCTACCCATTAGTTACAATGCGGATGCGCCAATATGCGAGCGTCTCATGCAATTTGATAAGCTTTCGCATCCGTTGCTCAATGACGCGTGCTGTGATGGCATCTTTGGCAACCAAATTCTTGAATGATATTGTCTTCGCTTCTGTACTAGCCAGGTATGTCTGTCCCCATTTAGCATTGAAGCATTCTGTTAACCCCTAAAAGAACAAGGATTTTTAAACGACTAATTCGACTGATCACATTGTAGAAATAATAATTAGATGGCGTCAAATTTTATATCATCAGATTATGATTATGATTATGATTATGAGATTGAAAAAGGTCTGGGTTAAAACCTGATGAGTGTGCTCAATCCGCCGCTCGAGTTCCTCGATTCCACTTTCCAGCGAGATTCTCAGCATGTTGTACTCCTCAGTGTTTTTGTTCTGACGCAGAACAGTTAGAGAATTTTTGTTATAACGGCACTGATTCATCCTGTTAGTGCGTGTGACAATTATTTTCCAAAGTCACATTATTTTAATTTAAATTCAGGTTGAGACATTACTGTATTGTACTGATATCCACCAATTTTTATTGTTATAGTGACACCAATTTTGCGCCTTCAGTAACAGATGAACTCTGTGTCGATATCCTTAGTTTTCAACTTGAGTTGTTACGTTGACCTTCTGTAACTAAGTCTATTTGATAATTGAATGGAGTACACCCTACCCTTCTAGACTAACTGAACACCTCCAAACTCATTATCTAATCAATTTAAACCTTGAAAGTTTATGATAAGATACTCAATTGCCAAAACTTGATACAGTACTGAGCTCATCTTGCTTCTAAAGTCAATTAGGACGAAAAGTGATTGAAATATATTCCCTTAGACTAAACCTAATATTCTTTCAATTTTGGACCTCTCCAGCACCTTCCTTGAGGCTTTTTCAAATCCGCTTGGTGACACAAAAGAGGGAGATTCCGTAGAATAGAGCATGAAACTTAAATCTCTAACCCGTCATATGAGCCAAACCTGAGCGTCTAGAAAGAAGTTGCACTTTGCAATGATGCAAGTGTACGCAACATAGCATCACTGAAACAAACTTTAGCACACCTTTAGCTCTTCTCGAGTTGCTTCAAATACTTGTCTTCTTTCATTGATCGCTTCTTCAGCTTCAGCTTTCATTGCTGCTAGCATGTCTTTCAATTCCTGCATGCATTCACACCGATAGAGCAGATTCAATTCTTCAAAAGAAATGTGAAGAGACTCTTTGTTTGGTGCGCCGAAAATAGAACAAACCTGAGCAATGGAACGAGAGTGGAAGTGTTTGTACCTTTTTTTGTTTATCATGATTCGTCGTCATTAGATTCCTCTCCGTCATGAACGAATCGTGAAGACATTTCAATTGCTCTTGAAAATCCTCCTCCATTTTCTACAGTGAACATGAGAACATTGACATGACCTTGCATTCACCAAGACAAACCTACGTAGTGCAAGTACTCATCACTGTGGGGTGCATGATCTCTAAATTAGGGTTTTGAGATATATAGATAAAGTATAAATCTATACAGTGGTTCGCAAGTACTGGCAATGAAAACAAGTAAGGCATTCAGCATTTGATAATCTGAGCATTGCGGTGATGAGCTTCCAACTCATTCAAATTCAAGGTTTTGAGATGATGATTATTTTTACCCTAGTTCGCAAGTAATGAAGATCAAGTAAGGCATCCAGCATTGATAAGTGTTTAATCTGAGCATTGCGGTGTTGGGCTTCCGACTCGTTCATCTGCTTCAGATATACTGATATGACATAGTCTTTCAATTCGACCTGCAAGAACCCAACTCCTCCAAAAAGCGATTCCAAAAAGTGATGATCAATTGAAGCTTGTAAAGACACATTCCAGCTCATTTCTATATTCTTCATCGATATGATGTTGTCTAAAAAGCCTCTGAAACAACATCCTACTTTTACTGAAAACCACGAATTTCACTGTGCAAGTCACGAAAGAGAAGAATCTAGTCCATAGACTGTGGAACAGCTATGGAAAGTATTAAAGTCAGATGATTGAGTAAAAGTAGGGCATGGAGCCCCACCTGGTGCACATGCTTTTTTGACAACCAATCAATGTCCTGTCGCTGCTCCTCAATCTTTGCTCGGCGCATAATGTTCCTCCATTCTTTATGAATTTGCAGCATGCTTTTCGTACTGCGCTTCTCCTCCTCAATCTGAAAAGAGATTCTCTGAAAACTTATATCCATGACAAACGAATATGCTACTTTTTCAGTGGGAGCTTTCTTGTACTAAGGCTGTGTATCGAATTCTTCCTCGAGTTACACAGTAATAACACGAAACCTGTGAGAGGCAGTAATATCACGACAAAGACTCACCATCGCTTGCTTGAATGCTGATCTGCGATCCCGAATGGCCTTCTTCACCATTTCTTTCGCCTGTGACAAAAATGGAGTGCGACATGAAACGACACAGTTCTCAAATATGCAACTCCATTACACCGAAATTTTAGAATCATGCAATGATCCGAAAATTAGAAATTCACATAAAAATCTTCACCAAAATTGACAAATGGGCACAGCATAACAATTTACAGTCCCCAAAAACGTATCAGCAAACTTTACCTTCAGAGCATCGAATTCGGCCTTTGCCTTCTTCTCCTCCTCGGTGAGTGGCTTCTGCAACAGACCCAACAAAACCGAACTCATGATCATAAAAATAAAAAAATAAAAAATAAAAATAAAACTCGAAAGCTAACAAAACAGCACTCAAAACCCATGCCCTAATGTTCGTTCCCACAAAATTAGGTCAAACCCACTCCAGATGAACAATTGCTTCAAACCCCAATCCAATTAGCAAGAAGACCAATTGACATCTTTCGAAATGAAAATCGTCTTACATTTAGAAAGATGTCAATTGATCTTCTTTCTAAATGAAAAAACGTCAATTGATCTTCTTGTATAAATGACAAACGTCTTACGTCTAAATGTGTGAACAGAATGGAATCGTCACTCACCTTCTTCCCCTTCTTGGGCGCCATGGTGATTCTTCAATTCAACTCCAGTAAATATATTGGAAATCAATCGATTCCCTACACTTTGTTCACAATTTTACAGTGCACAAACATGATCTGACACCCAAGAGACTGTCCCAAGGACCATTACTGAAAGCATACGGCATTCCCAGCCCAGCTCTGTGTCGGAAGCTGCAATTGAAGACAAACCTCGCCATGACCATCAATGCCCCCCATGGCAAACTAAGTTAACTGCAGTGCAGTCCCATTGTCTCCCTCTTGCAGAGACCTGGCACGCAGCAAGCCAAAGGTGATGAGCCCATCACTTCTATCCTCCGCAGTTTTGCCCTTTCTGCAATTTTTGCAGGTCTTGTTCGGAGTTGTAAGTGGTTGCTTCAGAGTTTTTGGATCATCTCAGTGTCTCCTTGGCACCAGGTGTTGGTCGGTGAGGCTGATGCGACAAACTGAAGGGGAAGAAAAAACCAAGTGCCAGATAGGAGTGCCAGATCTTAGGTCATGACAGCATACAGGTTGGGTTCTGGAGCCATTTGGTCCTCGAGACGTAAGCTTTAACGGTATGTTCACACTTGGTGTCTTGAAACCCACCTTCTCCCAAACAATGCCACATCAATTTGACCTAGTTTGAGATTTGCATTTTGCGAGCTTTCAACTTTTTGTTTCCCAATCCGACGCAACAAATGTGTTCCAAAACTAATGAATTGCACAATCACAAGTGAGATGGAGGAAAAGGTCAACTAAACTTAGATTTGGTGTGTCTATCCTTGGGCAGGGTAGGATGGGGGCTGGTTGGAAGGATTCAGAGGATTTCTCATCCAATTTGACCTCTTTGGAGTGGAGATTCTCTTAGCAATGGTAAATCTAGTCCGAAGGTGTATATAATTTTTTTTTAACCACAAAAAGATCCATGTATCAAGAATTGGCAAATACTCACAAAGGTGCCAAAGAGTAATATTTTCTTAAAAAAAGGGCTATTAATCTGATTTCATTCATTTATTAGAATTTATAACTACAGGATCTTATTATTGACTAGTAATAGGGTCATATGTAAAAAAAAATTGGGGTTTGAGGACAACATAGTCTATGAGTGAGAACAAAGCTTGCAAAATGTTTTTCAAGACTACTTGAAATTTTTTACAATGCGACTTTGTTGAGCTTTTGCAAGGAAGATTAAAGGACGTTAGATTTGAATAGGATCTCAAGTTAGGAAGAAGTATGCAAATTTTCAAAGCAAAATGATGGTAGAAAGTACAACTACCTTAAACCCTAAAATTCTTTTATGTTTAGAGGCCAAAATTGCTTCAAAATGCTAGTCTCTAAAGCAAGATTAAAATCTTCATCTATATTTATTTTTTAACAAATCCAACTATAGGATTCTTCAATTAACTTGTTAGAGTACACCTTCCTAAAATTTTGGAATAATAAACCTTACCAATTGCAAGATTATGATGCTTGGATTTCAAAAAGACGTGTTTTCAATTCTTCTCAAACGGTTAGATTTCATCTTTCAAAAATCTTGCCCCAAAATTTGTAGATCTTAAAACTTACAATTCTTTACAATTTGTTGAAGAAATAAGTTGGAAATATATATAAAAAATTTCAACAAAAAATATTTCATATTCATGCTAGTAAGTAGAAAGAATTAGAAAATTAATTAAAATACTAAATTGTTAATAATTCAGTTATGAAATTGAAAAATCCCAATCACAATGGTTGTAATGTTGGAATAACCAACCTATATCCTATAATTTATTTTTTTCAAAAATATTGATAATTGAGTTGAATAAAGGACTTCAAAGTTTATTTTAGAGTAGAGATTCTATAACTACTTGCTAACTAAAACTCCTCATAACTTTCATCTCATTAGTCAAAATGATGGAATGATTCAATTAAAGCTTTTGAACTAAGTACATATAAATCTAACCGTAAACCAATTTTGAATTTTTATTTCTAAAAAAAATAATTTTCTCTAAGCTGCCCGTACTACCTAAGCTCTAAAAGAAACTATATATCATGTAATAATTTTTCAACCATATAGTCAAAAGTTATAAAAATTCTTGCGCCTTAAAGCTACTCCTAGACCACATGTTGTGTGAAATTTGAAAGAAAAATAATGAAAATTCCATTGATAAATGGATGACCGAAATGCTCTTGGAAATGCTATGTTGCCCCAAAATGCTATTTGGTCTTTTAGGCATTAACCTAGAATTTGACCCAATAATGTTCAAATCTTGTTTTGAATTTAATTACATATATATATATATATATATTTTTTTTTTTCACTACATATTTATTATTTATTTGAATTTCATCAAAAAGTGGATATAAAAAGGATTGTACTTTAATGGTCCAAGCACCAATTTGGGATGAAAGAGAAGTTATTTAGAACTGAAATTGCTCTAAAGAATTGTATTTGTTATTGAAAAGAATTGTATTTGTTATTGAAAATATGGTCTTTGGAACTCTTAGTTTGTAAAGTGGATTCAAACATAAATCTTGAGAGGTTAATTAAGATTTTAAACTCGTTTGAAGTGTTTGCACCGAGGGGGCAAATCTTCATCCTATCCCAACGTGGCATAATGACATGGCACACATATAATAATATAATTCTTGAAGATTATAATCTTAAAAAAAATTTAAATGTTTAAAAGGAAATAGTGCATATATGTAAAATCCAATGGAGGAGCTAAGGTTACATAATCTCCTCCTTTTAACCCTTAAAGTTCCTTGACTATGTTCTCACCAAAAAAGCTCCAAAACTGCCATTTCTAGTACAAGTACCAAATTTTTGAAAAATATCGTTTTTGCACACATGTAACCATAGGATCTTGTAGTACTCTAGTTTGAGAATATGTGTAAAAAATTTTAGAAATTTCCATCGTGCAGAGTGGAATATATTAGCATTTGAAGTGGCAAAAGTCCTTTTTTTGGCCCTGCGAAAAACCGGGCAGCTGCACTTCACAAGGTCAGATTATTATGAAAAAATTTCCAAAATGGTTGTGCTTCTTTGGATTCATTCTTTAGGGCAAGTTGGCTACATGCTTGAAAATTTTCAGATTATTTGGAATTGTACAACATATAGGAAAAAAATAGTAAGTAGAAAGAAGTAGAGAATGATTCAAAACACTAAATTGTTAAGAAGTTAATTATGGAATTGAAAAATGCCAATCCTAATGGTTGCAATGTTGTAATAAGCAATCTACACCCTATAATTTTATTTTTTCTGAAAAATATTGAAAATTGAGTGAAATAAACGACTTCAAAGTTTATTTTAGAGTAGACAATCCATAATTGCCCGCAAACTAAAAATCCTCATAACGTTTGACTCATTGATCAAAATGGAATGATTCAAAGCTTTCCACGTATATATAAATCCAATGAACCAATTTCAAATTTTTATTTTTAAAAAAAGTGATTTTTTCTGATTTGCCCAAACTGCCCGAGTTGACCAACACACAACATATTTGGCCATAATTTTTGACTCGTATTTCCAAATGTCATGAAACTTGGTGCATATGAAAGATATTCCTCGTCCCCACCTTCTATAAAAATTTCAGTCCAAAATATGAAAATCTCCAGTCACACGTACCTGCCCAAAATATCTATGTTGCCAAAAAAGGCATGTTGGTCCTTTAGGGGTTAAGTGAACAAACTCTTAACAACATGGAGAATATTTATCTTCATATAAGGAAAAACAACACAATGCCATTAGTTACCCAATTCCAACATCTACCACCTTCCCATTTGTGTTAGTCACCCACCCATTATCACAATCTTTGCAACCCTTTAGAATCATGGCAATGCACTTGGGGGAGTGAGGGGGCATGTCAGCATGATGGAGGCTTAGCATGGGTCTATCCAGTCACGCTTCACCAATGTAGTCTCAACCAACTTTGAAAAATCACATAAAATTCATTTCTTGTCGGAATGTCTTGATTGTATTTGCAAATGGCTTCTCTCAAACTTCTCAATCTTGTGAGTTGACAAATAGCTTCTCCGAGGTACCTACCTAGAGAGAAAATCTGAGTGATCACATGCAGAACTACCGCTTTCTATGCCTATGCCTAGTAATAATTTATACTCCACCTTTCCATCCATCAGCCTTGGTGTGAATGTCGGTCCCCTAATGAGGTAAAAAAACAGCCTTTTTCAGTCTGCTTCGCACAACAACCAACGTGCTCTCTGACAATACAAATACCTTGTTGACACAAACTCTATCACACTTGATAAGTGCTCTACCTTTTCGACACGTGGAGGGTCAACCACAGTGTACCGTAAGTTAGTGGATTGAACTCCGGGACCCAAGTCACCCAACTCCCTGAAAGCTGCAAACTCAAGCCCTTCTTCTCCTGCTGCTAAAATGGCGAATCTGAAAGTGTTCTCTCTGCTATGTGTTTAAAAAAAAAAATTAAAAAAAATGTTCTCTCTGCAATGAAATTCTGTTTCATTTGTTTCAATTATTATTTATTTTTTAAAATATGGCGAATCAAAGTGCAGCACTGCAGCAGCAAATACCGGCAGAAACTGAAGCCGTTTCTAACAAGGACCAGGAGCTGCTTCCAAGGACGGATTTGTTGGCCGGTGATTTGGGGGGGTTGCTATTGCTTCATAGTTCATATACAACAGTGTAGCATTATGATGAAGCTTCACTCCATAAGATAAGTTCTTTGCTTAGGGCATTTCAGTTCAGTTCCATGCAACAGCTACTGTTGACAAATAGGTAGTCAGCAGGGAGGGAGGATTCCATTTTAAATTACTGCTACGTGGCACAAGGGAGGATGTAGCTGAAAGCCCCTCTCCGGCCAACGTCGTTTTGGGCATAACACTAACAATAGTTTGGGACCTGCCACGGGTGTGGCCACTACCGACGCTACAACGCATCATGCGCGGGATCCTCTCTGGAGGTGACACGTGTGCTGGCTGCGACGCCACGGCGGCAGCAGCCAGCAGCCCGCAGCAGAGCTCGACCAGGTCTCCTGCTCTCCTGTCGCGGTTCGTGGTTTCGCTCGTGGTTGGGATTCTGTAATGTCACGGCGAGCTGGTTCATAGACAAGGATGGCAGGACACATGTGGGGTACTGCACGTCCTCTACGTAGCAGGTTGTCAGTTTCAAAATAAAGCGAAACTGTGTTTTTTTCTTTCTAAATGCCTCAATTTTGGAAAAAAAAGAGATTATTACAAATATTGTAGAAAAAAGTTGAAAGGAGAATTTTAAAAAAATAATGATAAATTTGACAATCGTCGGAATGCAAAATATATACCATAGAACTTTCATAATAGCCCCAGGACTAAAGGTATGTTCCCACTTGGTGTTACAGGTGTTCTTTGAAATGTGAATCCGGTCCAGAAGGAGGCCAAAATTCATTCCTAAGACCCTCTGTAACAACACCTTTAACACCAAGTGGGAACATACCTTAAGGTAGTATGCTTTAAAAGTGAATAGGCTCTAAAAGCGAGCAGGCTCTAAAAGCGATCATGACACATAGGTACATTTTGCTTTCTTCAATGTATCAATCGTGTACATTTCAGGAGGTGGTCGGTTTTAGTGACCACTGCATTTCAACTTCAAAAATTTGTAACTAATTCCACGAAGGTCCAAAAAATATGAAATGACTTGGGTTAAATGTCAATTCCATTTTTCTTCCTCCAAAAATTAATTGAAAATTGTTTCTAGGAGTTTAGCTTCCCTTAAAAGGCAAACAACTCTTAAATGGTCACTTTAAGAGTAGACTACCTTGGAGGAGAATATTACATTGGAGAGGTTGTTGCTTTAGAGAGGGACTGTGGCATTAATGACATTTGAAGATTTTTTTAGTAGGTTGCAATTTACTGGACTAAAGTGACATTTACCATAACAAACACCTGGATTCCAATTCCAATAAAAGTTGCTTTTCTTTTTTTACTTATTTTGTACATATATATTGTCAATGCGTCCAAGCCGGGATTGAAGGAATAATATCATTGTAGAGAGGTTATTGGCTTACAAAAGTTCACTCTATAGAAGTACTATTCTATTCCCTTTGTTTTTGAATAATACTAGTGTTTCCTTTACAAAAAAAAAACATTGGTATTATTTAGAAACAAAGGGAGTATTATTTAGAAACAAAGGGAGTATTATTTAGAAACAAAAGGACTATTGTTTTTTAGGTAAAAAGCCCAAAATTTGTACCCTTAAGAGCCGATCGCATTTTAGAAAAGCTAAACTCCTTGAAAATGTTTTTCAGTAAATTTTCATGGAAAGAAAGATGTAATTGATTCATATTTTTTTGGACCTCTGTGGAATTAGTTACAAATTTGTGAAGATAAAGCGCAAAGGTCATCAAAAGTGTCCACCTCCTAAAATGTACATTATTGGTTTATTGATGATGCATTGAAGGAAGCAAATTATACCTTTGTGGTATAGGACAAATTTAGAGTCTAGTCAATTTTAGGACTTTCCAATTTCATACTCTTCACGTCAAATTTTATGAATATAAATATGAAGATTTTATTTTTTTAGTTAATTATAAAAAATTATAAAGCTTTGGTGTCATATTTCATTCATTATTGTTTCGCTAATAAATTCAAAAATTTATGGGAGTTTTAGCACTTAGTCCCTAAAACATTAGAAGAAAATTGCTTGGAAATTTGTATTGAAATTGATGTTTTTGGTTATTAAAAACAGATACACCATGTAGATTGTGCTAATTGCAGCAAGATTTTCTTCTAGTGAGATATTTTATTCTTTGTACAATAGAATTTTGCAAATTTTCAATTTAAGAAAAAAAATTATTTGTATCTTTTAATTTAACATCTAAATTAGATTAAGAAAAATTGAATCTTTTTGCATGTATATTGTATGCTACTTGTACTACAACATGACCAAATTTTGAAGTGTATGAAATGTTTTGAGATCCACTATATTTTAGTGTAAACGTGCCAATCTCCGCATAAACAAAATTCAAATCCTTCTCCACACAATTATAGAGATGTGCATGTTTTGAAATTTGGCATGATAATTAAATGTCACGTTGAGATTCACCTTCAAAAAACATAATGCAAAAAGATTTCTTCCTACAAATTTTATTGCAATTTAAAGGCAATGAAGCTGAAATCTATTTAAAAATTCCTTACAATCCTTCACCGCACAGTGTGCGGACATTGGGGGGTGATACAAAATTTTGTTCACATTGCAATTGAATTGGTAGTTGAATTGTGCGGTTATTGTGTGGTAATTGACAACGGTCGTTTTCCAGTTACTAGATTTGTAAACATATTTTTTGGTCTTAAATTATGCTAAATTATGCATCTTCTGGATCAGGCATCAATTGGTCACTTTCTTAGTACCATTGGAAAGATCTATGTGAGAAGGAATGCATAGATTCTATTTTGAGGCGTTTGGATTTACATCGTGAAAGTTATGGATTTTTGAGTTATTTTATGGATCTTTTGTTCAATTCTTTGTCATATCCCTTTTGCTTTTGGCTTATACTCTAATTATTTTTTATTATTTATTTTTTATTATATTAACTTTTATTTTATATATATTTTTATCTTATTTTTTACTCTACTATGATGTTATTAACCTTGATAGTATATAAAAAGATGTCTAAACATGTTGAGCAAGGCACTTTGCTTTGATTTGCGGCGTTCCGATTCACGGTAAGAAAAGATATTGAATTTTGAAGCTTTTATGAATTAAAAAAATTTAGAAAACTATCTTTACTTTTATTTCAATTGTCGCAACAACACAGGGCACACTACGGTATACTTTTTTTTTTGAACAAATGGAAAGAACCATTGCATTAAAAAAAACACAAACACAAAACCACCAAGCCATGAAGGCTAGTCAATGAAGAGATAAGAGCAAAAATAGAAAAAGGAATAACAATGAAAGGCAAGCTAAGAGAATAAGCAAGAGGGGTTCCCCCTCTTGTTCTAAAAGATGCTAGTACCATTCCTGTTAGCCAGAACTAGGGATTTAACCCCTAAAGGCCCAAGGCATTTTTTCTGCCAAAAAACACTAAAAACTGCCATTTCTATAGCAAAGTATAAAAGAATTTTAAAAATGTTTTTTTTTAACATCTAACCGTAGGATCTTACACCTAACTAGTATGAGAATGTATGGAAAAAAATTCAGAATTTTTGACCGCACAGATTGCAAGATATCAACGTTTAAAGTGAATAAAACAAGTTTTTCAGCACATTGCGGGGCTAGATTTTTTGGCTTTAAACATTTTTTACTTAAAATTTTTGCACTACAGCGTTTTGAACTTTAAATCTTTATTGTAGAGAATTGAGTTGAGAGTCTAGGAAAAAAAAATTCAAAAAAACTTAATTATCATTCTTAAAAAAATTGTTAAGTAGAAGTAGGTCCAAGGTAGAAGGAAAATCTAAAATATTCATATATTTTAGATGGAATTAAAATGCACTAATCCCAATGGTGAGATTGTTCTAGCAAGTAAATTACACCATGAAAGAAAAAAAAAATTGAAAAATTTGGAAAATTGCATTCAGAAATGAATCCTACAAGTTATTTTTTTCAAGAAGATGCTCTAACTACCTGAAAAACAAGAATATCCATAACTTTCTCATGACATATCCAAATGAAATGAATCAAAGCTTTCCAGATAGGCAAAAATATAATCTATCAGAAAAAAAATATTAAAAAAAAAATTCAAATTTTTGTCCATTTTTTTTCTGCTGCCCGGGCTGCCCGCCGTCCCTTGTTTTCAGCTTATTTGGTCATAACTATTGTTCCCGGGCACCGATTGTGGAAAAAAATTATATTCCCACGAAGCTAATCAGCTGTTCAAGCTCCAGAAAAAGTTTCAAAAAATCAGGAGAAAATTTCAGCCCGTAGGTACCTACCCGAAAACGCATTTGTCCCCCGAAGGGACAACGGTCCTTTAGGGGTTAAGCCAATTACAATCAAATTTGGCCCAAATATTTGTCGCATCTTGACAAGCCCCGAGTTAAACCTTTAGTTGGGCACCACCGCCAAAGTCGAGGCGGAGAGCATTTCATATCGTTGTATGCATGAAGTCCAAAAGCCATGTGCCACTAGTATACTTTTAAGAGATGGCACGACCTAAATTCCACGACTCACACAAGAAATAATTCCTTTCTCTGAGCCTATATTCTTATGGGTCTCTACAATAATTATGGACGGCGCCCATGAGTGAGTGGCCACTGTTGTAGAAATCAGTTATGTTTCATTCACCTTACAGTAGGGCCTCACAGAACTCCATACAATCACTTACCTAGGCTGTGACATTACAGAGGCCGAGGTGGCCACCGCCGCTTGGTTCCCTACCCCTGGTTCACCGCGCGGTTGGTGGGGGCGGGTTCAGTCTGTTGCTCCACTTCTTCAGTCTCTTCTCTTCTGCATCCAATATGTAAAAAGTTTGCATCTATCCGGAAATCATTTCTTGAGGTCACTCCGTCTGAGAGAGGTTACACCTTTTGTTTGCTGCTGCCTGCCTGCCTGCCTGCCTGCCTGCCTGCCTTCAGGGTTTGTGTTTCAGTTTGCTCATGGTGATGTGAAGGACAGGACAGTCAGTTGCAAGGGTGAGTTGCAAGCATCACACTCGCTTCATGCTACTACGGAATTTCGCGTGTTCTTGCAGTTTGGGTGACGTTTCTGGAGGTTGTCTGAGTTTGGGATGCTATGTCCTCCTCATTCTTGGGGAAAGATAGAGTCTTGCCTTGGTGGGTATGTGTGTCTGTGTGTGTGTCTGTGTTGGCAACAATGTGACGGTAATATCTGCTATTTAGTTGAGAGTTCGAGGTTCTGGTGAGGAATCAACTGTTTTGAACTAAAGATTTAGTTTTGAATCCGTTGTCAAATTCCTGAGATGTCCATGGAGATCTCCATAGATGTTCAGTTTGGGACCGGCTTTGCCGTCATCCGTGCAACTGTTGAGAATTCAGGAGTTTTCTTCGTTTGGCAAACATGTCGAAGAAGATGAACGAAATTAGGAAGCGCTGTGTTTGTCCGAGGAATTGTGTTTCTGAAAGTGCTACTTCTGTAACAGTGTTAGCCACATTATGAGTGGCTTTGCTTGCAGTTTGTGCATTAGGGATTGTCCATTCTGAGTGTGCGCTTTCTTTTTTTTGAGAATGGTCAATTCTGGGAGAGAGAAGAGATTCTTGTCGATAGTTCTGCAAATTTAACTTCGTTGCAATTTCTGTTCTTTTTTTCTTTTCTGATGACTTGGAATTGGTAACTTTCTTTGGAAGGCTTGAAAAGTTTCTTGCTGAAAAATAATGGAGAGACGAATATGCCTGCACTTATGACTGGATTTGCAACTTTTTCTCAATTTTATGCGCGAAAGGGAAAGTGATCTTGGAAGAGGACTTGGCTTTTGTTACTTTTCATATTTGTGCATCAGATTTCAAAAGAGATCGTCGTTGTTTGTGGGAAATCTTTGTTCGGAAATGTGCGCTGATTATATTTTTTCCTTGTATTTTCAGTGTCTTTCAGCATAAACAAGCCATGGGGAACAAAATCACTCGACGGTGCGCGAATGTTGATGAGCGCTACACTCGACCTCAAGGCTTGTATCCTCAGCGCGATGTCGACCAGAAGAAGCTGCGCCGCCTCATTCTGGATTCGAAACTGGCTCCTTGTTTCCCTGGCGAGGATGAGCTGAACGCTGATTGTGAAGAGTGCCCTATCTGCTTCCTGGTATGCTGAATAATGCTCTTTTAAGCAATTTTGAGGAGGTCATTTGCAGTCTTTCTTTTTCCGATTTAAATTATAAATTTAAGTGTTGATCAACGTATGCTATGTTCATCATTTATTCTATTAATGTGAGACTTGGCCCCATCTGAATTGTTATGATCAATTGAATTGGTCATTTCAAAATTATGAATCCTTGGTTTGGTGCTCAGTATTTTGTTTCAAATCTGCGTATGGGGACGTGGGTAAGCTAACATCGTGTGATGCTGCAGTGCTATCCGAGCCTGAATCGATCAAAGTGCTGCTCTAAAGGCGTCTGTACAGGTAAATTTCAGCTTCATATTCGTCTAAATTGGATCACAATCGCCACCGTATTATTTTAGTTCTGCCGGTGCATGTTTGCACGGGATGTTTTAAATTACAAGCTTTTTCGTCCAATTGGACCCTAATTTGGCATGACCTTTTCTTTTGTCTCCAGAGTGTTACCTGCAGATGAAGTCTCCGCGAGCGGCTCGGGCCACACAGTAAGCTTCTGTTCTCTTCTAAGCAAATTACATACGATGTCTTGCTAGTCATGTAACAAGCAGTGGTTGACAAGTGAGTTTTTTTGGGAGATCAATATAGAGATCATTATAATGCATTACAGGAGTCGAATCTGTTGAGATCAAATTTTTACTTCTATGTACGAATTTCTTATGCAAGTGTTTGAAGTGGGAGTTTGTAGACCTCTACAAACTCAGGAGCTGGTCCGAACGGTTTGAGTATCCTCTATCTTAACATTTTTTTCTACGAATGTCGCAGATGCCCGTTCTGCAAATCTCACAACTACGCTGTGGAGTTCCGTGGTGGCAAGACTCAAGAGGAAAGGATCATTGAAGCTGCAGTGAGTGCTCCTAGTCATTTTATCCCTTGCGAGTGATTGAATCTTTTAAAATATTGTGCCAATGGACTAAGATTTGATATCTCTCTTATTGAGGTTATTCAGCTACTACTTTCAAATAACGCAGTATATTCACTGTTTCGCAGGAAGAGCAGAAGGTAATAGAGGCTAAGATACGTATGCGGAAACAAGAGATCTTGGATGATGAGGAACGGGAGCAGCGTCAGAAGGAAAATCATTGTTCTGATGACACGCCGGAGACTCCCGTTGCTGAATTCGGAGATACTAGCTCTGAGGTTGAACTTCCCGAATCCTGTTCTATCCACGCCGATCTAATTGATTCGTCACAACAGGTGAATTAGCCCACTCCTAGCATTGAAAATGATGAAGGAAAAAGAATGCTTGACCCCATTTTTTGTTATGATAGCTTTAAAATCTGTGGTCCCTATTGCGAATGCAAGTACTTAGTGGCTTTTCACAAGCGAAGAGTTTATGTTTTGTTGGACGTGCTTATCTGGTGTGGAATTGAATGTCTCTAAAGTTGCATGGTTCACTCTGTTGGAGAGTTCTGGAACGTATTTGATGCTTATTCGTAGTGAAAACCTGCGATCATCGAGACGATGACAATCTTGATGAGGACTGTACTTGGGGACACTTTAGATTGCAAAGATCGAAGAAACCAGTTTTGATTATTCACTGGTCATGTTTGTGCACAAGAATTCGGGTGCTTTAAATGGGGACAAATTTTTAAAAGTAGCGTGGATTGAGCAGGAACCTGTGACACCAGGCCTAGCCGACAGCTCGTGTGATGATCTGGATTCATCACGGGTCCAGGAGGAATCCGGGAGTGAAGGAAATTTGGCCTCTATTACTCCTGCCCCTCAGCAACCAGTATTGGCACTTTCACAACCTACCAGTCAACCCGTGGAATCTGCGACGTCGCAGCATCAAGCGAGACCAGCCCCATCTGTCTATTCACGTCACAGGTGTGTCTAAAAAGACCAGTCTAAACGTTGAGAATCTCATCTTTTTTTTATTGGTAGACGGTAAATAGCGAAGGAAAAGTCTACCATTTGACACAGCTTGTGTTGTCTCAGTGCACCTGTTGAATTGGCGGTTTAACATATTTTTGTGCTATTTTCAGAGCCGATGAACTTGACTTTGATTTGGAAGACATTATGGTTATGGAGGCAATCTGGCAATCAATTCAGGTATGCAGTCGGTCCCTGCCTCATGGCTTCTAATTTCAAATGACGATGAGCTCAGCTTTGCTTTTTAATAGAACATGCCACGATTCATAGGGAGTTTTTCCTACGGTCATCGTGATCACTGTGAACATTGGGAGGTCTGACTATGAGTCATGGAGGAGATTCTCTTTATGGTGTCTGAAAGTTCCTGAAAACTCTAATATTACTAAAAATCCAATTTGTGCCTACCATGCCTGTTCTGGATCAAAGATGATATCTTCTGTTAAATTGTTTTGATCTTAATTGCGAAGGGCACTTTAATCTCATTAAACTCATGACTAATACTCATCCAAAATTCTGTAAATTCAGGAGCAAGGAACATGCCATAGTTATACTGCTTCCGAACCTGTTCAAATGGCGTCAAATCAATCAGATCCAGAGTTTGGAGTGGCAGCTGACACAGCTTCCGTATCCCAAGCTCAGGCTCCACCAACAGGATCAGAACATCACCATCCGCGTGCCAGTGGCACAATGACAGGAGGGTTAGCAACTGCCATTGCTGCGTTAGCTGAGCGACACGCCATTAAAGGGGAACATGTCTATGAGGCTCTACAAAGAGCATCTGCTGGACAAGCCGAGGTTGGAACAAGCAGCTGTGCTATGCCAATGAACGCCCCAGTTATGGCAAGCTTACCCAGAGTTATGACTAGCAAACTCGGAGAGGTAATGCTACCCCAAACTTTTGAAGAGCAGATGATGTTGGCCATGGCGCTCTCGATCACGGATGCGCAGTCGAGAGCTCGTCTGGAGGATAGCCATCCACGTCCCTTGCCCAATGTATCTTAGACTGAGGATTTAGATTCTATATCTCTCTCTGGTCCTCAAAGAGCTCCTCTTTAGTTCAGAGCAATGACGGAGGACACCTGAAATCGAGGAGTGGACACAGGCTGACACAACGAAGTTTTGGCCTAAGCTTATTCTCATCTGCAAGAGAGGTTTCCAGTGTCATGTCGGCAGGTCCCCAAGTTTTGCATACCGAAATAACGATTAGAATGCACTTCCTGGCTTGTGCTTTTACCAATTGGTAGAGAGAGATGGCTAGATAGTGATTGTTTGGAAAGTAGTTGTAAATATTTGAACATTGATGACCTGGACAGGCAGTTTCATTTCGCCATCTCGTACATCAACTTGTGCAGATGGTGTGTTCTGTAGAGTGTACTGTACATATTCGATTAGTGAGGTACATTCTTTGGAGGCAGTGAGGGTTGTGGGGCATTTGGCAACCTTGTATAGTAACGTTCCGGATATTCTACATGGACTCCTACATGCGTAGAGAATTTATATGTGACTTTTTTACATGCGTCTGGACTGCATTCCACCTGTTGTTAAGTTAAGGCATCCCGCTGTTGGAAGAAAGTTGCATGAGGGGATTTGAAAGTTGATGAGGGAACAGTAGTCTATTTTGTACGTAGTAATGTCTTATCCAGTGATTCAAGGACCTTTAATGCTTATTCCAACAGCTGTTAATTAGCTGTTAGCTGTCACGTTCTATGGATAGTCCTATCACTCAATGTCATAGCAGTAGGTTTGAGATTGTTTTGCAACAATTGGGTTTCGTAAGGGGTCGGGCGTTCATTGCTACTATCAAACGGTTCACTCAGTTTTCACAGTCTCGGATTTTCGTTGCATCAGTGGAAGGTGGAAACACCTAAAAGCATTTTCAGCATTTTCAGCATAGTTGGAGGCACCTTTTCCTAAAAATGATACTCCGTATGTTTGTACTATTAGCAGTTGAAAATCATGAATTTTCCCCCAAAAAAATTAGATTTTTTGGATATGGCATGTTATGTTTATGAATTTTCAAAGAGAGAGAGCTCCCTAGACTACTAAAATTATCAAATAGCTAAATTTAAAACCAAAATTTTAAAAAGTCAACCATCAACCAATAACAATTAAGTATGAAGATGGTTTAATGACACTTTTGTAGAACACTTTAATGGAAGTCTAGGGTACATGAATGCATATAGGGACAGTTTTGGGTGTTTTCACCTGAAGATATTATCACGAACTTTGAACTTTTAAGAAATTTGTCTTCTTCTGCTTTAAGAATCATAATTGATTAATCTATGTGGATTAGGACGAAAATCCATCAATATCTCAAAAAGTGAATGGACTATATTGGAATTGGATTATGAACAAGTTAATTTGGGGTCAAAAAGTAGGAATTGGAGGCGGTTGGAAATAAGGTGTTTTACCTTATTGGATAAGATATTAGGCATGATGCAAGGGACTTGTCTAAATTTTTTCATTTGAAATTCTTTAATCTTTGTTTGGTATATGATGTTGTTAAGTATTAATAATCTACTCAAAAACAAAAATATACTTTATTATAGACAAAAAGAAAAGGTAGTTTGTCAGTGCATTTTCAAATTTGTTACCTTCTAAAAGTTAATGGTGTAACCACCAAACAACCTTACTATTACATGAACATATTAGAAAGGTTGTAAGAAATTTGAAACAACACTACAACAATAGCAAAGGAAGTTCTACTCCCATACACTCAATCTACACAACCACAAAGGTAGAAGAAAGCAAATGGCATAGAAAAAAAAAAAAGCAACTCTCAAGCATTAGGATTGTAAACAAGATGCTACGACAAATCCAACGTGATGCATACAATAGGATGTGCACTTCTAATTGCCACAAATTTGCGACTAAGCATATGGTAGTTACCATAAAAAAATGCTAGATTTAATTTGTTTCTATCGGATTGAATTGAAAAATGAAAAGGGATTTTCTTAAAATTACAATGCATTATTTAGACAACTTAAAAATAAGTTATGAATTTTCAAAACACTAGTGACAAGTGTACCATAAATTGACACAAGGTTCAAATGTGTAAACCTTGTACATCCTTAACCAAAAACTTGATTGTACTTGACCAAAAACTACATCAAAACCGCCATTTCTAGTACAGAGATCGACAATGACAAAAACTACTTTTATTGGATATTCAATTATAGGAACTTGCATTAAACTTGTGTAAAAATGTGTAAAAAAAATTCAAACACTTTGTCCTTGTAGATTGTAAGATATTAGTGTTTAAAGTGAAAAAGACCTATTTTTTTGCACTTTGCATTACTAAGTTTTTAGACTTTGAATCTCTTAATTGAATTTTTTGCACTACAAAGTTTTGAAGTATAAATATTCATGTTGTGTAATTGAGTTGAAAATAGAGGAAAGACTTTTTCATTTTTTCATTATTTTTCATTTTTAAAATAATTAATAAGCATTAGTAGGTACAAGATGGAAAGGAAAATAAAATTGTTAATAATTCTAAAATGGAATTGAATTGCAAGAAACACCTACCAATTTTGTTGTGTTTTCACAATATTCATGCCTTTTTTTTTGGAGTACTTTAAAATTAGAAAAATAATTTTTAATTTTTTTAAAAATATGGCCAATGTTTATACCTTTAAGATGAAGATATCCAGGGAAGGAAAAGTATAGAAAAAGTTTCTAAGTGGGAGAACTAGAAAAGTGCCAAATCTCAAGAAAATAGACACTTTGATGCTTTAATTAGTTCAAAATAGGATAAAAATTAAAAATTAAAAAATAGCCATTTGTAATAACTCTATGGAGATGGTCATTCACCAAATTAACCACCAAAATAATATTTTATATATTCTGAAATGTAAGAAGAAAGAAGCTCTCTTTGTAAACTTCCACACAATACAAAATTAACTATTTTTAGAATTTCTTCCCTGCATAGCTACAAGTCTACTAGAAGACCATTCCCTCCAAATTTCAGCTCCAAATTCGTTTTTTGGGGTATTAAATAGTACTATAACCCCCCAATTGGCAAGTGTGACATGAAATTGGGGGCTATCAGTTTTGGATTATAAAACAATTTTGAAAATTGCAAAAATATTAGGCAAGATGTATAATGGTCATGAGCACCTTCTTTATAAATCTTAAGTCATTTGGATCCAGAACACAGAAGTTATGCCCAAAAAACAAATCAGCATGCAAGGTGTGACGCAAAATTATACAAGTGTTTCTTGCAATCACCTATATATCAATCCCAATGGTGATATTGTTGTAGCAAATAATCTATATCCTATAGATTTATTTATTTTTTGAAAAATTGTGAAAAATCCTATACATTACTTTTTCAAGATGATGCCATAATTGCCCACAAAACAAGACTCTTCATAACTATCACTTCACTAATCCAAAAAGATTGAATTAAAACTTTCCATATAGACATAAATATACTATATGTAAGAAAAAATTAAAATTAATTTTGAGTTTTTGTTCAGTTGTCTAGAGCCTAGCATTTTGAGCTTAGGAGGTCACAACATATTTTTTTTCATGCACCAAATGGAATATAGAGTAAGAACTATATTCCTAAAAATCTACTACATTCCCTTACCTTCCAAAATAATTTCAAGAAGTTGCAATAAAACTTGACCTCATATGAACCTACTTGGCAAAATTTCAAAAAGCCCATTCTAGGACTTTGAACTTTTATGGCCGTATTCGTTAAATTGAGACAAAATGCACATTTTGAGACTTCAGCTTGGCTATTAGAGACCTCCATTCTAATAAATCAAAGATTTATGAATAAATCAACCTTAAGGAATCAAAGGTTTATAAATGTATTAATATTTTAAAGTCTCAATTTACCAAATTATCTCAATATTGAACACTTATTATCATTTAAATGTAGGGTCAAGGATAATAAGAGACTGCAAATTGTTTCATTTTAACAAAAATGGCCTTAAATTGTGGGAATTAATCCTAGAAAGATGTGACCCTATTACCAAGGTAGTAAGATATATACACCTAAAAGTGCACAAATTTAGCATGGTTCTTATTATTACAATATATATAAAAAAAATTCAGTCTTCGTGGTTAAAAGGATATTCTAGATTCCCCTAGAATGCATTTTTTTGAACATTATATAAATAAACTACAAATTTTTAAAGTACTGAAAATAGGATTCAGGATAACCAGCCATAGATTCTCATGAATAGTAGAAATACATTTTTTGCAAGAATCTAGAATGGTTGATTCTAGAAAGCGGTCAAAATTAGGTGTAGTTATCTTATGCCAAAAGTAATTAAGATTTCATTTTTTAGAACAGCTCCATTGCTTCAACGTGAAAAGGAACGGGAAATGATTTTCACAGAGAACAATCACGGGCTAGTTGCAGCAACGTCTTTGCTGCTTCTGTAACAATCCACACTTCATTCCAATCGACAATATTTTATTCAACTCATTTTACATCATCAAAAATGTCATGAAAGAAAGATTGCTTCCTTCATAGTCAAAGGATTTGAGTTGTTGCATGCATAAGTTCTAACGTGGTCTCAACATGGATAGCATGGGCGGAGCATTGTATACTGTAAGAAAATGAGAAAGCCATAACGGTGATGCAATGGAACTTCACAACTCTCGTGTTTCTACTACAATTGCAGTCACGTTTCCCTTGGAGTTCGCGGTGGAACCACTCTTCTTTCTCTTTGTTTCCTTGACAATCATTCATCGAACACTTTTGGCCTTGCTGCTGGGTTAAGTCCACATTCCACAATTATATATATTTTTCCGACCAGTAAGAAAGCTTACAAAAAGTGAAATACCACTTTCATGAACTACACGGAAAGCTTGCCACGTGGAAATCCCAACTCAGCAACTGGACTATTTTATATGCTCAGTTCCATTAATTCCATCGTGGCCAACAGTAGTTCTGACAAGCTGGAAGACTTGCATCCAATCAAATGGCCGAGAATCCGCTGCTGCCTGGCCTTTATTGCTGTAAAATGAGTCAGTGATCATTACTTCATACCATCCAGTACATGTAGGCCACGTGTGTGAATTTCTTCAAACAGAAGTTATGATTCCATGCGAAAGTAATATCGTCACCTTTGGCAAAAAAAATTAAAAATAATAATAATAATCAAATTTTTTGAAGCGGAATGGTTTTGGGAAATTGATAAGCCACTTTGCTTGAATTGAAGGAAAATTGAACATAAAGAAAGCCAAAATGTTGGAAAAGGTACTTGTGATGTACGGTGTAATCAATTCTATGACATCTAAATTCATTTTTCTAACTTTTCAGTAGAGCAAGGATATTATGTAAAAAATAGCATTGAGTTCTTAGAAAGTTATGATTGTCACTTTTTTAACCCCTAAAGTCCCAAGGCCATTTTTCCATCAAAAACCACTCAAAACTGCCATTTTTGTAGCAAAGGTCAAGAAAAAAATTAATTTTTTTTTTTTGCATATTTAATTGTAGGATCTTATACTAGACTAGTGTAAGAATGTATGGAAGAAATTTCAGAAACTTTGACCGTGTAGATTGCAAGATATTTGCATTTAAAGTGAAGGAATCAAGTTTTTTTGCACCTTGCTCTACTACATTTTTTGGCTTTGAACCTTCTTAACTTGAAATTTTTGCTCTAATGATTTTGAATTTCTAATTTTATATGATGAATAATTGAATTGAGAATCTAGGAAAAAAAATTAAAAAAACAACAACTTAGTTTTCACTCATTAAAAAATTGTTAAATAGAAGTAGGTTTAAGATTGAAGGAAAAATTAAATCATTAATAGCTTTAAGATAGAGTTGAAATATACTAATCTCGATGGTGAGATTGTTCTAGCAAGAAATCTTAACCTTATTAAACTTTTTTTTTGAAAAATTGTCAAAATTGAGTTAAAAAATGAATCCTACAAGTTATTTTTTCAAGAAGATGCTCTAATTGCCCAAAAAATAAGATTGTCCATAATTTTTGCATAACAAATCCAAATGGAATGAATCAAAGCTTCCTAAGTAGATAAAAATAAAATCTATATGAAACAAATTTTTTAAAATTTTAATTTAAAGTTTTTGTGAGTTTTTTTTCTGCCCGCCGAACTAAAATTTGGGATTTTTGTGCCATAACTTTTGCTCTGGAGCACCAATTGAAATAAAAATTACATTTTCGGAAAGCTAATGTGATTCTCTATCTTCACAAAAAAAATTCAGAAAATTACAACAAATATTGAGACCGTAGGAGCCTGCCCAAAATCCATTTTGTCCCCCGAGGGGACAACAGGACTTTAGGGGTTAATGTAATAAGAACACTTATTCAACTTTCTAAGATTAATTGAAGGGTTGCTAAAAGTTAAAAAACAAACTATTTCATAGTTGCTAATAGTTTGTTAATTGAAAATGAACCACCGGACCAACTCTTCTAATTTTAAATAATTAATTGGCAAAAATTTGCCAAAAGTGACCTTAGGCTATTAGGTATTAGAGTTTATTGGCTTTGCACCGAAACGCAGGAGGCTTTGAATAGAAAGAAGCTAATGTAGGAAGTCTATAAAGTGCTCATTTAAGAACAGAAAATTAATTTGGAGAAGTTAGACTTCTTGAAATGTTTTTCAGCAAGTTTTCGTTGAAAAACAAATAGAATTGGCATCCAATCTAAGTTGTTTCATATTTTATAGAGCTAAAAGAAATAATTCATGAATTTTTGAAGTTGGAACACAGTGGTCACTAAAAGCATCTTCCTCCTTGCATGCACACTATTTGCTAATGGCTTGTGCACTGAGAAAACAAATTGCACTTTTGTATTGGAAGATATTTTTAGAGCTAAGCACTTTATGGAACTCCTATGGATAAATTGGAATAGCTATGATGATGAAGTCTCTCATAGTATAACTATTTGCTTTACTCTTTTGCAAACACAAATGGAATTCCAATACATAAAAGAATTTAAACTTCAATAACCTATTATCTAGAATTCTTTTTTGCACATTTTTTGAATTTTGTCAAATTGATTAGAGAGGGAAGTTATCTTTTGAGGAAACAAATAGTACTTTGGATGAATGAGTAGACATTTGGCCATAAGCACTCTAATCATCATCGAGAATATGAAGCACTTAAGCGGAGTCCTTACAGGTGAAGATAATCGCCACCCCTAATTGCAAACACCTCCCTAAATGCAACTCTCCAAAGTCCAAACTCTTGTACAATGGATAATTGGAGACATATTGAGTTAAGAATGTACTGTACATCACCTCAACATCATAAAACTTTCAATATGTCATTTTGAAAATATGATACAAATGTTACCAAGCTGCATAGTGTAGGCTCTCTTGCAAAACAGTTCATTATCAGAGTGTACAAGTATTTTCTGTGGACATGTTTCTAGGAAAGCACAGCTAACAGCTAACACAAAATGAAAAGAACACCTACCTTACAGGATTACAGACCTCAGTTGCAAAGCTGCGTACTATCTATGAACAACATTAACCCAAAAGGCTTTACTCTGCCTCAAAAAAAAAAACTTTAATCTGCACGCTGTACCATAATCTGGACTGCAAAAAGCTTATCTGTAAACATTTTAGTACCCACATCACTTTACTTCAGTGGTTGCACCAAAATCGGGAACTTATGAAGAACGAAACCTGAGTGTAATGTCCAACACGGTCCCTGTTCACATGATTATGCTAGGAACAGAAAAAGGCATAACAAAGGAGGACATCAAAGCAAGCTTTAAAAAAACCTGGCAAACTGCTTGCTGGATCTACTGTAGCAAGTTCTGCTTGGTAGGTATAAACAGGGTCCCTGAATTCAGTACATGTGAATGTGGATCTCTCTCCCCCAGTCTAGAAATTTCTAAAACTGGAAAATTCATGTTCTGAACTCAAAGAGGTTAAACCTGCAAAAAAATTCTACCTTGCAGAGTCAAGGGTGCCAAGCAGCCCTCCTTATGGATCACGCCCTTTCCCCTCCGGCATAGAATACTGCCCGAGATACAATCCTTTTGTACATAAATGCATTGCCAGCAATGCTACCACTTCAACCCGTCCCCGAGTCTCAGATCTGTCAGACCCGTTTCTTGGGCAGGCTGACATTCTTCATAAAACTGAACGCGATGAACACGGATATCAATTGCAACAGGACCCCTGCACATGCGAACTGATCATCAGAGGGATGGAATTTTGTGCATAAGGCAAAGTCTAGTACTTGAAAAACTAAGAAAGATTCTGCTCCCGTGATTGAGAAAAAACTCTCAAAATATATGGCCCCAGTTTACAAGCAGCAAAGCTTACGCAGAAGATCAACTTGGGAAGCAACTGTGACAACAAAATTCCAACAAGAAACATATCCGCATCTTCAATTGAAACAGAGGGCAAATAATGCATTCTGGAAGATGCTATTACTGGTTGATCATAAAGGCTCGAAAATCTACCTGCCATTTCTACCACCCCTTCAAGAGTACAATAAAGAACTCGATGATAGTCACCAGTAACCTGAAGATATTCCCAGTTATCCTTCCACTGCAGTCACGTCAGTAAAAAACATCAGTACCCCAATTCTGCGATACAAAGCCACAAAAAGCATCCATATTTGGAGAAACTAGCTCACGAGCATTGAATTCATTCAATAACCAATAAATAGTTGGAGTTTTAAAGCAAGGCAACTTCAGACCACGTCATAAAGTCCACAACAGATTTGTGAATGCTGAATGCACTGTACCAAGACCAGTGGAAAGATAAACAGCCACCACAAATCAAAACCCAAATTATGCAGAATTTCTTGCCTTTCCAACAAAGTGTCCCGATGCGAAGGGAATTAGAGAAAGGCCAACAGCAATGACTGTCACGAAGATGTAAAACTTGAGCAATTTAGAGCTTCCTTTCGAACCTGTTACACCGGGAATCCAATAGACGACACCAATGGGTCAATGGATGGGTCAGCTTAAGTCACACAATCTCACCGACATATTTGATAAACCCTAAATCTAAAAGTGTCACTCAATCCTTTCGAGTTCCAATTGCACAAACATAATATCCGGAATGTCACATTAGAGAGGTGGTACTGAACCCTATTCGAACACAAAGCTCACTCAAGCTCTTTGAAAGACACACTCACCTAACGTTCCTAGCAGCACAGCTGCTCCACCAAAAGCACAAGAAGTCACCAGCTCGTAGTTCGGAGGGTCTCCATTCAGTGCCCCAAGACAAGCCCATGTCGCTTTCAAGATCTGCAAAAGCGCCTGCCAAATCTCACAAAAATTCAATCCCCTTCCGAATTCCACCCCCCCACCCCACCCCACCCCACCCAATAAAACCACAACCACAACCTTCACAAAACTCTTACAAGATCAGTCACTCATTTTATCTCTTCTATAAACAACCTCAAAAGCCAAAGCTCAAATACCGACACATGACTTCACCGATCACCTTCACCCCACCCACCCCCCAAATTTCACAAACCCGAGATGAAATAGAATTCAAAGGACCCTAAGAAAAAAACCCGAACAGAGCATCCATACCTGCGACGACACAAACTTCCGAAGCGTGACCCGCCCTTCCGCCGCTCTCTTGTACCCTACACACACACAATCCGAATCCAAACCACCCTAATCGTCACAAGAAGAATCAATCCCCCTACCCAAGACAATGCCAAATTCTCGACCAAAAGAAAACATGCGGCTCTTGTTTGTTTGCCATTACTAATGAGTTGAAGGAAAAAGGAACGCACGGTCGTCAACAGTCATGCGGTAGGCGTAGTCATATCCATCCGTGCCCACAGGCCTGTTGCCGCCCTCCATCGCTGCCAGCAAACAAACAAGGAACCGCAAGCAAGCAAGCAAGCTCCCCTTGATTGAGAAAAAACAAACCAACAGCCCTGCCGTTTTCTGTTTCGTTTTGCCTTCCTAGTAAGCCAACAAGTTTGAATCGTTCCTCCTAGACATGATCGTGGGAGGATGGTATCTCTATCTGTGCATTGCAAAGGCTGCCTCGGAAAGGGGGAGGCGCACGACCCTGGACGGGGATCGTTTTGAAAGGGAGAGGGTGAACGAGAAGGAGCGAGGGCTTCCGAGTCCGCCTCGGGGAGGGGGATCCCAAAATTCAATATTCTTCAGGGCCAGGAGGCAAGGTCCGTCAGGTGCAGCCCAGCCAGGGTCTTTTTTTTTCCTTTCATTTATATTTATTGAATCCTGGAACGCCGGGCTGGAAATCAAACTTTTTGGTACCTTGTGAATCATTTGCTTAAAAAAAATAAAATAATCCAAGAGCATTCATTGGAGGTCAAACTGCTGTGCAAGACCTCCCCTTTCCACATAAAACTTGAAGGACAAACATGTGTACTGGCATCTTGCAGAGAAGGATTCACCAGACACTTGGTGTTTGTTGAGCGGTCTTATGGGGTTAACCTTAAAACGTTGGGCTGGTCCACCGTGGAAATCATCCTTTTTGTTACCTTGTGAATCATTTGTTTAAAAAAAAACAAGAGCATTCATTGGAGGTCAAACTACTTTGCAAGACCTCCCCTTTCCATACAAAATTTGAAGGATGAACGTGTATACTTCTATCTTACATAAAAAGATTCTCTATCATTCACCACACACTTGGTGTCCATGGTGTCTATCGAGGATTGAGTCGGACTGGTCACTGTGGAAATCATCCTTTTGGATATTGAGTCAAAATTCATTTGCTTAATTAAACCCAAGAGCATTCATTGGAGGTCAAACTATTATGCAAGACCTTTGACCCCTATCACACAAAATTCTGAAGATGAATATAGTGGAACCTCTCTTACTTCATACTCTCTTAGTGGAAAATATTCAGTAAGAGAGGTTAGTGGGTGGGACCAATTTCAAGTATTTAATTTGGAAAGTAGTGTAGTTAGAAGCCACATAGTCAAGTGCCATTATTACAACTGTACAATTGCATAAAACCTCTCCTAGTGCATAGTCCCAATGCTATGCATTAAGGGAGGTTCTACTGTATGTATGTATATTTTTGTGTTACATAGAAGAATTCTTTGTCATCCATCAGACACTTTTAGATCACCATGGCTTTATATGATTAAGGTAGTACAAAAAGTGGTATTTGATGGGGTGATGCAGTTGTTTACATCTATATAAATGGCAAAATGAAGATGAAATTTAAATTATTCATCCAAAAGAGTGTACATTCATTCCCCAAATAGCAATATTGTCCTTAAAAAATGTAGAAAATCATCAATTGCATCTAATGAAATGGATGAATATATTGCCCAATATTTATTTCCTCGAAAAGAATTGATTCAATCGTTGTTTTGAGCGAAATATTGCCTACTAAAACCTATTGACAATCGAGCTTTCTAAGCATTCTCTAACATAGAAGTATATATTGCTTTCTTCAATATATCAACAAGGAATATATTAGGGAGTAGACACTTTTAGAGTCTTATGTGATTCCAACTTCAAAATGCATAAGTAATTCTACAAAGGTCCATCCAAAAATGAAAGGTGACTTGGATTAGATGCTAGTTCCATTTTTCTTTCAAGGAGAATTTATTGAATAATATTTCAAGAAGAAAACTCTCTCAAATTGCAAATTAATTCTTCAATAGTCAAGGCACCATATTTTGGTGTTGAATAAAACTTTGAAGTTAAATCAAATTTCACCAAATTAGTATTTTTAGTATTTTTAGTTGAATTTTTTTATTTTCTATTTTTGGCTTCAAAATCTAGTTTATAAAAAAAATGTTTATGATTTTTCTATTCAAGATTTTGTACAAGGGTGTGCATTGTAAATCTTGGTTTTCTAATATTATAGGCTCTTAGGGAGAAAATCACATTGGAAATTCAATTATAGATTTTGTAGAGTAAATTTTGGGTAGTCCTAAATTTATTATGGTATACCTTGTTATACATTAGTTATACGTTTAATATCCTTTAATCTAGTATTTTCTTCATGACTTCAATTTCAAATTTGACATGTTAAAAGAGGATTTCATAGACTCCAATTCATTTTCAAGTTTTTTATCCCGTCATGATATAACATTATAAACTTTAAATCCATATGCAATATTGTTGTATTTCTTTTTCTATGTGATCCACAACCAATCTTATTTTAAAATGATATATTTACAATTTTAAAAACTAAAAAAACTAAAAAATTTACCAAAAACTATGATATAAGCAATTGAACATTAATCTCATTTTCTTGAATTTGTTGGATCTTGTTGGAAGTCAAATAGGTATTCTAAATGTTCTTTTGCATTTTTGGGACAATCTGTGAATTAACTGAGAATTTTTGAATTGCTCAAAATAGGTATACCCCAAAACAACCCTAGGCTCTTGTGAATAGAAGCTATTAATAAATTTAGACAAAAACTTATATAGGATAGTTTTAGAAAGGGAAAAAATTAGATACAATTACCTCAAGAGACCCTATGTGTGCCATAATTTAGAAGCCACCATGTTTGTACTACTACAATGTTTTTGTACTGTAAGCTTGAAGAGGTAACTTCTTTGAAATTTAGTGAACCACTTGTGTTCACAAGATATTTGGAGGGCTATATATATAATTAATATATTTATAAAATATTCTATCACATTCCCAAAAAATTAAAAAATATTCTAAAAATATTCTCATATTGAATTTACAAAATCCTTTTTTTCTAATAAATTATATATATAATTATTACCTATGAATTAGTAGCATCCTATCTTTTAACTCAAATAATTTCCTAAGTGAATGCAAGTGAACTCTCCAAGACTATATGCTTGGGTTAATTTTGGCAAGGAAGTGTTGAAATTGAATTGCCATGCCAAATTTTGTGAGAGGACTGCTTTACGTAAAACCAAATTACAAGGTGGCACATGGCACTTTTTGCCCAAAATGACTTACTTTTGTATAGATTTTAAACTCTCAAATGTAAGTAACTTGTACACTGTAGACAAAAATTAGATATGAGGAAGACAGATGTAAGTCCCATTCTATTCTTTGGATTGATTTAACTTTTGAGCTTGTTTATATTGGGAATAACTTGCTAAATTAACTTGCACTAATAGGTCCTCTACCTTAATTAACTCCCCAAGGCCCAGGGCCTTTTGGGGTTTAAAAACATCATTGTTTTTGAAGTGATATAATTTGAAATGTTAGTAAGGTATAAAAATCTCAACCGTACAATCTTATAGTGTACGTGTTGTAGATGACGTGAATCAAATTTGAAGTCATTTGACCGTGTAGATTGCAAGATTATAATGAAAAAAGATGCTGAAATTTTCCTTGAAACAGATTCGGAGGTGAAATTCGATATCTAAACCTCCTCAAGTGAAAAAAAATTTAAACTATAAAGTGATTCAAAATCAACATACAAACACATAGGTGAAAAAAACATCATTGAATTGACTCATTGTGTCTGCAAAATGGCTTTCAAATGTCAAAAAATAGCAAGAAAAGTTGCAAAAAAACACATCTAAAGCTGAACCTCCTTCTACTAAAATGCTTCTCAGTCACTCATTCCTTTTTGGAGTGATATGAAATTTTAGCCACACAAAACAGACTAGTATGTGCAACTTTTACAAAATTAATTATTGGAAACAAACACTGTATGAAGAAGAAACAAGCTGCGGAAGTTCATTGTAATCCAAAAATGTCGGGATTTTGAACTTTGAATTGCTCCCAAACATTCAAAACAACTTGGATTGACATGAAATTTTTTCCACAGTGATTAGACTTCAAGGGAAACATAATCCAACAAATTTTATTGAAAACAAACATTGTATGAAGGAGATACAAGCCCCAAAGTTGCAGCCATAAATATCAGTTTGGTGAACTCAACTTGAACGTCTGAACTTTGATTGGCTTAAAAAAAACTGTACATCTTGGATTGATCTGGAAATTTTACTACACAAATTAGAAGAGAGAGCGCAAATTTTCCAACAATTTTCATTGAATTTGGACATTGGATGCAAAAGTTACAGCACTTTGAATTAGACTTAAAACTCTGTGAGGCCTTTTGTGGGCCCCTTGGGCGTTGAGGGGTTAAGCCAATCCAAAGAATAGAATGGGATTTTACAACTTGATCTTGTAAGCTGCACTAATAGGTCTTCTACCTCGATTTTGACACTTTCATCCCCTTCAAGCCAACAATGCTAGTATGTGAGCATAAAAATGCAAACATGTGAGCTTTGAGCATATATATATAAGTAAATATTGTACAACAATATTGAAAGTGCATTTAATGTAAACACCTATAATATAGGTATCTATATCTATATCTATATATCATAATTACACTATAATCATAGAAGATTTTCATAATTTAGACACCTATAACATAGGTGTACAGTCTTCTAAACTCATACGCTCATGTTCCTAGGCTCACATGGTAGCAACCCTCCCCTTCAAGCATCACTACATGTTTAGCACAAATTCATCATGTCATTAGAAGAAAAATGGGCCTTCGGGAGGGTTGTGAGTTCCCGGACAGTAGAGAATGCTGGCGGAAAAAACGAAAAAAAAATCGAAAACATTTTTTTTTGGGCTGGCAAACAGCAGGGCCCGCTTTGCATGGGACGGTTCATTATTATAATTTAGAAAATATTATAAAATTATTATTATTAAAAAAAATACAAAATTTCAAAATTTTCAATGCTGATATGGCCGAAATTATCCTCGTTAGCCTGAATTGTTATTTTATTATTATTTTAATTATTATTTTAATATATTTTAATTATTATTTTAATATATTTTAATATATTTTAATATATTTTTAAAATATTTTAATATATTTTTAAAATATTTTTTTATTGTGGCCACTATTCGTCAATGATAATGAATGGTGGCCATTGTCCAAAGGGACTGTGAGTTCCATTGTGGGGAACTCACAACCCTTTTGCAAAGGGAAGGAGCCTTCCCAAGGGCTGATTTTTTTTCTAATGCAAAACACTGAATCATGATTTCCTCCATTTTCATTGTGATGTTTTGTTAGTGAAATAAGGTGTCCGCTTGTTTCAAAAACATGCAAAAAATAATACTAGGTCGTCTTTTTATTTAATAGATCACTAATTTTCTCCAATTACACAACTTGCTAAATTAACTTCTAATGAATCATGTATATCTTCTACTATGCAAATGCAAATAGGAATCTCCATCATTTATTATGTCAATGTACTACTTGCACAAAAGAAAAGTAGTATTTGGTAGACTTGTCAATCTTTGCAAATAAACAATCTTTATAGAAAAAGAGAATCTTTTGATGACAACTTTACAAGCACATTTTTCATCCAGAAATTGCCATTGTGTACTTATTTGTTATATGGATGGAAATTCTCTTATCTTTGTGATGCTTGGAAATTTGAACCATTGCATTAGGGGTTTTGAAATTATATTTTTGATTCAATTGTTTTAGGCTCTACACTATACAATCTTCATGGAAGTAATGAAGCTAATTACATGCATTGGCATGGACAAAACATCCAAACAATGGATGAAAAATTGTTCATAAATCCCAAAGTGTTTAAATTCATCCCAAAAAAGTAATACCATTTAAAGCTTTGCAGTAAGCTAGATTTACAATTTTGTGCTACACATAGTTTTTGTTTTTGTATTTTTTTAACTTTGCATACTATGTTACTTCAACTATATACTTTCTCAGTCTTGAAATAAATCTAGGGTTTTTAAATATATTTGTCTCAAATTAAATTCAAAATTAGCTCTCCACAACTTGATGGACAACAACTGAAGCTAGTTCAAACACCTTGATCGAAGCAAAAGAATCTACAAATGTCACGCTCCAAAGACTATATAGCAATTTGATCCTTACAAAGGGAATTGAAACGCAACCTCTAACCAACCAAAGGCGAAGAATTCAACCCAAAACTATACAGAAACTACTACTAACAAATCTCTTGTTAAGAATTTCTTGGAGTAGAATCACAAGACGACGTTGGAATTGAATACAAAGGACATCAACGGACGTCATTGCACCAACATTGCTCGAAGAATGATCAAAATTAATATTACTGGAGCAATTCCGAAAAGGGCAAAAATTTGTCACTTTCGCCGCTTGTTTTCAACATGCGCCGCTTCACTTTTGACTTCCATTCTTTCACACCTAGTGGGGTTTAGTAGAAGCTACAATATCTTCGCAATCCCTTGAAAATAGGAATAGCTCACGCATTAATCCAGCCATTTCTAGGAAACCCCGGATTTATTTTGAGATGGAGGGAGTACTTGCCAACTAAATAGAAGAGGAATTTAACACATGAACCTTTAAAATCCGCCTACATAGACAAGTTCTTTTGGGACAATATAAGTTTTGATCTCAACATGTACTTGGAGAAGGGAGAGATTAGGATTAACCTCACAAAAGTGATACATATCTGTACAAAATTCTATAAAGATCCATTTAAAATTGACTTTGCAAAAACCTTCCTGAATTCCCATTTGACTAGCTTCAAGACCAATAGTCCATTAGTGGTTCTATTGGACTAAACTTCATCTTAACCCCTAAAGGACCAACATGCCTTTTTTGGCAACATAGAAATTTTGGGCAGGTACGTGTGACTAGAGATTTGCATATTTTGGGCTGAAATTTGTATAGAAGGTGGGAACAAGGAATATCTTTCATATGCACCAAATTTCATGACATTTGGAAATACGAGTCAAAAGTTATGGCCTAATATGTTGTTTGTTGGTCAACTCGGGCAGTCCGGGCAGATCAGAAAAAATCACTTTTTGCAAAAATAAAAATTTGAAATTGGTTTATTAGATTTATATATACGTAAAAAGCTTTGAATCATTCCATTCTGATCAATGAGTCAAACGTTATGAGGATTTTAAGTTTGCGAGCAGTTATAGATTGTCTACTCTAAAATAAACTTTGAAGTCGTTTATTTCACTCAATTTTCAATATTTTTCAAAAAAAATAAAATTGTAGGATGTAGATTGTTTATTACAACATTGTAACCATTGGGATTGTCATTTTTTAATTCCATAATTAACTTCTTATCAATTTAGTGTTTTGAACCATTCTCTACTTCTTTCTACTTACTATTTTTTTCCTATATGTTGTAAAATTCTAAATAATCTGAAAATTTTCAAGCATGTAGCCAACTTGCCCTAAAGAATGAATCCAAAGAAGCACAACCATTTTGGAATTTTTTTTCATAATAATCTGACCTTGTGAAGTGCAGCTGGCCGTTTTTTCGCAGGGCCCCAAAAAGGACTTTTGCCACTTCAAATGCTAATATATTCCAATCTACACGATGGAAATTTCTGAATTTTTTTCCACATATTTTCAAACCAAAGTAGCACAAGATCCTACGGTTACATGTGTCCAAAAATGATATTTTTCAAAAATTTGGTACTTGTACTAGAAATGGCAGTTTTGGAACATTTTTGTTGAGAATATAGTCAAGGAACTTTAGGGGTTAATAAAATAATAATTAATAAATTACATGTATTCCAACACAATTAAATAAGTAGCTGAAAAAAACCTTTTTTCCTTTCTTCAAATATAGAAATTTTTAAAAGTTCATGAAAAAATCTTGAAGGATGCTACAATAGTTTGACTATTATAAAAATAGATTACTTGAAAAATCTTTAATAGAAAACTTCTCCATTCCTTGTGTTATGCAAGGTAGGAACACCCAATGGAGTTAGTATATCCAATGGCGTCACTTTCGAGGTAAGACAGTAATTCTAGAAAATAAATGTAAGCAGACTGTAGATAGCTTATCATTTTGGACAACAAAAATTAGCTATTTACATTTGAATTCTGAAGTTTTGAAATGACTATTATGTGTAGAAAGTGACGCCATTGGATGCACTAACGCCATTGGGTGTTTTTCCCTGAGAATTGGTACATTAAGTCAAAAAATCCTTCTATGTAAGGCAAAAGTGAAGATGTTCATCCTTGTAATTTTGTGTGAAAAGGGGAGGCCTTGCACAACAATATGACCTCGACTAGCATGCAACAGTTTGGACAACAATTTGAATGCTCTTTGATTTTTTTTTAAGCAAATGATTCACATAGTACCCAAAAGGATGATTTCCACAGTGACCAGCCCGTCCTTCTGGGGTTAACATAACAATCAATACGCAAGATTAACTTTCACAATGTGTCAAGAAGGCATAGAGAGACAGTTTTTAACACTTGTAATAATTTAGTCAATTGATCTTAGCAACCCCTGTGGAAGTGCCACAGAAAAGCACATCCGCGTGTTTCCAATGCCTAGTAATGGAGGTATCCACCATGAAAGAAATTAGAACCTCCAGTTGAAAAATATGCCATTTACAAAGAAAACCGAGAGCATTATTCAAATACCAAACAGTTTCACTTGCACACCTGTTGCACAACTTCGTCGTCACTCAGGGATTAGCCTTGGCAGACTATTCATTCGTGAAGTCAACACCTTTCATAAAATACACTCTCACCATATATCACTTCCACCTTGTTACTACCTAAGCTTAAGCACACTGAAGAGGTTTTCAACCAATTTTTTCATGATCTCAAATCCTGATATCTGAAGGGAGATCTAAACAATGGGGAGAGAATTTTACAGTACCATAATTGCACAGATTGAAAAGAAAAGAAAAAGAAATGAAGAGATTTATCACGTCAGTGAAAACCAAGTCCCATCTACTACACGGGTATGTCAGAATCAATAAAAGCGGAAGACTCGGGAAGCAAGCGTTGTGTCTTCGAGTTTTGGTCGACGTTCAAGTCGACATGACGCAAGGCTGGGTGCAGATAGGCATCTCGAATGGTGTTCAGAATCTCGTCCTTTCGCCCGGACTCCCCGTCGTCGATATCTTTCTTCATTGTGCTCTGCAAAAGTTTAACCACAGAAAAAACTTGATTTGAGTCATTTGACCTCTGGCCATAGATCAACAGAAAGTTTATCACGAGATCTCAAACAAGGTGGGGAACTCTATGCCTTGGCTTTCAGCTGCTTTGAGTGGTAACTCCATTAAGGTAAGAGACCCCATTTGTGTCATGTGACTATTTGTGTGCCACTTTGTAGTCACTATGTATGAGTAGTATACATATGACAACTAAGAAATTTGTCATATTTGTGTCACAAGTGTACATTTCAAATATTCAAATGTACACTTATGATACAAAGTGACACAAACATGAGAATTTCTCAATTGTGTCATAAATATGGTCTCTTACCTTACTAAAATGAATTTTTTTGGGGGGTGGAAGTTCTCCCCATTAATCAAAGTTTTTTCAATGCACTAAAGTACATATGATTTAAATACCACATGAATAAGTTACGATTTGTTGAAGTTTGAACAATTGAGGTTCCAATCACAAAAGCCTAAATTATCCTTGAATCACCAATATTACATCTCTACAATGTCTCTCATGACAACAACTCATTTCATGCAAGTCACGACAACAACTCATTTCTTGCACGAGTTTCAAAGACAATGGGAAATGATAGTAAATGGGTGGCTTTCAACTCACGGGAAAGCAAGATGGATTCCTAGCCATCAAAGAATAAAACTTCCAAGGTAGGGTTAGCTAAGACTAAATAGATTTATATTCTTCTATGTTTATGAAGAAGTGAATTGACCTGTGGATAGGTTACATTCTAGTCCTTCCAAGCACTTGAACCATGTAACATTCTTGAATTATAAGGCAAGAGACTGTTTGCTACCCATGAATCAAGTCTCCTTTCACTGTAGAAAATCTTGAATGCAAGCTTGCCCAAGATTTATGGGCCACTGTAACAAGAAATATTCTTGATACAGTGACACTATACAAGGACACCCAAACTCTCCCTATTTGAGAATGTTATGCAGATAAGAAAGATGAGAAGATGTACCTCCAAGTTGAAATTCTTAAAGATGGGGAGAAATCGGTGCCGGCAGTGCTCATGAAAGTACCATGTGAGAAAGGGGAGAGGGATGCACCCGAAAGAAGCCGATTTCAGCCCTTTCACTGAAAACATCCCAATGAACAGCACTTGCATGAACACGATGCATACGATGGTTCGGCTGTGAACTTCCGGCCAGAATTGCCCTCCCGTTTCATACTTGGGCTCGTACACATTCAAAACCTGGCATTCAACAAGAGCATTCAAAACAAATCACAGTCAAAAATTAAATCTTTCTATTTTTAGGAATCTGTTGAATTACAATTGCCAGCTCTAATTAATTATTCAGCAAGGAATGTTGACCCTGACCACCAGGTATGGTAGTAGAAAACCCTCCGGAAGTGTTCAACAAATTTCAACTCTATTGACATCCATGATCAACACTGCCCAAATTGTGACACCTACATTTGGACCCCACATCATCACTTTCTCCTGGATATTGATTACACAAAATGTACACACTGATCAAAACATGAGAGTCTATGAGAGCCTCATGTTGGTTTCTCCTACACCTAGAGACAATCAACCTTGAAAATTCATAACTTATTCATACGCTGTCCAATTCATGCATGCAAAAGTGCGTTGGAATCCTCTTTCCGTTGCCAATAAGATCCAATGAAAATAAAAGCGTGATTAATAAAAGCAACTACGCTCAGTTGTAATTAGAGACCGATTATAGGTGCGCGTACCTTCATTGTAACGCAGCTACGTTTCTAAACTAACTTTCTGGAGTGGAGACTCTCTACGTGTGGGGATAATGAGAAAAGCCATGCACCTGATTGCGGTAGACCAGGTATCCCAAGATGAAGTAGATGAGCAGGAACGGGAGGATGAGGGGGTTGATAATGGAATAAGCGAGACCCAGCAGAACGAAGAAGAGCACTGTGGGCAGAGTGCGGTAGTAGGGCAACGAAAACACACTGTCCACCAGGGGCTTATGCTTCTCGGCCACCGTGTGCCGCTTCAGGAAATTCAACACCAGGGTGCCGGTTTGCAGAATCTCCAGGGGCATGCCAGCCCAGCCTGACGTCATGATATACGTAATGAAAAAATTCGCCTGCAGGCTCATAGATTAGAACTGTATCAAGACAGATAGATATCTGGACGCTTTAGACATGTATACATATAATAAGCCATTTCATTTTGTTCAGTGACTTACAAAACACAGTAACTGAAGGTAGAGGATACCAAAACTGTTAGGACCTGATGTAAACTTTTATTGGCTTTCCAACAGCAACTCATCTCTTCCAATCAACACTTGGTTGGACTTCAATCAGCAAGTTGAAGGTACATGACTTGTCTGATTGTGTATAGCCACTGATTTTTGAAGTGCAATAAGATTGTCTAAGAAATGATCAGAAATTGAGTGAGAGAATTTGATCTCAAGAGAGTGGCTCTTGTGGAACCCGAAGTGATCTCCCCATGTAAGCACAGGTTAACATCGATTATATTAATTGCCCAGTGTCACGATCCAATGCCACATTCTCGTCTAGATGGATGGTCACGTTTTCATCTTTCAAAAAAAGTCTTCATCCTAATTTTGGAAGCATTAATGAGTTTATAATCCAGTTCCAGCAAACTTCAGAAAATACTACAATTTCTTATGCAACGCAGGGTTGTGCATATGTTGCAATGGTTGTACTCCTAGTATTAAAAATGATGAAGGTAACTGAAAGAGTCACCTCTACCTTAAAAGGGGTCAAGCCATTTCACTTGCTCTACAAATACAGTATCCTTTTATAAGCAAGATTCAGTCGAGTGCATGTGAACAGAGTTGAGAATACACGTACTTGTCCAGGAACGGCTCCAGCAAGTTTACTGGGGATACTCTTGGGATCCTCTGTGAAGGACTGACTAATACTAATCAGGGAGCCACCCAAGACTGCAGCCAGAAACACATTCCCAGCAAGCAGATTGAACATTTTCGATGCCGCGTTCCGCTCCTGGCTGCTTATAGACGGGTGACCCTCAATCCGCGACAGGAAGAAGAAGACGGTCGGCACCAAGTACAAGACTAAAGCCAGTAAAAGCGCTGGCAGGTACCCTTGCACAAAGGATCTCACAGCTGGACTGCACCACATATCCATCCAAAAAAAATTATCAATGCATTGATACATATCTTTCTTTCTAAACCCTAAACCCTAAACCCTTTGAAACCCTTTGAAAGATCAGCATTGATACTTATCCCTTCACAGTGAAACACAGTTCAATTTCTTCTAGAAGAGAGTACTACACCGGAGTGCTCATTTAGTCTTTCCACTTGCGTAGAGTTGCATACTTCGATAACCATTTACATAACATGTCACTTCATACTAAGCAAGTTCTTTGGAAATTCTGCAATGTGCATACTCTATAGGTGAAAAAGTGTTTTATGTGAAAAGTTACGGCATAAGTGGACAGACTAAATCAGGACAATGGTGTACTTAACAAGACTCCAGGAGAGGATTAAAGAGGGCGTACATATTCAAGATGTTCTGCACGATGATGTTGGGCAAGTATTGCTTCACAGTATCAAGATTCTCAAGCAATTTAATTGCAAATGTGAGAGGATAGTAGATGACAGTTATCAAAATGGCCAGAATTGTAGAAATTATTAGGCGAGTGAAGATCTGGTTGTGAGGTATCTCCAGATTGGACCAATCTACATCTTGTGGTTCAGGTGCCCATTGAGTCACCCAATGCAGAGGGTTTACTGATTGCTGTGTCTGTGCTGTCACTGCTGCCCCCCAACGCGTTCGCACTGTTACAAATGCTGTGGGTACCTCCTGCACTCGTCACAGAATGTCAATGCAGGATTTTGAAGCAGGCACAATGGTTGAGAGGAGTATTAGAATCAATAATTATAGCCCTTCTAAATTTCATTTACAACGCACTACAGCATTTGATTTAGAAGATTTGCAACGAATGAGATGCAAGGTTCACAGTGCAATGCTAAATTTTCAAAAACCATATAAGACTGCCACTTTTATGATATTGTAGCGCTAAGTGCAAACAGCCCAATTAGAATTGAGGGTAGGACAAACTTCAAGATCCTAAAATGGGATTTTGTAGATCACGTACAAAAAACGAATTTTAGAAGGATCAGATTTTGGTTGTAAGTCAAAAATGCCATTTAGGTATCCATAATGTTACTAGTGAATTGAAATGCAGTTTATAAAATATGCTCACTTGTCTACAGTATGAACAACAAGCGGATTGCTTTTAGGGCACTTTGTCTACTAACCTTTTTTTTCTGTCGAAACTCCATCTGGCATTGCCGGACCTGGCGGTGGACGTCCTCCAACTTCTCAATGTGAACTTCAATGGGATCTTTCACCGGCCCATAGAGCCCACAAAAACCTGTTCGACAAGGCTTCCTTTGGCCGGGAGGCTTTTGCTTCAATTCAAATATCTTCAGTTTCAACTTCTCCAGTTCACTCTGTAATATAATTTGCATACACCACAAACACGTTTGATCAATCTCAAATTTCCTAGAACTTGCAGCCAATATGCTAGATCTCACTTTTGGTTTCGTGAAACACTAGCAGAGAACCAAACCTCCGAAGTATTCTGAAAATCCTAGCCAATTTACAAGTGACAGAGTTTAGGTTAGAAACTGCCTTAATTGCATTACAATTAACCCGGCTCGATTTTCTATTATACCTCCAGAACGGGGGCTAAATTTAGCAAAGCTTCTACTAAAAATTTTCTTCTTGCTACATAAGATAAGATGTGAATGACAGTGTTTAATTCGAAATTTTAGCACATTTAGTAGTGTTTTTAGCAACTTGAGCTAATTATGAAAATCACATTTGAGACCACTAGGCTCTCTCGTGAAAACAGAAAATTTCCATATGATCAATGCTTGAGATCACGTACCAAGAGGCTTGTAACATGGCTGGATTTATAAACCATGTTGTGGGACAAGTACTCAATAGGGTGAAAGCGGCGGAAGAAGTAGTCCACATTGTCACTGTAACTGAGTTCTTCGTTCTCAGGCTTTGGGATCGCTTGAACGAGAACCGTAAACTGATCAGGCTGGGGAAGCACTCCCGAAAGATAATCCAACCGCAAATTCGTCACATGCATGTACTCCTGTACATTGATGGAGGAGCATAACACATTACCAACGTTTTTTAGTTTTAACATTCATGAGATATAATCAATATTTGCATTGAAACTGTTCCTCATTCAAACCTGAAAGCTGAAAGGAATTGAGAAGAACGTAGTCTTACAAGGTACAACAACGCGTATGCACTGAGGGAGATAAAGTAGAGAACCGCAAAATGAATCCACAACCTGTAATCACCATAACCAAAACAACACAATAATTGACCAGAGATTCGTTGTCCACATGCTATCAATAAGGACTATTTCTGTGCTTCGGGATGAATTCTCATATCCACAGGAGTTGCAGTACCCTACTAAAAAGTCAGATTCAGACTGCATAAAAGTCCTTGTCATTTGTTAATGGGGTGCTGCATCTGAGCTGACATGATAAAATCAGATCCTGCAAAAGACTAAATCATGTGGAAAGCTGCAAGGAAGGTAACAAAACATTTCAGTAGACGAAGAAATCATGCCCTTCGTCTGTAAAAGATGGAAACATGCTTTCAGTAAAGTCACTGGACTTGCTTAAAAGCATCCTAAGAGTACTTTCTATTCTCGGTTCAGGTAAGTAGGGGTTAATAGTTCTGAATAAAAGAGAATTCATGGATTAATAGCAATAGTAACTGTGCAGAAGAAATTAAACCAAAATCTAGTGACTAGTGACAAAAAAATCTAGTGACTGGAAGAATTACATTCCGGAAATACTATGAAATCCTGCTTTCAGGATGCATACCGCATTGAGCCATTTGTGATGTTGAGGATCGTCAGCTTCTCTAGAGTGCCATATTCATGCTTCTCTTTCTCGCTTGGGTGGTCAGCAAGGTAACTGTCTGTGAAATTGAGGGGCGCCAGGATCCCAAAGCCTACTATCGTGCAGATCATGAAAAATCGCATGCTGGAAACAGGCCACCCCCCAAAAGCATGTTAGGTCACGTAAAGATTAGGTCTTACTTAAAACTTGAGAGATTACAATTGATCAACTCCTCAACGCCCAGAAACCCCCTCTGGTTCCGTCTCAAGCCACAAAATTATAACTTGGTCGCACAAAGAAACAACCAATTGCATGTTTACGTACAGCACATTAGTCCAGAAAGATCTAACTTCAGATTTGTCTTGTCAAGAAAACTAAAAATGAGTTTGAACTTCAAGTTTTGATGTCCTACTTTGGAGCAATAACAAAATTCGATAATCAAGAAGTTGCAGTGACTAGTGAACTCAAGTGATAAGTTATCATCCAGGTCATGTTTTCCACACATGCACCAGTGAAGATGCCCTGAGGATTAAACCTCGAAAGATTACAATTCCTTGCAAAAAACTATACAGAAAGTCTGGCTATGGCGTGCTTACCAGAGGACGAAGATGCGAAGAAACACGACAGCATCGACACCGGAAGATTTCAAAATGTCATTTTCCGTGGGATCCCAAGCGCGCTTCACCCATCCCGCGGAAGGCACCAAGCTTTCTACGCTGAAGGAGTCCTTCTCCTCGCCCTCGGCTTTTATCCTTTTGCGCTCGCGCAGCAAGTGTCTGGTGAAGTACACCCCGGCATTCGCATGCTGCTTGCGGAACACGGAGTACAAGGCGAAGAACAAGATTGCTAAGCCGATGTTGATCCCCGCCGAGGTCGCCAACTCCACAATCTCCATCGCGATTCACCTCACTAGTAGGCAGGGAATCCGGTTCTGCTTCCGAAGCGTCGCACCCTAAACCCTAAATCCATGCCCCTGAGGAAATTCGAGCTGAATTCAAAAAAAATTGCATCAACGACACGACTCCATTTTGCATCCACACACCCTCTGCCACAACCACAACCACAACCAAATTCAAATCGCTTTAAATTGCAACCCTGAGCTAACGCAACCACGCATTACGTACAATAACGAGCTCTTCAATCGAAAAGAAATTGTGGGGAGTCAAATTCCTAGGAAATCAGAAATCACTGGCAAGGGGCGAGAATTAAGGAGCGAATTTCACGACGTAGGGGATAGAGTGAGGCTGAAACGGAACAGGTGCGATTGACTGATCGATTCAAGGAACCCACAAAGCCAAATTCAAATCCCTCGAAATTGCAACCCTGAGCTAACGCAATCAAGGATTATTATGTACACAAATTCAGTGCCCTTCAAATTTGCCCTTCAACCCTGAGCAAGCACAACGTACTGTACAATCTCGGGTTCTGGAATCTACTGAAATCAAATTGTGCGGAGTGAAATTCAGGGAACACACAAAAGCCTTGAAATTGCAACCCTGAGCTAATTAACACAATCAAGCATCACGTAGAATCTCGAGCTCTCGAATCTACTGCGCGGGTAGTAAAATTCATTCCTACCAAAGCAGAACCTCACTGGCAAGTGGCGCTAATTCACGACACGGTTGAAGGAATGAGGACAGACAGACAGACAGACAGATGCGATAGGATCGATTGAAGGAGCTCACAAAACCAATTCCAATGCCCTTCAAATTGCAACCCTGAGCAAGCATAACGTACAATCTCTTGCTCTGGAATCTACTGAAATCAAATTGTGGGGAGTGAAATTGTGGGGAGGAAATCCGAACTCACTAAGCTTACTGGTGATTCCGTCGCGAATTCTCGAAACTTTTGGCTTGAATTTTCCGGCTGTGAATGATGAGGATTGAAGATCCTTTCGGGGGAGTCAGGGACCCCGAGGAGTGAGGATCTGGAGCCAGAGCGGAGCGGGGCCGGGCTCCAAGGGGCTGGCGACACTTGTCCGCTCGCCTGGTCGGTGGCGTTCGGCATGACTCCCACTGCGTCATCGTCCGTGTTCTATCCGAAAGGATGCTTTGTTTTGAACGCCGGGCTACGGTAAGGTAGAAGCACCCTAAACCGTCAATTACAAGCAATTCAGAGGCAACTTTTCCTAAAATCGATATTTTTGTAGTATTAGTGAGTGAAAATGATGTATATTCAAAATAAAATACAGATGTGGTATGTAGTTTCTATGATTTTTCAAAGAAACGTCTTCTTAGATTACTGAAACTGTCGCATAAGTAGACCCAAAACTGAAATATGCAAAAATAAGTAGTTAGTAAATGAGAGTGAGGTATGTGTCTTTCGAATGCGCTAGTGAATCAAAGCCAAGCATTTCATAGATACATTAATGTGAAGTCTTGGGACAGATTTGGTGACAGTCTAAGGTTCAGGAATGGGAGCAGGGATGCTAATGGGTGTTTCTACCTTTAGTCACGGTAGAATTCATCTTTTTTGGTACCATGCAGTATTTTACTTGTGCAAATTTTTTTGGCATTTGGTTACAGCCGAAAGACCTACTCTAATTTTTTTTGAAGGAGATTTCATTTAGGGGGGGTCAAAATAGCTACATTATTGCTATATTTCAAGACTAATGGTCATAACTAATGGTCATAACTAATCTGGATATCAAATAAATATTGAAAAAATAGTTGGCTACTTTTCTAAAATGATCAAAAATAAACATTGGTATTTTTTATTGAAAAACTTGTAGAGCACTTATTGGAGGTCAAACTATTGTGTAAGACCTCTTCTTGTCACTCAAAATTCCAAGGATGAACATTTATATTTTTGTCTTATATAGAAAGATTCTTTGTCATCCATTGGACACTTTTAGGTGCCATGTCATTATAGAGTTAAACTAGAAGGAGGCGGAGCCCATGACCAAGGTAGTCACTAAAAATACTTTGATTGGTAACCCGACACATGCATTCTTTATTTCTATAGGATAGGTTTGTCAAACCTTTTAGGTTCACAATGCCCTTCCAGGATTAACCTAGGAATGATATAGCGGCCTAAAAATGTCCAATGGATGATAAAGTAGGTTTTTGTTGAAGTGTTATCCACATGACCTTAAACTATCCTTTTGAAATGTTTATAATTATACACATAACATTATATAGATGTAAAATACTAGAGCCAATGAATGAATAGTTTTGGTCCTTTAGAAGGTGCTTCAAATGTGCACAAATATGGGAGAATTGAAAGTTTTCTTAACTTTTAACTTCATAAACTCACTAAATATATAATTTAAAATAAAAAAGGATCAAAGATTCATAATTTTCATATTTCTATTAGTATTTGGGATTTTTTTGAGCTATCCAAGTTATTTTCCTTCAATTTCCATACTCAAACATTTTTTCAAGTACCTACTGAGATATTTTCTCTACTTTGTATTGTAAATAGAGAAATTCTAAGATTTTTCCCCTTTTTTTTCCTTGTGCTTTACAAATCCAACCAATTATTTTCTCGTTTTCATTGATTCACATCTGTGCATCTTCTGTGTATAATTATTTCAAGATTGACTCACTTTCAACTAACGTTTTTTTCCAAAAGTTGAAAACGTTACAAATAAGAAAAATAAAAACAAAACTTATAATTTTCATTCAATTTTCATATTTTCATTTTAGGTCTTTCTACCTTAATTCCGATCCCACACACTACACTCCCAACACACAAATCCCGATTGAAAACCGGACGTCACGCCGGGCACCTCACCCGGGTGTCGACACGGCACCCTCCCACGTACACATGCACTCCAAGTGCATCCCCCCCATTGGCTCCCACCCCTACCACGTGTCGAGCACACAGATGCGCTGATCTTACTCTCCGTCCCGTTCATCTCGTCCTTCGTCCCCACGGCATCTTCCCCGCCCTCGCCTGCTCCGTCGCCGAACTCCCCCGTCGCGACCATCGCCCTGTCTCCCTCTCCCCAATTCCTCTCTTCCCCACTCCCTCGGCCTCGCCGTCCTCTTTCCAACGCACCCCTGATCTCCGCATTTGGTGTCCGCAATCTCCAGAACCACCATTTTAGGGATCGCTGCCTGAATTCTCTCTTGTGTCGAAATGGCGAGCGAGACAGAGGTGAAGAAAACTCCCCTCTTGGCCAATATTGGAGGGCCGGCGTTGTTCTCCGATGTGGGGAAGCAGGCGAAGGATTTGGTGCTCAAGGGATTCGTGGGAGGGCACACGTTGATGTTGTCGTGCGTAGGGCCCCGTGCTGCGACTATCACCACGACCGCTACCATTGTGCAGGACATCACGGTGGGGATTGTGCAGGCCAATTTCCAGGAGGGGAATACCACGCATAACCTGTCTTTCGCCACTACTGGCAACCAGGTGAAATGTCGAATATTCTCATTAGGTCGTGTCGCTGTAATCCAATGTTGCGATTTTATGGAAACCCACCCTAGGATTCGGTCATGTGTGTGTCATTGCGTTCGTGGATTTCATTCTAGGGTAATATCTGGTGTCGTGATATTAGGTATGTGTGCTAGTTTTCGTTTTAGATTCTAGGTTGGATGTTCGTTATGCTTTGTGAGTAATCTCTATTGTTCGCCACCAGAGGCAACCCGGTGAACTTGGTCGTATTTGGTCTGCTCCGGTTAGTCCAATGTTACGATATTATGGAAACCCTAGGATTCAATCATTTGTGTGCCATTGCGTTGGTGAATTCCATTGTATGGAAGTTACTGGAGTATCTGTTTTCTTTTTAGTTTCTAGTTTGAATCTTCATTATATTTATCGTGTTAGAGCTTTGTGGACAACCTATTCCGCCACCAGAGGCAACCTGGCGAACAAGCTCATATTTTGGTCTGTTTCATTTATTCCATTGTTACGATACCTGCGGTTTTGGTGGAAACCCTAGATTTATATTAATCGTGTGCCAGTACTTTGGTGGTTTCAAATCTACTGAGTAGGTCTTATTTATATGTGATGGTTTTCTTTCTGGTATCTAGTTTGAATCTTCTTTATGTTTATCGTTTTGTAGCTTTGTAGATAATCTACTTCGCCACTAGAGGCAACTAGGCGAACTAGCTCATATTTTGGTCTGGTTCATATAGTCCCCAGGTTAGGATTCCTGTGGTATCAATAAAAACCCTAGATTTAAATTAAATTTGTGCCAGGACTTTGGTAGTTTTCAAATCTACTGAATAGGTCTTGTTTACATTTGGTGATTTTCTTTCTGGTATCTAGTTTGAGACTCCATTTTATTTATTGTTGTAGAACTTTTTGCAGCCCTAATCTAGGTTTGTTTTGTGACGAAATTAGAGTTTGGTAGCGCACTGCTGTCGTATGTATGACTGAATTTTTAAATTAGAGGGTGCAATTGGAGATACGTCTTAGTGAGAGGTAACAACACGGCTGAGTGTTCCTGTAGTTCAAAGTTCAATTGATTTAGTGACTGTGGTGCTCATCGTATGTCACGGACTCATGTATGATTTTCATCGTCTTTTCTTTCCATGTTTTCATTTGTTCTGTTGAATCGTCGTATGTTCTCTCTGGCCTGTTCCATTTAATGATTCTTGTAGTATCAATGGAAACCCTAGGATTCACAAACTTCGTGTGCTTTCATTCTAGGTTATTAACTGGATATTTGGTACATTGTAGTGATATTGGGTACACGTGGTCGTTTTCCTTCTAGTCTCTAGTCTGAAGCTTGATTTTATTATCGTGATAAAGCTCTGTGTGGAACATTTTAGAGAATACTCACTTAGCTGGCACTGTTCTCAGACGGTTACTCAAGAACAGTAGCCTCTAAAGTATGTTGTTGTGTTGTAATCAAGGCTACGTAGTGTACTGCAGTTGTACATTCAACTTTATTTAGAACTACATATAGAACGTGCAATTGAAGATTTGTGTTAGTGAGAGCTAGCAACACGACCGAGTTTTCTCAGAGAATATTCAAGTGGTTTCTAGTGACAGCGGTGACATTGTATGTGATGTGCATCCACCAGTGTGACTTCTATCATCTCTGCTTACGACTGTTTTCATTTGTTCAGATTAATGCTCTATCAACTATATCAAACTTCGGTGTAGCAGGATTGACGGCAGGCGTTCAAACAAGCTACCCGAGCAGCGCTGACGGCAAGGCTCACGTACGTTCATGTTCCTACCTTCGTGGTGGAGTTCTTCTTTTGGCGCGCAGTCGCATTTATGAACCAAGCTTCTAATTTTTTTATTACCAGGATGGCCCTCCCTATGACTCTGACTTCATAACATTCTGTTGCCACAGATTACCTACCATCACGATTATGCAGCGCTCCACGCCAAAATTCATGGATTCAAGGCTGCACCCGACCTTGAGTTATCCGCCAACTTCGGAAACAAGAGGATCTTCACTGGAGGGTCGCTTATGTACAATACAGAGTCAAGGAACATTTCAATGACAAAAGCTGGTATGTTGTCTGAATCTACAACAAAGTCATACAACTCATACTTTTTGAGATTATAGAGAATAGGCCATGTCAAATAAAGTGAGGTAGAGGATACCCTTTCCGTCACCTGTAAGCATTTTCACCAATATTTAGGATCGTGGGAGATCACGCATTAGTAATCACTGGAGAGATAGCTTTGAGATGGCCAAAGTCTCTACGAGATGAAAATTTTCGTACTCAAATGTATTGGACGGTTTCTTATGCAATCATTCAAAGTGGGAGGTTGTAGACCACCCTTGAAGGGACATTAGACAACCCCATTTTCCTTCAAAGATCAGTGACCGTAGTCATTGAAGCAAGGCATGCTTTCACGTAACTTGCTAATGGAAGGTCAACCAAATGAAAGAAAAGATGTTTTGCTGTTGGTAAAATGAGGTCAGTATTTAGGAGACGAGAGCAGGGCTCTAGAGGTTTTAGTATCCTCTACCTTAGACCATGGTTTCAATTCAGGTTTTAATGGTTATGTGGTGGCATTGTACGCAGGACTTGGATACACAACTGATGAGTTCACGGGAGCTTTAGTGTTTGATCCTCTCATTGCGAAGAGCTTTGACCTCTACTTCACACGCTTCCTGTCTCCAAGATGTCAAGTTGGTACCCACATCAGCCGCTTGTACGAGAAGGGGCTCACGTCTGCCAAAGTGGCAAGCTCGTATATCTACAACAGCCAAACCACATTGAAGGGGAGGTTTGACGACAAGGGTTTGGTGGCTGGTCTCTTGCAGTTCTCGCCCAACCCTCTCGTCACGTTCAGTCTTCTTGCTGAAGTGAACTCCAGGGACTTGAAAGCTCAGCCTAACGTTGGGTTGAGTCTGTCCGTTTTGGCTGCTTGAGCTATATGCAGTAGAATCGAACTGATATGAAATTCGGAGGTATCTCGTTCTGATGATTAGGAATTTTTTCTGATTATTATATTTGAGCTGGGGGGCGTCACTTTCAACGACAGTCTTTAGGGTTTAGGGTCTGTAATGCTTTGTGCTATGCAAATATGCTTCTTGTTAATCAATGCACATTGCACACAAGTATTTGAATCTACACTTCGTCAATTTAAGGACATGATGTTGGAGCTGCTTCTTCAATTTTCCTCGTACGTTTCTTGTGAGGATTCTTCTGAGCCAAGAGGCGTTTCACGGAGAGTATGTTGTAAGTTTTTATGTTTTTTCCATTTAATAAGTCTTTGTCTAAGCCAACTTTGTGAATTCACAGTTTCTGCTGTACTTGTGTAGAGGAACAATAACAGTTTAAATACGATTTACAATCGTGGCCTTAACATGCATGTAATAGAAATAAGCTATTAATTCTTTTATCTTTATAGCTTGCATACATACTGCTTGCAATTGGTAGGTTGTTCCATTCTTACTTCTAGACATGTTTAAAAAGGTATGATTTATATTTTAGATTGGTTTGAATCTAATCAAATGTGATCAAGAGGATTGCTCAAAATTGTTTGAAACTGACACCGGTGTTGTACTGTAATGTACAATACAGTACAATACAATACCTGGAAAAAAAGTTTCACACCTCCCTTTGTTTCCCATACAAACAAATGTGTTTCTTCTTATGTAGTTCCAATCATGCATATCAAATTTCAATTTAAAAATAAAAAATAAAAAATAATTGTTTGTGATTATATTACATCAATTTTTTTGATATAACATGTCCTTAAGTACCTTTGTCTTTTTAGAAAATATTGCAAGAAAGTTTCAAAATTCACACTAGAGAAAATTCATTGTCAAGGTGTTACATTGCCAAATTTTGTTAAACAAATGTCTATGTATTATAACTTGATTTGGGCAAACCAACAATACCATTATATTGAAAGGTATGTTACTAGTTGTAGTATGAGGTTCAAATAGTAAATTCTAATTACAAAACATAGACATTTATTTATAGAATTTGGACATGTGACATTTTGGTATTGAATTTTCTATTAATAGCACAAAATTTGAAACATTTGCAATGTTTTTTAAAAGGACATATATGCTTATTGACATTTTCAATTGTATATACAACTAAATTTTAAGAATTCATCATTGATGGTTCACAATTCATTATCATATAATATTATGAAATTTAATGTAAAAAATTCACCAAAAATATATTTTTGTTTTGAAAATGTCCATGTACTCAGACAAATAGACTTCCATTGAAAGAATCCCTCAATGTACAATTAAACCATTTCCATACGTAACTGTCATTGGTTGACTATTGATTCTCTAGATTTTAGCATTATGACCAAGCAATGTGACAGTTTCAATGGCATAGGGAGTTCCACTTTGAAAATTCATAGTAGTTACTTGCTCATAGTAGTTACTTGTTTTATCCAAAAATTCTATTTTTTTTTAAATTCATGATTTCAATTGCTAATACTACAAATATATATATTTTTTCTAATGGAAGGTGCCTCCAATTGTGCTTAATTGCTTGTTTTGCTTGTTTTGGGTGTTTTCACCTTCGTTTGATTGATTCCAAATGACATCTAAGTCTCTTATATAACGTTTTAAAGTGCGGGAGTGAAAAAACACTTTAGAATGAGTTATAATGCTTTGAATCTTAGAAACATCTTTTCAATCTTCATATAAAGATACTAGTGAAGTGGCAATTACGAGATGACTAGAAAAAATAAAATTTAGGCTTGAATCCAATAGCCAAAATTTATCTAGCTATCACCTAGTTTTAATATCACCAAGTCACCAAGTATCATCCAAGTATCACATAAGTATGACATGAGTATCGAAGAAATAGGTAGTTACTTTTCCAAAATGATAAAACTCACTGGCTTGAATGTTCATGGTTACAATTTAGGACTAAGGTAGGAGTAGCCATTTCCCTCCACGTACCAAAACGCATTCCCTTTGACTGCCCCCCAATCCGCCCATCAAGTGTCCAAACTCCAACCATCAAGTGGTTTTGTGGCCATTGGATTCTTTGCTTGGGGAGGTCACTCTGCGAAAAGTAGAAAACCACGTGAGTTAAACTATAGGGTGCATTTTATTCATTGGAGGAAAAATTTATAAATGATTTGGATCTACTTTAGCTTGGATTTAATTCTTGAAACATCATTATATGTAAAACAGGGTATTGAAAAATCTCGTGATTTAAAAAAAAGTAGATATAAATTAGTATGAACAAAATTAGAAAAAAAAAAAAAAAAAAAATTTAGAATGGATATAATCACTGGTCTCTCTAATGGAGGAATGAGAAATAATAGATTTTTAACCATTTAACAATTTGGATATTGTAGCTAGATGCTTTAGATTTCAGGCACTTTTCTATCAAGATTGATTCCAACAAAATAAAAATGGATTAAAGTAGAAGTTAACTATACAATTGTATTCTCAATTGGAGTGGAGGTATTTTGTCAATTCATTTAATGGTGGAATTGGAAGATCATAGTGTGTATTTGAACCGGATAATGCACATCCAAAAATGAGATTTTTGAGGATGTGTGCTTTTAGAGTTAAATAGAATTTTGGTTAAAATTCAAAACTAAAAATAAAGAGATTCATCAGTTTTTGATATCATTGCCTCTTTGTTGCAACCATTTATATCAAGAGTAACAGACTTACACATAATTATTGTGAAGTTAATGAGTGAGAATGACTTTTGAGTTAAATAGAATTTTGGTTCAATTTTCAAAAATAAAAGTATAGTGACAAATGATCACAATGTGCTTGCTTGACTACTAAAGGGTTAATACAATATATATAATGAGATGTAAAAAAAGATTTGATTGTTGACATCGAGGTTGACATAGATATTATTAAAAGTTCCTAATTTAATTGCCTTCAAGTAACGTGAAACATTGTAGAAAATTGGCAACTTGTTATAACTTAGATTGGAGTGTTTTACAAGTTGGAAGTTTATAATAACAAATTTTTTAATTTTTGGGCCTATATAATGTAAGATAATGACCTTGACACACCAACATCTTCAAACTAAATATTTTAGTGATTGTAATATGAAATGTCAATTAGATAGAATGTGATGAGAATTTCAACAATAGGAAACGATTGATCAAAAGGGAAGTCCAAAAGACATAATGTGGAATTTTTATTTATTAAAAGAGTGAAAATTGTATAAAAAATGTGTATTTCAAGTTATGGTCAAAACACTATCTACAATCTAGGCTTATCCATTCATATGCTACTCTTTCATTGGTCAAATCCTCCCAACCTATTGACTTTTTTGTCCAAGCACCCAACCACCTATGCTTTGGGATTTAAAAAAAAATCCAAAATAGCTTGATATGTAAATCTAATCGCACACAAAGATAGCCAACTTGATTCTTCAAAGCATCACTTCAAATGCAACTTCATCTAATTATTTTTAATAATAGGAAAAATACTTCAAAAACCAAAGTGACCACATTCTGGTTGTTTAGGAAGTTATGGATTAAATGGTTAATCAATTATTGACTGTTTCATGTTGCTTTTGAGTTTGATCTTAATTTTTTAATGTAAGTAGCATGTTTTCACGCCAAACATTCATCCTAAAATCCTTTATTATCAAACAAAAAAAATTCTAAAGTTTATAAGGACTATAGCGTGCCAAGAATTAAGCTAGATTTTCATTTGTAATTACCTATAGGGTGCTTAAAATTAAGACCAAGTAGCTTTTTTTCTACTAAAAGGGTCCCTTAAAATTATAATTATTAGGTAAATAGACCCCAAACAAATATATGGTTAACGCACGTGGTTACAAAATATAAAGGGAAGTCACCTCCCCGAGATTCTTTGTGATTAATGTTTGGAAATGGGGCCATTGAGCATCGGTTTAAGGTGTTTTTCCTTTTTGCCCTTTGACCAAGATTTCTGAAGGCATTTTTAGAATTCAAGAGTTGTTTTTTGGAGGATCTTACACTCCCATTTGCCTTCCCTTCTATCTATTAGTTTTCCACACTGGCTTCATGGTGTACTCCTCGTGGCTTAAACGGATGGTTATGGGTGCTCCCACCTTAAGTTTGGACGATGCATTGTTGTTGTTGTGAAGCTATTAACAATGTGCTAACTCAATATAGAAGAGAGTCTTCTTTAGAGGAGCTTTGCAGAGTTGCTGGCCTTTGCCAAGAAATGATTATTTAGGGCCAACTTACATGTATAGATGGGTGGGTCCAGTCAACAATGCCGAAATATAAAAAGCACTTTTATGTTCCTTCTAAATGCACTAATGTTGGTGGAACTCTCTCTCCTACTTCCACACTTACCGATCATCGGTGGAATTGTTCTTGTCTTTTAGTTGCTTTTTCTGCCCACCGGGCTCATATGTAAGCTGGCCCTTAGAGGGGTTAACCCCTAAATGCCCAAGGCCTGTTTTGAGCCTCTTGGAATTTGCTCTAAATTGAACAAAAAGCCAACATTTTGATAAGTTGAATCAATTTTTTTTGAATTGTAACCGTACAAATTCAAACTAGACATGTTAGAGATCACATAGAAAAAGAAAACACAACAATATCATTTAAGGATTGAAAGATTATAATGTTTGATCATCAAGGTGTTAAAACTATGAAAATCTTTGAGCTCTCTTTTTGCATGTCAAATCTAAAAAGTTCAAGACCAAAAAAATATGAAGTTGAAGAGCCTAACAAATATAACCCCGATCAATTTATGACTTCTCAAAATCTACTCTACAATTTTTTTAAATGAATTTCTAGTGTGATTTTTTCTCCAAGATCTAGTGTATTTGAGACTCATTTCCAAGAGCCCTCAACACTACGGAAAGTCAAGATTGCAATGGGTACCTTTGCACAAACTCTTGAATAGAAAAATCATAATCATTCATTTTCAAAATCAGATTTTTGATGCTAAAACTAGACATCGAAAAGAATCTTTCAAAAATATAAACTACTAAAAATAGCAATTTGATAAGGTTTTATTTAACTTCAAAGTTTCTTCGACACCTCATTTGGGTGCCTTGGGCATTTAGGGGGCATTTAGGGGTTAAAAGATGGGTTTTATCCACCTACTGGCGAAGTGGCCAAGTGGCGATGCTCTAAGTTAATAAAAAGCATCTGTAGTACCGGTTCATTGACTACATTCAAGAAGAATTTGATCATTTCAACAGCTCTATGTTTAGAGGGAGACAGCGAAGCCGCTTCAGACCAGCAACAGGGTCTTTCACAGAATCTCAGATGGATCTGGCCAAGCTCCACAAATCCGGAAACCTGACACTCGTCGTCTTTCATCAATCATAAACCAACTGAACAAGCTTCAAATTCGATGATAATTCGATTGATATTCGACTGAAATTCTTCCAAATTCCAAGCTTTTTTTCTTTTTCTTCTTAAAACACATGAGCAATTTCCATTGATACGAGGAAAAAGTACGCAGAACCAGAGGAACAAGTCCTCGGCGGGGAATTTTTAGTAAATTCCAAGCTTTGAGTTGCACGTTCTTTTCCCTTCGGTTCCTCGTGCAGTCCTCAGTTTCAAAAACAAATAAAAATTCGTAAGCCTCCAAAACGACATCCAAAGTCCAAACGAGGGCACAGAATTAAAAAAAGACTGTCATAGAGATTGAGAAGACTACAGTACAACTTGTCTAGAACTACAACTCTACAAGAGAGGCCGTCAAGTCGTCAACCCTTTTATGAGATTCTATTTCGAGGCCGAAGAAATGCAAACCGATAGGTGGCACTAGGTGGCTGAGTGGCGCCTTCATCTTCCCCACATGTTTCGATTCCCATCCCTGTTTTGCTCCGAAAGTCAGTCCTCGTGCACACCTCATCAATGGCGCCATGGCGGGGTCGGTGCCAGCCCTCTTTTGAATGTCACTCTCTGGAGTCTAGAGCTCAGTTAAGCTGAAGGCGGAAACTCATCACTGAGAGTCTTTGCATTACTTAGAGCTGCGACAATTTCGTCATTGCTGATCATCCAAGTGATCTTTCCTGTGCATCCACTCCACTGGTGAGTGAGCTTTGATTCCATTCAAGTGACAGTCCTAAATCTCCGCTCTTCGAACTTAGAACATCCTTACAGAAATTACTCTGCAAACTTACATTGCGTTTTTTATATTCTGAGTGGGCTTTACGTATGTGAATCATCTGCATCTAGTGGTGAGCTTACTACCCTCCATCTCTTCACCTGCTTGTAACGAAGGTGTTACTTTGCGATTCTGTTCTGAGTGGCTTACTAGTGTGAATCCCATGCTTTAGAGTGAACTTGTATGCAACATGACAGTTGATTACGCTTCATTAATCCTGCAGTTTTCAGTAGCTTCCACAAACTTTTGTTGAATTGCACCGAACTAAACTCTAGATTCGGAAACACTCCTTGCTCATCGATCCTTTCTCAGTTCGAAAACTACCATGATTTTAACGAATGTTGTCCCAACACTTGCCTTACAGTGCCAGTGCTAAGGGATTCATTCTTGACTCCATTCTAGAGACAGTCCTCAATCTCCATTCTGTAACGAACTCTGCGAACTTGCTTTGCGTTTTTTAAATTTCTGAGTGGGCTTACTTTTGTCAATCCTATGCTTTAGAGTGATGGTGGATTAGGCTTCTTTGAATCTGCAGTTTTCAGTTGCTTCCGCAATCTGTAGTTTACAGTAGCTAAACTGTAGAGTGTTTTGTAGCCTAACTGTAGAGTGGATTTGAGGAAGCTAAAACTGCAGTTTTCAGTAGCTTCCACAAATTTTTGTCCAATTGTACCAAACCAAACTCTAGATTCGGAAGATATCTCCTTTCTCATCGATCCTTTCTGAGTTCGAAATTGTAACGCATTGTGTCCCATTTCTTGTGTCTCACCACTACCAGTGCTATCGGGAACCCTTCACCTTCAAGTGCGCAGCCTGTGATGTGAAATCAGGCCTTGGATTTCTACAAGAAGACTTTGATTAACTTGGATCCCAAGTTGGATCCCAAGTTGGATCCCTTGGCTATGGCGAACCACCGGGAGTATTTCGTCACAACATCCCTTGTTCCCCGCTTCTCCGTGAGCTTGGGGCAACGCGAAGTCGACCTGAACCAGGTGTTGAGCGACTCCACTGCGGGAGTCTCCGTGGCGGGCGTGACGGGCATGAGCGGCATGGGGAAATCCGCATTGGCGAGTCTGTTATTCCAGACGCGTCGTGCGGGCTACGAGAAGGCGAGCTTTCTGGAGAATGTGCGCGGTCGGAGCACGGAGGACGTGCAGCGGCAGCTGCTGGTGGACTTGTGTGGTACCGTGGACTGGGACAAGTCTAAGTACGCGAGCAAGATCCGGCAGATGGTGGGCACGCTGAGGGTGCTGGTGGTGGTGGACGACGTGGGCTGTGAGGAAGAGCTCGCGGCGCTGCAGGTGTCGGCGTTTCGGGAGGAGCGCGCGGTGAAGAAGAAGAGCAAGGCGGTGGTCACGGGGCAGGACTGGCAGGTGGGGATTCATCACAGCTTTTCCTTAAACCCTAAACCCTAAACCCTAGGAAATGCAAAGAAGAATGAATACAAAGCTGTGTAGACAAGAGCAAGACGGCGGTCATGAAACAGGACTGGCAGGTGGGGACTCAAAACAGACTTTTCTTAAACCCTTAACCCTTTCGTTCTATACTGGTGTGTTGACCCCCACATGTAACTTGGGAAAATTAGGGGTGAATCTGTAATGAAATGAATGCTGATCTAAGGTAGGATCAGGTATTTCGGTACCCTAGTCATTCTAGACAATGCATAGAAGATGAAATAACATGTTGTTGAAGAAGAAGAAGAGCAAGGTCGTCGTCACGGGGCAGGACAGGCATGTGTGGACTCATGACCGGTGTTCCTTAAACCCTAAACCCTTTCCTTGAGTAACTTACTAGGGGGTGTTGATCAGGGCATGGAATTTGGGAAAATTAGGAGTTGGGATAATGGATGCCTATGTAACGTAGGTTGATCTAATTCGGTTCCTAGTGATTCTAGATAATGTAGAGAAGAAATCATAACAAAGATGTGAAGCAGAAGAAGAGCAAGGCTGCCGTCACAGGGTAGGATTGGCAGGTGTGGATTCGAAGCTTTTCCTTAAACCCTAAACCCTTCGTAACCCTTCGTTCAATATTGGAGTGTTCTCCCGGCTTGTAACTTGGGAAAATTAGGGGTGGATCTACGATAGTGTGAGTACTGATCGAACGAGTGGGATCAACTAATTCGGTACTGTAGTAAATTTCTAGATTCTAAACAGAAGAACAAATAATAAAACTGTACAGAAGAAGAGCAAGGCCATCGGCATGGCACGTCTGGACTCGCAGCTTTTCCTTAGACCCTACATTCTTTCATATCACAACTGGGGGTGGTTCATCACTTGTAATGATCTAAGGTAGGATCAAATAAATGGAGCATGCACCCAAAAGAGTTTCCTTGTGATTCTAGATGATAAACAGATTCTAGGCACAATTGCAAAATATTTTGCAATTGTGACTAGAAGCAAATTATTTTGCTTCTAGTCATTTATTGTGGGGAACATCTTGACTTGAAAACACTTATGTTATGAAATAGAATTTGATCAATTTGTGTGTTACTAATTGCTGACAATGCTTCCACATTGTGGCAGGTGATGCAAGACTACGTCTCAACAGGGGGTCGAGTACAAGTGGGACCACTGGATGAGATGGACGGCATGGCATTGTTTTCGCACTATGCCTTTGACGGGGCGAAAATGGACAAGGAACGGCATAGGCTCATCCACCTACTCATGGTAAAGGATGGCCGCTCACACAAGCATGCCGAGCACCACCCCAATGTAGAAATGTTGTTCCACGACTTTGAAACCGCCTCCACTAAGATTGTGGATGTATGTGCTGGGAACCCCCTCAGTCTCCAAGTGGTGGGCGAGTTTTTAGGCAAGAAGAAGAGCTTCTTCGGCACTGCGGATCTCCTGGAGATGTACAAAGAGGCCTTGTACAAATTGAACCATGCTCAGGTATCCTCATCTTTGTGTTCTTCTGTGCGCGATGTAAAGTCACTAGTGGAAAAACATGGTGTAGTCAATCATGTGGGTCTTCTCATGTCCTTGGTATGCATAGTCCATGTTCAGTCTTTTACTGAAGGTAAGATTTGAATATCAAGTCAATATAATGCCAATTGTAGGATTTAAATGTCAATTTGGATTGGGTAATGGCAATCAAGGCCATGGTTATCAAAATCAGTTTGCAAGTTAGTACCTACTTGTCCAAGCTACAGGTGGCAATGTCAATACTAAGTTACAAATTATTTTTGACAACCATGGCCTTGATTTCCATCACCAAACATATTGCCAATGCACAATTCTGAACTTACAATAGACATTTCATCCTCTCAACATGTCTTGTGTGGTATCTTAGTAGTTGAACTTTTCTACTAGAGTTAAAACTTTGAAACCAAAGAAAAACAAGTCACACAATAAAGCAAAGAGGAGCATGTCAAAGACTCACTCCATGAGAGTCATTGTACATAACATGTACGCTTTCTTTTTTAGAATGTGTCAATGTTGTGACCCTTGAAGTCAATGTGCCTATGTTGTGCTTCACAGGTGCTGGGCGGCAGCAAGAGCAACGACAGGCTGTGGACGCGGCTCTGGGACCGATTCTACGACTTGGACCGTCCCGAGCGAGACATGTTTGTGGAGTTGGCCTCCTTCATTGACGAGCAGGCCTCCAATCGGAGCTGGACTGTGAGCAGGGAAGCTTTCATCAACCATTCCAAGTCCGGGTCGCCCCGAATCAGTCTCCAGAACTTGATTGACAAGAGCTTCGTTGCAGTGAAACCAGGCGGACTGATGAGCATGCACAAACACTTCCGTGCCATGGGGCGCAAGATTGCTGCTGAGCGAGTGACTGGAGACAAAAACTCTGGTTAATTCATGGTGGTGAAAAGTTGACACATTGATGATTGAATAGATAGAACAATTGGTCTGCGCTTGCGAGAGACTCTGCAATGGATCGATCGATGTCATTTTTGAGCTTCTAGATTTCATTACATCAGTAAGCTCGAAAAAACAGGTAAAAAGAAAAGTTTCATGGTTATTTTACGAAGTCTTTTCCCCTGTTAGATTTGCTTCCACAACGAAAAAATATAGAGAGATTTCTTTTTTCTCCGCATCATCTGTTCTCCAGATGATGCGGGAAAACAAAAACCAAGTCAAGTATGTGTACATAAATAACCCTAGGTGTGGTTGTCCAGCAAGTTAGCATTGAACCGGAGTGAACTGAAGTTTAATTGATTCAATTTTTGGAGGATTCCAAGTCCAGGTCACCCAGGATTGCGGTAGTCTTCATAACGCGATTGACAAGAGCATCGTTGTGGTGAAACTGGGAGGGTTGTTGAGTATGCACAACCGTGCTGAGATTAGGAGAACCATGTGGTCCAATAAACTTATGAATTTTTGAGATTAGGAGAACATATTTGGAGGCCCGTGTACTCTCAAAAATGAAGGAAATTTCGAACTGTAAATTGCATTGGAATCACACAAAAGTCTACTTCATCATCATTACAAATACACATATGTAATTTAAAATCAAGCAAAGAGTTTGATGTTTTGTATACACTATCTACCATCTAGTGTTGTCATCATTTGTGAACATTACAACTTGTATTTAATGGTACATATTAGAAATGAATCTTGACAATTGCTTTAGAGATACTTGATCTCATACCACTTGCATTGCTTCTATGATTTCTTGCTTGTTCTTCACCCCATTGCAAAAAATCTTTGACCATCTTCCAGAGGTTCTCTATAAAATTGTAGATAGTGTATAAAAGGAATCCAAATTGTTGTATGATTTTAAATTATTCATTTTTCACTTGTTATGAAGTTGAAATACACTTCATTGCAATTCCATCGCAAATTGCGGTTTCAAAATCGGTTCATTTTTTAACATGCTAGAGCATCCTGAAGTTGCTGAACTTTCTAGTGAAAATTGACTGAAAAATTTGTAAGTTTATAAGACCCACTGTACTGTACAGTCGGGTACAGGAACCTTACGAATTTTCCAGTCAGTTTTCTCTAGAAAGTTCATCAACTTCAGGAAGCTCTAGCATGCTCAAAAATGAACCGATTTTGGAATTGCAAATTGCGTTGGAATTGCAATGAAGTGCACTTCAACTTCATAACAAGTGAAAAATGAATAATTTCAAATCATACAACAATTTGAATTTCTTTTATACACTATCTACCATTTCATAGAGAACCTTTGGAAGATAGTCAAAGTTTTTTTGCAATGGGGTGAAGAACAAGCAAGAAATCATACAAGAAATTCAAATGGTATGTTATCAAGTATCTCTTAAGCAATTGTGAAGGTTCATTTCTTATATGTACCATTGAATACAAGTTGTAACTTTCACAAATGTTGGCAACACTAGATAATACATAGTGTATTGAAAACATCAAAATCTTTGTATGATTTTCAATTACATATGTGTGTTTGTAATGATGATAAAATAAACTTCAGTGTGATTCCAGCGCAATTCGAAATTTGAAATTCCGTTCATTTTTGAGTGCACACGGGCCTCCCAAAGTTGACCTAATCTCAACAGGATGCAAAAATTCGTAAGGTTGCTGTACCCGACTGTACATCATCAACCGACTTGACCGATATCAGGACAGGACAAAAATAAAGCTTAGAACTGGTGAGGCTGCTAATGCTAACCGGAAATAGTTGGTTCTCGTGTCTTTTTATGCCGCACAGACCATTCCAAATAGTGTACAAAAATCTTCTCAAAAATAAAGGAAACCATACGAAAGAGATAGTCCATCATAAATGGGAGCAGCTGTTCTCCTCAGGTAAGAGAACGTCTCTTTTTAAGCTACATTCCAAATCTAAATTTACACTCTGGACGTATCAGCACAGAAGTTGGTGCAATAAAATGCAGCCATCACCTTCTGGTCAGTTGTCACAGAAAATGGCAACAGGAGATACAGTCCTACAATGGAAAGGAAGCCAATAAAGGAAAAGAAAAGAAAAGAACATGGTACAAGTGCCTCATTTCCGCAAGACCTTAGAAGTTACTAGTCAATTCTGTAATCTCATCCACCGTGATTTTCTGTACACATCCAACAAACAATTTTTTTTAATGAGAATAGGGTACACAAAGCAAGTTTGGGAACAGCATTTAATCTATGCAATCCAACCATGATAGCTCGATGAGTCAAATTTTCGTTCACTTTAAAGAGTACATTGTCTAAACTAACCGATTTGCATCATGATGTATTGACTACCACGAGCATTCTGATCTTATTAACTTTAGTTTCACATAACTACTTGTAAACACAATTTGGCAACAGTAGGCTCGGAAACGGAAAGTGCAGTGAAACACATTTCATGCTCAAATACTCAAGTACCTGTTCATCTCCCGCAAAATCGTTATCAGATGTCAAGAACAACATGCAATGACACTCCTTCCTGTACAGACACAACCAATTCAGAAGGACAACATCTGAAAACTAGTGAAAATTAATTTCAAGAAACACTAAATTTCAATCCTTATCAAGCATTCTTTTATTTCACGATAACCCAAGAATCAGTGCAAGCAGAGCAAGAATACAAGATGATTACACTAAACGGAGACCACAATCAACAAAAGCATAATGAAAGAAAATTGCACCTCTCACGCATGGGAACACAAGGACAGTTCCAGAAACCTTGTTGAACTTCAGCCACCTTGTCATCGTAGTGCCTGAGAAATCAACAAAGTGTGATTGAATATGATTTGATAAATAGCAATAATTCTAATTACCAAGATCAAGACCAAACCACGGTATTAATTTAATCTATAATTACTAAAAATCTATAAAACCCCAGACGACAGATCCACTGAAAAGTTAGCAACGAAGAAAAGATTTGCGGAAAAGGACCAATTACAATCATGAAATCTTTCATTACAAACCTGCACGGGCAAAGAGGAGCGCCTAAAGTATCCTTGTGCTCTGCCAACCCCTGAAATACAAGAACCAGAATAAGTCTTCACAAGAAACCACGAAGAATGGATAGAATAAAACGAAAGACAGAAAAATCATTTAGCGCTTCTGTAGGCAATTGTGGTGTTAGGAGTTCTGAAGTTGTTTGGTATCAAATGATATCAATAATAATGCAGCAGGCACTCCCCACAACGACCAGGTAACCATCTCAAAGAATTATTAACAAAACAAAGGTGAGAAAAATGATTTCTTGATCTTAGGGTTATCATGAACGAAATGATAAGTACGAGGCCACCCACCTTAATAACAACAGCCGTGACACCCTTGTCCACGCAGAAAAAAGTGTCCGACTTCCTTGCATACTGCTCCGAAAACTTGCGCATAACATCCAGGGACTTTGCAGAAGGCTCTCCTGCAATAAATCAGACCCGCAGCTTAGATTCTAAAACATGCGAAGGAGCTAAATCTTGCAGGTTCAGAAGAAAATAATTAGACCTGAATTCAGAAGCTTAAGATTGGACAATGACGGCAACAGGGATTTTTGCAACTGGAACTGAAAAGCTAGAAAAAAATTCACTGTTCTGAGGATTCTCTTACGACAAAAGCATTTGTGCGTACAGAGAAAGGGCCCCTCAAGGGTTAATCTAAATGAGGACTCATAATAGTCGCCTACGATTATAAGCCATAACCACTCCTCTTTCACACAGTGTCTACTCAGGCTCAATTTCCCAAGAGCTTCTTGCTTCATCCTTTGACTCATTAAGAATACGCTAGGCACCTCAAATTTCGACGTATCGTTATAGCATCCTCATTGAGAATATGCTATGCAACTCAAATGTAGAGCCAATGATCATCGCGTTCTCATTGAGACTATGCTAAAACTCAAATCTGGAGCCATGAAAATGGCGTCCTCATCCAGATAATTCTAAGTACCTCAAATCTGGAGCCATGAACATAGCTTCTTCATTGAGATTGCGCTAAATAAATCAAATCTGTAGACCAAAATCGCAGTGTCCTCAACGATAATATGCTAGGTACTCCAAATCTGGAGCCTAGTCGCAGAAAAACACATCGTTCACAGCTTAAGCAACCGACTCAGCATGCACAATTTCTCACAACTGAGTTCCAGATTTAAGTTCCCGAGTAACATACGCGCCACCCTCAAATCCAAATTCCTCTATGTCACCATCAGCCAAAACAGCAATTCCAGCTCATTTCGTACCTCCTGCCCGCACTGCGAGGCCCTTCGGGGCGGAAGAAGAAACGCCAGAAGAAGCCCCAGCAAGACCATTCGATTGCGAAGCGCATACGGAACGGCTGCTCAGATGCGACGATGAGAAGACTCCTGCCATTCCTGCACCGGCCATCAAGCACGCCATCTTTCCTCCTCTTTTTCAAGTCCCGCTCTAATTCCAAACCCTGCGTAGACGCTTGAATGAGAAATTCTGCAGAGCCCAGTAAACCCCAGAAGCACATTCCAAGAAAAGAAAAAGTCGAAGTGCAACTCGAATCCAAATTCGAAACCAGAAGCGAAACCGCAAATTCATTGTTATTATTGTTACTAAAATTCTAACAACCTCCGTTCGCACAAAATCGTCACAATGCCTTTCGAAAAATCGAAAAACAGCACTAACCAACCTAATGCTGCGCAGCCCATAAAACTGCATAAGCACAATACAAAAAGGAAAATCTAACTGAAACGCTATCCCAATACGAAATCAAAAGCGAAACAGCAATCTCATCGTCACTAAATCCTAACAAGCTCACAGTGACAGTGCCTTTGATAAAAAAAAAACGCGCAAACACAAACCAACCTAATGCTAATGCTGCACAGTTCAATTCAAAGAACACAATTCAAAACAGAAAAAATCTAATTGAAACTCGAAATTCGAAATCAAATGCGAAATTGAGGCATTAGGTTTTTACAATAACAACAGAGAGTGACACTGCCTTTGCAAAAAAACATACAGAATTACTAAACCGACCTAATGACTCTTGAAAGCTCCGCAAACAAACACAGAAATGCAAGGGCGTCTTCAATTTGAATGATCCTCACAAATTGAATGCGCGGAATTTTTCTTCTGCTGCACAGAAATCTGAGTGAGTGGTCTTGAGGGCACTGAATTGCTGGCCAGAATTGAGGTTGAATTTTTAGGGTTCAGATCGTCTGCCAGCGCAGTGGATAAGAAGAGTGATTCCCATTTCGGAGAATGCATATTCGAGCAAATAACGAGGGCCATGCTTTTCTTGGATGAATAGTGGTGGATGGTTCTCGTCGACTGGGATGATCTTTTTTCTGTCAGGTGGATGGTAGGTAGTGGGACCTATTACCGCTGATTGCAAGCCTCACTGTCCATCACCGTCTGTTTGGGCTGCCGTTTTGCAACTAGATATGAATGAAAAATTTTATATTTATGTTTCAGAGATGTTGTATTATGTGTATTACAATATGAAATTTTGAAATTATGGGGGAGAAATTTGAAATTACCTGTGAATTTTTTTAAGAAAAAATGAAGAAAATTCATATCGAATACAAAACATAACACTTAGTAGCATGTATTGATGTTGCCTTGGTTCTACAGTGATGATGTGCCTCTACATCCTCCATCTGTCCAATTCATCAATAGCTAATGATGAAGCACTGTTGGGGTGTGAAATACACCACACCATCACTGTAGAGCTACTGAATGTTATGAATATGCTCAAAAAATTTGAAATTTTCACCATGGATGTACATAATAGTAGATAACATCATGGTATAAACCAAAGTTACTATGTCACTCTAAAATTAGGAAATCAACAAACCATGGTTATAGGTCCAAACTTCATAATGCTATAAAATATTGAAACTTATGAATTTTTCAAAATTTTCAATTGAAGTAGAAATCGCACTTGATAAGCTTCAATTCATTAGTTGGACTCAAATTCAAAAAATACAATTTTTATGGCTAAAATTCACATCAAGAGTAAATAGCAAGAAATGATCAAAATACACTACTAAGGTGATCTGCAGATTAAGCATCTTTTCTTTTTTTTAAAATAAAGATATCCTAATAAGGGAATTGTTTATTTATATAATGTCTGAAAAATGTATGCTAAAGGAATCTTAAATCAATTGCCATAAAGATCAAATAAAAACTAAAATAATTTCCTAATAGGAACCATGCTTATAGAGTTGGTTTTAGATGTAGTTACTTTTGAGGTTGTTAGGATGCAAAGGTTCAAGACTTGTACTCCAATAATAGAAGCCATGTAGAAAATTTAATTTTAAATCTCCAAAAGGAAGCTAGTATTTTAAGACAAGATTTTGGGGCTTAGGTTGCACTTCCCAAGTGTTGGCCAAATGAGCCAAATCCACTACAAAACAAAGCATTTGTTGACTTTTTACATGTAATTGTGACTATACTAATCAATTAAAGAATATTTTGTGGTCAACATAACTTTAGTAAAAAACATATCAATAGTACATGAATCAAAGAATTTGGTTGAATTGAAGAATCTACTTTGATGTACAACAAATTATAACCATTATCTAAAAACGTGTTGTAACCAGTAGTGAAAATTGCAATTAAGCTCACTATATATCGTTGGATAGGTTTTATTGAGAGCTTTCCAAAGTAATGTAACTACACCTAAATGCATTCAAATAAGTAATTGAGCATTGTTCCTAGTATTAAATTGCCTAATTTTTCATTGGATCCTATTGGAATTCAAAAGAATATTTTAGATTCTCTTCTTATGCATTAATTGAACACCCGATGAATAAACTATAAATTTTTGAAGTGCTGAAAATTTGTGTTTCTAAAACCAAGAAATCCTAGACTCTCATGAATAGTGAAAGTATATTTTAGGCAAGAATTTATAGGGTCAATTCTAAAAAGGGGTCACAATTAGGTCCAATGACCTTATATTATACACCTAGTTTTGTTAAAACTCTTCTCATGAGCTTTCTATTAAGGTAGAAGCACCTAAATTGAACATGAATTGGACATCTAAAAAACAACCTAAATCTACACGCAAGTGGATCCAAAGAAGACATGTAGGGACCCAAAGTAGACAGATGGGATTCCAACAAGTTGTCACTATGATGGAGGTTCTTGCATTGGCCAATCACCTATGTGTGATCCAAGATTAGAGCGTATCTCTTTTGGGTGGTTGTGTGCCCACTTTAGTATTAGTCTAGTGTCCACAATAGGTGCATCTATAGAGTTGTTTCCAAAAATTCGTATTATGTTCATACAAGCTCAAAAAAATACGAAACCAATTTTGTTGGTTTCCTAAACCATTTCCTAACAAGCATATATCATTTGATTTTGTAGCTACCCTCAAGATCTACAGATCTTGAATAAGTATCACATTTAGGTGCTTCTACCTTAACCCCTAGTGCAGGTTGGAACCTGACATAAGGAGACCATACAATGAAGAAACCCTGAAACAGTAGACCACTTTCATGTTCCTACCTGCATTAGGGGTTAAAGAATTGACAACATTACATTCTGAATTTCAGCAAATGTGAGATGACTTTGAGAACAATGCAATCCTACTCCTTCACTTGTTTCTACATAGAAGTGAACATTTACATAGAAGTGAACATTGATTGTTCTGATCGCAGATGCCTTAAACCTATTACCGACTCTGCAACTCCAGTAATCACATTGGACCTTTGCCAACTTCACTGGCACATGGAAGACTGCTCTTAGAATCACAAGGGCTAGATTTAGAAACAAATGACAGATATGCACACGGCAGTCGATATCACGAACTCTGACAAACCCTTAGAAAAATCAGTCGAGAAATTCTTGCAGAACTACCGGTAGACTACATATCCGCAATGAAGATTAGAACAAGTCCATGTGCTACAGATACGAGACCTCTGCTAGACAATCCACTTGCTTTCATACAAGCCAATGGAGTGCAGAGAATCTATTAAAACATAGACTGAAATTGAAGTATGAATCAGTCAGACTCTGCACTTCCACGAGTGGTGGATAAAAAGCTTTACCGTGAAAGAAATTAATTTACAGCGGTGAAGTAATCTTTGACGACCACGCAATCGATTTTGGAGGAGCCGAAAGAATGGCAAACACATTCCATTCCTATTTGTGCTGAAAGTCTAGTACTCTATTGAGAGGCTGGTTTCAATTATCCTCAGCAATGGAATTTTACTTCCAATTATCCCCTCCCCAAAAGTCACATACTCGAGCGTTGATGACAGGTGGAATCACAGTCGTTTGTGTAGGCTGAGACATTGTTGTGCATTTTCGTGATATGACTGACAAATTGGGATGCGTTGCACCGGGTCATGCGTCAGCATTCTCTTGTTCCATGGATACCACCATGGCTAGCCGGGCATAGACCTGCAAGGATCACCAACCAACGTTGAAGATAAGTTGACTTTTTCATCTAAATTCTGAATGCAGTTTTGCTTTAAAAAAGACTTGATCTCTTCACACGAGATTCAAACTTCAGTGACAGTAGAGCATACTTGTCGACTTCTGAATAGGGGCCGTTTACAGTCATATGCCAAAACATTTTCCAGGATTATGAAAAATTCAATAATCGATAGATTTCGACATGTGATATCACCAATCGAGTCCAAACAAACGAATGTAAAAACGTACCTCTGGCAGCCGAGAGCCGTCCATTCTCACGTTAGATCTAGTATCCGACTTTCCATTTACAAGACGTTCACTTGGAGGTTGCGCCTAATGGAATCATATTAAACTTCATCTTTCAGCACAGGATGTAGCACAAAAAACCAAAGCTACAGACCAGAAAATTCAGAATACAACTGCAGGCTGTAAAGGGCACAATACCTGTTGTTTGATTACTTGCATTGACCGCTCTCTGCTCCTATTGGCAACTTTGGGTTCTAGTTGATTAGCAGTAGCAGAACTATCGACGGCAGCAGCCGATGGATCGTAAGATGAATCATACCTGCACAACATTGATTATACACATTGTTGAATCCAAACCTGGACACACTCTATAGTCGGAATACTGCTTTCTTTCTGTCCGAGCTCATATACAAACAACTAAACTTCAGTTCACAGGTTCAACTTGCATTGCATTACAAAGAAATGCATCATCCAGTACACCTTACCAGTCTCGTGGTAGTCCTGCCAATGACCTTGCCGCGTGATTAAAAGGCCCTCTCAGTTCCAAATCACTCTCCTTTAGCAAACCTGGAAACGGTGCTTACATCAACAAATCAGATTATGTTACGAAGAGCCAATGAATATGATTGTTTTGTAAATTTTTACAAAGATTGTAATCTCAAGCCTCATGCAGACACAACAATCTTATTAAATACAAGAAACTGCCGAAGAGAATCAGTGCAAATCGAATACCTTGAAAACGGTCTGCAGGATCCAGACCAAGCCGTCCGCATACATCCACAAACCAAGCCACACCAACTGCCACATGGGCAACTTCTTCTTCAGCAATGCGCTTGGAAATACCGGCACTACGGGCATCACCATTTCCCATTAACCTGTCAAATAACCTTGGTCCAGCATCTAACCCGCGGGCTTCCTGTTTGCCCAGAAACGAAAAGTTTATTTCAGATGCATATTTATGTGTTCTAGAATAGAGAGTCTACTGCCTAGGTTTACATTGCTTCGCCATCTTGCTCAAGTGCAAGATGCTAGATCTTCAAACATGAGTACGACAGTAATTACACAACACGCAAGACCTTCACCTCATTCTGTAAATCACATCAAATGTTACACCAAACATAGTTCCAAGCTTCAAACCTAAAGCTTCAGTGTTTGCTACCATTGCAATGAAGCAAGCAAGGGTAAGCGGTGTGCACCTGCATCATTGGGATGATTGCAAGTCGCGCCATCACACTTCCTGATGTCTTTTGACAATCTGCCAACAGGAGGTTATGTGCTGGCATATCACCATAGCTGTTCCCCTCCAAATCCAAATGAACACCCTAGATTAGTATTCTACAACCCTGTCGTCATAGCGACATGATCAAAGGGACAACCCACAGTAACCGGAAGGGTTGCTTTTCATAATTGAATCGAGAGCGACAAGAGTAGACTTTCGCTTACCTAAATCCCATTTCAGCAAGACGTTGAAGGCACCAAAGGCAGTGCCGACTCTCATCATCCGCCACATGTGCAAAGTCTGCAAAGAATTGTCGATCAAGCTCCTCACTTGCACTAGAAAATCTAACAACAGTATCCCAGGCTAAATCGATTGCATTCAGTTCTATGTGTGCCAAGTTGTGAAGAGCATGCGCGCTCGGCGTGAGGATTGTGCCTGAAGGTGGAGGAATCTTCCACGGGTGAACCTGCGCACAAAGTGTCCATTTCGGATTACCACTCCGGTGATTTCCTACTCCACAATATGGTACGAACCAAGAAATCCATTGTAACAGAGATGTACAGACCACCTACTTTGAACCAATTCCAAGAATAAACGCTTATAAATTACTCCTTCAACATTTCGGCACATTACTTTTCATACAGATTCAACAAAACAATGGACTAAAAACTCTCCAAAGTTGTGGCATTCCACAAAAGAGCTTGGAAGCACCAAGGATTAGGGAAATAGAGAGGAAGTTATGAACCAAATCTTTTACCAGCTGGGGCTTCTCAGGCCTGGCAGGCGAGTCAGGCGCTTCCGCATCCCCAAGGAAAAGCTCGCCATGGCACCAGAGACGGTAGGCGTGGTGAGTAAGCACAGCCTTCTCGATAGGGTCCGCAGTACGAAGCACCATCGCACCCCACTTTGCGAGAGACGCACCCCCCGGGCCAAAACTCAGTTCCTCCACTCTCGCTTCTAACCCTCGCAGCTTCTCCCAATGCAATTGAAAGACGTCCAAAGCGACATTTGATTTCTTAGCCACAGACGATGCAATGTCCTCAAATTCATTCCTGGCAGATGTAGGACCCCGCTTCCCCCAGACACGCAAGTCGTTCAGAGGATTCGTCCTCCAATCTGGCAAACCTACCCACTCTTGAGCTGGTGACAATGCGCGCGCTTCAACGCGGGAGCGCAAATGCAAGTCCCTCGACAACGACGGCGTCACCACGGCGCCTCCACACGGAATCGTACAAAACTGGCTGTGCAAAGAGTTGTGCCGCTGCTCACTCAGTTGCCAAATAATTCTCCGCGATTTCACGATGTGTATGGAAACACTAGCCCAAGGCAATCCGGCAGACATGGCAGCCGAGCTCAATGAAAACTGTAAAGCTCGTATCTAGATTAATCAACTGAATCCCAAGCCTCGCAACGTCATCTACTCCCCTCGAAAACCTAATCTCCTTACCTGTTCTTCTAAAAGAGGATTCAATTGTCCATTTCTTTCAGTGAAAAAAAACTATATTCTCCTTATATCAACCAAACCGTCGCCTGCTTCGTGACCCTTATCAAACTAACCATAATTACTTAAATTACTTAAAAACTCCAATCAAGCGTTCAATCACCGACAACGTTCTAACCTAATTCAGAGCTCGAATTGACGTCGAAAGTCGATGTCGTTGCAATCACGAAAGCACCAAGACCCTCTTCATCTGCCATTAACAGAATATTCCCAGGCTAACGTCATCAGATTCTAGTCGCGAATATCATACACCAACAACGTTGTACACCGACGTCCCGACCATCGAACTCCGCTACCATCGTCTGCAACCACAAAACGCACAGATTCGTAATCAAAATCTCTAAACTCACAGTAAACTTAATCAATATCCCAAAGCATTCACACAACTCGTGCGCTCGATCCGGTCCGGTTCTCTACGACTACAGTACAAACCACCACTGCCAAACCCATCAATGCATCCTCTCCAATTCAACCCTAATAAACGTTGGAACCCAATTCGCAGCTTCATTCCAATGTCGACCTCGTTGCAATTAATCACGAAATCACCCAGAAACTCTTTAATTCTGCCATTCACGAGATACTCTCAGGCTAAGGTCATGCGAATCTAGATATCCACGAGCTAGTATCATACACCGACATACATACATTATTATATATAAACCGACTTCCCGATGAACAAACAAAAGCCTCTGCCATGGTCTGCCTGCACCCACTAGCGGCGCAGATTTCTAATCATATCTGTAAAAGTCAATCAGGATCCCCATGCATTCAATACATTAATAACCTTGTGTATTGTGCTTCAAGCGTGCATATTGATAATTTCCAATTGTCCGCTACGAATACAAACGACTAGCTCCTGCATGTAAGTTATGTCAGGCCGATGATTGCATCTTCTTCGACTGCTGAACAACACGGTTCCCTGACTTGACCGCTTCCCGATTCCGCAAAGCCGACTAGCCGAGTCTGTGACACTCCATGCCATGAGTAGGGAATTGGTACAATGAAACGAGCCAGCAATCTTTGGAAATTTTCCAATCTGTCAGGAGCGTCGTCTTTGGCTCCACGCTTCCAGCACTCTGCACGAAAAATTGGTACCAAACCCCTGGCGAAGTTGAAATTGCACACATCATAGCTGTTGATGTGAAGCTTACTCGTTTGGACATTTGCGAGAATTAGGGGACTGTTGAGCTCCCACATGCTTTCTTGTGCTGGTAAGGTTGGCTGCTCTTAAAGCAAGTATTTAAGAGCTGATTCAGTGACTTTTCAGGGAAGCTAAACTGCTTGAAACAATTTTCAGTAAATTTTCGTAGGAAGTAAAATGGAATCGGCGTCGAAGCCAAGTCGTTTCATGTTTTTTGGACCTTTGTGGAATTTAATTACAAATTTCTGAAGTTGAAATGGAGTGGTCACTAAAAGTGACCACTTCTTGAAATCTACATTGTTGGTGCGTTGAAGAAAGCAAAATGTACCTTTGTGGCATGATTGCTTTTAAAGCTTAGAGTAGACTGCCTTATGAAGAATTCACCCTTCTCTATTGTAAATGTATGTAGCAACCCAAAAACTATATGCATCTCCAAAATCAATATGTACGTGTGTTGAAGAAACGATGTTAGAACATCTAACAAAAAAAACTTTGACCCTTTATAACTTCTACATACAAGTTCCAAATTGTATATGAAAGAAGTCCAATTTTGTTGTCTAAATTTGTTGAGGTTGTTCTTCATAATTTACACATATACTAAAGATATTAGAGTTAGTTACTCAATGAATCTCATGCGAAATTTTCTTCCAATTGTAAGCCGTAAGTACAATTTGGTGAGAACTTTGGAATAAAGTTTTAAATTTCAAACCCTTTTTTTTAAAAGTTTATATGGTTTAGCATAAATCTTTAATATTGAAGGAAGTTCAATGTAATTTTATTTGAGTGTATTCCCTAAGGATATGTATTCCACAATCTTCATTTTACAACCATGTTCGTCATAATGAACAAACTAACCAAGATCCCTTTCATTTTTAATAATTAATTCAAGATTTTTGTAATTTATAAATCACCAAAAAATGTAGCAATATAACTTTGACTTAAATCTTAAATTCAAACTTCATTGGGCATCCAAGCAAGGAATACTTCTTCTAGAATATTTGGCTATTTTCTACGATGAATGGAACATTTTCTAATGTTCAAGAATTTTAAATAGGTGAAGCTCCACCAAACGCTTAGAAGACTCAATGTTAGTAATTAAAATCAAAGAGAAGAAAAAAAGAAGAAAAAAATATCAAAAAAAGTATTTGGTGCCAATGCTGTCACATAAGTTGAAAACAATTCAGTATTGAATGGAACAACAATAGAACTTCAGAATTACAACAATTTCCAGTTGGTGGAGGTGACAATGGGTCAATGATCTTATTTTTAACCCATAAAGTACCGGGGTGTTTTTCAAGAGAAATTCTAAAAATTGCCATTTTTTGTGCATTGGCCAAAATTGAAAATAAAAACATTTTCTTTGAACCTTAACTATACATAAGTGTAATAGACTATTATAAAAATGTGTAGAAAATTTTTCAACACATTTGAGTGCATAGATTGAAAGACTATAATAGTTGAAGTGAAAATAAAAATTTCTTTTCATTCTTGCAAAAAGTTCATTCATTCTTTCGGACTATAGTATGGGGTATTTTCAAATTTCTATTAGAACTAAAAGGGCAAGACTGATAGTTTCTCCCTCGGAGCCACAAATGGAAGCTATATGTGTTTGCTTTAATTGCCTATAATGTGTCATTTATTTTTCAAAATTGCATTGACCAAATTACATGTGAAACAAACCTTGATTTGCCATTCATTTGCAAAAAAAATCTTAATCCAATAATTGTTTCTATGAGTAGTGACCAAACAATCTACAATAGGCTTCCTACCTTAGACAAAATTGTGACTCTACAACCATGGACTATGACATCTTGTTCAATATATTCATGCAAAATTTTAGAAGCAAATATGGGGTCTACTTTATTCTAAATCAATCTACAATACAAGGAGGTCAAGTGAATTAGCAATACATAAGCATTTTTGATGATTTCTTACGCAAGGAGGAATTTATTTTTCATAAATTAAAACAATCAAAACTTAGGATGTGTGGAGAAAATTTGAAGAACTTTTAAAATGTAGATTTCAAGATATTAGTGTTTGTAGTTAGATAAAAATGTTTTTTTTTCAAACTTGCCCAACTAGGATAGTAGAATTTTGACTCCTCTTGGGATGAGATTTTTGCTCTTAAAGTAGTACTTCTTTTTTTAATTGCATATTACATCATGTTAGCTGCATATATGAAAAATTTCAGAAGTAGATAAGGAGTTCAACAAAAGATGCCAAGTAGATGTAGAAATAAATTTGTGTAAATGAGATAGTTTTTTGGACAGCATAACTTTTGTTTTGATATTCAATTGGAATTTTTTTACATTCCCTCAAAGGAGACCCTCACATGTCTACATCTTCTGTCAAATTGTCAAAAACATCCGTTTGGTTTTGACTTCATCATCACCTTCCCGAATTCCAAAGGTCACCACCTTGAATGAATGTTTGGTCTTTTAGCAGGGTTAAATCTAAAAGTTGGTTGACTACCCTCCGTGAAGGTCAAATCCGACATAAATTATGTCATTTTTGTATTAAAAAAAGTGCCGCATGACATCTTGTGAAATGGTGTGAGGCGACATGGACTTGTCAAAATCTAACGTGGAAATTCCATCTTGAATTTGACTTTCATGTACAGTAAGGTTTGTTTCATTTACGAATTTTTAAAATTGCAGGGAAGGAAATTTCACATCTGCCAACTTTGACAGCCTCCCGAGGGCTCAAAAATTGGTCTTTGATCATGAAATGTTTACCACAACATCATATTTAAGTTAATTATATGTGTGCCAAATTTCAAGGCCAAATGATTTACACAAAAAAAAATATTCAAAATCTACCAACATGTGTAGCCATAAGAAAAATTTCACTATTGCCAACTTTGACACCCTCCCAAGGACTGAATTTTTTTGTTGTTATGAATTTTTTGTCATAGGACCATCTATATGTTGATTACACATGTGAAAAGTTTCAAGTCCAAAAGACCCCCACAAAAATAGATATTCAAAATCTACCAACATGTGTAGTTGTGAGAAACAATTTCACTACTACCAACTTTGATACTATGCCAAGGGTTGAAGAATTGTTTATTTACCATGAAATTTTTATGATGAAATCATCTCTATGTTAATAACATGTGTGCCAAAAATAAAATTCAAAAGATTCACACAAAAAAAAATATGCTAGTTCTACCAATGTGTATACATGTGAGAAAATTTTCACTACTACCAACTTTGACACTATCCCAAGGGTTGAAAAAAATATATTTTACTATAAAATTTTTGGCATGAGATCGTCTTTATATTGATAAAATGTATGCCAAATTTCAAGGTCAAAAGATTTACCAAAAAAAAGATATTCTAATTCTACCAACATGTGTAGTTGTGAGAATGACTTTCTACATCCGTGTGAAATTTTAACCCAAAAAATGACACTATCCCAAGGGCTGAAAAAATTGTTCTCACAACTACACATGTTGGTAGAATTAACATTTTTTTTTTGTGTGAATCTTTTGAATTTTATTTTTGGCACATATGTTATTAACATAGAGATGATTTCATCATAAAAATTTCATGGTAAATAAACAATTCTTCAACCCTTGGCATGAGTATCAAAGTTGGTAGTAGTGAAATTGTTTCTCACAACTACACATGTTGGTAGATTTTGAATATCTATTTTTGTGGGGTTCTTCTGGACTTGAAACTTTTCACACATGTAATCAACATATAGATGGTCCTATGACAAAAATCTCATAACAAAAAAAAAAATTCACTCCTTGGAGGGTGTCAAAGTTGGCAATAGTGAATTTTTTCTTACAACTACACATTTGGTAGATTTTGAATATTTTTTTTTGTGTAAATTATTTGGCCTTGAAATTTGGCACACATATAATTAACTTAAAGATGATATTGTGGTAAACATTTCATGATCAAAGACCAATTTTTGAGCCCTCAGGAGGCTGTCAAAGTTGGCAGATGTGAAATTTCTTTCCCTGCGATTTCAAAAATTCGTAAATGAAGTAGACCTTACTGTACATATGGTATAATTTCCTGAAGGTGTATGTGTGGAGTTGTAGCATCGAGATGTGTGCCTCAGTTTCCGGAATTTCTTGCATGCCCTGAAGAAATTTCAATTGATGTCAATCACAAGTCGCCTGAATTCATGAACCCATGAATCCATGAATCCATGGGATTTTTGTCAGAGTGCAGGAGTCCAGGAGCTTCAGTTGTACCAATTCTGAAGCCAAGGATGGATGTAAGTTAAATTAAGGCTGAGGTACATGATTGAGGAAGGTCTGAAAGCTCTCAAGGTGGAATGCTTGCAACACATTTTGCATGAGGGGTACTTTGGAGTCAGAGTCAGATTGATCTAAGTGAAGCAGAGAGCTTGCCGGTGATTGTAAGGTAGGAATACCATATATGGTGAAAATAAGCATTTTAAAAAAAATCCCGGGGTTCATTTTAACCCAGTAAGGACGCCGCGGACCATAAGTGTCCGATGAATGACAATGGATTCTCCAATGTAGGACAGAACTACAACTATTCATCCTTGGAGTTTTTTGTGGAAAGTGGAGAACATCTACAGTAGCTTGACTTCCAATGAGTACTTTTGGATTTTTTTATTCCAATGACTCTCACGGTTATACAATGCATGATTTCCAGGGTCACCCCCCCGCGTCCTTACAGGGTTAAGAACGAACCAAGAACAAACGGCAGAAGCCAAGGGAAAAAGAATGTGAAGCCACATGAACCTAAAACACCTCAGATACTATTTTACACAAGTTATCCGCTTGCGGATCTCTTCAAGTTCAAAGTAATGGACATATCATGCCACTCACCAAAGAAAGGAGTACAAAGCCATGTGTTGTTCAACTTGCAAAGGAACTTGTGTGCTTTCATCGAGAACCTATTGCACAAGATAGCAATCCAATGCCATGTCGTTCGTTCGTGGTTGAGGGCAACTTTCCATATCAGTTGCTCTATTTGGCTTTTGGCCATGTTTCTTGGCTAAATATCTATGCATTCCTCTCCAATCAACAAATCCAGACCAAAAAGCCCCGAAGCATAGACAATATTGTTGTCCTAGTCCGGAGTCTCTTGCGGAGGCTCGAGCCTAGTAAGCACTACTGCCAAGCAAAATAAGCATTTGAGCTTGTAGGATATGGAGAAATTCCTTTATAAATTGAGCTCAATATGTTCAAAACCAAGGACAAGGAAGAATGCAAAAAAAAACAAAAAACAAAAACTTCAAGAATGAATATTTTATTCAATATAAATGTGGATTCTTCATTTGAACCCCATCATCTTGTCTCCTACGTTCAGCTAAAATGGATACCTTTGGAACTTATTCCTCATCAAGTGTGAGCCAATCATATGTGAGCAAATTGCATCTTTTTCAAAGCCAACTATTGTTGATTTCAGGACACCCTACTCTGCCATTAGAAGGAGGGGTCACTGATTCTAGTAATCCTACCTTACAAGGGGCAAGCAACTTGTTGGAGGGAGGACTCCATTGAGTGGTCAGTATTATGCCTAGTTGGAGCTTTTGAGAAGGTCTAGGTGCACCAAAATAATTCAATTTCAACCCATAAAACTGCCTTCGTACTTAAGTACGTACTTGGAGTCAGTCTGCAAAGAAGCACTGCCATAAGTTCATGGAACTCATGGTTAATGTCCAGACCCATGATGAGCAAGTGTTGGGGGAACCTTAAATGGAGGGCCGGTGCTCGAAAAGCAACCACAGAACAGTGGGTTTTTTTGGAGCAAAAAATTGCTCAAAAGCAATGAAAAAATAATCCGCTCAATTCTTGTATAAAGAAATGGCACAGTCGCGTGTTTGCTACCACATCTTGGGATAGGATCACTCAAATTTGGATGAATGTACATCATTTTGGATGAATAAATGAAATTTCATTCATAAACTGCAAGTTTCATCCATTTTTGAGGACGTAAGTAGCTTCATCCTTCCAAAGAATATCGCTTTTTGTACTGCCTAAAATAAATGAAAAAAAAAAAAAACTTGTCACAAAGGTACACTTTGCTTTCTACAATGTACCAATAGTGTACATGTACATTTTAGGAGGGTGTCGCTTTGAGTGGACTACTACCGTTTGTTTCAACTTCAAAAATTCGTAACTAATTCTGAGAAGGTCAAAAAAATATGAAACAACTTGGGTTTGATGAAAATTCTGTATTTTTCTTCCTATGAAAATTGGCTGGAAATTGTTTCAAAGGAGTTCTGCTTTCCCCTTGAATGCAATCAACTCTTACAAGGTTGCTTTTTAAGAGCAGACTACCGACCTACCGACCGACTGACCTTAGTGATGGTGCTGGTGCTGGTTCAGTTGCTTTGGGTGTTGCCATTAGGCCAATGCAGGCTTTGGAGGAGATGAGGCTCTTTTTCAGGCACTTGAAAACGGGACTGCAACTACTATATGGCTCTCTTGCAAGTCCTTTGTCAGACACCCAGTTTTTGATTAGGTGGGAGTGTTGAATTCACATTCTAGATTAATTTGTGTGCTCAATGAAACTAATGAGGTACGGTGTTTGATGGAATTTGTCCATTTGTTTAAAAAAAAAAAAAAAAAAGTAATGAAGTGTCTAATAAAGTGGGTACACCCAAAATCACACCCTACTTTGCTTGGCCACATTTGGAGAGGCCTCATTGACTATGGGAGGGTAGAGTGGGTGGAGGTTTGCCGCAAGGCACAACATTCTCCGGCTGTCCAATGGAAGCTGTAGAATGTGTTTGAGAAGCGTAAGTGTAGGTTTGATTTCTTCGCCAAGATGGAAGATAGGGCAACCCCGTTGGATTGCATCTGGCTCGTATGTAGGGTTCATCTTCTAGCCTCCTTGATCTAGCTCACCGACAAGGCACTTCAGAGTGTTCCCTCTCTTAGTAAGCCATGAGAGGCCTTATAGCCTGTCTTAGCGTTGCACCTACGGGGGCGCTACCCAACTTGTTTCTTTGGCCGATTTGTCTTTGTAGTTTGTCAATGGTCCTTTTGTTCCTCGCCAAGCCACTTGTGGCTAGCGTTCTTATATTTTGCCCTTGCAATGAAATCCCATTTCATTTGTTTCAAAAAATAAATAAAAATAAATAAATCACACCCTGTCTAAACCCGCCATTATCACTTCGTGTACATCTCCAAAATCATTATGTATGTATGTTGAAGAATTGATTTCAAAACATCTACAAAAAATACTTAGACCTAGATGCAAAAAATGAATTGAGGTTGACCCATACATATCCAATCACTTAAGCACTTCTACAATAGATCATTATGGAGACTCCAATTTTTTTGTAATTTTATGCCTGGAATCGAAATTACTCTAAACTTTGGCAGCCAAAAGTTGGTCAGAACCCATTAGCCAACATCTAGACTATTCCAAAACTGCTCATTCAAGAGACTACTTCCTTGCTCACTTTGGCACTCCCAACCAAGGACATTTGTCATGACAAGAATGGAGAAACTAATGGTCAGCAATTAGTCCCAGACTCTGTTGAATTTCTGGTACCCTATAGATTGCCAATGGGGTAACTTAATGCCGGATGCGTCCACCTCATGTTCAGTAGTACTACATGAAAAGAACGTGGGTTGTTCAGAACATGTCGGTGTTCTTGTGTTTGTTTTTCTGCATCAATTTGTTTTGTGGCCACAAAAGCCGGAACCGACCTTTCAGTTTCAAAGAACTGAACAATTATTCATGGTCAGTTGCTACTTATTGCAATGGAGTTCAACAGTGAGGTAACAGAATTAAAGAGAAAGAGCTCAGCTGTTGTACTTGCCGAATGCAAAAAATGGTGACAGAAACAAAGATTTTGCAAAGGAATAGTGGACTGTGGTGGAATGCTCAAAATTGAAGTCTGTCACTACTATTGTATTGGACCATTTTGCTTAATAATTGATTGAAAGTCTTCACATCATTCTTTGATCAAGCATGACGGGAGCGGTCTTTCTTTCATCAGTCAGTGTTTCTGTTGAGGAATTATTTCGGAATAGTAGCACTGTTGAAGAAGCCGGACACCTCCATTCATGTTCAAGTTTAAATACACAAAGGGCAAAATGATGAGATTTTTGTGTTGCATTTTCCATTGCAATCAACAATAAATTATTTATGGGACAACGTACAATGGGGCTAGCATGGGAGCTTAGAAATACAAGCCTATAAACCTAAAACCTAGGTATATGTAGAAACTCTACAACCATTGAAGGTACTTATAACATAAGTACCTATAACATAGATATCCTATAACTATGAAAAGTACCAATATCATAGGTGTCTAGGTTCCTAGGCTCACTTCCTAACAACCCTGAGACAATGCACTACTTATAATAGACTTAATATCTTGTAAATGTGATCCAAGACTTTGCTTTATTTTTCCACTTTTTACTTCATAGAAATGGATTATTTGATACTTTGATGGAATACATTGTACCTTCTTAGACTACATGTACCCAAACAAAGACACATTTTCAATCAAATCAAACACTAGAGGTGTACATGAAATGATATGGAGGTTGGAAGATGAATGAGGGTTATCCTTGATTTTAACTTTCTTTTTTATTGTGTCTCATGAAAATGAGTATATATGAGAAACCAATGGAATAATTAATGTGATTCTAGACTCATTGCATTGATGCAAACTCAAATCTTTAATAAAATCAAACATTGAATGTGCAAAATAAGTTGAAATGTTGGAATATCCATACCAAATTGAAAGCAAAAGCTAAACAACACCAAATATGAAAGCTTTTTTTAGTTTACAAAAAAAATTTGCAATGTATTGGTATTTGGAAGATTATAAACTAGAAGAGTTATGAATTACATAGGAAACAAAAATCATAACAATTGATATCACAATAGTTATATTGATTGAAATTTATTAACTTTAGATTGCAGGAGGGTTAGAAATTTGAAAGTAAATAGAAGTTCTTTGCTTAATTGCTTACATGTCAAATATAAAATTTTGAGGCATTTAGGAATAGAGACATCAAAATAACATGTACACTTGACTTTATACAACTTACTCCAAATCAAAAGTTACCATACAAATTAATTAAATGAATTTAGCATGTGATTTTCCCCCCAAATTCCAAAGTATTTTAGTCTCATCAGCAAATGCTTGTAAGACTGAAAAACTTAAGTTTTGAAATGATATCTAGTACAAAAGAACTTGAATAGAAGAATAAAAACTAATATTTTAAAATTTTGATGATTAAAATAAAGTTGAATAATTATCCACCTAAAAAATGATATATAATAAATACTAATTTAGTAAAAATATATAAAATTTCAAAATTTGTTGACACCAAAATGTTTTACCTTAGGAATTTAAAGGTTAAATATTTCTTGTAGAAGATTGCCATAGTAGGTGCTTTCCTTTAGAGTCATTGCAAGAAAGACCGGTCCTATTTACTAGTCACAATGAGAGTGACTTTCTACCATCCACTACAACTTTTGAAGCAAAAGTCCAATGAACATGAAATTATTATTGGAGATATTTAACTTGATGGTAATTTGATACATTATTTTTAGAAATAAAAAAAAATCACTTTATATTTAAAAATTATTTTTGTTACTTTGTCACAATGTACAGTTTAGGGTTTTTTACTACATTAGGAGTCCCAAAATTTAATGATCTGGAGCTGAAATTTTCATGGTCTATTTGCATAGTAGGAAAACATATTTCTACCAAAGGTAGTCTAAAAATATATTATTTTGTATCCTCCACATGAATGCAAACAACACTCCCATTGCACGCAATTTCTAAACAATGAAGATGGTTTTAATATCAATCTTTTGGTGAAATCTCTAAACTCTTCCCAAATGGCCAATTTTTAGTTTTTCTTAAAAAAAAAATTCTTATTATTTACAAATTAAAATCTGAAATTGCATTGACCGGTCCTATTTTCATGAGATTTTACAGTTTTTTAGTTCTCCTACTTAAATAATTTTTCTATACTTTTCCTTCCTAGGGTACCTTCTTCTTCAAGGTGTTTACGTTAAACATATTTTTTCACTTTTAAAAAAAATAAAAAATAAAAATTTAAAGTACATCCAAAAGAAAAAATGAATATTGTACAAAACGCTACAGTTTTTGAACGCTCTTTCTTGCAACAACCCTTTACCTCTTTCAAATATAAAAACTGAATACATGACAATATTATAAAAAAGAGGTAGTTGATAAATCTTATTTAAATCACTCCCCCCTCCCCCATTTTTTTTAGTAAAGTTGAAAATCAAGTTCCATATTTATGTTGGCAATGAACACCAATTAGATGATGCTAGCTCTAATGCAATGTATCATGACAGCTCCTTGAGTATGGAATAACACACTTAAATTTTTGTAGATTCTAATCATAAAAAAATTAGATTAATTTTAACGGTTTATTATTTCTATCGGTTGTAAAAGAAGAAAAATAAAAATCCCAACACAATAAAAGGTGTAATTAGAATTTTAAAATGATGGACCTCTAATCCTAGGTCAACAATTAGTGTAGGCCATGCCTCTATCGACACAACCTTCAACCTTCTAAAATTTGTTTTATTATTTATACAATCACAATATCAACATTACATGTAATGCTCAACTTTAGGCACAATAAAGGTAAACCAGCCTATGACATGCAAAATGATCTGTTTGCGTTATTGAAAAAAAAAATTTAATCCATATAAAGACAAATGTAGACAGGCCTATGACCATCCTAATTTGCAATCTGAATATCTTGGGGCCAATTCCAAGAGGGTCATATTTTTTTAGAGTTGTGCGCTTGTTTTACGAACCAAACCCATGTGGAATTATAATTTTCCGATCAAAACTGTCATTAGAAGAAAAATGGGCCCTCGGGAGGGCTCCTTCCCTTTGCAAAGGGGCTGTGAGTTCCCCGCAATGGAACTCACAGTCCCTTTGGGGGACAATGGCCACTATTCATCATCAATAATGAATAATGGCCACAATAAAAAAATATTTAAAAAATATTTAAATATTTAAAAATATTTAAAAATTTAAAAATATATATATAATAAAAAAATATAAAATAACATTAAAATAATATTAAAAATTTAAAAATAATAATAAAAATAATAATAAAATAATGATTCAGGGTGACGAGGAAAATTTCGGTCACATCAGATTTGAGAATTCTGAAATTCTGTATTTTTTTTAATATTAATATAATTTTAATATTTTTTAAATTATTTTATTGCATTGTCCCGCCAGTTCGCTGTCCTGAATAGGCCCCCCGTTCGCTGGCCCCCCACCCACCCACTCACCCACCCCCCCAAAAAAAAAAAAAAATTGTTTATCCGGACAGCGTTCCCTGCTGTCCGGGAACTCACAGACCTCATGAGGGTCCATTTTTCTTCTAATGAATTTCTGTGAATTTTTGAAGTAATCAACCTGAAATTACAGAACCGCCCATAGACTAGAGTCATAAACACCCTATCAACAACCCAAAACCGTCCTTCTGTGTATCTATTAGCACTTAAGAATCCACCAATCAAGGGTTGACATGTTACCCCACGTTGACATTAAAGCCATAATCTTGTCAGATTTTGTCAGAACCTTAAATGGTTTAGGATCTTTTCTAGACAGATTTGGATGGGCCAGCTCACGCAATTGGGGCCAAACAGTAGGGCACGGAATTGAGAGGTAGACAGTGAAGGGCTGATCTACCTTAATGCTCAATTTTAGGCGCAATAAAGGTAAACTAGCCTATGACATGCAAAATGATCTGTTTGCCTTGTTGAAGAAAAAAATTTAATCCATATAAAGACAAATGTGAGAAATTAGGGGAATTTTTTTTCCCTACAAATTATGAATTTGTTATGAATTTTTGAAGTATGTTGCCCAATTGGCCCAAAAGAGTCTCTAGACTATACTCCAAATAACAAAGAATGTATCTATAATAGGCATCTGAAGCAGTCACAATATTTCCTAACATGGCTACAACATGAAGGCCTGAAAAAGTCACTTCTTGTAATGAACTCATAAGGTAGAAATTCTTATTGCAATCACTAATTACTCCATCACCATCATCCAGGGCATTAATTATAGCCATTAATTTAGCCTCATGTAGTCCAAATCTCATTTATTGAAAAAAAAATTGTCTGTCATGGGTCTTTTGCTTGTCAAGCTACACAAAATAGTGAAATTAGGTTGGTCCATACTAATTTCTTGACATTTGATACTATATAAATATTTCATGTTATTGTACAAGAATGCACTACTTTTGAGTTAGGTATTGTTATAATTGGGACTCATGAACCTCCATATGTACAAATGGAAATATATGTAGAAGTATTTGTTGACATTAATGGCTTGTAAAGTATCTTCCTTAGAGTAAGACAACCTAATTATCAAGACAACCTAATTTCACTATTTTTTGTAGTTTATCTTATAATTATTGTTGTCAATAGGATTATAATTAAGGTAGAACAACCCACTAAGGTCAAAAGACCCAAGATAGACACCTAGATAATGACCTCATTACTAGAGGGGGTTCAAAAAATGAAAGTTGGGCCACAACCAATGTCTTAAGTAATAGTAATGGAGTGATTAGTGACCTCAATAGTAACTTTTAGCTTTTTAGCATAAATATAGTATAGAAAGTGACTTTTTTAGGCCTTCCATATTAAAAAATATTGTAATTGCTTTAGGTGAGTACAATGAGCATTCCAGATTCATACAATTTTTGTTGATGTGGAGGTAGTCTTGAAACTCTTTAGGGCAATCGGGATGGCAACACACTTGAATTCATAACAAATTCGTACTTTTTTTGAAAAAATATAATTTCAATTGCTCTCACTATTTCTCACACTTGTCTTTATGTGAGGGAAAAAATTGAAAAAATTGTAGCAATAACATGAAGACAAACTTCTAAAATTTCTTACTGCAATTGGTTGCTTTATCTTATGAGTATTGAACCCACCCTTAGAAAAAAAATGTAAGTTAAGGTAGAACAACCCAATGGCGTCAATCACCCAATTTTGACATCTATAGGACCCTCCCATTTCCGTAGAGTGGGTAAATCATTTTTTTTGGACAAACAATTGGATGTTATTATCAAAGAATGACACCAAGTTCACATATATTCATGGAGGGTTTAAAGTTGATAAAGATGTGATTTAATAAATGTTGTATTGGGTGGGCTAACTAGTTGTGAATAAGGATGAATGCAAGAAACACGTGTTGGTTTTGTTGCGTTTTACAATACTCAGGCCTTTTTTTTGGAGTATTTTAAAATTAGAAAAATTAATTTCAAAAAAATAAAAAAATATGGCTAATGTATACACCTTTAAAATGAAGGTAACCACTAAAGGAAATGCATAGAAAAATTCTCTAAGCAAGAAAACTAGAAAAGTGCCAAATCTCAAGAAAATGGATACTTTGATGTATTAATTAGTTAAAAATAGGAAACAAAAGTAAATACATAAAATAAAAATTGGCTGTTTGTAAGAACTCTATGGAGATGGTCATTCACCCAAAAAAAGTCCAAAATAATATTTTATATGTTACAAAATGCAAGCAAAAAGAAGCGCATTTTGTGGACTTCCACACCACATGCAATTAATTAATTTTAGAATTCCTTTGGACAATAGCTACAAGTCTACTAGAAGACCATCCCCTCCAAATTTCAGCTTAAAATTCGTTTTTTTGGATACTAAATAGTACTAAAAATCTCCAAATTGGCAAGTGTGACATAAAATTGGGTTCTATTTTTGGAAAATAAATTATTTTTGAAAATTACACAAAAATTAGGCAAGGTGTATAATAGTCATGAGTACCTTATTTGTAGATCTTGAGTCATTTGGAGCCAAAATGCAAATGTTATGACCAAAAAACAAATCAGCGTACAAGGTGTGAAGCAAAATAGTACAGGTGTTTCTTGCATTCACCCATAAATGCTTGTCAAAACAAGTTGTAGCTTCAGCCAATAAAAGAGGTGCTTTTAGAATGTTGAACTTGTGCTTTTAAACCACTCATCAAACGGGACAAAGTGGTAGGTCACCAATTTTGAACCTTCTTAACCCGTAAAGGACCAACATGTGTTTTTTGGCAACATAACAATATCAGGGCAAGCTGGTGTGAATGAGGATTTGCATATGCCTAAAATAAAACGTGAAGACAAAGAATATCTTTCATATGCACTAAATTTCATGACATTTGAAAATAGGAGTCAAAATTTATGGCCTAATAAGTTTTTTTTAATGGGCAGTCAGGGCAAATTAGAAAAATCATTTTTTTCAAAAAATAAAATTTGAGATTGGTTTTCTAGAGTTATATATATGTAAAAAGCTTTTATTCATTCCATTTCATCAATGAGTCAAAACTTATGAGGAATTTTAGTTTACGGGCAATTATAGATTTTCAAGTCTAAAATAAACTTTGAAGTCCTTTACTTTCTCAATTTTCAATATTTAAAAATAATAATAATAATAATAATAATAATAATAATAATAATAATAATAATAATAAGATTAAGATTGTTTATTACAACATTGCAACCATTGGGATTGACATTTTTCAATTCTATGACTAAATTCTTAACAATTTTATAGTTTGAATCATTTTCTACTTCTTTCTACTTACTATTTTTTTCCTATATGTTGTACAAGTCCAAATGATGTGAAAATTTTCAAGCATGTAGCCAACTTGTCTAGGAAAATGAATTAAAAAAAGAATCACCATTTTGGACATTTTCTCATAGAAAAGTGAGCTTGTGAAGTGCAATTGCCCTGTTTTTCACAGGGCCAAAAAAATAATTTCAGTGAATTTGAATGTTTATATCTTGCAATCCAAGCTGTGGAAATTTTTGAATTTTTTACCACATGTTCTAAAGTCAGCATACTACAAGATCCTATGGTTACATGTGTCAAAAAAAGTTTTTTTAAAAAAAATTTGGTACTTGGACTAAAAATGGCAATTTTTGAGCGTTTTTGGTGAAAACATAGTCATGGAATTTTAGTAGTTAAGATGGTCATGATCCCCACCTACTAATGGTTTTATATTTTTTGTACCAAATGTATTTGAAAATTCATATCAATGTCAATTTGTATCAGATTAATATGATTCCACTTGAATGTATTTCAATCAATTAAACTAAGGTTGGACCACTCATTTCCAATCAAGGATCCATACCCAACCTATACATTAGAAAAAATCTGAGCCCTGCGGAGGGCCGTTAAGAAAACTTGTTTCGGCGCCCCGCGGTGCAATTACAGGAAAATAAAAAAATAATTTTTTTTTAAAAATAATTTTTTTTGAAAAAATAAATATTAAAAAAATAAAAAATAATAAAAAATACTGAAATCTGACGTGTCGCTGACGTGGCACAAGTAGTGCCACATCAGCTGGAAAAAAAAGTAGTTTTAATTCCTCTACAATTGCACCGGGGGGGTTGAGAACTCGCGGCCCTCCCCAGGCCTGAATTTTTTTGTAATGAGGTGCAGGTATTTCCAACCAAAGCTTGGAATGATTTTTTTTCTCCTTTTCAAGATTTGGACTAATAAAGTCATGACACATGCCCCACAGTGTGTGGGAAATAGTAAGCTTGAATGATAGGAATTGGAAGAGTCTAAACATTGGCTATGGATTTGGAGCACTTTTTGGCTCCCAAAATTCATAGTAATTTTAATTTTGGGAATAGAATTACACAAAATTTGCAATCCCCATATTTCCTATCTCTCTATAAGGGAAAAATTTACATCACTTCATATTGCTCACGATTTGTTGCAAAATTGTATAGGTGATTGGCTATGGATTGTCCAACCATAATGCCAAGTCCGGTTTTCAAGGCAAACTTGGCACCATTGCATTGGAGAGTCAGAAGTGGGTTATGAATCATAACCGAGCCCCTCTTTCTACGCCCTTAGATTTGAAAAAAGTACAGAAATGGACACTTGTGATGAAGTATCACCTTTGACATTATGTCCCATAATGTTCTCAAGAGTTGCTATTATGTGAGCATAGGAGTGTGAGCCTATGAGCCTAGAAGACTACACACCTATGTTATAGGTGTATATACTATAGAAGCCGTCTATGATTATAGGGTATATATGTTACAAATATCCATATTATAAGTGTTTATGATACATACACCTTCTATATTGTGTGATATCTATATTATAAATACTTATATTGTAGTCTCAATGCTCACAAGCTTTCATTCTTGGACTCACATACTAGCACCATTGTAATGCTCTCAAGCCTCCCTGGCTTTCGAGCGTTATGTAATCCTTAATTCTTTCTCCAAAAAATATAGGCAACAATCAGCACATTGCACAAAATACCCCAAACCTGGATGGTCATAGCCTCATAGGCTGTTCTACCTTATGTCATACATTGTCTCCCATTGTCATCCCTCTCAACTCTCAAGACTTTGATATGCGGTCATGTACAAATGGTGACCCTTGTTTTTGAGTTCAGTTTCACACGAGCTTCAAGAAGATCTAAGTTAAGTTGGTCCTTCCTTCTTCTTCTTTGGTCAAATGTAAGCATTGAACAATGGTACACAGGAGTAAATTTTGAAAATCTGAGCCTAAAGGAAGTTGGGCAGAGTGGATGGCAGGATCCAATGGGTGGGGCTGTGAAGCCTACCTTTGTAATTAGTAGCGTAGTCTAGGTTAGACTGTATAATAATTGGGGTTTGAACTTTAAACTTTGTTGAAAGCAACCAACTCCTGGCTTGGGTTGTACCAATGTTCAGGGAGAATTTCTGGTTATCGTAGTTCATTGTTAGCTGGTGGAATTGGGGAAGAAACTGGTTGGAATTTGAAAACAGTGGAAAAAAATTGGTGAAAAAATGGACTTGGAAAAACGGTTGATTGTGGGAATTGAAGGAAAATAGCTCATAAAACTCAAAAAATATCTTGAACATTCGGTAAGAGAGCCGACCCATTTCCGATCAGGCACCCATTTTCGTTAGTTAGACTGCTTTGTTTCCGATCAGCTGGTGGTTTAGGTGACAACTCATGTAAATATTTGTGAGCAGGGGCAGTACAAATATTGGGGAGGTATACAATAAAAGCATAGAATGATTACAAAATGTACATTGGAGGCTACAATTATCACTTGCATTGAAGCATTGTCGATTTTGTAACCAGCCTATGGTTGGAAATAGGGAGACCTATATAACAAGAATAGATTGAATGAAATCTTCACAATAAAATTTCATAGTAATTTTGTTTTTGAGGGAAAAAATGTACAAAAATATGAAATCCTTCTGGAATCTATTTATCTAAACAGGGAAATTTTCCCCCTCACCATACCCATACACCAGATACGCTGAATTGCTTAAGTGATCGGAAACGGGTCGTCTCCCTTAGTGCTCTCATTTGCAAACAACAACAACAAAACTTTCAGTTGTTCAAAGCCTACTAGTAAGGTAGTAGCACCTATAACCGTCAAATTAAGGATTTTGAATATGATTATTATTAATAAACATACAACAAATTATAGGATCCTATTAGCAAGAGAAAAATAATGCATGTGCATTTTCAAATGTATTATTTGGATACTGTGAGAATAAGTTATGAATTTTTAAAGAGCCGATTGCAAATGCACCTAATACCACCACTAGGGTGTGATGTTGAGATGTAGTACATCCTTGTAATCACATCTATTCACTTCCACAAATTTCCAAGATTTGAGATGTGATGGTTATGGGTGTTGCTACCTTAGAGCATTGCCATCCATTCACGGGGACGGGGCTTGGACGGGGATGGCTAAGGAAAAGTGAGCCACCGCGGACCCAAGGAGGGACAAAATCAGACCGGTTACTCCAAAATGACCTCTCCCAACACTAAGGGCCTCTTGCCATGTGAGCCGAGCTGGCAGAAAAAGCACTAAATGACAAGAAATGAACATCGATTGTCTTGTCGGCCTTAGTGAGCGGAGAAGTAGGATTTCAAGTTTCACTAATCATCGGTGGACAACCCCATTGGTGAAGATGGAACAATCTTGAAGGAAACCACACGTGGGGGATTCTTACTCGATCTCTCCCCCACTATAAGAAATCCTCATTTTAGGTGACGATCCCTAATTTTTTATGACGAATTTTAGGTGATGTCAATGTTGACAGCCCAAAAAATTTATGTCAACAAAAATGTACAATGTAACATCAATATTGACAATCCAATGTTTTTATGTCAACATTGATGTTACGTTGTACATTTTTGTTGACATAAATTTTCTGGGTTGTCAACATTGACATCACCTAAAATCTGTCATAAAAAATTAGGGCTCGTCACCTAAAACGGGGTTTTCTTATAATACCCACCCACCGGGTGCACATGGCAGGACAATTCACAACTTTGTCCCTGTAGCTCCCCGACGAACTTGACCGGCCTGGCTCACATGGCAGGAAGGCCTAACTTCCCCGTCCCCCCCACACTTTGACCCGAGCTTGATATTGTCGGGTTTGTTCTTAATTCCTTCAAGTCATTAATGAATTTGAGTGACTTAGCTTGGGTTGTGAGCCATCTCTTATCTTTTTTTATTCAATTCGAATTTTGATTGGCTCTTTGTTATGACAAGTAATGAATGCATTCATTTGTCTTCTTTCGATATGTTCGCCTCCCTGTGAATGAATGGGGGAAGGAAGCAACACGGGAGCTACCGGACACGGGCCAACCTATTCCCCCAACCTTGTTTCCGGGGAATGGGTGGCGATGCTCTTAGTGTAACTTATGTTAGGCAAGTTGCAACAACCTAATTATTAAGGTAGCTTTGAAGTGCCATCTATATTCTATACTAAGGGCATCTCCACCGGTTCACTCTAAACGCTCCCTTCAAAGGGTTTTCCGTGCCCTTAAGCAAAACAAGGATCCACCAGTTGCAGCCTGTCATTATTTTCAACGCCGGTCACTGAAAGTTTTTTTCACGACACTTGAAGCTCCCGTCCCTCGCATGTTTGACTCTAGGCACAGCACTGACAAGAAGACCGAGTCACAGCACGTCTTCCAATGGTGCCGCATGGGGGCGCAGTTCGGGCAGGAGGAACAATTGCCCATCGAGCGAGGCATAGCAAGTGTTTTTTCCATTTTGAGACCGGGATGACATTTACACATAAATTTTTTGTTGAGGCCCCACCAATTCACCAAGAAGACATTTAAACTTACAATTTAAAGTTAGGACTCATCAATTGTCCACGAAGAGATTTAAATTTAAGATTTTTTGTTCTTGGTTCCATTTTGAGACCAAGAAGAGATTTGAATTTCTTTTCTTGGTTCCATTTTGAGACCAAGAAGAGATTTAAACTCTTTTTAGTTTTTTCATGGACTTATCAATTGACCAAGAATCAACTTAAACTTTCAATTTGAAATTAGAACTCATCAATTGACCAAGATAGTGGAAACAATATGAGGATAGTGAGTTTGTTTGGATTTAAAATCCCTAAACCAAAATAGTACTCTTTTCCAATATGAATTCATTATATTTAGAAGTTTCAAGTTTCATATTTATTGGAATTCCTATTTAAAAAGAAAATACTATTTTGATTACTTTTGATTTGAATTCTGTTAAAACATGAAAGTGTGTTGAGGTGCGTTGAGGTGGACCTCAACCCATCTCAACACACTTTTTAGTTTTTATTTTGATTTCAATTCAAATACAAAAAAGTAAAAGTGTGTTGAGGTGTGTTGAGGTGGACCTCAACACACCTCAACACACTTTTTAGTTTTTATTTTTATTTCAATTCAAATAAAAAAAAGTAAAAGTGTGTTGAGGTGCGTTGAGGTGGACCTCAACACACCTCAAAACATCAAACAGTGACCCTAAACCAAGAAATAGTGCACTCAGAGCTTGAATCCAAAACTCAAAAAGAGCTCTGAGTTTCCGCCTAAAAAAGCTCCCAGTTTGCGCCTCAGAAAGAGCTCCTAGTTTTCGCCTCTGTGTTTCGAATAGGGCCTGTGCTGATCAGTTTTTTAGGCCAACAGCCCGGTGTCCAGTGCCTACTACTTCACTTGTGTTCATTCAATTCATTGTCATTGCACCTCGGGGCCCGTGGACTGCCGTGCTTCCATCCCTGATCCGGTGGGAGCCCGGGAACCACGCGGCCCCTGTCTGATAGAAAAGTCACGGTATAAACTAGTTTGGCGTGTTGCTTTACAGTGAACCGGTGGAGATGCCCTAAGCTTATAAACATAACCATTAACGCCACATAAATGCCACACACTTCTGCTAATTAAGATATCCATTGAAGAGTTCCAAGCGTCTGAGAGTCTGAACTCCTTGAGTGGCGTGTTGGCCTTTGACCCAAAGTCAGACTGAAGCATACAGTGACTCCAAAAACTGAGTCTATGCATCAAACAAACAATTTCAAATGAAAATGCCGCAAACATGAGTGATCGAAATCAGAAGCTGTAAAAAGAAAAATTGTAGAGTACAAAGTACTACACAATACCATAATAATAATAAGATGATTTCAATTACAACAAAGTAGAGAAAGATGTTGAAACAAAATATATACATAGACTCGGTTTTTGCACTACACCTCAGAAATCACTTAAAAATCTGTCCATCGTCCTTTTGCAGCCAAAATAGCTGCAATTCGATCAGGCATGCTAGCATACAATCTCTTGCACTCTTCTAGACTAATGGAGAAGAAAATCTCTTGCACTCGCTCCCATAATTGAAGGATACCGCTAGGAGGAGTAGAATAAGAGTTCAATCGCCGTTTGAGTGAAGCCCACACATGTTCAATAGGATTTAGGTCAGGGGATTGTGCAGGCCACTCTAAAACACAAAATGGTTGCTTCCCAAACCAATCTTGAACAATCTTCCCCGTATGCACGCTAGCATTGTCCTGTTGGAAAATGACTTCTTCAACAACAAACCCTAATGTACGCAATGTACTGTACAAATCTCGCTCTAAAACTGCAATGTAGCCTCTAGAATTCAAACGTCCCTGTATATTGTGCAATCCCCCCAATCCTCTACAAGTCAAACAACTCCAAAGCATAATGCTACCTCCACCATGTTTAACAGTTTGGTTTACAGCACGCATAGGAATGTTCTCTTTATCCTCAATCCAACACCAAGTCCTCCCATCTGAGTTGAAACGACTAATTTTCGTTTCATCACTAAACACAACCCTCTCCCAATCACTCACTGTCCAATCTTTATAGGTTTGAGCAAAATGAAATCTTGCTTTGATGTTCTTCTAACTCAAAAAAGGCTTCTTAATCTTTGTAGAAGAAGACAATCCCTGTTCACTCAAAGCATTCCTCAAGGTATTGTCACATATTTCTACACCCGTCTCTCTCCTAAGCACTTTTGCAGCCTCTATTGCAGTTTCTAAACCTCCAACAGTAACTAAACGTGAAGCATATCTCCTCTCCCACTCTGTAAGGACCTTAGGACGACCTCCTTTAGACAATTCTAAGCTATGAGAAACACGCTTTCTCACTCTATTCACTGTGGATTGCGATAAACCCACACTCTCTGCAATCTCTCTACTGCTTCTTCCCTTTTCTATCAAGGCTACAATATTTTGCTCTTTGTCTCTAGAAATCGGCCTCATCCTCCCTTACAACCTCTACAAATCACAAGAAGTGTTCAACACAATCTTACACACACCCTCAGAAAAAAAATGACCAAATTTCACGAAGAAATGAGAACGTACGAGTCGCCGAAGAAGGTTGCGAAGAGCGCCGCAAAAACTGAGTCTGTGCATTCCCGACGTGTTTGACTCTCTCAAAAAAACCCTATTGGAGTTGATGATGTCATCATGACATCATCTTAAAGTCAACTTGTAGTTCTTTTACATCCAAATTTTACATCTACTAAATATGTCATTATCTCTTTGTTAAGTGGCTCTAAAACTGCTTGTTTGATGCATAGACTCAGTTTTTGGAGTCACTGTAGCTCCTTTGAAAATTTATAAAATAACAGAATTTTATAAATTTTGCACCTAGAATTTTTTTCCTTTGAAACAGACAACGGTGAATTAAAAGGCAAAATGTTAAAGTGGTCATTTAAAGTCTGCGTTTTTATCCATAAGAAACATTGGAATTTTTTATTTGCCACCCATGACAAAATTTGGAAATTTTGAATTCAAATTTGGATTTAGAGGCTCCAAAGTAGCTAGAAGAGGGAAAGAACTCAATAGGAGAAATGAAGAACAAAGGACACTAAGCAACCACAAAATAGAAGTAATTTTTTACATTTTTCCTTAGTTGGGGGAAAATAGATTCAGAATGCAAACTTCAAATGACTACTTTAAAGTCCTGCAAGTAAAAGAAAAAAAGAGTACAACTCAATTTGGTTCCATGGAAAGGTTCCTAGGATTGAAGAAAGGAGGGAAAAATTAATAACACCTGAAATTATTCAAATAAGGATTTGAGCATGCACGGTTCCTACTAACCCTTAAAGGACGAAGGGGTGACCCTCGAAATCATCCTTTTGCATTACCGTGTGAATCATCGGCTTAAAAAATTGCAAAAGTGCTCATTGGAAGTCAAGCTACTATAGAAGATCTTTTTTTTTTACAACAAATTCAAAAGATGAATAGTTGTATTTCTATCCTACACAATTTGATTTTCTGTCATAGAATGGTTGCGTCGACGTTTAAGGATTAAACAAGAATGTTTTTGGGTTGGATCTTGTTGGCAATCAGAAGAGAATTCTAGATGTTTTTGGAATGCAATTTTTTGACACTATAAGAATATATTGCAAATTTTAAAGTATTATAAATAGGTTCATCCCAAATCACCCCTCGGCAAGCATGAATGAAGGCTGTATATTTTGGTCAGGAATCTATTTGAGTTGGTCTCAAAAGCCGGTCACAATGAAGTGTAATGACCTTAAATAATTTCATTGTGTTTCCAAAATTTAAACCCTAAAGGACTACACTACGTTTTTTTTGGCAGCTTAGCAATTTTTGGGCAACTCACTATGAATGAAATTTTTATTTTTTTCTTTGAAATTTTCACACAACATGTGTTCAAGGAGGAGCTTTAAGGCACAATAATTTTCATAACTCTTGACTATATGATTAAAAAAAATATTGAATGATATGTAATTTTCACCGAAGTGTAGGCACCCCTGGTAGCCCCAAAAAATTCTTAAAAAATTACTTTTTAATGAAATAAAAATTTGAAATTGTCTTTATATATACATGGAAAGCTTTTAATCATCCCATTTTGATTTATGAGATGAAAGTTATGAGGAGTTTTAGTTTGCGGGTAGTTATGGATTCTCTATTCTAAAATAAACTTTGAAGTCCTTTATTTAACTCAGTTTTCAATATTTTTGAAAAAAATTAAAAACATTGGGTGTGGATTATTTATTACAACATTACAACCATTAGGATTGGCATTTTTCAATTCCATAACTAAATTCTTAACAATTTAGTATTTTAAATCATTATATATTTCTTTCTACTTAATATTTTTTTCCTATATGTTGTACAATTCCAAATGATCTGAAATTTTTCAAGCATGTAGCCAATGTACAATAAGGTCTGCTTCATTTACAAATTTTTGCATTTTGTTGAAATAATGTCAACTTTGGGAGGCCTGTGTATGCTCAAAATTGAACAGAATTTTGAATTTTGAGATGCGTTGGAATCACACTAAAGTCTACTTTATCATCATTACAAACACACACATATGTAATTGAAAAACATACAAAGAATTTGATGTTTTATATACACTATATACTATCTACTATTGCCAACATTTGTGAAAATTTCAACTTGTATTCAATAGTATATATGAGAAATGAACCTTCACAATTGCTTTAGAGATACTTGATCTCATACCACTTGAATTGCTTGTATGATTTCTTGCTTGTTCTTCACCCCATTGCAAAAAAACTTTGACTATTTTCTAAGGTTCTCTATGAAATGGTAGATAGAGTATAAAAGAAATCCAAATTGTTGTATGATTTGAAATTATTCATTTTCCACTTGTTATGAAGTTGAAGTGCACTTCATTTCAATTCCAACGCAATTTGCAGTTCCAAAATCGGTTCATTTTTGAGCATGCTAGAGCTTCCTAAAGTTGTTGAACTTTCTAGTGAAAATTGACTGGAAATTTCATAAAAGAAGTAGACCTTACTGTACAATGTGACCTTGTTCTACAATGTGCTACAATGTGACCTTGTTCTCTAGTGCTATCATTTCTCTAGACTAGTGCTACAAGAAAAATTCACTACAGTAGAACCTCTCTAAGTTGATCAGTCCTGGACCGGTCTGACATATTGGTTTATAGAGGTTTATTGACTTAGAGAGGGTCATTTTTAGTCATAGCCTTTGTTATGTGGCCCAATTCGGGACCGGTCTGACATGATTAGTTTACAGAGGTTTATCAACTTAGAGAGGTTCTATTGTAGTAGTCAAGTTCGTCACATGGATCATCTTATAGGGTCATTTCTCTAGTTTGTATGACCGATGTTTCTACTGATGTTAGGTGTAGTTTCCTATAGAGATTGTCTTATACAAGTGCACTCTATGGAAATGCACCAAGATCTACACAACTTGTGATTGCCCATGGAAATTGGCAGACCTATACAACTCCAGTGCATAAAGCAATATAATTATATTCAATCTGCATAGAGCAAACCCCTTTCTCATATGCTTTCAGCCTCTGAGTAGGTTAGCACTTAGAGGAGCTGTACTCCTACTATTAAACAATATTACATTTGCACAATAACTATGAATACTAATTGTCCGATGGATGACAAAGAATCCTTCTACATAAGATAGAAGTGCAAATGTTCATCCTTGAAATTTTGTGTGAAAAGGAGAGGTCTTGCACACTAGTTTGACCTCCAATGAGTGCTCTTCATTGTTTTTCTAAGCAAATGATTCACACGGGACCAAAAAAAGATGATTTCCACGGTTACAAACCCCGTGTTCCATGGTTAAATTGTGTTTGTACTTTAATTTGCATGTCCTGGCTCTGGCAATTTCATTGCTGGAGGGATGCCAATTTCCTCCATGCTTGTGTAAAGTTGTGTGCGAAATACAAATACTTATCAAATTGTACACTCTTCACACAACATTCCTTAATTATCTTTCTTCTTCATGATCATCTGAGTTTGTTTCTGCACACTTCAACTGCACCCAACAATGCTTTCAGTCTTTTTCAGATGGCATTGCTCATACAGTACTTACATGTATTTAATTACCAAGTGCGAAGTCAACCACTACTAACATGGATATCATTGCAGGATGCTAAACCCGTCCCACAAAGTGGGACCCACAGGGTGAAAACGCAGGAATTTTACCCCGGGAAAAAATGCAGGATTTTTTTATTTTTCACAATTTTTTATTTTTGCAAATTTTGAATTCATATTTGCAATCAGAGACCCCAAATTAGTTAGAAGAGGTCTAGAACATTCCTTATAGACAGCACAAAATTTTACTTTTGTCCCTGTGAACTTGCATTTTCACCTTGCTGGTCCCAACTCGTGGGACAGATTTCACGTCCTACGATATCATCCTGCACAAAATTGGCGGAATTTGATTTGACACCTTACTAAGGCGGTGCAGATTATGGGAAAGAGGGTACCAAGTACCAATATGGAAACCTTCATAAGTATGAAATATCATATCTTCTAACTATTTTTTCCAATTTTCCAATTAATATCTATATTTAATTGATATTTTCTTAAGTTTATTCATTATGTTATAGATGTAAAAAATTTATATTTAGTTATTGCATTTTTTAATTTTGTGTACCTTGATAGAAGAAAAATAACAAGTGAAGCATATTAACCTATCAATCAACACTCCAACAAGTGCTGCTAGAAGTAGCTAGAACGATTGCTTCGCTATGTGTTTGAGGAGCTTCTCATTCACTAGTAGACACATGGTCAACGTATACCTAGCTTTAAGACCCACTCATAGTCTATAGTCAAAATTGAATATACATGGATCATGTTTCTACTAGTGATTATTTATACTTGCTAAATATCTTTTTCAGTTAACTTTGATAATAATTAAGTTTTTTTTTTCCATCTTATATTTAATTTATTATTTACAAAATTATAATATGAAATAATCTTGGAGCCTTGTATTATTTGTATAATGTCATTCAACTATATTAAATAGTGAAATTAGATTGCCTTCACCAAAAAAGTTACCTCATGACTCACTGCATGTTTAGATGGAGGCACATGCAATTCTCTAAATCCAAGCCATAAACTAGTGCACCAACCCATGCAACACACATGGTTCCTACATTATTGCATCCTTCTATTGAGTAATTGCTCATATTTATATAGTGTAGAATGTCGAGAAATTAGTTAGGGGCAACCTAAATTCACTATTTAGTGTAGCGCAAAAACCAAGGAAAATATGGTTAAATTGGAGTTTACCTTCTAATTCTCAAAGTTCAATTTGTTTAAGAATTTAGATTTTTATTAAAAAATGAAGGTGGCCGTGTGGAATGGGCTTTTCCAACTGAACTGAAAAAAGGAGACAAACAGCTTTAAACTTCAGAAAAAGGGGACCAAGGCGCAGACAGTGTACTCCTGCTATCGCGTCTTACAGCTCTCTGAACTTTGCAGAAGTTTAGCAGCTATGGCGGCGCATCACTCGTCTGACATCGCCTTCGTCTCTCTCGCCCCCTTGCTTCCACAGTTTCCACATTATTCCTGCACCTCTTCATGACGTTATGCGGAGTTATCAGTCAACACTCCCGCAAGTGCCGCTGGAAGTAGCTTAGCTAGGAACGATCGGAGCTTCTCATGAGCAGCAGCGGCCAATTTCCGATCGGCGCTCTAGCTGCTCTTGGTGTCATTCCCGCGCGCGCGGTGCTGCTTCCCGGATAATCAAGCTGAAGTTGCCTAGTGAGTGAGTGGCTTCACGTTTCGAGCTCCGGCTATGGAATATGGAGATTGAGAATGTGCTGCTGTATAATACAACTCGATCGTCGTCCTATTTTTCATTTCGGATGTTCTTGGAGCTAGGCGATCGTCGTCTTCCGTAGCATTAAAAGCCTTTCTCTGCACCCGGCATTGACGTGGCCATAGCTCAGTTTGGAGGTCGCAACGGCCGTCTTCCTTGCATTAACTGCGTGTATCTAGGTTCTAGGAGCTTACACTTGAAGTTGTTTAGTCGTCTCCGCGTGCTGTTTCGTGAACAGTACAAGAGATTTGATTTTTTTACCTGCTGGTTAGTTTCCGCCGTTTGTGGTGTCTATGTGCTAGCTTCTTGATCTCGCCATGGCCACACCTAACGAATTGATTCTAGTCTAGCTCTGTTGTACCTATCGATCGGTGTACTTACAGTTTCCTGTACGTAGAGCATTTTAGATCTGCTTTGGAGTTTCTCATCTGTAATGCTGTGCATTGCTTGGAAGGTGAGTCCTACAGTAGCGCCGATATTAACCTAAATGCGTTTGGTGTGAAGCGCAATGATCTTCAGCACAAGTACTTATTCTTTGGCTCGCGCGCATGAGTGTCCTCTCCCTACTATTTGTCGTGGTAATAGCGGGAATGCTGCTCGATTTTAGTTTCTCCTGCACTTTGCACTCATGGCAATAGCGGAGCCAGCGGTGTTTCTTCGTGCAATGATGTATAGTTGGGCATGACATTGTCACCTGTACTTGTGCCTTCTTGCGTTTCTCTTAAGAAGCCTCGATACTGTGTTCTTGTAACATGCTTGCTTCGTTTCCTTCTTGTGGCACGATTCTCGAGGTTCAACAACGGCCATGCCCATCTCTGTAGCAGTGATATTTCATTTTGCGCATCCAGAAATATGTTCGAATTTCAGCTCTATTTTTCCCGGGCAATGTGAATGCTATAGATCGTGACACGAGCTTCTCTTAACGTGCAGGGTTTGGCAGCCTCTTGAGAGCCATTTCTTAGGAATTTTCAAAACTAATGAGCGGTGCGTGGAGACAGTCAGGCGAGGTCAGTACGTGGAGTAGACCTAGTGTCTGCTAACTGGACGACAAAACAACTTCGTGTTTACAGACGGTGAGTGATCACTGCTTGGTTTGACGAATGTGATTGTGTCCTATTAGTAAGAACTCGAATCGGTATACATTGTTGTTGTTGAAAACATTTTCTTTGATAATCTGAGGATTTTGCATAACATCTAAGTGGATGTTTTTCAAATGTGGTGTTTTTTTAGCTGAGATGAATTTACCGAGCGTAAGCTACGTTTCTCGATGTGGGAAGCCGTCGCGCAGTTGGAGCAACTCCAGTGACAAGGTCCCTTCACATGTCGCACGAAACTGTGGATATCAACAGTCGAACAAAAATCAAAGTCCAGAAATCAACAATGACGACTTGGCCTCTGTGTACTCTGACGCTGGAGACACGTTCGCTTCCCGGCCCAGCAATGCAACCTATGAGGATCACCAAGATACAGCATCGGTTGGCCTCTACAGCAATGCGCAGCACTGCGCAGACTCTGACTCTCGAGATTTCATACTGAAGAGATTCTTGCCTGCAGCTCAGGCTATGGCCGCAAGTGGAGCAAAAACGTCAGCATCATCATCGTCTCTGCCTGCAGAAAACAGGTGACATCCTGTCATTAGGCATTGTGATGCCTCACAGCAATGAGAGTCTGTGGTTTGTAGCCAGTTACTCCCAATGATTCTATCTTAAATTTTGAATCATATGCTCGTTTTTTCTGCACATTTTCTCTTATACTAGCTGTGTCATCTTCAAGAGATTTCTCAACTTCAGGTCTGTACTCATTTGAAATCATTTAACGTTGGCCAGGCCTCAGAAGAAGTCGAGTCCTGCTCCAACTACTCGATTTGGATCCTTTTCGTCAGTGTCAAGCAAAAGCAAAAGTAGATTCATTCATGAAGTGAAGCAAGACGTTCGATTTGAAGACTTTGACGACGGCTCTGAGGATATCAAGGCATGTGGATTTCCTCTACACTTAGGGAGGTTGACTCTCCAACACTTCAGATATGGCTTCTGGACTTCAAGATCAAGCAGCCGCAGCAAGTCGCACGACTATATAACAGAGAAGGGCTCTAAGAAAGTGATCGAAGAAGAGGCAACTGATAACTCCGACGATTTGTTCTGGTCAGACGAGGTGAGATTTGCTTAACCTAGTCGCTGAAAGTTATTTTTCAGGTATGCGTCTTCCATGCGCGTTAATACTTCATTCCACCTCGACGGACACGAAATACCAACCCTTGTTGAATGATTTTGAAATCCACAGGAAGGTTTCGACGATGCAGTGAGCCAGGTAACGTCATGCCCAAGTGGGATGAATGAACGCGGGGAGTGCAGCAATTCCTCCGAGATAAGGAAGCGTCTGGGAGTGGAGATGCTACTTGCGGCCCCCGCTCGGCTGCACTCCATGGAGACAGTTCACACACCAGATCATCGAGGATTCTTAGGATTGCCTAAAACATCTAAGCTTACTAGTGGAGAGATTGAACGAGCTCGGCAAGTGGACCGTTTGGGAGCGCGACTATCTCGAATGATAAGCAAGACAAACTACATGGAGACCCGCAACGTCCCTCGGATGAACGAGCATGATGAAAGAGAAGGAGGAAGCTCCAGTCACGGTACCTCAGCAACAACATCTAATTCTTCCGTGGAAGCTCCAAGAACCAAGTGGGTGGACGCAGTTGCATCTTTGATGCCTCCTCCATCTCCCAAAATGCCTTCAGAATCATGGTTGTCCAACACTCTTCCGCCAGAAAGATTCATGGAAGTGAAAAGGTTGTCCCGCAAGTCTCTCGGCAGCTTCATCCCTATCAAACCTCCGCTCAAGCCAACATCAACTGGGCCGAATAGAGAGGTACGAATAGAGGTACATTTTGTTAACCCTTGACGATCAGACCACAGACTTTAAATTTCCTGAATTCCGGATTCTGTAAAGCAAATCTTTATCAGCATCCCAGATATTGTGGTCAAGGGATTTGACAGGATTTGCTGAAATTTTTTCAGGAAATTTCGATTCGTCTTCACCAATCGTGCAGCCTGAAGGAACACTTGCAAGGCAGGTACGAAGATACGTAAGAAATTTTTTCGAGCTGAGAAATTGAAATATACTCCAATTGCACCAATGTTCAAACTTCAGAAAGTAGTTGATAACTGACAAGCAAGTGGACCGTTTGATTGACAATGTGAGTGCTGCTGACTTTCAGGCAGGTGTTGAGATCGGCGACCATGCAAGCGGTCTAGTTCTATCACTCCCTTGCACAGAAATTTCCGCAGATATGCCACATTTTTGAATTGCATTTTGATGGCAGACTTGGATACTATCAGCACCGCAGCTCCAAGAGAACTTGCCTGAGATTTCTGACGTACATTTTCCTTAAATTTCTCTACCAGATGCCCGCTTAGCAATAGAATAGGAAGGAATCGAATCTACATTTGAGCTGCACGTCCAGTTATACAGGACCTTTCAAAGGCACTCTTACAGTGATAAGAAACCTTATTGTATCCATAAAGCTTGTAAATGCATACCATTTTGTCAATTGTTGATGATGATGCGGTAACTAAACCTATTAATTCATGATAAACCTTTTTCCAAAATTTCTTTATGACGTCTTTATGAATTTTAACAGTGATGAGTTTTTCCTTGGCCTTGATGGCGCTTCTTCTTTAGTAATTGAACTGAATTCTCCAACAAACACAAGTGCACACCTTAATTTTGGATCCAAAATACACTCATTCACTCATTTGTATGAAGTTGATTTCTTGTACTAACTGTGAGAGAGTTTTCTTCATATGTTGGTTTAGGTTCTAGAATCACTGTCTTATCTAGAAAGTGACGTCATTAGATATAGGGATACTTTTTGGTGTTTCTATTTTAGTGACAAAAGTGTTGTATTTTGTGAAAACCAAACATGAATAATTGAAGCGGGAACATGTTTTAAGTTGCCATTGATGGAAAAAATGAGACAGGTGCTTGTATATATATATATTTCATATGTATTTCACATATCATATGAATTCCTTATTCTGTATCTGCATTTCGTATCTTAGAGCGCCAAATCTTCTTGACGGCTAAGATTGTCTCTAACAATGGCTATCAACAGTGATTGATTACTTTTTTAATTGGAGATCAACAACATTGGAGACGAGGTGGATTTTTTTGAATCGAGATCCACGGCTCTAGATTTCTTCAAACATAGGGGAATTATAGGAATAAGACCTGTTGCATCTTTTGGATGCTTAGTGGACTACCTTCTACCTAATGAAAATTATCCCAAATTTCAATAGTTTATGCTATACAAGACTGTAAGTTTTTATATTTTATAAACTGTCAATTTTAATTTTACATTTTATATTTTAAATTTAACAAGTTCTAGTGTTTGTAATTTTATGCTTATGGCTTTTAAAATTTATAAACATTGAAATTACATTTTTTTCATATTGCAAAATTTTTAATCCATTGTTGTTTAATTGTGAGGCAAACAACGTATATATACCTATTCACATCCCTTTACGAATTCCTCCCTCATGTACTAGTGGTTTAGGTGCATGAATGAAAATAGTTATGTTTACCTGTTGTGGTTAGGCAAAGTCTTAGTTATTTGTAACTTTCAAATTCAAGATGATCTTTTGTATTGCTAATAACCAAGTAAAATATTAAAAAAGTGCATCATTTCAATTAATTTCAATTTTCAATTTTTTTTTTCAATTTTTTTTCAATTAAAAAATAAATTAAATAAATTAAAATAAATTAATCAAACTTAACATTTTTGCAAAATTTATAAATTAGATAAGTAAAAAAAACTAGTTTGAAAAAATAGAAAATTTAAAATTTACTATTTTATTAATTTATATAATTGCAAAATTCAAAAATATGCAATTTAAGTTTTCAAAATTTCAAAGCAATTTTTTGAAGAAATATGCTTAAATATTTGATAGTAAAACAAATTAACCCAAGTAGTACAAATATTACATTGATTCGAAGCCTAAATATAATTTAAATGACTTAATTGAGATCACAAATAAAGTTTGACTAAATGCCATGGCATTAGTCCTTTAGGGGTTCTCCCTTAAAAGACAATCCAATCTTAAGGGCTTGGTTTTGAAAGAATCTTCTTGATAGCGACTCCAAATTTAACTATAGACCAATTTCTTAATATAATTCTCTTTGTCTCCAAAAGATGGATCTATCATGCTAAGTTTTGGATTTCAAAACACAATTTGAATGTGTGACTCTTGGTCTCTTGCATCAAAATGTTTGCTAATTTTTTTGAATAATAGCTTTAGAATAGCTCATTGTATGGAGAGGGCGGAAGCTCATTATTCATTAATCATTTGAAAAAGTTTCATGATGCCACTATATAAGAAAGATTATGAAATCCAAATTTGGATTGCCAAAATGTTAATTGTTTAAAAATTGATAATTAAATTTTTTGGAAAGTATAAGATCCTAGGAATACCCCCAAAGCATCACTTTTTCTAATCTTGTGCAAAGTTTCTATTATTAGATGCTTAAATTTTGTATTTTTTTTGTTGGCAAATGAAAAGATGTTCCTATGCACCAAAGAATGCAACATTTGGATACTGTATACAAAAGTTACAAAAGTTTTTTGATAGATGTTCTAAAATTGTTTCTTCAAGAATAGATACATCACATTGATTTACAAGATGTATACATAGTGAGGATATGTTGAAGTGGTGCTTTTAGATACAGTGCCATATGGAATGTACCTACCTTTGTAGCTTGAAGTAGAGAAGAAGTTGGAACCTTGGCAAACCTAGCAAAACATTGTATTATAGCTAAAAAAAGCATTAACTTAGAGATATATTCTTCCTCATCAATACAATTCTTATTTGTAAGCCATATTTTTCAATCATTAACACGGTTCCTATTTTGTTGCTCTTGCCAAAAAACTTGTATCCAAAAGCAATAGTTAATGGTTTATCTACAATACAATTCTTTTCAATTATAAATTTGCATATGAAGACATGTATGCTTTCAAATAGCAAAGAATGAAAAAAATGATTGAAGGAACTACATCATGAACTTTTACAAACAAATTGATACCATGCAACTTAAGTTTGGCATTGCAGCCTTCAAAATGCTAGAGTTGCCAACATTTATTTAAAGCTAGAATAAGCTTTTGAAGAACTTGTCCTCACCAATTCTATCAAATTTATTTCACTAATTGAATTGCTCTATACTTTCTATTATGTTTCAAGAAAATTTAATCAATTTGTATACTCTTGTACATAATATAGGTAGGCCTAATATAAACTAGAGATTAAATTGTGATTTAACAATGTTTAATGTTTATTAAATATAAATTAATATATATAAATATTAGGATTAGGATTTTACTTCATAAAAATAAAATAATTATTTCAAATAATAATTTTAATTTTCTAATCAATGCTTATTTTAAATAAAGTTTCTTGAAAGCAAGAATTTGTCCATCATCAATTGATTAAAAATGTATAATTGTTACTTCATGCATCAAAAGATATTTTTGAAATATCTTTATTGAAAATTTTATTATTCCATATTCTAAATGAATTGATTTTTTTTCTTAAATCTTAAATATTTCTATTGAATTTTATAAAAATTTGTTGAATATTATGAATGCATGGTTTGGGATGAAATATAAATATAGTCTTTCAGTTTATCATTGTTTGACTTAATAATATGGCATGGGTGAGGGAAACACAAATTAAATTTTTTAATAGTGGTATAATGTTACTATAGAATATCAAAATGATGCATATTAATAATATAAAATCATTTAGCATTAGATTATAGTTGCATCAATCCACTTTTCATTTTTATTCTAAAACACCACTTGTATCTAATACCTTAAAATAATAATGAAAATATAAATAATAATTATAAAACACATTTTTTGTTGAAGCCTTTTTATTACATATCCATAAAGGGTTTTGTTATTATATAGTTTGAAAATTTGTATCATTTTTTCAATGCATATTCTATGTGTTTATATGTAAAAAATAAATGTCATATAAAAAAATAAACATTGTGTATTTTAGTTTTATTTCAAATTAAAAATTTAACTCTTAATATACATTGAAATGTTTATTGACCCAATTTCAGGGTTTTAACTATGGCTGAAATTGATACTGCTGCTCCTTTCGCTTCTGTGCGTGATGCAATTTACATGTTTGGTGAACATTCTACTGAGAAGATACAACGTGCATTTTTAAGCACACATGAATTACAACTAGAGGTTCAAATATAACTTATGTCCTTGAGTGTTTACAAATAAAATGTTTGTAATGGATATAGCATCTTTATTATACAAATGTTTGGAATTCAATATCAATTTTAGACAACAAAAATGCTTCTTTTATTTGTTATTTAAGAATTTTTTTATAAAAGTAGATCTTCTTACATGCTATTTAAATCTTTTTATCAATAATTTTATCAATGTTTACATGATTTTTATCAATTGTCAAGAACTTTCACATTTCAAGACACTAAAACAACAATTTTAAGAAAATAATAGTCTTATTCCTGTCTAATTTTAAAATTAAAAAACTTGTACCAGAGAATTCATTATTTGGAAGTTGAATTGCATCTATTACAAGAAAAGCATGTGGATACAACAAACCAACTATCAATTGCCCAAAGTAGTGCATCAAATGCTTTTATTGAACTTGCTGAGACCAAAAATGCGCATAAAGAAATTAAAAAAAATGAAGAAAATGATATTCTTTCAAAAAAATCGGTGCTTGAATTACAATTAGAAGCAATGCGTGAACAAGAAAAACAAAGATTACAAGAATTAGAATGGGGTAGAGAAGAAATCAAGAATCTTCATGACAAATTAAAATATCGTGACTACCAATTCCAAACAACATCAGATACATTAAATAAAGCACAAGAAGAAAATAAAAATCTTCAAGATGAAATAAATAAAATAATGTATAAACATGAAGAATGTACAAAGGAACAAGACAATATTGCAATGGAAAGAATGAAAGGTCTTCTTGAAGATCTTTTTACAACAAAAGAGATGCTTGCAAAAGCTAAAGTTGCACATGCAAACATTGAGGAAGACTTTCGGATTTTTAGAATTAGAGATTTGGAAAGGATAGAAGAGGAGGAATACAATTCAACAATGGAGATTGAAAACATGAAGAACAAACTGCAAGATGCAGAAGATAAACAAGAAGAAATTATTTTGGTTGTAGAAAAATTAAAGGATGAACTTATTGTTGCAAAAGAAGCTGAAAGAAAAGCTGTACAAGTAGAAGTTGATTCAAATGTAACCCTTGAAAAGATGAAGATTGAAGTTGAAGAGTCTAAAGTTGCAAAAGAAAAGGTATTATAATTATTTGTATTTGTTGGAGCTATTATGGTCAAACACATTAATATCTTTTTTTTGCAATAATTGCAACTTCATATTTATATATTGTTCATCACTCTTAAGTTTGAATGCTTGTTATCTTGCTTCATTGAAGGTTAAAGTTTTATTGATTCAATTTGACGATATAAATTCTAAATTAGAAATCTTTGCACAAGAAGAACAAAAGCTACTAGCATCTTTAGCATCACTTAAATTGGAATTGAAAAATACAAATGAAAAACTTTGTATTTTTAAAGATGAAGCTGAAGAAAAAAATATTGAAATGGAAGACCACATAAATCAACTTCAAGTTGATTTAAATGTTGCACTTATGGAAAAAACTGAAACAAAAGAACGTTTATCTAATTTGAATGAAGCTTTGCAACAGGTTCATCATTGTATTTCAAGAAATATTTGAGATTTTTTTTTAAATAATATTTATTTTATTTTTGTGTATCAATAATTTAATTATAAGTATAAATTAATATATATTATAAAATACTCTTAAACATAATAAATCAGGTGACAGTAGAAGCAGTTGAAGCAAAAGCTACAGCAACTCAAGCAGTAGAAGAACTTGCTGTAAAGACTCAAGAATTGCAAGAAGCATTGCTCCATAATCAAACTATAGAATGTCGGCTTAAAGCATCCATGAAAGAAATTGAAGCTACAAAAGCTTCAGAAGTATTTGCTCTTACAGAGGTTTCTATTATCTTCAAATTTGTTTAGGGTTCAAAATTTTGACTTTTTAATCTTTAGTATCTTTTAAGACATATATGTTAATGAAATAATTTTTTATTGTAATATATTAGATCATTAATTAAAAAAATTATGTAGGTGAAATTTTTAAAGAAAAAAGCTAATAAGAATATAGATGCCAATGAAAATAGACAAGATGTGACAGTTTCTTATGATGAATATGAAACAATGACAAAACGAATTGTTAACTCAGAAGATGTTGCGAAGAAACGAATAGCAGCAACTTTAGCTCAAGTAGGCTTCTAAAATGTTAAGGAATAATAAATATAAATGTATTATTTTCATAGTTTGATTATTTAACTTTACATTTTAGCATGTAAATTTTAAAATAGTAGTACACTTCAAATGAAAAGACAATTATTGAATAATTTTGTATATTTTTATATTATATTCAAATTCAATACTTACATATCATTATAAATTAATAAAGTTATTCATTTCATTATGTAAAAACTCTAATTATTCTTTAGGTTGATGCTTCAAAAGCGAGTGAGCTAGAAATTTCAAAAAAATTAGAATCAGTTAAGAATTTATTAGAAAAGAGTCAAAAGGCTATGAAACAAGCTGTTCAAGTAGCAGAAATTGCTGAAGCTGCAAAATCAGCAGTTGAAGGAGAGCTTAGGAAATGGAGGTCAGAAAATGAACAAAGGCGAAAAGCTGCTGTTGCAGCAGTTATGGCAATTGAAAACAATGGAGTTGTCAAAAATTGTGGTCCTCTTGCTCATGGAAATAATTCATATGATAAAAAAATGACTTCTACAAATGAATCAAATAGAAGATCACCAAATGGTAGTCCACATAGTCTTAAACCTAAGCAATGTTTGGCACAAATAATGCGATATAATTTCTCTAGAGATGAAAAGAACAAAACAAAATTGTTTTCCAAAAAAATTAGTTCTTATTTCAATAAAAAAATCAAATAATTTCTGAATGCAAATTACAAATGTAGGAGTTCAATTGATGTGTAACAAAATTGTTGAATGTTACAATTTCAATAGTATACCTAAAAAATGAATTCTTTATACGTTTTTAGTTAACAAAATTTGAAAATTTCAGAAAATTAAAACCTATAGTTGAAAAAATCATGTCTATAACCCATGGAGAGGCTTTCAAATGATCACTTTGATCATATTTAGAATTTTGTACAAATTAAGAAAAATATCCTAGAGACGTGCTTGCTAAAAAACTCTAGAATAACATATATTTAATAAAATCATTATTTCATAAAAATTCAATTTGATGCTCAATTCAAATTACACCTATAGAAGTTTGGTAAACAAATTAATTCAATTAGAGTGGGATGTACAAATTATTTTATATTTCACTTTTTTATTTGAACAAAAATTATTCCCAAAGTTTTAATGACTTTAAGGCAAAGTTTTAATGACTTTAAGGCGAGCTTTAAGGCAAAGTTTAATGACTTTCATTGAATTTCAAAAGAAAACCTTAAGTAACTAAGTAAAAACTAATTATCTCACACTCTAGAAACTAGGATTAGTATAGATTTAGGCTTGAAAAGTGCCATGTCCTTTTAGTTCTCATATCAAACCTTGTCCTTCAGTTAGATTTTCTCTCAATTTTATATGTATAGAATTTGCTTCTCAGTTGACTACCAATCCCTGTCATATATCTTCAAAACCCTAGTATAAATTACAAGGCATAATGAACCCTGGAAAATGTATGCCATAATTCCTTGTCAAATTGATGGATTTTATCCCAAGATTTTAAACGCAATGAGGTTTTTGCAAGTGACTGCCTCAGATCAATCACTGTCCTTGCATTTGTTCCCATGGAGAATTGGAGACAATGTTGCTCTAGTTTTTTAATTTTTTAATTTTTTTTTTAACAAATTTGAAAGAACCATTGTAGTGTCGCTTTAGTTTTGTTTGTCCTATGAGATTGATGAATCTTGTCTCATAAAAACAATTCTTAGTTCATTTTTCATTTTCAAGAGATATCCAATAAGGAATTGGACAAATGTCATTTGTTTCCAAATTTCATTTCATAGGTGGACATTTTGAATTCATCAATTAGCACATGTTTCAGGTTTCAAATTGATTGATTGAGGTTCTTTCTTTGCTTTGAACCTAGCTTTTCTCGAAAATCACATAAATGAAGTCGAATCTATAGCGAAAGTGAAGTGAGAAATTTCTTGTTATTTTGCACTTTCCAGATGATTTAAGTCTTCCTTTGAAATATGAGAGGGATTCTTGCATTGTTGATGAGGTGAGAATAACTGCTTATTGAAGTGTAAGTTTTGTAGAGTGACATTTGGAATTTCATTTTTCTTCCTACAAAAATTTACTGAAAGTTGTTTAAAGGAGTTTAGCTTTCCCGAAAAGGGAATCATATCTTAAATGTTTACTTTAAGAGCAGACTACCTTAAGTGTCCTATGGATGACAAAGAATACTTCTATGTAAGATAGAAGTGCAATTGTTCATCCTTAGAATTTTGTGCAAATAAGGAAGGCTTTGCACAATAGTTGACCTCAAATGAATACTTTTGGTTTTCTTCAGGTAGACTAGTGTGCCCTGTGCCATTGCCACAACCAAAAAATGTAATTAAAAATAATTTTCTAATTTTCTAATTCATAAAAACTTTGAAATTCAATAACTTTCTCATCGTGGGTCCAAATGCCATGAAACAAAGCCCGTGCACTCCTCCTTGCCGAGGGCTTTCCGACAGTAGCAAGCACGCAACCGGGGATGCATGGGCCGGGAGAAATCAATGTAACAAAACAAACAAAACAAACAAAACAAACAAAATAAAGTGTGATGAAAACTACCCAAACTTAAGGTATAGATGAATGATTCACATTGTGTCAGAAAGGATGATTTTTGCGGAGACCAGCGTGTCCCTAATTAATAGGCTTTGAGTGTGCTGATGTGGAAAGAATTGTGTAAGTTTGAGCAGGCTTCAAAAAAAAATTCCATGCCTGACGGAAAATTTTATCTGTGGGGCTCAAGGAATGGTGTTTTAGCCACCGAAGCTCGTATGTGGGTGGCTCAAACTCATCGCTCTCATTCTAGGGTTTGGTTATGATCGTTCTAGATTTTGGTTTGGTCATGCACTTGGTGAGATTTCCTCTTGCACTCTATTACAAGTTCTTGAACTGCAAGTTGTGTGGACAATGCTTGGATGCAAAAATTGTCTCACTTGCTGCAAAAATTTCAACCACTCATTCCAAGCTTGTGAAGATTTTCTCTCAAAGCATGCAATTCAATTCTCTCCCTCTTGTAGTGATTTGGAGATTTATTTTGTAGCAGGGGTTGGAAATTACTGGAGCACATCGAGGGTATCGTAAAAATTGCGCAAGGCTCGACGAAGGCAACGTAGCGGGGTTCTCGAGGTGGGTTCTCGAGCTATTCATTTTTGCAGGGCATGAAGCTGTTTTCCATCCGGTACTCGTGGCAATTTTGCTTAGCCTCCTTCTTGCTTGTAGCCAGGCTCTTTTTCTTTCAAGACCCTTTGCGATTAAGGTCTTCATTGTAACCTAGTTTGCAGACTTCTGATACGGCTTCAATTGTTGGAATGCTTGTGCAGAGTGAAACAGCAGTGATGGAAACTCATTGTGCTTCCTCGCAGTACAACTTGGAGGATCTGCAAAACCACTACAGCAAGCTTTGTAAGCTTTTGTATCATTCTATTGTTCACTTTCGTTTAATGGATAATACATGGGTTGAAATTTGAGGACACTTTTCAATCAATTGATTGGAGACTTGTTGAGGTCCTAAATTGACGGATTGTAGTAACTTTGGAGAAACTTTGGAGGGGTACAAGATTGAATGGACGTTTTAATTTGTAAGGTTGTGACTAGTTTAGCAATTTAATTAGTCTAGGGTAGGGTGTTCTCCATTGAAATGTCACTGAAAACTTATTTCTAGGTATTGATGTAAAGGATGTCTCTAATTAGAACAAGTGTATTTGGTGGAATTTAAAGAGGGTGCTGATGTTGCTGTTTGTCTCGTGCTGCTAGTTTTGCAACATGAAATAATCGCCTTGTATGAACGGTTATGTCAATTGGACAAAACTGGGAAAGGGTTCATCTCTGCTGATGAATTTATGAGTGTACCTGAATTCGCTGTCAATCCTCTTTGCCAGGTAGTGATCAACCTTTGTCATTTGGCAATCCCTTTCTAATTTATCTTGTCTTGTTCTTGGTTTAATGCATTGAAGGACGTTTTTGCTTATCCAAGGTGAATCCCTTTCTTGCAGAGGCTGTTGAAGGTGTTAGAAGGGTTAAATTTCAAGGAGTTTACTGGCCTATTGTCGGCCTTTAGTACAACAAAAGATGACAAGTTGAAGTGTGAAGCTTTCATCCAACATTTCTTTTTGTGGAATTTTAGCCTGGTCGTAAGCCTCATTTTGACTCAGGAGTCAAGAACTATGAGTACTCAGTTGCACGAGTTGTATGAGTAGTATGAGCTTTGATTACTAAGTTCTTTCAAATTGGTTTAGTGGGGTACCATGACTCCTTGTTTTTGGAACAGCTGTTGATTGGTTGCAGAGATATTAGAGTTTTCCTTGAATTTTTCAAAGTATGGGTGACGACCTTGTTGCAGTATAAATGTAGAAGTGAATATAATGAATAAGTGTAGGCAAGCCCTTTCTGGTGACTCAATCATATACCTGAAGAACTATTGAATTTATGCATGATTCTATTATTTGAGTTTATTTATTTTTGCTTTCTGTCTTGAATACCTCGATTGCTAAAGACTGTGTGTTTAATAATTAACAAGAGTGCAATATTTGTGCAGTCATTTTCAAAGTGTATGACACTGATGGCAATGGCAAAGTGATGAGTAGAGATACGTTGCAAGTTCTCCAGGATAAGCAGCGTCGGGTGCAAGGCTTTAACCGTTTTTGTATTGTACATGTGAGAACGTCGAGATTAGCATGCACATACTTCTTCGCCAGCATCGCGAAGAACTTATTAGGGTTTTGCATTCCGTCCTTGGCATTCCTCACTCCCCAAGTTCTCAGCGCGGCATGGCATTCCCGACATTGGGAGCGTCAACATTTCCAACAAGGCCCATAAAAATTTATAAAAATAAAATACTTCATATTAGAAAAAATGCAATATAAAATAGCTTGTATGACTCGTACTATTTGGATTAACTTGTGTAAAAGCTTGTTGGAAAATAATTTAAATATGACACAATATTAAACTTTTTTTGGAAATATATCATGCCAAATCTATATAGTAAGTGAAAAATAAAAACAATAATTATTACCTTAACCCCTAAAGTTTCATGACTATGTTTTCACCATAAACTCTTAAAAATTGCCATTTTTAGCACAGGTACCAAATTGTTGAATTTTTTGCTCTACACGTAACTTAGGATCTTCTAGTATGCTGACTTGAGAACATGTGGTAAAAATTTCAGAAATTTTTTGGGCTTTGTGAAAAACAGGGTAGGGTTGCATTGCACAAGGTCACATTTGTATGAAAAGACGTCCAAAATGGTGATGCTTCTTTTGATTCTTTTTTCCAAACAAGTTGGCTACATGCTTAAAAAATTTCAAATCATTTGGAATTGCAAAATACATAGGAAAAAAATAATAAGTAGAAAGAAGTAGAGAATGATTCAAAATACTAAATTGTTAAGAATTTAATTATGGAATTGAAAAATTCCAAGTCCAATGGTTGCAATGTTGTAATAAACAATCTACATCCTATTATTTTATCTTTTTTCAAAAATATTGAAAATTGAGTAAGATAAAGGGCTTTACAGTTTATTTTAGAATAGAGAGAATTCATAACTTTTAACTCATTGATTGAAATGGAATGATTCAAAGCTTTCCACAAATATACAACTCTAAAACTTAATTTCAAATTTTTGTTTTTGAAAAAAAAGCGATTTTTTTAATTTGACTGGACTGCCCAGCTAGGGAAAAAGTACTCCCTCTGTCCCAAAATGATCTTTTTGTTGGACAAAATCATCCGGATTAAGGCCAAAAATAACATTTTTGAAATTTGTTTCGAATTATAAGTAGAAATTAGTGGACTCTTATTGTCCTAAAATTTTGAGATTCAGAGCCCTTTCCAAAATATAGTGGTAGAGTACTAAAAATTGAGATTTTTAGGCATTTTTGAGCAGCACCGGTGGCCACTCATTTCGCCAGTTTGTTGTTGTTCCCGCATTGGTTGAGCTGTTGATGGGCACTAATTTTTCAGTGGACATGGCTGGTTGGACTCTCGTTTCAACTACCACAACCTACGTCTTCTTTTGTTGGTTGTTGATTTTGAATTCCCCCTCATTCTTTTGCATTTGCAATTAGCAGCCACGCAGATTGATGCAACTAATACTGTGCTTGAATTTTTTTAGTCCGAAAATTCTTCAGTGTTCTCGACGGATTCCCTGCGACATTGAATCCTCACAGCATTTGACCACATGCAAGAGATTTGATTCTTGCACTATCCAAACATTTGAGCACAAGGTTTGATTCTTACACTGATCAAAGATTTTCCATGTGCATGCGTTCATTTGCACAATTCACAGTCCCAAAACTGTAACACTCAAGTGCATGATACTCTTGAAATTCTTTGGGATTGGTACATATAGGTTTACATTTGTAGCTGCCAATACAACGAAATTGACGCAAGATCGATCGATTGATCTCCCCATAAGCTACCTAGACCGCGTACTGCTACCCAGATCCATGAGTTGAGAGCCTTTACCAGATCGTGATACAGTCAAGAAGGAACCGCAAGTTCGAGAAACCCAATCGTACAAATCCTCTATAGCCTCCCTAGAGAAACCCTTGGTAGTGGGATTCACGGTAGTAGTTGAGCGCCGCTTCAGTCTGACTCGGGTACTAGTGTCAAGGCGTGAGCAAAAGAGTCTCCTGGAGCATTGCCGTTTGGTGCCTTGTGTGTGATCCCATTTCGTACCCGGCCCACATTCAATCCACTAATTCCCGTACTAGCTTCAATTCCCATACTAGCTTGGGAACTTGAATCTATGAACTATTGCTGTCAATGACGTTTGAATGTTTTCTAGATGCCACGTGCGACGGTGAAATTAAGCTTCTCTAGTGTTTGTGAGCAGTACAGGCTCTTCTTTCTAGCCACGTCACAACAGGAAGATCAATTTGGGACAAAAAATTGGGGCCAACAAGAAGATCATTTTGGGATGGAGGGAGTAACATATTAGGCCATAACTTTTGACTCATATTTTCAAATGCCATGAAATTTAATGCACATGAAAGATATTCCTTGTGCCCACCTTCTATTAAAATTTTAGCCTAAAATATGCAAATCTCTAGTCACACGTTCCTGCCTAAAATTTCTATGTTGCCAAATATGCATGTTGGTCTTTAAGAGGTTAAAATTTTGAAGTAGGAACATGAAGTGACAAATAAATGCAGCTTGCATCTAGAAAATTGGCTTACACTATCCACTAAAAAGAGGTTGTCACTATTGTTCCCCCCCCAAGCAACCGTTGATCTCGTGAGATCAAAAAATTCTACCCGTTGATTTTGTCCAGGAATTCCGATCAATGAGGGCCATTGATTGTAATAAAGAAAAACTGGACCCCCTTTGAACACTGTCAATTCAAAAAAAAATGGGATACGATACGGATTTGGTTATGATACGGATACATCATGGTACAGATACATGTACAGCTATGGATACAATACGAATACAGTACACAACTACAAATATAGATTTGGATATGATATAGATACGGGATATGTCCCATATTGATTGCCAACCCCATCCCACCTCAAAATTACAAAAGGGTGGGATGGGGGATACTTGAAAAATAATTTTTAATTAATTTAATTTTTAATTTTTTGGAGGGATGTGTGTATTAACCCCTAAAGGGCCAAGGCCTTTTTTTTGCCAAAAAACCATCAAAACTGCCATTTCTATAGTAAGGAGTAAAAAATTTGAAAAATGTTTTTTTTGCACATCTAACCATAGGATCTTACACCTAACTAGTATGAAAATGTGTGGAAAAAATTTCAGAGTTTTTGACCTCTCAGATTGCAAGATATCTGCGTTTAAAGTGGAAAAAACAAGTATTTCAGCACATTGCGGGACTACATTTTTTGACTTTAAACATTTTTCACTTAAAATTTTTGTACTACAGAGTTTTGTGCTTTAAATCTTTATAGTGGAGAATTGAGTTGAGAATCTAGGAAAAAAAAAATATTCAAAAAAACTTAATTATCATTCCTAAAAAATTTATTAAGTAGAAGTAGCTACGAGATAGAAGGGAAATCTAAAGCATTAATATATTTTAGATGGAATTAAAATACACTAATCCCAATGGTGAGATTGTTCTAGCAAGTAAACTAAATCGTGATTTTTTTTTATTTTTTTTAAATTGCAAAAATAGCATTTAGAAATGAATCCTACAAGTTATTTTTTTCAAGAAGATGCTTTAACTGCCCGAAAAACAAGAATGTCCATAACTTTCTCATAACAAATCCAAATGAAATGAATCAAAGCTTTCCAAATAGACAAAAATATGATCTATAAGAAAAAAATATTTAAAAAAAAATCAAACTTTTGCCAAATTTTTCTTGCTGCCCGGACTGCCCAGTTACAAAAAAAAATAACATATTTGGCCATAACTTTTGACTCCTATTTCCAAATGTCTTGAAATTTAGTGCATATGAAAGATATTCCTTGCGCCCACCTTCTATTAAAATTTCAGCTTAAAATATGGAAATCTCTAGTCACACGGACCTGCCCAAAATTTCTATACGGCCAAAAAACGCATGCTGGTCCTTTAGGGGTTAATTGAAAAAATAAATAAATTTTGAGCGCATTGTGGACAGTGACATCTGTGTCACTATCCACTGAAAAGAAGTAGTTACATAATTTGGACATTCAAAAGGCAATATAAACTTTATATTTTTTATAATTTATAATTTTATTTGTAACTATATATATTTGTTATTATCTTTATTTATCTTTTTATATCTTTGTACAAAAAGTAATATTATTGGTAATAAATTAGAAGGTCTTTTTTAAGATTCGACTCTAAATGTGGATGATTGATATGCTATTTGGACAATCCATTACTCCAAGGTATTGTGTTGTTTATCAAAAATATGAACTTTGAGTTGCTTGAGGTTTTATTATCACTTTGCCAAAAGCATACTAGTCTCTCAAGATACCAAAAAACTATCTCAAGTACTATCTCAGGAAATTTGAAACTACTTCAAGGATTTCCTAAATAGTAAAAGTTGTTTTTTTGTCTTGTCTCACCATTTTTTTTACTTTAAATAATTATACAATGTACCGAAAAGAGGCGAGCCATGTTTTGTTGTTCTCCCTGTCCCCCCGCAGCCGTTGATCTGACCAGATTAGGTGATTCTGACAGTTGGATCTGCCCGTGAATTCAGGGAGATGAGGGAAACTGTGGCCATTGATAATTTTGGGAAAAATAAGGAGCCTAAGCTCCTGGCCGTTGATGCCGCTGATTTGGAGCCATTTGGAGCCGTTGATTTGGCTAGGGTTTGGCTGCACAGGGAGGTGCGCGCGGTCGGATGGGTTCTTATTTCCGTTCAATTCTGCAAATTCATCTCATCTGCGCGCGGTGGGTTCTTGTTGTTGCGGTGGGTTCTTATTTATGTTGATCGGTGACTGTGGTGGAGGAGAGCTGATCGGGGGTTTGCGTGTTGAGGGGTTGATCAAACGCAACGGGCGCAAGCGCAGGCGTCGAAAATCAAGAAGCTCTCGGAGAATGTTGTCGTGCCCTCGCAGGGTTCTGGTCTCGCGGTTGGTTACAATTTGTGTAGGTTCATAACACCCATCTCTTGCTTTGGACTTTCAAATTTATTGCTCTGGACATTCTTCAAATTTCGCTGGGTGTATACTTTGTCTTGCTGAGTCTTGAGTTAGGGTTTGTTGTGGCTTGGATGGGTTTCTTTGGTGTTTGGTGTTTGATCGGTGACTGCGAGGGTTTGTGAGGTGGTTCTTGGCTATCTGTCCGGATTGAGTTAGGGTTTGTTGTGGCTTAGATGGGTTTATTTGGTGTTTGGTGTTTGATCAGTGACTGTGGGAGTTTGTGAGGTGGTTCTTGGTTGTCTGTCTAGATTAAGAATGATTCCGATTGTCTGTCTAGAGGACAACTGATCGGCGCAACGGAGGAGGAAGGTGCAATGAAGGTGTGAGGGAGGAGAGGTGATCGGCTTTCAGATATTTGAAATTTGATTGGCTTTCAATTCTAGTCTTTCAACTCTAATATTTCATGTTTGATTGGTGCAGGAGAGTGTAGGAGAGGTAGGGTTGCATCTACGGACTACTCCAGATAGTTTCAACTTAGAGGTAGCTGCTTAGCGGCTCAGCATAGTTGAGGTTTTAGTAGTAGCGTCTCTGCCATCTGAAGCTTATGAGGCATCCAAATTCTAGGGAAGAAGCTCAATGTATGGTGTTTATTGATATTTAATGGATTTCCTTCGTTGATTTTCACTACTTGTGTAGAGTTTGATGGTTTTGTTCTTAGTTTCACTTGAATAGGGTTTTGGTAAGCCCCTGTCTCAGGTGTGGCGTCCCCCATGTTACAAATTCTGAAAGGGTCTACACGCAAGGGCAAAATGAGGGCTGAAGATAGTCAGCTGGAGGGAAGTCAGCTCCCTCCAACTTCAGTCCAGCCTCGTGCTTCTCAAGAAACACCTATTCCATTGGCTTAAACTTCTGAGTGCCTTCCACTTTCTCAAATGCCTACTCCTTCTAGAACTCAGAGGCCCTCTGTTGTAGCTTCTAAACTGAAGGCCTTGAGAAAGCCTCCTATTGAACTACCTTCTTCACATCGAGCTTCTGCTTCTGAGTGCCCTACTCTTTCTAAATCTCAGAAGCCTTCTGCTTCAGCCTCAAAGCTGAAGGCTGTCAGGAAGCCTCCCATTCAGAACCCTGCTTTGCCACAGCTTGGTGCACCAAGAAAACCACGCACTCGAGCTCCTGCTCTAGCAAAGGAAATGGATCTTAGTGTTACAATTTCAGTGGACAGTGATGACATACCCACTGGAGTTCTGGAAAAGGTTGATGAGTTTCTACAAAAAGAGTGCATATCAGGCCTGTGTTCCGTTGAACGAGGTAGTGGTTTGATGAGACTCCACTTGCAGATGATATGCAGATTTATGACTTCTTCGGCAGCCATGGTCAGTAAGACTTTGAAGCGGTACCTTGGATGGGATGATCCAAAGGAAGCTCCAACAGGGCACTACATTCTAACAAAAGTTCTTCGTAACTCAGGCCTACACACTTACATTGGGATGCTGGGGTATTGTACCAAGGACAAAGGCCAGGACTACTTCCAATGCATTCAGAAAGATGTCACGGAAGCACAATTGGAGGAAGGTTTGGAGGAGTACATTAAGTACGGTACTCTTTTTGCTAAGAATCGTATTGTGCTCACTCACTCGAATCTGATTGAGCGTGTTGCTACATATTGCAGATACAAACTGCAAAAGCAGATTGGGAGTACTCTTCCAGGAACTCCACTTCCTATGCTCCAATCTGGGCAGTATATACCATCTGCTTCATGGGTTTTGCCCGTTCGCCAGAGAGGCATGGAGTTCAACAGAGCAGCAACACTTTGGAAATGCATGATGAATCTACAATTTGTAGAAATGCATGATGTCACGCATATCTTCTTTGAGCACACAAACCTTGGTTCTCAGCTTGCAAACCTGGGTCAACAACGTCTTGTAGCTGAGCTTGATAAGGCACGTGAAGGTGCAGCTCATCAATACGATATTCCAGGTATATCGTATTTCTATCTTTTTCATTCTTTCTATGTTCCTATTACTTTGCCTTTAGATTCCTCTCTACACTGTGCTCATCTTCTTTTTTGTTTCTCGTGCTGTTTTTCTCATAGGTGACAAACCTGTTGCAGCGGTTTCTCAACCAATCATAGTTATTGATGAATCTTAGGGTGATCCGGTTCCACATGAAGACATCATGGAAACGGATTCACATCACACACTCACTACAAGGTGTCCAACTTTGTATATTCCATTGGTGTATAGAGATCGTGATGTTGCAAATGACCTCAGAGTGTAGCTTTTGGCATGTCAGGATTTTGTACAATCTGAAATTGCCAGGGTTTTGGGAATATCTGCATTTTTGAAGACTTTGTGCACTCCAAAATCTGAAATTCTGAAATTTCACTTTCACTTTCACTTTGTTTGTGAAATCTGAAATTTCCTAAGTTGTTTGTAAAATGTGAAATTTTTTAAGCTTTCTTTGTTAACCTTTGTGTAAAATCTGAAATTCTGTAACCATTGTGTCTTCGTGTGAAATTTGAATTTTTTTTTGTTCTATGTACGCAAAATGTCACAATGTACCCAGAAGAGGCAGTCACTGCCTAATTACATCACTGCCTAATAATTATACAATAGAAGATTGATGTTGTAGAACAGGTTATCCATATATGTTAGTTTTTTGAATATTCAAATTTTTAACAAATATTCAAGAATTCTATTCAAATTTATTTTAGATCAATAGAATTATACTTCTTTACAAAAAAATCATTAATTTTTTTTAATTCAAAAAGTAAGAATTATTGTAAATGATTTAAGATGGTACAATTATAACAATTAATGTAATTTGACAAAAACAAATGGTGCATTAATGGGATTAAGCTATTACAGTGACACATTTTATTTCACTACTGGAAAGACGTTCAAAACCAGGATACTGTAGAATCAAGACTTGTGTGTAGGTACCAATAGAAAAAAAGGTTTTGGGTCTTGAAATTTGTTTTTTTGACCATATGAACAAGTTTCTCTTGGTTTCAGTGTACATGGGCTTTGTTTACAATTTCTGGTGTCATGGACAGTTTGAATATTGTGGAATGAAGGCTAAGGTGAATGTACCCATACCCAATCATTTAAGGGATTTTGCAGCAAACGATGAGCAGTTTAAAGTGCAGAAAATTTTTCTTATGTAGAAATATAAGAAATATGGAAATTCAAAATTTTTCATAATTTGTCTTCTAAAATTGAAGTTACTATGAATTTTGGGAGTCAAAAAGTTGTCCGGACTAGTAGCCAATGTCTAGAATCATCCAATTCCAATCATCTAAAAAACTGCTTTCCTGCTCACTATTTCCTTTTCTTCCTCACTACTTTGGGACATTTTTCATTACCTTATTAGCCCAGTAAGGACGCCGCGGACCATAAGTGTCCGATGAATGACAAGGGATTCTCCAATGTAGGACATAACTACAACTATTCATCCTTGGAGTTTTTTGTGGAAAGTGGAGAACATCTACAGTAGCTTGACTTCCAATGAGTACTTTCGGATTTTTTTATTCCAATGACTCTCACGGTTATACAATGCATGATTTCCAGGGTCACCCCCCGCGTCCTCACAGGGTTAGTTCCAAATATGAAAAAATACATTCCAAACTTTTCAACCTTGGTTGGAAATAGTGCCCCCTACAGATTGGCTATGGGTCATGATCGACTATGGGTGCATGTATCTTATTTCTTGGTCATTTCTTTTCTTCATTACAGGAGACTATATATTGTATGGATGCATTGAATGCTTACATTTCATTGTATTATGAAGTGAATGCCACTTGTAGGAAATAAAAAATATGTTGAAAAACAATTAAATATTGTTCAAAATTGCATGACGCCTTCCATTGTATTCAACAGTTTGCTTGCCTATACTGAGGACTATTTCTGAGCGTGCAATCACCATTTGTATACACTAACAATTCCTTTTATTACTTGCAATTCCCTTGCAAAAGTACTCATCCACATCAGATACTACTGAACTTTCAAACCCTCTTCCCCCACATATGTTCAATTTAAAAGGAACATGGAAGAAACATTTACGACTCTCTGGTTCAGAATTCCAACTCTCAAATACGCTTTCCAAAGCACCTGCAAAACATTTGATGAGGCACATGTTGGAAAATGCCACGTACAAGTGCCAAAGAAGGATAGTTTGTTGAGTGTATTTTATAATTGATAGCTTATGGGAAGAGTGTAAACCCTACCTCTGAAACGAAGTGACTTTGGCAGATGAGTGAGTAGGGCCCAAAAACTGTCTTTGAAGGTGGAACCTACATGTGTCATTGAAATGAAAATGTTGATTCTTACGTAAGAGAGGTGATGCATGGTGGTTTGGAACGACGCAGGAAGCATGTGGCGTACAAAGTCTTCGATGGATGGCGATTGAGGTGAAGAGCTTCAGGTGAATGGAAGACTTCTAACCGCGTTCTCTCTTCCTTCGTTGACAAGGTTATAGAAGTGGTTTTCCCTCCGCAGTTTCATATGCATGTAGTAAGAAGAGTGTTGGTACTGCAATTTTAGGATTGTGAAGTTACACAATTGTAGAATCCAATGTAGTAAACCACATACATGCTTTGTATCTTGGTGATTAAGAACTTTGTAGGCATGTTTTTTTATATTGTACACTTCTTTCAATTCCGTTGCAGGAGTATATAGTGATATGTAGAGGTAGATTGTAAAGGAACCCCTACTTTGAAGGGGGACATACTTTTCAAATAGAACCTGGCTAGCCATAACGTTGATGTTGTGTGAAGTATAAGGGCATGTGAAAAATCATTTCATTTGAAACTTGAAAGCAGTTCTTCACAGTGTTCAAGTTTTGCCAATTTGGGCAATATGCTGTGTTTGTGAAATTCCTTGAAAATAGAGTCCGTCATGACTTCACTTGTAGAATTACAAACTATAAACAATGCATGACCTAATTATAGCAGTCATTGATGGAGTTTAGAAACAGCAGAGGAAAAAGCTTTTGAGGAACTCGCTATATTGTTAGATTCAAGTTGCTTCTAGTTGGCCGCTGCTTAGGCTTGCTTTCTACTGGTTTACCTTTACCGCCTTTTAGTGTTTGGTTTTGGTTTGTAATTCAGTAGTCTTATTGTTGTGAAAAATGTTTAAAAAATGCTTTGCCAGGGTTCAGTCCTTTGGTTCTGTGCACCGTTCCCTCATTCAATGGAAATTGACCATGTGTTTCTTAAAAAGAAGAAAAAGTAGAGGAAATCGACAGCATGGCTTCCTTCGTGTATTCATAACCGACGTGGTTGAGGAAGTGGGATTGAACCTAAAATATTAATCTTGCTGCAGAGGGTGGTTTGCAAGGTACTTGGAAATCTTCATTATGTAGTGTATTATGCAAGAATTAATGACTCCAAAATTTAATAAGAAAATGTGAATGGAGATATATAAATCCTAGAGGAAATTTCAAATAAAAATCTATTGTACAAATATAGGGGATAGTCCTCACTTTGAACAATAGTTATTGTATATAGGACAGAGGAAGTGAATAATGCAACCACATGGACAATTAGGGGATAGATGTCAAGCAGCAGTTGCTCCACTTTCAATGACGGAACAAACGAAAACTTTTCAAAATTTGAAGTTTATGACCAATTCAGAAGTCATGTGCCAACGTGGATTTGCCATAGTGGCAAACACTGCTCCTTACACGTATTTCAATTCCAGGGAATTTGAACCAAGACTAAACCAACAGAGATGTCTTACAATCAAATCCAAACCAAGTGTTCCTAACCAATACATGGAACCAACACAATTTTTCTTGATTTTCTCTTGAAGTGGATCTAATTTCTCTAGTAGTGTTTAATGACTTGATTTTATCTAGGATAATTTTCAAAAATTTAATGAATTTGGTGATTACAAAATTTTACCTCATATTATGCAATGTCCACATAGTATTAGGTGGATTTGTAATTTCAACAAAGAATTATAATATTCATAAACTTAACCCCTAAATGCCTAAATTTTTTTGGAATTGTAATCGATGTACAAAGTCAAATCAGAGATGTTAGAGATCACATGGAAAAAGGAAACACAACAATATCACTTATGGATTGAAAGATTATAATGTTTGATCATAAGGGTATAAAAACTATGAAAGTGATTTGAAATCTTTCAATCTTCTTGTCACATGTCAAATCTAAAAAATTAGTCACCAAAAAAATATGATGTAAAAGGGCATAACATGAATAATCCCAATCAATTCATGGCTTTTCAAATTCTACTCTAATTTTTTTAATTGAATCAATTTTTAATGTGATTTTTTTCTCCGAGATCTAACTATGTACTTGCAGCTCATTCCTGAGAGCCCTCAATACTAAAAATCAAGATTTGAAATTTGCACAAAATCTTGAATAAAAAAATCATAATCATTCATTTTCAAAATTGGATTTTTGATGCTAAAAATTAAACTTCAAAAAGATTTATTTTTTTAAATATTAAAAATAGTCACTTAGTAATGGATTTTATTTAACTTTAAAGTATTGTTGACACCAAAATTAGGTGCCTCAGGCATTTAAGGGTTAAACCAAAATTACACCTTCTAACACAACTATAATCATAAATATATTTTTGTTCCTAAAACTTGAGTTATTTGAATCATGGAATGAAAATTTTATTCTATGTTAGTCTTGAACATTTCATTTTCTCCAAGCCAAAACACTGCTTACAACAATCAAAACATTGTGCACCTGTAGACGGAGCAAGATTCAACTAATGATTAGTCTAGTATTCACACTTGAAATCCCTCCACTAATTTTTGTATCAAACGATCTGGTAAAGGAAAGAGTATTGACATCCTATGATTGAAGGCACAAAATTAGTGTCACTATAAACTACAATGAATATTTCAGCTTGCACTAATTAAAAACCAGTGACTCTAGTACATGAATGTAAAACACGATAATAGGATAAACCACCATAACTTAGTTCAGTTAATACCCATAACCCTCCTCCTGAAGGTGAATGTTGTGATCAATTGAATAGTACAGATTTGGGCATTAGAGATTCAAAGAAACAACTTGACATAATGTCCAATAACCTTCTTGAGCCTCAATCGAACAATACGGTGCATCTACCTGAGGAGGGAGATACAACTGACTCAACCACGATCCAGGCTATGCGTTGCCATATTATCCCCCCCAATTTGCATACCGGCAGTCTGAAAACCCAAGCAATCAACTCAAACTTGGATGAATAGATGATATACAAAGCTGAGCAACTCATTTTCTGATAGATTTCAAAAGTAACAAATTAGGGTAACTGAGTTTGCCTCTACACTGCACCCTGCACATCTACATGGAGGCTTTCTCCGTATGAAACTAGGCAAAAGAATAAAATGCCCGTCTATAGTACAACTACAATCTCTGGAAACTTTTATGCCTGTGCAGCACCCTACAAAAAATTTGTAATACAAGCTTGACAACACTTTTTTGCGTTGCACCGACTTATATGTCAAGAACTACGGACTTCGACCATGAATGCTCTGTGTTTTAACTGGGCAGAAACTAGACTCTTAACGAAAACTAGTACCAAGAAAAACAACAGACAAGTTCCAACAGTACGTCTCTTTGATCTTACAAGAATTTCCTGAAGGCACAAAGATGGGAGCAACCCTGCACGAACTAGCAACAAGCACAAGAATCATCATGCCTGGAGGGAGGGTGGTGCTTCATCTGACCCCTTAACCAGATATCATAGAGAAGCTTCTTCCGACCCCATTTCCACCAAACTGGACCCCCGGTGTGCCGCCTCTTCGAAATCTTCCGTTCACCCCCTTTGGTCAAACTCTCTAGAAAGGCGTTCAGCTTTAAAAAGGTCGCCTCTTTCAAACAAGGCCAGTACTGTCTGTGATTCGAGAACACCTCAAACATGGCTGACGCCCCTGGTAAAGACGGTTCAAGGTCGTCTGGAAATGGACCAGGGTTCGCTCCTTGAAGAACCTGTAGAAAACAACAATAGGCGTGTCACTAACTCGTCATCAAAGAACAATTTCATCAAGAGACCTCACATAAATATATATTGCAGGCAGAGATAACTCCTAATTGCCCAAATTACCCAAATTGGCCGCTTCCATATCAGTAAAGAGTTAAAATTTAGACAGCTTCAAGAAAGCTCACAAAATGCACCAAGAGAAAGGAGAAACCAAAGCCTACATTCTTGAACCACGGAAATATATTTTGAAAGTTACTCTGATGTTAGGATCCAAAGTAAACTTTCTCCTTTCAGCTTGGATCAATCTGGCACAACTTAAGCAAGTGACAAGAGAGAAGAGAGAACAAGCCAACACAGACATTGCAGATGTATCACTATTCGTAGCGTGCTGAATTACCTCCATGACGGCATTTGCAGAGGCAGAAATGGACCGCAAATTATAACCTCCTTCCAGAACAACAAGTATCCGACCTGCTGAGAGAGAGCTCAAGAGAGAAGTCATTTGTGCGTAGCCTTCGGGAGTGACATCACAACCTCCAAGCGGATCTCCCCTTGCAGCGTCAAATCCAGCTGAGACAATTGTTATATCGGCCTCAAAATGACGTGCGATTGGCATAACAATATGTTCAAATGCTGAAAGATAATCTCGATCCCCAATTCCACCACAGCTCCATGGTATGTTCACACAAAACCCTGTACCAGCACCACTCCCAACTTGATGCGCCCACCCCGTTCCAGGATAAAATTTTCCACTTTCATGCCTGTTGTCCAAATCATTTTGATAAGCCCCAAGAGCAAAGAGAGAATGCACACTGTTTTTAATATAATTAAACTGTTTCGGGGAATTTTAGACAATATCATCAAAATAAACAATAAGTCATTCCCGTGATTCATGAGATCCGCACACCTCCCTATGAATCATGGAGAAAATTTAAAATGTTGTCTAAAAGGTGATGAAACATTCTCATCTCACTGAACACCCTGTTATGATTTGACTTCAAAAAATCACAAAAACAGAATTCTTAGGAAATCGACAGCCTCACCGATGCAGAGAGATATAGAGTATCGTCGGATCTTCATCAAAAATCTGTTGCGTCCCATTGCCATGGTGAACATCCCAATCAACAATGAGGACCTTTCTTGCGCCGGCAGCCTGAGCAGCCCGAGCAGCCACACAAGCATTGTTATGAAAGCAGAAACCCTGGATTAACTCCGTCTCAGCATGATGTCCCGGTGGTCTCACTAACGCAAAACCGTTGTGGGCCTTTCCAGTCATTATAGCTGACGCCAGATCAATACAAAGACCGGCTGCTAGCCTTGCTGCGAGGGCAGAGTGCTCGTTGGCATATGTGTCTGTAGTGAAGTGATACAAGCCATTTCCCTCTGTAGCTTGCACCCGGCCTATATGACTAGCGGTGTGGACCAACTCTAACTCAGCCGGTGTGGCTTCTCTGGGCGGGACGAAAAAGCAGCTCCCTCCGGAAAGTAACCCTGAGGCTCGTAAACCTCCCATAATTGCTCGTAATCTATCTGGACGCTCAGGGTGCACTTTGCCCGTTTCCTCATGGTTTAACATCCTCGCGTCATAGCCGACAGCTGTTTTCCTTTTCTCCCCAGACATGAAGGTGCCTGCATCGTCGACTAGACTTCTTTAAATTGTATGTAGAATTTGCTAGAATGAACCGCAGCATGAAGAAATTTGTAGACAAAGCTGCAAATGATAGTTCTCCAACCAGAAATCGAGATACTCGCCTTCACATTACCTGAAAACACCAAATGTCTTGACAGCAATTCTGTAGAGCTTCTCCCTTCTTGTGCTGCACCATCGAAATCACCTACACCCAGAAACATGGACGTTAAGCACTATTAAGAGAACTCATTCTTGCTCTAAAAACTGAATACGGGCCACATCAGATTGCACAGATCCACGCAACAAGCTAGAAGAATATGAAGCTTAAAACCAAAGAGCCTAAGGTAAAATAGAGATTCTACTTTGATAGGTATGAACTATAGTAACTTTCAAAACATAGTTCAATTGTTAAAAAATGTGGGGAATAGTTTCTTGTTTCTCTTAGAATTTTTTTTTACCATCTTTGAGGCTCCATAATGAATTATCTCAAATCCTTAGCAGCAGCCACTTGTGGCCTTAGGGGTTGAAAATTTGAATGCAACTCAGGGTGAGATAACAGACTTTACATAATCCATTGCATTAATGACACCTTGAGACGCATTTCACACAACAAGTGTTCAATCCTGGACTAGTGTAAAGTTGGCCATGAACAAAACGAATTAACACAAATCTAAAACGTAACTAGCCCCAAGGCGAGACATAAACAGAAGTGGTCGTACCTGTTGATTCAGATGTTGGTCCTCCTAAGAATGGTTGCTCCAAAATGTGCGAAAGTAGAGATTCATGGCACTGACCGCAAACCTCCGCATCCTCACGATTAGGCATGGTGCAGTTCGAACATGACACCCTGGGTCGCCATTCCTCATCTTCTGACTCGGCATCGTCATCATCATCGCCTGCATTCATCCCATGAAGCGCAAGAAAAGCTGCAAGCGGGTGAACTTCCTTCATCTCTTCTCCGTTCTCGCCATCATCCCCTGAAGCGTATTCCAGATCGCCCTCCACTGGGCTGTTCGCATCCATCGCGGTACCTGGCATCAATTCACATCCACCGTTCCATCCAAGCACACGACACTCAGACCTCGTGAACATCAATTCTCTAAACACACTTGTAATACGCTATTTTGAGCCCCAGGCAGTCGGATAAAAATGGTGTACCAGGACTACGAACTCATGGGTATAGTATCTTATACTCATGGATGTAAAATCCAAAAACACAAAATAGTCGTGACAGAAACATCCAGCCCAGTCAACTGAACAACAGTTGAAAACAAACCACGGTAATCCAGCACCGGTCAGACATGCCGGTACTCAAAATGGGAAGCAAGTCAAACGACTATCAAAAAAGGTCATTCACATGTACAACAATCAGAAATCTCATGAATTATATACTGCACACAGCAGAAAAAAGCTCTATAACCCTAAAATTAAATGAAAATGTACACGAACCTCAAACTATCATCCTCAAGGAAAAAATCAATTCCGAATTTCTTGACATTCTCCATACAGACCAGTTTCTTAAATAGAAAATAAAATGGTCATGATCTCTACAGCTCATCACTAATCACAGTTAACAACAAGCTCCTCCGAGTTCAAGAAACACAAGACTCGATCACGACGATCATCACGATGATCGAAGATTCGAGTCCACAAGGCACAGACTCCTATGGAAAAAAAATCGCGAAAATGGGAACCGTCGACGAAACCCTAACCCTAGAAAGAAAAAAGCAAAAAGCGAACCTCATGAGAGCATCTAAGCATGAAAATCGTCGGCAGGAAGAGCCAAGAAGGTGAGCGAAATCCTAAGAAGGACACAGACCCTAAGGAGAACACAAACCCAAAGTAAGAAGAACAGGACCTGCCACACACCTAAAAAGTGCGAATGATTTTGAGAATCGGAGCGATGACTGACGGCACGGCACGGCAATCCGAAAGCAGCCCACCAGCCGAATCGAGGCGGCGAGCAGGAAATTCGTGTGGGAATCGGGAACGACGAAATGGTTGGATTGATCGCGCGGGATTTGGGCAGTCGGGTTGACCAGCGTTTGCGTGCAGGGCAGTTTCGGAGGTACCGATGCGGGGACGCGCCGGCTTGGCTTGCGAGTCTCCCGTCCTGGACTCGCGTACTGTACCGCGGTCTTCGGTCGTCGTTCTTGGTCGTACCTCTCACCGTGTCGACCTGAATGAATTCAGGGAGTCTGCAAGACTCGTTAGGAGCAGGGCTTTTTTTTCCATTTTATATGAAGTGCCAGAGTGACAATACAAAATGTTATAGTGGTGCTCCAAATTTCAGCATTCATCCACATATTGGATAGAAAATACTACATTAGAAATATTACATTAGCACATACTGTATCACATGTCTATGATTCTGTTTTCATCCACAATTTGGCAATTTCATCCAAGATTTTTTCTTAATTCAAAGTTTTTTGGTGAAAAACTTCATGTTTTTTTGCCATGATTTTTTGCCATTTTTTAGCCAAATTACTTTTTTCCGGTGCAATCTGGCACCAGAAAGCCAAAAAGGAAACCTTGGTTTGGAGCTCCTTACATGTAAATTATCGGTGGTTGGGGAAAATTCACAAGGGGTGCTTCAATTGCACTTTCATGAGGAGCAGGGCTTCTTCTTTTTTTCATTTTTTTTATGAAGTGTCAAAATGGTGATAAAAAATGTTACACTGGTGCTCCAAATTTCAACGTTCATCAACATATTGAATAGAAAATATCACATTAATTGCTAGTAGCACACATCACATGTCGATAATTTTACTTTCATCCGCAATCTATAGGAGGCAACCCATTCTTGATCAAACCCCTTGGCATTCTGGCTATGTAGGCTATTCTTTCTATGCAGTAAGAGATGAACAGTGATTAATTATGGCATGGTTCCCGACATAGTTGTGGCGTATTTTGATTTGCTATAAGACTCTCAATACTGCAACCACCCCTCGGTCAATTTTGTTTTCAGCCCATGGTCAGAAATAGCAAGCCCTATATCACCAGTATAGGAGGAATAGAATCTTCTGCTGAAAAATTGACAATAATTATGTTTTGAGAAATAAAAATCCGGAAAATTATAGAAACCTTCCAAACTCTATTTCTACACACTCAAAAATTTCCCCACTAAAGAAACCTGCCTTGCCTATACGTGTAACTGCTTAGATGGTTAGAAATGGGTTGCCTCCCTTAGCGATTTCATCCAAGATTTTTTTTAATTTGAAATTTTTGGCAAAAAACTTCATGGTTTGTTGCCATTATTAGCCAAATTGTTTTTTCTAGTGCAATTTGGCACCAAAAAGCCAAATAAAAGCGTTGATGTGAACCCAATAGATGAGGAGGAATATAATAAGAATTCCACACGTATTAGATTCCTTCAAGATTGACTAGTCTTCACCAATGGGGTTATCTACCAATATTGGTGAAACTTCAACTCTTGCTTTCCCACTTGCCCACCCCAGCAAGACAATTGGTAGAGCCTATTTTGTCTGTAGTTTAGGCCATAGTGGCTCACATGTAAGTTTGCCTTTAGACTTGCTTGCAATCCTGTGATGAAAGGCATGGGAAGTCAAAGGGCAAGCAAGTGAAGTTACATGACTTTGATTTACATTCCCATTGCATGAAGGATTTTTTTATTTCATTTCTTGACTTTGACTAGTGATTTTTCTTCCAATTATTTTTTGGTACACACAAAGCAATGTATGTGGTGAAAATGCATGTATTCATTCAAAAGTGTGTAAAGTCATCCATAATAAAGTGATATTGTCCCTACATTATGTAGCAATTGGGCAATTTCATCCATTGAAAACAAGAGAATCTATCTCTCTAAATTCCTCCCAAAAAATTGTATTGCTCTTGAACAATAAATTGCCGGAAAAAAACACATTGGCTCCAACTAAAGGGGAGGAGGCTATGAGCTATCATGAGGAAGTTTTAATAGCTATTTTACTCAAAAAGCGAGTTGATGCAACACGGATAGAGCTTCTTGTAGAATAGTTGTTTGTTTGGGGCAATACAAAAAGTGATCTTTGCTAGAACAATGAGTAGTTGTTTATATCTGTATAAATGGGCTAAAAAAAGGAAAATGTGGCCAAAACTTAACCCCTAAAGGTTCGTGACTATGTTTTGTCAATAAACACTTCAAAATTGCCATTTCTAATGCAAAGAGCTATAATAATAAAACAAAAATTTGCATATTGAGCTATAAGATCTTGCAAAAGATATGTATGGGGATGTGTGGAAAAAATTTTAGACACTTTGACCATATAGCTTGTAAGATCCTGGTGTTCAAATTGAAAAGAAAATATTTTTTTCCACCTTACATAACAAGATTTTACACTTTAAATACCCTTGATTTAACTTTCATGCACTGCAAAGTCTTTAGATTTAAATCTATATGATGGGGATTTGAGTTGAAAATTTTGGAAAAAAATTTGTTCTTTAAGAAATTGTTCTGTAAAAGTATATGTAAAATGGAATGAAAAATTGCATTGTTAATAGTTCAAAAATGGATATAAAATATGTCAACCCTTATGGCCAAATTATTATATCAAATAATCTACCTCCTTGGGATGCTTTAGTTTTAAAAAAATTGAATTTGGAAATGAATCCTATACATAATTTTTTTCTCAAAGATGTTCTAATTGCCTGCAATACAAGGCACTTCATAACTTCTACACCACTTATCCAAATGAACTAATTCAAAACTTTTTAGAAAGACATCTATCTATTTCTCTCTCTATATATATATATGTATTTATTTGACTTTTTTGACTTTTTTTTATGCTTGAAGTTAAGGATTTGTACTTTTTTCCTAGGCAGCAAATAAATAAAAATAATATTTCTATGAAGACAATATATTCTCCGACCTCCAAAAAAAATTCAAAAAATTACTATAAAATTTGATGTTATAGGAATCTACTTGAAATCCTAAAAAACCTGTTCTACGACTTTGAACCTTTGGGGGATAAATTTTTCATCTACTGTAGGCAAGTGGTGCTACACTCAGACTATGAGGATTTGCTTGTAGAACCAAAAAACGGAGTTAGTATTTCTTACACTTTTTGACACTTTACACGGTACTTTGCAGTGTTGGAAAAAAGTCAATTTTTTTGAAAAGGTGAAAAAAAGCGCCAAATAAAATGCCAAAAATGGTCCTAGAAAGAGTGTCAAAAAAATTGTCAAAAAAATTGTTCTTTTCTTTCAAATTTCATCTTTAAATTCACGACAGTTCAAAAAATATGAAATCCCTTGTGTTTGATTGAATTTCTTCTTACTTTTCAAGGAAAATTTAGTGAAAAATGTTTTGGGAAGTCCAACACCTTAAAAAGGGATCAATTGGTGCAAGAATGCTATATGGACATTCATTTTATATAAATGGGTGATTGCAAGAAACACTTGTCCTATTTCTTGTCCCCTTGCCCTCGGAAATTGGCATTTTGCTCATAACTTTTGCATTGTTTGTCCATTTGGCATGAAATTTGAAATGAAGGTAGATGCTATAGTTGCAGACATTGAATAATTTTTTCAAAATTTTTAAAATTAGTTTACTATTTTTAACCTGCCCCCGATTGGGTGTCTACCTTGGCCATTTTGGGGGGGTTTAGTCCTATTTTTGACCCAAAAATGCATATTTGAAGCTACAAATTGGACATGTTGGAGGTCTACTAACATTACAATGTTTGACAATGAGTTTTTATGAAAATAGCAACATGTCGGTTGCACACGAGGGGTCAAAGTGACCTTCCTTTGCGCGAAAGCTACAAAGAGGGAAAAAATTTCCTTCATGAATTTTTTGGTGTAATGTGAGCGTAGTCTTCTTTAGCAAAATGGCTTTTTTTATGGAAATTTTTTGAATTTTTTTTGAATTACTAAAAATGAAAAACTCCTTAGACCCCTTTTCTGCTATTTTCTGCTCCCAATGGCTTCTGTAGTACCTCATAGTACTTTGTAGTACTGCATAGTACAATATAGTATTGCATCGACGGTTTATTTCTGCATGCACCTTCAATCAATGGTTCAGATTTGTCGGGGCGCTTCTAAAACGTAGTATGGGTAGTATTGCGTAGTACTGCCAGTCCTATGGCCAAAAAACACAGTTTTGACGGAAAAACGTGAAGTGTTTCTTGCAACTACCTAAATAATAGAAAATTCTACAGTTTCAAATATGGAGGATATTTAAAACTTTCACCACCTCAAATTGGGCATGGAATTCAAGCCCCATAGCTTACAAGCAATTGTTTGGAACCAGGGAAAATTGCCCCCACCCCTCCTTGCCCCAATGAAGGATAATTGTAAAAAATTGCCCCCTATTTTGTGCCATGTGCTTTTGTATTTCTTTGCCTCTTCTACCTAATTTGGGGCCCTTAATTGCAAATATAAATTCAAAACTTCCAAATTTTATCATGTGTTGCAAATGAAAAATTATAGTATTTTCTCCAAGGATAAAATGCAGGGCAATAAGGGGATCAATTCACCCTAGCCATTTTTTGGGTTTTCCAATTAGGCCACTCAAGCTACCTAAGCAACTTTCAAAAATATTAAAAAAATAATTTCTTTTATTTGTTAATTTTTTGACATTTCTTTCAACATTTCTTTCAATGTATCAATTTTCAGATTCTTTTAGGGAACTTGTGTGATACTAAAGTGCCAACAAATGAGATTTTTTTAACACATTTTGGAAACTTTAACTTTTAAAAAGTTTCTTAAAAAGAGTCTACAAGTGTGCCATCAAAAGCATCAAAAACAATCCATTTTTGATGGTAGTGGTTTAATTTCCAAGAAAAAAAATTAGAATGGCAAAATTTAGCATATTTTATATTGTTCACTTCAATTATATGTTACTTAGTGTAAATGACCCTTGAAGGCCATCTTGTGTGGGTGTTAACCTCCGAGAGTGTTCATTCTAAAGATAATATGATATTATGATTATTTTTGAAGATAGTTGATAGAAAATAATTGACATTCTTCCAACAAATAAATGAATATGTACATCTATCTGTATGGCCTTTTAAATTGTATTCAAATATCAATCTAATATTTTCTTAGTATGTGGTCTATGAATTATACATCACTTTATAAGAAAATAAATTAGCAAATTTAGTGAAAAGAATCCAATTAGTTTGAATTTTTTAAATGGTACAAGTAGAAATGGAGATTGGTGAGAAGATTTATCAATTACTTATTTTATATATTACACCCAAAAAACTTGCTAATGACCTTCAAGTCAAATGCCACTAATCAAGCTAATTTTATTTTATATAACAAAAATAAAATTATGTCAATTATAATATACTAGAGTAATTAAATTTTATTATATATAAAGATTAGAATGAAAATTTTAATTTTTTAATTAGAAAATACACACAGTATTGTGATATTTGGATTCTAACACTTTGAGCTTATAATAGGACTAATTCTTCCAACTTTTGAATTTTTTCAAAATTTTAAAATGAACTAGAAACAAAAATTGTCAAACATTATTTTTTATTTTAAATCAAATACTAAAACGGTTATTTTGAAAGTTATTATAATCACGGTTGATCAAATGCATCCAATTTAGGATGCATGAACCTTTGAAGGTTAAATGATATATTATATAATTTTTCCAATGGATATTAATTGGATGATTGAAGTGCATTTTTCACAATGTTTTTTTATAATATGAAACAATCAATTATGCTTTAAAAAAATTTGTTTCTTATAGCAATATTTTATTTTTAGAACGAGAACCTACTTAAAGTTTGTCACTTGTAATTTTTGTGAATGATAATCTCTTTCTCTTTAATCTAGATCCAACAAAAAATTTCAATAAAGACATTGACACTAATACAAGAAATTTGTCTTTAATAGTGATTTTTCTATGATATTCTCCACGCTTATGAATAGATTTTTAATTTTTTTTAGCAAGAAGCTCCACAAGATACCTTTTTAAAAAAATATTATTATATTCATTTCGTTTACATTTAACAATCTTCTGTGCATATAGTCTAGTAAAAACAAAAGCCCTATAATATTGTTGAGTAGGCTTCTTGATTCTCCTTCTCCTTCATATTAGAAAGAAGTTCACTCACACTTCCACTCAAACCTACATTAAAGGTAAAGATATAGGATACTTGTAATAATAAGAAATTAATTCGTTCTCTTGATTAAGGTTATATATGAGTAATAAACCTTGAAGAGTATGAAAGGATGAATTAATTGTACCTTATAAGAAGATTTCACATACATCATTGGCAATTAAAGTCCATACAAGCAATATAAGATGAAAAGCATTAAAAAAAAGTAATGCTAATTTTTGGACCTAGAAAATGAAGAATCTATTAGAAATAGTATATTGGGCTATTGTGATTGTTTTGTTATTTGTTGTTTTTCTAAATAAAATTGGAGGGATTTGATGGGTACATTTTAAATAGTCATATATGTGTAGATAGTATGGTGCAAATTTATAGACTTTTTTTGGTAGTTTTCATCCTTTGGTATTTCCTGATACAATAAGTTTATTTGCATTGTCATTGCCTTTGATGCTGGAATGTGCATGTACTTTATAGATGGATAGAATTGTTGTTCATGATTTTAGAAAGGTAGCAATGGATTGCAATATAGTTTTGTAAAGGTGATTGTTTTGGAATGTTGGTTGTTTAAAGTGACTGAAAATTAGGTAAATGGAGTTGAGACTATCATTGAAGATTAAAAAATGTAAGATAATAGAAAGCTTTCCCCTCTACTTCCCCTCTATTCTTATTCTTCTTTTTCTGAAATTTCTTTAACTTTTGAAGAAAAGTGAAGAAGATTCATATTAAGTTTGACATAGGTTTAAATTATTAAAAGTTGTCTTAGTTTTTCTTGGATCTTGTTAGAAGTCAGAAGAGGATTTTAGGACTATCTTGCATTCTTGCTAGCATTTTTAGGACAACATATGAACAAACTATGAATTTTCTAAGTACTATAATCGAGTATAATTAAAATCAATCCTAGGCTCTCATATTCAAAGGAATTACATTTTAGGCACAAATTTAGATGGGACAATTTTGCAAATTGCTCAAATAGGTATAGTTACCTTATCTACTCTGCCAAGCATATTACAATTGAAATATCTTATATAAGTTTCAATGAAAATCAAGCATTTTGATCAGAAAGTGCCAAAATGTCATCTTATAATTGATCTAGGAGTAACATGGACCTCTCACAATCTAATGCAGAAATTCAGTTTCATCACGTCTTTGTCAAAACTGCCCTTCAAGCCGTGCAATAGAAATCCAAATTATTTCAAAGAAAAAGTGGACTGAGGTAAAAACACCCAAAATCATCTGTGTATTCATTTCCGACAAGTAGACTTTTATTGAAAGTGTCCCTAAAAATACAATTAAACCGTTCCCAAAGTTAACCATGATTAGTTAATTGTTGATTCTTTAGATTTTTATGTTATGACCAAGCTATGTGATGGGTTTTAGTGTCTGAGGGAATTCCAATTTGAAAATTGAGAGTAATGACATGTCTTATCCAAAAGTTTTTTAATTTTTTTTGTAATTCATGATTTTTAATTTCTAATATTACAAAAATGTTTATGTTTTTCATATTATTTTTCTACAAAAAAGTGCCTCCAACTATGCTGAATTGCTTATTTTGACGGTTTTGGGTGTTATCTTATTTTGACGGTTTTAGGTTAGGGCGAGCCAGTGCCACTCACACGCCCCTATCCAATCCCATGCAGGGAGAAATGGCTGGAGTGCATGGATTGGTGGGTGGGAGTTGTCCTCCACCCAATCCACGTAAAGAAATTGACCTTGGCAAAGCCACTCACCAAGCAGGCAAGTCCCCATATCAAAACCAACCAACCAAACGTACAGGAGAGTCTTAGGGCCAGCTTACATGTGAGCCCGGCAGGCGGGCAAAGAAAGTATCTAGAAGATAAAAAAACAGTGTCATCGATGGTCATCGGTAAGTGTGGAAGGAGGAGAGAGAGAGTTCTACCAATATCGGTGTAGAATACACTGGAGAAGCAGCATAAAAGTGGTTTCTATATTTCGACCCCGGTGACTCCTCCCACCCACCGATACATGTAAGGAGGCCCATAAACCTGTAAGGATGGATTGCATTACAAAAAATTTCAAGCTTGGGGAGGGCCATGAGTTCTCAACACCCCCCCCCCGGTGCAATTGCAGAAGAATTAAAACTGTTTTTATTTTTTTTATTTTTTTAATGACAACAATTGATGTGGCACTATTTGTGCCACGTCAGCGCCACGTCAGCTTTCAGTATTTTTTAATTTTTTTAATTTTTTAATTTTTTTAATATATTTTTTTCAAAAAAAACCATTTAGAAAAAAAATTATTTTTTTATTTTTCTGTAATTGCACCGCGGGGCGCCGAAACAAGTTTTCTTAACGGCCCTCCGCAGGGCTCAGATTTTTCCTAATGGTTACAGTGGAAATCGTCCTTTCTGATATAGTGTGAATTATCTACATTTGTAAAACTAAAAGCATCCATTGGAAGTCAAACTATTGTGCAAGATCTCCCTGTTTTGCAAAAAAGAAGAAGATGAACAATTGCATTTCTTCCATGCCTAGGAGATTTTTTTGTAAATGACGCCACGGACTAGAATGGCGTCATTCTGAAGTTAATCCTTGAAGGGCACGTCCCTATGACCAAAGTAGTCACCAAAATTGCTCCGATTATTTAGAAGGAGTCACAATAGGGGAGTAGGAGTTCAACAAACTTGTTGAGCTTTTGCACTTACCATTTTGAGCCGAGAAGAAAGTTCCGCCATTTTCTTGGTTGGTAGTCTTCGAAGGTTGGGGACTTGCCTGTTGATCCTTTGGCTTTGTCTTAGTGCCTCCCTTCTGCTAGCTTGTTGGCTCTTCCTTGCCTCTCTTACCTCTAGTTCAAAAAAAATGATGATTAAAAAATAGCGTAGAAAAAGTCTTAGAAATTGTAAAAAAATGCCACCGAGGCTATTCCCTTTAGTTTAATGTACTGTTTCCTTTTATCAATGGAAATTGTCCATGTGTTTCAAAAAAAAAAAAAAGTTCCGCAATTTTGCCAAGCCTCTCATCCATTGCCAAATAACTTAGAGTTCAACCAACTCGTTGAATTGAAGCTCCCCCAACTCCCTTATACGGTAATAAGGTTCTGTTTTCACACGCCCAAAGTTCTAAACACTGAAAGGCAGATTTCTAATTATTTTTTTTATTTTGTTTTCAAAACTGGGGCATACAGTATGCCATGGCCCATGGCCTGCCACAAGCCAGAGCTCCCATAACCGCCCCGTCTGGTTGGGCCAACCCCATGGCCCCCCAATGGCCGTGGATTCCAAATCTGAAACGAATGGTGGATGACAGCATCTTCAGCACTTGTGGCTACGATTGGGTGGGTCCATAATCCGGTTGAAGACAAGCCACGGCGTCTTTTCTATAAAAGAACCGCTTGGGTTTCCAGGTTTCTCATTGGTCAAGTTCCGTGATGTCATCATAGCAAATTATCCTTGAATTCCGTCACATTCCAAAATCTAAAACTGGCTGGGAATGAAATAACTTAAGGGGAACTTACTACCGCAAGTTAACTTACTACTGGGACGTACAGTAAGTTAGGTCCAGTCCCGGGCTCCCGGCCTTCAGTGAAGTCAAGGGTGAGTACACGGGACTTCCAATGCATTTCCAGGTGTTCCGAGTACTGTACACCAGGACTTTTTTTTTTTCCATTTTTAAGAAGTGCCAAAGTGGCGATTTAAAATGTTATAGTGGTGCTCCAAATTTCAACATTCATCCACATATTGGATAGAAAATATGCACATTAGCACATACTGTATCACATGTCTATAACATGGTTTTCATCAAAAAGTTGGCGATTTCATCCAAGATTTTTTTAAATTTGAAGTTTATTTGACAATTTCATCCAAGTTTTTTGGCATTTTTTTTGGCATTTTTTAGCCAGATTATTTTTTTGGTTGCAATCTGGCACCAGAAAGCCCCCCCCCCCCAAAAGCCCTGCTGTACACGGTTTGAAGCCGAAAACCTGAATGGGAAGTCAAGTGCACAGTGCACAGTGCACATTGGACTTGGGTGAGACTTGACTCTTTACGCGCCCAGTAAAGTGCAAAGGACCCTTCAAAGCTACAGTAACTTAGTTTCTGAACTTGCAATGCAAATTCAGTTCACCTATGCTTGTCTGAGAATGGGCAATTTTACATGGGTCACATATCTTGGAGAGGTCACTCTAAATAGAAATACAGTAGCAATTCCAACTCTGGAAAATTTCAAAAATTCCCTACCATTTTCGAAAAAAATCTGGAAGTTCACAAGTAACTTAGGTGGCTGAATTGACCCCTGGCTCGGCCCCCCCAAGTCCTTCCAAGGGTGCATGTAGGGGGAAAAAAAAAACTATTTTGTGCCTTGTTAAATCTATGTTCTTCACTCCTCTAAGTCAAAATTGGGGCCTTTGATTGCAAATATGAATTCAAAATTTGCAAATTTTATCATGTGTGTAAAATAAAAAATTTCAGGGTTTTCCCTCGGAAGGGGGTTGTTTCACCCTAGCTGGCCCTACCTGAGGCCTTGGCATCCAGTCACAGAGATGTCAAATTTTGAAATGTACGTATAGGGCAATGCCCGAGGAGGAAGCGATTCTGCAAATTAAAATGCCAACGAGGAGGGCGGAGCCCGACGAGGAGGGCATTTTAATTTGTAGAATCCCCGACAATGAGGGACATTGACCGACGTAAACCACGAGCAAAAAACTTTGAAATTGGATGAAAATAGTTGGATGAGAAATTGAAGTTGGATGGAAAATCCGTAATGCCTGATTTGCCCACGTAATCGGGCATTATAGCCTCGTTGCGCCCCAGAAGCCTCCCAGGAAATGAACGGCGCATTTCCTGGGAGTGGTTTACGCTGCTAGTACACAGTGGCAGAAAATAGGTCACAACGGAAATGGAACCCTCGTAAGGAAATTCCGTGTTCTCCCGTGTGAAACCACGCGATAACTTACCCCCTCACCTGCGGAAGCCAAGCCACGCCACGCCCACCAGGACTGAACAGCACCAAGTCACCAACCAGCCGCGGTCGCGACTCCCAGCGCCTCCCAGTCCGCGGTCGCGTCCCAAACGCGCGTCCATCAGCAGCAGATAGACTCCCCCTCCACCATCCAACGGCCCTGAAGCCCACCGCAATCCAGATCGAAGGGCGCAATCCCCTCCCCAGCCAATCCCCAAACCCTCATCCGCCCCAGATGTCTCTGCCCCCAATCCATCTCCGCAATCCATCTTACCATTCTATTCTGCCTGCGCACCCAGAACGCCCTCTCCAACAACGCCTTCATTCTTTTTTCTCTCTGCCGCTTCTCGCTGCGTCTCACCGCTTCTCGCCGATGCTCGCAACACACACACACACACACACACACTCCCAGAGCTCAGGGATCCATCGCGAAACCCTCGTATGGTCGCTGCAATACGGGATCCAGTTGGAAGCTCGGGTTGCCGGGACTGAGGTTGCCGGGACTCGGGGGGTTGTGTAGCCGCGGGACCTGATCAAGGTTGCCGTTTGGTTGCAGCCATGGCGGCGACGATGGTGACTCCATCTGCATTTGTGGAAGGAGCAGTCGTGATGAAACAAGGGATACCGACGGTGAGGCTCGGGAGGTCGAGTGTGTGGGGGTCGAGTTTGGGCTTGGGCGCTTCCACGTCGGTCACTGTAGTGCAGCAACAGGGGAAGAAGCAGGCAAGAAGTGCGCGCGCGGATATGTCGGGGCCCGAAGTGACCATGCCAATTATGCCACCGAGTCACAGGATTAAGGCGGCGAGTGTTTCGGCGTTTCAGGATTTTCAAAACGCACGCGCTAATCGTGAGTTGTTCGTCTCTCGAAAAAAAGATCTAACTGTGAATACGCGGTCGTTGTTCTTGTTTGTAGAAGTTTTTAGATTGATGGGCAATTGGATGCTGGTGTTTCGAGATAAGGTGCGGTAGCGGTGGTGGTGAGAATGGTCTTCGTCGTGACATTGGTGAGGAGATGTGAAGGGTTTGTTGTGGTGGGAGTTGAATGTCGATGAGATGGTGCTTCAATTGGAGATGGCGGGTTTCTAGCATTGGTGTCACTTCCGTTGGGAATAGGAGTTTGACTTTTTGAGTGGAATGTTGACATTGATGAGAAGACGAGTGGCTGCTAGCTTTGTTGTTGTAGTTTTAGATTGGTTGGGAATCGGATTTCTCCTTTAGGATAAGGTAATTGGAGTTCTTCGGGTGTTGACATTGCCTTTCACTCACCGTGGTGAACATTAGCCTGTGGGAGCCAATCTTGAACGTGGTGATTGACTTCTGGAATTGCGGTTTAGAAGTCTTCACATTTGCAGATTTTCAGGAGTTTGCTGGTGTAGAAGCGGACGGACTCGACGTGGTTTAGTGTGTTAAGTAGATTGCTCGTGGGATTACAGGGGAACGTTATATTTCAATTTGGAGCTCTTTAGTGACGTATTTCATTAGGAGGTTCTGGAGTGCTGTCGTGAGAAGTTCAGCTCAGCTCCGTGGTTCAAAAGGCGAGTGATGTGCGAGTGATGGTCACTGTGATTGAGTATCTGTAGATGGTGATTTCGAGTGCGTGTTTTGACCAGTTGGGAGTTCTTTTGTGCAGGTTACACCAAAGTGAAAAGTAGCATCATGGTATTGGGTTTAAGTATTCACACCACACCCGTGGAGATGCGGGAGAAGCTGGCTGTACCTGAAGCAGAGTGGCCTCGCGCTATTGATGAACTCTCCGGCCAGAATCATATTGAGGAAGCTGGCGTTCTTAGTACATGTAATCGGTTCGAGATTTACGTGGTGGCTGTGTCGTGGAACAGAGGTGTCAAGGAAGTCACCGAGTGGATGTCGAAGGTGACTACTCTCCCAGTCGCACATCATCTAGACATGCTTGTTCTTGGGCTGGATTCTTTGCCGATTCTTGACTCTTTATAAGTGTCTCCATCTTTTCTAGCTCTGATTCTCTGGAAGAGAGAGTTCAGATACAGTGTTCGATTTAAGTGTACAAAATCTATGTGCTTTTTTTGGTACCATATTATCGCATTCCCCTATGCAATCTTCAGTATCACATTTATTGTGCTTCTAACATGGTAGTTGAAGCTAGAAGGGGTAGACATTTGCTTACCCCATTCCTAATATCTTTGGCTGATCATTTTTGTGCAAAAGAGTTGATGAGAATTCGAAGTTTTCGGAAGTCATTTGTGCTTTTTGATACTAACCGTTAGAACTGATATTCGGTTTGCAGACAAGCGGTATCTCGGTGGACGATTTGATGGAGCACCTGTTTATTTTGCGGGACCAAGACGCAACTCAGCATTTATTCAGAGTATCTTCAGGCTTGGACTCTTTGGTTCTAGGAGAAGGCCAGATTCTTGCGCAGGTGAGACACTTCAATCAAGACTCTGCCATGTATGTTGCTTGATTTGAGAAACTATTGATGGATTGATGATGAACATCTGTGTGTCTTGATCACAGCAATTGGATTGCTCGAGTCAAGCAATTTTTTGGGGTAGTGCCACTAATTTTGCAGTTGACATTAATTCTGCACCTTCGCTAATAGGGTAAATCAGAGTACTTAGAAATGAGATTTATGATGTGCAGGTGAAGCAAGTGCTGAAAGTAGGACAAGAAGTATCTGGTTTTGGTCGCAACCTCACAGGCCTGTACAAGCAGGCCATCACGGCGGGGAAGCGAGTAAGAACAGAGACCAACATCTCTGCGGGAGCAGTGTCGGTCAGCTCCGCTGCAGTGGAGTTGGCCGTCATGAAACTCCCAGGTGGAGGTGTTTCGCGAGTGAACGTGCTGATTGTGGGCGCTGGAAAGATGTCCAAGCTGCTGGTGAAGCACTTGATTTCCAAAGGGTGTACGCGCATGGTGGTCGTGAACAGGTCGGAGCCTCGAGTTTTGGAGCTTCAGAATGAATTTCCGGATGCGAAGCTTATCTACGAGCCTCTGTCTGAAATGTTGCGGTGTACTGGCGAAGCCGATCTTGTGTTTACAAGTACCTCCTCCGAAGTTCCTTTGTTCTTGAAGGAGAATGTGGAGAGTCTGCCTCCGGCTTCTCAGGTCAGTGTACATACGACTTTTGTGAGTCTGGTGTTTCGAGTGTTTTGTTAGAAGAAACTTTTCTTCTCATTTTCTCCCCCTAAAGCCTCTTAGTTAGTACTGCCCAACCCTCGGAGAAGTTTGGTTTCGCATGGTGAGAGATGTATTATATGTGAGAATATCTTACTGGAGCGGACTCTGAAATTGTCTTCATGTGGGTGTGATGGAACGAACCTGGATGCTATTAGAAGAGATTTTAGTCATTCGGCCTCTCAGGCTCTTAGTTCCCTATTCACTATGAGGATGTAAAGTTACCACATGTAATTTGCGACTCTTACCCAAAATTGACTCCTACAATTCTTGCCTAACACGTAGATGGTCTGGAACTAAGAGCCTAGGGTCGATTTGGGCTCACCTATATTCAGCACCATTAGATTTCACAGTACTTTTTCACTTCCAAAAATTGAGCTCTAAAATGTGTTTCAATTTCCAGCAAGATTCAACGAAAAACAAGTTTCCAGTTCAAACGCGGGTGCTTATTTGAGCACTCTTAGGTGTACATACCTCAGAATAAATACCTTTGCTTGTACAAACTCAGAATTATGATAAGCATATGACTTTTTGACGCATGAATGGTCAACAACTTGGAATCAGGATGTAACCCAGGGACCAATCTGCAAAGTTGTGTTCCAATGTGAACTTTGGATCACGTGATTCTTCTCTCAACATTAAGACTATGCAACTATCCATAGAACTTTTTTTCTTGTTGAAAGCTATATAAAGTCTCTTGTACACAGTCTGACTCTGCACACATTTGTTTTGGTTCAGACTGGCGGTGGAGTGAGACACTTCATTGACATTGCAGTACCACGGAACGTGGGAGCCTGTTTGTCAGACTTGCCAGGCACGCGGGTCTACAACGTGGACGACCTGAAGGAGGTCGTGGCTGCCAACAAGGAGGACCGGCGAAGGAAAGCAGCCGATGCGCAAGTGATCATCGACGACGAAATCAAAAACTTCGAAGCCTGGAGGGATTCCTTAGAGACTGTTCCTACAATTAAAAAGCTGCGGTCGTATGCAGAGCGCGTCCGGCAATCCGAACTGGAGAAGTGCTTGAGCAAAATGCCCGAGGATTTAACAACGAAGCAGAGACGTGCTCTGGAGGATCTCAGTCGAGGCATTGTGAACAAGTTGTTGCATGGCCCCATGCAGCACTTGCGGTCTGATGGAACGGACTCAAAAACTGTGGGCGAGACTATTGAGAATATGCATGCTTTGGAACGGATGTTCGACCTTGGATCAGAAGTGTTGATGGTGGAGACGAAAGCGAAGGTGAAGAAGTGACAGAAAGATGGTTTCACAGTTTTGTACACTAGGAGATCGATCGAACAAGAATTTCTGTTTCCATGTTGAGAAGCTTCTGTTTCCATCCCACTCAGGTAGAAAATTGGTTGAGTGCTTATAGTCATGGTTCAAGTCCTGGCTTTGTTCTGGGACATTAGATTCCCTCAGTTTTGGGGGACCAGGTGCAACAATTTATACTACACCCATGTGTTCATATTGTAGAAGAGCTGTTACTGTTTCACTTTGTTCACTCTTGGACTCCGGTTGTCGAAGGTACAACTCGATCTTTGTATCAATAACGGCATCGAAAGGGTGTTTCCTTTTGTGCTATTCAGTGCAACTCAACATGCTGGTTGAGTTTTCCTTGGAAGTCTTGAGATCTTGTGAACTGGATGCGTCTTTTTGCTCATTGAAATCAGTGGAACAAATTTTATTGGACTACGAGCTCTGAGCTCTGTAATCAACTGTACCGTCCCTTGTATTTGGGGGTTTTGGTCACCGCTTCTCAAGCTACCTTCAGCAGTGTATCTGAAGTCAACCGATGCGGCAGGAGCTGCTCAACTGTTTTTTTTCTCGATCTTTGATGACAACAAAGTATCGTTGATCTGCTATTGGAAGTTCATCAACCAATTTTCTCTACACTGATCACTGGTTTGAACATTTCGGAAAAATGAACGGATGAGCTTAGAAGTATTAATTTTTTGTGATGTATGCAAGTGTGTCGTAGGTAAACCAAAATATTAATTTATTGAGAGTTGGATCCCACATCCCTACTCCAACCAAACCCTAATCGAGTTGTGCAGTGTGAATGCAATTGTAAAAAGGATTTGGAAACTGGGATTTAGAAACTAGAGTCATGCTATAGTTTTTATTCAAAGGATAGAGCCAATAAAGTACATGCAAAGAAAGAGAGCCTCCAGATTAGAGACCTAAGGAAAGGACATAACACCAAAGTGCATCCCTATGCAAAGATTCATTTAAATATTTTGTACCCCCTCTTGCTGCTTTCATTGTTGTGGTTTAGTGTAAAATATTTTGAAGCCTCCCACATTCATCTAGAGCGATAGAATAAAAAACTTTTACCACAGAATCTCCATCTCTTTATTTGGAGGTCTTCTATCAATCTAATCTCTATTTGAGAATTGTCCAATGGTGTTTGATGGGATTTAAATCAGGTGATTAAGGTAGAAGAGGAAAATGTTGCCTTGAAAACTACAATTGAAGCATTTTGGGTCATGTGTACGCAAGTATTGTCTAGTTGAAATATAACAAGAGAAGGGTCTAAGTTGAACTTTGAGATTGTCTAGTGGACGTTTGCTTCTAAGATGTCAAAATAATATACTTGATTGATGCACACGTCTACCTTGCATATCAATTCAAGTTTTTAGATGCACGTGTATCTCCAAAAGAAAATTCCTCTTACCATTGTGGGCTTAAAGCTCTCCAATGTTCATGTCCATCTCCAAGCCAATTTTTCTCAATTGAATTGATTAATTTTACTCTCATCTAAGAAGATAAACTCCACTTCAACCATCTACAATCCAACCAATGTTGAATTGTTGATATACTCTCGCAAACAATTAGTGCCTTCACATTTCTTGAAGAAAGATGTGGCTTCTTCATCTTTGCTTGTGAAAATAAACCAACTCCAACATGTAGGCGGTCAACAATTGAACTAACTCCTATTGCAATACTTGTTGCACATGCCTTTGGTGCATCTACATAGTCAAGTACCCCACTCTTTATTTCACTATTTTAGCACTCAAATTTGTTCCCCTTGCTCTAGTTATTATCCTTGGCTGATGTATCACTCCTAGACTAATGAATAAATGAGTTTAGGTGAATTTTGTACGTGATTACACTTGTTCATGAAATGTGACAAAAACTTTGCCTTGCATACCACAAAAAAAGATGGTTTGTGATTTGTTTGTCAACCACGGAGTATTTACTTGAAACATACTCGGATCGATCATGCCTGGAAATTGAAGTTTGACCTTTTAGAACTCTTGGGACGTATTCCCAGTAACTCACCACATGATGGCGCATTTCCCCAGAAGGCCAGAACTTTGAAGTGGCAAATTAAGAATGGTTTCGGGATTAAGTTAATGATCGTCTGCTAAGATGATGACGAAACTTGGACGAGAGGAACAGTAAGTTAAGTTCCTGTGGACTCTGTGGACTTTGGTGTGTGGGCTGTGGACTGTGGAGGGAAGGCATCATCTTTGCTCTGATTTACACTGATCTGTCTGTCCAGATAGTGAGGCTGCAGAAGTGGTGTCATCTACAAAAACTTCTTTTTGTGCAGATTGCTGCAAATACAACTGAATAACTCTTAAGCTAATTTGCATTTTACAAATAGTGTGACTTGTTACAATCAAGCACCAGTAGTAGGACAACTTTGTGTACCCGAGGAGACTGAAGAGGAGGTACTATTAATACAGTGCTGTAGTCGTGTAGTGAGTATTTTGCTACGCTCTAAATTTGGGGCGAGGTATTGAAGCTTACGTGCTGCGCATGCCGTGAGAGCAGCCGCATCCCACTTCGTCGGTCGCTCACAAGCCAGGAATTGGTCTAACTTGGGGATAAGTTCCTCTCTTGGGACCCTTCTCTGCGGAGACTGAACTGCTTGGAGACCACTCATCAGGCTTCCCCGCCTTTCAGTCCGCTCTGCAGCTGCAGTGGCGCTCCTCCTTCTTTTCATGCAACTTATTAATGTAAGTTCTGTGCAGATAATCAGATAATCAGATCTTCACCTGGCTGTTTGCTTTTCTTCCTTTTTGCAATCGCCATTAAAGGTGTTCATAAATCAGTTTGTGCTGTGCTTTACTGACCCTGGAAAGACATGGCCTCAATGTTGGGTACACGAAGGTCTGGTTCAGACCGGGACGTCCACTCAGTGCCACTCTACTATGAATTGTCTTGCAATTCAAACAACTCTTGGCTTACTATGCAGATTTGTCCTATTAGTGACTGTTGAAAACTAGTGCCAACACAAAATTTAAGTTTTGTGAAAAGTGGTCCAATACATAAATATTTCAATGTGCACAAATTTTCTAAATAGTGTGGTTTTGGTAAATTAGTGGCACACATATTATTAGGAGTTTAGGACAAATTAGGCCTAAATCAAACCCGCTTAGTTCACTACTTCATCCTCCAATTGTATGAATTGTAAGACAATTCATAGTAGAATCTTTGTATACAAAAAGCCATTTCATTATTAAATACAAAACTTTGGAACACAAGTTCCACCACTAAGGTAGGGTGCTTTAAAAGTGAACCTGCTCTAAAAGCGACTACTAACACAAAGGTACATTTTGCTTTCTTCAATGTACCAACAGTGTGCATGTCAAGAGGCGGTCGCTTTGAGTGATCACTGTTTTTCAACTTCAAAAATTCGTAACTTATTCCACGAAGATCCAAAAAATATGAAACAACTTGAATTTGATGCCAATTCCATTTTTTTCTTTGTAGAAAATTTTACTGAGAATTGAGTTTAGCTCTTGAATGCAATCAGCTCTTAAAAGGTCAGTCGCTTTAAGAGCAGACTATACCTTAATAAGTTCGGCTGAGAATTCCAGTTGCTGTAAGTTGGTGCAATGGCTGCCAGAGCACTGGGCGTGTTGAATTTGTTGACATAGATCTGCCCCCAGTTGGATCGAATCGGTCTGCCCGTCAGCTTTCCAGGCTTGGTCTGCCTCAGCCACGAGGGCCAGACTAGTTTTTCAGCTCTTCTTGCATTGGAAAAGACCAAATTATGTTGTCGGTGCCTGCAAAACAATGCAGCAGCAGCGTCCTGGATATTTTTGTTCAAGATTTTTTTTGTCTCTTACCAACTATTTTTCTTTAATTTCCATATTGAACCGTTTTTTCAAGTACAAAGTCTGTTTTTTTCTCTATTTTTTCCTCTAGATAGAAACTTTATAGGATTTTTTTATTGTTTTTTCTCAAATGTTTTCAAGTTGCAACTGGTTTTAATCCCAATTCCATTGGCTAACAATGAACTAACAAGAGGTTGTACCCAAACATTGCAATACAAGATCTATACTATCTTTGAGCAGTAGATGTTTCAAATTATAGGATTTTTTTGTCTATATCAATGATTTTTTTATATTATCATTTTGGAGAAGTAGCCAACTATTTCTTTAATACTCAAGTGTTACTTGGGTGATACTTGGTGAGATCTATATCAAAAGTAGGTGACACATAGGTGAAATTTGGCTATCTACCTTAACCCCTGAAGGACCAAGGCCTTTTTTCTGCCCAAAAACACTCTAAACTGCCATTTCTATAGCAAAAATTAAAAAAGATTGAAATTTTTTCCCACATCTAACTGTAGAATCTTACATCTAACTAGTATGAGAATGTGTGGGAAAAATTTCAAAAGTTTTGACTGCACCAATTGCAAGATATTTGCGTCTAAAGTAGAAAAAACAAGTTTTTTTAGCACATTGTAGAACTAGATTTTTTGACTTTGAACATTTTTAACTTAAATTTTTTGCACTACAAAGTTTTGAGATTTAAATCTTTATAGTGAAAAATTGAGATGAGAGTCTAGGAAAAAAAATATTCAAAAAAACTTAATTTTCATTCCTTAAAAAATTGTTAAGTAGAAGTAGGTACGAGATAGATGGAAAATCTAAAATATTAACATCTTTTAGATGGAATTAAAATGCACTAATTCCAATGGTAAGATTGTTCTAGCAAGTAAACTAAATTATGTGGAACTTTTTTTTATTGAAAAACTGCAAAAATTGCATTAGAAATTAATCCTACAAGTTATTTTTTTCAAAAAGATGCTCTAATTGCCTGAAAAACAAGATTGTCCATAACTTTCTCATGACAAATTAATCCAAATGAAATGAATCAAAGCTTTTCAAATAGACAAAAATATAATCTATGAGGGAAAAAAAAATTTAATTAATTAATTAATTTTTTGATGCCCCCTCTCCCTTGTTTTGAGCTTATTTGGGCATAACTTTTGTTCCCGGGCACCAATTGAAAAAAAATTATATTCCCACGAAGCTAATCAGCTTTTCTATCTGCAAAAATAGTTTCAAAAAATCAAGACAAAATTTCAGCCCGTAGGTACCTGCCCAAAATCCCATTTGTCACCCTAAGGGACAATGGTCCTTTAGGGGTTAAAAAGAAACACAATAATCTAGCTGTTTTGGTTGAAAAAAATGAAAATTTCCTTCACAAAATATAGCTAATGTCTTTTGGTTGTAGTCAACTAGAAAAAATTGTACATAAACAAAACTTTATTTTGCAATTTGAATATGTGGTATTATACTGGTAGTACATCCATTGAACATTTGAAACAACATTCCCTTCTTTAAAAAACATGTATTTTTTTTCTAGTGTGCCCAAAATGAATTGATTTCAAACTCAAGACTGTCTTCAATCTAAACAAAAACTCACTATCTTAGGGATGAATTTCTTCATTTACTTGGTATTGGTTTGTTGTCAATTTATTTGATAATTGATCAAAATAAGATGGTGATCAATTTTAAGTTATGATTGTGCAAACAAGTAGGAAATATTTATATGCACATTCTTTCTTCCTTGGAAAGATCTCAAAAAATTACAATATTTATCCTTCACTTAGGTCAATGCCCAATAGAGTTTCCTACATTTTTGCAAAGAAGATCCCAAAGCCTCGGTGAACTATGTTATGTACAATCAACATTATTTTTATTTAATATTTATCTACTACAAAAAAATTTACTATAAAAAATCCCCAAGAATTCTAAAGACTCTATTTAAAAAAAAATTACACAACAGTTGATTGAAAAATTTCTATGATTAATTTTTTAAAATTTGATTATGAAAAATGTAGGAAACTTCAATTTGCACCTTATTCTATTTAAAAGAAATCTCACCATGTTACTTTAAATCATGAAGGAATGGGTAAGTAGGAGTGTTCTTTCAAAATTGCTCCTAGATTCAAGGATAAAAATCAATCCAAAAACTTCAATGAGTGTTCGATAGTCTTCAACACTAAAAAGGGTCACAGTGAGTGGGAACCACAATAACTTTACTTTAGAATTTCAAAAAATGATATGACAAAAATTGCAAAAATTGCATTTAGTTAATGATAAAGAATATGGTGTAGAGCTATTTACAAATGAATTTTTTTATACAATAGACTTCTCTATTTAATTGCACAATTTGTCACTCAAAAAAACTTCATGTTCAAAGGTACAAAAGTAGTATAAAGGTCAAATATAAAAAATCAAAATATATCTACTTAAATTTAGAAATTCAAAACATCTAATTTGAACTCTTGATAGTGTGAACTTATAACTTTTTTGAAATCTCCTTTGGAAAGAATTCATATAAATTAAAATTTTCTTCATTTTTGCATGATCATATTTTAAGCTCAATCATAATTTTTGATCAATTATCCTATAAAATCCTGAAAAGTAAATTTAGAAAATTATCAAAAGCTTAAAAAATTTTGGTGCTTTGAAATGAAAATTTGATACAAATGATGAAGATTACCTATTCTTATTTTAATTGTATATGGCAAAGGATTGTTTGAAAACAATGAATACATGCAATACCAAAACCAACTGCACCTATCTTAAGCTCCATCACTTCTACCAAGCAATGCATGGCACATTTACCACTTAAAATTAAGTAATTCATTGACTATTACATGATCCTCATATCAAATATTCTGGAAGAATTTGGTGTCAATGAACCCAAATCAAGATTGTATGACACCTTTGAACATTTCTAGCAAAAAAATTCCTTTATGTGTACTTCCAATGTGTATCTAGGTCTATGGCCATTGTAGTATTCCTTAGAAAGGGAGCTTTACTTTATAGCAAAATAGAGGCGACCTTTATACTATTTGGCATGAAGACATAGAAGATATACTTGTAGAATAAATTTCTTGTGTTATAACCATAGAATTTGGTGGGCGTAATAGGCTAAATATGTAAATGTAGAGCTTCCTTATAAGTCTTTGTTTTCATATTATTGGACAAAACTTCAAAGTTGAAAGATTGGATCTTGGTCAACTATGTTCAATCAAGGGTATAATAGAATGGCATCATAATGCAAAAAAGCCCTACATCCCATGTTATAGAAAAAAACATGCGTCTCTTCATCCAATGACATTATCTCATTTCTCTTAGAATTGGTTCTATTGAAATTATGGATTTAATAATGCTCAAGAGTTGGGAGGCTCAAGAACATTATGGGACATAATGCCAAATCCTAATAGTTCATCACAAACATCTATATTTGCACTTTTTGCAAATCTCAGTGTGTAAAGAGAAGGACAACATTATGAGATATAACACTAATTTGATTATCCATTGAAATGGTGACAAAATCGCCCTTGAAAATTGAACTCGGTATTTTTTATCCTTGACCATTGTACCATATTGTACAGTGGGGTACCATTCAAAATGGCGTTTTTGCATTCACACGGAAGGAAATTTCACATCTGCCAACTTTGACAGCCTTCCAAGGGCTGAAAAACTGCTATTTTACCATGAAATTTTTTCCACCAAAACATCTTTATATTAATAACATGTTTACCAAATTTCTAGGTCAAAGATTCACCAAAAAAAAGATATTCAAAGTCTATCAACATGTGTAGCGGTGAGAAAATTTTCACTGCTGCCAACTTTGACACCCTCCCGAGGGCTGAAATATTTTTTTTTTACCATGAATTTTTTGGCATGAAATCATTTCTATTTTGATAATATTTGTGCCAAATTTTAAGGTCAAAAGATTTATACAAAAAAGGATATTTGAAATCTACCATCATGTATAGTTGTGAGAAACAATTTCACTACTACCAACTTTGATACTCTCCCAAGGGTTGAAAAATTGTTTATTTACCATGAAATTTTTAATATGGAATCATCTCTATGTTTTTAAAATGTATGCCAAATTTCAAAGTCAAAAGATTTACCAAAAAAAAGATATGATAATTCTACCAACATGTGAAGTTGTGAGAATGATTTTTTTAGCCCTTGGGATAGTGTCATTTTATGGATAAATTTTCACATGGATGTAAAAAATTATTCTCACAACTTCACATGTTGGTAGAATTAGCATATCTTTTTTGGGTAAATCTTTTGACCTTGAAATTTGGCATACATGTTAACAACATAGAGATGATTCCATAATAAAAATTTCATGGTAAATAAACTATTTTTCAACCCTTGGAAGAGTGTCAAAGTTGGTAGTAGTGAAATTGTTTCTCACAACTACACATGATGGTAAATTTCAAATATCCTTTCTTGTGTAAATCTTTTGACCTTGAAATTTGGCACAAATATTATCAAAATAGAGGTGATTTCATGCCAAAAAATTCATGGTAAAAAAAAATATTTCAGTCCTTGGGAAGGTGTCAAAGTTGGCAGCAGTGAAAATTTTCTCACCGCTACACATGCTGGTAGACTTTGAATATCTTTTTTTTTGTGAATCTTTTGACCTAGAAATTTGGTACACATGTTATTACCATAACCCCTAAAGTTCCAAGGCCTTTTCTCTGCCAAAAAACACTCAAAACTGCCATTTCTAAAGCAAGGAGTAAAAAAATTTGAAAAATGTTCATTTGCACATCTAATCGTATGATATTACATTTAACTAGTATGAGAATGTGTGGAAAAAATTTCAGAATTTTTGACTGCTTAGATTGCAAGATATTTGCGTTTAAAGTGAAAAAAACAAGTTTTTCAGCACATTTCGAGACTAGATTTTTTGACTTTAAACATTTTTAACTTAAAATTTTTGCACTACAGACTTTTGAGCTTTAAATCTTTATGGTGGAGAATTGAGTTGAGAGTCTAGGAAAAGAAAATTCAAAAAAACTTGATTATCATTCTTAAAAAAATTGTTAAATAGAAGTAGGTACAAGATAGAAGGAAAATCTAAAATATTCATATATTTTAGATGGAATTAAAATGCACTAATGCCAATGGTGAGATTTTTCTAGCAAGTAAACTAAACCAAGAAAAAAAAATTTAATTTTAAAAATTGCATTCAGAATTGAATCCTACAAGTTATTTTTTTCAAGAAGATGCTCTAATTGCCCAAAAAACAAGAATGTCCATAACTTTCTTATAACAAATCCAAATGAAATGAATCAAAGCTTTCTAGATAGACAAAAATACAATTAATGAAAAAATATTTTAAAAAAAGTTCAAATTTTTGCTATTTTTTTTTTGCTGCCCGTGTTGCCCCCCGTCTCCTGTTTTCAGCTTATTGGGTCATAACTGTTTTTCCCGGGCACTGATTGTGAAAAAAATGATATTTCCACAAAGCTTAGAAGTTTTTCTATCTTCAAAAAAAGTTTCAAAAAATCATGACAAAAATTCAGCCCGTAGGTATGTGCCCAAAATTGCATTTGTCCCTTGAAGGAATAATGGGCTTTTAGGGGATAAAGATGTTCTTGTGGCAAAAATTTCATGGTAAAAAAATAGTTTTTCAGCCCTTGGGAGGCTGTCAAAGTTGGCAAATGTGAAATTTCCTTCCTTGTAAATGCAAAAATGCCATTTTGAATCGTACTCTGCTATACATTCCAACCATATCAATTGTAAATTGTAGGTCTCATAACATTCTTCATCAATGAAATAGGGGCCTTTTTTGCATTCTTGAAAAGAAGACTTCTTTAATGAACAAAAATGTTTTATACGGATGTTCAACCAAACACAATTCTTGAATTAATAGTTACATCACTCTCAGATATTTAGCAAAGTATTATACCTTTCCAGTCTAGAAAGAACCAATTGTGGTTACCTTGAGTGAGGATTAGATTCAAACATAAATTTAGTGTTTTATGAAGTGTCTAAAGTTTTTAAATGTTACAAGTAAAATGTCCGAAATATTTGCCAAAAATTTCTTCCATATTGCCTAGGTTTGGGAATATTTAAAAAATTTGTAAAAAATTTCAAAGAGTAATAATTCCAAGTGTAAGACTCTAAAATGTTTGTTCACAAATTTTCATCACTTTGAAAAGACAAAACAACCAAGAAAAGACATAGCAATTCAAAACAAATCAATTAAAAAAATAAGAAAGTCCCTTCAACCCAAACATGAAGAGTTGTCTTAGATAAAAACCAAAAAAATTAATAGCCAAGAGTGTGCTGGAATTCTAAAATATGATTTTCAACTTACCAAAAACATTCAACATGGACATATGGGACTACGCCCAGTCCATCATGCACCACCTCCGAGGTATCCCTCCTCTTCTGGGTCCTCATATCAGATTAGATGCCATTCATTGCATTTTTGGTTCCCCAGTGCCTAGGAAATTCTATGATTTTCGCACCGTTTGGTCTATACTCAGAGGATCGGCTCTTTGGCTCTGCTGGATCTCTCGCAACTACATAGTTTTCTCCCAAGATTGATGGCCGACTCACCTTTTCCATTCCATGGTTTGGGATGCCCTTTGGGATTTTGGTCGAGCAGCTCTTTTGAAGATCCAACGAGCGAGTCGTTTGCATCCGCACCAATCTTCAAGGATTTGGAACCAATTTGACAACATGTGGCTCCATTCTTCTATCCTGGCTAGACGGCATGGTGACTTAGTCTGTTGGTGTAGAGAGGGACCTCTCCTCTGTTCTTTCACTTAGTCTTCTTTTTGTTGCTTTCTGCTCTTATCTCTTCATTTGACCAGCCGTCAGGCTTGGCTATATTCTTGGTTACCGTTTCAATGCAATGGTTCGCCATTTGTTTCAAAAAAACAAACAAAAAACAAACAAACATTCAACACTGGAAAATATTCCGGCAGTCTATTCCCGAATATGACCCTCACATACGGTATACAATATGTTACCGTACGTGAAGGTTTTATACGGCACCTGAGTGCCGGAAAACTTTACTTTTGGCGCATAGATGGGTTCGGCAAGTGGTATATTCTAGGTTATTCCAGAAATTCACTTGTAATATTTTCAAAAATTTAGACATCCCAAAAAATACTTAATTTATGTCCGAATCTGACCTTCACGTAGGGTATGCTTGCCGTGGGCTGAGGTAAAAATTCCAGAGTAAGGTAGGAGGTCCTAAAATGGAGCGGGTTCTAAAACCAATCAAGCTCTAGAGGTACATTTTGCACTTTCCATTGTACAAGTGGTGTGCATTTGAGGAGGTGGTCGGTTTTAGAGCCCACAAAAATGCACTTTTCTGCAACTTCAGAAATTCATAACTAATTCCACAAAGCTTCAAAAAATATGAAACAACTTGGGTTAGATGCCAATTTCTCTTGCCTTTCAAGGAAAATTTACTGAAAAATATTTTAAGAAGTTCTACCTCCCCAAAAGTCAGCTTCAGCTGTTAGATGAGCGGTTTATGAACCTCCTACCTTATCACCCGAACTTGCGGCTAATAATGTCGAATTCCCAGCTTCCTTAAATTGCGCCGCCCCGCAATAGACGAAACATCTGAATTTGGAAGCTCCGAGGAAGCGCAAGCGGACTTAATTGCGCCCTGGTCCTCCGGAACAACCAGTTGACAACGGATTTCTCTCTCATCACCTGCCTTCAGTCACATTCTCTTTTCCACTGATCAAGTTCACCGGTTTGCCCTATTACCGTAGTGCATGTTAACCTTGTAACCATGCGGCGGCCTAAAACGATCCGATGAATGGTAGATCCAACGAATGGTAGATCCAACGAATGGTAGATCCAACGAATGATAGAGAATTCTTCTATGTAAAACAGAAGTGCAAATGTTCGTTCTTAGAATTTTGTCTGAAAAACATAATAGTGCTTATCAATGAGGTAGGGGTTCTTTTGCATCTTTGAATAAAGTTGAATTCCTAAAGAAAACAAAGTTATCTTGTATGGCTTCTCAGCCAACTCCAATCCATACATTAATTGGTAAGTTCCTTCCAAGCATCTAAGGAGGCATAATACAGTAGAACCTCTCTTAGTGCATAATATGCAGTAAGAGAGGTCATACTTTGAAGCATTTATTTGTGAACAGTAGTTAGAGGCCCCTATAGTGAGAGGCCATAGTGAGACAAATTTCAGTACAGAACCTTTTCAACTGCATAAACCTCTCTTAGTGCATAGTGGCAGGACTATGCACTAAGAGAGGTTCTATTGTACCTTCCCAGCATGGAGGTAAACCATTGCTTGGTTTTATAATGCTACGAAGGGAAGGTCTTGTATAATAATTTGACCTCCAATGAATTTTCTTGTGTTTCCGAAAGTAAATGATTTATATGGTAATGGAAAGGATGAATTCCATGGTAAACAACCCAATGTTCTAAGATTAAGAAATGAACTTAGCATAGGTGTTGTTATTACTTTTTAGAAGAGAGGATTTTTTTTACCAATGACATATTTGCAAAGATTCTTCAACATGAATAGCACTACAATACAATAGTTCACATACAATAGATAAAAATATTCCTTGGCTTTGTTAAAAGTTGTTACCATGTGTAAGCCCATTTCGTACCATGCAGTAGTAGGACAAATCCGTGTGGTCCGCCTCATCAATTCTGATGATCCGAGCTTCTACTGTACTCAGGGGATAACTTTCGGTATGAACTTGGCAACCAGGCGACTTGGTGCTACAGTCCAGTACTGTAGTGCGAGTCTCCCAACACTTCCAACAACCTGGTTTCGCATTGAAATGAGTGTGCTTGGATTGGATTGCAAAAAATTGGGTTGCAATGAGAGAGATTCGCACTGAGTGAGTGGGCTTGTATTGCCGGCAATGAAAACAGAACATGCTGCTCTGAGTGTATGCTTGTATTGCAATGAGAACAGAACATGTATGCTGAGCTCTGAGTGTGTGCTGGTATTGGAATGAAATGAGGATCACGCATTGAGTGGGCTTGTGCTGGAATCAAATGAGGAACACGCATTGCGTGGGCTTGTGCTGGATTCAAATGAGGAACACGCATTGCGTGGGCTTGTGCTGGATTCAAATGAGGAACACGCATTGCGTGGGCTTGTGCTGGAACATGCACTGACTGAGAGCACTGACTGAGTGGGCTTGTATTGGAGAAACTGGGTCGCAATGAGAGAATGGAGTGTGTTCGAAATTCTCACCGAAGTGCTCATGCAGTGGGATTCCTTTCACGACGTACGAGGGTTGACAGGTGAAGCCTTTACGTGATTGCGTAGCTAGAGTGGAATGACGTCGAGATTTTGTACTTGTGGCGTTTTCAAGGTCGGCAGCGACGCTACAATAAAGAATTGGTAGTCACTGGTGTAAGTACTCTCAATTTGGCTTTTGGGTTGAGTGTTGCACTTGCAGTCCCTGGATCCCTCGCTTGCATTGCGTATCAAGCTTGAAGCTTTTAGAGTTTCGTTGCTATTTGTGCGGCACCTGGGTGTTCCTGGATGAGATCAGGACCAAGGGAAGTTAGCTTTGTAGTGATGAGCATTCGATTGTTGAAGAGCTGGCGTGAAATTAGGAACTTGTGCACATGGTGCGTCTGTAGGTGTGTTGTGAAGGGGATGGAAGATGCTTGAGGAAGAGCGCAATTTCGGGGTTTTGCAGTTGCGTCCCATTGGAATGGTCGTAGGCACAGCAGGTCGATTTTCCCACATTGCGAGTAGCCATGGCGGAAGATGAAACAAGCTTCACCAGTGAGAGTATGAGAATGTTTGCAAACGCAGGGACGCACGGATCCCGAGATCGTCGTTGACGATGACGCCGCCGCAGAAGTTTGCGCAAGGGCGGGGCGCCACCACACAAGCAGCAGGCGTTGCGAGTAGTGTCGGAACCTCGCCAGTGGAGAAACACATAGTGAGCGCGACCCCGGCGAAGTCGTCGCGAAAGCCATCAGTTTCCAGCGCGTTCTTGCAACCCGAGCACTTCCTTGCGGAGCTCAAGGTCACGAAGAGTGACGACGGGCGTCCCGAACTTGCGTTTTTCGCGAGTCGTCGTCGTCGTCGTCGTGAATCGCCACAGGAAACGCCGTCCGTTGCGAAATTTGAGAACGATGGTGGGATGGTAAGCGTACAACCCGATTTGGAGTCGTTCTATGAGCCTGCTAATGCAATGCCCACGCTCGAATTGAGCTACGACGGCAAGCCCGCGCCTGCACCACCCCACTTGCGCACCAAGACGTCGAAACCCGTCGTGAAGAAAGCTCTAGTGTGTAAAAATAGCGAAGCAGGCGACTCTCCCGGCGAATCAACCCAGGTTTTGCAGAAATCGGGATCAAGTGGACGCTCATTCAAAGGCGCAAGCGCTGGGATGCAGCACAAGATGCGGGTGAGCAGCTTGCGAGAGAATCCAGGGATGCAGGAAGGAGTCGACAACAAGCCTTCAAGCGGGCTGCGGCGAATGCTGCATTGGGGCGCGTCGATGGAGTTTCTGAAGTCGCTGGGGAAGAAGAAGAAGAAACTCCCAAACGGAAAGCCGCGTGAGGAGCCGCGTTCACAGCGGATTGAAACGGAAGCTGTTTCCCACGAGGAAGAAAGCTCCAGTCCGCGATCTTCCGTGTCGAGTGCGAGCACGACGTACTCCGAAGTGAGTTCGAAGTCGCAAAGCTACAAACACACGGGCTCCAAGAAGAACGTGAATTCCGAGGAGGTGAAGTCGAAGCTGTGGATGTTGCGCAAGGAACCCGAAGACGATGGGATTTACGAGGCGTTGCGTCAAGGGGCCATGTTTCAAGATCATGGTCACACTGGTGATGTTTCAGCAGATGATGGTTCTCTTGGGGGTTTGGAGTCGAAAACGGCGGTTACGAAGCTGGTGGTTGCGAAGCACAAGCGAAACTCCACTTGGGACGCCGGGAATCAGACGGCATTGGGGGACCACTTATTCTCTCCCAAGCAACCGCGGCTGCCTAGTCGCGACGCTCACGCCTTGCTGGCGCCTCCCAAGCGCCTGCCCGTGGGCGAGACGGAAACCAGGACTGGCAAATCTTCACGTTTTATCGAACAGTCACAGTCACTGCCATTGCCAATCCCAGTCGAAAAGACGACGCCATCGCCATCGCCATTGCCAATGCCAGTCGAAAAGACGGCACCATCGCCATCGCCATCACCATCGCCAGTACCATCGCCAGTGCCAGTGACCATAGAATCCCAAAGCTCCCCAACCGGTCCCCACCTTTCCAAAACTCCCAATGCAGCATCATCTCCTGGTGAAGGAGACACACAGAGCCATCAGCAATCATGCCATTCTAGCCCTAGACAAGCTGGCGCTTCATCAACCAGTCTTCAAAGCTCTCTGACGGACACTCTAACTCCGGGCACTCGATCTGAACGACTGACTTCAGTGCAGCACCACGAACAACCGAAATCATTATCTCGCTCGCATTCCGCCATAGCCAAACTTGGTGCCAAGTCATCGAAAGGAAGCATCCCGTCGAGCATTCCAACAAGTCTTCCTGGACCGCGTGGATCCCCCGCAAGTAGTGAGCCTCTCACTTTAGGGTTGGTTTCAGTAGTGCAGGAGCTTTCAATGGCGGATGGAGTGACTTGGTCGTCGTCGTTGCAGCAACACGAGTTGCCGAAGTCACAAGTCACGCGAGCTTTGTCCTTTGAGCAAATCGTTGCTGGTCGTGGACGGTCGCCTCCTACTGACAATACGCTTATGAAGTTTTTCTTCAAGTGCCGGGAGATTGAGGGGTTGAATAAGTTTCTGGCGATTCAGAAGAAGCGGTTTTTGGATGCTTCGTTTGCGGAGTCGGAGAAGTGCTTCCATATGATCATGTCGGAAGCCGGGGCAGGTGTGTTCGGGGATCTCGGATGGAACATTGTATCTTCAACTGTTGTTATTGTTATCCGAGCTGCCGAAATCTCTGTGTTGTGCATTTGGGTCTCTGTTTTTCTGAGCTAGCTTCCTCAGCTTGCATCTATGATTTATTTCCTTACTTTGTTTCCTCAGCCTTTATCTTCGACTTCTATCCCCAATTTGAATCCTCAGCTTTTATTATCGACTTATATCCTCATTTGCGACGTGCATCTTTAGTTTACATTTTTAGCTCGCAACTTCAACTTAGATCTACTCATCTTCAACGCTATATCTTTAGTTTACATCCTCAGCTCATATCTTCAACTTTTACCTACTCATCTTCAACTTGTTTATATCTTTAGTTTACATCCTCAGCTTATATCCTCTACAAATCACTTGGTTTGTTATAACACTAACTGCAAGCAAACCCTTATTATAAATCCTACTCGCTCCGCCGTGTAGGGTTTGTGATTTATGAGACCTTCGAAGAGCGCCTTGAAGCCAGGATAGAGTGTTCATCTGCAGGGGTCTTCAAACCATCGGCCTAAATGGAAGAAACTCTATACTATACTGGGGTTTCCTCCTTCTGGTCCTCTACAGCCCAAACTAGCACAAACCAGTCCTGTAATTACTTCAGCCTTATTTGAGAGTGATATACTTCCAATAGTAGCAACATTTCCACGGGACATGGTGGTTTAGAGAATATGAACAATGCAGGGTTTTGTCAAGTACACAAGATTGAGTGAGTGATACAATCTTGTAACAAATTTGAACAAATGTTTCCACCGTTTTGTAACAGATGTGTGGCTTGATTGACTGGCAGGTTTGAGCTCCATGATATCAACCATTTGCACGGCGTGGCTGCTGGAGAACACCATGGCGTCGGCCACGTCCAGAGTGTGGCATCCCATTCCGGTGATGAATATGTGCCAGCAGGACATGTGGAGTCACCGGGATGCTGCCTGGCTGTTCCATGTCTGTGGAATTGACGCTAATGCTGTGCTTTTCCGTGATGAGGTCTTTTTCCTTCATTGCACATGGTTTACATTGTGATCAAAATAATTTAATTAGTCATTCGTTTAAGAATGTCTTAGTATTATTATTTAGTTTTAGTAGGGTCCTCTTGCCTGCGAAACTTTGGACCTTGCTACTGAGGTGTTTGTGGTTGTGTTTAGTTAAAATCCCGCACAAAGAATCCTCAGGAGGGGTATTTCATCCTTCGGTGAGGTGCCATAGAAGGCCTAAAGGAAAATATCTGTATTCTAGAATGTTGTGTTGAGGACCTTGTCTTGATGTTCGTTGTCAATCTGTGTAGATTACACCGACTAATGAGGCAGTAATTTCGGGGCGCGTGAAGCGGGCAGTAATGGGCCAAGATGTTTTTGTAACAAAAGCTAATGAGGTATGTATCCAGTCTTCTTCCATTATCATTTGACACTCAACAACATCGTGACTGTCACTTAAAGTTGAGGATACTAAAACCATTAAGAGCCTAATGCTGTGTCCTCTACAACTCCTGTTTTGAACAACAAACTATTTGGATCATATTTGAACCGTATTTGCAAGTGGTATAATCAACATGATGCTGAATGTTTATGGCCACTAACATGTGAAAGGAAATGGGGTTGTCTACTGCCGCTACACTACCGATCTCCCCAAAATCACACTCCTACATATGTTTTAATGTTTTAATTTTGCATTAAGTTACCCTGATGGTCTGTTTTCTCATGTAACAATTGTGGGACGCAGGTGGCATCAAGCTGCACCATTGTCTCCGAGAAGTTACGACAGGAAGCTGCGAAACTCCTGCAAGCCCGTTACATGATGACCCTTCTGGTATGACCCTTCTAGTTCTACCGTCTGAGTGCTTTTGAAAAAAGCTACCTAATTCATGTATTTCAATTTTAAAACATAGTTTAAATGAAATGAACTCAAATGAACTTGTTTTTTTATATTAAAACTTGTGGACGGGGAACAGCTTGCAGGGATTCTGGTGGACACAAATAATTTGTCTTCTGGATCACCAAGAGACAAACAGCAGGCAACCTTTTTGCTGGTGGGAGCTGGGTCTTTAGGAAGAAACGGTTTTTACAATCACTGTAAATTGCTTAACTCAGTGGCTTAACTTTTGTTGTCAACCAAAAAATTGCTTCAAGTTTGCCTAATATCTGATGTGGAAGTTTGCTCATCTAATGTGGGTATTTCTCCTGCAAGATGAAACTTGGGTAGTCAGTTATTTGGTTTTTGGTGGTTGTGTATTTGCATTCAACTGTGAGTCTTTTCTTCTAATTCAAGGTTAACGTGTGCAGTGATGAATATTCGAGACGAGAATTACGTGACCACGTTCATCAAAGAGATCTATGGTGAATCCAATGCACTGACAGGTAAGGCGAATTTCATTCTCCAACTTGATGTATTTTTTATCTTCATCAAATTATCTCAATATTGGATACCTTGATTCTTCCTTGAATTTTTGGTTGAGCCCAAGTTGTTTACAGCTCCTTTCAAGAATGTTATGAACAACAGGTTGAACACTGAAAGAACTATACTAATTTCAAGGAGAAATGAAGCCAAAACCAGCCAGTATCATAGTTCCCTAATATTAATCGTGTTTTTTGTTAGATTTTTTTGTGCACTTTTACTTCAAATATATTTTCTTTTGCAAATATTGTTAGAGGGAACTTGCCGCCTTAAGTTTTGATTGTTATGTGGGCACGGCTTGATCCAATTCCACCAATTTCTTTCAGGAGAGAAGCCTGCGCAATTAGCTGCAGGCGTGGAGACCAAGGGCGCTACCTTGCCAACGACTGAGAAATTATCTGAAAGGCCCGTTTCAGTAGCCGCCTCCAAAGTTGCAAGCGAAGTCTCTGCCCAAATCTTACCACCACCATCACAGAAGCCATCCACAAAAGCAAATATCAAATCTGAAACGGCAGAGTCAAAAACTGTTGAGCCGTTGAGCCGAAAGCAGAATCCTCCGAATTCCAAGATTTCTCTGGCTTTCCGTCGCTTGAGGAACCGTTCCAGTGCTCATTAGCCTAACCTCAGCATTGTATTCTACCAGCACCAAGATTTTTTTATTTGATTGAGCCAGCGTTTCGTTGGGTATTGAGGTAGGAGCATCCATTTCCTTTATTTTTAGGCATTTTCGCATGTAAGGTAACTAAGGTGAACTTCAAATATCCAAAGGATGTGTAAAGAATATTCTGTGAAAATGTTAATGAAGTTGCTGTTTAGCTCCTATACTTTCCTCTTCAAAATCTGCACCTAATAAATCCTATTTGGAGGTCTCTTTTAAGTGACGGTTCTGATAGATTCTCATTGTGATTTCCTTTGGATGGATTCAGGTCACCTTACAACAGATGTTTTGCGAACAAAAGCTCCAAGAAACACATATTGAGCATCATTGAGTGAACCATTCGAGTGGCCTTTTATTCAAGTAACAAAGTACCTGCAATGAGGTACAGAATGGTACTCAATGCACAGATTGGATAGTTTTGTATGAAGTTTGATGAAGTCTGTATAATAGTCATGGGTTCTTCAGTTCCCTTTAGAGTTTTCTGTTACATAGGATTGAAGACTTGTGTAAATGCTCATCTTGTGGCATGACAAAGTTCAAAGCAATATAGAGCTGTTCAAGATTTTCAAAGTTCACTCTTTACAATCAAGCTGAGGCATCATCTTTCTTTCACTGAGCTCTTTTGTTCGTTCTTTCGTCTGTCTGGCAAGTTAATTCAGACGCATGGAACCATATGCTGTATTGTGGGTATTCCATTGCAGTGGGTTAGAAATTAATGTTTTCTAGAACAGTTATGATCGAGGAGATCGTTCACTAGCTTGTTATTTTCAAGGTAGTGATAGGTGCCACATCAAATTTGAAAAAGTATATTTGCTTAATTGTAATTACTGTGGTTCTTAGTATTTTGTGTATTTTGTGTTGAGTAAGATCTGGGTATAGAGTAGAGTAGACAAACAACATGCCCAGATTGTTGCCATGGTCCTCTGAGTTTCTTGCCAAAATCAAGGGTATATTATTGACCTGGAGTTTTCCTCAAGCAGTGAAACAAATTAGGGCTTGGTCCTCCATAATTCCGTGTATTGTGGATGCATTTGGCTAGTATTGCATTCCAACTCCAAAATAATCTGTGGCGTTTAAAAATATGTGCATAGAACTAGAGAGGGATAACTTGTGCATCAGTTGGTTGCTTTTGTTAACATGGTTATAGTCTATCGTCACATGTTATGTGGCAAAGCAGGTTTGAGGAATTTCTTTTAAGTTTGTTCTAGTCTTGTGGTAGTCCCACTTCATTGGTCTTTGAATGATTGTATATATAGTGATAAAAAGTAATGCATACATAGTGATAGAACATTTGATTTGTGACAAATTTGGCTCTTGTATCCGAAGCTCCTTTCAAAAGTCCACCCCTACAAATTCTTGTCTAGAATGTGCAACTTCTTTTTGTAAGAGTATAGGGTTGTTTTTGAGTACACCTATTTTGATGAGTTTGAAAATTTATAGTGTATTTGTTTTTTGTCCAAAATATGTATAAGAAGAGAATCTAGAAACTCTTTGACTTCCAATAAAACCTAATAAAAAACAAGGCAAAATTAAATAATAGGAACAATGCTCAATTGCCTATTCAGTACAAATTAGGCATAGTAATACCTCAACTCTATCTACCAATCTCCCAAAAATCACTCTTCCATATGCCTCTATCTTATGACCATTGATACCTCCATGCACACCATAGTGATAGAAGTAAACACCAACCTCTTGGGTGCTCTAGAAGCAGCAGTAGCATCCCTAAAGCTCCAGGCCACCATGGCTGGAGAACCGACATGTCCTTAAACCTTATACCCTAAAAAACCCTAAACCCTAAAAACCCTTCGACAATCTCCACACACTGTTGCAGACTTGGCAATCCCAATACAGATGGAGGTCCGTGTTGAATGCAAAGTTGTGGATCTCCCCCGGTACAGGCCATGTGAGCCGTGTGAACTGCATTAATTGGACTGCATTGGACTGCATTCACAATGTCTACGCGGCCGTACAGAGCATGCAAGGAGGCCATTCCAAGTGTGAGGAACCTCATGGCTGAAGCTCGACCAGACCAGAATTGCAATTCTGCCACTCTGTCTTCCTTGAGCTTTGTGCAAATTCTAATGAACAAAGTGGTAACTTATGCATGTGAGTGTGCACACTCTACTGTACAGTACAGTACATAACTTAGTTGGGAGAGCAACTTTTGAGACTGACAATGTGAAAACAGTGTCCTTGAAACAACAGAATGGTCTCAAAAATGTTGGTGAAAGTGTTGTTGATTCTGTTTTGGATGTGATACAAGTAAGTTACATGGCCATGTGAAGGCAGCTCGACAGGAAGCTCACCCATGGGGAACTGCTTCATATCCCCGTGGATAGGACTGTGACTGTCTCTTTTGAGGTGATACTGAGTATCACTCTGAATAAGGTAGGAGGTCCATAAACCGCTCATCTAAGAGCTGAAGCTGACTTCTGGGGAGGTAGGACTTCTTAAAATATTTTTCAGTAAATTTTCCTTGAAAGGCAAGAGAAATTGGCATCTAACCCAAGTTGTTTCATATTTTTTGAAGCTTTGTGGAATTAGTTATAAATTTCTGAAGTTGCAGAAAAGTGCATTTTTGTGGGCTCTAAAACCGACCACCTCCTCAAATGCACACCACTTGTACATTGGAAAGTGCAAAATGTACCTCTAGAGCTTGATTGGTTTTAGAACCCGCTCCATTTTAGGACCTCCTACCTTAAGTGAAGGAATTAAAAGTGAATAATTGAATAAATTAATTAATTTATATATTTCTATGACTTAATTGGTTACCTCATATGTGTATTTTTTTTACTGAACATGTTACATTAACCCCTAAAGGACCAACATGCGTTTCTTGGCAATATAGAAATTTTGGGCAAGCTGGTGTGAATGAGGATTTGCATATTTTAGGCTGAAATTTTAATAGAAGTTGGGGACAAGGAATATCTTTCATATGCACTAAATTTCATGACATTTGGAAATAGGAGCCAAAAGTTATGGCCTCATATGTCACCCTTTTTTTTTTAATTGGGCAATCCGGGCAAATTTTAAAAAATCACTTTTTTCAAAAACAAAAATTTGAAATTGGTTTTCTAGAGGTTTATATATGTATAAAGCTTTGAACCATTCTATTTTGATCAATGAGTCACAAGTTATGAGGAGTTTTAATTTGCAGGCAATTATGGTTTTTCTACTCTAAAATAAACTTTGAAGTCCTTTATCTTATTCAATTTTCAATATTTTTTGAAAATAATAAAATCATAGGATGTAGATAGTTTTTTACAACATTGCAACCATTGGGATTGGACATCTTTCAATTCCGTAACTGAATTCTTAACAATTTGGTATTTTGAATCATTCTCTACTTCTTTCTATTTACTATTTTTTTTCTATATATTGTACATTTCCAAACAATTTGAAAATTTTCAAGAATGTAGCTAACTTGCCTAGAAGAATGAATACAAAGAAGCACCACCATTTTGAACATTTTTTCATAGAAAAGTGTGCTTGTAAAGTGCAGCTGCCTTGTTTTTTGCAGGGCCAAAAAAGGATTTATGTCAATTCAAATGCTAATATCTTGCAATCCAGGTGGTGGAAATTTCTGAAATTTTTACCACATGTTTTCAAGTCAGCATACTACAAGACCTTATGGTTATACGTTTTCAATTTTTGTTTTTCAAAAATTTGATACTTGTACTAAAAATGACAGTTTATGAGTGTTTTCAATGAAAATATAGTTATGAAACTTTAGGGGTTAACAATCAATGTGGGATTAACAATCCTATTTGGTGTCCTATACCTATACTTATATTTGTATGTAGTATCGCATCAATATTCCGGTTAACACCTTTGTATTCCATATATTCCAACTTCCCGTGTTGATATGCATAGTTGGAGTCAAAATACAAGATATATACACCTTTGTATTCCCTATAATCCCTATGTATCCCCGTTTTTATACGGGTATAAGAACAAAATATTGTGCTTGTCTCTTATTAATGGATAGTTTGTGACATTTTTATAATATTTATGACATAGTTTTGTGGTCACAATTGTATGGACTTTGTAGGACTTGTGCTTGAATCAAACATAAGATTCTAAAAGCCAAAAAAAGGTCCTTGCAAGTGCACTATAGAATATTTATTTCCTTGATGCATGTAGAATATATGCATTTGAATTTATGAATTTATGATTTTAGTAGATGTAGTGTGCGAGGTTGGTTAGTTAGTGCATACTTGCGTATAAGGTTGGAAGGCTATATTAGGATTTGTTTTGATTTGAATAATAATGATTTGGATACATTTTGAATTTTTAATCTCTACTATTGTAGCTTGATTATCCCATTTTGGATTGTTCTTATGGAAAATTTCATTAAAATGGCAGATTCTAAAACTTTGGTGCTTTTGCAATTTAGACCGAGCGTTCTGAAATCTATACCTATCCTAGATGGTTGATCATGGATTCATAGTTTAGACCAGCTGTTCTGAAAGTGGCATATTTCATATGCCATTTTAATGAAATTTGTCATTCTTATTTATTTTGGTGTGTATATTCATTTAAAATGATGAATTTCATCCATTCAAATATTTTTAGAAATTCTTTTCAAATATTCTATTATTGATATTAGAAATATGTTTTACTTTAAAAAAAATTCTTTCTAATTTAGTTGAATTTTTGTTGTTTTGATGTTGTTACAACTAATATATGGCCAATTTCATTAAAATGGCGCCACTCTATTGCTTTTGGCACATGCAAATACCGCCAATTTAATGAAATTTGGCATATATATAATTATTGTTTAGGTTGTTGATTGGATAAGTTGAATTATTTGCCTCAATTACAAACAATCATTGATATTGTCATTGGTAGACAAGGTTGGCATGTCCTTCCAGCTTTTAATTTTTCCAAAAAATGAAGTTTACCATAAATATGTGCAAGATTCATTTCCTCCGTCCTACTATCTTATGCTAAATCCTACTTATAGCAACTCCTATTGTCATGTCTTTAATTTGAATTTTCTTATAATGAAATTAAATGCAATGTCATTTGATGGAATCCATTTTATTTTAATAAAAGTACAAAATTATGGAGTATGAATTCAATAAATAGCTAGTCTAAAATTCTATATAAGTATACAACGTAACTTTTGTTGAAGTGGTATGACTTACAAGTCTCCAATGCCAAAAATTGTGACATAATTATATGTACATACATAAAGATCAAATAACTAGGTTGGATATGGACTTATAATTCAAAAGAAGTGTAAGGTTACAAAGGAAAGGAATATTGCCAATTTAATATTAGAGGAAATTACCGTTAACATTAGAGGAAATATGGACTCTCTGGAGGGTTGTCTTTCTCTGTTTACATGTGCAAATGCAAAAATTATTTTTGTAAAAAGAATATTAAATTTTTTGTTAATCATGTAGCCTGTGATTGTCTCTAATGCCACATCCATTAGAGAAAATCTGGGCCCTCCGGAGGACTGCTCCACAGCCCTCCGAGGGACCCTGAAATTTACTTTTTTTTCCCAAAAAATTAGTTTTTCCCCTATTTTCGCTCAGCAGTTTCTGCTGCGACAGTGGCGCAGGAAACGAAAACTATGAGTAAAAAAAAAAAAAAAAAAAAAATTTTTTTTTTGTAAAATCTTAAAAAAATACCTTTTCTGGAACATCCCAGGACCTGGGCACCCATCCAATCTTCTCTAAGTCAAAAACCCTATTTTTTAGGACCAGATTTAGGTTCCTTTAGTATCCTCAACTAGAGCCTTGTTAAGCTCTTATCCATGTCAAAGTTGTGCTGATATTTTAAGAACCATCACACATCCATATATACTTTTCCAAAAATTCACCAATTTATCAAAACCAGCAACTACTTTGTGTACACATGTGGCAAAGACCCATGTATAAGAGCTTAGCATGATATTGTTCAATGTACAGAGAATGCAACATATAGCTAAAAGGGATTTTTCTAGAAGATTAACATATTTGTCTTGCATCCAAAAATTCTTCATGAGGCTGCCGACCTCACCTGCACCCATGCAATCCGACGAACACTCAGTTAGTAAGAAAGCGTGTGCGAGGTGTCTTCAGTCAAGCAGCACTTGTTATCGTTTTCACATGTTGAATAATAAAAAAACAAATCAAAAAGTATCAATCCCCAACAGCCTCAAGACCTGAGTGTTCGCAGTGTTAGATTGCGAGGAAGAAGTAGCCATGATATCACCCTATTGTTTAAGCAAAATCAAAAATGCCACCGGACAGCAATGCCCCCATAAGAGCTCCCAGTAACACGCCCTTAAGCCACAGCAAGAGACAAATTGTGTCTACAGTCCGAGGGTAAAATTCCAGAGTAGAGAAGCACAAACTGCTACACTAAAAAGGGTATTTAGTGTTGGATTACATTTAGTGTAATTACCACCCTACTTGACCCTACACTAAATGTCAATTTTAGGACGATTAGTGTAGTGCTAAACTTCAATGTGCCGCCTTCGCCTTCTCTTCCCTTCTACCTTCCTTTAATAAGTTCTAACACTAAATGTAAACATTTTCAGATTTCAGATTTACCATAGAGTATATTTAATGTTAGAAATTACATTTAATGTTACTTACTTTAGTAGGCTTAATGATACTTAGTGTCATGGTTCGCAAATAGTGTTGCCAACACTAAATACCCTTTTTAGTATAGTTTGTTTGTTTCAAGAACCCGGGTATTGTGCCTGAGGTTCTGCCATGTCTGCAGCTCTGCATACCTTCAATTTCATTGATGGGCCCCATGACCGCCAAAGGCTCAAACAAATAAATTGTTTCTTTAATGAGGCCTTCAGTTGCTTAGTAACTGTCATATTCTCCAATAATCTCAAAAGAGACATATTTGATTGATAGTGACACTATAATTAACCCAGTTCAACTACCAAAATCCAATCAATTTTGGACAAACAAATAGTCTAGAGAACCAACAAAGGGTTTAGTTGTTCCATCATAATGTAGGAAAGACAACTAATAAGTTACTTAGTGGCTCTATAACTTCCACATGGTGGTATATATAATCTTACAAATCATCTATGTAAAAGCAATGATTATGCTCCTCCCATTCTTTAAAATCAAAGCTAACAAATGGGAGGGTGGGTGGGACAATATCTTCTAGTTTCATGGCATAAAATATTCCCATAGAATCTCTTGGCTTTTAGGATATTAGAACCCCTTGTCTTTCAAACTTATTATACTGCAATCCAAAGAAATCAACTCTAGAATTTCCAATCAAAGTACATGTCAGGAGACTCGTACTTAAAGAAAACTCTAGAAAAAAAGAAAAAAAAGAAAAAAAAAGAAAAATCACGAAAGCTGACTGCTGCGGGGAGCAGGCAGCTTGGTGTGACAGACCAAGCTTTTAATAGCTTGGTTTGTCACATTCTAGCAGCCCTCTAAAGGGTTCAATTTTTCTCTAATGAAACTGCAATTTTTTAGTTATTTTTTTCAAAAAAATAATTTTTTTAAATTTAATTTTCTAATATTCTCTAATGAATGAACTTATTCAAAAGTGTCATCTCCACAGATGTTAACTTACAAAAACTAATTGCCACCCCTTGAGTTAGATCTGTTACCACAACATCACAAAGTTTAGACCCTACGATTTGGCAACAATTATTGTGCAGTTATCGTTGTTTCATGGGTTCGTACCATAATCGCACTGACTCAGTGTATTTTTACGCATTGAATCAGTGCGAAAACAATGAATATCAATAGCGTACGGTTTATGTACTTTAACTATACAATTGTTATGTCAAAACTGCTTAGCAATCATATATTTAAAGTACATAAACCGTATGCTATTGATATTCATTGTTTTCACACTGATTCAATGCATAAAAATACACTAAGTCAGTGCGATTATGGTACGAACCCATGAAATAACGATAATCGCACAATAATTGTTGCCAAATCGTAGGGTCTAAACTTTGTGATGAAGGTTTGAATTGCAAAAATAGATTGTCATGACTCATTCAACTACAGAACAGAATTGTACTGTTTCCCATGGATGAAATTTGCAATAACGTAACTGGGACTGGAGCTACTACACTACACTGATTTGAGAGGGGAAAAATTAGTGTCATCACAATTTACCTAGAAAATTAGTGTCATCACAATTTACCTAAAAATTTAGTGTCATCACAGTTTACAAAATTTTATTTCTTTAAAAATTAATGCAATGATATTTCAGCTTGCACTAATTAAATGAAAGAAGTGTGACTTCGCACGCTAGCTAAATTAGCGTTAGATGCACTAGCTATTGGGTTATACAATAGCTATACAAATCAGTGCAGTTTCCTGTCCCCGGGAGAACGAGACTAATTAGCTACACCCTCCGTCCCAGAATGATCTTCCTATTGGCCTTCATTTTTTATCCCAAAATGATCTTCCTATTGCAGTCTGTAACTTGCAAATTGGTCAAATTTGACTTTAGATTTCTATTGGGGACCAACAAAACAACTTTGAGTAGTATTTCCCCCTCCATTCATGCAATCATTAGTCAAAAGATAATTAAAATGATTAATGGGGTCAGTCAACACTATTTGTTTGTATTTTTTTGCATCTCTTTGAATATTGCCCAATTGAAGGAGATGAAGCTTTTGGAGCTGGAATAAAGGGCCACACATGGGCTTAGGCATATACTAAATGCCTACAAAATGATGACCTCACTCTCAACAATTAATTGACAACTGGTGATCTTTGAAAATGCCCAAGAAATTCTACTTTTCAATATTCCAAAAACTACATTTCAAAAAGGACTTTGAAACTCAAAGTTTCTAGAATGCTAGAAGTACACCAAACTCTACTTACAACACAAAACAGGTTTTTAAAATGTTATTTTTTGCCTTAATCTAGAATGTTTTGTCCAACAAGAAGATCATTTTGGGACGGAGGTAGTATTAATTAGCCAGAAGTACCACTGATCGTCTACGATCAAGGAAATGCTGAAATGGTCGATGCTCCATTGGTAGTTGACACAGCTTCACAAACACTACACTGATTTGGGGGACACCTAGAAAAATTACTGACTGTCACCACAAAATTTTATTTTTGTCGAACTTAAGATGATGGAATGATATTTCAACCTGCACGAATTGAAAACAGTGTACGGGACTTTGCTAAACTAGTGTCACACACACTATTACGTCAAATCAGTGCAGTTTCTGGTGCCCAGGAGAACTAACTAATAGGTTGAATGCCAGAAGTACCGCCGCGGTATCGTCACTGATTGTCGACGTACATGGAAATGGCGAACTGGTTGACTGTTCATTGGCAATTGACGCAACTGATTATTTTGTCCTATTAGCTAGGGATAGGGGAACAATAGCGTCACCTTGAAAAATCAATATCACCACAAAATTTTATTTTTGTCGAAATTAAACTGTTACAATTAACGCAATAATATTTCAAGCCGGCACTCATTGAAAATAGTGTGACTTTGCTAATCTAGTGTCACAAACACTACTTAGCTAGCTAGGGCAAATCAGTGTAGTTTCTTTTGCCCGGGAGATCGAACTAAGCTCTTTGCCAGAAGTACTTGTATCGCCACCGGTTGTCGACGTACATTGAAATGGCGAACTGGTCGACGATCCATTGGCAATTGACACAACTCCACAGCTCCGGTCCGCCGTGACTGTCGTCTCCCCAGAAGCGAAACTTCCCAGTCCTGGCGTAAGCCTTGTTGTGGACCTCGCAATCCCAAAACTGATGATGCTCCTTGTTGAAGGCGAAGTAGTAGATCTCGCTCGAAGCGGCCGAGTGCGTCGGATGAGTCATCATGTTGGAGTTGCACGTGAACTGTGTGGGAGTGCGGAAGTCGTTCCCAATGTTCACCGTTCCGATTCGAGCTTGGGCAGTCGACACTAGCATGAGGAAAACTATGGCGGAGGCTGCAATACCGATGAGAGCAGGACCAGAAATCCTGTTCCCAAAGGTCGCCATGGTTTCAGTTCCCTGCAAAGTCGAAGGATCGGTCCGGTCAGATTGGGAGAAACCAAAAATAATGCACTCCCAAGTTACTCCCAACGTTTGACACCAATTTCATGAATTGTTCACATTGTGAAAACATAAATTCAGGGTGAAGTTTTATATCACCAAAATCAATGAAGAATATTGTAGCTGTAACCTGAATAACATTGGACAGATTGAAAAATCCCTCGATATGACCTACTCAAAACATTTTTTTAGGACGGAGGGAGTAAATGGAATGACCAAACTTCAGGTGCAGCTTCGAAGTTCGAATTCGTGCACTGCATATGCAGACTAGAAAGATGAAGAATGAATCGGAAAAGCAGGCGATTTCTCTAAATTGAACTTACTATTTTCTTCAGATCGAGTGGGCTCTGGGCCTCTAGCTAGTTAGAGCAGTTGGCGATGGCGAACTCCACAGCGAGTCCTCAGAAAACAAGTGGAATGTTCGGATCTGCGGTTGCAGTTGATGCTCTTATATCAGAGCTCGGAAGTGGAGAATCGGTCCCGAATTTGGTTTGATCTCTGCCACACATGTTCTTTTGAATTGACAGTCAAATCTCTTGTAGAATATTCCCCCAGAACGTTTGAACAATTGTACATTGTGCAGACTTCTAAGCGGTACGTCATGAAGGTCAAGGATCGATGTTGACAGTCACAACTTTAGTCCTAGCTTGACAAATTCTGAGCATCCGTTGGCTTTGGTGACTGTTGTAGACCACAAGAGAGTTATTAGAGTTTACTATGGAGGACACGTAGGAAATGAAGCGGAGTTTACTATCTAATTTGAATCATTACCACCTACTTAGTAGTAAATTCTGTATCAATATTGTGATGTCAAACTCTAATTACGGGCTTCAGTAGTAAATTAAATGATAGACTGAGGCTTGTTTGAATAGTGAGTTAGGTGGACTGATCTCTATTTCTTTGAGTAGGGGTATCCATGCACATCACGGTCTGCATGTCTAAGTTGTCTCTTGCCGGTCGGAGCAGGTGGAAGACCTCGACATGGATGTGGAAACGTGGAAGGGGCAGGTCAAGGTCTCAAAGGCAGCTAGTATGGAATATCCGAGTATCGATCTGAGTATGATCGAAGTTGACAATTACGTGTTGAAGACCTGGAATGTTGAGCTCTTTGCTGTCTATATAGCATCTCGAGACGTGAAAGGCGAATGAAAGCATTCTTGGAATCTTGGTACGTTTGAAAACCTTGACAATGGAGTTTAAAGAGTTTACCGCAGAGGAACTCAAAATGGAACAGAGTTTACCATCTCAATTGAACCATTATCCCTTGCTAACAGGTAAATTCGATGCATTTCAGTACCACAATGGTAAACTTAAAACTCTAGTGCGCCTTTTGCAAAAGGGGCAAGACAAGGACATCAAAGTTTTTACACAATTCTAATTTATGTAAGAAATGAAGTATATTGGAATTTATTGTAATTTGCAATCAATAATCACTAACAAAAAATCATAAAAATTTAGAAAAATAACCAAACATGTATGCAAAACTCAGTTATGGACTAGCTACTCTAGATTGATAATTTTGTTAAACATCAATTTCATTAATGTGGTAGTATAACCTAGTATTCCATTATTTTGTCACCTTGCAGAATATCTGTACGTCTTGAAATATAAATCCATAATTGTCCTTGATGTTAGTCCTCTATATACATATATGTTACAATTTTTGGCATCTGAATCATGCCACTTTAACAATTAAAATTTATGTTATTTGTTGATTCTTTTGTAGAGCGTATAAGGCTAGAAATGTGCAGATTGAACTGTTGAAGGTTTCACATTGCATGAACCTATTTTATGAAAATTATTGAAACTTAAAGCAAGTTTATCATTTCAAATTTAAATTTAAAAAAAAAAATATTCAAGCTTTTGGATTTTGTTTTTTCAAAATGTAGGAAAAGAATTTAGCAGCGGAAAAGTAACTTACCTTGGCCATACGTACTGTAGTAGGCCAATGAGAGCATTTTTTTTCTTTGCTATTGTCATTGTTTTCACTTTCTCAAAACTTTTCTCTACCCTCGAAGCCTAAATGGTAGGGTTAACTGGATACTATATAACATCGAGTGCCACCTTCAGCTTCATTCTTCAGCTTTACCATTTCTAAAACTTGGTTTTCTTTATACTCGCTTCTGTACGCTTTGAAGAGGTTAAGCGCTATAACCTTAGATTGTACGGCGCAAAGATCCTTCGTTCCTAGTCTCCTAGAGCGTTTACTGAGTCATAAATAAACTGTGATTTGTTCTTTACTTCTCTTCACTAGAGTATAGGAAAACGAACTAATCAAAAGAATAGTATTCAGTACAGTTTCTTCCGTAGTAGATGCTGCAATTCGTGTCACATACAGTTGCAGATCGCTTTCTAGATAGTCATACACCAGAGCTTCAAAGCTGCAGATGCATGATGCGCTTTTTTCCTTGTCACTTTTTATTTCACATCCGCTCTCTGAATCTTCGATTGCATGCGCAGGAACCTGATCGAAAACATCATCATGGCGACGTTCGGGAACAGGAGTTTCGTTATTGCAGCGACTATCATGCTTTTCCTCACGCTACTATCCACGGCACACGCCCAAATTGGCACGGTGGCAATCGGGAACGCCTTTCATAGCCCCACCCAGTTCACATGCAGCTCCAACGTCAAGGCTCGTCCGACGTACACGGCGACTTCGAATGAGATTTACTACTTCGCCTTCAACACGGGAAAGCAGCAGTTCTGGGACTGCGAGGTCCACAACGTCGGCTTGGCCAAGTCCGGGACGTTCCGCTTCTGGGGAGACGACATTCACGGCGGGTCGGAGCTGTGGAGCTGTGTCAATTGCAAATGGACTGTTGATCAGTTCGGGATTTCGATGTATGTGAATAACCAGTGGCGGTACCACTACTTCTGGCGGTCGACGTCCGCGACGTCCACGACTACTGGGCACCGGAAACTATTGTAGTGTCAGAGCTCTTACTAGCTATATATGTATGCTCCGATCTTGCAGTAGTTCATGCATGATACGTACTGCTGTTTTATCAAACCTTGAATGTGATCATTGTTACAGTAATAGAATTCCGCAGTACAGCTCATGAGTCCTGACCTAAGGTCATGATCGATCGACTGGCGGTTTTAATTTGCAAATGCTGGTAGTGAATTTCGATAAATTGGCGCGATTCCGATCCGGCAACAACGACGCATGTCCTGAAATTTCCCGTTCTCTTGTTTTGTGCAAAAATTTTGGATTATTATTTTCTTATGTCTAATATTTTGAGACTACAATACTTGAATAGTTCTAGCCATATATCAATTTCTAATATTTAGAGTTTTTGTATTAGATTTTTTTCTCCAATAATCGAATATAGTAATTTTACATTCTCTTGTTTTGTGCAAAAATTTTGGAGTCTTTTAATCTTACATATAGTTTCTTGAGAATACAGTACTTAATAGTCTTATACTAATTTTTAGTATTTTTATTCAGTTCTATTTAGAATTTTTTCCCAACTTTTTCTTCCACTACCAAAGTTAGCCCAATTGGCCAATTCTCTGAATGGTAAAAACTAAGTCAGCGCCAAGTCACTTGAATCCTATTATAATTAACCACCTCACAGGGCACCTCAAATTATTTGATCTTAACGTCAATTTCGTTACAGTGCCGCGATTCCGGCACCAAAATTTGTGACATGTATGGATTTATATTTCAGTAAAGGTGTTCTAGCTGATATACTACCAATTTAACAAAAAGGATGTCATCTTTGATCGCAAGATTGAATTTTGTATGAATAATGTTATGCAATCTAACAATTTTACACGATCAATTGCAAAACTCTTCCCCAGATCCAATTTTGGAGATAGTTGCATTTGCAAATGTTTCATATGCAGGGACAATTTGCAAGGATAATTTTGTCACTGCAATTCAACACCCAAAGCAACGTTTGCAGCAGTTTAGTGCTTTTTTAATGGATAAGTCACCCAAAAGCTATACAATTTCTTTGGAGGGAATATTTTGGCAATATATTCTTGCATTGTTAGTGGGTGAAATTGCTGAAATGTTCAATTGCTACATATAACGTCCTCATTTGTTTTGTTAAACTAGCAGTACTCCATGCATGCGCCAAATTGTAACACATATCTTCACAAAGGTCTAATTGTAAGGCCTAATTTCAAGCCCACACTAGGACTGATATAGATTCTGGGTTCTGGCTAACCACGGCAAAGTAATGGAATATTGTCAATTTAATGAAATTGACATTATAGTCCTAGAAAGTTATTGCTTTTTTTAATCTTCTAAGATGAATGTGCACTCTTTTGGATGACTAATTTAAGTTTCGTCCACATTTTGCACGTTTCATCCATTTGCATAGAACAACTGAACAACTTCATGACTTCATGACTCCAGCGATGGTCACTTTCTGCACTGCCCAAAAATAAATGAAAACAAAACCCCAACAAAAACAGAATAAAAACTTCGCAGCAGCGTTTGCACATTGCTGAGAACACAAAACACGATTCCAAAGCTGACATTCCACGTCGCCCTAGCTGATATCGCTACTAAAAGCTGTCCAAAGTGAATGTTTTGGAATTGAACATGTTTGCTGACAATCATACGCTGCATTTTTGCTGAAGTCTGTTCCAAAATTTACCTGTTTGATGGTGAAACTCAGTAAGTTCAAGCATCTTCCAAAAACTTTGCAAGTTGCCTAATATAGAACTGCGAGGACTCGTGCGAGGGACTTTTGATAATTAGGAAGTGAAGTTGCCCTAGCTAGCTGCTTCTCCACGCATGATCTATTTCTTATTCTCTCAAGGAAGAAAGCCACATCATGTTTGACAATAAAGTTTTATTAGATGATTGTTTCCAAGGATGGAAAAATACAGTATGTCTGTATGATAATTTCGATTCCTCTGTAACTATGTATGTACACATGATCGATTTCAAGTCATCGAATTATACATGTGTCCACAGTAAAAGTGTAATTCTAAGGCCACGAGTACTTCCAGACCCATGTACCGTCGACGAAGGCGGAAACCTGAAACTCGTCAACTTGCCAGTGACAGTTGTCGCTGCACTCAGCGACCTCCGGTCCGCCATGACTGGCGTCTCCCCAGAAGCGAAACGTGGCCAGCTTGTTCGATTGCCGGTTGTAGATCTCGCAATCCCAGAACTCGCTTAAGCTTGCGTCGAACGGACCGAAAATGTAAACCTCTCCGGGTGCGGCTGTGTAGATGTTGTCAATGTGCACCTGGGAGTAACACTGCATCTCTGCTGGGCTCTTGAACGAGTTCGCGATGGAGAATCCATCAGCATTCACCGTGGTGGACAACAGAGCAAGGTAAAGTGTAACTGCAGCGATGGCGTAACTGTACTGCGGTCGAAACGTCGCCATGCTTCAAGTCTCAATATATGCAATGCTTCAAATCCAGTTGATATACCGATTCCTGCACAGTTGGATTCATCGAATTGAAGGTTCAGCTAACATCGAAAGTAAATGAAACGGACTTCATGTAAATTGCGAAGAACACAGTCGATTATGAACTACGTAACCCCCCGAGCCACCGGGAGGTGGCGAGGAGGTTACGGGGCGTAACCATCTCTGTCCCCGGACGAAATCTCTTGTAACTATTGTCTTCGTGGATGAAAATGATGAGATTACGAAGAAACTATCCTGCTCGTGGATGGAATTAGTTAACGCAGACAGATGCACACAATCAGAGATGGTTACGTCAGAAGTTGCGAACAAACAGGATCGAAATGCCAAATAAGCAGGAGCCTTGTGGTAAAAGCATGAAAGTATTGAAAGTACATTCCTGCTGACAGGTTGCGATTGTCGATTGTAAGTAGATATCAAGGCAACATGAAAAAATAGAGGAGAGCAGGAAAGATATAATGAAATCAATTCTACAGAAAATTAAGTTGTATAACTTTTGGAATTAACAATAGTCTAGGCATAGATATGCATTCATTTGGTTCAGTAACCCCAAGACTTTTGCAACAAGTTTGCGCGCGGATTTTTTGCAATGGTTCGCCATAGACCATGAGATTTAAGGCAACCGCGACAAAACCATTGCAAAATAATAATTAATTGATGATGTGTTGCATGCACCGCTACTTCCTGTTGTGGAGACGTAGTGATGATATCAAGGTAACATGAAAAACTAGCGGAAACTACAAGAAAGATTTGTATTGAAATCGATCTTACAGCAAATTAAGTTCTACTTTTTGGAACTAGATCGTGTTGCTTGGAAGCTGGTTATATAAATAATCAGAGAAGGATACAATTAGAAGGTGATGGTAGACTAGAAGGTGAAAGAACTGATCGAGGTTAGGGAGACATTAAAAGTACGTACCAGATCGGCCTACAGGGAAATGAATCGATTGACTTTCTAGAAGCGAATCGAATGGCCTGCTGATAAATTTTCGAACTTCTTTGTGTCTGATTAGAAAGCCATCAATAAGATCAGAAAAGAGTTAGCTAGAAAGTTAACCTCGTCGTCATCGCTGCCTGCATATTCATCGGCTCATGATACAAATATACTCCGTATACACATCGATCGTAAACATGCAAGATTGAAGCCTCTGATTGAAGGTTTACCTCGAATTCGATCTCCACGTACATTGATCACATCTGCAAAGCTTAAGAAAATGATACAATCTAGCTACTGTAGCTAGATTTGTGAACAGAGAATCTGATCATGAAAATTAATGAAGGCTTACCTCGAATTCTAACTCTGCAACAATGCAGAAGAGAAATGAATCTGTTTTTGCTTGAGCTTTCGCTACTGCCTGCTTTGAATGATGTCAAAGTGCAGAATACAACATTTCCTTGCAAAATCGAAATGAACTGTACAATTATCCCACGAAGGGTACATTTATACAAGAGAACGCGGGAGGATAAGATTTCAGATCTGTTTCAGACGCAACTGAGCTGAGATTTCATATCACACCAAGGGGGCAATAATTTCCATCCTTACCCAACACATGACTTGGCATATCTTAAAACAATAATTCCGTTTATGAAGGTTATGACAGAGTTATGACAACGGACATCGCGGATCAGTTATATCTGAAATTCCGTTTAAACCTTGTAGGGCTAATCCTGAAGGACCATAAGGCCACCAGCGGTGGCTTCTGCAACACGGTTGTTTGCACCCCGGTCATTTAGGGTTAAGGTAGACAAGTCTATTACCACCCAGATTTTCAACATGGGTTTTTTTAACCCCGGTCCTTTAGGGGCTAAGGTAGACAAGTCTATGACCACCTTGACTTGCAATTTCTGAAAAATAAACAAATTTGGATGTTTTTTTGGATGGAATTGGGGCTGAAATTAGGGGACAAAATTAGAAAAATAAATGAATTTTGGACGTCATCCCTTCATAACATTAATGCACTAATTTTGTCAGAAAAATAAATGAATTTGGATGTTATCGCTTTTTAACATTAACACCTCCTATTTAAAGGACCAACTTGCTATTTTTAGCAAAATATGATTTTCAGTAAGTACATGTGACTAGAGATTTGCATATTTTAAGTTGAAATTGTGATAGAAGGTGGGGATGAGGAATATCTTTCATATGCACTAAATTTCATGACATTTGGAAATCGGAGTCAAAAGTTATGGCCTAATATGTTGTTGTTTTTCGTAAACGGGCAGTCCGGGCAGATCTAGAAAAAATCACTTTTTCCAAAAACAAAAATTTGAAATTGGTTTTCTAGATTTATATATATGTGAAATTTTTTGAAGTTTGAATCATTCCATTTTGATCAATGAGTCAAAAGTTATAAGAAATTTTAGTTTGGAGGTAGTTATGGATTTTCAACTGTAAAATAAACTTTGAAGTTGTTTATTTCATTCAATTTTCAATATCATTGGAAAAAAATAAAATCATAGGATGTAGATTGTCTACTACAACATTTCAACCATTGGGATTGGCATTTTTCAATTCTATAATTAACTTCTTAACAATTTAGTATGGGGTCGTTGCAAGAATGACCTTCCGTTTTTGTTCTACTTTGGCTGTTTTTGCTTAGTACTCCCAGTACTACGAGTTTTTTGCATATGAATTTTTTTAAATAAAATAAAATAAGGATAATTAGTATAACACTTGAAATAGCATATCACCAAAATTTCAGACCTAAAAAAAATCAAGGTAAGAAGTTATTCACAAAAACATGTGAGCTGAAATTTTGAAGAAAATACATAGTTTGACGTTTTAATTTGTAAAAAATAGGAATTTTTTTTTTCAAAGAAACTAAAAATTGGCCATTTGGAAAGACTTTATTTTGAAGAGATTTCACCAAAAAAATTATCTTGAAACCATCTTCAACATTCAGAATTGTGCGCGCAAGGGAGCCTTCTTTGCATGGATGTAGAGGACATAAAATATAATATTTTTTAATGCCCCTTGGTAGGAACATGACTTCCTACTATGGGAATAGACAATAGAAATTTCAGTTCCAAATCATTAAATTTGGGGACTCCATAGTACTAAAAACCCTTAAAACTCAAAACATGACATATTAGTTTAAATGATTTTTAAATATAAAATGATTTTTGAAAATTTCTGAAAAATATAAGATATGATTAAACTCAAGAGAGGAATCTCCAATAAAAATTTCAAATTCATGTGAGTCACGGTGCAAAAGTTATAGCAAAAGAAAGCATCCACTTTCGTTTTGTGACAATGTTTCAGTACCGGTCATTCTTGCAATGACCCTATTTTAAACCATTCTCTACTTCTTTTTACTTACTATTTTTTTTCTATATGTTGTGCTATTCCAAATGATCTGAAATTTTTCAAGCATGTAGCCAACTTGCCCTGAAGAATGAATCCAAAGAATAACCATCATTTTGGATATTTTGTCATAAAAAAGCGAGCTTGTGAAGTGCAACTGCCCGGTTTTTTGTAAGGTCAAAAAAAACATTTTTGTCAATTCAAACGCTAATATCTTGCAATCCACATGGTGGAAAATTCTGAATTTTTTTCACATCTTTTCAAACTAGAGTACTACAAGATCCTAGAGTGTTATGTGTCCAAAATGATTTTTTTTCAAAATTTGGTACTTGTGCTCAAAATGGCAGTTTTTGAGCATTTGGGGGGAAAAGATTTTGGGAGGAAAGTGAAAAACAAAGTCAAGGAATTTAGGAGTTAATGCACTGATTTTGTCAGAAAAATAAATGAATTTGGATGTTTTTCTAGATGGAATTGGGGCTGAAGTAAGTAAATTAGGCATTGGACGGTCCCTTTAAATTGACATTAATACATTGCTTTTGTCAAAAAAATAAATGAATTTGGATGTTTTTCGGGATGGAATTGGCCAATTGGGGCTAAAAATAGGGGGTGAAATTAGGCATTGAATGGAATTGGGTTTGAAATGAAACACATGTAAGTATAGATACTCCTCACAAAATTGATAGTTGGGTGATTGCAAAAAAGACCGGTACTATTTTATGTGACATTTGGAATGACGGAAGCGTCATGTACTTTAACTATAGAAGCATGAACCCAATTAACTTGAAGCTTTTATTGGAGATGGATAACTTGATAACTGTCATCAAATCCCTTATTTTTTTTAAATCCAATTTTTTTTCTATTTCTATTTAAATTTAGCTAATTTGACACACTTTGCAATTGAGGGTTTTCTAGTACTAGGGAATACCCAAAATTATTGATTTAGAGCTGAAATTTTTATTATCTATTTCCACATTAGGAGGGCATGTACTTACCAGAGGTCATTTAAAAAAACATTATTTTATGTCCTCCACATGCATGCTAATAGGGCTCTTTTGCACACACATTTTTGAATATTGAAGATGGTTTCAAGATCATTTTTTTGTGAAATCTCTACATCATAAAGTTCTTTCAAATTTCAATTTTTTAGTTTAAAAAAATTGCTTTCCCTATTTTTTACAAATTAAAAAGTCAAAGTACCTATTTTCTTGAGATTTTGCACTTTGCTAGTTCTCCTACTTAGTAAATTTTTCTATGCTTTTCCTTCTTAGGATACTTTTTTCTTAAAGGTATATATATTATTCATATTTTTTATAATTAAAAAATAATTCTGTTTTTATAGTGTTCCAATGAAATTGCCTAAACGCTACAAAAACAGGGCAATCTTTCTTGCAAACTAACCAATTAGATCGTTGAACAAGAAAAAATATGATCCTCATTGGACAATGAAGAATCCAATTGACCTCCCCATGAGATCTAGGTACCCTCATGGAGACCTTACTAATTCTTACAAATAATAAATATTTTAAAAACAAAAACCTTCAAGATTTAAGATATTATCCATCCATCATATCATAGACTACATTGGATTGTGGTGAAGATTTGTCCCTTTGGTCCAAACAATTTGGCAATAGTTGAATTTGGAATCTCAACCTCATAGATTTTATATTTCCACTTTTGGTGTGAGTATACCCTTAGGCATACATATACACTTATCCCATTTAATTGGCGGGTGCAAGCTTATTAAAGTACTTGGTTTCATGCTACTTTAAGATATACTTTCAAGTACTAGAACAAATGCATGTTAGACACTATGTAAACTAACACAAATTCCAACATTGCTTAACCTCTAAGAGTCCCTACAATTTTAGGGTTTAAAAACATCATAGTGTAATCCTGTATTGTATCCGTTGTAAATGAAATGAATCAAATTTGGGGTCATTTAGCCACATAGATTGCAAGATTATAATTTAATTTTAGTGTTGAAAAAGTATATTGAAATTTTCCTAGCAATATATCAAAGGTGAAACTTGATTTCTAAAATTAACATACAAATACATTGGTGAAATAAATATCATTTGATTGACTCACTGTATTTCCAAAATAGCTTACAAAATGTAAAAAGAAATTGCAAAAAAATCATCTACAACTAAACTTCCTTCTATTGAAATGCTTCTCAGAAATTCATAACTTCTTAGATTGTCAACCAAACAAACTAAATTAGTATGCGTATTTTTCTCAAAATTTTTTGTTGAAAATGGACATTGTATGAAGAACTAGAAATAGGCCATCAACGTGCACTGCAATCCAATAATGTCCAAATTTTGAACTCAACAAATTTTGAAAAAAACTAAATTACTATGCTTAAATGAGATTGAAAATTTTGCTAAGTTCTCAACTTTTGCATTTTGAGTATGAGTGGTTATGCTTCTACTTTGTTCCAAATTATCCCATATTCTCTGGTTGCTTGCAATGCATGCTTTTAAATATACTATTTTCATAGTGTTCAATATAATTGTGTTGAATACAAGATTGATAGAGTTTCATTTAACATCCATTTGAAATAATGCAAAAATTCAAGACCAATAGATTATTGTTGCAATTCTTTTTGATGTCGTTTTTTTATTATATAGAAATTGTATAATTCTCTAAAATTTTAGACTTAAATTTGTATCAGTAAAAAAATCACAAAACACTCAATCTTGTGGTGTGTGAATTGTCATTATAGAAAATTTGGGCCCTGTAGAGGGCCGTTTTAGTTTTGGCAGGTGTGTAAATACAGTGAAATAATTTAGTTTTTTAATTAAAATAATAATAATGATAATTTTTTTTTATATTGAAAATCCGACAGGGCACATTAGCTAACTGTTCACTTTATAGATTCTCTTACGCCCAATTTGGATTGATATTTCTTGTAATTGCACATTTTCTTGCAAGAAAGCAATCCTCCCATAACCTGAATTTTTTTCTAATATTTTGTGTTATTTACTTGCTTTAGATTCAAAACAAATAAATATGTTATCTTTAATGCATTTTATAAAGAAATAACACAATTTTTTGCAATTTTAGACTTGAATTTGTACAAGTGAAGAAATCACAAAGCACTATCTCTTGTGGTGTCTTTGTGTTATTTATTTGCCTTGGATTCAACAGAGCGCAGAATAGGCTTGTAGATTGCAATTTTAAATTTTCAACATATTGCAAATTTTGCCAATGTTTGATGCTTATTGAAAAAGAATGGCTTTGTCAATTATTAAAAAATAATAATTTTTTTTACAAGATGATGAACATTGTAATTTCATCTCCAATGCTTATTTTGCTACTTGATTCCGAGATGTAATTCTAAGTCTTTCAAAAATTGATTTGAAACACTTAGAAGTCAAGCCATTTGAATATAATATTGGTAAGCATTTTGAAAAACGTTTTAGTGTCCAAAAATAGCCCATAATTTTTGTCACATATGCCAATTTTGGGTTTTTTGGAACAAAATGAATATCCCAAAAAACATATTTAAAGCTGAAATTTGGAAAGGTTGGTCTTCTAGTAAACTTTTAGCTACCGTTCAAAGGATTTCTAAAAACAATTAATCACATGTTGTGTGGAAATCTATAAAGTGAGTTTTTTCTACATGCATTTTGAAATATATGAAATATTAATTTGGTGCTTTTTTTGGAGAATGATCATCTCCATAAAACTGCTACAAGCCTACAAATGGACAATTTTTATTTATTTATTATTTTCCTATTTTTTCCTAATTAAAACAGTGAAGTATCTATTTTATTGAGATTTGGCAATTTTATAGTTTTCTTACTTAAAGAATTTTTCAATGCTTTTCTTTTGTTGGTTGCCTTCATTCTAACCTCTGAAGGACTAAGTTGTATTTTTTGGCTACATAGCAATTTTAGGCAGCTCACTACAGATGGATTTTTTGGCTTTGAAAATTTCACACAACATAAAGATGAATTTTTCCCTTTAAGGCCCAACAATTTTCATAACTTTTGACTACATGGGTAAAAAATTATTGTATAATATGTAACAATTTTTTTGGCCAAGTAGTCTAGGCAGACCAAAAAAAATCACTATATTTCAGAAACAAAAATTTAAAATTGGTTTTTAAGATTGTTGTATACATAGAAAGCTTTGAATCATTCCATTTTGATCAATGAAATGAAAGTTATGAGGAGTTTTAGTTTGCAGGTAGTTATGGATTTTCTACTCTAAAATAAACTTTGAAGTTGATTATTTCACTCAATTTTCAATATTCTTTTGAAAAAAATAGAATCATAGGATGTAGATTGTTTACTATAACATTAAGAACATTGAGATTGGCATTTTTCAATTTCATAAGTACTCCCTCTGTTTCACAAAAAAACCCGGGTTTCAAAGAAGGTGCTAACTTAACGCGAATTCTGGGAATTTTAGAGCTGTAACATGTTTACAGGATAGTTAACACACTAATGTTGCAAGTAATATGCTTTCCAAAGAGTCTATGCGCTTTTGGAAGAGGAAACACGGTAATCGAGGGAGCACATAAAGCTTCTGTGACGCTTTGGCGCAGAAACCCTTGGGTATTGTGAAACGTTCTCTGTATAGCTCTTCCGATCAACGATTGTCTTTTTTCATGGCTCGAGAAGCACCTCACATTGACAATTCACATTGTCACCACAATGTCGAAGCACTTCAACGTGTCCTGTTCAACAACGTTTGTAGTCCTGAGCACAAAGTATACAATGGTCCTCTCCGATCGATTCCAGTGTATGTTGTTTCCTTGTTTCAGTTGCATACTTCTGTGTACAACACAGCCTTTGCATGAACTGCATACTTTGCTAAATTCATGAAAGCATGTTTGCAAGCTCTGTTTACCACAGTTCTTCCTTGCTCATAGCAACTACTTTGATTTCATACAAAACGATCCTTCATTCAATGCTTGGAGTGCATGAAGAACCACAGTCCGTGTTTTATTTTGAAACAAAAAAAACGCATGAATCCTTGTCTTTTTGTGAAACAAAGGGAGTAATTCTTATCAATTTAGTATTTTGAAGCATTCTCTACTTCTTTCTACTTACTATTTTTTCCTATGCGTTGTACAATTCCAAATGATTTGAAATTTTTCAAGCATGTAGCCAACTTGCCGTGAAGAATGAATCCAAAGAAGTACTACCAACAAGGACAATTTTTCATACAAATGTGACCTTGTGAAGTGCAGCTGCCTTGTTTTTCTCAAGGCCAGAAAAAGGATTTTTGTCAATTTAAACGCTCTTACCTTGCAATCTACACGGTGGAAATTCTGAAAAATTTCCACATCTTTTCAAACCTATGTACTATAAGATCATATGGTTAGATGTGTTCAAAAATGTCTTTTTCCTAAAATTTGATATTTGTACTAGGAATGACTGCTTTGGAGCGTTTTTGGCAAAAACATAGTCAAGGAACTTTAGAGATTAAAGGTTGTATACATTGTCTATGTTTAAAAAAAATTTAAACTAAAAAAATTTAAATTTAAATTTAAAAAAGAATAATTTAAATACTCTAGAAAAAAAAAGCATGAGTATTGTGAAACGCAACAAAATGAGCAAGTGTTTCTTGCAATTACCTTCCTTCTTTCTTATATCCACTTCTATTTTTTTTTTTAAATTCAAGATTGAAAACCAAATTTTTATTATGGAGATTTTTTCCTAAATTCTCAACTCAATTATTCAATATAAAAAAATTTAATTCAAAATTTGAAGTTAAACTATTTTTTAAGTTATAAAGATTTAAAATCTTATAATCTAGTCCCACAAAATGTAAGAAATAACAATTTCTTTCACTTTAAAAGCAAATATCTTGAAATATACTCAATTTAAGCTTCTAAGAACTTCTTCCATACATTCTTATACTATTCTAGTGCAAGCTCCTATAGTTATATATTAAAAAAAAATTCAAGTTTTTTTGCTCTTTGCGATAAAAATGGCAATTTCAAGTGGTTTTTTATTTTTTTAAATGACCATAAGACTATCATACTACTAAAATAATAAGCCCCTCTGTAATATCACAAATGGTATTATTAATACTAGGGGCTCGTGCTCGCTATGCTACGCATTCATTGTATCACATATTGATAAAATTTTGATATATTTGAATAGAATGCACGATAATGATTTCAATAAGTCTTTAAAATGATTATTTTAAATATTTTGTAAAAGTATTTTCAATCATGCACATATAGAAATTGTATTTTCACACAATGTGATATTATAGGAATCGAGTAGCAGTTTGCAATTACCTTTCTAATATCACTTTCTACAAAGGGTGATATTAGAAAAATAGTGTAGTCATTGCAATTAAGGTGATATTAAAGAGGATCCATAGGGTGATATTATAGAGGTAGCAATTCCATTGCTTCTCTTGGCTTTATACTTCTTTGAACTTCTATGATTTTGTGCTTTTATGAGCTTTGAGTTTTCATGATTTCAATTTTCTATTGCTACTACCAAATGATTTGAGAAATTTATTGAACAAAAGTGATTTTTGATTTCACAACAATTATATTGTTCACAAAGTTTTTGAGATTTACAAGTTCTTCTTTTCAATTCTTCCATTTGGATTGCCATTGTTTGTAACAATTGAGTCAAATTTCTAATGCATTATAATGTATGTGTATCTTTTATAGTATTCACCATTGGGTTTAGTATATTTATCAGTCAATAAATTTCTATTGTACATTTCTACATATGCTTACTTATAAAATAATAATAGCAAGATTTTAGTAATTTTTATTTAAAAGTTTATTGAAATTTTTGTTCTGCATTTTATCTAATACATCAAAAGTATAATAAAATTCTAATGATGAATGCGTAGCAAAGCAAGCACCAACCGCTAGTAGTTAGTAAAAATATATCAAAAAACAAAGATTTTAGTATCATTTTAGAAAATTGTATTTTTGCATATTTTTGGGATCTTAGAAGGCATTCATTCCATTTCAAAAGACAAATATATTATAAAATAACACAATTTGATAAAAGACCTTTATTTTAGACTCTAAATATTAATATTTTTAATTCAAAAATATATATTGATAATTATTACAAATGTTGAAATATCCTATGTCTTGGAAGTTTTATTATTATTACTAATAATTACTAATTTTAATATATTACATTTTTAGTTTAAGATATATTTTTATTTTCAATTTAATTTATATGAATTTTATATGAGATTTACACTATATTATGTAGTACAAAAGATATACTCCATATGTGTTTTTGTAGTGAGAACTTTCTAGTAATACAAACTACTAACTTATGTAAAATCTCCTCTTGGCTTGACTATTTTTTAAAGTTTCAATGGCTTTTTATAAAATATTACTTATAAATTCAATATCTTTTTTTTTGAGTTATATTGCATTAAACTATTTAAAGTGGATACCCATCCTCAAGGATTTTATACAATTTCAATGTAGATTCTTTAGTCTACATTGCCTTCATGATTGTGGAGATCTTAAGGTAGCCTACAATTATACATTCTAAGTAGAATCCAATGCATATAGAAGTATAGACTAATATTACATATAGATTATTGTTGCATACTTTTTTGCCACAACTATATTAATTTCTTTGTGTGAAAAAATCTCCAAAATTTAATTATCTTCATTTTCTTATTTAATAAATGACAATATGAATTGTTTAAATTTATGATGTTGTAAATATAAGCCGTCCAATTCTATTGAGACATTTGAATGTTGACAATTTGATTGTATGAGGCATGTTTTGTTTGCTTATTGCTAAAATTCCAAGATCTTTTTTCTTTAATTTCCATTGTGAACTGCTTTTTCTAGTATAAAGTGCCAAAATTTAAATAAATTTTTTTATTGCCTATCTAGCCTCAAACTAAAGTAAATCTACAATAGACTAAGTATGAAAATGTATGGAAGAAATTTCAAAAACTTTGACTTTATAGATTGCACAATATTGGCATTTAAAGTGAAGGAGTTTTTTGTTTGCACCTTGTCATACTAAAATTATAAGCCTTTGAATTGTCCTAGTTAACTTAAATTTTTTGCCATAATATTTTTGAATGGAAAGGCAAGGGATCCTTCAACTCTATGATGAGTATGATTACTATAATGTTTAAGAATATATTCATGTTATAAAGGCACACAATACACAGGCAAGCTCATGTTCAAGATTGATGTTCTACAATGAATTAAGGAGCCTTCAATTGATTCACAAAAAACAAAAGATCCCCTGCAATGCCTGCATTGATTGAAGTTCAAAACTATGATGGCACTTTGAATTTTAAATTCAATTTTTTATGCAAAAGTATTGAATTGATGTTCTACAAAAATTTAAAAAAAAATTGGTTTTCATTCTTTAAAATATTGTTCCTTTGATGTAAGTACAAGATAGAAGGGAAAATAAATCATAAATTCCTTAACTAAAGGAACAAAAGGGTTAAATAGTTCAAAAGCCACTTTAAAAAATAAGAAGTTTAGCTAGCAATTTCTTTTTTGAACTAAGAATTCAAAAATGAATTAACATAATGTTTATAAGAGCATTTTTTGCATTGTATTATTACAAACTTTAGAAGTGAAACATTATCTTTTTTTAGATGGAATTTTCAATTCTTCTTTTCAAATTTTATTGAAAATTATTGGTTATTGACTTAATGCAGTAGTTAATTTAAATATATGGATATGGTTTATAGTTATATTTAAAAACATTTGTTATAATCCATCATTATGTTATCCTTCTAAGTTATATTTTATGATACATCTTTACAAACTAGAAATTCAAACGATCTTCTAGTACTCTTCTAATCCATTAGGTGTTAAAAAGTCTATATATGTTTAACTTATTTGAATATCCTTTCAATTTAGCAAAGTTAACGTTGAAATAGTTTGAATAAAAGAACCTTTTATTATTGTAAGAGAATAAAAAATTCCTTACCAAAACTTTCAAACATTTGACAAACTTTGATCATTGAAGAGTATTGGAAGAATCTTTGATAACTTACTTTCCTAATTTCTGTTATTTTTTATGAAAATGAAAACAATTGTAGTTAGAGAATAGAATAGCAGTACAACGGAAATCTAGACCAGACACATATTTAAAGGTCTTTTGACTCTTTCCCTATAAAGTTTTTTTTATGAACTTCTTATGGTTCATGAGCCCATCTGGGTCGTTGCAAGAATGACTGGCTGTTTTTGTTCCACTTTGGTTGTTTTCAGCTAGTACTCCCAATACTATGAGCTTTTTTGCATATTAATTTTTTAAAATAAAATAAAATAAGGATAATTAGTATAACACTAGAAACAGCATATCACCAAAATTTCATACCTAAAATAAATCTAGAAAAAAAGTTATTTACAAAAACGTGTGAGCTGAAATTTTGAAGAAAATACATAGTTCGACGTTTTAATTTGTACAAAATAGGAAAAACAATTTTCAAAGAAACTAAAAATTGGCCATTTGTAAAGATTTTATTTTGAAGAGATTTCACCAAAAAAATTAACTTGAAACCATCTTCAACATTCAGAATTGCGCGCTCAAGGGAGCTTTCTTTGAATGGACGTAGAGGACATAAAATATTAATTTTTTTAATGCCCCTTGGAAGGAATATGACTTCCTACTATGGCAATAGACCATAGACATTTCAGCTCCAAATCATTAAATTTGGGGACTCCATAGTACTAAAACCCCTTAAAACTCAAAACGTGACATATTAGTTTAAATGATTTTTAAATATAAAATGATTTTTGAAAATTTCTGAAAAATATAACATATGTTTAAACTCAAGAGAGGCATCTCCAATAAAAATTCCAAATTCATGCGAGTCTTGCTGCAAAAGTTATAGCAAAAGGAAGCTTCCGCACTCGCTTTGTGACAATGTTTCAGTACCGGTCTTTCTTGCAATGACCCATCTGTCCTAATACAACTTTCATGGGGCTTATCCTTGATTTACTTCAATAATACGCTTTTAGTCTTGGAAGATTTCTAAATAACCATTTTCATTATTTTATAGGTGATTGCAAAAATGACTTGCCCAATTTGTACCACTTTGTCAATTTTCAACCTTTTTTTTAGTATATTATAAAATTATAAAATTTTAAAAATATATTTAGTATATAGACCTATAAAAAAAAGGTATCCTATGAAGGAAAAGCATAAAAAAAAGCTTTCAGGTAGGAGAACTAGAAAATAGTAGAATTGCAAGAAAATAAATACGTTCATGTTTTAATTTGTAAGGAAAAGGAAAAATAATTTACAAAGAAATTAAAAATTAGCCATTTGGGAGAACTTTACGATAAAAAGATTTCACAAAAAAATGATCTAAAAACCATCTTTAGTATTGAGAAGTGCAAGCGCAAAGGACCCCTATTTCCACAAATATGGAGGATATAAAATAATATATTTTAAACACCCCTTGGTAGGAACATGCCAACCTAATATGAAAATAGACTACCAAAATTTCAGCTTTAGATCATTAATTTTGGGTACTCCATAATACTAAAAACATCTAAAATTGAAAATTTGATAAAATAATTAAAATTAAATTAAAATTAAAATTATTTTTCTAAATTTCTAAAATATATGAAATATAATTATCTTCAAAAAAAACATCTCCAATAAAAATTTCAAGCTTATACAAGTCATGCTTCAGGAGTTATTGTGAAGAAAGCTCCAGCACTCTCTTTGTGACAAAATATTAAATAGTACCAATGTTTCTTGCAACGACCCTTATATTGTTAAATAATGAAAAGTTTTTTGAAAACCTTGCTAAGATGCTTATAAAGAATAATTTTGTAGTGAACTGTTTAAATGATTCCAAAAATACACAAATAATTAATTAAGATTGGTACATAAGATAGGTCTAAGCTTCAATAAAAGGGGACTAGCTTAACCTATATTGCGGGTCAATTGGTCAAGGGCCCGAAGTTGTTGAAGAAGCTTCCGTCTCCTATTCTCTATCCCAAAATATTCTTGAAAGGATTCTAAGGAACGTTTCATTGTCATTGAAAATCAAAAGTGTGTTGAAAATCTTTCAACGGTCAAAGAGACAATTCATAGAGATCAAATCCCGTTAAACCCGTTGAACCATCTTGGGTTGTGTTTAATCTTGTTGAATCATCTTGGACTTGACTGATTAGCACGACCCCAAAGATTTCGAGATTCTTTGATCAACATATATCGGATTTAATCTTATCTCAACTACGATAAGCCAACCAATGCTTGACATGTCATGTTTTGATATATCTACCAAAGATGAACATTTGCAAATGGATAACTACTAACCACTAGACAATCGGAAAACAAGGATGCTCTTGCAAGTATAAAAGGACTTCCCTCAGACCCTCTATTCACTCTTCAAAGGTTTGTTGTGAGTGTGGCAAGGTCATCTCTTTGCTCTTCTCTTTTCTTCTCTCCTCTTAGGCCGTGTAGTGAGTGTGGCCAAGTTAGTGCAACTATTTCTAAGAGTCTCATCATTTACGTTGATTTTCATATTTATGAGTCATGTCTTTTTTTTCCAATTAGTGCGGTAGCAATGTAGCATGATTTTTCCACCCCCACAAAGTTGTTTTAGGTTGTCTCGGCATAATTATGTTCTTGCTTAACTATCGTCACTGATGCTGGTAGTGAGTTCTTGCTCATTTAAGGTTCATATTTACTGTAGTCTTCTACATCTGAGCTTACATGTTTCGAAGTCTCCTGTGATGCAGTAACCTTAATTACAGTGTGCTGAATTGTGGATTGCTCCGGGGTACGTTGCAGATCGAATTGAATTGGATGCTTGAGCACCTGGGGCGGATTCCAGCAGCAAGAATGGGAAGAATGAACGTCATCATGGCCGCGGTGGCCCTGGTGGTCCTCGTGGCTGCGACGACTGCGAGCGCGAGCAAGGCGGACGTGAATATTTTCAACGAGGTGGGGCAGCCAATTCTGCTGCACTGCCAATCCAAAAACAATGACTTGGGCGAGCACCAGCTGCTCCCCGGGGGCAAGTACGGCTGGGGCTTCGCGCCCAACTACTTGAGGAACACGCTCTTCTGGTGCCGCTTTGGCTGGGGCTCTCACACCCCCATCTTCGACGTTTGGAAAGACACCGGCGCGCTCGGGCAGCGGACTCGCCCTTGCAAGCACTGCGAGTGGCATGTGCGTCCCGACGGATTCTACCGCAGCGAAGCGGGGAAGCCTCCGGTCTGGGTCCACGGCTGGAATTGAACTGAAGTGAATTGCGTTGAACTAGCTAAGTACTGTTAGGGTCGATCACTCGCCCCGTAGCTAGCTGCCTACCTGGACGAATGTCTCGTTCAATGATTCTGGCATTGTAATTAGTCTTGATGTCGTTTCGATCGGCCTTGTCGATCTAGCTCTCTGTGTATTTAGGCCAGATTGAGGTCTTAATAAAAGAATATTTACCCTTTTGGAATTCTGGCTTTTTGGTAGCACCAAGTGCTTTTGCTGCAAAGCACAGCCGGCATATGCATTCATTGTCCATGTGCAAGTGCCAATTCGATCCTTGCATGAGTTTACTTGTTTACGTTGCAATGGGTATGGGGTAAGTTGATCGACTTGTGGACAACATACTACCTTCATCCGCAAGCTATAGAGGCGGCTCTTAAACTCCCATCACGTACCGAGCAGGAGTGTTGGGAGCGATTCGGTTCTGCAAGTAGCGCCGGCACTCTCGGGGGTCGTCGTGGCCGTCAATGTCGAATGTCGAATGTCGCCTCCCACTTCCCCGCTTCTACGGCGCCCTTCATATCCCTCGCCTCCTTGTCCCCGTCATCTTCCCCGTCTGGGTTCACGATATCCCACAGCTGCGCATGCATACTGGACGAATATTTTCGGCCTGAATTTCCACACCTAGACGAGGGCTCCTGAGGGTTCGTTCCAGTTTTTCTTCCTCCGAGAGCTAGCTGCACGTCCCTGCTGCCGCGGTGCTTCCCCCAATTGAAAGCTCTTCGAATTCTACCTAATTCACTCGAGCTCTCGAGCTCTTTCAGAAACCTAGAGCCTCGCAGTACTGTACAGTATCTTGGTGAACACTGATCGACTGGTACATATCTTTGAAGGTCACTATCGATCAAGTCAGGGTTCTCCTTGAGGAATGAGGACGGCCCACGGATTGCAAGAGACTTTGAAAGTTCGCTTAAACAAATATTTCGTTAAATTGGGTATTCCATTGTTCCATTCATTTTCTAGAACTGGTATATATGGATTTCAGACCACGTGGTCTAAAATCTAGGACAGGTATACATTCCAAACTGCAAGGTTGTTAACCCCTTGGTTAGTGCTTGAATCCTGCTTTCTTGAATTTTTACGTATTTTTTCTTATATTTCTGTAAATAAATATTATTTACCTCAATTTCATCAACTTCATCATTCAAGTTACAAGAACTGCAACTTTTAAAAAGTCTTGAAGCATTGGTTTGGATGAATGAGAAGTTTTGGGATCAAAAAAGCCCTTAGAACCTCTATGCTCATCATTTAGAGTTGGGTTGTTGGAGCGCTAAGGGATTAATTCATAATGTGTTATGAGTATGAATGCTTGAGAAATGCAAATTGAGGCGCAACCATGAAGCCAAATAGCGGTGCATAGCTAGTGGGATACTCAATAACAAAATTATGTTGCTCAAATAGAAGAGAGAAAAAATGACCCAAGGTACACAACTCCCATATTATATGGCCCTAATTATAATCACTTATAATGCACTTTAGTTCAATTTCAAGGAATACAATTTGTTTTATGTAGAAAACTCGTGGAGCCTTTTTAACAAGGAAGCCAAAAATGTAATTATATATATGAAATAATATTTCTTTGGGGACAATAATAGCATTAAAAAACTAATTATATGAATTTTTTAATATATGTATCATGGGACAAGCTAGCTAGCTTTTGCGGCTTTTTAACCTCTAAAGGACCATTGTCCGTTCGGGGGACAAATGCGTTTTGGGCAGGTACCTACGGGCTGAACTTTTGTGGTGATTTTTTGAAACTTTTTTTGGAGATAGAAAAACTAATCAGCTTTGAGAGAATATAATTTTTGTCACAATCGGTGCCCGAGAAAAAAGTTATGACCAAATAAGCTCAAAGCAAGGGACGGCAGGCAGCCCAGGTAGCAAAAAAAAATGGACAAAAATTTGAATTTTTTTTAAAAATATTTTTTTTCTTATAGATTATATTTTTTTCTATCTAGAAAGCTTTAATTCATTTCATTTGGATATGTTATGAGAAAGTTACGGACATTCTTGTTTTTCGGGCATTTAGAGCATCTTCTTGAAAAAAATAACTTATAGGATTCATTTCTGAATGCAATTTTTCAAATTTTTCAATTTTTTTTTTCATGGTTTAGTTTCCTTGTTAGAACAATCTCACCATTGAGATTAGTGCATTTCAATTCCATCTAAAATATATGAATATTTTAGATTTTCCTTCTATCTCGTACCTACTTCTATTTAACAATTTTTTTAAGAATGATAATTAAGTTTTTTTGAATTTTTTTTCCTAGACTCTCAATTCAATTCTCCACTATAAATATTTAAAGCTCAAAAACTCTGTAGTGCAAAAATTTTAAGTTAAAAATGTTCAAAGTCAAAAAATCTAGTCCTGCAATGTGCTGAAAAACTGGGTTTTTTCACTTTAAACACAGATATCTTGCAATCTGTACGGTCAAAAATTTTGAAATTTTTTCCACATACTCTCATACTAGATAGGTGTAAGATCCTACGGTTAGATATGAAAAAAAAACAAATTTCAATTTTTTTTACTCTTTGCTATAGATATGGCAGTTTTGAGTGTTTTTTGGCAGAAAAAGGCCTTGGTCCTTTAGGGGTTAATAAAAATTTAATTTTTATTGGAGGGAACTTCTTGTAAAGAATTTTTAAAACTATGCACAGGTTTTTCAATTCTTTAAATATATTGTGAGTGTTTTTTCTCATATATATATGCAATTCAACATTTTTTACATTTAATTATCTTTTAATTTGGTCTTCACCCAACTTTTTGGTCTTTTTAATTTGATATAATTTTTACAAATACCGTCCTCTGAACCATTTTAATGTCAATGACCCTTGTGTATAATACATGAATTGCGTACCTGGGAAAACGACGTACTGGACAACATATGAAATGAGGTGATCGTAAAGTACGGAGGAGTGAGAGATGTTATGTAATGCCCCCACAGTCCCCCCTTAGAAGAATTCTTGAGGACTGACAATTAAATCAACCTACTACTTTGGATGATCAACAAAGCAGCTTTAGGAGCCCGGCCGGCTTCAGGGGGACGTTTCGTCCAAATAACTTCCCATTCATCTATTCGCATTGATCTATTTGCATCCATCTCAAGTAATATTGAATATTTAAATCTGAACAAGAATATAAAAATGAAAAAGAAAAAGAAAAAGAAAAAAGTGACAGCCCAGAGTGTTTCAGACTTCAGTTGAAACATCCAAGATTCTCAGACCTGTGGTAAAAAATTCCCAAGAGGCTACCATTGCGCAATCCTCACTCTGGCTTCAGTTGCCGTCCACGAAGGCATCCGGCCTTCCGGAGTCTGTACAAATGGAGTCTCCGATGACGGAAGAAGCGCAAGTCCGCCTTCAAATTGCCCAATAAGAAACCAAAGGACGAGCACATGGTGGCGGACTTTCAGCATCCGCACTCCGTCGTCGGAGACTCTCCTTTGACAGCTGTGTGGCGCGCAGCAGACTCCACCTTGCTACATTATTGCACGGAAGCTCCGATGTCGGGGCATGGGAGGGGTACGAAGCAGCTTTGAATCTCTGCATTCAGCAACAAGTCTGTCTGCGCATTGTTTGCAGAACAATTTCGGGCCTGTCTCGTGCTCTTCCTGACGGGGTCCAGCCGATGGTGCTTGGTGTTGATTTGGGTATGTTCTTAATCCTTGTTGTTATTGTTGTTGCTCTTTGCGCTTATTTGAAGAGCCATCGGCTCGTTCCTGCTCTTACAGCTTGTTGTTCTCTTTCTTTGTTGTTGCTCGGATGAGCCAATCGGCTTTCTCTTAATCTTTGAAATTGATAGCCTTGTTGTTCTGGTCTTGGTGAATCGTTGCCTTCTTCTTGCTGCTTGAGTTCTAACGCGCGCTTGACTGCGATGCTCAGGACGACTGCCGCTCTTGTGCGTTGTTCGGTGGAACTTCTCCAATTCGGCTTCTCGGTCTTGTCTGGACGCACGTTTACTTCTCAAGCTGGTACTGAATTGGATTGATTACGTTTTTTAGTTTTTTGTTCTGTCGGAGTTTGCTTGTTTGTTTTTCTGGAGAGAGATTTAGGGTTTTCGGGAGCCTGTCAAGCATCCCTTCAAGGGCCGTCAATCCGTTTTCAGACCTCTGATAGGCAGATGGCACTGGTCTAATATTTTATCTCATTTTTCGCTGGAGATCAATGCTCGAAGATTTGTTGAGGCTTTTGCTCTGATTTTGGCGAACCTTTGTTTCTATTATGGTAGCTGTTATATAATTTTTTTCAAGAAATATAGATCAATTTTTATAAGATCTGTCTAAAGAACTGCATTTTCCTCCTCCTCAAAATTTCCTGCAGGCTTGTAATTTGACTAGAAAATTTGTCGAAATCTGGAGATATATATAGCCAGAAAGGAGGCACTGTCACGTACTCAATGTGTTGTGGCATGCATCCGAGCAGCGAGGATGGACTAAGTCACCCTGCCGGCTTCACATGCTGAAGTCTCGAGTTGCGGACTCTGGATCTCTGCAAGGTACGATTTCATCTCCCGTGACTCGATCGAATCCCTTCCTGGATGTCGTTGCCTTGCTCTTGCCCTCGATTCTTACGTATGCGTGTGATTTCGAACATGTTTGCTGCTGCAGGCGAGTGCCTTTCTTGTGTACCCGTCGTTGCACTTCGGATATTGCGGCTTCTCTTTGGTTGCCTTGATGACCCATCCAATTCTGTAGCTGTTACCGATTTGGATGAAGGTTTCTGGATGGTCGTTTTGGAGAGAGATCTAGGGTTATGGCGGTGAGACAAGTTGCTGTTAGAGCTTCCATCCAGGCCGCTCCAGCTCCGGGCTTCCACTATTAGACCACCCGTCACTCTCGAGTTTGGCTTCTCGTTCTGCTCCGGCGTTTATATAATCTCAAGTTGGTACTAATTCAACCAGGCTGTTTGTACTTCTGCTCTCGTTGGCTTGACGTTTTCTCTGAAGAGAGATTCAGTGTTTTATAGTCTTGTATCTCTGCTTCCTGCAAACTGTGAAGCGCGGTGGAGGCCAGGCAGTGAGTGCAACTACAGTTCCCGCACTGCTTTAACATTACAGAGTATGATCTTGCTGGACCAGTGCAAGGAGATCTGATGATGGGGGATCCCGGCCCTTCCGACATACCAGTGCTGCCCTCGCCCTTTGGAAATCAGCTCAGACATGAGTTCCAAGGGCAAGTCCTTCCCTTTTCCGGCCTTCAACCGAGCGTGCCCGCTTCCTCGACTGACCTTTATCCCCGACCGCTTCCATATTTTCAACCCTTGGATCACCACCCTTCCGTGTCTTTGAGGTACGCAAATGTGAGAACCATGGCCACTAGTGCGAGACTCTGCCAGTGAGGTGCCGACCCAGTTCTGGATCTCGTGTCCAATTTATTTGGAACAAGCAATCGTTAAAGAATGGCGTGCTTGTAACTAAGCAGTCTGCTTTTTTCGGTGATTCTTGTTTCACAAACAGGCAAGATGGATATGAAGAGTGGAGCCATCGAACTTCTGAACTTGCATCTGTACACCGCGACTGGGCAGAAGACCACATGCATGGTCGTTCCTCCCACTCTGGTGATACTTTGGACCTGATGTCACGAGCTAGGGTTGCTGAAGCTGACTCGTCGCTACCCCTGTCAGGCAAGAACTTGTAGCAAGTATCCGTCATCATTCCAGTGTTTTATTTATGTACAGAACCACGATTGAGATTCGTGAAAGTGCCCTGGATAACCTTCAGTATTTAGTTTGTTGAGCGTGCTATGTCTTTGGTGCCTTTTGGTGCAGATGATTTGTTTACATACCCTGAAGGCGAAGATGGTGCTGTGACGGTCACTGGGAGAGATCTGGAGGGTCTACAACCGGGGAGGTTTTTGAGTGACAATGTCATTGACTTTTATATAAAGTGAGTAATGCCATTCTTGGGATTTGAGCAATGTTAACACTGACTGCACAGATGCTTGATGCATTTCTTGGGTACTTGATTCTTTTTAACGAATCTCTTGATTGTTTAGAATAGAGTTTCTGTGGCATGAAAGCTTTACCTATTAATTGCTACGATTGCAGGTACTTGAACTTGACGATACTTTCTCGAGAAAATCAGAAACGATTTCATTTCTTCAACAGCTTTTTCTTCTCAAAGCTCTTAGAGAGCACTATCCCCATGGGCTTCGACCAACGTAAGGTTGATTATAAGCAATTACGAAAGTGGATTGGGGAGGTGAACCTATTTGAGAAGGACTATGTTTTCATTCCTATCATTGATAGGTGACCCTCTTCTCCCTTGGCGTTCTTTAGAATTGGTTGCAAATGTGAGAAATTTAGACCGCAAGAAATCTAGGATTTTGGCAAAGGTGGTTCTCAATATTCATTTGAAAGTGTTGGCCATGTAGAACGTTACATGTGTTGAGGATATCACAAAGAATTTTGAACTTGTATATGGAAGGTTCAAAGGAGTATCTTAGGCTCCCATTTTTATGGTGAACCTTTTTTGACTGCTAGGTCACATTGGAGCCTCATTGTCATTTGTCATCTCCAAAGCCTTGATCCAAGTTCACTTGGTAAGATTGTATTTTTGAGCTTGCTTTGGTTGTCAATATATTCTTGGAGATGGACGTGAGGGATGGATTATTGTCCTAATGCATGTTCTTTGAATAGGTGAAGCAAAGGGCACCCCTTGTATACTTCATTTGGACTCTATTGCAGGGAAACATGAGTGTTTTGAAGGTCAAGTGGGAAGGTGAGCCTTTGGATTTGATCATATTGACCAAATATTGACAATTGTATACATGGATTTTTGCATGGATAGTTTTCCTTGCAATTTTATGGCAAAGTTTCGTAAGTCATTTGGATTTTAGTGGTCAATGGTCATGTGTTGGTTGTTTGTTACTAAGACTTTGACCTACATACCTCCTGAGTTGCAATGAACACTAGAGCTTGAAGGTATTGACAAATTCCCTATGGAAATGATAAGTGGAGCTTTTTTGGTTGGCATTTTGGCTTGGTCTATGAGAGATTGTTGATACTTACAATGAACATGGATGCAGTTTCATATTACAAGCATGGATGGAAAGAATGAAAGCTTTTGACAATGTGGATCTTTTACATGCACTTGTTCAAATGAAATATATTCAAGCTAAGGTATTGACACTTATATGTAGTACATTTTTGGCATCAATTGAGGTATTGTAGGATGGATCTATGATTCTCTTTGTCTCACAAGATTAGGATGAGAGTACATATGATGGAACTCTCATTGTGAGATGGCTTGTGTTTCTTAGGTTCCGCAACAAGACAATGGCTACGATTGTGGTTTGTACATCTTGCATTATATTGAAGTCTTTCTCTCAAAGTCAACATCAGGAGACTTGACCCTCTCTTCATTTGAAAAGGGCATTTTCTTTACTAGGCCAAACTTTCGTATGGAAGTTTTTGAGAAGCGACGCTGCATTCAATGTCTCATCTTCAAATTTGGTGGAATGTTACAAGTGCACAATGGGAATCACTTCGGTCTTCAACCCATGCCTCAACAAGAAGTTGGATTGTTGCATTCCCAAAGGCATCAACAACAAGAAGGTTTGCCAAAACCTATCAAAGAAATTAAGAGCAAGAAATGGAAAGAGACAGAGACTTTGATTTTGCTTCAATGCATGGTTGGTGGTGGCCGCTTCAATAAGGGAAAGCAGGGGGCTATGCATTGGGATCTCATTGCTGAAGAAATTAATGTGAAGAATATTGGTGGACCTTTAAGGTCCAAAGAACAATGCCAAAACCGCTTTGACACTTTATTGAAGGCTTACAAGGATTTGAATGCTTATTGTTTGAAGATGGGCAAGGAGTTTTGCAATGTGACAGAGGATGAAAAGCGGTCTTTGAAGTTGGCGACACCATTAGGGGAGAGGCATGAAGTATGGTATAATCATTTACACACCATATATGTTCTACGGTCTTCTTTAAGAGGCGAATCTCACAAGCGTCGGAAACCCAATGTAGATGGTGATATGGATGTGAACAAGCTTGCATCAAGTTCACTCCTTCCATTACTACAAAGTCCACTACCTTCGGAAGTAATTGGAAGTTCAAAGTTCATGAATCCATCTTCAAGACAAGATGTAAGTTTGGATTCATCCCTTTTGTTTGATTTGAGGTATAAGATTTGTTTGAGCAGCAAATGGAGTAACAAATTCATCCTATTCGAATTTGATGTACAGGATGTAGATGAGTTCAATATATTGGAGCCAGCATTGAAATACACTTTCCTCAACTTAATTCAACTTTGGTCATTGAGAATGTGTTTGCGATTCTCTGTTTGGAACGATGGAGATTTGAGTTTAGAAGTTTTGTGCCGAATGTTGGCAATTGTGCAAGACCAAAATCCGTTGCAGATCCGCAATCATGTAAGTTTTTGTAGCTAATGAGTTTAGCTATTGACTTTTGCTTTAATCCTATTATTGTTTTTTCAATTAGCAATGGGAATTGTTTTTGTTGGTACCCCATCAAGATTACATTTGGTTACAATGTATGAATTATTTTGTTCATTTTGATGAAGATTAGATCATTTAATGAGTTAATCCTGCTCCACATAATATGCTTTTTTCTGATATTTGTGACCATTCTGAGCTTCTATGGCGAATTCTTGGGTTGATTAGGTTTATCAACTACAAGGTCTCAAGTTGGTGACATTGCTTGATATGGATATGGATTCGGAGTGCCATAGTATTCTCCGTGGAGATTGTTGGATGGACAAGAAATGGCTTGGCATTTCAAATACAAAGGTTTACAAGAAACTTGGAAGGAAAGTGTTGAGCAAGAATCCCCACTTGAACACTTTCCACAAATTATCATTCAATGCCGTGCTTGCCACCAATCCATTTCCATTGCAACAAATTAGAGTATTGATTTTGGATTTTTGTCAAGAAGTTGAGATTGTTGACTTGGGGAAATTTCCTAATTTGCGCTACCTCCAAATCGCAACTTGTGAAAAACTCAAGGTGGTCAATGGGTGGGAAGGTGCGAAAGGACTTGGATGGATTGCAATAAGTGAATGCTATTACTATTGTGATTTCCCTCATGTACAATTCCTTTCTTCTTTGAAGGAATTTTTCTTTGCGTATTGGGGAAGGGAATTGCCTAGGGATCCTAGGCAATTGGCTAACTTCAGCCAATGTGTTCTATTGCGGAGGTTGGAGATTGTGCACAACAATAACTTGGTGGAAAGCATGGATCTCAAGGCATTGAGGCTCTTGGAAGTCTTGTCATTTAGATATTGTAGATCCCTCTCCACCATCCATGGTTTGAGTGGATTGCAAGCTCTGATGAAACTCGAATTTTATGAGTGCAAGAGTTTGAAAATGGTACCAAACTTGGGATGCTTGAAGGCGCTAACTCACTTGGACATCAGTTATGGTGGTATTGTTGAGATTCTTGGTGTTGAGGAATTGCATATGTTGACTTTTTTATGTTTCTACAAGTGCGAATCATTGGAATCGCTTCCACCTTTGGGTCATTTGAAGGCATTGGCTCATTTGGATTTGAGCCAGTCTGGCATTGAGGAGATCCTTGGAGTGGAGGACTTGGTGAGTTTGGAGACCTTAAGATGCTCTGGATCAAAGTTGAAGCGACTTCCAAATTTGAATCACTTGTGTCTATTGCGTCAAATAAATATTCGTGACACTCCTTTGTTTAGAATGGATCCAAGAAGGTCTTTCATTGGAGGATATGAGTTGATTCACAATAATGGAGGGGAAGAGGGGATATTTGTAGATGATATTAGTGATATTAGTGACATGAGTGACTTTGAGGACATTTCATCTAGTGAGGATTGATAGTACTTGCTTAGACTATTGAGGTTTTCAATGTTGTATTCAAAGCTTGGTTGAAAAGAGGATATGCCATTCATATAGAAAGTGCATTGATTTAGCCTATTTGTGTGTTTGACACCAAATTACAAAGAGCCATATATATGCTATTTTAAGATATTTAGACCTAATGTGGTCTAAACTAATATGACAAGTTAGTTTCTTTACAGAATAGTTAGTTTATAGTGATGTTAGTTTTTCAATGACACTAACTTTGTTCCTTTATTAACAAGCTAAATCATTGTAGATTCACACTAATGAATTCTTCAAAGAATCTTCTATACAATCACAAAAAGGAATCTCCAATATAAAAAGAAAAAAATGGGTTTCTTGAGATTTTCAATATGCACTTACTTTTAATGTTTGAGAGACTACTAAGTAAATTGGAACTCTTGTCAATTGAATTGTTTTTGAAACCTATTGCAATACCTGCATAGAGTAGATGAGTCCATTACATTGAAATGATTAATTTGTCAGTTTTGGTAAAATGGTGAAATATGAATTGAAGCATTGCCACTAGACATTTGTTTGGAACTTGAGATTTGTTCCTAATGCTTTGTGCACTTGAATGTCTCATTTTTTGCACAATGTAACATGCCTTTTTAACAAATGTAATTAATTCAAATCACTATACAATTTATCAACTTGGCCACATATCCGCAATTTCATCAAATTAATACTAATGGGTTTTTGCATCCAAGGTTTTTAGTCTATCAAATCCTCCAACATGTCAAAAATGTAACCTTCGCCTATGAATATAGTAGGAAGTTGCTCTTAGTCATTGATGGGCATTACAGATTCCAAAAGCAATGTTTTCAAAACACAAAAATAGCATCAGTTGCACTTCCATGTGAACATTGCTACACATTCAACAATCTTGATCAACACATGAACTTATTTGTTTATGTTTTTGAGAGACTTCTTGGATTCACAAGTGAAACAAGTCAACCATCACTATAAGAAACCTGTGTTTCAGTCTTGATGGAGTTTTCTAGACATCCACTTGTTTTCATGTTACGTTTGACGTTAATTTTAACATGAAAACATGTGGATGTCTAGAAAAATCTGTCAAGAAAAGATGGGTTTCTTATAGTACATATAAACTTATTATTTACGTTCGTGAGTGACTTCTTGGATTCACAAGTGAATTAGGTCAACATGGTTACTTGCAAATTGTATGAGTATGCAATGTACTACTTCCCCCATTTGTTTCATGAAATTCTTGTGGAGATCAATAAAGTAACTATATTGAATTGAAACATGTTTGCAAAATCAATCCCTCCAATTTTTTTCCTAAAATACACTAATTCTATTCATAAGAACCTTACTAGATTAATTTTGATTGCACCTAATTCTAGTAATTTGAAAATTCATTGTTTATTCACTAGATGTCCAAAAAATGCATGGTAAGAGAATTAGAAATCTCCTTTTGGCTTCCAACAAGATCTAGGCAAATTAATAATTAAAGCCATGCTCCATTTATGCTCATTCAAACAATTTTAGCTGTGGTTATTTTCTAAATTATGGTGACTAACACTAATATAATTACATCCTAAAACCGTCTATTGAATGTATTGATTTGTCCTTATAGAGCATGTTACGGAATGAACTTATACATGGTCATAAATTTGGATTTTGACCCGGCCATGGAATTAGTACTTATTTATTATTGGTTCAATCACAATAGAATTCAATACTAATTTAATGCATTTTTTGGCCACCAAATCCGCTCATCACGAGACCAAGTTGCAGCAATTACGTGGTTTTGTGGCAATTGCGGACTGGTGCATGTAGAAGCGGATATTGTTTCAAAATGGGACCCCTAAGATTGGGCAATGCATGCTTTTCGTCTTTGCACTTTGACCAAGCTTTTTTAACACTAGAAGAAACCCGCGTCTTCGCAGATCGTTGATTTTGGACACCGGGACGTCCATGACGATGTCACGGGGTGTCATCGTGGATGTCACTTTTTCGCGTCAAGGTTGACATGCCAAAAACATCGAAAATCTGAAATAACATGGCCTGATGTCACCGTGATTTCAGCAGACATCAGAAATGACATGGGTCAACGGGGTCCTCAAAGGCCACCATGTGGCTACCACCTAAGCGCCACGCGGGCACGGGCAGCCACATAGGATTTTTTTCATCCAATTTTGTCCATGACGTGGCATCTGAGGTAGCACTTGACGTGGCAGCGGGAAAAATGACGTGGCATCCAGCAAGGCTGATGTGGCATGCCATGTTAGCATAGTTTTTTGTTGTTTAAGAATTTTAGTATCGTTTTTGGAGACGTCATCTTAGACGTCTAGATTTTTTCTGAGACGTCAACTTTAACATCCACACGTTTTTTGAGATGTTAAATTTAACATCTACATATCTTGTGACATCAATGTAGATGTCTGCATTTCACTATGGATTCCTCTTGCAATGCTTAGGATGATTTAGAGAAATATAATGATGTCATGTTAGATGTAGGTATCCTACATGACATTCATGTGCATTTCACAATGTCTAATACAACATATCATATCCAGTACACCATATACCATACATAGTATACAATACATCATACAAAATACGCCTTACAAAATACACCAAATTTGAAAACTATATCACATGGCTTTACAAGCCACTTCATTTGAGTATATAGAGGGAAGAAGATAGTCTCTTTATACCGGTAGGGTGGTAGGAGGGAAGACAAACTATATGGGATATTTAAAATGCGTGAATTAAATTTCTATGGGGCAACACTCAGACGTCTGACAGGACGTCCAAAGGATAAAGTGGGTTGTTTACTTCTATGTCCCTCTAAAGATTATCAAAGATTTTAGAGACATACAAGGAGACAATGTTGCATTGGAAGATGAAGCTTAGCACTTGTCGGTCCTATATATTTCAGTGGGCCAACACACAGATGTTTGAAAGGATGTCTGCAAGATACAATGGTTTGTCCGCATGTATGTCTCTTGAGGCATACTAGTGTCTACCAAATAGTGATGGAGGAGGTCTCAAGGCATATCGGTGTCTTTTAAACATTTAGGGGAGGGAGAAGGCACGAGTTCACATTTAGGGATTGATCCTATACATTGCAATTGAAAGATGAAAATTTAATACTTGACAACTTATGCACATGACACTATAAGAAAACAATATTTGATTTTATTGCTAGATTTTGCGTCTTGATGTCTTGTCTGATGTCTTCAAATGTCTACATAGACATCCAAAATTTTGCGTTGCCTAAGACAAGCCATATACATTGAAAATCCGTGATGGAACTTGATCTTGTTGAAAACATGGTTTTTGATCATGACCTAGACTGCTGGACATGTAAGACGACACCCTCAATTGCTCGTTGAACTTCCAAAGAATGTACTTAAATGCATAAGGTACAAAGTCACATTGAAATGCAAATGTATCCTATGTTAATTGAAGTTGTGTCATTTGAAACATCCTCAAGTCTCCATAAACATTTTGCCGTCTCTGACTATGTCTCCAAATACATCATCATGTCTTAGGTGACGTCTTGGTAGACATCTCAATGTTTCATACAATGTCTCCACGTCTCCGTAGACATATCTGAAATGAGCATAGAATACCTACAATGCAGCCCTTATATGTTGACAAGGCATGCCACGTCAGCATTATTCGATGCCACGTCAGTCAATTTCCAGGTGGCATGCCAATTCATCTGCCACGTCAGTCAATTTCCACGTGGCAAGCCACGTCATCTGCCACATCATCATTTATTTTTTCAAAGACTGCCCCATGACTGCCCGATCCCCTTTTTTTTACCTTGGGCAATGCTTTATCCAAAATTGTAGTAATTTTTGGAAAATTATCTGCAGTGAAAATGGGTCAATAAAGCTAACGTGGCTCTCGATGTTTTTACTGATGATCTTGAGGACATCAGCTCGTCATCAAATATGTCATCAAAAACCTCGACGTTAATGGTAACACCAACTTGTTTTCATTCAAATTTGTCATTGTCATGTGAAACATCTCTAAAATTCTACCAAAACCACAATCCGTCTTTCAGACATCTTGATGTCCCCACAGACACCGTATGTTTTGCCTTCAACATTGCAGTTTTGGTTTGACATCAAAAAAGACACGGGTTTCTTCTAGTGTAAAGTAGTTTTTAAAATTCAAGAGTTTTTTTTGGGCATCTCCCACTTTTGCATTTGCCTTCCATTTTGTCCATTTATTTTCCACACCAGCTTCATGGTCCTCTTAGCATGGTTTAAATGGATTGTTATGGGTGCTCCGAGATAAAAACACCCATTCCCGTCTCCTTAAGAATTTGTCCCTCATGTACTAGTGGTAAACATTTGTTTTCTAGAATGTACTCCATTAAAACAAATAGACAAAATTAGGTGCACAGGTTAGAATGGCCAAGTAGGTAACTTGTCTATCTAGTTACTTATATTATTAAATGCATATTTTGGCATAATTTCATCCATTACTTTTTCATCTATACAAATTTTGATTCATTGTTTCTTGTTAAGCCGTAATGATATCCAAACATCTTTTCAACAAAACTTTGCATCTTTTTTAGGGCCATTATAAGAAAGGATGTTCTCCACAATACTCATTTTTTTTTTGGAATACATTATAATTAGAAAAAATATTTTAAGAAAATGTGAAAAATATGCTGTTTAATGTATACACCTTTTAGAAGAAGGTACTCTATGAAGGAAAAGTATAGAATTTTTTCTAAGTACTAGGAGAACTAGAATAGTGCAAAGTCTCATGAAAATAGGTATTTTCACATATCACTTTGTAAGATATAGGATTTTTTTTTAAAACTAAAAATTGCCCATTTGGAAAGAGTTGAGGGTGATAGTACAGAACACATGTACTATTTTTTGTCACACGTCTCTAGCTGATTAGTTTTTTGGCTATAACTTTTGCGTTTTGGTTCCAAATGATTTATAATTCACAGGTAAGGCATTCATGACTATTATATGCCTTTTTAAATATTTTTACTATCCAAAAATATTTTCCATTTTTATGTCACACTTGCCCATTTGGGGATTTTTTGAACAAATTAAGTAGTACCTAAAGAAACAAATTTAGAACTAAAATTTAGAGGTTATGGTCTTGTAGTACACTTTTAGTTATTTTTCAAAGGATTTTTAAAAATAATTAATTATATATTGTATAGAAGTCGACAAAGTTAGCCTCTTTCTACTTGCATTTCAGAACATGTAAAAAATTATTTTGGTGGTTTTTTTGGTGAATGACCATCTCCATAAAGTTGTTACAAATTGCAAATTTTTATTTTATTTTATTTTATTTTATTTTATCCTATTTAATTAAAACATCAAAGTATGCATTTTTTTTAGATTTGGCACTTTCTAATTATCCTATCTAGAGAATTTTTCTACGATTTTCCTTTGGTGGTTACCTTTATCTTATAGGTATATACATTGGCTATATTTTTTTAAAATTTTAAGAATTGTCTTTCCAATTTTAAAATATTCAAGAAAAAAAGGCATGAATATTGTAAAACACAATAAAATTGGCCGGTGTTTCATGCAATCATCTTATTAAGCGCAAAATGCCTTTAGTAAACTAACTATTATAAAGATTGATTATAGAGGAGGTTTGAATAGATTAAAAAGCCTTTGAAGTAATAAGACCCAATTTATAATTTTACATCCAAAAATGAGGAGGCCAAAAAAGTTAAACATTACAAAAAATTGCAAGCTTCAAGTGGGCCACTTGAAAGCAGTTGAAAGGACCCCATGATAACATTTAAATTTGTTGAAAGATTGTTTTTTTCCCTATAGTCATTCACCTTGCACTGCAACATCAAATGACTGTCAATGGTTCAATATCCAAGTACAAGGCATTAAATAATCAAAGTTTAGGTATTGTAATGCACCTTAACCCTGATTATTGCATACCTTGTATTCTTACCAAGTTTTGGAAAAAAAATCAAATGTCAAAATTAGCCCAATGACATCTAACATCAAGAGTTTTTTTTTTTTCGGGACACCCATCAAGAGTTTTTTTAATGGCAATGTGATAGTCATAATTCATTGACAAATTGGTGAAAATGAAGGGTGAAGAGATTGTTTATATAGAAAAATCAAATGTCCAGGGTGAATCTTCAAAGAATATGGGATATTTTGAAGAAAGATCACTCATTGTTCAAATTCAAGAATTGTGTTCAAAGTCAAATTTTCCAAGGCTCCAACAAAAAGTTATGGAAAAAATTCTAAAAGGGTGTTTAAATGTCAAAGAAAATTTTCCTTCCAACTCCTTTTAGAATTTTGTCTATAACTTTTTATTAAAGGCTCTAAATCTCAAACGGATTTTTGGAGATGAAAACTAGATTGATTTTCCACATTTTTTTATTTCAAATATTTTGAAAAAAATTATTCTATCATGCCTAAATGAGGTCTGAAATTTGACTTTGAACTCAATTTCTGCTTTTCACTAAACTCTGAGCAGTTGTGCTCCTATTAATCCTAATTTACATATCCCACATGGATTGTTATACCTACTACTATCCCACTTGTATAAATATCTTCCCTTCTCAACTTCCAACTTATTAAACTAAGTGGCTTACAAAGTTAGTTTGAAATGATTAGTGATTCTAATTTCTTTGACAATTAACATCAAAATCCACTTCATTTTGGTTAAATTGATTGAATTTGATTAATTATCCAATTAATCAGACCTCTACTACATTCACATTAGTGAATATTGACATCCTTTGCAAAATTCATACAATCTGACTACTCACTGTGGCTACATGCCTACTTTCAAATAATAGACTGGTTGGATCGTTCTGAGCGGCCCTCCAAAGGCTTGCAATTTTCACTAATGAGTCTTCCTTTCTAAGTCTTTGCATTTGCCATTGAAAAAGTATTCCTTTAAACATTATATCCTTTAGATTGGTGTCAAGTGCCCAAATGGCATGAAATGGCCAAAAAAAATAAAAATATTAAAAAATTAAAAAACTTCAAAATAATTTTTTTTAGTAAAGACTCCCCGGGAGTTTCAATCAAACCCACATCTTTGAGGTGGGTTTGACTGTAATTCCAAGAGGCTCAAAATAAAGACTTTCAAATGCTACCACATAATAAAAAAAGTGCACTTCACGCCATTTGGCCTACTTAGAGACCTAGATGCATTAGGAAAATAATCGGGACCCTCAAGGAGTCCTCTAAAGAGACCTCCTTAAATTCATTAAAATGTACTTCTCAAGAGATTAGTAAATTTTTTTTCCTATTTATGTTTACCCTCATAATGATGACAAGTTTTAGATTGGTCACACCCATTAGCTTAGTCATTTAAAGAATTAACACAATATTCTAAATTTGACAATATATTTTTATTTTACTTAACTTAATAATACAAAGAATTCATATTCTAATGAGTTAAAGTGGACAACCTACTTAATTTAATAGTACTTGTACTAATATACTAATGTACTAATGTAATTCTTCTTTAATAGTTTTTCTAATAAATTAATTGGTATATAAATTAATTTAATAGAATAAAAGGTTACGACAAGCTTTAAAAAATTCATACAAAATAGACATAAATGTGTTATAAAGATAACTTTACCATTGGAATTAGTGTTCAATTCCATCTTAACCTATAAAAAATTTAGCTTTTTCTTCTATCAAGTACTTACAGGTGATTGCAAGAAAGACAGACCAATTTTGTCACACATTGGTAAAACTGGGTTGTCTTCTGCTATAACTTTTGAATTATGAACCCAATGCCAAAACCAAAAAAATAGCAAGTTTAGATGTCATGATTGTTATTGTATCCCTAATTTTTCAAATTTTTAAAAAAATCATTTATATTTAAAATTCAATTTCTCTAATTTGTCACACTTTTGAGTTGAAGGGGTTTGAATACTATTGAGCAGCTTAATTTAATGATTTCCAGTTGAAATTTCTATGGTACATTCCTCTAGTAGGCAGACATGTTTTTTTATCAAAGGGCACCATTTTATGTCCTCTACGTTTGTGCAAAGAGGCCTCCCTTACGCGTGCACTTGTGAACAATAGAAATGGTTTTGACCTTGTTTTTTTGGTTGAAACTCATCACTAGGAAGTCCTCCCAAATATTCTATTTTTAGTTTTTTTAATAATTGTTTTTCCTATTTATTACAAATTAAAACGTCAAAGTATGTATTTTTTTTGCCAGAATTCTATGTTCAAGAATATGTCCCAAAAATTGGGAGGACTTCCTAGTGATGAGTTTTAACTAAAAAAATGAGGTCAAAACCATTTCTATTGTTCACAAATGCGCGTGCAAGGGAGGCCTCTTTGCACAAACGTAGAGGATATAAAATAATGTATTTTTAGATGCACTTTGGTAGAAACATGTTTGCCTACTAAAAGAATGCACCGTAGAAATTTCACTTGAAAATCATTAAATTAAGCCGCTCAAGACTCAATAGTATTCAAACCCCTTAAATTTGAAAGTGTAACAAATTAGAGAAATTGAATTTTAAATATTAAATTATTTTTTTAAAATTTTGAAAAGTAAGGGATACAATTACAATCAAGAAACCTAGAAATAGTTTTTTTGTTTTGGGCACTGGATTTATAATTCAGAAGTTATAGCAGAGGACAACCTTATTCTACCAAAGTGTGACAAAAAACAGTTGGTCTTTCTTGCAATCACCCTCAAATTATATATTTAAGTTGTATTTTTAATCTTTGAAAAATTAATTTTACTCTATTCTACAACAAATGACACAAAATGCAACAAATTATATTAATATGTATTTCTCGCAATTATGATCCCTATACATTTCAAAGGCATTGTAGTGTAATTAGTGGTAAATGTCCAAACAAGTCTTCTAATTTCATTTTTCAAAGACCCCTCCTTCCAAATCCAATGAACCTTTTATTCACCTCGCTAACACTTCAAACACTGTGTTTATTTCTATAGGCCTATAACTTTAAATTTGTACACAACTTCAAATTTGTACTTCTATAGGCCTATAACATAGGTGTAGTATTCTAGGCTCATGAACTCACACACCTATGCTCACATAATAGCACCCCTCGGCTTGTAACTTCAAGTACGACACTTTTTAGTATGACTTGTAAAGTTTTCAAATAGCCTTTCATCACTTAGTGTTGTCAAATAACAAGAAGTCCTTGGGTACGTTTTGAAGATTCTTATAGAAAACAATTTTGCATTGACATGTTTCAATTGATGATCATAAAAAATTCAATCAAGTAACTACAATTGATCAAAAAAATTGGAATATTTTGAAAGAAAATTTTGTTGTTATAAAATAATAATAAAAATTTAAGCAATTCAATAGTAAATCTAATAGAACCATTTTAGATTCCTGGTGGTTAGAAACAAACAAACCCCAAAAGTTGTCAAAAATGCATTCAATATATATGGTAAAATAATTCTTATCTCAATAGTCTAATCAATGCTTGACACGTCATGTTTTGAGTTTTGACATATCTATGAAGGATCACAATCAAGTGCAATCCCAAAATATAACAAGCTTCAATAGATAGTAGAATCTTATCTCAACTATAACAAGCCAACTAATGCTTGACATGTCATCTTGTGATATATCCATCAAAGACTAACGATTGCTAATAAATGGATATAGACTAACCTCCGAAAAGCCGGAAAAGTCATTGATCTTGCAAGTATAAAAGGGCATCCTTAAGATAGTCTATTCATTCTTCAAGGGTTTTGTGTCCAGTGTAGTGGTCTCCTCGTCTCTTCACTTTTGAGAGCTTATGCCCCTTGTGTGGTGGAACGTGCCCAAGTTAGTCGGGAAGTTAGTACACCTACCTGTCTACCTCTAAAAAATTCTATGTCCATTCTTATTGATTTTCATTTCAAAGTCATGTTTTGTGCTTTTTAAAGTTAGTGCAGTAACATGAGTTTTCTTTCCCCACGAAGCTGTTTTACGTTAAATGTCATGTGTTGTTGCTAAATTATTGTTCTTGGTAATAGTGTGCTCTTTCTTACGGTATAGTTTGCTACAAGGGTCATGTACTTATGTGATGTACTCGTGTACTCTGTCTTAGTTGCTGAAACTACGTTTCCTCAACAAACTCATCGTTCAAGGCTCATTCACATCGTTCTCTGGACCGCTTCTTATTCGTTTACTATTGCATGAGCATGAGCTCTATCCGTCCTAGAGTTTCATTTTAAATGGTGTATACATAATACTACAACTCATTGATAGAACAGTAGTTTCAATTAAGTATGTGTGGTTCCAACCCTTAAATATTTATCACACGAACTATTGACTCATGTGCTTTTCAAAACTGGTGCACGAGTACGAGCTCCATCCACCGTGAAAAGAGTTCTTTTTAAATTCATGAAACATAATTATAGGTTCCTCCTCAGTGAACTGATTTCGCAGCAGCTCCAAGCGGGGATCCAAGTTAGTTAGAATGTGATTTTTTTCAACCCTTACAGCGTCGGTCAAAGCTAGCTTCCCAGGGTAGTTCGAAAAGTCTGTGACGTACGTACACATGCTGATTTGAGGGTGTGCTGAATTATCTATGGATTAATCTCCTTCCGGTGTAACTTGTTGTAGATCGAATTGAATTGGAGGCTAACCTTGAGCTCCAGGCATCGATTCCAGCAGCAAGGATGGGAAGAATGAACGTCATCATGGCCGCGGTGGCCCTGGTGGTCCTCGTGGCGGCGACGACTGCGAGCGCGAGCAAGGCGGACGTGAAAATCTTCAACGAGGTGGGGCAGCCGATTCTGCTGCACTGCCACTCCGGACACTCGGACTTGGGCGAGCACCAGCTGCTCCCCGGCGGCCAGTACGGCTGGGGCTTCACGCCCAGCTTCCTGAGCAACACGCTCTACTGGTGCAGTTTCGCTTGGGGCGCTCACACCCCCAGCTTCGACGTGTGGAAGGACTCCGGCCTGTTCGGGCAGCGACATCAAGCCTGCGTGCACTGCGAATGGCATGCGCGTCCCGACGGCTTCTACCTCAACGAAGCTGGGCAGCCGCCTGTCAAGGTCCAGGACTGGTGAATCAGTTGCTGGGAATTGCATTGAGCTAGTTAGTTTTCAGACTTAGCTAGCATTGAAGTGCAGTCCTTAGTGAGCTGCCTAGAATTGAAGACTGAATGTGTGATTCTTGCATTGTCTGTAGTTTCGGTGTCCTTCCGATTGGCCTTCTCGATCTTACTACTGTGAAGGCAGCATCGATGTTGTAATAAAAAACGGGTACCCTAGCTTTGGAGTTCTGGATATGTGCCATCTGATTGAATCGCAGGCAAACTATTGCATTGACTGTGTGCATATACAGTATGTTCCAGCTCGATCCTTGGAGGCGTGCACTTGTTTGTACACATAATTTGCCACGACTGTGAATTGATTTAAAAGACAACATTCCACAAGGATCCCTGAACTACAGTACTTAAAGTTCAATTAACGTCAATTTCGTTAAATTGGCGATATTTCATTCTTTGGCACGGTTCAGGTTGCGTGGCCTGAAACCAAAGTCTATACTTGTACAAATTACTCCTTTGTGAACACATATATTTGTAGGTGATTGCATGAAACACCTGTACTATTTTATGTCACACATTGCGTTTTGATTTGTTTTTTGGCCATAACTTTTGCATTCTAGATCCAAACAACTCAAAATTTATTAGCAAGGTGCTCATGACTGTTATAAGCCTTCTCTAATTTTTCAAAAAATTTCATAAAAAATTTACTATTTAAAAATGGCCCCCGATTTTATGTCACATAATTCAATTTGGGGGTTTAATTCTAGTACCATTTACTACCCAAAAAAACGAATTTAGAGCCAAAATTTGGAGGATACAGTCTTCTAATAGACTTGTAGCTACTTTACAAAGGAATTCTAAAAGTAATTAATTTTGTGTGGTGTAGAAGTCCACAAAGTGAGCTTCATTCAGCTTGCATTTTGAAACATGTAAAGTATATTTTTGGTGGTTCTTTTGGTGAATGACCATCTCCATAGAGTTGTTGCAAATGGACAATTTTTATTTTATTTATTAAAAAAATATTCTATTTTTTACTAATTAAAACATCAAAGTATGTATTTTCTTGAGATTTGGCACTTTTCTAGTTCTCCTACTTAGAGAATTTTTCTATGATTTTTCTTTGGTTGTTACCTTCTTCTTATAGGTATATACATTGATCATATTTTTTTTAAATTTAAAAATTGATTTTCTAATTTTAAAGTACTCCAGAAAAAAAGCATGAGTACTATGAAAACGCAACAGAACCGGCAAGTGTTTCGTGCAATCACCCATGTCACAATTTTTCGTTTGTGGAATATTGACAATTAATGAAATTGGCCTTAACCCCTAAAGTTCCTTGACTATGTTTTCAACAAAAACACTCCAAAATTGCCACTTCTAGTACAATTACCAAATTTTAGGAAAAAAATAACATTTTTTGAGACATGTAACTGTAGGATCTTATATTATAGTATGCTAAAAGAATATGGCAGTTGCACTTCACAAGATCACATTCATATGAAAAAATGTCCAAAACAGTGGTGCTTCATTGAATTTTTTTTCCTAAACAAGTTGGCTACGTGCTTAAAAAATTTCAAATCATTTGGAATTGTACAACATATAGGAAAAAAAATAGTAAGTAAAAATTTCAAATCATTTGAATTGTACAACATATAGGAAAAAAATAGTAAGTAGAAAGAAGTAGAGAATGATTCAAATTACAAATTTGTTAAGAATTGAACTATGGAATTGAAAAATATAAATCCCAAAGGCTGTAATGTTGTTATAGACAATTTACATCTTATGATTTTATTATTTTCAAAAAATATTGAAAATTGAGTGAAATAAACGACTTCAAAGTTTATTTTAGAGTAGAGAATCCATAACTGCCTCTAAACAAAAACTCCTCATAACTTTTGACTCATTGATCAAAATGAAATGATTCAAAGCTTTCCACGTATATATAAATTAAGAAAATCAATTTCAAATTTTTGTTTATGAAAAAAGTGATTTTTTCAAATCAACTCGGAATATTGTCAATTTAATGAAATTGACATTATAATCCTAGAAAGTTATTGCTTTTTTTAATCTTTTTGGATGAATGTGCACTCTTTTGGATGACTAATTTAAGTTTTGTCCACATTTTGCACGTTTCATCCATTTGCATAGAACAACTGAACAACTTTATGACTTCATCACTCTAGCAATGGTCACTTTCTGCACTAATGGCCAATTTCATTAAAATGGCGGTATCCATTAATTTGGCACATTTAGCAGTTCAGACCGCCCACATCAGGAACTTCAAGGCATGTGAACATGGTGCCACAATGGTGCATTGAAATGCAATTAAGGTGCCAACCTCTGTACCAACCTAGTATGGATAAAATGACACTGAAATGACCTGTATGCGGCCTTTGGTATCAAAATGGCACCAAAACAATCTGGCCCAACTTTTCTGATGCAATCTGAATTGTTTTTTCTATACCAAAATCTATATCAGTATTAGATTTTGAAATCTACACCTGTCCTAGATATTTAAAATCTATATTGATCCTAGACTTTTCAGACTGCATGGTCTGCTATCTATGTCAGTCCTAGATTTCTGAAATCTGAAAATGACCTAGATGTTAGCAATGTACACTAGTCCTAGATGTCACGATGTGAAAATGGCACATGGAATACCGCCATTGTAATGAAATTCGCCATACTGCCCAAAAATAAAGGAAAACAAAACCCCAACAAAAACAGAAAAAAAACTTCGCAGCAGCGTTTGCACATTGCTGAGAACACAAAACACGATTCCAAAGCTCACATTCCACGTCGCCCTAGCTGATATCGCTACTAAAAGCTGTCCAAAGTGAATGTTTTGGAATTGAACATGTTTGCTGACAATCATACGCTGCATTTTTGCTGAAGTCTGTTCCAAAATTTACCTGTTTGATGGTGAAACTCAGTAAGTTCAAGCATCTTCCAAAAACTTTGCAAGTTGCCTAATATAGAACTGCGAGGAGCCGTGCGAGGACTTTTGATAATTAGGAAGTGAAGTTGCCCTAGCTAGCTGCTTCTCCACGCATGATCTATTTCTTATTCTCTCAAGGAAGAAAGCCACATCAGGTTTGACAATAAAGTTTTATTAGATGATTGTTTCCAAGGATGGAAAAATACAGTATGTCTGTACGTTAGTCTGTATGATACTAGTTTCGATTCCTCTGTAACTATGTATCTACAAATGATCGATTTCAAGTCATCGAATTATACATGTGTCCACAGGAAAAGTGTAATTCTAAGGCCACGAGTACTTCCAGACCCATGTACCGTCGACGAAGGCGGAAACCTGAAACTCGTCAACTTGCCAGTGACAGTTTTCGCTGCACTCAGCGACCTCCGGTCCGCCATGACTGGCGTCTCCCCAGAAGCGAAACGTGGCCAGCTTGTTCGATTGCCGGTTGTAGATCTCGCAATCCCAGAACTCGCTTAAGCTTGCGTCGAACGGACCGAAAATGTAAACCTCTCCGGGTGCGGCTGTGTAGATGTTGTCAATGTGCACCTGGGAGTAACACTGCATCTCTGCTGGGCTCTTGAACGAGTTCGCGATGGAGAATCCATCAGCATTCACCGTGGTGGACAACAGAGCAAGGCAAAGTGTAACTGCAGCGATGGCGTAACTGGAATTCGGTCGAAACGTCGCCATGCTTCAAGTCTCAATACATGCAATGCTTCAATTCCAGTTGATATATCGATTCCTGCACAGTTGGAATCATCGAATTGAAGGTTCAGCTAACATCGAAAATAAATGAAACTTCATGTAAATTGCGAAGAACAAAGTCGGTTATGTCAGAAGTTGCGAACAAACAGGATCGAAATGCCAAATAAGCAGGAGCCGTCTGGTAAAAGCATGAAAGTATTGAAAGTACAGGTTGCGATTGTCGATTGTAAGTAGATATCAAGGCAACATGAAAAAATAGAGGAAAGCAGGAAAGATATATTGAAATAAATTCTACAGAAAATTAAGTTCTATAACTTTTGGAATTAACTAGGCATAGATATGCACTCATTTGGTTCAGTGACCCCCAAGACTTTGCAACAAGTTTGCGCGTTTTTTGCAATGGTTCGCCATAGACCATGAGATTTAAGGCAACCGCGACAAAACCATTGCAAAATAATATTTAATTGATGATGTGTTGCATGCACCGCTACTTCCTGTTGTAGAGACGTAGTGATGATATCAAGGTAACATGAAAAACTAGCGGAAACTACAAGAAAGATTCGTATTGAAATCGATCTTACAGCAAATTAAGTTCTATTTTTTGGAACTAGATCGTGTTGCTTGGAAGCTGGTTATATAAATAATTAGAGAAGGATACAATTAGAAGGTGATGGTAGACTAGAAGGTGAAAGAACTGATCGAGGTTAGGGAGAGATTAAAAGTGCGTACCAGATCGGCCTACTGGGAAATGAATCGATTGACTTTCTAGAAGAATCGAATGGCCTGCCGATAAATTTTCGAACTTCTTTGGGTCTGATTAGAAAGCCATCAATAAGATCAGGAAAGAGCTAGCTAGAAAGTTAACCTCGTCGTCATCGCTGCCTGCATATTCATCGGCTCATGATACAAATATACTCCGTATATACATCGATCGTAAACATGCAAGATTGAAGCCTCTGATTGAAGGTTTACCTCGAATTCGATCTCCACGTACATTGATCGCATCTGCAAAGCTTAAGAAAATGATACAATCTAGCTAGCGAGATTTGTGAACAGAGAATCTGATCATGAAAATTAATGAAGGCTTACCTCGAATTCTAACTCTGCAACAATGCAGAAGAGAAATGAATCTGTTTCTGCTTGAGCTTTCGCTACTGCCTGCCTTGAATGATGTCAAAGCTCAGAATACAACATTTCCTTGCAAAATCGAAGTGTACTGTACAATTATCCCACGAAGGGTACATTTATACAAGGGAACGCGGGAGGATAAGATTTCAGATCTGTTTCAGATGCAACTGAGCTGAGATTTCATATCACACCAAGGGGGCAATAATTTCCATCCTTATCCAGCAAATGACATATAAGGTAGGGGGCTGTAAAAGCGACCTGTCTCTAAATGCGATTTGGTAGATTCTGCCTCGTAACATGTACCAGAAGTGTACATTTCAGGAGGGGATCGCTTTTAGAAACCACTGTGTTTTCAACTTCAAAAATTAATAACTAATTCCATGAATGTCCAAAAAATATGAAACGACTTGGGTTAGATGCCAATTCCATTTTTCTTACCATGAAAATTTACTGAAAATTGTTTTAAGCAGTTTAGCTTCCCCAAAATGCAAATCAGCTCTTAAAGGGTCGCTTTTACAGCCCCCTACCTTATGGCATATCTTAAAACAATAATTCCATTTATGAAGGTTATGACAGAGTTATGACAACTGACATCGCAGGTAAGTTATTTCTGAAATTCCGTTTAAACCTTGTAGGGCTAACCCTAAAGGACCATAAGGCCACCAGTGGTGGCTACTGCAACACGGTTTTTTGCACCCCGGTCCTTAAGGTAGACAAGTCTATGACCACCCTGATTTTCAACATGGTTTTTTTCACCCCGGTCCTTTAGGGGCTAAGGTAGACAAGTCTATGACCACCTTGATTTGCAGTTTGAATTGTGATTTCTGAAAACTTATGAAGTGGTTTGCCTTGAAATTACAAAATTGTATATGAAGTGGAGTCATAAACATCCCATAAACAACTCATAATTGCCTTTCCATGTATCTAATGGCACTTAAGTACTTACCAATAAAGGATTGACACATTATCCCTTTTTAACATTAATGCACTAATTTTGTCGGAAAAATAAATGAATTTGGATGTTTTTTTGGATGGAATTGGGGTTGAAAGTAGGGGACAAAATGACATTAATGCACTAATTTTGTCAAAAAAATAAATGAATTTGGATGTTTTTATGGATGGAATTGGGGTTGAAATTAAAAAACAAAATTAGAAAAATAAGTGAATTTGGACGTTATCTCTTCTTAACATTAATGCACTAATTTCGTCAAAAAAATAAATGAATTTGAATGTTTTTATGGATGGAATTGGGGTTGAAAGTACAAGACGAAATCACATTAATGCACTAATTTTGTCGAAAAAATAAATGAATTTGGATGTTTTTCTGGATGGAATTGGGGTTGAAATTAGGGGACAAAATCAGAAAAATAAAAAATAAATGAATTTGGATGTCATCCCTTTATAACATTAATGCACTAATTTTGTCAAAAAAATAAATGAATTTGGATGTTGTCGCTTCTTAACATTAAAACCAAAAAGGACCAACCTATTATTTTTTAGCAATATAGCAATTTTGGGCAAGTACATGTGACTAGAAATTTGCATATTTTAAGCTAAAATTGTGATAGAAGGTTGGGGATATCTTTCATATGCACTAAATTTCATGACATTTGGAAATAGGAGTCAAAAGTTATGACCTAATATGGTTTGTTTTTTTTGTAAACGGGGAGTCCAGGCAAATAAAAAAAATTCACTTTTTCCAAAAACAAAAATTTGAAATTGTTTTTTTAGATTTATATATATGTGAAAATCTTTGAATCATTCCATTTTGATCAATGAGTCAAAAGTTATAAGAAATTTTAGTTTGCAGGTAGTTATGGATTTTCTACTCTAAAATAAACTTTGAAGTTGTTTATTTCACTCAACTTTCAATATTTTTGGAAAAAAATAAAATCATAGGATGTAGATTGTTTATTACAACATTTCAACCATTAGGATTGGCATTTTTTCAATTCTATAATTAACTTCTTAACAATTTAGTATTTTAAACCATTCTCTATTTCTTTCTACTTACAATTTTTTTCTATATGTTGTACTATTCCAAATGATCTGAAAATTTTCAAGCATGTAGCCAACTTGCCCTGAAAAATGAATCCAAAGAGTAACCACCATTTTGGATACTTTGTCATAAAAAAATGAGCTTGTGAAGTGCAACTGCCCAATTTCTTGCAAGGCCAAAAAAAACATTTTTGTCAATTCAAACGCTAATATCTTGCAATCCACATGGTGGAAAATTCTGAATTTTTTTTTCACATCTTTTTACGCTAGAGTACTACAATATCCTAGAGTGTTATGTATCCAAAAATGGTTTTTTTCTAAAATTTGGTACTTGTGCTCAAAATGGCAGTTTTTGAGCATTTTGGAGGAAAAGATTTTGGGAGAAAAGTGAAAAACAAAGTCAAGGAATTTAGGGGTTAATGCACTAATTTTGTCAAAAAAATAAATGAATTTGGATGTTTTTTCTGGATAAAATTGGGGTTGAAGTAGGTAAATTAGGCATTGAACAAGCCCTTTAAATTGACATTAATACACTGATTTTGTCAGAAAAATAAATGAATTTGAATGTTTTTCTGGATGGAATTGGCCAATTGAGGCTAAAAATAGGGGGTGAAATTAGGCATTGAATGGAATTGGGTTTGAAATGAAACGCATGTAAGTATAGCTATTCCTCACACAATTGATAGTTGGGTGATTGCAAGAAAGGCCAGTACTATTTTATATCACATTTGGAGTGACGGAAGTGTCATGTACTTTAACTATTGAAGCATGAACCTAAAACTATTTTATGTCACAATGAAATGCATGTAAGTATAGATATTCCTCTCAAAATTGATAGTTGGGTGATTGCAAGAAAGATCAGTACTATTTTATGTCACATTTGGAATGACAAAAGCATCATGTACTTTAACTATTGAAGCATGAACCCAATTAACTTGAAACTTTTATTGGAGATGTTTAACTTGATAGTCATCAAATCCCTTATTTTTCAAAAAAATCCAATTTTTTTTCTATTTAAATTTAAATTTAGTTGATTTGAAACACTTTGCAATTGAAGGGTTTTTAGTACTACGGAGTACCCAAAATTAATGATTTAGAGCTGAAATTTTGTTGTCTATTTTCACACTAAGAGGGCATGTACTTACCAAAAGGTCATTTAAAAAAACATTATTTTATGTCCTCCACATGCATGCTAATAGGGCTCTTTTGCGCACGCATTTTTGAATATCGAAGATGGTTTCAAGATCATTTTTTTGTGAAATCTCTACATCATAAAGTTCTTTTAAATTTCAAATTTTTAGTTTTAAAAAAAATTGCTTTCCCTATTTTTTACAAATTAAAAAGTCAAGGTACCTATTTTCTTGAGATTTTGCATTTTTCTAGCTCTCCTACTTAGTAAATTTTTCTATGCTTTTCCTTCTAAGGATACTTTTTTCTTAAAGGTATATATATTATTCATATTTTTTATATTTAAAAAAATCTAATTTTACAGTGTTCCAATGAAATTGCCTAAATGCTACAAAAACAGGGTAGTCTTTCTTGCAAACTACCCAATTAGATCGTTGAACAAGAAAAAATATGATCCTCACTGGACAACGAGGAATCCAATTGACCTCCCCATGAGATTTAGGTACCCTCATTGAGACCCTTACTAATCATTAGATGTTTTTCAGCTCCTTTGGAGGGCTATGAATTCCCTAGAGTTCCCAACCTATAAAACAGGCTGAAACTGCACTACAGCAGCTGCGCTGACGTGGCCGAGAGACTGCCACGTCACTTTCCGGGGAAAAAAAAAAAAAAAAAACTTTGTTTTTCATTTTAAGAATTTTCATTTTCATTTTCATTTTCATTTTTTTTTAAATAAAATAAAATCTGGTAGCAACGTTCTTTAAGGCCTGGGGGAACAGAGCCGGGAACAAGCCTGAAACAACCCTCCAGACCCCCCGAATCTCATTTAATGTCTTACAAATAATTATTTATTTTAAAAACTATAACCTTCAAGATTTAAGATATTATTCATCCATCATATCATAGACTACATTAGATTGTGGTGAAGATTTGTCTCTTTGGTCCAAACAATTTGGCAATAGTTGAATTTGGAATCTCAACCTCATAGATTTTATATTTCCACTTTTGGTGTGAATGTACCCTTAGGCATACATATACACTTATCCCATTTAATTGGCGGGTGCAAGCTTATTAAAGTACTTGGTTTCATGCTACTTTAAGATATACTTTCAAGTACTAGAACAAATGCATGTTAGACACAATGTAAACTAACACAAATTCCAACATTGTTTAACCTCGAAGAGTCCCTACAATTTTAGGGTTTAAAATCATCATAGTGTAATCCTGTAGTGTATCTGTTGTAAATGACATGAATCAAATTTGGGGTCATTTAGCCACATAGATTGCAAGATCATAATTTAATTTTAGTGTTGAAAAAGTATGTTGAAATTTTCCTTGCAACATATCAAAGGTGAAACTTGATTTCTAAACTAGCATACAAATACATTAGTGAAATAAATATCATTCGATTGACTCACTATATTTCCAAAATAGCTTACAAAATGTAAAATAAAAATTGCAAAAAAAACATCTACAACTAAACTTCCTTCTATTGAAATGCTTCTCAAACATTCATAACTTCTTAGATTGTCAACCAAACAAACTAAACTAGTAGGGGAGGCAACCCATTTCCGATCAAATAAGCATTCCACGTATCTAAAGTGTGTGGTTCTTTAGCGGGTCAATTTATTAGTGTGCAAAAATAGACAGAGGAGGCTTTCCATAATATTTCAGATTTTTATATCGCAAAATGAAATTACCATGAATTTTTGAACGATAGACCAGGTTCTTTCCATTCTAGTGAAATGGCTTTCCCAATTCTGACCAAGCACTGGATACAAAACGAACAATGATTCATTCGTGTAATAGTTAATTTTTGACCAATCAATGACTGTCAGAAATTGTCATTTATTATTCAGGACATTCACGGAAATAGACCACCCTCCCCTGCCACAATGGGGGGGGTGATCAGGAATGGGTTGCCTCCCCTATGCGTAACTTTCTCAAATTTTTTTGTTGAAAATGGACATTGTACGAAGAACTAGAAACAGGCCATCAAAGTGCATTGTAAGCCAATAATGTCCAAATTCTGAACTCGACAAATTTTGAAAAAATTAAATTACTATGCTTAAATGAGGTTGAAATTTTTGCTAAGTTTTCAACTTTTGCATTTTGAGTATGAGTGGTTATGCTTCCACTTTGTTCCAAATTATCCCATATTCCCTCGTTGTGCAAATATAGTGAAATAATTTATTTTTTTAATTAAAATAATAATAATAAATTTTTTTATATTGAAAATCCGACAAGGCACATTAGCTAACTGCTCACTTTACAGATTCTCTTACGCCTAATTTGGGTTGATATTTCTTGTAATTGCACATTTTCTTGCAAGAAAGCAACCCTCCCATGGCCTGAAATTTTTTCTAATGCTTTGTGTTATTTACTTGCTTTGGATTCAAAACAAATAAATATGTTATCTTTAATGCATTTTATAAAGAAATAACACAATTTTCTGCAATTTTAGACTTGGATTTGTACAAGTGAAGAAATCAAAAAGCACTATCTCTTGTGGTGTCTTCGTGTTATTTATTTGCCTTGGATTCAACAAAGCGTAGAATAGGCTTGTAAAATTGCAATTTTCAATTTTCAATCACATATTGCAAACTTTGCCAATGTTTGATGCTTGTTGAAAAAGAATGGCTTCGTCAATTATTAAAAATTAAAATTTTTTTTACAAGATGATTAACATTGTAATTTCATCTCCAATGCTTATTTTGCTATTTCATTCCGAGATGTAATTCTAAGTCTTTCAAAAATTGATTTGAAACACTTAGAGGCCAAGCCATTTGAATATAATATTGGTAAGCATTTTGAAAAATGTTTTAGTGTCCGAAAGTAGCCCGTAATTTTTGTCACATATGCCAATTTTGGGTTTTATGGAACAAAATGAATACCCCCAAAAACAAATTTGAAGCTGAAATTTAGAAAGGTTGTTCTTCAAATAAACTTTTAGCTATTGTGCAAAGGATTTTTAAAAACAATTAATCACATGTTGTGTAGAAGTCTATAAAGTGAGTTTTTTTCTACATGCATTTTGAAATATATGAAATATTAATTTGATGCGTTTTTTGGTGAATGATCATCTCCATAAAACTGCTACAAGCCTACACATGGACAATTTTTATTTATTTATTATTTTCCTATTTTTTCCTAATTAAAATAGTGAAGTATCTATTTTATTGAGATTTGGCAATTTTCTAGTTTTTCTACTTAAAGAATTTTTCAATGCTTTTCTTTTGTTGATTGCCTTCATTCTAATTCCTGAAGGACTAAGTTTTATTTTTTGGCTACATAGCAATTTTAGGGAGCTCACTACAAATGGATTTTTTTTCTTTGAAATTTTTACACAACATAAAGATGAGGTGTTTTTTTAAGGCCCAACAATTTTTTATAACTTTTGACTACATGGGTAAAAAATTATTGTATAATATGTAACAATTTTTTTGGCCGGGTAGTCTAGGCAGACCATAAAAAATCACTTATTTCAGAAACAAAAATTTAAAATTGGTTTTTAAGATTTATGTATGCATAGAAAGCTTTGAATCATTCCATTTTGATCAATGAAATGAAAGTTATGAGGAGTTTCAGTTTGTAGGCAGTTATGGATTTTCTACTCTAAAATAAACTTTGAAGTTGATTATTTCACTCAATTTTCAATATTTTTTGAAAAAAATAGAATCATAGGATGTAGATTGTTTACTATAACATTGAGAACATTGAGATTGGCATTTTTCAATTTCATAAGTAAATTCTTAACAATTTAGTATTTTGAAACATTCTCTACTTCTTTCTACTTACTATTTTTTCCTATGCGTTGTACAATTCCAAATAATTTGAAATTTTTCAGCATGTAGCCAACTTGCTGTGAAGAATGAATCCAAAGAAGTACTACCAACATGGACATTTTTTTATACAAATGTGACCTTGTGAAGTGCAGTTGCCTTGTTTTTTTCAAGGCCAGAAAATGGATTTTTGTCAATTTAAACGCTCTTACCTTGCAATCTACACGGTGGAAAATTCTGAATTTTTTTCCACATCTTTTCAATCCATAGTACTACAAGCTCCTATGGTTAGATGTGTTCAAAAATGTTTTTTTTCTAAAATTTGGTATTTATACTAGAAATGACTACTTTAGAGCATTTTTGGCAAAAACATAGTCAAGGAACTTCAGGGATTAACCCAGTAAGGACGCTGCAGACAATAAGTGTCCGATGAATGACAAGGAATTCTCCAATGTAGGACAGAACTACAACTATTCATCCTTGGAATTTTTTGTGGAAAGTAGAGAACATCTACAGTAGCTTGACTTCCAATGAGTACTTTTGGATTTTTTTATTCCAATGACTCTCACGGTTACACAATGCATGATTTCCAGAGTCACCACCCGCGTCGTTGTAGAGTTAAAGGTTGTATACATTGTCTATGTTTAAAAAAAAAGAAAAATTAAAAAAGAAAAATTTAAGTACTCTAGAAAAAAAAAGCATGACTAATGTGGAATGCAACAAAATGAGCAAGTGTTTCTTGCAATCACCTTCCTTCTATCTTATATCCACTTCTGTTTTTTTTGTAAATTTAAGATTGAAAACCAAATTTTTATTTTGGAGACTTTTTCCTAAATTCTCAACTCAATTATCCAATATAAAAAAAATTAATTCAAAATTTGAAGGTAAATTCTTTTTTAAGTTAAGAAGATTTAAAATCTTATAATCTAGTCCTACAAGATGATGAAATAACAATTTCTTTCACTTTAAAAGCAAATATCTTGAAGTATACCCAATTTAAGCTTCTAAAAACTTCTTCCACACATTCTTATACTATTCTAGTGCAAGCTCCTATAGTTAGATATTAAAAAAAATTCAAGTTATTTTGCTCTTTGCAATAAAAATGGCAATTTTGAGTGGTTTTTTATTTTAAAAATGACCATAAGACTATAGTAGGTAAAAATATATCAAAAAAAAAAGATTTCGGTATCATTTTAGAAAATTGTGATTTTATATAATTTTTGGTTAAAACATATCAAAAGCCTTCAAGGATTTTAGAAGGCATTCAATCCATTTCAAAAGACAAATATATTATAAAATAACACAATTTGACAAAAGACCTTTATTTTAGACTCTATTTATTAATATTTTCAATTCAAAAATATATATTGATAATTATTACAAATGTTGTAATATCCTATGTCTTGTAAGTTTTATTATTATTACTAATAATTAATAATTTTAGTATATTATATTGTTAGTTTAAGATATATTTTTATTTCAATTTAATTTATATGAATTTTAAATGAGATTTACACTATATTATGTAGTACAAAAGATATATTCCGTATGTGTTTTTTTAGTGAGAACTTTCTAGTAATACAAACTACTAACTTATGTAAAATCTCCTCTTGGCTTGACTATTTTTTAAAGTTTCAATGACTTTTTATAAAATATTACTCATAAATTCAATATTTTTTTTAGTGAGTTATATTGCATTAAACTATTTAACGTGGATACCTGTCCTTAGGATTTTATACAATTTCAATATAGATACTTGAGTCTACATTGCCTTCATAATTGTGGAGATCTTAAGCTAGCCTACAATTATACATTCTAAGTAGAATCCAATGCATATAGAGTTATTGACTAATATTACATATAGATTATTGTTGCATACTTTTTTGCCACAACTATATTAATTTCTTTGTGTGAAAAAATCTCCAACATTTAATTATCTTCATTTTTTTATTTAATAAATGACAATATGAATTGTTTAAATTTATGATGTTGTAAATATAAGCCGTCCAATTCTATTGAGACATTTGAATGTTGACAATTTGATTGTATGAGGAATGTTTTGTTTGCTTATTGCTAAAATTCCAAGATCTTTTTTCTTTAATTTCCAATGTGAACTGCTTTTTCTAGTATAAAGTGCCAAAATTTAAATAAGTTTTTTTATTGCCTATCTAGCCTCAAACTAAAGTAAATTTACAATAGACTAAGTATGAAAATATATGGAAGAAATTTCAAAAACTTTGACTTTATAGATTGCACAATATTGGCATTTAAAGTGAAGGAGTTTTTTGTTTGCACCTTGTCATACTAAAATTATAAGCCTTTGAATTGTCCTAGTTAACTTAAATTTTTTGCCATAATATTTTTGAATGGAAAGGCAAGGGATCCTTCAACTCTATGATGAGTATGATTACTATAATGTTCAAGAATATATTCATGTTATAAGGGCACACAATACATAGGCAAGCTCACGTTCAAGATTGATGTTCTACAATGAATTAAGGAGCCTTCAATTGATTCACAAAAAACAAAAGATCCCCTGTCATGCCTGCATTGATTGAAGTTCAAAAATATCATGGCACTTAGGATTTTAAATTCAATTTTTTATGCAAAAGTATTGAATTGATATTCTACAAAATTAAAAAAAAATTGGTTTTCATTCTTTAAAAAAATGTTCCTTTGATGTAAGTACAAGATAGAAGGGAAAATAAATTGTAAATTCCTTAACTAAAGGACCAAAAGGGTTAAATAGTTCAAAAGCCACTTTGAAAAATAAGAAGTTCAGCTAGCAATTTTTTTTTTGAACTAAGAATTCAAAAATGAATGAACATAATGTTTAAAAGAGCATTTTTTGCATTTTATTATTACAAACTTTAGAAGTAAAACAATACCTTTTTTTAGATGGAATTTTCAATTCTTCTTTTCAAATTTTATTGAAAATTATTGGTTAATGACTTAGTGCAGTAGTTGATGTAAATATATGGATATGGTTTGTAGTTATATTTAAAAACTTTTGTTATAGTCCATCACTATGTTATCCTTCTAAGTTATATTTTATGATACATCTTTACAACTTTAGAAATTCAAACTATCTTCTAGTACTCCTCTAATCCATTAGGTATTAAAAAGTAAATATATGTTTAACTCATTTGAATATCCTTTCAATTTAGCAAAGTTAACGTTGAAATAGTTTGAATAAAAGAACCTTTTGTTATTGTAAGAGAATAAAAAATTCCTTACCAAAACTTTCAAACATTTGACAAACTTTGATCATTGAAGAATATTGAAGGAATCTTTGATAATTTACTTTCTTAATTTCTATTATTTTTAATAAAAATGAAAACAACTATAGTTAGATAATAGAATAGCAGTATTATGGAAATCTAGACCGGACACATATTTAAAGGTCTTTTGACTCTTTTCCTATAAATTTTTTTGATGAATTTCTTATTGCTCATGAGCCCATCTGTCCTAATACAACTTTTATGGGACTTTTCCTTGATTTACTTCAATGATACGCTTTTAGTCTTGGAAGATTTCCATATAACTATTTTCTTAATTTTATAGGTGATTGCAAAAATGACTTGCCCCAATTTGTTCCACTTTGTCAATTTTCAACCTTTTTTTTTGGTATACTATAAAATTTTAAAATTTTAAAAATATATTTAGTATATAGACCTATAAAAAAAGGTATCTAATGAAGGAAAAGCATAAAAAAGCCCTCAGTAGGAGAACTAGAAAAGTGTAGAATTGCAAGAAAATAGATACGTTGATGTTTTAATTTGTAAAAAAAAAATAATAATTTACAAAGATATTAAAAATTAGCCATTTGGAAGAACTTTACAATAAAAAGATTTCACAAAAAAATGATCTGAAATCCATCTTTAGTATTGAGAAGTGCAGGCACAAAGGACCCCTATTTCTACAAATATGGAGGATATATAAAATAATATATTTTAAACACCCCTTGGTAGGAACATGCCAACCTAATATAAAAATAGATTACCAAAATTTCAGCTTTAGATCATTAATTTTGAGTACTCTATAATACTAAAAACATCTAAAATTGAAAATATGATAAAATAATTAAAATTAAATTAAAATATAAATTATTTTTCTAAAATTTCTAAAAATATATGGAATTTAATTATCTTCAAAAAAAACATCTCCAATAAAAATTTCAAGTTTATACAAGTCATGCTTTAGGAGTTATTGTGAAGAAAAGCTCCGGCACTCTCTTTGTGACAAAATAATAAATAGTATCAATGTTTCTTGCAACGACCCTTATATTGTTAAATAATGAAAAGTTTTTTGAGAACCTTGCTAAGATGCTTATAAAGAATAATTTTGCAGTGAACTATTTAAATGAATCCAAAAATACACAAATAATTAATTAAGATTGGTACATAAGATAGGTCTAAGCTTCAATATAAAGAGGACTAACTTAACCTATATAGCGGGTCAATTGGTCAAGGGCCAAAGTTGTTGAAGAAGCTTCCGTTCCCTATTCTCTATCCCAAAAAATTCGTGAAAGGATTCTAAGAAACGTTTCATTGTCATTGAAAATCAAAAGTGTGTTGAAAACCTTTCAACGGTCAAAGAGACAATTCATAGAGATCAAATCCCGTTGAACCCGTTGAACCATCTTGGGTCGTGCTTGATCTTGTTGAACCATCTTGGACTTGACCGTTTAGCACGACCTCGAAGATTTCGAGATTCTTCGATCAACATATATCGGATTTAATCTTATCTCAACTAGGACAAGCCAACCAATGCTTGACATGTCATGTTTTGATATATCTACCAAATATGGACATTTGCAAATGGATAACTACTAACCACTAGACAACCGGAAAACAAGGATGCTCTTGCAAGTATAAAAAGACTTCCCTCAAACCCTCTATTCACTCTTCAAAGGTTTTGTGGCGAGTGTGGCAAGGTCATATCTTTGCTCTCCTCTTTGGCTGTGTGGTGAAGTGTGGCCAAGTTAGTGTAACTATTTCTAAGAGTCTCTTCATTCACGTTGATTTTCATACGTATGAGTCATTTCTTTTTTATCCAATTAGTGCGGTAGCAATGTAGCATGATGGTAGCAATGTAGCATGGTTTTTCCGCCCCCACAAAGTTCTTTTAGGTTGTCTCGGCATATGTTCTTGCTTAACTATTGTCGCTGATACTGGTAGTGTGTTCTTGCTCATTTAAGGTGCATATATACTGTAGACTTCTATCTCTGAGCTTACATGTTTCGAAATTTCCTGTCATGCAGTAACATACAGTGTGCTGAAATGTGGATTGCTCCGGGGTATGTTGCAGATCGAATCGAATTAAATGCTTGAGCACCTGGCGCGGATTCCAGCAGCAAGGATGGGAAGAATGAACGTCATCATGGCCGCGGTGGCCCTGGTGGTCCTCGTGGCTGCGACGACTGCGAGCGCGAGCAAGGCGGACGTGAATATTTTCAACGAGGTGGGGCAGCCAATTCTGCTGCACTGCCAATCCAAAAACAATGACTTGGGCGAGCACCAGCTGCTCCCGGGGGGCAAGTACGGCTGGGGCTTTGCGCCCAACTACTTGAAGAACACGCTCTTCTGGTGCCGCTTTGGCTGGGGCTCTCACACCCCCATCTTCGACGTCTGGAAAGACACCGGCGCACTCGAGCAGCGGACTCGCCCTTGCAAGCACTGCGAGTGGCATGTGCGTCCCGACGGATTCTACCGCAGCGAAGCGGGGAAGCCTCCGGTCTGGGTCCACGGCTGGAATTGATCTGAAGTGAATTGCGTTGAGCTAGCTAAGTACTGTCAGGGTCGATCACTCGCCCCGTAGCTAGCTAGCTGCCTACCTGGACGAATGTCTCGTTCAATGATTATGGCATTGTAATTAGTCTCGATCTCGTTTCAATTGACCTTGTCGATCTAGGTCTCTGTAAAAGTAGGCCAGATTGAGGTCGTAATAAAAGAAAACGCTTTGGAATTCTGGCTTTTTGGTAGCACCATGTGCTTTTGCTGCAAAGCATAGCCGGCATATGCATTCATTGTCTGTGTGCGTGTTCCAATTCGATCCTTTGAAGAGTTTGCTTGTTTGTGTTGCAATGGGTATGGGGTTGATCGACTTTGTGGACAACATAATTCCTTCATCCGCAGGCTGTAGAGGCGACTCTTAAACTCCCATTGCCGAGCAGGAGTGTTGGGAGCGAATCGGTTCTGCAAGTAGCGCCGACACTCTCGGGGTAGTCGTGGCCGTCAATGTCGAATGTCCGCCTTCGCCTCCCACTTCCGCGCTTCCACGTACGGCGCCCTTCATATCCCTCGCCTCTTTGTCCCCGGCGTCTTCGCCGTCTGGGTTCACGATATCGATCCCACAGCTGCGCATGCATACTGCAGGAATATCTTCAGCCTGAATTTCCACACCTATATATCTAGAAGAGGGCTCTCGAGGGTTCGTTCCAGTTTGTCTTCTTCCGGAAGCTAGCTGCATGTCCATCTTGTCCGATTCGTGCTGCTGCGGTGCTTCCCCCAATTGAAAGCTCTTCGAATTCTACCTAATTCACTCGAGCTCTTTCAGAAACCTACAGCCTCGAAGTATTGTACTGTACCGAGTACAGTATCTTGGTGAACACTGATCGACTGGTACATATCTTCGAAGGTCACTATCGATCAAGTCACGGTACTCCTTGAGGACGGCCCACGGATTGCAAGAGGCTTTGAAAGTTCACTTAAACAAATACTTCGTTAATCGTTGAATAATCAATCCAACAAAGTATATCTTGCCATATTTTAATAAATACATCACATTCTAAGAGTGAAATACACAACCATATATACGGTCCCCATGAGATGTTTAAAGAGTCAAGCTAAAGTCTAACACTCACGGCACCAAAAAGATACTGCGTATATGCTAGTATGTATGTGTGCAATCTTCCCAATAAGCAATATCAAGATAAATGCAATCCAAGAATCAAGCTAGGTTTCACCACTGAGGCACATTGTTCAAGCTCTGGTGACTCATTTATACTTCACATAATCGAGCTCTGTTGGAGTTGATGATGAGAGTTATGTCTTCAAACAACAGTAATTTATATTCTATTGAATTGCAATGGGCTTTGTTCTACTCTATTTTATTAAATGCAAACTGTAACATGAAAGTAGTCATCACGTTTTGATGGGTGATTCGAGGGGTGATTGATTGCAAGAAACACCTGCTAATTTTGTTGTGTTTTCACAATATTGATGCTTAGGTTTTTAGAATACTTTAAAATTAGAAAAGTATTTTTTTTTAAGAAATATGGCTAATGTATACACCTTTAAGAAGATTGTACCGCCTATAAAGATAAAGCATAGACACATTCTCTGAATAGCAGAACTAAAAAAAATAGATACTTTGATGTTTCAATTTGTAAAACTTAGAAAAAACATTAAAAATATGAAAAATAGGCCATTTATAAGAACATTGTGGAGATGGTCATTCATTAAAAGAACCACCAAAATATTATTTTACATGTTTTCAAATGTAAGCAAAAAGAAACTTGCTTTGTGAACTCCATGAAATATATAATTAATTAATTTTAGAATTTCTTTGAAGTAAAGCTACAATTCTAGTACTAGAAGACCATCCCCTCCAAATAGGGCAAATGTTTCTTGCAATCACCTTCATCCACACAAAATTCATTCATTTGTTTATGCTAAACCATGATGACATCTAGTGTCTAAACATGCATCTTCTCTAGGAAATTTTGCAATCTTATAGCTGAATGAAATTTCTTTGATGTTGTTGCAATGCAAGACTGAGGCTGTGTTTTAGTATTATATTAAATGCTAAATTATATAACAATTTCAACTGTCACGTTTTCATCTTTATTCATTTGCTCTTGCTGAACCTTGATGACATCCAATCATCTTTATGAAACCTTGCTGCAACTTGGTGAAATCTTGTCAATGGTGTTCTCGCATTGAAACAAAGCACATGGTTTTTAGTCTTGGCCTACTGGATGAATGCAAGAAATATTTTTACTATTTTTTATCACATCTTATATGCTAATTCATTTTTTGGCCATAACTTTTGTATTCTCACTCCAAAAGACTCAAGATTCATAGATAAGGTACTCATGACTATAAGACTATTATATATCTTGTCTAATTTTTTTTCATTTTAAACAATGTATTTCAATCTAAAAATGGCCCATGAGTAAATGTCACATTTGTCAATTTTTTTACCATTATTTCTAGCCCATAAAAAAAAACTTGAAGTTGTAATTTGGAAAAGAAGGTCTTCTAGCAGACTAGCAACTAACATTTCAAGGAATTTTAAAAATAGTTGATTCTACGTTGTACGGAAGTCCACAAAATGAATACACTTCTCTTTGCTTGCATTTTAAAACATGTACTATAACAAAAGTTGGTAAACAAAAACGCACTCAAAACCAAGCGTGGTTCCTTTATCCATCGTTTTGCACAGTCCCTAAACGACTTCAAAATCTTCTTTTGGGATTTTTAACTTCAATTATTCAAATTTTGGGGCGTATAATATACTGTTGAATATCAATAAACACCTATAATTCTAATTTATATCATCACACATTGCAATTTTTTTTTCAAGCACAAGTTTAGAAGCAGTTATTTGCCTTAGTTGCAAACTTGCAATTTGTTAGGACTTGCCGAAAGTGTATATGACTGCTTTAAATCGATTTGCAAAATTTATTTAATTTAAAAAAAAAATGAATTAGGTTAAAAATCAAAATACTAGTTGATATTAAAAAATATACACTATATTTGAAATTTTAGGGTCAAGCCATTCTCTTAAGTATCCATTCTAAAGAATTTGAAGCTAAAATTTAGAAGAGATATTCAATCTTCTAATAGAATGATTTACAACTAATGTAGAAAATAATTATATGACAATAATTATATTTTGTTTAGAAGTATGCAAATTATCCTACTTTAGTAAGAATTTTTCTAGTTGTAAAAATATATTTCTAGTATTTTTGGTGAATGATTCTTTTGGTGCCTTAGAACAATCTTTAAAGAATTGTTGAAAACAGTTGAATTTAATATTAAATTTTTTCTTATTCACAAACTATTCAAAATTTTACAATTGAACTAAAATTTCTAAATACCTATTTTCTTGAGATTTTGCAATTAAATTTTTTTGACTCCTACGTAGAAAATTATTTCTATTCTTGATCCTTCTATGATACTCCTATGATAGTAGTAACTGATAAGGTCTTTTTAACAATTCAAATATCAATTGTATTTTTAATTTTATAAAAATTAATTTATTAGTATACTAAAATAAATGACGCAAGATGCAACAAATAGTATTAACCCCTAAAGGCCCAAGGCATTTTATGGCTCCAAAACCACTGAAAATTGCCAATTCTGCTGCGATCACTTCCTAAACCCAATTTTTTTTTTAGAATCTAACTATAGGATCTTGTACTTCACTTGTCTCAGATCATGTGATAAAAATTTCATGAAATTTGACCATAATGATTAGAAGATATAAGCATTTGAAGTTGGAAAAAGAAGTTCTTTTTAACTGTGGCCTGCAATTTCAGATAACTTTGTCGGCCGTTTGTGGATTTTTCTTGCACTACACACCATAAAGTTAAAATTTTTTAAGTTGAACATTTGAGTTGAGAGTTGGGGATAAAAATTTCAAAATGTCAAAACTTGATTTTCACATATAAAAAAATTGTTAAGTAGAAGTAGGTCCAAAATTGAACGAAACACTAAATCGTTAATAGTTCTTAGGTGGAATTAAGACACCATAATTGCAACGGTGGGATTGTTCTTGCAAACAAATTTAACCTTCTCAAAAAAAAAAATTGAAAAAATTTGAAATTGCATTTAAAAATGAATTTTCTAAGTTGTTTTTCGGAAAAGATGCTTAGGTTGCCCAAAAAACAAGATTGTATATAACTATCTCATTCTGAGTCCAAATAGAATGAATCAAAGCTTCAAATGTAGAAAAAACATGATCTTTGAGGAAAAAAAATTTATTAAAAAAAATTCAATTTTAAAATTTTTTTTTTTTCTGCCCAGCAAACTATTTTTTTGACTTTGGGTGGCATAACTTTTGCTTCCAGGGACACCGATTGAAAAAAATTATATTTTTAGAAAGTTAATGTGATTTCCTATCTTCAAAAAAAGTTTCAAAAAAAAAGTTCAAAATTTCAGGTTGCACCGTGAGCCTGCCCGGAATCTCAAGTGTCCTCCGAGGGGACTTTGGGCCTTTTAGGAGTTAAGTATTAACAAGTATTTCTTGCAATTATGATCCCTGTAGATTTCAAAGGCAGTGTGAAATAAAGAGTGGTGAATGTCCAAACAAGTCTTTCTACTTCATTTTTCAAAGACCCCTCCGTCCAAATCCCTGATGAACCTATGAACCTTTTATTCACCTAGCTAGTACTTGAACACCACTTATTTTTATAGGCCATAACTTCAACTATAGTATGTGCACTCTTTTAGTAAGACATTAGAGAACATTTGTGGCCTTCGGAGGGCTGCTCCACAGCCCCCCGAGGGACCCTGAAATTTCCTTTTTTTTTGCAAAAAAATTAGTTTTTCCCCTATTTTCATGCAACAGAAACTGCAGCAACAGTGGCACAGGAGTCAATATTCACAAGTAAAAAAAAAAAAATTGCGATTTCTAACCGTTAATAGCTTGGCAATTTGGCATGTCACTCCGGAGCAGCCCTCCGAAGGGCTGGGTTTTTTTCTAATGACTTGTAAAGTTTCCAAATAACTTGTCATCACCTATTGTTGTCAAAAAACAAGAAGTACCTTGGTTACCTCTCGAAGACTCTTATAAAAAACAATTTTGCATTGACATGTTTCAATTGATGATCACAAAAAATTCAATCAAGTAACTACAATTGGTCAAAAAAATTGGAAAATTTCCAAAAGATTTTTGTTGTCATAAAATAATAAAAAGAAAAATTTAAGCTTGTCAATAGTAAACCTAAGTAGAAACATTTTAGATTCTTGGTAGTTAGAAACAAGCAAATTAACTCCAAAAGTTGTTAAAAATTTGTTTAGTATATACTGTAAAATAATTCTTATCTCAATAGTCTAATCAATGCTTGACACATCATGTTTTGAGTTTTTACATATCCATGAAGGATCACAATCAAACGCGACCCCAAAAGATATCAAGCTTCAGTAGATAGTAGAATCTTATCTCAATTACAACAAGCCAACTAATGCTTGACATGTCACCATGTGATATATCCATCAAAGACTAACGATTTCTAATAAATGGATAAAGACTAACCAACCAACCCACGGAAAAGCCGGAAAAGTCTTTGTTCTTGCATCCTTGAGATAGTCTATTCATTCTTCAAGGGTTTTGTGTCTAGTGTGGTGGTCTCCTCATCGCTTCACTTTTGAGAGCTTTTGTGCTTTTAGTGGTGGATTGTGTCCAAGTTAGTACACCTACATACCTACCTGTCCACTTCTAAAAATTTCTATGCCCATTCTTGTTGATTTTCATTTCAAAGTCCTATTTTGTGTTTTTTTTAAGTTAGCGCAGTAGCATGAGTTTTCTTTCCCGACGAAGTTGTTTTACGTTCAATATCATGTGTTGTTGCTAAATTACCGTTGTAACAGTGTGCTGTTTCTAATTTTCGGTATAGTCTGCTACGAGGGTCATGTACTTATGTGATGTACTCGTGTACTCTGTCTTAGTTGCTGAAACTACGTTTCCTCAACAAACTCATCATTCAAGGCTCATTCACATCGTTCTCTGGACCGCTTCTTATTCGTTTACTTTTTAAAGCTATTGCATGAGCATGAGCTCTATCCGTCCTAGAGTTTCTTTTCAAATATCGCAGGAGACTCATATCGCGTTCCCGGTGTTGATTCCCAGTGAGTCTCACTTTTCCCACTGAACTTGAAAATTTGACACCTGTAAAAACTTTACTAATGACAATAATTTTGGACACATGTCGCAACTAAACATACACAGGGAAATATGAGACTCACCGGGAATCATCACCGGGAACGCGAAATGAGTTTCCTGTGAATGTTGTATACATAATACTACTCATTCATTGATTTAGAACATTAGTTTCAATTTAGTGTGGTTCCAATCCTTAAATATTTATCACACGAACTCTTGACTTGTGTGCTTTTCAAAACTGGTGCATGAGTACGGGCTCCATCCGCCATGAAAAGAGTTTTTTTTAAATTAATGTAGCATAATTATAGGTTCCTCCTCAGTGAACTGATTTCGCAGCAGCTCCAAGCGGGGATCCAAGTTAGTTAGAATGTGATTTTTTTTAACTCTTACAGCATCGGTCCAAGCTAGCTTTCCAGGGTAGTTCGAAAAGTCTGTGACGTACACATGCTGAGCTGAGGGTGTGCTGGATTAACTATGGATTAATCTCCTTCCGGTGTAACTTGTTGTAGATCGAATTGAATTGGAGGCTAACCTTGAGCTCCAGGCGTCGATTCCAGCAGTAAGGATGGGAAGAATGAACGTCATCATGGCCGCGGTGGCTCTGGTGGTCCTCGTGGCGGCGACGACTGCGAGCGCGAGCAAGGCGGACGTGAACATCTTCAACGAGGTGGGGCAGCCGATTCTGCTGCACTGCCACTCCGGACACTCGGACTTGGGCGAGCACCAGCTGCTCCCCGGCGGCCAGTACGGCTGGGGCTTCACGCCCAGCTTCCTGAGCAACACGCTCTACTGGTGCGGCTTCGCTTGGGGCGCTCACACTCCCAGCTTCGACGTGTGGAAGGACTCCGGCCTGTTCGGGCAGCGACATCAAGCCTGCGTGCACTGCGAATGGCATGCGCGTCCCGACGGCTTCTACCTCAACGAAGCTGGGCAGCCGCCTGTCAAGGTCCAGGACTGGTGAATCAGTTGCTGGGAATTGCATTGAGCTAGTTAGTTTTCAGACTTAGCTAGCATTGAAGTGCAGTCCTTAGTGAGCTGCCTAGAATTGAAGACTGAATGTGTGATTCTTGCATTGTCTGTAGTTTCGGTGTCCTTCCGATTGGCCTTCTCGATCTTACTACTGTGAAGGCCGCATCGATGTTGTAATAAAAAAACGGGTACCTTAGCTTTGGAGTTCTGGATATGTGCCATCTGATTGAATCGCAGGCAAACTATTGCATTGACTGTGTGCATATATGTTCTAGCTCGATCCTTGGATGCGTGCACTTGTTTGTACAGATAATTTGCCGCGGTTGTGTATTGAATTAAAAGATAACATTCCAAAAGGATCCCTGAACTACAGTAGTTAAAGTTCAATTAACGTCAATTTCGTTAAATTGGCGATATTTCATTCTTTGGCACGGTTCAGGTTGCATGGCCTGAAACTGAAATCTATACCTGTACAAATTACTCCTTTGTGAACACACACACAAACACACACATATATATATATACATATATATATATATACATATATATATATACATATATATATATATACATATATATATATATACATATATATATATACATATATATATATATATACATATATATATATATATATATATATATATATATATATATATGTCATAATTTTTGGTTTGTGGAATACTGGCAATTTAATGAAATTGGCCTTATTGGTGAGCCCACCACGTATAGGTCAGAGTAAAATGCATCCATTAGGAAATTATGCATTTTTTTAAGAATTCGAGGCATGGAAGTTAAGAGTATTTTAGATAGAATCAGTTAGTGTGATTGTCATTTCATTGTCATTTGTTTCCATCCCATTTTCATCCAAGATTCATCCAAGTTCATACTTGTTCATCTAATTTCTATCTAAAAACTCATCCAAATATACATATTATGTAGACTACATTCATGTGACATTCTTCCAAGTCAATGAAGAGTATTGCAGTATTCAAACTTTGTCTCTAAGGGTCATTGCAAGAAAGACCGGTCCTATATACTAGTCACGGAGTGAGTGACTCTCTTGTCATCCGCTATAACTTGATGGTAATTAGATCCCTTATTTTTTAGAAATTAAAAAAATCATTTTATATTTATAAATCATTTTTGTTAATTTGTCACAATGTAAGGTTTAGGGATTTTTACTACGTTAGGAGTCCTCAAATTTAATGATCTAGAGTTGAAATTTTCATGGTCTATTTGCATAGTAAAAAAGCATATTCCTACCAAAAAAAATCTAAAAATATATTATTTTGTGTCTTCCTCATGAGTGCAAATAGCACTCCCATTGTGCGCAATCTTGTGAACAATGAAGATGGTTCTAAGATTAATATTTTGGTGAAATCTCATCACTATGAACTATTCCCAAAATTCCAATTGGCTAATTTTCAATTTTTTTTAAAATTACTGTTTCTATTTTTTACAAATTAAAATGTGAAATTATTGTATTGGCAAGTATCCATTTTCTTGAGATTTTGCACTTTTCTAGTTCTCTTACTTAGAGAATTTTTCTATGCTTTTCCTTCTTAGGGTACCTTCTTCTTAAAGGTGTATACATTAAACATTTTTTTTACATTTTTTTAAAATTGATTTTCTAATTTTAAAATATTCCCGAAAGAAAAAATGAGTACTGTGGAAAACGCTAAGCTTTTAGAATGGTCTTTCTTACAATGACCCCTAATTAAAATCATGACTTATATTATATTCAGTTAAAATATTTTGCATGTTTTTTTTAATTAGATTGCCTTAATGTTTTCTTTTTGGTTGGCAATTGAAAGAAGATTCCCAAATGCATCCTGGCAATCCACAATGATTTTTTTGGAACTAGGTATAAATTATAGGTGTATTTTAAATTATAAACCTAGACTCTTATATTCATAATGCCTATAGTTTTAGCAAGAATTTGTAGGTCAATGTTGGCAAATGTTGCAATTAGTTATGATTACCTTGCATCCTAAACCTTCTCATTGTAAATATTAATTCCATCACATCTTGTCAAGTTGTTGTATCATCCAATAGTACACTTGAATAGTTTGTTTCGAAAAAATTTCATTTATAAAATTTAGCTTAAATTGCCATCTTTCACAATCATTCTATAATAGTTAGCATAGTAAATATTCATTATTTTGCAGTACTTGATCTTATTTAAAAACTATGAGGCCCAAAGAACAACAATCATTACTATATAATACCAAACTATTGTGAATTTTATTAAAGTAGTGTGATTTTGGTGCCAAAAATTATGACATAGTAATGGAATATCACCAATTTAATGAAATCAACATTAATACCTGGTAGTCAAGGTCAGCAAAAAATAATTCTAAAAGATAGTTGCCTTCATTTTGGGGATACTATTTTATAAAAAAAAAAATTGAAAGAGAAAAAACAAATCTTTCTATATTTAATCATTTGCCAACTTTTATTGATTATTTTGCAAATGATGTAAGTTGATGATGTAACTTGAACTTCACTACAATTTGCAATTATAAGGTCTAAAGTCCAAGGAGGATGTCCTCAAGAGTTGATCACATTTTAGAGGAAGCTAAAGTCCTTGAAATATTTTTCAGTAAATTTTCATATTGTAGATAGAAAAATGGAATTGACATCTTAACCAAGTCATTTCATATTTTTTGAACCTTTGTAAAATTAATTACGATATTTTGAAGATGAAGCATAGTGGTCATTAAAAGCCATGCACCTCTTAAACTATACAACGGGGTAGAGTTCATTTACAAATTTTTGCATCCTACTAAGATTAGGTCAACTTTGGGAAGCCCGTATATGCTCAAAAATGAATGGAATTTTTAATTGTAAATTGCATTGGAATCACACTAAAGTCTACTTCACCATCATTACAAATACACATACATAATTGAAAATCATACAAAGAATTTGATGTTTTCTATACACTATCTACCATCTAGTGCTACCCCATTTGTGAAAATTACAACTTGTTTTTAATGGTTCATATTAGAAATGAATCTTTGCAATTGCTTTAAAGATACTTGGTCTCATACCACTTGAATTGCTTGTATGATTTCTTGCTTATTCTTCACCCCATTGCAAAAAAACTTTAACTATCTTCCAAAGGTTCCCTATGAAATGGTAGATAGTGTATAAAAGAAATCAGCAAATAGTTGTATGATTTGAAATTATTCATTTTTCACTTGTTATGAAGTTGAAGTGCACTTTTTTGCAATTCCAATGCAACTTGCAATTCCAAAATCGGTTCATTTTTGAACATGCTAGCGCTTCTTGAAGTTGTTGAACTTTCTACTACAACAAAAGCTAACTGGAAAATTTGTAAATGAACTATACCCCACTATACATACTCAATGCATTGATTGTGCATTGAAGAAAGTAAAATGTACCTTCGCATTACATGACACTTTTAGAGCATGGTCATTTTTAGGACCTCCTACCTTAAACAATAAGTCTTAAAGTTTTTGAGTTCTTGTTACTATTCTTCCAGAGAGGTTAATTTCTAGACGTATGTAATACTTTTGTGAAAGTATGGCATGTAATGCTGCCCTAATTGTAGCAATATACTAAATTCCTTTTTTTTGAGGGGTGGGCTACTTTCTAGTTTCATACTCCCTCTGTCTTGAAATAAATCTAGGGTTTTCCAAATATATTTGTCTCAAATTAAATTCAGGATTGGCTCTCCACAACTTAATGGACAACAATTGAAACTAGTTCAAACACCTTGAAGCAAAAGAATCTGTAGATGTCACATTCCAAAGACTTTATAGCAATTCAATCATTGCAAAGGGAATCAAAACGCAACTTCTAACCAATCAACGGCAAAAAAATTCAACCCAAAACTGTACAAAAACAGCTACTAACAAATCTCTTGTTGAGAATTTCTTGGAGTTGAATCACAAAATATTGTTAGAATTGAATACAATAGACATCAATGAACGTCATTGCACCAACATTGCTCAAAGAATGATCAAAATTAATACCACTGGAGCAATTTCAAAAAGGAAAAAAAAAATTCACTTTCGCCGCTTGTTTTCAACATGCGCTGCTTCACTTTTAACTTCCATTTTTTCACATCTAGTGGGGTTTAGTAGAAGCTACAATGTCTCCGCAATCCCTTGAAAATAGGAACAATTCATGCATTAATCTAGCCATTTCTAGGAAGCCCCGGATTTATTTCGAGACAAAGGGAGTATCTTTTGAGAATAAGTATGCAATGAAGGTCAATATCTACCACCCTGTGAATCTAAAATGTATGAAACTTCTTTGTTTTTACTCATCTCTTTGAGGACTAATATCAAAACAATAATATCTCCAACCATTCTAAAGTCTAATACTATATGTTCTCAACACCACTTTCTTGGTTCTTCAAAAAAAAATTGTATCTTCTAATCTATTCCTCAAATCTATGCAAATTTCCTATGTATTCATACCCTTTAGTTTGTTGATAAACTTCAATTTAAATGAAAACATCTCTACTGGTCCTTTAGTCATAATAGCCACAAGGAGGAAATTTGGCAACATGTCACCACACGATTGGCTACAAGTATGTAGGCAACACACCTAGGAACCACAATTATTGGCGCCTATAAAACTGTGGTCCTTAGGTGGATTGAGACCACAGTAATATCGATGCCAATACCTTATTGTTGTGTCTCAATCCACAAATGAAGTGCAACAAAGGTTCATAATAATGTATCAAAACAAAAGGAACACAAATTGAAAAAATTAAGTTAACCCCTAAAGGACGATAAGACCACCACATGGCTTCTACAACTACATTTGTAGAAAATTTAATATGTGAACCTCACTAACAATCTGTGAACAACAAAGAGACCCTAGATGATTTTATTTGTTGATTTCGTCAATGCAATCTGATCGAGAAATGATGCAATTTTTGATGAATTTTTTGAGAATTGAAAAGGCACTATAGGCAATCACTTTACATTCTCATATCTTTTTTTTGCACCTCAAAATGATTTGAAAAAATTGCACATTAATATTATGATGATATGTACTTGTGGGAAAGAAATCTGAGTTTTTGGAGCACTTTTGAGCATTCCGATTTCAACATTTTGATTTCAGCATACAGTGACTCCAAAAACTGAGTCTATACTTCATTCAATTTTACTCCGTACACCATATGTTGAAAAGAAGTGGACAAAATCCAAGTGAGCAAACATGAATGTTGTAGTGTTCATTGTGTACTACAATCCTAAAAAAATTTGAAGCAAAAAGCAATTACGGTTTGGAAGTAAATGAATTCCAAAGCTAACCACCCCATAGACTCAGTTTTTGCGGCAGGGTTCATAATCACTCTAAAAATTGCCTATGCATCTTTCTTGAGCTTCAATGGCTTGGATATTTTATTGCATGTTGTTGTACACCATTTAAGACCCACTCCCATTGATATTGTAAAAATTTGACATATGTGTGCTTCAAAAAAATTATAAATAGAAAAAAATGTAGGTAGTACTAATTTGAATGGAATTTGAAGATTTTCAATGAATCAAAGACTTGAGATGTCATTTACTTTCATAGATGATCTATAGGTTGCAATTTGAACGGTTGTTGCATCTATTTTGACTAGATTTGAAAATATTTGTCTTAATATACTATAAATACAAATCATTTTAATTTTAATTTAGCAACAAAAATAACTATTTTAACCGTAATCTTTTTGAATCCAACATATTAGTTTATAAGGGTTGTATTTAGTCCATTTGTTTGGATTGTAGGTGATTCAATATGATATGACAACAACAAAAGTAAAACCAGAATATTGACAATATGCCTTATTTTTATTTTTATCAATTGCAATTGTCAATATTTTGTCATACATATTTTTGTTATTCTATAACATACAAGATATATAAATTTAATGCATTAATACATTATTGTATTTTAATTAAAGGATTTTATTGCAAATAACTCAATATTCTGGTTTTACTTTTGTTGTTGTCATATCATATTGAATCACCTACAATCCAAACAAATGGACTAAATACAACCCTTATAAACTAATATGTTGGATTCAAAAAGATTACGGTTAAAATAGTTATTTTTGTTGCTAAATTAAAATTAAAATGATTTGTATTTATAGTATATTAAGACAAATATTTTCAAATCTAGTCAAAATAGATGCAACAACCGTTCAAATTGCAACCTATAGATCATCTATGAAAGTAAATGACATCTCAAGTCTTTGATTCATTGAAAATCTTCAAATTCCATTCAAATTAGTACTACCTACATTTTTTTCTATTTATAATTTTTTTGAAGCACACATATGTCAAATTTTTACAATATCAATGGGAGTGGGTCTTAAATGGTGTACAACAACATGCAATAAAATATCCAAGCCATTGAAGCTCAAGAAAGATGCATAGGCAATTTTTAGAGTGATTATGAACCCTGCCGCAAAAACTGAGTCTATGGGGTGGTTAGCTTTGGAATTCATTTACTTCCAAACCGTAATTGCTTTTTGCTTCAAATTTTTTTAGGATTGTAGTACACAATGAACACTACAACATTCATGTTTGCTCACTTGGATTTTGTCCACTTCTTTTCAACATATGGTGTACGGAGTAAAATTGAATGAAGTATAGACTCAGTTTTTGGAGTCACTGTACATACAAAGTACCGCCTAACCGAACATCTTTCATCAATCTTGTCAACAATGGCATTTCCTCAAAAATTGTGCGATTATGTTGATTTTTTTTAAGAGGAAAGCTAAATAAGTCTTCTTGCGTTTCAACGGTGGCGATCATCAAAATTATTCTACATGAATGAGAAACTGTGCTCATTACAAAAGCTAGTCAAGAAAACCAGAACTATGCTGAAACACCCCCGGTCCTTTAGGGGTTCATATCTGCAACTGGAACGGAATTAACTCAATATCATTGATGTCAAACGTCCAAATGGAGTCGCAGATGGGCAGCCAACATGGTCAAGATTGTTCGTGAATAGTCAACTTATTGACAAATCTCTGACTTCTATCATCAAAGCAGCCTGCAGATGCATCATCTCTGAGCAGGCGAAGTAAAGATTCTAGTGTTGACAGCAAAACTAACTCCCTCGAAGCTCAAATTTTGCTTCCATTCACTCCCTGCTCATGTAACTAAATTCAAATTTCACATAACACATGTACACAATTTTCATTCAGCACGAGCATACATACTATGGAACATATAAGCGAAACACGCCAAGCTTGCAATGCACATCACATTTTAGCTTGGCTCTGTTTCTCAGCCACGAACTTCTCGGTCTCCTTCACGGCCTCGTGGGCTACTTTTGCTAGCTGTGACAGAAAATGCAAATCACGAACAATTTAAAAGTTGTATCGGTATTCATATCCACAAGCTACAGTAAGCACATCTAAAAGCGTCCAAATAAGCATCTCACCGTGCTTCCTATTATTGTCCAACACGGATTATCTATCTACTGCGTCATTGAAAACAACATTTAAACAAGGGAGTTTCGAAGAACGTACAAAGTCGATTTCTGAAGAGGAGCTGATCAGTGGAGGAGAGATCATGATGACGTCACCTGCCACACGCACCAGCATGCCCCGTGCTGCACATTCACCAGCAAAATAGGTTCCCACAGCTGCAGGAAACAAACATCAAATTAGTTAGCGTCAGTATCAAATCTCGGGGGCACAGCAAATATTTCACCTTCCACATCTACAGTAGTCGAAATAAATCAATTAGGGAGCTTCAAGGAAGGTAATAAAATGTACCAATAGAAAGCAGAAATCGTGTCATACAATTTTGAACAATAGAATTCTGTTTTGAAAGTTACTATTTAATTCCAAAGTGGACCTTCTATTTTTAGCTTGGAACTTGAGGGTTAACAAGTTGGTCAAATATGTGAGTGTTTCACAACGTGGATCCGATCCTCACCCCATTTAGCTGGGAATGATTCACACGTAACCTTGTTAGCGGCAAATTCGATTGCCATCAACAATCCTACTCCTCGCACCTTCATGACAAACAGAAGTCAATAACACCGTGCCAGCCAAGCAGAAACGAATGTTTCAATCAGCAGAAATAAAATAAAAGTGTATGAAGCGCTATGGTCTTTCTCATTCCGTTGATTCTAGCTAAAATTTCTAAAGAGGTACATCTCAATGATCTAGCCGAAGGACCAAGAAGCCGAAATTGGGGCTCATGAGCAACAAGATTTTGAGTAGGTCAAATGGAGACTGTTTGTCGAATTTTATGTATTTTTTGACCGACATGTGCAATGTTCTTCAATGATTCCCGTGATACAAAAACTGGGCCCCTCGGAACAATATTTTTCAGAAAATTATCCTTGATCCTTTGGGGCTTGAATAAAAATAATAAAATCCTTAACCAAGTCCTTCAAGCCAGAAACTACGGTTATGAATAAGGTACCTCGCCAACGACAGGGCTCTCTGCGAGGCTTTTCAAGCCATCCTGAAACCCGGGGATAAGCTTCCTGACTTGCGCGCATATATCTCTCTCCCTAAAATTATTTATGACGGGATCACACAAAGATGTCTCGTTAGTTTTATTCCTGGATTGAGCAAATCTCTGAACCATCAAAGCGACTACTTAAAGAAGAAGCTTATTGAACAAGAATACATCCCAAGTTGATAGAGCACCAGTCACTTACTTGTAAATCTTCAGTGCCTCCAATGACACAGCACACGGCACTGGATGACCTGAGTATGTGAACCCGTGTCCGAAATTGCCTACGACAGAGAAATATCACTTACTGTGAGCCTCTTTGATATCTAAAAAAGGGAGCAGATACTAAAACCGTTAGGAACTTGTTACCAAGTGAACACCACTCATCTAATCATACCTTTTGATTAAATTTCTCAGCAAGTGATGTCAGAATGGCTTGGCTAAATGTCTTTAGCTACTCATCTTCTAATGGAAATGGGGTTGCCTGCTATCATTTTTAGTGGTCTAAAACTTCCCACTTTAAAATCGCATAAGAAATTCACATAGGGGTGATTAAAATTTGATTTCAAAAGATTTGGCACTAGTGCTCAAAGATCTCTCCACAACTCCCTAAACTCACAAATATCACTCCTCCATATGTTACAATGCTTACAGTGACATAAATAGAATCCTGTAGCTTGAAGAGTAAATTTTCCAATTCAATTAGGAGTTCAAGTGCAATCAAATGTCTTCTCTCATTCTCAACAGTAACAACATCTGTACCGTGCCACAAGACCTCAACAAAAACTTACCAAAACTATCACTGAATTTGGCAACCGCATCAAAGATCTCCTGGCTGATGAGGACGGCTCCAATTGGCTGGTACGCTGACGATAATGCCTATTTCCCAGCCAAGAAATGTAGGAGTCATCACAACGTAAAAGTCCTAATTTCTGACCGACACGGTCCAGTGGTGCTCGGCTTCCACTCCTTTTGTCATGTTGACAAAGAAAATTCAAGAAAATTCACTAGCTCCAAACTTGAAAAACTGCAGATAGATTAATTAATACTAAAGAGACCCCTTACCTTAGCAATGGTAACGAGGTCTGGCTTGATGTTGTAGTAGTCAGACCCAAACATGGTGCCCAATCGCCCAAATGCGCAGACGACCTAAAACAAACAATTATGAGATCCTTTCAATGATTTAACTGATCAAGCTATTAAAGTAGAAACGCATTTTAAAAAATCAATCTGACGCGTTCAAGTGTAGAAGGTCGTGATACCTCATCTACAATCAAAAGAATGTCGTACTTCTTCAAGATAGGTTGAACCTGCATAAATTTAGGTGAAAAAGGAACTCCTATGGTGAGAAGTGGCGCTTTCAAGGAGGACAAAAGCAATCTATTTAGCAAAACGGATCCAGGCATTGACTGAAGCCATATCAAAAGAATGCTATGCCTTGGATTGTAAATTCAACTCCTCCTTTAAGACCATCCTACTGACTCCAACATTCAAGAAAGAAACCTAATTTCTGAGATAAAATCTAAAAGGCTTTAACAATCCTTGAGGAAAAGTCTAGCAAGATCATTCCAGCAACTCGATACTTATGAAAGTTAAAGCAAAGAGCCACTCGATCCTAAACCAGAATCCTAATTCAATTCAAGCATAGCTGCTTGTACAAGTAGAAGAACCATCCCAAGAAAATCTAGCCGTGTTAGACCCTGCCAATTGTAAAACGACTAGACTTTCTAAAACCTCTACTTGCTTCGTGTCAAAAATAAGAAACTTAGACAAAAGACAGATGAGAGCAATCATTTGTCACCTTATCCCAATAAGTTTTAGGGGGCGGCATGACGCCTCCAGCAGCCATCACGGGTTCACCGATAAAGGCTGCAATCTGCACAAACCACGAGGTAGTTCACTGGTTATACAAAACTCAAAAGTAAATAAGCCTGAAGCTGCAACAAGTTATTGAAAGCGTGCTTACGGCAAATATTTATCTCAAGCCAAAATTGTCTGCTCTCAAGATGCAATAATCTTGAAGAACTATAGCAACTACCTACTTTCTTCACTATCCAAGCAACAGTTCATCTACACTCTGACCATACCGATGAAGTGCAATACACTAATAATAAAATTGGGATGTAATTTTGGTCTGAGTGTTGTTTCTGAAGTTCACTCCACTACCGTGTACATTGGATTTTGATGCCAGTCCGCAGTGATAAACAAAATTAAAGTTTAATATTCAAACAGTGGGTAAGAAGTACTACGTACCGTTTCGGGGCCCTCCTTTAGAATAAGCTTCTCCAGATTCTCTGCTAGGCGTGTCGCAAATTCCTCTTCAGACTCATCTGATTGACAGAATTGAGGAGAGGAAATTCGTTAATAAAGCCAGCAAGTGAACAACAGATCTAATCCACAATTTCGTTAAACACCTCTCATGGACACACACAAATATTGAAATTAGACAGTAATTCTCTGACCACCAAATGGGGTCGTCTATAAGTAGACCAAAACAGAGCCATGACACTAGCGATAAACTTTGCAAAACCAAGAGTGCCCAAAGTGCTGGAGACAGGAGGACTAACTGGGCAAATGGTAGCGCCAATAGTGCGGGCAATCGGTGTGGTGGACAAATGAGACTGGCAAGTCAAAACCGTTTTGAAGTCCTGGCAATCTGTCACCACCAACAACACACCGCATCAACAACATTCAAATCATCGTGTCAGTCCAAATGGCCAAAAGCGGCCACTTTCATATCCACAGGAATTGAAATAAATCATTTAGGCAGCTTCGAGGTAACACAATGTGCCAATAGAAAGAAGGTACCATACCCTACTATCTTGAACAATAGAAATATGTTTTGAAGGTTAGAATAATCGCCAAAATAGTTTTTGAAGGGGACTTTCTAGACTCAACTCTCGGGATAAAACAAGGCATATGTAGCCGCAATGAGGACTTCACTACACCATGCATGGCCACTGACAACCCAAAATATGACACGAGTGTTCCAGAAATACAATGAGATAAATCAATACAGTTCCTCTCCTCAGTACTGATTTATTCATTGAACCCTATCATGAAAAAGAAAACGTACCCTGTAAGACTTGCGGACACCAGTGTTGATCCGTGGTACCTGTGAAATAAATTCGTCGTCTAAATTTCAAGACATACACAGAAGATGAAGCAATCTACTAACTATTGTCAACCAAACGTATGCGGTTCTGTTCTATCTCGCTGCGGACCTTCATGATTACTATACAAATTACAAGCTATTTAATAGCATGGCAAAATGAACCTTTAGATACTGGAGTCGATACAAACGCAAACAAGAACAGGAAACTAATGTTAGGGTCAAGATCATACGCTTTGTTCCGAGCAATGAACTTCTTCTTGTTGGGTCGGCCAATAGCATTGTTGTAATACCATACCAGTTTCACCTGAAAGACAAGAAAATCATTAATATCCGAGTGGAAGCATTATACTTGATGATAGTACAGTTGCTAATTCATGACTTGCAGAATCTGCTCGATTAGCATGTACCTGAGTGTCGTTCGCCTCCGAGCCACTGTTGCAGAAAAAGACCTTGCTCATTTTGTTGGCCGTGAATAGATCAGCTAGCTCTGCTGCTAAGTCCTGCATTACCCTCAACTTGATCACCAACAGTCCAAAAAGAAATATTGTCTAGAGAACAAGACAAACAACGCCATTCAAATTCCGGTACAGTCAAGCCTGCCTAATGGTTACCACATTATAAATGAAAACACTTATTTTAGTAATCTTTTTACACTTCCCGTAAAAAATACAAAGAAGATAATTACGTGTTAATAAATAGACTTTTTTGCACCCGAGCTAGTGTTTGGCGTTTTGTTAAAACTTCAATTTTAAGAGTATGAGGAATTGGATTTTATAGATTAAAGATTCGATGAAATTGATGTAAGAAGTTAACACGATTCTTATTAACAATGGCAATTCTGTTATTAACAATTAAAAACCATTGGTTAGTTTATGTCTATTTCTTAACTTCTTGATGCTCCAAACTGTGACTACTGTAGAGGCCCGCCTGTAATCTCCTCTGACTGTTTCCAAGGATCACATCATAGAGCTTTGATTCCAAGAAAATGTTCAACTTCACTCGTCCACTATGGCCTTATTGAAAATACAACTTGGTAATATGAGAGAGAATGTATCACAAAAAGAAGTTCAAGGGAACAAACCAGAGATGGCTGTGAGGTTCGGTTCCAGAAATTGTGATAGAACGGCAAGGTATTCAACTGCTTGGTCGCAGCTTCCACGAGGCGCTTCTCGCTAAAACCTGGCGAGGCAGAACCATCCATCTTCGAATTTCAAAAGAACACAAGTCCAAAAACCATAACATTCTACAGTAGAGTACTTGGGAACACTCGCCCTTCTCCTCGTAGACTCAAGTTGAACAGACATATCAATCCCTACAAAGAATTATCACATGGAGGTAGGAAAAATCTAAAGAATTGAGAACATGGCATCGCAAGCACTGTCATAAGCCCCAAGATCAGATTGTATCCAAATGGAAATTGATTGTTTTTCATGAATAGTGTTAAGTAGCTCCTCAAGAATCATAGAACAACAAAAGAAGCACAAAATTCACACTTATCAGTTATCATCTCCAGTGAGTTAAGATTATAGGCCAGGAAGTTCCATTCATTACCTAAAGCTGTGCACCAGAGACCAGCTAATGCGTCGAGGTACTTCTTCCCGTGGTTGTCCCAGACGTACACTCCCTGTACCATCAAATTACATGAAGTCCATGATATGAAGTCTGTAAAATTTACATACATTAGAAAGAGGGTACAAAACTAAATGTCATGACGAAATTAAATGTAAAGTCCTCATACCTCTCCTCTCTCAATCACCAATGGCTTCCCCGCTTTCATTTGCCACCCCGCGGTAAAGGGCGCCAGCATGCTGTGCTCAGCCGTTATGCAACCAATTGCAACCAGGTGTTAAGACGACAACCAATGTAATGCTACTCTAGTCTATCCATAACAATCTAGATCAGTCGGGACCACTCACCACTCCACTTGGAAACTCAATTCCGTCACATGAAGCTACGAAAACTCTCAACAATTAAGAACTCGACGATTCTAAACAATTGAGAACTGTCATGAGCTCAAGATTGTGTTCAAACGAAATCAAGAGCCTAGACTATCCATACCATTCTTAAACAGTTCAAGATCGCTCACTCTAAACTCGAATTGCCAAACCTTCCATCGTTGTTAAGGACTACCACATGGAGCTACGAAAGCTCTCAACAATTGAGAACATGGCAAGCATGATTGCAAGAACAGCCCTAGCCTCAAGATTTTATCGAAGAGCCAGATTATTTCATTATTATTCCAAACTAAGCTGTTGAGAACAGATCCTCAAGAACAGAACGTTAGGTCTGCCATCGATACAAATTACCGAAATTCATCCCCCCCCCCCCAAAAAAAAAAAAAAGAAATTCACATCCCATTCAATTGGAACCCTAAAGACGTGTGGTTCCCATTACCTGTGCTCGTGCTCCGCTTCGGAGTGCTGAATGACGTCCGCGACCGGCTTCTGCGGCTGCTTGTCGTCCTTCTCCGTGACGGTCATGTTCTTGAGGGCTCCCTTGATAGAATCGACCACGGACGCCATGTTGGGCAAGCTGAATCCCTCCAACGCAAAAACAGAGTCGAGTGTGTCAGTCCATAACACCAAACTTATCCAAAGCCAACAACCCAGAGCACGAATTCATTGCCAGAAAGCCAAACCCACCTGGGAAACAGCGGAAGGGAGTCGAATTCCTGTGAAGTGGTTGCGGCAGTCGTGAGTTGATGAAACTAAGTGAGGGTTGCAGGACCTGAAGTGGGACGGAATGAAGGGTCTGAAAGGCACGAAAGGGGCTTTCAAGGCAGTAGAACTAGTGGAGCCCTGCAGGAGGAGCAGGCATGTGTCTTTGGCAGGTGGGTTTGAGGGATCGGGAGTGGCTGAAGTGGCATTGCGCAAATAAGTTAAGCTTCGAGAGAGAGTGGCTGTACGTTCCTAATTAAGCTTCTGTTCAATGGGGCCCAGTGCGGGATCCTGTGCGTGTAGCAATCCTGTTTGTGTAGCAATGCTGCTTCCCGCAATGAGCGCCTCCGCCGCCTTGGTTTTCGTGTGAGAGGACCTTTGGATGCTCATCTCATCTCATAATCTCATCCCTGGAGTGGCTTCTTCCGTCCATGCCACCATGTCCGACAACGCAGAGTGTCGTCACGGACATGCGCTTTCGTCTCATCATGAATGACGGATTCTTCACGCTCATCCGCCAAACCACCACGCGACGGACTGGGGGTGGGTGCCGTGGACTGGTGGCCGACGCCGTCGCCGTTACTGATGCCGTTACTGATGCCGTTACTGTTGGCGACGGCGGTTGGGGGACTGGTGGTCCCGGGCTCCGCCTTCTTCACTGTATCTTCTGGCTAATTGCGGTGCTCTGGTCCTGACGTCCAGTAAGGTAACAGCACCTAAAAGTGACACTTTTTTTAGTCCCATTGTCTGGAAAGTGGATGGAAAGACCCAAAAAGTTTGACGAGGTTATTAGTGAACTCAAGAGAAATTAGTGTGCTACTGATGTTGCCACAGCCAAAACAAAAGTAAAAGTATTTTTTATTTATTTATTTAATTCAAAAAATAACTCAAAAGTCCATAACTTTCTTACCATAGGTCCAAACACCACAAAACAAAGCCCGTGCACCCCTCCTCACCGAGAGCTTTTCAACAATACCAAGCACGTGACCAGGGGACGCACAGTCCAGGAGATCTCACCATAACAAAAAAACAAAAAAACATCAAGAGAATGCGGTTAGGGATTCAAACTAACTAGTGTACCATGTACCATTGCCATAGTCAAAACAAAAGTAAAAGTAGCTTTCTAATTTTTAGACCAATAAAAAATTTGAAATTCAATAACTTTCACACTGTTGGTCCAAATGCCACGAAACAGAGCCCGTGCACCCTTCCTTGCCGAGGGCTTTCCGATGAGACCAAGCACGCCACTGGAGGATGCACGGTCCGGGAGATCTCAACGTAACAAAAAAAAATAGACAAACTTGAAGGTATGGATGTTCGGATGAAAACAAGAAGCTAGTTCAACATAAGCCGGTGGAATTGGGAAAAAAACCCGTTTGTAATTTGAAAACATTGGCAAAAAAACGGTGAAAAAATCTGCTAGTATAATATTTTTATTTTGAATTTTCTAACTAGAAGCTCCCCGAATCACTAAATATATAATTGGACCTGAAACCAAAATCTAACAAAATCAACAGTCAACTAATCATTGTTAAGTAAGGGGACAATTTAATAATGTTTTTGAAGGACACTTTAATGGAAGTCTAGGGACACATTCAGTGGAAGTCTAGGGTACGTGAATGGGTACACAAACGATTATGGATGCATTCACCTTAATTAGCAAACTCAAGAAAAATGTGGCAAGCGATTCAAACTCCCGAAATAGCTTCTGCTTGTAAAAATTTTGGGATGATTATAACATTATATAACTAAGCTATGTTCACCTCCATGTTTGAGAAGGTATTATATTTTGCTAGATGCCTACGAGGAACTTATTAGTTAATTCAGGGATTGGGGTTGGATGAGGAGCCATATAAGACTACTTTGTTCATTTTAGGGGTCCCTTTTTCAAGGATGCAAAAGGAACCCTTGCCTCATTGATGAACAATGTTATATATGATGCAAAACTTTGAATTTTTTTTACATTTTATCAAAGGCTATTGTTGCCATACAAAAAACAAAGTAAGAATGTTGCAAAAATTTGCCTACTCATTCAATTCATGTGATTTTTGAACCTTGTCCCAAATAACTTACCATTGTCAAATTACTTCATATTAAAGATTTTCCAGTGGAAAATCGCTTAACATTATTTATTGATTCAATTACTACATTTCTAATCATCAATAACAATACATTGCTTTCTATCACTATGAAGTGTTCAACCATACACTAGAAGGATAATGAATATTTAATATTATGGTCTTCATCTAATTAATTTTCAATTAGGAGGTGTTGTACGCGCATTCTAGGCGTAAGTATCCTTAACATCGAAAAGATGATAAGATAACACGAAATATCGTCCCAAGAGATTCTAGTATGTTTCAGCAAGCTAAGGGGTATCCGGGTCGTAACCAAAACAACAAAACCCAAGGAACACCTCCTTCTTTTCCTATTTCTGACACAATGGTCTTCCGGATCCCAATCCGGATCTATCCCTTTCCGGTTTCCGATTTGATCCGGATTCCGGGTCTCACTTCTTAATTTCAACTGGTTTTCTATTCCCCTGTTTTACCCTCAAGGTGTCCACATTTGATCTTTAGAGGGGTAGGAACGCATCACTCATAGACATCTATTTCTCTGCACAAAACTTCACACAAAACAATCCTAACCGAGTTTTTATTGTAGAATAGAGAAAGTAATCATCCTCACAATTCCCCGGGTAACTTGCCCGGAAAATAGGTCACTCAGAATTGCATCCTTCCACTTCTACTACAACGACAGATCAAGACAGCCGGAACTGAAAGAGATTCGTGCATCTATCTACCAGACTGATCCTATGGTTGGCAGACCTTCCGGTGAGTGGGGATTTTCCGCTGGCGGTCGCTTATCTCCACTCGGAACCCTCCTTGGATTCCGGACTCGCATCCGCACCACTCCTTAGAACCGGATCACCGTTACGGCAATTTAAAGGTACCACGCGCAAGTCCTTATTCACAAGTCTAGTAAAGTTTCTTCACAAACACTTTCGACACTCATAAACGACTCAAGAAAACGCACACATAGCTTGAAATCCGAATGTCCACTTAGTGGCTCAGATTAGAGAAAAGAGAATATGAACATAAACTAATGCACACAAAATGGGCAAGGCTGGAATGAAAGGGCAACAAGCTGCCCTCCACTTAAAAAGCCCAAACAAAAAGCCAAAAAAAGAACATGTGAAAATCCAGGTGACCAATCAATAACCAACCGTAATATCCGGAAAGTTCAAAGTCAACTACTCCTAAGAATCCGGAACCGGGCCCCACGCACGGAAAATCCGCTCTAGATTAAAAATCCTAATAGTGCAAACATACTAATTACTTTCCCCGCTTTGATTTCTTCGAGCTGCTACTCGGCCCTGCAGGTGGTTTCCTGCTTCCTTTCGGTGGAGTGGACTTCGTTGCAGCCCGGGTCGGAATCTTCTGCTTGATCGGCGGCGGGTTGTCATCCGAAGCCGTCTCGTCCTGTCGCGATCTCTAACTCACCACTCTTTCTCTCAGCTAAGTGCGCAAGACAATTAGCAAAGTGAAGAATGAGAAAGATTAGGTCTGGCGAAGGTTTAAGTACTAGTCGAGCTGCCGACCGTTCTCCTTGGCGAATGGAAAGAGGTCCGTTCCCGTAACGGTTCCCTAGCAGCGTAGGTCGGATACCTATTCCGTAGCTCGTTCCGATCCGACCTAACTCGGATTTAAGATCCGTTCCTGCTCTCGAAAGAACCCGATTTAAAGGATCTGAAATCTCGGATTCTAACTATCCGGAATCTATCTGTATCCGGATCTAATTTCTTACTTCTTACCAAAGTTTTGAAATTTTTGACTAACTCATACCCTATTTCTAAGCTACATTTCTCCCTAATGAGTTTCCGTGCTCCCACATGACCCCTTTTTCAAATGTGAGAGTCCCCGCGAACATCATCTTCTGAATCTCCAGAATCCGGATCTACTTCATATTTCTTGACACGGGATTTGTTCACTCGGGTGTCAAGCTATACTCCCTGAAGATCCTCTAGCTGAATGGATCCATTTTCAAAGATGGTCCTAACTCTATACGGTCCCATCCATCGAGTGTGCAACTTACCCGGAAAGTTCCGGTATCGACTGTCGTAAAGTAATATGAGACCTCCTTCCTTGATTCCGTGATTTGTTGGAAGTTTCCGGTCGTGATCCGCCTTTCTTCTCTCCTGTACCTCTTGAGTCTGATCCAAGGCGATCAGTCGGGCTTCCTCCAAATCTTCAATCGCGAGGAGTCGGATATCTTGATCATTGGTTCGTATTGCACTTCGGGTAGCCATGATCCGATGAGTCTCCATCTCCAATTCTATTCCGTGCACAGCCTCTTGTCCAAATACCAAGAAGAAGGGTGTCTGTCCTGTGGTCTTCTTCTCGGATGTGTTGTACGCATGAACAGCTGATGGGAGTTTGAGATCCCAATCCGTCTTATGTTCGGAAACCATCTTGTTCAAGCTCTTCTCAATGATGCCGTTGGCTCGTTCCGTCAATCCGTTGGCCCTCGGATTGTATGGAGTGGTTTTCCAGTGTTTGATCAGGTACCTTGTAGTGATGTCTTGAACTACATCATTGAGGAAGTGCAATCCTCTATCGCTGACCAACTCCAGTGGATGTCCAAACCTCATCATAATTTCTGCAAACAGGAATGAAGCAGCCGTCCGGGCGGAACAGTTCCGTGTCGCACGTGCTTCTACCCATTTCGTTGCATAATCCGTTGCAAGGATTATGTATCTCTTCCTTCTGGCGCTAATAGGAGCAATGGGGCCGATAAAATCTATCCTCCATTTCTCAAACGGTGCAAGAGGGATAATTGGAGTAAGTGGCCAATGATGTCGGAAAGAAGGAGCTCCCGTCCTTTGGCATTGGTCACAAGCCCCTACGAATGTCTTGACATCATGTATCAAGTATGGCCACCAGTATCCGGCTCCACGAATCCGGTTAACAGTAGTGAGGGCAGCAAAATGACCTCCAGATGGACCGGAATGTAAAGCCCGCATGACTTGTTTCCGATCTCTGACTTCAAGACACCGCTTGAGTTGTTCATCTGCTCCCATCTAGAAAAGGGTTCCCTTAATCATAGAGTAAGGGGCTACCTTCTGCTAGAAGACGCTCTTTTCCTCCCGAGTTAACCCTGTTGGATATCTCTGCTCTATAAGATAATCGATGATATCCTGATATTCCGAGTTGGGGTCCCCCTGGAGGTGGAATACTGGAATATCTCCTTCTTCCGGAAACTTCTTTTGTGACTGGCTTGGAAATTCATCCGGAAAGTCGGCGGAAATGTCTTCCAACGCAGGTGTCCCCTGCAGTCTTGATAGATAATCTGCATTCGCGTTGGATTTCCCGGATTTCACCATGACCTCATAATTGAACTCCTGTAATAGTAGCACCCATCTGGCGATTCTCCCGGAAAGATCCGATTTGTTCACCAAGTATTTCAGTGAGTCATGATCCGTGTGAAACACAATCCGGTATCCGAGTAAGTAGTGACGGAATTTCTTGCAAGCATATACGACTGCTAAAGCTTCCCGCTCGGTAGTTATATACTTTTTCTCAGCAATACTCATCTGTCTACTTGAATAATAGATGGGACACTCCCGTTGATCCTTGTCATGTTGCCAAAGAATGGCACCCAAACACCATCCGGAAGCGTCTAGAGTAACGTGGAATTCTTTTTCCCAATTTGGTGAAGACAGCACCGGGGCTTTTACCAAAGCCAACTTCAGGCTTTCAAAGGCCATTTGTCTTTCCAGATTCCAGATGAATTCCGTCTCTTTCTTCAATAGTTCAGTAAGGGGAGTTGCCTTCCGTGCATACCCTTCAATGAACCTTTGGTAATAACCTACACATCCGAGAAAACCTCGGATCTCTCGTACATTGGTCGGAGCAGCAAGGGTGAGCATTGCTTTGACTTTATCCGTATCTACCTCTAGTCCTCTTTCGCTCACCACGTGGCCCAACAGGATTCCGGATATCATCCCAAAGAAACATTTCCCCGGATGTAGTTTGAGGTTGGTCTCCCTACATCGTTGGAAAGTTTGCCTCAAGCATTTCAAATGTGCAGCTCGAGGACTGAACACTGCGAAGTCATCAATGAAGATTTCCAAAAAGTGTCGAAGGAAATCCTTAAAGATATCCATCATCAGCCTTTGGAAGGTTTCCGGGGCGTTACACAATCCGAACGGCATCCGGGTAAAAGCGAATGTTCCCCATTCCGTGGTGAACGTAGTCTTCAATTGGTCCAACAACCGAATGAAGACTTGGTTATACCCAGAAAAGCTGTCCAGAAAACTATAACATTCGTTTCCGGAAACGTGATCTAGTATGATATCCGTAAATGGCAGCGGGGTTGCTGTATTCAACTTCCTGAAGTCCTGACAAACTCGGATCTTGATCTTCTCTTCCGGTCCTGCCTTCTTAGGAACAACGACAATGGGGGAGACCCATTCCGAGTTGTTCACTAGATAGATAAACCCAGCCTCCAAAAGGGAATCGATTTCCTCTTTTACCATCAAGGAATATTTCGGATTCAACCGATACTGGCGCTGTTGAATAGGGACTGTCCCTTCGATTAGATCAATCTGGTGTTCTCCCAAATCTGCTGGGATTCCGGTAAGATCGGAGGGTACCCAGGCAAAAACATCCAAATATTCGTCTAGTAATTTGCTGTATTCCTTCCTCTCTGCTACAGTCATAGATTTACGCATAAAGAAAGTTTTTCCGGAATCAAGTTCTACTTTCTCGTAATCTGAAGGACTTACAATAGTTTTGATCCGTTCAGGTTCTGATTCTTCGGCTACACTCCGGAACTCGCTCCATGATGATTCTTGACCAGATTCACCCAGACCCATAGTTGGAAGACTTCCTCCCTCTATTTGCTGTTTGATCCAGCCGAAAGACAGTGGTACATCCAATTCTCCCAGAGATCGATCTTCCAGTGGAATACACGGGGTCTTGACGACAGGTTCTTCTGTCGCAACCTCTAGAGTGGGTTCCGGAAACTCAAAATCAGTTTCCGTGACAGAGGTGAAGTAGCTCAGAACCGAGTCGGAGTCTTTCGGATCAGACCAATCCATAGTGTATCCGTCCAATTCACTGGTTTCCCCGAGATGATCCTCATGTTTCCAGGGAATCCGGATTGCTGGTTTCCCAACAACAAACTCCTTGGCTCCCCAATCTACCAATACTCTGGCGGCATACAGCCAGGGTCTTCCGAGTAACATAGGAAAAGGTCTTCCCTTAGTTACCCGGATGACTACGAAGTTCAGGAGGTAAGTTTCCTTCCCTATCCGAGTTGGTACTTGGGATAGTCTTCCCACTGGAAATACTTGTGACTGATCCGCCATCCGTAATACTTGATCCGTTGCTTGGAAAGATGTGTAACCGAGGTCAAAAGCCGTATCTTCTAACATCAAGTTTACCCCGGATCCTCCGTCCACTGGAACTCGTGACACCATACATCCGCCAATATCGACTTCCAGTTCAGGGGCTCCGTAATCCTCCATTTGGAAAAAGTTGACAGCCATTGATGGTAGTTTCAACCTTCTCTTTCTTCTCTTGGTCCAGGTTTCTCGGATCAACTTCTGGTAGTTCACGTTGTCGTGAAGGAGTTGTCCGATAGTAACATTTGCCTTCTGATTCTTGACGTCTTGCAAAATATCATATTCATCAACCTTAAGTTCCGGGTTAATGAAAACCGGAACATCCTCGAACGTAACTTTCCGTCCTATAGGTTCCGGAAGTTTGACAGTTTTGTCTAGATCTTTCCGTACCTCTTGACTAATGTCAATGGGGATTGGGCCTGATCCTACCCCTTTTTCTAACTCTACTGTAGGTGGGATAGGTTCTGGTCTTGCCGAGCGATCAGAATCACTCGGATCCGAACCTGCATCTATAATGTCTGGTTTGGATCTACTTTTCTTCCTTCTATCTCTACTCCTATGCTTATCTAACCGGTCTTTGGCGGAACTCCGGGTTACTACTCGATGAACAGATCCGTCTCGCCTTTCCGGAAGTTCCACCGTTGGTTGTCACTTATCCGGTTTCTCAATCCCGATAGTAGAGCCGTAATTGAGCGCAGTCTGATCTCGCGGTGGGACGTCTACTTGCCTATAGAGGGTTCGAACTTGCTGAGGTTTGGGACACTCACCACTTCCGTGTCCGTACTCATGGCAATTCTGACAATGTAAGGTCAATGGCGCACCTTGCCATGTCCCTTATGAGGACATGTATTCGCGTAATGTTGAGGACTCCCGCAAATGAAACAGCATCCGGGTGGGAATCTAGAAGGTGGAAAATTCCCTTGAGTAGATCTGGCCATCCCAGTATGCGGATTCACACTGGTCCGGATCAGCTGTTGCGGAATCTTCCCTCTTCCGTATCCCGCCTGGATCTGGAATACCGGATTGATGTGCTCCTCGTATTCTTCCGGATCAGGTAGGGTGTAGTACACCCCTTCCTCGTCCACGAAGTGCACTTGTTTCTGAGGTCGTAGTTGACACTCACTCGCATAATGACCCGGTCCTCCACATCTTGTACACCAAACGTTCGCACGTGTGGTTGGCACTATCCGTCTCGGCGTCCGATTCTCCGCCATATTGACCTTGATTGCTTCCAAGGTTTCTTGGATATTCTTCAGAAAAATTTCTTGGGATCGTCATCTTCTATCTTCACTTTGACCGCCTTGCGACTGGATCCAGTAGCCTTGCTTCGCACAGTACGCTTTCCTCTGAAAGTTTTCGCTTTGCTGGTAGAGCTGTTAGATTCCGTGGTAGACGAATCCGTCCCAGTTCCGGAACTCGTGGTCTCGGAATCGGAAAACTTCCGTCTTCGTCTTTCCTTCCTTTCGTACTTCTTGCTTCGTCCCTTCTCCATCTTCTCACTCTTCTTGATGGATCTTCTCAGAGACTGCGCCGAGTTCTCGTAATTCTGAGCTGACTCCATAGCCTCACGTAACGTGGTGGGTCGGGATTGTCGGATCTAAAAGCCCATTGCCTCCGGGAATCCTGCCACATACCATTCCACCTGTATACTTGGAGCTATTTCCGTAGTTAGCTTTTTAAGCAAGTCTTTCACTCTCTGTCCATACGATCTAACAGACTCATGAGAACGCATGGTCACTTTACTGATTCTACCCAACGCTCTGGCCTCTCCTCCAACTTCTCTAAAGGTTCGGAGGAACAGACTGGTGAGCTGGTTCCAGTCATTCCGGATAGCTTCCGAGACGTCCTGATACCACCTCAGAGCCTCTCCTTTCAGTAATCCTTGAAAGATTCGCTGTCTGGCAGCTGGGTCTTCCTGATTAGCTACTATTGTGGCCTCAAATTCTCCCAGCCAGTCATCTACATCCTTACTGCCATCCCCTCGGAACCTATTATACCTGAGGCGTGTGGTGGATACCATGATCTCAGCTTCGTCAGAGGATGGCTCCTCTTCAGAAGTTTCTGATGTGGGTCCTCTCTCGGGTTCCTCCCTAACTTCTTCCGGTTCCGCAACTGGTTCCGGACTAGTCAGACGTTCCGGATGAATATCCGGTCTGGTACCTAAGTTAGGGACCACTACCAAATCTTCCTCTGATTCCGAGGCTGGAATTCCGTGTACTATAACTCTTTGTCGCAGTGTGAATTTTTGGTTTTTTGTAAGTTATCTAAATCTTGGAACGGAAACCGTGATATGGGATCCGGATTCGAGCAGGAGCTAACGGATAACCGAAAATTAACTACGGAACGGAATAGGTGACAATCCGGATTGGATCTGAATCTAAACCGAATTAGAGTTGGAGCGGATCTGAGTTGGAACGGATTTGGTCATGATGACAGATCAGACTATAAATAGGCTGACCAATCCAGTTGCCACTCTTTTTCAAACTTCGTTTGCGGAAATTGCTCTCCAACGCGTACTTAGCTTTCCTCCCAGCGCTTTGCTTTCTTGTTCTGTGAGTGTGTGTGTTAGTGTATTAGAGCGCGCAACGCTTTAGTGTGCGTTGCAGGTTTAGAGGTATTCCGGTTGAGATCGGAAGAGCAAAGGTGAGAAACGGGACGTGCGGCTAGGTGAGGGAAAGGTAGCCTCAGTGAGAATCCGGTTAGCACAGCTCGTGTCCATGCCTCAGCTCCGCAAAAGTAGAGCAGGACCGTCCAGTTCCTCCGCAGTAGAAGTTAAACTCCGGAAAGTGTGTCCGATTATTCCAGCAGACAAGAAGGAAAAGGACAACCTGATAGAGGATCTTGCCAAGATGGGTTGCGGAGGACTCATCGATAAACCCTGGGGGTTTAGGGAGGAACGGATGATTCGAGAGCTGTTGGGAAAACTCTCGAATCAATTCGACAAGACCATCCGCGGAATTCCGGGCAGTTGGACGGAAGAGATGTGGAAGGCCGTGTACGATTTCCGGTTAGGAGGTCGAGGGATGGCCACCTCAAAGGAAGGTTACACCCGAGGGAAGTTCCGGACCACGATGGACTCGAAGGATGGGCATGCGGTCGCGGATTGTTTGGAAGACCGGCATCGAAACCTTCTGTAGTTCCTGGTGCCGATCATCCACCCGGAGAAGCCGACGAGGGTGACAATTGCCATCGGGAACCTAATTTTCGGAGCCCTGAGCGGGGAACGGAAAGTGGACTGGGCCAGGATCTTTTCCGATCTGGTCAGCCGTCTGGTTCCAAAGATCGGAGGAAGTAGGCCGACTCCGTTGAGTCCCTACATCTTCCATTTTTACAAGCATAACCAACTCCTCACGGATACGGAGGAGAAGGAGTGGAAGACTCACGAGTCACTCCTGAAGTGTGGGGAATCGGATTCGGAAGAAGAGCAGGAAGAAGAATCCGGTTCCGATGAAGAAGAAGAAGAAGAAGAAGAGGAGCAACACCGGCCGCAGCACAAGCGGCAGAAGACGACGCCTCCTCATCGGAGAGGAACCCCAACCCCTCCGGGTGAGACCTCCAACCCTGGGAAGAAACCGGTTTATGAAGAACCGGGTCCTTCCGGATCGGATCCGACGGATCCGTTCAACCAGCTAATCAACATCTTGAGCGATGTGCGAGCAGACTGGACAGTGAAGAAGCTGATTCTAAACCAGATCAGCAAGCTGGTGGGAGCACCAGCGGATAGCAACCTTGCAAGAGTGGTTGCAGAATTCATCTCCAGCCCGGATGAGATCCGGAAGCAAGAAGCGGAGATACGACGACTCCAAGAGGAGAATGAGTCGTTGAAGACGGAATTGTTGCTCCTCAAAGAGGACATGGTCACCACACGGGAGATGGCAGAGGCTACCCGAAAAGTAGCCGAGGACGTGAAGGCCACTTTTGGGACAACCGGAGAGGCCGTCACCAAGTCCAAGCTGTTTGACGAGGGAGTCCTCAAGGACAAGAAGATATCCGGAACCAGGTTGGTTCGGATCTTGACGGACTACTCCGAGAAAGTGGAATTGGTGATGATGGAAGCGCGAGAAGCTGCAAACCGGATGGAGGAGAGTAGTCGAAAGTTGAACGGAGTGACGTTGTCACGGTCGTTCCATTTGTCCGACCTTTCAATGCTTGGGTCTTTTCCGAACGTGGGCATTCAGACGGAAGGAAAGGAGGGGACTCCCCAGTCAAAGAAGAATGGGAGGAAGCTCGCGCACACCATCAACTTGGATTTGTCACCGGATCTCCTAGAACGTGAAACCCGGGAGCGGAACCGGAACCTGACGGATGTCTTCGAGCAGCTTGGAACGGAACCGCCTAGAAGTCCCACACTGAACCCGGGGTAGGATCAAGGTATGGATCTGACCCCAGATCAGGGTGCGGATCAAGATCAGAGCGTGGACCAAGGCGAAGACCAAGTTATGGACGAAGGAACGGATCAAGGAGTAGATCCGGTTATGATAGGATAGGTAGGATTAGTTTTGTAAATATTTGTTAGTTAGGACCAAACCGGATTTGATCCGGTGTGTCTGGTCTGGATCGGGTTTTCTCCGGTCTGGCCGGCTCGGCAGGGACCAAAAGTTCCGCGCGGACTTTCTGGGCCCCTTTTTGTTGACTTTTGAGTTTTAAAGTGTATATTAGTCAGTCTCTGCGAAGGAGACTGGGAGTCTTTTCTCTTGAGTTTTTGTGTATTTTCTATTGACTTCTTGTTGTACGTCTCTCCCGCGCGTGGCAGGGTTGTTTTGGTGAGGAGTTAGGAAAATGTATGCAGATTCTGGAGAGATTTCTCCCCTTAGTGTGTTTGTTTTGCTCTTATGTGCATGTGAGTGGGTATTCTAAGTGTTGGGAGTGGGTTTCAGTTCCTCAGCACCTCTATAGTTCACGATTCCGGGCGAGAAAACCGTTGTTAGGCTAGGCGGATAGGGAAGGAATCCTTAGTCGCGCTAGAACTCCTGGATAGGAAATCCGGTTGAGTGTCCAATCTCCCGTGAGGTCTCGCTGCCCTAGTTGGTAAACGGAAGAGCTTTAGTTGATGTTGGAACGGACGGATTTACTTGTGACCACCTAACTTGGCACGGAGGAAACTTGGCATCAAGGTCGTTGTAGTATGAGAGGATCGTACGGGGGGTCTTTGTGTGACCAGCAAACCGGATCTCTATCCGGGTGGCTGTGAGAGATCAAACCGGATCCGTGCTAGTGTAGGAAGTAGTGGATTAGAGAAGTGGGTCTTCAGCCACTATAAGTCACGGAAGGAGTGGCGGGCCTGCCACTCTCAAAAGCAAGCGGCGAACCCGCTGATGGTGAAACAGAGGCAAAACTAAACTGGAGTGGAGTGAGAGTACATGTGAAAGGACCGGACCGGATCGGATCGGTCCAGAGGAGTTCCAGGATTAGAAGTTGTAGGATCTTGGGTGGTGGAAGTTTTACAGGACCGAATAGCTTGACAGACCAGAAGAGATAGAGAGAGGTCTGGTCATTGTTTTCGGTGTGTTGTTGTTTCCGGTTTTAGATCTAGGACCGGAAAGTAGAAATTAGAGACTGACAGGAGCTTAAGTTGGGAATAGAGCTAGACACTTCACAAAATCTCGTGGGTTCGATCTTTAGAGTCATTTTGTTATGCTTTAGAGTGGTTTTTGGGAGTATAACAGGGAATTCACTTACTCTGTGCTGCGACACGCAAAAATCTGGCGCCGTTGCCGGGGATTCTAAAGCTGTCAGTGTTTATTCCAAGTAGCGAAGTCAGTAGTTGTTTTATTTTCCTTCTTGTCTTTTCCGGATTGAGTTTTGGTTTCTGACGAGAAACCGGATTTTGCATTCATGAGAAGAAATACAGGAAGTGAAAGAAGGTCTGAACGATTGAAGAAGAATCAAGGAGAATCGTCTGGACCTGGTTTTAGTGATCCGGATAACTCTGATCCGGGTGACCAACCGATCTTTGTACCTGCGCTTGGAGAGCAGATCGAAAGTCCGAGATCGGGAAATACTCCGTCAACTTCTGAACGAGGATCTGAACCGGAAGGGGAAGAACCAGATTCGGAAGAAGAAGAAGTCATGACCCGGTTAAGGTACAAACGTTACAAGGGCGACGGTAGCCAAGATGCGGATGAATGGCTGTGCGAGTTTGAATCGACTGCACTCGCCAACCAAGAGAATGAGGCGGCCCAGCGAAGAATCTTTCAAGGATTGCTGAAGGGGGAAGCTCTCAAATGGTACCAAGATGTTCCGGATCTGATCCGGAATAACTGAGATCAGCTGAGAACGGACTTTCTGCAAGCTTTCCGGGAAGTTGGTGGAGAAGCCAGAGCTTTGGGCCGGTTGAGCACATTGACGATGAAATCGTCCGAATCCGTGCGGAAGTACGGGCAGAGAGTGAAAGCTCTCATGCAAAAGTTAACCACTGAGATTGCTCCTAGTTTGCAGGTGGAGTAGAACGTTGCCGGATTACCCGAGTCAATGGGATTCCTGATCCGACAAACACGCCCAAGAACGCTCAGAGAGGCCATGGATGCTGCAACCAATTACGAGAATTTAGCGCAGTCACTCCGGAAGTCCCTTAAACGAAGCAAAGAGCAAGCCAGAGGAAAGGGCAAGAAGATCGACTGGAAATCGAAGCATCGAAAGAAGGTCTCAGACTCGAAAAGTACTTCTGAGTCGATCGGATCGGATATTTCCGATCGGAGTTCATCCAGTTCGGATGCGGAATGGAGTATTTCACCTCCCCGGCGTTTGTCCAAGAAGGGGTAGAGTCGAAAGACCGTTGTAAAAGTGAAGGCAGAGGAGACGGATTCTAAGAAGGCAATCAAGAAACTCCAAGACACTTTGGAGGCGATCAAGGTCAACATCGCAGAGAACCGGAGACCAAGACGGATTGTCCTGACTTCCCGATCCAATGTCTGGTGCGGAAGGTGTGGCGAACCGGGTCATTACCCGAGCGAGTGCCAAAGAACCAATCCGAAGCACGTTCACTTCGTGTATCCGGAAGAAGAAGAGGTGTACTACACCATGGCACCTGAGGAAGAGGAGGAAGTTCACCAGATTCAGCCGACTTATGCGAGAGGGAAAGGGATTGCTGTTCCAATCCGTTCCAACAGGCTGAACTGGAATTTCCTACCCGGTCCTAGTCAAGGGGTCATGATGCAGCAACCGATGCAAGCATATCCGGATAGACAAGTGGTGATTTGTTATGGCTGTGGAGAACCGGGACACTATTCCAGTAACTGTCCTAACAAGGGAGTAGCACAAGGTGCGCCACGGATCCTTCCATGCCAGAATTGCCAGGAGTATGGACATCCGGAGGATCAATGTCCAAAACCAGTACAGCCGCGACCGGTTTACAAGCAAGTCCAGATTCTTCCCAGGGAGCAGACCGCACTGAACTACGGTCACTCTGCTGGAACGGAGAATCCGGAGAAATGACGGTGCGAGGTGGAGCTACCAAGAGGAGCGGAGAACGTGGTCAACCGAGTTTCGACCCGCAGTTCCACCAGGAACCAATCCGGTCGTACCATTAGGAGTAGGAAGAAGAAGTCGAGAAGGAAACCGAAATCGAGTAGCGATTCGAATCGTCCTCCTCCAGAGCCAAGACCGGAATCAGAGTTAGTTCACTCTGAGGACGGGATAGGCAGTAACCGGATTCCGATAGATATCAGCGCAGAGATCCGAATGGAAATCTCTGGATCGGATATATTACGGAATCAGAAGAAGGTTAATTTTAGTGACACACCAGTGATCATTAATCCGGATGTGAATACACATGAGTATAACATCATCCAGGATATAAAGGATCAGAAGGCGAATGTCACAATCGGACAGCTCCTGCATGACAACCTGATGTACCAGAAGTTGATCCAAGACGCCTGGACCCGAAAACGGAAGAAGAAGGTGAAGCTGCCAGCGGTCACAGTTAACTTTTCTAAACCGGAAGATTCCGGAGCTCCAGAGGTCACTGTGGAGATAGAAGGATGTGCGATTCCCAAGGTTCCGATCGACGGCGGATCGGGAGTGAACCTGATGTTGGAGGATACGGCATTTGACTTGGGATTCACCACATTCAAAGCCACGGAACAAGTCCTCAGAATGGCGGACCAGTCACGAGTACATCTGGTCGGGAAACTTTCACAAGTTCCAACCCGGATTGGAGGAAAAGACTACCTGCTGAATTACGTTATTATACGTGTTCATAAAGGTAGACCTTTTCCGATGCTACTCGGTAGACCCTGGTTATATTCTGCTCGAGTACTTGTGGATTGGGGAGCCAAGGAACTGGTGGTAGGGAAACCTTCCAACCGGATTCCTTGGACCACTGAGAAGCATTTAGGAGAGACGAGTGATTCGGATGGCTACACGACGGACTGGTCGGATCCAGAAGATTCCGCCACCAGTTATTTCGTGGATCCGTTCGAGCACCAGTCCGAGACGAACTATGGATTTTCCGATGCTGTGTTAGAGCATCATCCGGAAGAAATCCAGGGACCAGTGGTAGAAGATCGATCTCTGGGAGAGTCGAGTGTTCCGCTCACAGCCGAGTGGATCGCTCAACAGATCAGGACCGGAAATCTACCGGTTAGTCAGAGTGAGACAAGAGAATCCGGTTGGGGAAATTTAGCTTCCTTTCCTGAGGAAGTTTACGAGGAAAAAGTCAAACCGGTTGTTTCACCCACTGAGTACGAGAAGGAGAGTATTGAACCCAACAGGAGTTTTTACCTTAGTAAACTCTTGAAGGATACGGAGAAATCCGGTTATACTAAACTTCTGAAAGAATATCTCGACGTTTTTGCTTGGGAGCCATTCGACCTGAAGGGCATTCCCCCTCATTTAGGAGAACACCGCATCAACCTAACAGAAGGATCTGTTCCGGTTCGACAGTGACAGTATCGGCTCAACCCCAAGTATTCGTTGATGGTGAAGGAGGAAATCGATCGGTTGCTGGAAGCAGGATTCATTTATCCGGTCCACAACTCTGAATGGGTTTCTCCTATTGTGGTGGTTTCAAAGAAAGTTGGAGCGGATGGGAAAGTCAAGATCCGGGTTTGTCAAGATTTTTGGAAATTGAACGCAGCCACGAAGAAGGATTACTTTCCTCTTCCGTTCACCGATCTTATTTTGGACCACGTTGCTGGCCACGATTGTTACAGTTTTTTAGACGGATTTTTCGGTTACAACCAGGTGTTCATCCGGTGGTGCGATCAGCTGAAGACCACATTCACGACGGAATGGGGGACTTATGCTTTCACCCGGATGCCGTTCGGCCTGTGTAATGCACCCGGAACGTTTCAGCGATTGATGATGGATATTTTCAAGGATTTTCTTCGACATTTCCTTGAGGTGTTTATAGACGACTTTGCGGTTTTCAGTGACCGGGAAAGTCATCTCGAGTGTTTGAGGAAGACATTCCAAAAATGCCGAGAAACCGGTTTGAAGCTACATCCGAGCAAGTATTTTTTCGGAATGGGATCCGGAATTTTACTTGGTCATGTAGTCAGCAAGACCGGATTACAGGTTGATCTGGAGAAAGTGAGAGTGATGCTCACTTTGCTACCTCCAACCTGTGTTAAAGAAATCCGTGGATTTCTTGGATGTGTAGGATACTATCGGCGGTTCATCAACGGATATGCCAAGAGGGCTATTCCGCTCACAGAACTTTTGAAGAAAGATACGGAATTCGTCTGGACGGAAAAGAGACAACAGGCCTTCGAAGACTTGAAGACCCAGTTGGCTAAAACTCCGATCCTTTCCGTTCCGGATTGGACCAAGGAGTTCCATGTTACGCTCGATGCATCCGGTTGGTGTCTGGGTTCGATTCTTTGGCAGTTTGACTCAGAAAGGCGTGAGAATCCGATTTACTATGCGAGTAGACAAATGAGTTTGGCTGAACGGAATTACACGACTACAGAACGAGAGGCGTTAGCAGTGGTGTATTCCTGTAAGAAGTTCCGGCACTATCTACTCGGATACAAGGTAATTTTTCACACAGATCATGATTCTTTAAAATACCTTGTCAACAAACCGGATTTGTCAGGCCGGATTGCTAGATGGATTTTGCTTTTACAAGAGTTTGACTACGAAGTTGTAGTGAAACCGGGAAAAGCAAATGTGAATGCGGATTACTTGTCGAGACAGAGAGGACAAAAATCCGTAGCGGATATTTCCGCTCAGTTTCTGGACGAGTTCCCGGATACTGTGGAAGATCCGATTTTTGTAGAAAACCTGGATCCTCCTTTGGCAGAGGTTTTTCACCTCAACAACGAAACTGTTTCAGAGTATCAAGATATCATAGATTACCTCGTAAAATCTAGATACCCGGAACAGATGAGTGTAGAGGAAAAAGAAATTTTCCAAAGAAAAGTAGCTCCTTATACCCTGATTAGAGGAGTCCTTTTCAAGTTAGGAACAGATGATATTCTCAGGCGATGTCTAGAACCTGCGGAACGGAAGAAAGTGATTCAAGCACTTCATGCCGGAGATTCAGGAGGACATTTTGCCTTTGTTAATACAGTGAATCGGATCCGATCAACCGGATACTGGTGGCCGTATTTACACAGAGATGTTAGGAATTTTGTTAGGAGTCGTGATCAGTGTCAACGGACAAGAGCACCATCCTGCCGGAATCATTGGCCGCTGACTCCTATCATTCCCCTAGCACCTTTTGAGAAATGGGGGATAGATTTTATAGGACCTATTTTTCCGGTCAGTGCACGGAAAAAGAGGTACATTATTCTAGCCACGGATTACGCGACCAAATGGGTAGAGGCCAAGGCAACACGGAAGAACGATGCGGAAACTTCAGCAAACTTTCTGTTTGAAGAAATCCTCATGCGTTTTGGATACCCATTGGAGTTGGTCAGCGACCGGGGAACCCATTTCCTCAATGATGTCATCGTCAATCTAACCAACAAGTATCTTATCAAGCACCGGAAGACGACTCCCTACAACCCGAAAGCGAACGGATTGACGGAGCGAGCGAACGGAATAGTTGGTAAGATCTTGAACAAGATGGTCTCCGCTTACAAGACGGATTGGGATCGAAAACTACCTTCAGCAGTTCACGCGTACAACACCACAGAGAAGACCACAACCGAAAAAACTCCGTACTTTTTGGTTTTCGGTCAGGAAGCAGTCCATGGAGTGGAGTTGGAGGTGGAAACATTTCGAGTCATGGCAGCTCGAAGTGCAGTATCAAGGATGGATACTCTTCCAAGACTTCTCGCCATTGAAGAATTGGAAGAAATCTGGAATGCAGCCCTGGAAAGAACTCTGGGAGTGCAGAACAAGCGCAAGGAAGATTACGATCGGAAAATCCCGGCGGATCACGGAATCCGAGAAGGAGGTCTGTTTTTTCTCTATGACAACCGTCATAAAGACTTTCCGGGTAAGTTACATACTCGCTGGATGGGACCTTTCCGAGTCAATGAAGTTTTCTAGAACGGATCTCTTCAACTCCAGAATCTGCAAGGACAATGGCTTGATACCCGTGTGAATGGATCGAGAGTGAAGACGTATACCAAAGCTTCTTCGTCAGATGAGGATTGATAGTGTTCGCGAGGACGCTCACAGATAAGGAAGGGGTAATGTCGCAGTGTGAATTTTTGGTTTTTTGTAAGTTATCTAAATCTTGGAACGGAAACCGTGATATGGGATCCGGATTCGAGCAGGAGCTAACGGATAACCGAAAATTAACTACGGAACGGAATAGGTGACAATCCGGATTGGATCTGAATCTAAACCGAATTAGAGTTGGAGCGGATCTGAGTTGGAACGGATTTGGTCATGATGACAGATCAGACTATAAATAGGCTGACCAATCCAGTTGCCACTCTTTTTCAAACTTCGTTTGCGGAAATTGCTCTCCAACGCGTACTTAGCTTTCCTCCCAGCGCTTTGCTTTCTTGTTCTGTGAGTGTGTGTGTTAGTGTATTAGAGCGCGCAACGCTTTAGTGTGCGTTGCAGGTTTAGAGGTATTCCGGTTGAGATCGGAAGAGCAAAGGTGAGAAACGGGACGTGCGGCTAGGTGAGGGAAAGGTAGCCTCAGTGAGAATCCGGTTAGCACAGCTCGTGTCCATGCCTCAGCTCCGCAAAAGTAGAGCAGGACCGTCCAGTTCCTCCGCAGTAGAAGTTAAACTCCGGAAAGTGTGTCCGATTATTCCAGCAGACAAGAAGGAAAAGGACAACCTGATAGAGGATCTTGCCAAGATGGGTTGCGGAGGACTCATCGATAAACCCTGGGGGTTTAGGGAGGAACGGATGATTCGAGAGCTGTTGGGAAAACTCTCGAATCAATTCGGCAAGACCATCCGCGGAATTCCGGGCAGTTGGACGGAAGAGATGTGGAAGGCCGTGTACGATTTCCGGTTAGGAGGTCAAGGGATGGCCACCTCGAAGGAAGGTTACACCCAAGGGAAGTTCCGGACCACGGTGGACTCGAAGGATGGGCATGCGGTCGCGGATTGTTTGGAAGACCGGCATCGAAACCTTCTGTAGTTCCTGGTGCCGATCATCCACCCGGAGAAGCCGACGAGGGTGACAATTGCCATCGGGAACCTAATTTTCGGAGCCCTGAGCGGGGAACGGAAAGTGGACTGGGCCAGGATCTTTTCCGATCTGGTCAGCCGTCTGGTTCCAAAGATCGGAGGAAGTAGGCCGACTCCGTTGAGTCTCGACATCTTCCATCTTTACAAGCATAACCAACTCCTCACGGATACGGAAGAGAAGGAGTGGAAGACTCACGAGTCACTCCTGAAGTATGGGGAATCGGAATCGGAAGAAGAGCAGGAAGAAGAATCCGGTTCCGATGAAGAAGAAGAAGAAGAAGAAGAAGAGGAGCAACACCGGCCGCAGCACATGCGGCAGAAGACGACGCCTCCTCATCGGAGAGGAACCCCAACCCCTCCGGGTGAGACCTCCAACCCTGGGAAAAAACCGGTTTATGAAGAACCGGGTCCTTCCGGATCGGATCCGACGGATCCGTTCAACCAGCTGATCAACATCTTGAGCGATGTGCGAGCAGACTACACAGTGAAGAAGCTGATTCTGAACCAAAATCAGCGAGCTGGTGGGAGCACCAGCGGATAGCAACCTCGCAAGAGTGGTTGCAGAATTCATCTCCAGCCCGGATGAGATCCGGAAGCAAGAAGCGGAGATACGACGACTCCAAGAGGAGAATGAGTCGTTGAAGACGGAATTGTTGCTCCTCAAGGAGGACATGGCCACCACACGGGAGATGGCAGAGGCTACCCGAAAAGTAGCCGAGGACGTGAAGGCCACTTTTGGGACAACCGGAGAGGCCGTCACCAAGTCCAAGCTGTTTGACGAGGGAGTCCTCAAGGACAAGAAGATATCCGGAACCAGGTTGATCCGGATCTTGACGGACTACTCCGAGAAAGTGGAATTGGTGATGATGGAAGCGCGAGAAGCTGCAAACCGGATGGAGGAGAGCAGTCGAAAGTTGAATGGAGTGACGTTGTCACGGTCGTTCCATTTGTCCGACCTTTCAATGCTTGGGTCTTTTCCGAACGTGGGCATTCAGACGGAAGGAAAGGAGGGGACTCCCCAATCAAAGAAGAGTGGGAGGAAGCTCGCTGTTGTACGCGTAATCTAGGTGTAAGTATCTTTAACCACAAAAACGTGCTAAGATGACACAAGTTATCGTCCCAGGAGATTCCAGACGTTGCTTCAAAATTAGTTTCTCGAGACCTCTAAGTTTCCGGACTTTGACCACCTTGAGAGGGGTCCTTTCAACACACAAACACTTTTCCGGAACTACTTCCTTTCCGGATTCTCTTCCGGATCCGGCTCTATCCAATCTTCCGGTTCCGTCTTTTTAACAAGTTGGTTTTCAATACCTCTGTTTTACCCTCAGAGGATTCCTCACTTGCTCTTTCCGAGGGGTAGGGAACTGCACCACTCCGTATCTGACATAAACATAAAACAAAACACAACCCAAGAATAGATCTAGTTGAATAAACAGGGTGGCATCCTCACAACATCCCGGATGGCCTATCCGGAAAGCTGGTCACACAGGGTAGCGTTAGGTCCTCCTTACTACAACGACGGATACCGGACTTCCGGAACTAAGGGAATGACTTCCTAGCTCTCGACCGCTCATGAGATTGACTAGCCTTCCGGACGGGTGGAAATATTCCTCTGGCGGTGTCGCAGCACAGAGTAAGCGAATTCCCTGTTATACTCCCAAAAACCACTTTAAAGCATAACAAAATGACTCTAAAGATCGAACCCACGAGATTCTGTGAAGTGTCTAGCCTTATTCCCAACTTAAGCTCAGCCAGTATCCAATTTCTCCTTTCCGGTCCTAGATCTAAAACCGGAAACAACAACACACCAAAAACAACGACCAGACCTTTCTCTATTTCTTCCGGTCTGTCAAGCTATTCGGTCCCGTAAAACTTCCCTGACCCAGGATCCTAACACTTCTGATCCTGGAACTCCTCTGGACCGATCCGATCCGGTCCTCACACACGTACTTTAACTCCACTCCGGTTTAGTTTAGCCTCTGTTTCACCATCAGAGGGTTCGCCGCTTGCTTTTGAGAGTGGCAGGCCCGCCACTCCTTCCGTGACTTATAGTGGCTGAAGACCCACTTCTCTAATCCACTAATTCCTACACTAGCGCGGATCCGGTTTGATCTCTCACAGCCCCCCGGACAGCGATCCGGTTGGCAGGTCACACAAAGACCCTCCGTACGATCCTCTCATACTACAACGACCTTGATGCCAAGTTCCCTCCGTGCGGAGTTAGGTGGTTACAAGCGAACTCGTCCGTTCCAACATCAACTAAAGTTCTTCCGTTTACCAACTAGGGCAGCGAGACCTCACGGGAGATCGGGCACTCAACCGGATTTCCTATCCAGGAGTTCTAGCGCGTTTAAGGGCTCCTCCCCTATCCGCCTAGCCTAACAACGGCTTTCTCGCCCGGAACCGTGAACTGTAGAGGTGCTGAGGAACTGAAATCCGCTCCCAACACTTAGAAAACCCACTCACATGCACATAAGAGCAAAACAAACACGCCAAGGGGAGAAATCTCTCTAGAATCTGCACACATTTTCCTAATTCCTCACCAAAACAGCCCTGCCACGCGCGGGAGAGACGTATAACAAGAAATCAATAGAAAATGCATGAAAAACTCAAGGGAAAAGACTCCCAGTCTCCTTCGCAGAGACTGACTATATACATTTTAAAACTCAAAAAGTCAACATAAAGCGGCCCGGAAAGTCCGCGCGGAACTTTCGGTCCCCGCCGAGCCGGCCAGACCGGAAAACATCCGATCCAGACCAGACACATCCGGATCAAATCCGGTCCGGTCCTAACTAACAAATATTTACAACTAAAATCCTAACTACCCTACCATAACCGGATCTACTCCTTGATCCGTTCCTTCGTCCATGACTTCGTCTTCGCCTTGGTGCACGCTCTGTTCTTGATCCTCACCCTGATCTGGGGTCAGATCCATACTTTGATCTTTCCCCAGGTTCAGTGTGGGACTTCTCGGTGGTTTCGTTCCAAGCTGCTCGAAAACGTCCGTCAGGTTCCGGTTCCGCTCCCCTGTTTCACGTTCTAGGAGATCCGGTGACGAATCCAGGTTGATGGTGTGCGCGAGTTTCCTCCCACTCTTCTTCGACTGGGGAGTCCGATCCTTTCCTTCCGTTGGAATGCCCACGTTCGGAAAAGATCCGGGGATTGAAAGGTCGGACAGATGGAACGACCGTGACAACGTCACTCCGTTCAGCTTCCTGCTGCTCTCCTCCATCCGGTTTGCAGCCTCTCGCGCGTCCATCATGACTAACTCCACCTTTTCGGAGTAGTCTGTCAAAATCCGGACCAACCTGGTCTCGGATATCTTTTTCTCCTTGAGGACTCCCTCGTCAAACAACTTTGACTTGGTGAAAGCCTCTCCGGTCGCTCCGAATGTGGCCTTCACATCCTCCGCTACTTTCCGGGTAGCCTCTGCCATCTCCCGGGTGGTAGCCATGTCCTCCTTGAGGAGCAACATTTCCGTCTTCAACGACTCGTTCTCCTCCTGGAGTCGTCGGATCTCCGCCTCTTGCTTCCGGATCTCATCCGGGCTGGAAATAAAATCTGCAACCACTCCTGCCAGGTTGCTGTTTACTGGTGCTCCCACCAGCTCGCTGATCTGATTCAGAATCAGCTTCTTCACCGTCCAGTCTGCTTGCACATCACTCAGGATGTTGACCAGCTGGTTGAACGGATCCGTCGGATCCGATCCGGAAGGACCCGGTTCTTCAGAAACCGGTTTCTTCCCTGGACTGGAGGTCTCAACCGGAGGGGTTGGGGTTCCTCTCCGGTTAGGAGGTGTCGTCTTCTGCCGCTTGTGCTGCGGCCGGTGTAGCTCCTCCTCTTCCTCTTCTTCCTCCTCGGAATCGGATACTTCTTCCTGTTCTTCTTCTTCCGATTCTGATTCTCCATATTTCAGGAGTGACTCATGCATCTTCCACTCCTTCTCCTCCGTATCCGTGAGGAGTTGATGGTGCTTGTACAGATGGACGAGGTAGGGACTCAATGGAGTCGGTCTACTTCCTCCGATCTTCGGAATGAGCCGGTTGACCAGGTCGAACAAAACCCTGGCCCAGTCCACTTTCCGTTCCCCGCTCAGGGCTCCGAAAATGAGGTTCCCGATGGCGATGGTCACCCTCGTTGGCTTGTCCGGGTGGATGATCGGAACCAGGAACTGGAGAAGGTTCCGATGCCGGTCGTCTAGACAGTCTGCCACCGCGTGCCCATCCTTGGAGTCCACGTCGCACCGGAATTTCCCCCGAGTGTAACCCTCCTTCGAGAAGGCCATCCCTCGACCTCCAGACCAGAATTCATACACGGCCTTCCACATCTCCTCCGTCCAGTTGCCCGGACTTCCGCGGAGAGTTCTCTCAAATTGGTTGGAGAGCTTTCCGAGTAACTCTCGAATCATCTGCTCCTCCCGAAACCCCCGGGGTTTATCGATCAGTCCTCCGCAGCCCATCTTGGCCAAATCCTCCATCAGGTTGTCCTTTTCCTTCTCGTCCGTTGGAATAACCGGACACACCTTCCGGAGTTTTACTTCTGCTGCGGAGGAACTGGACGGCCCTGCTCTACTCTTACGGAGCTGAGGCATGGACACGAACTGTGCTAACCGGATCCTGACTGTGGCTACCTTTCCCTCTCCTAGCCGCACGTCCCGTTTCTCACCTTCGCTCTTCCGATCTCAACCGGAATACCTCTAAACCTGCAACGCACACTAAAGCGCTGCGCGCTCTAATTCACTAACACGCACACACAAACCAACTCACAAAACAAGAAAGCAAAACGCTGGGAAGAGAGGCTAAGTACGCGCTGGAGCGAGATTTCCGCAAATGAAGATTGAAAAAGAGTGGCCACTGGATTGGTCAGCCCATATATAGTCTGATCTGTCATCATGACCAAATCCGTTCCTGACCCATTCCGATCCAACTCAGATCCGTTCTAACTCTAATCCGGTTCAGATTCAGATCAAATCCGGATTGTCATCTATTCCGTTCCATTAGTTAATTTCCGGTTGTCGGTTACCTCCTACTTGAATCCAGATCCCAGATCACGGTTTCCGTTCCAAGATTTAGATAACTTACAAAAAACCAAAAATTTACCTTGCGACAGGTGGTTGCCTATCTCCGCACGGAACCGCCCCTGCGAATTCCGGACTAGCTTCCGGACCACTCCTTGGTCTCCACCGGATTACCGTACCAGCGTTTTAAAGGCGCCACTTTCTTACTGCGCAAGTCTAAAAACTCATCTGCAAGACACACTTAGCCTAATCCGGCAGTCCACGAATCCGGACTCCTCCCCCTTGCACACTCTCACTTACACATCCACACAAGTGACTATAGACGCGATACGCAAGAGAATAATCCAACGAGTGCTTTCCTGAATGCTTCAGATTAAATGAACAAGGAAAAAGGAATGACAGGCCAACAAACCGGCCTGTCCTTAAAAACCCACAAAAAGGCAGCCCAAACGGCCACCAGAAAACCGGCCAACGGCCAACTAAAAAGCAAAAAGGCAACGGCCCTGAAGACCGTTCCGGGAAAACTGCAAAACCGTTTAACTCCTAAAAGTCCGGAACTACTGGACCCACATCCGGAAAATCCGGTTCCGGGACTACCATCCTGGTAAGAATCCTAACTATAATTACTGCTACCCTAGATAGTCATTTATTCCTCTTAGCCTTCTTTACAGACGTGCCACTCTGAGCTGGCGATCCACCTGTCTTCTGGGGTGGGGTGTTCTTCGTCTTCGACCTGGTCCGGGGAGGCTGCAACTCTTCCTCCTCCGATTGAGTCGTCTCCCCTTCTTCCGATTCCGGGTCCGTCTCGCTCAGTAGCCGTCGTCCCCTTGGTTTCGGAACAGTAAGATCGATGAGCTGGGACGGTGGCGGTGTCTGGAGAAAGGGCTGGAGCATGTGGGTGAAACTCACCGGATCCGTCCGGGCTGGATTCAACACCGTTCCGGGTAAAGGTGGTTCCCGGAAAGTAGAACCCACCGGTCTGTCGGGGAACAGATTTGCTACGAACGCAGTTCTTCCGGCTGGGACGCCTAAGACAACATCTTTTGCTGGAGTTGAGGCCGCAAACTGCTTTACCAGCGACCTCCTCTTCTGGGCCGATGCTGTTCCGGCTTGCGATGTTCCAACGATTGTCTTGTTCTTTGCCGGAGAAGGCTGGTTCTGTGCCCCTCCTTCTTGGAGATCCTGACCCAGGTCAAAAAGGCCTTGGTCTAACCCCTCAAGCGGATCCAAGTTTCCCAACAGTTGCCGGACTTCCTTGAGCATTCCCTCAATCCGGACTTCAAAATCCACAAGGATGCTCACCACCTTCGATCCCGCCACGTGACCATCCTTCACCATGTGATTATTCCAGAGTGTAGCTCTGGCAAGAATATCCGCCGGAGTGTCAAACAGACTTCTGACATTCCGGACCAGATCGAGGGCTTCTCCCTCCTTTGTTTCAGCGGCCATCCTCTCTTTCTCCGACCACGCAGCTTGTTCTCGAAACCGGTCCCGTTCTTGCTCCAAGGTCAGAATCCGGTCCTCCAGCTGCTTCACCGCTTCCGGATCTGGCCTTTCCGCCAACGCCACCAGGATTTGGGTTTCTTCCTTCACACCCAATTTCTCGCACATTTGCCGGATCAGCGCCGACATCTGCTCATTCTATGCCCGGGTAGCTAACAGCCATTTGATGGTGGCCTCTAGCTGATCCGTTTCCGGAAGCGGTTCTCGGGGCTTCTCTACCTCCTCGGCTTCTTGCTTCCCCCGCGCACCCCGATCAATCGATTTCCGGCGCGTCCCTCCAACGTTTGGTGATGCCTGCTCCGGTTCTGGTTCCTCTTCTTCCGGCTCGAGCTCATCCGGTTCATCTTCCGCGGGAAGTCCATACCTCAACAAATTCTCGCCCTTCCGGTATATGGTCATTTCCGGTCCGGCCAGTGCATCCTCGGAGTGATACAGATGGAAAAGATAGGGGCTAATCGGACTTGACTTCTTGTTCGCGATATTGACCGCTAACTTTTCCACTACGGAGTGAATGATCACTCCCCAGCTGACCGGCCTGGGAGCCGGATTCTCTCTATCTCCCAGCGCTCCAAAAATAGTGTTTGCCACGGTCATTGTAATCCGGGTGGGCTTTTCCGGATACAAGATAGGGATGAGGAATGCTAACAACTGCCCATCCCGTGGACTCTTACAATCACTCGCGGTGTTCCCTTCCTTGGAATCCGCATGACTCCGGAATACCTCCACGGCGTAAGTGTCCGTCCGGGACGCCATTCCGAAACCCCTACTCGGCGTAAAGTATGCCTTCGCCCACAACTCTGGAGTCCAGGCCCTAGATCGACCCCTAATCGTTAAATCGAACTGATTACCCACTCCGGAAACCAGCTCGTCAATCATCTCTTCACTCCGGACGTTCCATGGACGTTTTACCAATCCTAAGCACCCCATGATTTCTAGGTCTTCTTCTAATTCCTTCAGGCGCTCCGGATCCGATGGGACAACCGGACGTACGCCCCGGGCTGTCACTACCGACCTCCGGGATCGACTCGCTTCCGCCATCTCACCGACTGCTAGGACAATCCGGTGCAATCGGCACCTTCCTCCCTTTCTCTCCCTAACACGCCCTAACTCACCACTCTTTCTCTCTTCTAACGCACCGTGGAAGAGCACGGGTAAAAGAGACTGAATGAGGCTGGCGGTGGGGTTTAAGTACCTGTCGGAACCCTAAGTTCCCGCCGCCAAAAACGTTCCCGTAAGTTCCCTAGCCGGAACCTAGGCAGTAGGTCCCTACGATCCGGAACATTCCGGAACTTTTCCGGCTTTCCGGCTACGGTTTCCGGCAGGCTGCGTAACCTATTTAGAGTTTTATCCTTTCTACCGAGAAACTAATTTCTATTTTTAATATCTAAGTCCTAACTTGGTATTTAAATGCAAAAATTGAAAAAGTTCTCCTATTTTTACCTCCACTAAATTGTTAATTGGGACTTTCCGGATGATACGTACTCCCACACTCGCGCAAACCATCAACTTGGATTTGTCATCGGATCTCCCAGAACGTGAAACCGGGGAGCGGAACCGGAACCTGACGGACGTCTTCAAGCAGCTTGGAACGGAACCGCCTAGAAGTCCCACACTGAATCCGGGGAAGGATCAAAGTATGGATCTAACCCCAGATCAGGGTGCGGATCAAGTTCAGAGCGTGGATCAAGGCGAAGACCAAGTTATGGACAAAGGAACGGATCAAGGAGTAGATCCGGTTATGATAGGATAGTTAGGATTTTAGTTGTAAATATTTGTTAGTTAGGACCGAACCGGATTTGATCCGGTGTGTTTGGTCTGGATCGGATGTTTTCCGGTCTGGCCGGCTCAACAGGGACCGAAAGTTCCGCGCGGACTTTCTGGGGCCCTTTCTGTTGACTTTTGAGTTTTAAAGTGTATATTAGTCAGTCTCTGCGAAGAAGACTGAGAGTCTTTTCCCTTGAGTTTTTGTGCATTTTCTATTGATTTCTTGTTGTACGTCTCTCCCGCGCGTGGCATGGTTGTTTTGGTGAGGAGTTAGGAAAATGTATGCAGATTTTGGAGAGATTTCTCCCCTTAGTGTGTTTGTTTTGCTCTTATGTGCATGTGAGTGGGTATTCTAAGTGTTGGGAGTGGGTTTCAGTTCCTCAGCACCTCTACAGTTCACGGTTCCGGGCGACAAAATCGTTGTTAGGCTAGGCGGATAGGGAAGGAATCCTTAGTCGCGCTAGAGCTCCTGGATAGGAAATCTGGTTGAGTGTCCGATCTCCCGTGAGGTCTCACTGCCCTAGTTGGTAAACGGAAGGACTTTAGTTGATGTTGGAACGGACGGATTCACTTGTGACCACCTAACATGGCACGGAGGAAACTTGGCATCAAGGTCGTTGTAGTATGAGAGGATCGTACGGGGGGTCTTTGTGTGACCTGCAAACCGGATCTCTGTCCGGGTGGCTGTGAGAGATCAAACCGGATCCGCGCTAGTGTAGGAAGTAGTGGATTAGAGAAGTGGGTCTTCAGCCACTATAAGTCACGGAAGGAGTGGCGGGCCTGCCACTCTCAAAAGCAAGCGGCGAACCCGCTGATGGTGAAACAGAGGCAAAACTAAACTGGAGTGGAGTGAGAGTACATGTGAAAGGACCGGACCGGATCGGATCGGTCCAGAGGAGTTCCAGGATTAGAAGTTGTAGGATCTTGGGTGGTGGAAGTTTTACAGGACCGAATAGCTTGACAGACCAGAAGAGATAGAGAGAGGTCTGGTCATTGTTTTCGGTGTGTTGTTGTTTCCGGTTTTAGATCTAGGACCGGAAAGTAGAAATTAGAGACTGACAGGAGCTTAAGTTGGGAATAGAGCTAGACACTTCACAAAATCTCGTGGGTTCGATCTTTAGAGTCATTTTGTTATGCTTTAGAGTGGTTTTTGGGAGTATAACAGGGAATTCACTTACTCTGTGCTGCGACACGCAAAAATCTGGCGCCGTTGCCGGGGATTCTAAAGCTGTCAGTGTTTATTCCAAGTAGCGAAGTCAGTAGTTGTTTTATTTTCCTTCTTGTCTTTTCCGGATTGAGTTTTGGTTTCTGACGAGAAACCGGATTTTGCATTCATGAGAAGAAATACAGGAAGTGAAAGAAGGTCTGAACGATTGAAGAAGAATCAAGGAGAATCGTCTGGACCTGGTTTTAGTGATCCGGATAACTCTGATCCGGGTGACCAACCGATCTTTGTACCTGCGCTTGGAGAGCAGATCGAAAGTCCGAGATCGGGAAATACTCCGTCAACTTCTGAACGAGGATCTGAACCGGAAGGGGAAGAACCAGATTCGGAAGAAGAAGAAGTCATGACCCGGTTAAGGTACAAACGTTACAAGGGCGACGGTAGCCAAGATGCGGATGAATGGCTGTGCGAGTTTGAATCGACTGCACTCGCCAACCAAGAGAATGAGGCGGCCCAGCGAAGAATCTTTCAAGGATTGCTGAAGGGGGAAGCTCTCAAATGGTACCAAGATGTTCCGGATCTGATCCGGAATAACTGAGATCAGCTGAGAACGGACTTTCTGCAAGCTTTCCGGGAAGTTGGTGGAGAAGCCAGAGCTTTGGGCCGGTTGAGCACATTGACGATGAAATCGTCCGAATCCGTGCGGAAGTACGGGCAGAGAGTGAAAGCTCTCATGCAAAAGTTAACCACTGAGATTGCTCCTAGTTTGCAGGTGGAGTAGAACGTTGCCGGATTACCCGAGTCAATGGGATTCCTGATCCGACAAACACGCCCAAGAACGCTCAGAGAGGCAATGGATGCTGCAACCAATTACGAGAATTCAGCGCAGTCACTCCGGAAGTCCCTAAAACGAAGCAAAGAGCAAGCTAGAGGGAAGGGTAAGAAAATTGACCGGAAATCGAAGCATCGAAAGAAGGTCTCAGACTCGGAAAGTACTTCTGAGTCGACCGGATCGGATATTTCCGATCGGAGTTCATCCAGTTCGGATGCGGAACGGAGTAGTTCACCTCCCGGACGTTCGTCCAAGAAGGGGCAGAGTCGAAAGACCGTTGTAAAAGTGAAGGCAGAGGAGACGGATTCTAAGAAGGCAATCAAGAAACTCCAAGACACTTTGGAGGCGATCAAGGTCAACATCGCAGAGAACCGAAGACCAAGACGGATTGTCCTGACTTCCCGATCCAACGTCTGGTGCGGAAGGTGTGGCGAACCGGGTCATTACCCGAGCGAGTGCCAAAGAACCAACCCGAAGCACGTTCACTTCGTGTATCCGGAAGAAGAAGAGGTGTACTACACCATGGCACCTGAGGAAGAGGAGGAAGTTCACCAGATTCAGCCGACTTATGCGAGAGGAAAAGGGATTGCTGTTCCAATCCGTTCCAACAGGCTGAACTGGAATTTCCTACCCGGTCCTAGTCAAGGGGTCATGATGCAGCAACCGAAGCGAGCGTATCCGGATAGACAAGTGGTGATTTGTTATGGGTGTGGAGAACCGGGACACTACTCCAGTAACTGTCCTAACAAGGGAGTAGCACAAGGTGCGCCACGGATCCTTCCATGCCAGAATTGCCAGGAGTATGGACATCCGGAGGATCAATGTCCAAAACCAGTACAGCCGCGACCGGTTTACAAGCAAGTCCAGATTCTTCCCAGGGAGCAGTCCGCACTCAACTACGGTCACTCTGCTGGAACGGAGAATCCGGAGAAATGACGGTGCGAGGTTGAGCTGCCAAGAGGAGCGGAGAGCATGGTCAACCGAGTATCGACCCGCAGTTCCACCAGGAACCAATCCGGTTGTACCATTAGGAGTAGTAAGAAGAAGTCGAGAAGGAAACCGGAGTCGAGTAGCGATTCGGATCGTCCTCCTCCAGAGCCTTGACCGGAACCAGAGGTAGTGCACTCTGAGGAAGGGGTAGGCAGTAACCGGATTTCGATAGATATCAGCGCAGAGATCCAAACGGAAATCTCTGGACCGGATATAATACGGAATCAGAAGAAGGTTAGTTTTAGTGACACACCAGTGATCATTAATCCGGTTGTGAATACACATGAGTATAACATCATCCAGGATATAAAGGATCAGAAGGCGAATGTCACAATCGGATAGCTCCTGCATGACAACGTGATGTACCAGAAGCTGATCCGAGACGCCTGAACCCGGAAACGGAAGAAGAAGGTGAAGCTGCCAGCAGTCACAGTTAACTTTTCTAAACCGAAAGATTCCGGAGCTCCAGAGGTCACTGTGGAGATAGAAGGATGTGCGATTCCCAAGGTTCCGGTCGATGGCGGATCGGGAGTGAACCTGATGTTGGAGGATACGGCATTTGACTTGGGATTCACCACCTTCGAAGCCACGGAACAAGTCCTCAGAATGGCGGACTAGTCACGAGTACATCCGGTCGGGAAACTCTCACAAGTTCCGACCCGGATTGGAGGAAAAGACTACCTGCTGAATTACGTTATTATACGTGTTCATAAAGGTAGACCTTTTCCGATGCTACTCGGTAGACCCTGGTTATATTCTGCTCGAGTACTTGTGGATTGGGGAGCCAAGGAACTGGTGGTAGGGAAACCTTCCAACCGGATTCCTTGGACCACTGAGAAGCATTTAGGAGAGTCGAGTGAGTCGGATGGCTACACGACGGACTGGTCGGATCCGGAAGATTCCGCCACCAGTTATTTCGTAGATCCATTCGAGCACCAGTCCGAGACGAACTATGGATTTTCCGATGCTGTGTTAGAGCATCATCCGGAAGAAATCCAGGGACCAGTGGTAGAAGATCGATCTCTGGGAGAGTCGAGTGTTCCGCTCACAGCCGAGTGGATCGCTCAACAGATCAGGACCGGAAATCTACCGGTTAGTCAGAGTGAAGCAAGAGAATTCGGTTGGGAAAATTTAGCTTCCTTTCCTGAGGAAGTTTACGAGGAAAAAGTCAAACCAGTTGTTTCACCCACTGAGTACGAGAAGGAGAGTATTGAACCCAACAGGAGTTTTTACCTTAGTAAACTCTTGAAGGAAACGGAGAAATCCGGTTATACTAAACTTCTGAAGGAGTATCTCGACGTTTTTGCTTGGGAGCCATCCGATCTGAAGGGCATTCCCCCTCATTTAGGAGAACACCGCATCGACCTAACAGAAGGATCTGTTCCGGTTCGACAGCGACAGTACCGGCTCAACCCCAAGTATTCGTTGATGGTGAAGGAGGAAATCGATCGGTTGCTGGAAGCAGGATTCATTTATCCGGTCCACAACTCTGAATGGGTTTCTCTTATTGTGGTGGTTCCAAAGAAAGTTGGAACGGATGGGAAAGTCAAGATCCGGGTTTGTCAAGATTTTCAGAAATTGAATGCAGCCACGAAGAAGGATTACTTTCCTCTTCCGTTCACCGATCTTATTTTGGACCACATTGCTGGCCATGATTGTTACAGTTTCTTACACGGATTTTCCGGTTATAACCAGGTGTTCATCCGGTGGTGCGATCAGCTGAAGACCACGTTCACGACGGAATGGGGGACTTATGTTTTCACCCGGATGCCGTTCGGCCTGTGTAATGCACCCGGTACGTTTCAGCGACTGATGATCGATATTTTCAAGGATTTCCTTCGACATTTCCTTGAGGTGTTTATAGACGACTTTGCGGTTTTCAGTGACCGGGAAAGTCATCTCGAGTGTTTGAGGAAGACATTCCAAAAATGCCGAGAAACCGGTTTGAAGCTACATCCGGGCAAGTGATTTTTCGGAATGGGATCCGGAATTTTACTTGGTCATGTAGTCAGCAAGACCAGATTACAGGCTGATCTGGAGAAAGTGAGAGTGATGCTCACTTTGCTACCTCCAACCTGTGTTAAAGAAATCCGTGGATTTCTTGGATGTGTAGGATACTATCGGCGGTTCATCAACGGATATGCCAAGAGGGCTATTCCGCTCACAGAACTTTTGAAGAAAGATACGGAATTCGTCTGGACGGAAAAGAGACAACAGGCCTTCGAAGACTTGAAGACCCAGTTGGCTAAAACTCCGATCCTTTCCGTTCCGGATTGGACCAAGGAGTTCCATGTTACGCTCGATGCATCCGGTTGGTGTCTGGGTTCGATTCTTTGGCAGTTTGACTCAGAAAGGCGTGAGAATCCGATTTACTATGCGAGTAGACAAATGAGTTTGGCTGAACGGAATTACACGACTACAGAACGAGAGGCGTTAGCAGTGGTGTATTCCTGTAAGAAGTTCCGGCACTATCTACTCGGTTACAAGGTAATTTTTCACACAGATCATGATTCTTTAAAATACCTTGTCAACAAACCGGATTTGTCAGGCCGGATTGCTAGATGGATTTTGCTTTTATAAGAGTTTGACTACGAAGTTGTAGTGAAACCGGGAAAAGCAAATGTCAATGTCGCAGCACAGAGTAAGTGAATTCCCTGTTATACTCCCAAAAACCACTCTAAAGCATAACAAAATGACTCTAAAGATCAAACCCACGAGATTCTGTGAAGTGTCTAGCTCTATTCCCAACTTAAGCTCAGCCAATATCTAATTTCTACTTTCCGGTCCTAGATCTAAAACTGGAAACAACAACACACCAAAAACAACGACCAGACCTCTCTCTATCTCTTCCGGCTTGTCAAGCTATTCGGTCCTAAAAAACTTCCACAACCCAGAATCCTTCAACTTCAGATCCTGGAACTTCTCTGGACCGATCCGATCCGGTCCTTTCACACGTACTCTCACTCCACTCCGGTTTAGTTTTGCCTCTATTTCACCATCAGAGGGTTCGCCGCTTGCTTTTGAGAGTGGCAGGCCCGCCACTCCTTCCGTGACTTATAGTGGCTGAAGACCCACTTCCCTAATCCACTACTTCCTACACTAGCGCAGATCCGGTTTGATCTCTCACAGCCACCCGGACAGAGATCCGGTTTGCAGGTCACACAAAGACCCCCCGTACGATCCTCTCATACTACAACGACCTTGATGCCAAGTTTCCTCCATGCAAAGTCAGGTGGTGACAAGTGAATCCGTCCGTTCCAACATCAACTAAAGTCCTTCCGTTTACCAACTAGGGCAGCGAGACCTCACGGGAGATCGGACACTCAACCAGATTTCCTATCCAGGAGCTCTAGCGCGACTAAGGATTCCTTCCCTATCCGCCTAGCCTAACAACGATTTTGTCGCCCGGAACCGTGAACTGTAGAGGTGCTGAGGAACTGAAACCCACTCCCAACACTTAGAATACCCACTCACATGCACATAAGAGCAAAACAAACACACTAAGGGGAGAAATCTCTCTAGAAGCTGCACACATTTTCCTAACTCCTCACCAAAACAACCCTGCCACGCGCGGGAGAGACGTACAACAAGAAGTCAATAGAAAATACACAAAAACTCAAGAGAAAAGACTCCCAGTCTCCTTCGCAGAGACTGACTAATATACACTTTAAAACTCAAAAGTCAACAAAAAGGGGCCCAGAAAGTCCGCGCGGAACTTTCGGTCCCTGCCGAGCCGGCCAGACCAAAAAACATCCGATCCAGACCAGACACACCGGATCAAATCCGGTCCGGTCCTAACTAACAAATATTTGCAAAACTAATCCTAACTATCCTATCATAACCGGATGTACTCATTGATCCGTTCCTTCGTCCATAACTTGGTCTTAGCCTTGGTCCACGCTCTGATCTTGATCCGCACCCTGATCTGGGGTCAGATCCATACCTTGATCTTGCCCCAGGTTCAGTGTGGGACTTCTAGGTGGTTCCGTTCCAAGCTGCTCGAAGACGTCCATCAGGTTCCGGTTCCGCTCCCCAATCTCACATTCTGGGAGATCCGGTGACAAATCCAAGTTGATGGTGTGCGCGAGCTTCCTCCCACTCTTCTTTGATTGGGGAGTCCCCTCCTTTCCTTCCGTCTGAATGCCCACGTTCGGAAAAGACCCAAGCATTGAAAGGTCGGACAAATGGAACGACCGTGACAACGTCACTCCGTTCAACTTTCGACTACTCTCCTCCATCCGGTTTGCAGCTTCTCGCGCTTCCATCATCACCAATTCCACTTTCTCGGAGTAGTCCGTCAAGATCTGAACCAACCTGGTTCCGGATATCTTCTTGTCCTTGAGGACTCCCTCGTCAAACAGCTTGGACTTGGTGACGGCCTCTCCGGTTGTCCCAAAAGTGGCCTTCACGTCCTCGGCTACTTTTCGGGTAGCCTCTGCCATCTCCCGTGTGGTGGCCATGTCCTCCTTGAGGAGCAACAATTCCGTCTTCAACGACTCATTCTCCTCTTGGAGTTGTCGTATCTCCGCTTCTTGCTTCCGGATCTCATCCGGGCTGGAGATGAATTCTGCAACCACTCTTGCGAGGTTGCTATCCGCTGGTGCTCCCACCAGCTTGCTGATTTTGGTTCAGAATCAGCTTCTTCACTGTGTAGTCTGCTCGCACATCGCTCAAGATGTTGATCAGCTGGTTGAACGGATCCGTCGAATCCGATCCGGAAGGACCCGGTTCTTCATAAACCGGTTTCTTCCCAGGGTTGGAGGTCTCACCCGGAGGGGTTGGGGTTCCTCTCCGGTGAGGAGGCGTCGTCTTCTGCCGCTTGTGCTACGGCCGGTGTTGCTCCTCCTCTTCTTCTTCTTCTTCCTCGGAACCGGATACTTCCTCTTGCTCTTCTTCCGAATCCAATTCCCCATACTTCAGGAGTGACTCGTGAGTCTTCCACTCCTTCTCCTCCGTATCCGTGAGGAGTTGGTTATGCTTGTAAAGATGGAAGATGTAGGGACTCAACGGAGTCGGCCTACTTCCTCCGATCTTTGGAACCAGACGACTGACCAGATCGGAAAAGATCCTGGCCTAGTCCACTTTCCGTTCCCCGCTCAGGGCTCCGAAAATCAGGTTCCCGATGGCAATTGTCACCCTTGTCGGCTTCTCCGGGTGGATGATCGGCACTAGGAACTGCAGAAGGTTTCAATGCCGGTCTTCCAAACAATCCGCGACCGCATGCCCATCCTTCGAGTCCACCGTGGTCTGAAACTTCCCTCGGGTGTAACCTTCCTTTGAGGTGGCCATCCCTCGACCTCCTAATCAAAAATTGTACATGGACCTCCACATCTCTTCCGTCCAACTGCCCGGAATTCCGCGGATGGTCTTGTCGAACTGATTCGAGAGTTTTCCCAACAGCTCTCAAATCATCCGTTCCTCCCTAAACCCCCAGGGTTTATCGATTAGTCCTCCGCAACCCATCTTGGCAAGATCCTCTATCAGGTTGTCCTTTTCCTTCTCGTCTGTTGGAATAATCGGACACACTTTCCGGAGTTTAACTTCTACTGCGGAGGAATTGGACGGTCCTGCTCTACTTTTGCGGAGCCGGGGGATGGACACGAGCTGTGCTAACCGGATTCTCACTAAGGCTACCTTTCCCTCTCCTAGCCGCACGTCCCGTTTCTCACCTTCGCTCTTCCGATCTCAACCGAAATACCTCTAAACCTGCAACGCACACTAAAGCGTTGCGCGCTCTAACACACTAACACACACACTCACAAAACAAGAAAGCAAAGCGTTGGGAGGAAAGCTAAGTACGCGCTGGAGAGCGATTTCCGCAAACGAAGTTTGAAAAAGAGTGGCAACTGGATTGGTCAGCTTATTTATAGTCTGATCTGTCATCATGACCAAATCCGTTCCAACTCAGATCCGCTCCAACTCTAATCCGGTTTAGATTCAAATTGAATCCGGATTATCACCTATTCTGTTCCGTAGTTAATTTCTGGTTATCCGTTAGCTCCTGCTCGAATCCGTATCCCATATCACGATTTCCGTTCCAAGATTTAGATAACTTACAAAAAACCAAAAATTCACACTGCGACAGTTCACTACGTACAGCCCAACTCGGGCACGCACAAATGAAACCGAACCATCAAACCATTTCGATCCCCAATAAAATATGACCCGACGAACTAATTGACACTGAATTGAAAACCTGAGCTCACAAACAATCTCCTAATTGGCCGGCCAGGCAACAGGGCGTTGGCCAGCCATTAACTTACGAAGTTCCGATTATTTGGTGATTAAATATACTAGAAATTAAGCCCAGCGCAGTCCCGCTTCTCGAACTAGCTGCCCGGCTGCTCAGTGCTTGGGAATTGGAACGCAACACTTGCTCACGCTGTCGTATTGGGTGCCAGCCTTACATTGCTGTCCGCACACGCCGGCGCTGCCATGGCCAACCTAAAGCAATCCATAGAATGTCAGCGTCTAGAAAAGTATTGCAGCGCATGCAAACTCATCCAAGTCAATCACGCGACCTAGCTACCCAATACTTCGCCATTGAATGCAACGATCGATCTTCACTCGACGGAAGCTAGATAACCTCAGAAGACGGAATGCACCAAAACATACATTGCGAAAGGATGCAACGGAAAACCATTGAGCCAACTAGCTAGTAAGATCGAACTCAGTAGTGATCATGTGGTACAATTACTAACTCATTTTGCTACAATTAATCTCAATTAATCATCAAGCAACCTGCACGCACGACGGATCTGTAGTATGCCATTCAGCAAGCTAGCTCTCATTGCAAAACTACAGTACAATGTTTCAGATTTCTCATTGATCTGTCGTCAGCAAAATGCATACCTGCAGGTGGCTTCACCGCCCTTGAGGGTCACGGGGCAGCAGTAGCCGCACTTGCCGCAGTTGAAGATGTCGTTGCTCAAGCTCTTCTCGCACCCGTTCTTCAAGATGTTGTCGTCGCAGTTGCCATACCCGGGCTTGCACTCGGGCTCGGAACACTTGCCGGACTTGCACAGGGTCACCACGTTCGGGACCTGCTTGCAGCAATTGCCGCACTTGCCGCAGTTCAAGGGGTCGCTCAACAAACTCTTCTCGCACCCATTCTTCAAGATGTTGCCGTCGCAGTTGCCATACCCGGGCTTGCACTCGGGCTCGGAACACTTGCCGGACTTGCATAGGGTCACCGCGTTCGGGACCTGCTTGCAGCAATTGCCGCACTTGCCGTAGTTCAAGGGGTCGCTCAACAAACTCTTCTCGCACCCATTCTTCAAGATGTTGTTGTCGCAGTTGCCGTACCCGGGATTGCACTCGGGCTCGCAGCACTTGCCATACTTGCAGGTTGTCACGACGTTCGCTACCTGCTTGCAGCAGTTGCCGCACTTGCTGCAGTTCTTCGGGTCCTTGAAGATGTTCGTCTCGCACCCGGGCACGCGGGGTTGGCAGTCCGCCAAGCCAGTCGGGCACTTGGTCCACGCATCCGTGCTACCTGCGTAATGTACACTCACAATGAGTATGGTCAAATGCACTGGTAAGTTGGATGAACCCATTCATCGCGTACATAATATTTGAAATTTTGTCCAGTTCTGCATCAATTCTGTGCGTATTAGGAATAATTGCAGCACATTTAATTGGTTAAGACGGATTTCGAAACTGGCACATGATTATCTTCATGGTCACTGTCAATCAGGGTGAAACTAGAAGCCGACATAGGTGAATATTGGAATAATTCAACAGTACTTCAGGGCCACCCAGTGTGCGTCTGGAGACTCAAATGCATGTTACGAGAGGTGATCGATCTGACTTCCTATTCCATGAATGAACATACTTGGACGTACAGTTTCTAAAGACAAGCACATGCATAGACAGGCGTGAATGATGGAATGGAAATCGTAGGACGTTACCAATGAAGAGCATCGCCAAGGTGGCGGCCACCAGGAGGCACTGCAAGGTCGCCATCTCAGAGCTGCAAGGAAGATGAGCTAAAGAAACTACCGGTATGGCTCAGCTGCGAAATTGCAACCAGCAGCTCCTGACGGAAACTCCAAGTCACAAATAGCAGACTGGAATGCTGATCAATAGAATGACTATGATGAAGAGGACTGCGTTCCGCCACCTTAAGTAGTGAGAGAGGGGTTGGGCACTGAGGCCCGAGATACATTATTTTACTTCGTTTATTGTAGAACAAGTGGGCAATGCCGGTACATTAGCCAGGCATAGTGAGTTTGAACCACAGGCGTGGAAATCGTTGACATTGGTTTTTCTTACTGCCATCGATATTGTATTTGACTTTTGTTATTTTCCTCGGCAGTGTCAACGCGAGTTGACAATGGACCCTAGGTTTAGGGGACATGCACAGTGGGATACTAGGATTCGGAAAGCCATCGGCAGCTTTGGCCGAGTGGATAAGTTATCGGCCTCGACTCTCGACATCCTCGTACGTGCTTGGACAGCTAGCCGTGTGGATCATGAGTTTATTACGCAGCCATTTTAAACAGGCAGCTCAAGCAGTGAGATTGATGAATGATGACAAAATTCCTGAAACGCGACGGATTTCCACGTAAGTATTTTTCTCATCAGCTACCATTTTCACACCCTTCCGGAGCCCCTGATTGTTCAAGTCAACCCCGTTATTTTACGAAACATCTGGTGGTGTCTGCAATATTGGAGGTTGTACCACATATGTCAATGCTTCGATCCCAAGTTGACATGCCGCTCCTGCCAACTATGGCTTCAATTATCGCTTCTCGAGGAGCATTCAAAATGCGGTAAGGTAACTGAGTGAATCAATTGAATACAGTAGACTAGTACTCTCGAGAAGCAAAATTTTACCGAATTTTCTGGTAAGAGGATCGATTTTCTCGATTGGAATTCACTCAGTTCGAAGATGTCCGTCTGTGTATGCCAGAAGGATTTGCTGGACCTGCAGCTAGCTAGTTCCGTAGGCTGCCTATTTCTGTATAATTCCAAGGGCAAGTTGCGCTAAACTGAGCGCTGCGTGACTGGCTTCATCAATTATTGAAGTTGCATCAATCTAGATCGACTGCCATCGGTCATCATGATCATTGAATACTTCCAAATCAAGATTTCAATTGAGTTTTTTTTTTTTTTTTTTAACAAATTAATGGGAGAACCCACTGCATTGAAACAAACCAGAAACCGAGTACAAAACAGCCAAGCCTCGCGGCTGGACAGTGAAGAGAGTTTTCAATTGAGTTCTACTTGCAGCATAGACATGGTCCTGTTTCGTTTATTACCATCAATACAGTACATTAGTTTCTAATACTGCATCTTACGCCTGAAATTGCAATATTGCACCACTATGCATTATTAGTTTATGCATGTTCAAGCCATGCCGCCATGGCCAAGTGGCTCAACTAAAAAGGGTCGACCATTTTGATAGATATCTGTAGATGGCCGATTGATATGATATCCACCTCGTTCGATCGGGTTTAAATAATGGAGCTTGTTCGCATTCAATCCATATATAGAAATAGAAAGTATGACAAGTGCACAGAGTTGTGCTCTGTAGCTGTGTGCCGAGGAACAGGGTCTGTGTTCTTATCACACCTTGAATTGTGCAAATCGTGTGCACGTACATTAAACATCACTTTGCCTTTATCACTGGTGAGTCAATCTCAAGCCTCGCACTTGGAGTGCTGCATTGCCTCTGGCCCTTAACTCGGAAGGTAACTACACCTAAAATCGACCGTTTAAGCAATTCAGCTGATTTCAGCATGGTTCTCATTATTATATTGGAAAACATTTTGTGGGGTCTGGTTGGTAGTCCAAAGGGGATTCTAGATTCTTTGAGAATGCATTTTTTGGACACTATATGAATAAACTATGAGTATTCAAAGTACTGAAAATAGGTCTTTCTAGAACCGACTCTAGACTCTCATGAAAAGTGGGAGTACGCTTTAGGTAAGAATCTGTAGGGGTCGGTTTTAGAAAGGGGTCAAAATTGGATGTAGTTACCTTAAAAGGAAAAGGAACATGGGGTGAGTCCAAATTTCCAAAATTGTGAAGATGTATTGTGAAATGCAACTTAGAAGAATAAGTACTATAATGATGACTCTCAAACAATAGTTGTAAAATATGATTCATCAATTGATCCATATGGCTAGATCTACTAGAACGCAAACCAATATTTTTCAATAGTATTTGACACCAAAAACTAAAAATTCCTTCTAAAATTGATTATAGATTGAAGAATTGTAATTTTCAAAATAATTTTTCTCTTCAAGTTCAAAATGTTAAGTTCTAATTGTAGTGATTTTTTGAAGATTTTTACTTTTATTTTTTATTCAAGTGATTTTTGAAGGGTCATTTTTTGAATTCAAAAAGTTGTTTTTTGAACCTAGACCTATGAAGACTTTTTGAATTATAGAATATTTGCCAAATAAAATCTTCAAAATCTATACTATATATAATTGTTAATGAATTAACAATTTGACAAAAGAATCTTCAAAAAAGTAATGGATGAAAAAATATATTTTTGTGTGCTTGGAATGTGTTTGCATTCAGCCATTATTACACCTAGTCATTTAAGAGTTAAAGATCCCACTAGCTTGAATCCGTGTTGCACATCAACACATACTCCCTCTGTCCCACTAAAAACCTCCAAATCAAGCACAATATCTGTCCCACTAAAAAGCTCCTTTTTTAGATTTCGATTGTTGGATAAGTGTTGTCCGTGTTGAACGACCTCGTGGGGGCAAGTCAAGTGATTAGGGAGCATTCTTTGCCAAGAAAGCTTGGCCTTGCCCATATGAGATACCTTGGACTTGTTGTGCTTCCTTAGACAATAGTATTGACAATGGATTTGGTGACCACTTCGACACTTTGAAGAGTTGTTCTTGAAGTGGTGCAGGGATCTTTGTTGTCGATATTTAGGGTGCACTAGATGTTTCTAGAATCCCAATGTTGCTACCAACATTTAAATCATCAAGAATGATGGAGCTGGCAGCGTTTACAGATTTTGTCGAAAATGGTACTTTCCACATGGATTCTGGGTGCTTGAACAATGGTGAATAAATTGGAGATTGTGTAGAATTCTAAAAGATGGATTGCTAGTTTTCAAATGCATTTATCCCTGTCAAAAAAACTGAAAATGTAGTTAATCTCTCCTGGGGAAGCTTTTTGGAGGTTTTTAGTGGGACTGAGGGAGTAGTAATTAGAAGTGCTTGCATACACAACAAAGAAATTTACTTTGGTATTTAAAGTTTTCCCATGGACCCATACATAGGATATGAAGATTTAAGTGATAAAATTCTATTTGATACACAAGTGAATAAAACAATATGTGGAACCTTCAATGAAAAGTTTTCATGCAAGATGGATAAAATTCAAATAATAAAGTTATTGCCACATTTGGATGAATACTTGATGTCTCATCCACAATCTTCATCTACTATTTATTTTTCCATAAGACAAAGTGCGATTGGAAAGAAGAAGGGTGGTTTAGATTCAATAAACATACCTTCTATGGATTCACTTTATGAGAGACTTGAATATCTTCAAGATTTGACAATGATCAAGTTATCTTATCAAGTTTGGAAGAGAAGATTATACCCAATACATGACTTGTCGCCCCACGGCTCGATCAATTGTTTGGTGTATAATCTATTTACAAATGTTAATAGCTTTGCCAATCTAGTTAAGACTTCAAATTAAAATACATTGCCTTGTATAATTGAAAACACAGTGCTAGATTGATGAGGTTTACTTGTATTTTTGTTCACAATGAATTTTCTTTTACTTGTGTCACAAAAATAAATAAAAATTGATAATAAATTCATGAAATCCAATCATCTACTTAGTTCATGGCTCATGCACAAGGTTGTCTAACTTGTCTTATCTAACAAAAAATTTGTAGTAGACGTCTTATTGGATGTTTAATGTTGTATGTCGTATCAACGGTGCTAGTATGTAAGCCCAAGAATGCGAGCTTGTGAGCATTGAGCCTACAATGGTTGTGACATTTTTGTCAAATTACATTTTAGGGATTTTAATTTTTTTTACCCCGTGATAAATGGATTACTATATGTTGGGGTCAGATTTGTTAGCCCCCATGCGGAATTTATTTTTTTGCGTTGATTTCCCTTTTGTTAAATGAATTTAGAATTTTCACAATTTCGTTTGAGTAGATTTGGAATATTTTGTTAAACAAACTTTAGGTCCTCCGACTTTACAGACTTAGGCTTTACCAAAACTTGAGTAGGCGCTTCCATGCTTTATTTAGACTTCGTTGAGTGCATGAAGGTGAATGAAAGAAGTCAAATTTTCTAATGTTACAGTTGCCAAATCTTTACACTTCAAATCCATCTAGTATGTGCTATAGCTATTCCGACCCAAAGTTAACAATCACTATAGACTTTGACTTTGGGTAGAAAGTGATATTTTTACATAGAGCACAAATTTTCCAACTTTATGGGGTTAACTTCACCATAATTCACTGTTGGTATGCTTACTATTTTTTGTTACTTTTTCATTTTTCATCAATTTTTTCTTAGGATTCAAATTATTTTCAATAATATTTTCTACACTTTTCAAAATATGCCATGTTATAATTCTTGAAGATTTCATTATATGCCATATTTATATATATTTTGAATTATTTTTTAACAAATCTGACCTAAGCGTAGGGTAGTCCCACATGGTAAATTTCAAGATTGACATAGAAAGCAAGAGCAATTGTGGGGGGAGGCGCATGCGGGGGGATGAAGGGGTGACTTTGGGTGGGGTAGGGGCAAATGGGGATGGGGATGCCTGAAGAGGCGACCTTGGGTGAATGAGGGACAATCATGAATGAAGGACAACTGTGGGGAGAAGAGAATCCAATCTTCTTTTAAAAAGCAAAAATTGCAAAAATGAAAGGAGATGTTCTTACATAAATTGCTTTTATTTTAAAATTAGCGTGACAAATAATACATAATAAGAATGAATCTTTGCGAATTGCAAATAATATATTAAAAAGTTCTAATTTAAATCTTTTTCCTTTACTATTTTATTTTAAATAATACAGCTAGTGTGCCATGTGCTATTGCCACATTCAAAATAAAAGTAAAAGCAATTTTTTGTAATTTTTTAAGTCATAAAAACTTTGAAATTCAATAACTTTCACATTGTACGTGTAAATGCCACAAAACAAAGCCTGTGCGCTCGTCCTTGCCGAGAGCTTTCCGACAGTACTAAAAACAAGACATAGGAAACGACGGTCCAAGAGATTACAACGTAACAAACAAACAAACAACCTAATTTAAGATATGGTATAATTATGATTATTACAAAGAGCCTTTGAGAATTGCAATATATAAAAGGGAAAGTCCAAAGTCCTCACTGCTTAAATCTTCACATTTTATTTTTTATTTTAAAAATCAACATGACAAATAAATCATAATGAAGAAGAATCATGGAAAATTGCAAAAATTAAAAGTTAAAGTTTTTACTTAATTCTCACTACAAAATATAATCCTAGTATTACAGTCCTATAAATAATGACCTTTTTAAGGAGATTTTTAGTAATGCTTTGTTGAAAATACATGTATTCTTAGTGAAATTTTTCTAAGAAACTCTTTAAAAGGTCATTACTTATAGGACTGTACTTAAAACACCCCTTCTCTTGTAGTGTCTCCACCCTTTAATTTTGATTTTTAAATCAACATGACAAAAAAGGAATTAATTGAGAGTTGCAAAAAATAGATGGAGAAGTTTTGACATAATTCTCCACCTATTAGTTTTTATTTATAAAATCAAAGTGATAGAGGGAAGTTTTTATTTAAATAGTCACCCTTTATTTATTATTTTTAAATCAATATAACAAATAATATATGATAAGGATGATTCTTTTTGAATTGCAAAATTATATAATTGGGCACATTCTTACTTCTCTTTCTATACTATGTATATTTTATATTTTAATCAAAGTGAAAAATAATTATACATAAGTAGGATTATTCATTGAAAATTTCTAAAAATAAATAATAAAGTTTTTACTTAAATCTCTATACTTTATTTTTCATTTTAAAAATCTATATGAGAAATTATTCAAAATTAAAAAGACTCTTCAAGAACTACAAAAATTACAAGGAGAAGTTTTTAATTAATTTTTCAATCTTTTTTATATTTTGAAATCAATGTGACAAATAATACACAAATAGGACGATTCTTTGAAGATTCTAAAAATTAAATAGAAAAAATCCAACTTAAAACTTTGACCTATAATTTTTTATATATAAAATCAAATTCACAAATAAATCATTGTTCAGAGGAATCTTAAAGAATTGTCAAAAACAAATTGAAAGCTCTTACTTATATTTCCATCTTTTATTTTTTATTATTAGAATGAATGTGAAAAAATATATAAATAGGATGATTCATTGGGAATTACAAAATATAAATGGATATGTTTTTACTTCAATCTCCACCCTTCATTTTTCATTTTCAAAATCAACATGACAAGTAATTTATAATTTAATCTAGAAGGGCTCTTTGAAAATTGCAAAAATCGAAATTAAAAGTTCTAATTGAAATCAATATTGTTTGTTTTTTTATTTATAAAATCAAATTGACAAATAATTCATGATTAGAAGGAATCTTTGAGAATTGCAAAAAAATAAATAAATAATTTCTTACATAAATCTCCATCCTTTGTTTTTTAATTTTCATAGTCAAAGTGACAAATAATTCATAATCAAGAGGAATCTTGGAGAATTGCCAAAAAATATATAGGAAAGTTTTTTTTTAAATCTCCACTTTTTATTTTTATGGTCCCCTTCAGGAAAGGGTGACGCTCCCTTAAAGGAGAATTTTAGCATGGGGGGAACGCGCACCAGGGACTCTGGGAACGAATGCAATAAGGGGAACGAAATTCAGTTCGTCTGAGTCAGTGACTCTATTTCTCAAGATAGCCTGTGTTCAAGGTTTCAATCAGAGCTTTTACGTCTCTAGAAGTTCACAGAGCCTTATACATCTTTGATGTTTTAGCAGAAAAAATTTAGGTTTCTTGAGGATTTTGACAATACATGTAGCGACAACGAAGAGAGAAGAATGCTCAAAATCCGAGCTTTAGGTGTGTTTCTTTTGTAGAATTCGATGAGCTGTGTGTGTGCAAGCTGTGGAATGATTGAATGCTAGTAGAGTTAGATCTTTTCATGGATGTATGAGGTTTAGGATTTATCGCAGTTTTAGGGCTGGATGCAGCTTATAGCTGTTGTCAAGGGAATTGTTAAAGGAATTGCCTATTGTCGAATTGCGCATGGTTTTCGCAACCTGACTAAAAGAAATGGTTGATATAAGGTTTGTAGAGAGAAGCATTAACAACACCACGACGGGAGTAAAGAGGCGGGTGAAGCAAGTTACGGCCTTACGGGTGTAAGAATTGAGGTTTTCCTTGGAATCCTAATCATAGTGAACGACTATGGCTTGAATAGTAGCAAGCGAGAGGGTTTTGAAGGAGCTCGGGGCATCAACAACAATCATAATGTAATCAATCGCATCAAATATCACCGAGAATCAAGTATATATCTTGAGCTTATCTGTGTAGGATTTTGAATTGTAGCTCGCACAAGAGTATGTTCTTTTTTAGTGTTAATTCGTAATTTTAGGGTTTTCTCGTGGACATTGGAAGTGTTCTAGAATGTGTCAAAGAATTTTAGCAAGTTGAGGATTTCCCCTTTGAAATGGTGTGCTGGAGAATTGGACAGGTTGATTAGGATTTCTAATCTTGTCGGGAAAGGATTTCTAAACTTGTCGGAAATGTGCAGGGATTGCCTCAGAAAGTAGTGGATGAAGAAATCATTGATTTGGAGCTCCTGAGCTAAGCTTTGAGATTTGAAGAAGCTATGTGTCTTTGGCTTCCATGTCCGGTTGGCGTTTCTGCTATTGGGACAGTAGTTTTGCGTGGATTATTGAAGGATTCTTGTCGTCGCAACCTTTTCTGAGGTGATTTTGATTATTGATATGCACCATGTTGTGGTTGCAAGTAGGGGCGTGCTGTGGAATTTTCCATTTCAGTGTTTCATTAGGGCATTCCCGTTTGAATCATTGAGACTTGCATTTGTTGTGTTGTTGTTAAACTATTTGGGCATGCATGTTTGGAGATTTTTTTGGTTATAGATTCGCAATTCAATTTTGTTCTAGACTTCTAGTTTTGCAAGGTTCAACTCTTTTCTTGCTTAAATGTGTTTTGAAGAATTTGTGCAAATCTATATGCTGTATGTTGCATGAAGAAGGGAGAAAATTTGTGAAAGAAACACTATACAGAAGCCATAGATTGGTACACCAGGGCCATTGCTCAAAATATTTCAGACCCGCTGCACAATTTGATGTGCTATGCTAGCATGATTTTTCATTGGTTGTAATGGCTTTGTTGTTGTAGAATTAAAAGATCACATATTCCGTGGAACAATGTGCTTCTAATATTTCAGTCACGTTTTTTTTTTCATATCACAATGTGCAGAGATTTAGAGAAGGTATGTAGGAGCTCGAGGCAACAACAACAATTATAATGTGATCAAATATAGTTTTTTTGGAACTAATATAGCAAAAGTGCTTGTGCTACAATACTTGCATGTGGGATGGGAACGCAAGAGTTTATGCAAATAACATATTTTCATCTCTATTTATGAGTTTCTTATGAAATCATTGAAAGCAGGAGGTTGCAAAGCACTAGAAGTGACTTCAAAAAAACCCATTTCCATTCAAAGTTGAGTGACCATTTAGCCAGTCATGCTTTGGACACTTGCAAACAAGTCCAACCACAAGTCGTAGATGGATTTATAAATATAATTATGAATAGATTAGCTATTGTTGGTAACAAGGATACTATAGGAGATGGAACCAAGTTTAGTAAATCCATGTAAAATTAAAAAAAACTTGCACGACTTGAATTTAGTTTAAAGAAATGACATGACTAAGGTAGGTACACCCAAAACAATCATTTTTTGCTATTGAGCCTATTTACTATTATTAGATTGGTCAGATTTTCATATTTCCTTGTTGGCAAGTGAAAGGAGTATGAGCTCCCAATTTGTCACTTGGGACTTGTAGATTTATTTTTTTGAAATTTGCAATTTAAAATTGATAAAAGTATACAAAAAGCCATAAAAAGAGTGTAGAACCAGAATAGGGTTGTGTCATACCCATTATAGTATTTGGTCTAGATTTATATTTATACTTAGAATTCTCCCAAATCTCGCCTAAAAATAGAATAGAAATAACGAGATGGCTAAATTTGGAGGATTTGAGTCTCATAGCTCCAAAAGGTCTAAATCCCACCATGAATGTGGTAATTCATGGCTAAGTCAGTTCGAGGGATTTATAGTGAGGCTACTAGATCGAGTCGTAGAGTTAAATTTAGAATTCCCTATTGGACTGATGAATTCCCAAAATCTCGATTATTAGCATGTAGGAGCCACTAACGCAAGACAGGGCCCGTGGAAGAATCTATAGCTTAAGGATGGTGTCCTAGGGTAAATCCCATGCCAGGACTTCAACGACAAAATCAATTCCCCAAGATTCTTTCACCTACAGAAGATTTTCGCATCATCGTCAATTCAAGGAGATGGCCAGTTTTAATCTCCAGTGACCAATCATGCCAGGTATGGAAACGCACCTACACGTCTTTTGTGTGACTCCCTGAGAGGTCCCATGAAAATTCTCGGCATCTTCCGACTTGTAGAAGAACCTTTTCCGGGTGGTCAACCGTTCTAACCTCCAATGGGAATTTTGTGGAAATTACCTAGGTTATGGTAAAATCTCACTAAAAATTAGCATAGCTTGTTTTACGTTAATAATGCGCTCCTTGAAGTTTCACAACATTCCGATAGCGGCAAGTATCCAAACTGGCGAGATTCCTCGAGAATTAACCACGTGGCAGGGTCCCCGCGACATTGACCGGCATTCTGAGACCATACGATGACAAAACAAAGTCAACCAATAGTCCTTTCCGACTCTCTTGTATCTATTGGAGACCCTAGGCTAGTTATTTTTCTCAAAATAGGAGACCCCTAAGATTTAGGATTTTACCACAACTTGATTTTTAAACTAAATTAGCCTACGATGGGTTTTTGGTCTCGGTACGAGGGATAAAGGGGTTAAGAACTAAGCACAACGATCTGGAGCCAACGGCGCAATCCATTCAACGATTGGAGTTGATCTCCAAAAGTTAGGATGTTGGTCTAGCATAGATGGTAGAAGTAGTTTTTTAGGGATTAGGATGAAAATCTTTGAGGATGAGGATGAAAATCCAAGTTGATAAGGTTACCTTAGAAATTTAGAGAGAGGGGTGGGCCCTTGGAAACCTATACAAGGGCCCCATTTCTCTCTCTAAAACACCCCCAATTCTTGTTTTGGGTCCGTGGGTCCAAGTTATTTTGGATATTTTGGCGTTTGAAGCCAAAAACCTCTATGGTGTTTCCGGAGCACTTTTGGCTCCATTGTTGTTGCATTTCAAGCTTTGAAGGTCCTTGGGGGTCCTTCTATCTTGCTTGGTGTATTCCTTGTGTACTCCTTGTGTATTCGTTGTGCCCTTGTTGTGAGTTAAGAGTCATTTCTATCCCTTGTTGTACCCTTGTGAGCTAACTTATCAGGTTTAGGAGGTCTTTTGGAGTTTTGCACTAATCCTAGAGTAACTCTCCACCGTACCTTGGCGATGCTGCTTTGGGGGGCCTTTGACACATGAGTCCTTTTGTGTCACCACGTTTATCTTAATTTATTGTTTTCCCTTACTCACGTATATTTACCTTCTTCTAACGTTTCTCTTATTGAGTGGACCCCCCTCCGGGACGGCGAAGCTTTGACTTTATTGTGTATTTTTTTAAATAGTTTTTGTCCCACCTTCTTCTAACTTTTCTCTCGTTGAGTGGACCCCCCTCCGGGACGGCGAAGCTTTGACTTTGTTATGTGTTTTCTTTAGAGTGTGTTTTTCTACCTTCTTCTAAAGTCTCCCTCGTTGTGTGGACCCTCCCCCCCAAGATGGCGAAGCTTTGAACTTGTGACTAAGGAAAGTCCTACAGTGTGTGTTAAAACGGTCCGGACGGCGAAGCTTGAACTCCCGGAGTGCTACAAAGTTCTAAAGTTGGTATTAAATCCAACTTTTACTAGAAGAAAACTGCGTTTTACTCTTCAAATCTGCGTTTTACTTGACAAAAATTGCGTTGTACTCAACAAAAAGTGTGGAATTGGATTTGTTGAGTTCTCCCTTTGTAACGCAAAATTTTGCGTTCCAACGTTTCAACACAAAATTTGACAAGTAAAACGCAGAATTTTGTGTTAGAATGCAAAATTTTGCATTATGAAGGGGGAACTCAACAAAACTGATTCCACACTTTTTGTTGCGTACAAAGCAATTTTTGACAAGTACAACGCAGTTTTCTTCTAGTGTTTACGGCGAAGCTTTGAACCTCACCAGGCCTTAGTTCCAAAGCCTAGTTTCCAAGATCTTTTTGGAAATGTCCAAAGTTTAGCTTCCAAGATATTTAGGATTGTCAAGTTTCAAGTCACCCAAGTTTCCCAATCTTTCCTTAGTCTAGCCAAAATCAAGTTTCCTTAGTCTAGCAAAAGTCCAAGTTTTCTTTAATTAGCCAAAAATACAGTTTTTCTCTTAGTTAGCAAAAATTCAATTTTCCTTAGTTAGCCAAAAATCCAGTTTTTCCTTAGATAGCCCAAGAGCCCAAGTCTAGAACTAGTAACCAGATCAGAACCAAACCAAATCAAGAACCAGACTAGATCAGAACTAGCATACGGAAGAGGAAAAATAATTAATTAATTAAAATTTAGAACCCGACCCCCCAGCTAGCCAAGCGGCCGGCCAACCGGAAGGTCGGGCCTAGGTCAAAACAGCAGCACGCAGCACTTGGAACCCCAGCCTTCGGGCTCCCTTTTTTGGACTCTTTTTTTTGGGTTTTCAATTCTCTCTCCAAACAAAAAAAAAAAAGAGATGTTGGATTAACCTATCACTAGTTGGGGTTGGAGTAGGGGTTAGGGTCTAAAAAAGAAAGGGAGGAGGGAGAAAAGAAAAGTAGCACCACCACACCTGCACACAAGAGGAGTCCAACTCTCACCAACAAAAACCACTCTACACACAATGGAGGAAGATTAGAGGAGGAAGGGAGAGAGACGATCAATAGTGCCCTAGGCATAGGATAAGGTAGGCCTAAGAGGGAAATCTTGGGAATGCTTGATGATCGTTAGGCAAAAGATTAATATGACAAAAAGTAGGAGTGTGTAAGAAGGTAGGAGGCACATTAAAACTTCTTTGAAGTTTGGGACTATAGTATAAGGCTCCATAAAAGCGTAGGTGGAATAGTACTAGTGTAGAAGGAGAGAAGGAAAAAGAAAAGGAAAGAAGAAAGGAAAGAAGGAGGTTAGACCATCAAGTGTAATATTTTCTAAAAATTAAGCAGTGAGCTTGGAAAAAAATCAAACAAAACAAAAGATTACCATGGAGCATGAGGATGCGCATGCGGATGTGGACGAGGTCATCTCTGACACCGGCAGCGAAGAGATAAGTCTTTGATTTAATCTTTGGTGTTTTTCCCTAAGTAGCGTTGATTTCCTTAATTAGCCCTTAAATCACGATTAGCAAGCCGAGATTAGTGTAAATTAGAAGTTTGGATTCAAAAGGTTATAGGCTAGGAGTAGAGGTTTCCAAAAACATATTACATTTAGGATTTGACTTTAAATTGACCGTGCTAGGATAAGTTAAGCAGTAGGGGGTAGGACGGAGGAAGGTGATTAAAACTTCATCCAAAAGAAACAATGGACGGAAATTAGGGATTTAGATTAGAAAGAGAATTTAGGATTAAAATTAGGGATTAACTAGCAATTAAAAATTAGAGTCAAATTAAAGTTTTAATTGGAAAAAGTTAAATTCTACAATCAAAAATTAGAGTTAACTTTGGGAAGTAAAAAGTTAGAGTTAAGTTGGAAGTTTAATCTGGGTTTAAATTCTCAAGTCAAATCTTAGGGTAGTTTCAAAAATAGAAGTTTAGAGTTAATTAGGAGTCAAAAATCCAAGTAGAAAGTAGAAATTAAAAGTAAAGACTTTAGAGTAAATTTGGGAAGTGGAAGTTAGAGTCAATTTAGGAGATAGATTTTAAGAGTAGGGGTAGGAGTTAAATTTTGAAGTTAGAAATTAAAAGTTAGAGTTAAAATTAGAGGTTAAAATTTAGGACTAAACTTAGAAGTTAAAACTTGTAGTAATAATTAGATAGTAGAATTCAAAGCTAAAAGTGGGAGTAAAAAGTTAGAGGTAGAAGTTAAATTTTAGAGTTTTTGTTTTTTTTTGAAATAGAAAATCTAGAGTCAAAAGTGAAAATGTAGAGTCAAACCTAGAAGTTAAAAATTGGGATTAATTTTAGAAGTAAACACTTAGAGTTAAAAGTCAAACCATAGAGTTAACTTTAGAGGGTAAATTTTAGAGTAGTATAGAAGTAAAAATCTAGAGTTAAAAGTTAAAACGTAGAGTTGAACTTGGAGGTTAAAATTTAAGAGTTAATTCAAAGGAGTAAAAATCTAGAGTTACATTTAGAAGTTAAAATTTAGAATAGAAGTAGAAGTTAAAATTTAGAATAGAAGTTCAACTTTAGGGTTAGTCTTTAGAAGTAGAATTCCCAGGTGGGACTGAAAAACATAAAGGATAACCTTAGGGGTTCATGGGAGGAACCTAGGGGGTCCCATTCAGTTGGTTAGGGTTGTTAGAAATGGCACCAACTACCCAGTCTACACTAGACATAGGATAGGTAATTAGTACAGTAGGATTTTACCGTTAGCTTACCGTAACCCTTGATCATCGATAATTAGCTTGGAAGTCACCACATGCATCTCTAGGCATTTCTTTTGCCCATCCACGACACTTAGGAAATATTAGCAAAAGATCCATTGCTTGGAAGGCACGGTGGACCGCGCTTACAACACCCCCTTAAATTAAAAAGTGGATAAAAGCTAGGAATCTGGTCGTGTTCGCTTTATTACCAAGGGTGGGTAATCTAGCGCCCACAAGGAGGTGACCAGAGAATGTGGCATTTGGATACTATATGCAAAAGTTATTAAGGAACAAAGTTCAGTTCTAAAAGCGTTTCTTCCACATAGGTATAGAACTGATTTTAGAGATGTACACATAATATAGATGGCAATTTAAGGTCAATGGCACATTTGGGTGTATCTACCTTAATGAAAATCTTTCTCAAACAAAATTGAATTAAACTCATCTTTCCATGTTCATCTAAAAAATGTCTGAAAATCATCTAAATGCCATTTTTTGATCTTGCTGGCAACACTGAAAGTAAGCAAGTTCAATTTGCCTACTTTCATCAATTTAAGCTTCACATGTACAAAGCAATTCATTACTTTAATAACGTTTAATCCTATTATTAGTCTTTATTATATTGTACTATATATTTCACTGGGTTAAAGTCTTCTATAGTGAGCTTCCTAGGTAATATAATATTTTTTTTCCATAACTCTAGATAACAAGACATATGTTACTCCTAGTGTAAATGCTTCACAAATATCGATAACTACTTTTGTGGCAACAGTAGCCCCTTGAACTTTATGTCCAGTGATGGCATATACCTGTGCCAACAAAAATGTACATTTGAAGTATTTCCCTTTATATGTGTAGTTAAACTTTGTCTTCTTCCTCTTCAATTTCACTTGAATGCCTGATTCCAACATACCAATTGTGATAGCGTCTACACATCCACCTTCTTTAAGATGAATGGCTTCAATTTTATCCATTGCTCCATTATTTATTCCTCTTTCAATATTAATATTGTTCAACACCATAACAAGAGCACCTACAGTAGATTTTTTCAATTGATTGAATTTGGGTTCATTAATCCAATCACCTAATTCTTCAACATCAAGTGCATTAGAGTCAATGGGAACATCAAACACATCACTAGGATCAAATAGCTTGTAAATCATAATGTCATTATACTTATCAAAATCTCTTCTATGCGTATATAGAATTGTTGTTTGACTATCAAGGTCAAACCCTAATTTTATGTCTCTTCAATTTTTAACTTACGCTATAAATTAAACATATAATATTGATTTTGAAGGTGATTCTTTGGAGACCACACGTCTTGTTATGGACCCTGTTGGAATCCCCTGAACGTCGGGAACTTCAGCGCTTGGGAACGCACGCCGAGAACTCCGGGGAACAAACGCCGTGTACATCCTCTGTGTCAAGAACTTTGCCTCTTCTCCGACGCGAGCTCGAGCTTTGAGAATTTCCAATCAGAGATTCTCGGGTGCACGGTAAGCCACATGATTTTTGCATTTGCACATTTTGTATTGGACAGGCTTTGCTAGACTCAAAGAGGTTCGAATTGGTGGAAATGCGCAGAAGGAGAGGGAAAAATTTTAGTCTTGGGAGGCAGTTTTGTTTCGAGGTTCTTACGTCTAGGGTCTAGGTCTAGAGTTTTTAGGTTTTGGGGTTTCTTTTGGTGCTTATAGTTGTATACGTTTACAGTGAATTGTATATCTATGGATGCCACAACAGCTCTAGCCTCGTCGAGGTCCTCAATGGCGGGCTCTGCCACCTTGTCCTCTGTGAAGATTCTTCTTTAGAAGGAGTCAACTCCAGGTCGAAGATTTACGTCTGTGACTCGATGGACGGTTTGTGATTTCCTCTTCATTTCTATCTATAAGCACAAGAATGTAAGCTCTGAGCTCTAGTTAGCTACGCAAAATTCATGTTTTCCAATAATTTGATTGAGTTGAAAATTTGACGAATTCGCTTGAGTGGAGGCCCTTGTGTAGTATAGTGTTTAGTGTTGTGATACCGTAATCAGACTCTGAGTGTGTTTTTATTGTGGTCCTGTGTCGCTGATGCTTGCAAGTGTAGCAAATTTGACATCTCTAGAGCGTACAAGGTCTAGGGTGTATGAATTTTGTGGTTGAGTGGAGGCATTCATTCAGACATGAGATGTTTTTTTCTCTATTCTTTGGTTTCTTTAATTTGATTCTGATTGTATTTATGTGATTGCTTAGGGACGTTTTTAGAGTGCCTCCAGTTCTAGCAAGGGCTTTACTCGTGGTTCCTACAGGGTTTCAGACTTGCAAGACATTCATTTTGGTTTTATTGGTTGTACTATTGCTTGCCGCATGTTTCATTTCTATCTGTCAGATTATTCTTCAGGTATAGATCGTCAAGGAGATATTAAAATGTGAATGACGCGCTAAAATAGTGTTGGCAATGGGCTGCAACTCTTATGTTCGTGTCTTCTTTTGACAAACGCCTGCCTACTTCAAAGGTTTCAAATCATTCTTTGTGTTTGCTATTTAATTTAGAGCCTTGGATTAACCAGATGACTCCATTGTCCAGCCCTAGAAGACTGCTCGGATATGATGTAATCATTACAAGGCCTTCCTATTGATTCTAGAGGGGTTTCTCGCTACACGTAGGAGCTCTTGTTATTCCTTCATGGAAGCATATTGCTTGTACTATTGACGTTTCAAAATTTATGTGGTGGCATTGCATGTGAAATTGAAAGCTATTTTTCATTTGGATGCAATCATTTTTTGATTGCTGTATTCTAATTTAGGCTTGCCTCTGCAAGTGCTTTAGTTACGAAATCACTGAATTATGTCTTAATTTGTTTCAATCTTTGCACCTGTTGTTAGCAAAAGCTCACACCCTAGCTAGAAGTTGCAATTTATTGTGCCATATGTGAAGTGGTATATATCATGAAGCCATATGAGCTTTAGTTATCAACTCCACATTTTCCACATAATGTCAATTGAATTGATACATTTTTCAAATATGTTTTTGAACTCATATTCAAATGCGTTATGGAACAGTGCAATGAAGCCTTTGTCATATCTAAAGTGTTTCATGACTATAGTTTGTTTTCCATGGTCTATGATGTAACGATCAATCCTTTGCTTCTGATGCGTAAAGTTTGATGCCTCTGGACCCAAGGGGAGGAGGCTTTGTATTCACAGAAGCTACATGTGAAGAAGTTTGAGCAATTACCTTGAAATGTGAGCCAGTGTTACAAGGGTAGAGCCTCTTGTAGTGTAGTAGCTTGTTTGTAGTCCTTTTCACAAGGGCTCTTGTTGTCCTCCTCACAATGAGAAGTTTATTGTTCATCAATTGAAGTTAAACACCACAAGCTTCCTTGTTCACAATTGGATACCTTTTGCTAATTGCGTCTCCATCCTTGAAGCCCATGTAGAACCTAAACCAAACTTTGGTATTAACAAAATTGATCTTAGTGATTTGCGAAATATATTTTCTATTATTTGTGTGAACTAAATCAGTTTTAGAATCTCACTTTTTCTACTAAGAGTAAAGCTTGACATAAACCATTTTAGTTATTTTCAAATATTCACATCTTATTTTCAAAATCCATGTGGTACAAATGTAAGTCAAATGCCACAAGATTAAATCTGGAAAACAATTGGATAGATGAAAAGTCTTTATTTCGATGTTTTTCTATAAAAGACCATTTACATAAAAAAAAAAAAAAAATTTCAACTCCAATTACCTCACCTACTTCAATGCTAACGTTACCACTTCCTTTACAACCTTGGGAGGATATTGAGTAGAGTTAGAAAACCATGTGAGCTAAAACATAGGATCCTTTTTATTCACAAAAGGTAACATTTCTACTAAATTATAAAATTTTACATGTAATGTAGGATGCTTTAAACTCAAAAAAGGAATAATTTAAAAATCTAATTAGAATATGCCTAAAATATGCGTAGAATATACCTCAAGTATTTCAAGTATGTGATAGCCCCCATTTAACCCCTAGAAAACCGAGGGTGTTTTTCAAGAGACATTATCAAAAAACTATGAATTTTTTTGCTATGTTGATCTAAAATGAAAATTAAAACCTTTTTTTGAAACTTCAACCATATATAACTCTAGTAAAATATCTTTTCAATGTGTGGAAAAAATATCAACTCATTTGACCGCGCGAATTGAAAGATTATAACGTTCAAAGTTGTAAAACTTGAAAGGTTTTTTTATAATTGCTTGACAAGGAGAGTAGACTTTGGGCCCTCTTGGAGTAAAATTTTTAAGTGCCATGTAACCATTGTATGATGTAACCTTATTGACACTTCTTATACCATTGCAGATAATAAAATGAGGTACTACACAGGTTATTGGTTATATACGTGAAGATAGCTATTTCTATACGCATTTCAATGTACAGGTGTTAGGTTACAACTTGGTTTTGTAGCAAACTATAATTGAATATTCTTTGGCGTAAGGATAGTCACAACAACTAAAATGCAAGATATAGCTAAATCAAGATGAATAAGCTTGTGAATTTTAATATATAATACCGGTGTATAAATTTTTGTACACTTCTAGCTCAAGTTAGGAATGAGATAGTTGCAACAAATAATTTTTCAATGATTGTTTGGAGAAGGTTGAAATGTAGTAAATGGTGCTCACTAATGATTTTGACATCTTTGAAGTTGGTGCCCTAGAATAGATATTGGACTTCATTGTACAGGTTCAATCAAACTGTATTCTAAATTTCAACCCCAAACAAGTCCAACAATTTGTATCAAAGTGACTGCAATAGAAAAGAACATAAATTTGCTAAAATTGACCCATGCCCCGAACACTACAAAATACTTTTCCGTATTTGACATTGATTATAGTGCAATAAAAAGCATGTTAATCAGGACACAAGCATGAAAGATGTTAGGGCCAATCCTTTTTGGTGAACTATCATCATTCAAGCTTACCAATTCAAAGTAACATTCAATTTACATGGTGGTGAATTTGTGGGTGAACTGATGATTCAAACAATCTATCCTTCAAACACAAACAAATTTTCATTCAAAAAATGAAGGGATCTAAGACTGAACCTATGTTAGAGATGACCAGTACTTCAAATTTTAGCTACCCACAGGAAGACGTTGTACATATTCCACCTCATCCAAAAGGATATAGACATTAAGCATTTATTACAAATAGTCTACAGAGAGTCTACATTGTTGCACCTATATAGCTATTTTCAATGTTTTCGAGATAAAGACTAATAATAAAAACAATTTAATCTTTATAGTAGATCCAACTTTCTTTAATACATGATTTTGTAGGTGATTTTGTAGGGCCCACACATCTTGTTTATATTTTGAAATCAACGTAGATTTAAGTTAGAATTTCTCCATTTATTTTTTGCAACTCTCAATTAATTCTTTATTTGTCATGTTGATTTAAAAATAAAAAATAAAAGATGGAGACACTACAAGAGAAAGGGGTGTTTTAAGTATAGTCCAAGTAGTATAGTCCTAGTAGAAATACATGCATTAGAGGAGATCTGAGGCTCTAGAAGGCCATTTTAGGGTTGTTTCCAATGCTATAAACCAGCCCTTGCTGTCAGAAAAAATTATTATTAAAAAAAAAAATTAAAAAAAATTAAAAAAAAAATGTTAAAAGAATACTAAAAATAAATATAAATAAATAAATGACGTGACAATCGCTTCGCCACGTCAGACTGGCCATTTGGTAGCGTCCCAGCATTTCTGCAGAGTTCCCATAGTCCGGGAACTCGTAGTCTCTTAGAAGCCCGAATCTCCTCTAATGTGTTTTCAATAAAACTTTACTAAAAATCTCCTTAAGAGGTCATTACTGATAGGACTAGTCATATACTACTAAGACTATTTTTAAAACACCCCTTTCTCTTGTAGTGAGAATTATGTAAAAACTTTAACTTTTAATTTTTGCAATTCTCCATGATTCTTCCTAATTATGATTTATTTGTCATATATAGATTTTAAAAATTAAAAATAAAAGGTAAAGATTTAAGCAGTAAGGACTTTGGACTGACCCTTTTATATGTTGCAATCTTCAAAAGTTCTTTGTAATCACAAGTAATTGTTTATCCATACCTTAAATCAAGTTGTTTATTTGTTTTTTTTAGTTATGTTGAGATCTCCCAAACCGTCTGTCTTCGAGTTGCGTTCTTAGTACCGTCGGAAAGCTCTCGGCAAGGAGGGGTGCATGGGCTTTGTTTCGTAGAATTTGGACATACAATGTGAAAGTTATTGAATTTTGAAGTTTTTGTGACTTAAAAAATTGTAAAAAATTGCTTTTACTTTAATTTCGATTGTGGCAACAATACATGGTACACTAGTGATGTTGATATTTAAAATAAAATAGTAAAGGGCAAATATTTAAGTTAGAACTTTCTATAATATTATTTGCAATTCATTCTAATTATATATTATTTGATTTTAAAATCCACTCATGGTTGCTCCTTGCCCCATCCAAAGTCACCACTTCATCCATCTGCATGTGCTTCCTCCCGCAATTGCTCTTGCTTTTCATGTCACTCTTGAGATCCACCATGTGGGACTAATCCATTTATCATAGGGTAAAAAAGTTAAAAATCCTAAAATATAATTCGACAAAAATGTCACGCATACTCGACACTGTCTAATACAACATGCAGCATTAAACGTCCAATAGGACATCTACTACAATTTTTCTATGAGACAAGACAAGGTAGACAACCTCACAACCTTGTGCATGAGTAAAGCAAATGATTGGATTTAATGGATTCATTATCAATTTTTTATTTTTGTGACACAAGTGAAAGAAAATTCATTGCAAACAAAAATACAAGTGAACTTCATCAACCTAGACTTATATTTTCAATTATACAAGGTAATGTATTTTAATTTGAAATCTTAAGGCTAGATTGGCAAAGCTATTGACATTTGTAAATAGATTATACACTAGACAATTAATCAAGCCAAAAGGACACAAGTCATGTATTGGGCATAATCTTCTCTTGCAAACTTGATCAAGATAACTTGATCATTGTTAAATCTTGAAGATATTCAAGTCTCTTATAAAATGAATCCATGGAGGATATGGTTATTGAATCTAAACCACTCTTTATCTTTTTAATCCCACTCTGCCTTATGGAAAAATAAATAATAGATGAAGATTGTGGATGAAAGATCAAATATTCATCTAGATGTGGCAATAACTTCATTATTTGAATTTTATTCATCTTGCATAAAAACTTTTCATTGAAGGTTCCACATATTGTTTTATTCCACATTTTGTATTGAATTCTATATTGAATAGAATTTTATTATTTAAATCTTCATATCCTATGCATGGGTCCATGGGAAAACTTTAAATACCAAAATAAATTTCTTTCTTGTGTATGCAAGCACTTCTAATTACTATGTGTTGATGTGCAACACAAATTAAAGCTAGTGGGATCTTTAACCCTTAAATTACTAGATGTAATTACAATGGCTGAATGCAAACACATCCCAAGTTGCACACAAAAATGCATTTTTTCATCCATCATTTTTTTAAAGATCATTAAATGTCAAATTGTTAGTTCTCTAAAAAATGTATAGTTGTAGATTCTGATGATTTTGCTTTGTAAATATTCTATAATTCAAAAGGTGCTCATAGGTCTAGCCTCAAAAAACAACTTTTTGAATTCAAAAAATGACCCTTCAAAAATGACTTGAATAAAAAATTAAAATTAAAATCTTAAAAAAATCACTATGATTAGAACTTAACATCTTGAACTTGGAGGGAAAAAATTATTGTAAAAATTACAATTCTATAACCAATTTTAGAAGGAATTTTCAATTTTCGATATCAAATATCATTGAAAATTATTGGTTTGTGTTCTAGTTGATCTAGCCGCAGTATGGATCGATCAATGAATCATACTTTATAGTTATTGTTTGAGAGTCATCATTACGATACTTATTCTTCTAAGAGCAGCTCCAATGCAACCTGTATATAGGCATGGGAATGCTGCAAATGGGGCTTTTAATGAGCTTGTGCAAATGATTGCACCCCAATGCAACCACTGCAACCAACGGGATTTTGGAGGACTCTTCATACAAGAGCCCTTGCTCGGTATTTTGAGGAGATTTGTTGAGCACGGAACAACACTCTGAAAATTGATATTCTCTAACAACCTCACCCATATCACGCTCAAAAGGTAGAAGACATCCACTAAAAATTGAAAAAGAACTCTACCGCGGTGTTCGCTGGGCCTCAACCCGTGGCTACACTGGGGGCAATGCATGTTGCGTCAGGCTGGCAAGAGGCCCGCCCTGCCCTCGACTCTGCAAACGCCCTGTTCCTAACATTTTCCAGTACACTAATGATGGTATTTAGTGTTATCCACACTACTTGCTTTCAAAATGCCATAAATTTTTACTCTTGATGAATTTTTTTACCAACTACATTCATTGACAACCGCAACTTTGGAACATATCAATACCTATGCTCTTGGTAAAAATATTCATCAAGAGTAAAAAGTTATAACATTTTAAAATGAATTAGTGTAGGTAACACTAAATACCATTATTAGTGTACCGCTCTCAATCTTTGCATTGGGCTTTCTCTAAGTTGCATTTCACAATACATCTTCAACAATTTTGGAAATCTGGGTTCTCCACTGTTCCTTTTCCTTTTACGAGTTAAGACCAAGTGATAAAGTGACGTTTAATGGATGTGCACACGATTTGCACAATTCAATGTGTGATAAGAACACAGACCCTGTTCCTCATAGAGATCACAACTCTGTGCACTTCCCATACTTTCTATTTCTATACATGGATTGAATGCGAACCAGCTTCACTATTTAAACCCGAACGAGGTGGATATCATATCCATCGGCCATCTATAGATATCTTTCAAAATGGTCGCCCCTTTTTAGTTGAGCCACTTGGCCATGGCGGCATGGCTTGAACATGCATAAACTAATAATGCATAGTGGTGCAATATTGCAATTTCAGGCGTGGGATGCAGTATTAGAAATTAATGTACTGTAGTGATGGTAATAAACGAAACAGGACCTTCTCTATACTGCAAGTACTGTAAAACGCAATTGAAATCTTGATTTAGAAGTATTCCATGATGACCGATGGCAGTCGATCCAGATTGATGCAACTTCAATAGTTGATGAAGGGTTAGCCAGTTACGCGGCGCTCAGTTTAGCGCAACTTGCCCTTGGAATTATACAGAAATAGGCAGCCTACGGAACTAGCTAGCTGCAGGACCAGCAAATCCTTCTGGCATAGACCGACAGACGGACACCTTCAAACTGAATTCCAATCGAGAAAATCAATCCTTGTACCAGAAAATTCGGTAAAATTTTGCTTCTCGAGAGTACTAGTCTACTGTATTCAATTGAATCACTCAGTTACCTTACCGCAACTTGAATGCTTCTCGATTGACATATATGGTACAACCTCCAATATTGCAGACACCACCAGATGTTTCGTAAAATAACGGGGTTGACTTGAACGATCAGGGGCTCCGGAAGGGTGTGAAAATGGTAGCTGATGAGAAAAATACTTACGTGGAAATCCGTCGCGTTTCAGGAATTTTGTCATCATTCATCAATCTCACTGCTTGAGCTGCCTGTTTAAAATGGCTGCGTAATAAACTCATGATCCACACGGCTAGCTGTCCAAGCACGTACGAGGATGTCGAGAGTCGAGGCCGATAACTTATCCACTCAGCCAAAGTTGCCGATGGCATTCCGAATCCCAGTATCCCACTGTGCATGTCCCCTAAACCTAGGGCCCATTGTCAACTCGCGTTGACACTGCCGAGGAAAATAACAAAAGTCAAATACAATATCGATGGCAGTAAGAAAAACCAATGTCAACGATTTCCACGCCTGTGGTTCAAACTCACTATGCCTGGCTAATGTACCGGCATTGCCCACTTGTTCTACAATAAACGAAGTAAAATAATGTATCTCGGGCCTCAGTGCCCAACCCCTCTCTCACTACTTAAGGTGGCGGAACGCAGTCCTCTTCATCATAGTCATTCTATTGATCAGCATTCCAGTCTGCTATCTGTGACTTGGAGTTTCCGTCAGGAGCTGCTGGTTGCAATTTCGCAGCTGAGCCATACCGGTAGTTTCCTTAGCTCATCTTCCTTGCAGCTCTGAGATGGCGACCTTGCAGTGCCTCCTGGTGGCCGCCACCTTGGCGATGCTCTTCATTGGTAACGTCCTACGATTTCCATTCCATCATTCACGCCTGTCTATGCATGTGCTTGTCTTTAGAAACTGTACGTCCAAGCATGTTCATTCATGGAATAGGAAGTCAGATCGATCGCCTCTCGTAACATGCATTTGAGTCTCCAGACGCACACTGGGTGGCCCTGAAGTACTGTTGAATTATTCCAATATTCACCTATGTCGGCTTCTAGTTTCACCCTGATTGACAGTGACCATGAAGATAATCATGTGCCAGTTTCGAAATCCGTCTTAACCAATTAAATGTGCTGCAATTATTCCTAATACGCACAGAATTGATGCAGAACTGGACAAAATTTCAAATATTATGTACGCGATGAATGGGTTCATCCAACTTACCAGTGCATCTGACCATACTCATTGTGAGTGTACATTACGCAGGTAGCGCGGATGCGTGGACCAAGTGCCCGACTGGCTTGGCGGACTGCCAACCCCGCGTGCCCGGGTGCGAGACGAACATCTTCAAGGACCCGAAGAACTGCGGCAAGTGCGGCAACTGCTGCAAGCAGATAGCGAACGCCGTGACAACCTGCAAGTATGGCAAGTGCTGCGAGCCCGAGTGCAATCCCAGGTACGGCAACTGCGACGACAACATCTTGAAGAATGGGTGCGAGAAGAGTTTGTTGAGCGACCCCTTGAACTGCGGCAAGTGCGGCAATTGCTGCAAGCAGGTCCCGAACGCGGTGACCCTGTGCAAGTCCGGCAAGTGTTCCGAGCCCGAGTGCAAGCCCGGGTATGGCAACTGCAACGGCAACATCTTGAAGAACGGGTGCGAGAAGAGTTTGTTGAGTGACCCCTTGAACTGCGGCAAGTGCGGCTACTGCTGCCCCGTGACCCTCAAGGGCGGTGAAGCCACCTGCAGGTATGCATTTTGCTGACGACAGATCAGTGAGAAATCTGAAACATTGTACTGTAGTTTTGCAATGAGAGCTAGCTTGCTGAATGGCATACTACAGATCCGTCGTGCGTGCAGGTTGCTTGATGATTAATTGAGATTAATTGTAGCAAAATGAGTTAGTAATTGTACCACATGATCACTGCTGAGTTCGATCTTATTAGCTAGTTGGCTCAATGGTTTTCCGTTGCATCCTTCCGCAATGCGTGTTTTGGTGCATTCCGTCTTCCGAGGTTATCTAGCTTCCGTCGAGTGAAGATCGATCGTTGCATTCAATGGCGAAGTATTGGGTAGCTAGGTCGCCTGATCGACTTGGATGAGTTTGCATGCGCTGCAATACTTTTCTAGACGCTGACATTCTATGGATTGCTTTGGGTTGGCCATGGCAGCGCCGGCGTGTGCGGACAGCAGTGCAAGGCTGGCACCCAATACGACAGCGTGAGCAAGTGCTGCGTTCCAATTCCCAAGCACTGACCAGCCGGGCAGCTAGTTCGAGAAGCGGGACTGCGCTGGGCTTAATTTCTAGTATATTTAATCACCGAATAATCGGAACTTCGTAAGTTAATGGCTGGCCAACGCCCTGTTGCCTGGCCGGCCAATTAGGAGATTGTTTGTGAGCTTAGGTTTTCAATTCAGTGTCAGTTAGTTCGTCGGGTCATATTTTATTGGGGATCGAAATGGTTTGATGGTTCGGTTTCATTTGTGCGTGCCCGAGTTGGGCTGTACGTAGTGAACTATCAATAAAGCCAGGCTCAGTTTGATACATTATTGTAAGTTACAACGGCGGCGGCTGGGATTAGATTTTTCTTACCAGCCTCCGCACAACCTTGGCATTACGACCACCGTTCGGTGAGAGTGGACTAATGTCCCTCCGAGGTTTGACTTGTAGTCTGCATCCAAACGGTGTCTTTATCATTCTTTGAATTCGAGATTGCAACTTCTGAACATTGGGCTTGGCTCAATTTTTGCAAATTGCCATGGGAAGCCTGTAATTCTTCTGCATGAGGGTCTCCCTATTACCGCTGGAATTTCTGAACATGTTGAGACTGTAAAACCAATCTCTGACGTTGCTCTTTATGACAAATCACCGGATTGTGGAAAGCATTTCGTTGACTGCACAATTCACTTTGTAACCGGTTGATTTGTAGTCGGAATTCAACATAGGATCGTTCATTGAAGCTCTGCTGCCGGACCTTTGGATCGGTCATTTAATTTGTTCTCTCAGTAGACTAATCTATTGGTCTCTTTCACTCAAGGTACAGTTACTACTCCCGGATCCACTAACCAAATGTTTCAAGTAGCCAAAGAAGCCCTGCTCACCGTGACCAACAAACTCCAATAATTGCTTTGAACAATGATCGGAAACTTGGAGATTTGTTAAGTGACTAGACCAACTGGAATTTTGGATAGATTAAATCATCCCACTGTAAGTCTAAAGAACACTCTCTGGATCTTCTTTTCTACAAAAACTTGACTTTTCTAGAAGGTTGTTGGTGCGTGTAATGGACGCCCTCTCACAATCATAGGTCGACCGATATTTGCCAAGAATTTGAGCTTGGCACTTGTACATTCCCTTGGTATGTAGAGACGTCTTTGACATCCATTTCAACTACCGGTCTCAACAATTGATCGTCGTCTACATGCATGTTCAAGAAAATGCGGAGACGAAAATTTTTCAATTTATTCGAGACTCTCCATTCAAAAATGAGAGGAGATGCTGAAAGTCATAAATCACCATGTCGGCATGTCCCAAAGTTTAAGCGTCTTCCTATGCCGAAAAGTTTTAGTGAAGTACTGTCACTACTGCAAATTAAACCACCAATCACTCCACTGTGATGAATATTTCAAGTTAACCGAGATTGACTCAATTCAAGAGAGTTTTTCTTCAAGAGAGTTTAATGATGCTAAAGGAAACGTCCACTAACTCTCAACCATGACCAAGAAAACAACTTGATCTGGCTGATGCTTTTCCAATATATTGACCACTGCGTTTAGTGACCACTGCGTTTCAACTTCAAAAATTCGTAACTAATTCCCAGAAGGTCCAAAAAACATGAAACGACTTAAGTTCGATGCCAATTCCATTTTTCTTCCTACAAAAATTTACTGAAGATTGTTTCGAGGAGTTTAGTTTCTCCCAAATGCAATCAGCTATTAAAGGTCGCTTTAAGAGCAGACTACCTTAGGCCTTGGCGGAGGCTCCAGGCTAGGTTGAGAATGTTACGTACTTCTCATGCTGTCCAGTACGTCGTTTCCCCGTTAGGAACTTACTTGTAAACAGCCTTGACGGTCCTGGTTGTGGCATTTCTCAAGTACACACGCATATGCATGATGAGCAACACCACTAAGGTACTCAAGGACTCGTGGGCCACCCTCCAAGACTTGTTTGGAAGAATAAGAAAAATGGAGTCGAGATGGTGATAATTATTGGATCAGTGGCGATTATGACTGTCACGGCCTTGCAGAAGATGGTCTTGACAAAGATGAAGGGGTTGGAGTTTAGGTTTTCTTTTGCGAGTAGAGCAGCAGTGTGACGAGGATTGAAGGAATTCTCTGAACCACAAGACAAGTTTGCACTTCTTTCCCAGAGTGCTGGGGAACTGAGGCATGTGCAGTGAAACAGCCTGTAATTTTGGTACAGTAGCTAGATGCGATTGGTACACTTGTTGTACTATTTTCTGCTTGTTCTGCTCATTCTGTTTTTCTTTTCAATGTGAAGCAATTTTATTAGTCGGTTTCTTCACTTGTTCAAAATTATTGCAAGAGCACTCTTTCCCACAATCCTGTGGACTTCAGTGTGGGTTAGTCTACAACCTTTACGCTTCCAGTTCTACCATGTATTTGATCATATTCCAGCATTTCACATCACAAACACTAAAAACTGGCAACTAACTTCTGAGGTACAAAAAGTTTCTCCATTTCTTTTGACAACAATGATAATGTATATTAACGTAATAATGCCAAAAACATGGCAATTAGTAGTACAGCAATGGCTCCAATAAGCACTAAGCTGTGAAGCGACATGCCTTGCTTGCCACAATCCTTCGACACTGCCGCCAAGTCCTCAATGGATGACGTCCTCTCTGTCTTGGGATACATTATATCTAAGAAAGATGTGGCAGGTGGAACGATTTGTGATAACTCAGGCTGAAGAATTTGTGAGGCATCAAAACCCTCACCAATAGCAAATAACTCCTCGCATCTTTCCCTCACGTCCTGCACAAGCAAAAGGTGAATCAAATATTCTGAGTATGAATTGATAGTCATAGAAAGTAGAGGACACGCAAACCAATCTACTGGCCCCTGATACCATCAACAACTCATCTACAGATACCCTTGGTTGGACTTATCAGCAAGTGGTCTGTGCATGAATTGGCTAAATGTCTATGGCCACTGACCTTTGAAGGAAATGAGGCTGTCTACTGTCACTTATAGTGGTCTACAACTCCTCCTTTGAAATTGCCGAAGAAAGTCATATTAAGTGATAAAATTTTGGTCTCAGTAGATTTGGCTCGAGTACCCAAAGATCTCTCCACAGCTCAACACATCTCCCCAAAATCAAACTCCTACACATGTTAAAGAATGTTTAAAAAGACGCAAATGGTGTATCCTCTATCTGCAGAATGATATCGGAGTGCAAGCACGTGGTTTACCGTTTCCAATGTTTCTTCATTGAGCAGGTAGTCACAGAGAAAGATCTCGCTGTGCCAGGGAACAAAGACTCTCCGTGGTAATGCAAAACTGCATTCTGCATCCACATCGCCACTGCAAAAAACGAATATTCATGAGCACAATGAAGACATGCTGTGTATGTGGAAGCAGACGGACAACAAATCACGTCGCTTGCCAATTGAAACATACCGTCAGTCTACAGCTTGACAATTGGTGATTTGGTGATCCAACTGTACAAAGAAAATTGAAGAGACCCCCATTGATAGTGAATGTCTCACGTTTGGCAACAGCATGCCCAAGCATCAATTAACCCGTAGGTGACTAAGTTAAAACAAAAAATTGAATTCGGAAGCTATGGTCCACTATAGTAACTTTCAACTATTGTTCAAAATTGTAGGGAGTCATGTCTTATGTCTACTAATAAGTTATATTACCTTCCTTGAAGATTCCTAAGTGATTTAGTGCAACTCTCATCGATATGCAAGCGGGTTAGGCGGTTGACAATTAAAAGAGCAAGGAATAGAACCTACTAGTTCTCGAAAAATATGATTACAAGAACTTTGTCGAAGAAGCAGTCAGTTAAATTGCCTCAAAGTGACATACCTTGGTCGTGAAAATTGTGATAAGAGGCTCGACTTTACTGAAGAACCGTCTGGTTCTTTGCTGTCAGAACTCTGAGCATCTTCAGCAGCTCGTTCTGCCTCCTCACAGAGCAGATCAAGTCTTGATCTCAAACTCGAAATAACGTCTTTCTGCAATTCAAATTCTTAACGCCGTGTAAATTCATTTATAAGCAGATGTCCTCATTCCACTACTCCACAAATCCTCGAACATTAGGAGACTACCCCTGATCTCTAGAATAGGATTTGAAACAAAGTGCACAAAACTGTCACAATGAGGTGCTACTTTCACATGTGATGAAAATAAACGAAACAATCAAGTATTGAAGCACACCTTTAGATCCATGATAGCTCGTTGCAAGGGCTCCCGTGCAGAAGCATATGCACGTGCATGTACAACACCTGTTAAAGTGACCACTGCTGCAACGTTTTGTCTTCCTTGAATGTCTGCAAAGAGTAGCAAAACGACCGTTAACAAAATTGCACAAAGTCTGAGATGAAAAATGATTACAGGAAAGAACAGTTATGAAGCTCAAGAGAGATTGATAGGGATGAATCAGCACTAACCTCCTGCACCTCCACTACCATCCAAGAGCGTAAGGTAATCAACAACCTGTGGGTCACCCAAGGTCTTCACAGGCCCTAGAACTTTGTCTTGCGATGGCTGCACACACGAGGAGGCATGAACTTCCACATCTGCTTCGAGAAAGAAGTGCAACAAAATCTGAATAATCGCCACTATATCATAAAACGAAACAGAACATATTAAAAATCAAAGGCACAATAGTTATTAAAAACTTCCTGTGAACTGCGGAACCTTAGCGTCAAGAAATAAAGGACAATGATTCTGACCGATACTGAGGTAAGGAAAGCTCATTACCAGTGACCCATCCACCACAGCTACTGCAGACTTGAGGCGTGCAGACTCAGCTGAAATGGCTTCAAACAGATTGCCCTTTACAGTCCCAACAGAAACTCCGTTTTCATTGACCAGCAACGGTAACCTGCTTGCACAGCACATAATCCTACCGTTAACTGTGGATTCTTTCGAACCATGAAATATAAACTTTCAAAACTGTACTGGAGTGGAACACAAAAAAACAGAAGATGGACTCCTCGGGAACAAATAGCGTGCTTAAACCCTAGAAGAAATACGAAATTGAGATACATATTGTTCAAATTATGCACCTGATCTCCACAGGATGAGAGCAAACAAAAGTATGTAAATTTGAGAGTAACTTTCCAAGCTTCCAATCACAAGGTCGTAACGCCGTTGCTGAAAAGCTTACATGCGGCACGCAACTTTTGCACGAGATCCTGCCCAAAAACGTTTCTCCGGTAAGAAAACCTTCCAAAGAAGTACTCATTTCAACATGCCTAGGGTTACGGTAAACTCCTGATATCTCTTCTATCTGAAACATAAAGGTCGCAAGACAATCTACATGAGATCTATTGTTTTTTTCGCAGCAGAAGATGAGGCACATATAGAACGCAGCCAGATACTGACCTCCGGGGACTAGATGAAATCTGCAGCACAAGGCGCTCATCGCTTTCACAATCCAGAGGGGACGCCAATGCCACTGCGCGCACTGCCTGACCCAATTCCCGCACCCACCAACGACAATCTCTCAATTAAGAACTGAGCATAAGGTAGAGGTATCTAGTTGCAACGAGTATCAAAAGTAACACCCTAAAATAAATGATGAGTACATATAAACTTTGAGAATGTCCACCATCAAAACTCGAGCCAATTTCAGGCCTATCTACCAATAAAACTTTAAATGTTTATAACACTTATCCATTATCCAAAGTCATGGACACTCACCTGCCACAGCACCGCGGTCGAATTTTTCAAGGCACTCTCAGAAGCAAACGCAAAGATGCCCACCACATCCATTCCTCCCACGAGCATCCTAGACACCTGATGCGAATGTTCGGCAATCCAATCGGTGTCAAGGACCAGAGCGGAAGTGTCTCCTGTCGACTTGGCTTTGACGTTGTTCTTCTTCCCGCTACTTTCTTTCTGAACACCTGTGATCTTCGCAGCTTCGACTCCATCTTTAGCTGGAGTTGGAATCAGAGCAAATACAGAATCACGGGAGGACGAGACCTCCAATTTCCCGATCAGTAACCCCACCTACAACACAACATCCCAACATCCATCGATTCAATATAATTGCACTCGAACTTCTTTTTATATGACACCATCTGATATGATAGATTCTTGAAAACGAACTTCCAAGTGCAAACTCTCTGATTCCATGCTACAGCAAGGACAATCTCTGTTCCAACATGAAGTTGCATTCCATTGCGATCATATGGATTCAAAAGTCTTGTAGACAAACCATTCCAAAACTTGACCATAAATTCAAAGAAACCCGGAGATCGAAACCCTATATTTATCGCCTTGCAACCCCTAAACCCTAAAACCCTTCAAAATTGGAGCAGGGGACTTCCAACCACGCACCTGCACTTGCAAGCGAGAAACAAAGAGGGAGTCGACATAAGCCTCTACTTGCGTCTCATCCCCTACCACCACCCGCACCATCCTTGGTCTCAGACTGCCCTCTCAGCTGCCCTAACTGCATACAAGGAACGAATTGATAAGTTAGAATTCGATGATTTGCAGTCATCACAGACAAACCCAACTGAGGACAAGTACCCCAAAACAGGAGCAAGGGTACGCACAGCGCAATCGAGATTGGCGCAATTGTCAAGATCACTTACAGTAGCAAACACTGATCAATAATAAGTGTGAAACGCAGTGCCAGCATCTCCCAGGAACCCTGGCGAGCTCGTATCGCAAAATCGGCACAACTGATGAAGCTATTCGAAAGCCAATTGCTTGCTCCTGTTGCAAAGCACAGAGGTACACAGAAGCCCAGAAATTCCTTAAACCCTAAACCCTAATCTCCATCCTTCGCAAAACCAATTCAAAACGACAGATAATGATGCTTGTTTCTGTCAAAATGCTTGAGCCTGTGACGTTCTCTTTACTACAGTAGAACCTCCCTAAGTCGATCCTCCATAAGCCAATAAACCTCTGTAAACCAATCTTGTCAGACTGGTTCCGGATTGGGCCACATAACAAAGGTTGTGACTAAAAACGACCCTCCAGAAATCAATAAACCTCCTTAACGTAATCTTGTCAGACCGGTCCGGGACCAATCAACTTAGGGAGGTTCTACTGTAATTTAGTCCAGAACTTGTGCAACAAATGTCCCAGAAAATAATCCCAGAAATCGATGATCCAGAAACTGAGAAATTTCATTCCAGAAATTCTCATTTCACATTTACCACAGCTTTTCTCTGATGGATGCCATTTCAAAATAAACCTCTGAATGTTTGTTTGTTTTCCTTTTTAACCCCTAAAGTTCCGAGGCCTATTTTCTGCCAAAAGACACTCAAAACTGCCATTTCTATAGCAAAGAGTAAAAAAAAAGTTTAATTGTTTTTTTTTTCACATCTAACCGTAGGATCTTACACCTAATTGGTATGAGAATGTGTGGAAAAAAATTCAGAATTTTTGACCGCACAGATTGCAAGATATCTGCGTTTAAAGTGGAAAAAACAAGTTTTTCAGCACATTGCGGGACCAGATTTTTTGACTTTAAACATTTTTAACTTAAAAATTTTGCACTACAGCGTTTTGAGCTTTAAATCTTTATAGTGGAGAATTGAGTTGAGAGTCTAGGGGGAAAAAAACAAATTCAAAAAAACTTAATTATCATTCTTAAAAAAATTGTTAAGTAGAAGTAGGTACAAGATAGAAGGAAAATCTAAAATATTCATATATTTTAGATGGAATTAAAATGCACTAATCCCAATGGTGAGATTGTTCTAGCAAGTAAACCTAATCATTTCAAAAAAAAAAAATTGAAAAATTACAAAAATTGCATTCCGAAATGCATCCTACAACTTATTTTTTTCAAGAAGATGCTCTAACTGCCCGAAAAACAAGAATGTCCATAACTTCCTCATAATGAATCCAAATGAGATGAATCAAAGCTTTCCAGATTGACAAAAATATAATCTATGAGGAAAAAAATATTAAAAAAAAAAATTCAAAATTTTGCAAAATTTTTTTGCTGCCCCCCGTCCCCACGCATTCCAAGAAATGGCATAATTTCTCGCTCAAAGGTCCGATTTCAAATTTTTTTTTTCTGCCACGTACCTCTCTCAATTCTTCATGTTCACAAAAAGTTTCAAAAAATTAGAAGAAAATTTCAGCCCGTAGGTACCTGCCCCAAGTCCCATTTGTCCCCCGAACGGACAATGGTCCTTTAGGGGTTAAGGTTGGAACTAATAAATTCATGACACATATCCCAAGTTGTGAGAAAGAAAGTAGGAAATAATGATTAGGAAAAAATTTCTTGAATGATCGGAATTGGAAGAGTCTAGACATTGGCCATGTGTCCGAAGCAATTTTTGCCTCCCAAAATTCATAGTAATTTTAGTTCAAGCAATAAAATTACCAAAAAATTTGCAATCCCTATCATTTCTATTGATGCACCTCTGAAAAATATTTGTTTTGCCTTCACAGCTCCAGATCATGTCAGAATTGCTTATTTGGTCGGTTATGGGTGGCTCTACCTTATATGATAATCATTGTAAGTAGGATGGGTTACGATTGATTCCATATGGACAACCGTAGTAAGATATGATTGTGAAGACGGTCAACAAGATAGAAGAAGTACATTTTGCTCTTATTTTCATATAGGTATGCAATGCAAGCCTCAATATTCCTAGGAGAAGCTTGCTATTACTGCCACCATTTGCTTAGTTGTTTGATGATGACTCTACTCCCTCCAATCTTCATAACGTGTTTTTTGATCCATTAGGTGGCTCAGTCGACGTCCAGGGTCTTGCACTAGCTACACATTATTCATAACCAATCAATATTATTTTTTATCAGAACAGAATTTTTTGGAATTCCCTCTAACTGTTTTGGAGATTTTGTAATTTTTCCTTGCTAGTTTTTCCCAATTTCTACGTTTTCCAGTATTCTACTATCATGCGGAGGGGATCTTCAAAGAATTCCTATACAAAAGAAAATTGTAAATTTTCTTTGCAAGGATTTTTATAAATTCTCTCCAAATCCCTTGTATGCAATCCAAATTGGTAGACTTTGCAACACATTGACACATCTTACATTTCAAAGTTGTTTCCACCTAATATTTGGTAGATTTTACAAGATGCAATTGTCCCATATCAATTGTCAAGAGTACCTTGAGGTTGGGCACATAAGACTTGTAGATTGTCAATCTCCAAAATAATGAATTCTATTCATAGAAATCTAACATTTTTAGAATTTGTATATTTTAGAAACCTACAAAATTTTATAATATATGAAATTGTAAACTATTTAAACAATTGAAATCTACATATTATTAATATTTTGCACTCCTCAAATCTAGAAAAGGGTCTCGATCAAAATATTGAAATGTACTAATCAATGAGATTGAAATTCAAAATCTACATATGAATTAGATTTGAGCCTCCAAAATCTACAAATTGCATTGATTATGTCCACTAAAATCAACAATAAAGTTAGATTTTAGAGGTATAAATCTACAATCAAGAATATTGAATTTCATAAATTAAATTGATTTCGAGGTGGAATATTCTTCAAATAACACTAAAAAATGCACAGATTTTCCTTGTAATAAAATTTCCTATTTCACCTTTTTCTATAACAGCTACATTCCTTGTAGACACCAATTTTGTGAACACCAATTTGTTACACTTGTACGTTTCTTTAAAGAAGACCTTCAGTTCAATACTGACAGGGGATTCAAACAAAGTTCTTTATGTATTACCTAGTGGATTATTGATCTATATGATCTTTAATAATCTTTAATAATCTTCAAACTTTTTGTGAGCTACTAGCTCCATGGAGTAGGGTTTTGTTTTAATTGCCTTTTGATTTATTGATCTATCTTTTTTTAGAAATGTTCAATATTCTTAGCAAAGGCAACATAACATTGTTATCCGGGGGGGTTCCTTCCCTGTCAAAGGAGGGATAATCCCCCCCGGGATGCCTGGGATGTCAGAGGAGGGGATTTAGTTATAATCCCCTTCCATCTGATTGGATGAGGCAAGTAAGGCTCGGTTGCTCTGAATGGCTGGGCTGCATCAAGTGTACTGACAGGTTGCCACTGACTGCCACGTACAGAGTTTTCAAAGCTGGGGGGTTCCGGATTTGGGGGGAGCAAAAGGGCCCCCCCCAGCAAACGTCAATAATGTTATGAATCCATACAAAAGAAAGGGCAAGGTGGAACAAGTGGCTGTTTCAATTCGGCAAATGTGCAAATACAGTGAAAAAAATATATTTAAAAATAATAATAATTATTATTTTTTAATCAAAATTTTGACGAGGCACACTAGCTAACTACTCATCTTATAGATTCTTTGATGACTAGTTTGGACTGATGTTTTCTATAATTGCACATTTTCATTCAAAAAAACAGCAAAAACATGGTTTGAAATTTCCTTTAATGTGTTATGGAGGATGCATAAACTAGGTACTATTTGTTATTTAGGATCAACTAGCCAAATTATTAAAATTTCCTTAAAAATCTTTATTTATGTTGGCAAAAGGTTGAGATTATTAATCTCATTTTTTTCCTTCCTTCTAAAATCTTCAAAAATAGTATTCAAAAAAATGATTTTGAAACATAAAAAACATGAATTTCTAAAGACTCAAATTTTATACAAAGAATGAAACTCTTACAAATGAAAAGGAAACATAAAAAGAATTCTTAAAATCCAAAAATTTAATTTCCACCACAAGATATTAAAAAAACATTCATAATCTAGGCAATCGATCCCTATTTATTTGTTAGTAACATAAGTAGTTAGAAAACTCACATTGTGGGCCCAAAAAATAAAGATGTCAATTTTTCAAATGATTTGTACAAATGATTCCTTGCTTCAAAGGGTAGTCATCTTGGAAAAGGATATTCAATGAGAAGAAACACTATTCACAATGTAACAAAAAAATGAGTTACAATCCTATGCTTGACTTTCCCCCTACTCATCAAAAATCCACTTAAATAGTCAATCTGGAAGGAATTTTTTTTTTAAAAACCATTAAAAAACCTTAGCTACTGATTAAATTTTTTCTAGAAAACCTTGGCAACTATGAACCTCAGCCGTTGATCTGGAAAGCAAAAAATTTGAACCATCTTCCCCTACCCTTTATCTTCAAAACAAAAAAACACTAATACGGATACTTATATGGATATAATTACCTAATATTGATACAAAATATTATATATGGAACACATACAGATATTGTATACGGAATATTAATACGATGTAATACACAAACTCAGCTATTGATATACACAATACACAATACTTGTACTATGTTGGAATACATGTACAAAATACTTATGACATATAGATACGTGTACTATGTCAATATTCCATATCAATTGTAGTTAGAACAACTTCTCAAAGAATATAAATATGCGGAGGGGATTGGTTATCAATTATTTCACAAATGATTTCATCTCACAAGTGAGCAAGTTTGTCACAATGTACTCAAAAGATATAAACACACTATTGTTCACAATGGGTAATTCCTGTCATTGCTACTTAGTGTTATGATCTTAAATATTCAGAGAGAATTCCATAATATTTTTGTTCTTTAATTACTTCAATTTTATATGCTTCCCATGTTATTAATAAAATGGAATACTAGTAATTATTGTAATTAGAAGATAATTATCAAAAAATATCTCTATACATATTATCAAAAGTTTGTTATGAGTATTATTTTTGCAAGAAGATGTTGTAGTATTCAATAATATATATATATATATATATATATATATATATATATATATATATATATTATAAGGCTACTTTTGCAAAAATTTAGTATGCATTGGTATACCCTTTTATTTGAATAGTCATATTAAAATTTGATATGACAACATTTTAGTATGTAATTTTTTGCTATATAATCATTACCAATGAAACAAAATAAAGATTTATGACATTGCAAGTGTGGATTAATGTATTAAGAACCAATTGTTCAAATTTCAAATAATAAATGGTTGCAAGAATGTCCCAAATATACATAAACTTCTTTCCTTGGGTCAAAACTTGAAAATGTCATGTAACATTTGCATTGTGTTCAATTTACTTTGTCATATAATTTCTATAAGATTTGAAAATGGGATCAAGCTTTTAAGCACACATTAAAGCCATAGGCACCACTATTCAACGGATGTGAAAGGTGGCACATATATGGCACACTTAATGTATCCTTCACACATACTTGCATACTTCAAGTACATTCAATTATTATGCTAGTATTAGGATTTGTAGAATACAAAGCATTCCGAATGCCATCCATATACCCTACTTTCAATCATCTAATAATGTTGTCATCCAAAGATTTAAAATCATCCATTCAAAATACCATCCAATATTTTGTCATTCATCTACTAAAAGTTCATCCATCCAAATATTATTTCATCCAATAATGTATCATTTGTTTGTCAATATTTCATCCATAGGCAATTGAATTCTTCAAAATACGAGGGGAGGGGGGGTATTTGAAAATACCCCTCTCCAATGTAGTTGTGAAAAGTTTTGATCCCCCGGTCTCTTTATGTCATGCAATTCTTCTATAGCAAAATTAGAGCCATTGTCTTTGATCTAGAGAGGGTCAAATGGACAAGGGCCCGTAACTTGCTTGAGTAAATTAACTAGCTAGGCCAAACATTACTAAGAAACAGACATGCTCTACCTAATATTTTCAGGGTAAGGTGGAACCTAGCTAATATTTAGCTTATACTTCCATTCTGAACTTGCTTGGAAGGAAGCCATGTTAATATGGCAATTGTGGCTTAAGGCAATTGTGGTGAATATTTGAAGGGGAAAAAACTTCACATAGAATAGACAAATCATGTTCCATTTGTGAATCGCATGATCAAGAATCCGTCCGTTACAAGAGCTATAACGGTTTTCTGTAGCTGTGGAGGTGTACTAATTGACTTCTATGCTATTTGGTTGATCCTAGTGGTCAACATGACAAGAGACTCCCTAATTGGTCTTAGACATTCTTCTCCAGTATAGTCCCTAACAAATTTGAGCATATTAAGGGCTACATTATTCTACGGTGGAGAATTGCACTATTAATAGTCAAGAATTGTATGAACTAGGGACAATATAATTGAAGCAAATTTTGTGTTTTACCAATTTGGGTTTATAATACAGTCAAGGCTTATTTGATAGAGAACTTCAAGCATGGTTGAAAAAATTACATGGCTGTGTACGTGGCAACACTTTTTGTCAACGGAGTTCTCCAAAGGTTAGGTTTCTTAGGTGGCTTCAAATGCCCTAACAAGAAACTTGACCTCTAGAGAACTCCAACTTCATTAAAATATTATTTCCTATGACAAATGTAATGTATATGGAGTGCTGTCAACTTTGAAGAGCTATAACTTTTGCATCTAGTGTCCAAATGCACTAAAACTTGTTGGAGAATTTGCATCGTATCCTCTAGTTTTTGTTGGAAATATTACAAATGATCAAAAATTTATTGAATTTCTAGAAATCATTTTAGTGCACCGAATTTTGTTTTGATTCACCAACGTTCATTTTCTTGACTACAAGACCATGACTATCATTTCCAAAAAAGCCACTCCAAATATAAACTTGGATTAAAATTGAATCCCATGTACTTGTATGATTCCCAAAAATTGCATGTGATTTTCAAATTCAATAAAACTTCAAGTACAGCAGCCCTCAAACGTACAAAATATGTCCATGGGGACCATTAGGGTTTATAATTTCTACTGTAACCAGCCAAAACTCTCCTCATGTTGAAGTTGGCCGGTGAACTTTAATTTCTGAAGTTGTCAAGAAGACTTTTCTGATTGCTGTTTACATTACAACCAGTCAAGACTTTATAAGGCATTATTACATTGTCTTTCCATTTTGTCCAACATCCTACCGGTTTTTTCTAATAGCCATGTCTTGGCCAAAACTTCTTGACCGACTGGTGCACTTTTCCACTCTAGTATAAAGCAACCCTAAGAGAATCTCAAAGAGCATTTGTGATTTTGACCATACAGACATATTAGCTTCAATGATCTCCATTCACTACAAGAAATAGGGGGTATAAATGACTGCGATAAATGACTTCTCCTCGACTTCTAGAAGTCATTTACCGATTTTGTGACTGCAGAGTGACTTTGATTGGTGCAGTCGTCACACTGTCATTCTCATTGAGCTAAAATCTACCAAACCTCAAATGTACATAAAAACTAATATCACCATCTTTTTCTTTCTGAATGGGAGATGGATGATAAACTCTGAGGTGGAAAGTGCTTCAATAGACCATATGACGTGGACAGCCATGTGTCTAGTCATTTGGCAGTCACTTTCGAGTTGCATTGGACCCATGATAAATCTGACGTGGACAGCCACGTGGCTAATCATTAGCCAATCATTTATCAATTGCATCAGACCCCTAATAAATCTGACGTGGATTGCGACGTCGGGGTGAGGGACATAGTCATTTCAAAGTTGCAATGCAGTCGTGCGCCACTCATTTATAAGTCATCACAAAGTTATCAAGGCGTCGTATATAGTAATGTTAGAAGTCATTTGTTAGTTGTTATCCAGTTATTACAATGTATGCAAAAAGGAATGTGGGGCCTTTTGACTGAGGAGAAGTTGTTGTACAGTACATTTTGAATTGTGTTTTAGTCATTTAAATTGACTGAGTCAAGTTATGCCATATTTAACTACTTCTGGACTTTCAATAGTCCAGAAGTAAAGAGGCGGTGAAATCCCCTGATGTTTTTCTATGGATCTGGAGATCTCCTGAAATAGGAACGCTTTGCATGCATCCAATTCAGCACCCACAAGTATGTCGGGGACTGCTTCATGTGCTTGGAAATGAAAGAAATCGTGTAGTTGTAACATAGCGGATCCGTGGTAGAGTTCACATGATTGTATTGGGAGATCTGTGGACCGGGTTTCCGTAGTTTAGACATCCAATTTACAGCACAAGTGAAGTCTCAGAACCTATCGAGAGATCCCCCGATGACCACCACTCGTTGCAAACATGGCTCCCATCCCATATTAATCCCTCAGTGAGCGCTGATCTTCACATAATTCTATCGGGAGATCCCCTGACGGGGGTGTAGAATATGAGTCGGCTTCACTGACAATCTTGGAGTCGAAGTGGGGTACAATTTGATTCCTGTGCTAAAGTGCAAGTGATATCCGAGTTCATCAAGAATGATTCACAATAAGGCACGAGGGGGGCGATTCTTTCAAAGATATATGGTATCCCGCAAGTTCAAAGGAAGTACACACAAGTGGATTTGAAATTCAAACATCAGTTGACAATTACCAAATGAGCAATTGCTCTTGGGAATAAGGAGTCCGGTTCTAGGATTCACCGAGAGATCCCCCGACGGACTGCTAATATAGTGGAGCTAAGGTAGTCAGGATATGACGAAGTGACAGTGGCATATCACAGTAACTTACTCACAGTGACATTTGAAGAACTGTAGACCACTGAGTCACAGGTGCTCAGACGTTCAACATACATCTGAAGATGAATAACGGCTAAGTAAACATAATATTCCATCCGAAATAATGACAATAGTTTCAGTTTGTGTAAAGAACATCAAGGTTCTTTCACTGCAAAAAATAGATTTGCACTTGGTTGTCCGCTATATAATTGTAAAGATGCAAAACCTAGAAGACTAGAATTCCAACAGTGTAACTGTGAGAGAAAAGAAATGCATTATTCAGACTCATTTGAGTGCATGTATGACCCGAGCAATGTATTCTGTTCCGGACACAAACATAAACCACTTCCATTTCAGGAGACGAGAGGAAGAAAGACATCCCGCGCTTCTGCTATCAAGTCATTGCCCCCGTGCCGCACGCAAAGAATAGAAATCATAAACATATTAATATATTCATACAGATTTATTTTACATATACAAGTCACAAAAAGCAGCTCTGAAAAATTAATCGAAGAACAGTCCTATTGACTCAACGGACTGTACTTCGAAACCCCCACTTGCGGCTGCGCTTACTGGATGTAGAATGCGTCGTGCGATATCACGATGGCAGTCGCGCCCCGCAGAATGCATCGTGACATCTCACGATTGCCGCGACGACCGACACAGTGCGTCGGGAGTTCCCACGATGGCAGTAGCGACCCCGGACTAGGCACTCAATCATGGGTCTACCACGTTTGCCCGATTCAAATTCACTAAGGCAGCCTCCCTACTCTTCTGAGGAATCGTCCGTGATTTTTGATCCACTCTCCTGGATCAATTCGCATACACTGCAGCACCCGCGTCCACCCACGTGGGGGGACTTTTTTCAACAACCCATTTACCGTACCAGCAATTCCGATAAATCAATTCCAGACTCGTTTCGGAGTTATCGGGTCGCCAGTACTGAAGCAAGAACTTCCTGTTATTCACATCTCCTTCCACTCTGCATACAGTAGACAATGCTCTTCCCTGCCAAATAGCACATGATTCCGGGACTTCTGGTCTGACAAGTACCCAACAGCCTGGTCGTATGTCTAGCCATGGATTAAAGCTTTCCCTTGGCGCTTCATTTGCAGGGCCGCAGTAAGGCTCCGGCTCCTCTTCTTCCTCCGGAATCACGTCCATGGGATTCACCGTCGATCCTGGGCGAGGGACTCCATTACGCGCTGTCAGAGTACGCGAAGTTCAAAGATGAAGAAAGTAGAGTAGAATAGGGTTAAGGTAGTAAAAGTTTTTTCGCTTTTCGTATAGAAATAGGAAATTAGGAACAAAAGTTTAGGATCAGAGATTAAGTGTTTTCTAGACAGGCTAAAATTGTAATTAGGTTTCCGGAACCGGATGCAATTGCCAGCCGGAATCCGGAATTGTAGGAATTAGCCGATTTCCGGAATTTTAGGAATTTCCGGAATTTTAGGAAGTTCCGGATTTTAGGAAATTCCGGATTTTTAGGGATTTCCGGAATTTTAGGGATTAGCCGAGTTCCAGACTTTTAGGATTTGAACGGCTTTCCGGTTTTTCCGGAACGGTCAGTAGGACCGTTGGCCAGGTTTTCAGTCGGACCCGGAATCGGAAGAGGAGGAGGAGACAACTCAATCGGAGGAAGAAGAGTTGCAGCCTCCCCGGACCAGGTCGAAGACGAAGAACACACCACCCCAGAAGACAGGTGGATCGCCATCTCAGGGTGGCACTTCTGTAAAGAAGGCTAAGAGAAATAGGTGACTATCTAGGGTAGCCGTAATAATAGTTAGGATTCTTACCAGGATGGTAGTTCCGGAACCGGATTTTCCGGATATGGGTCCAGTAGTTCCGGACTTTTAGGAGTTTAACGGTTTCCCAGTTTCCCCGGAACGGTCTTCAGGGCCGTTGCCTTTTTGCTTTGGCCGTTGGCCGGTTTTTCTGGTGGCCGTTTGGGCTGCCTTTTTGTGGGTTCTTAAGGGCAGGCCGGCTTGTTGGCCTGTCATTCTTTTTCCTTGTTCATTTAAATCTGAAGCATTCAGGAAAGCACTCGTTGGATTATTCTCTTGCATATCGCGTCTATAGTCACTTGTGTGGATGTGTAAGTGAGAGTGTGCAAGGAGAGGAGTCCGGATTCTTGGACTGCCGGATTAGGCTGAGTGTGTTTTACGGATGAGTTTTTAGACTTGCACAGTGAGAAAGTGGCGCCTTTAAATCGCTGGTACGGTAATCCGGTGGAGACCAAGGAGTGGTCCGGAAGCTAGTCCGGAATTTGCAAGGGCGGTTCCGTGCGGAGATAGGCAACCGCCAGAGGAATATTTCCACCCATCCGGAAGGCTAGCCAACCTCATGAGCGGTCGAGAGCTAGGAAGTCATTCCCTTAGTTCCGGAAGTCCGGTATCCGTTGTTGTAGTAAGGAGGACCTAACGCTACCCTGTGTGACCAGCTTTCCGGATAGGCCATCCGGGACGTTGTGAGGATGCCACCCTGTTTACTCAACTAGATCTATTCTTGGATTGTGTTTTGTTTTATGTTTATGTCAGATACGGAGTGGTGCAGTTCCCTACCCCTCGGAAAGAGCAAGTGAGGAACCCTCTGAGGGTAAAACAGAGGTATCGAAAACCAACTTATTAGAAAGACGGAACCGGAAGAGAATCCGGAAAGGAAGTAGTTCCGGAAAAGAGTTCGTGTATTAAAAGGACCCCTCTCGAGGTGGTCAAAGTCCGGAAACTTAGAAGTCTAGAAACTCTAATTTTGAAGCAACGTCTGGAATCTCCTAGGACGATAACTTGTGTCATCTTAGCACGTTTTTGTTGTTAAAGATACTTACGCCTAGATTACGCGTACGACACGCGCCACCCTCCAATCGTGTTGTGGCTAGAAGCCTTCCACCAACTCCGGAGGACACTCGGGTAGTGGTTCCTTCAACTCATCGAGAACACACTTCCAGTAATCCACGTATGGACCGAACGCAGTTGCAAATCCCTCGCATCTAGAAATACCGTATTGCCAGTACTGAATGTATTTCTCGAGTCCTACCAGCATGAAACCCTTGTTCAAGGTAGCTTTCCGCGCCGCTTCCCTTGCCTTCTCTTGATTTCCATGCGGTATCGGAACCTCGCTGCCCCACATGGGCTTAAACGGAACAGGCTTTGGACAGCCGTGAGGGAGCATGGGCCGACCATTGTTGTCTGTCTTCCAAATGCGTTCAGAAGGTTTCTTTGACGGCAACCAGTTCGAATCAACTGCTGACCTTTTGAAGTTCATGACGGGGACCCCATCAGTGTCCACGTAGAACTTGAACAGGTGCATCTCCCCCAATCCAATTAATTTTTCCCCGCGATCGCATTGGTAACCCTCCACGAACGACTTGAAATCCCCCACCTCCTGTATGAACTTCGACATAAATGACAGTTCTTGGGACTGCATGAAGGCTTTCATGAGGTCAGCGACGACAAAAAGTGTTCTTGGTCTTCAGGGCCTTGGAAAGGTGGCTGAAATATGCATCGATGTCCTCGTGAGTGTGTCCGACTAGTTAGAAACCCAACCTGAATTTCCTTGAAGACACCTCGTGCAGTGAGCAAGGATAAGAACGCCATCAGATATTTGTTCTTGTTATCCTTGGCAGAGTTGTCAAGCTGAAGATATAAATTTTCAGGAAGAGGGGTACTTCCGACCCGAGCTCCAGGTTCGGTGAGGGTTAGGCTGTCCATACATCTAGACTTTCCTCTAAGCAGTGCCTCGAACAATGAGTTAGCCGGCGGATATGGAAAGAGGTTGCCTGCCTCTCGAATAGGTGGACCCTCCAGCCGGCGCAATAACCTCGCCAAAGACAAAATGGTGAAGTTGGAGTCCGCCAGCCAGCAAGATGGAGCATAATGGGCGTAAGCACCGTCACCATGGCCATGAGCTACCATTCCAGTAACACTCATCGGAAGCTACCCCAAACCGGCCGTGGCCTTTGTTGTCACCCGGAGTCTGGGTAGAGCCGTCTTGGATGTATCCATCTTGTTGTGAATTATACATAAAATTCTTCGAGGATCTCGTTTGGATTCCTCACGCCAAGACGCATACAAACGACGGCAAGAAGCTTGGTGATTCAGATGATGAGTCCGCTGCTTCACGAACTCCACGTACTCGGGGCTTCCTTTCGGAGACTTCAGAATAAACTGTTGTAGGTCGTCGCACGTAGTACATTTTGCAAACGAACTTCTGACAAGCTTAATGGAGACGTTGTTGAAGTGCTCCCGCTTGAGTCTACTAATAGTCGACTGGCTCACGGGCGGCAGACCGTAGTCGACATTCAACTGCACATCCAGAATTGGTACGCTTAAGCATCGGTACAAGCAAAGGGGAAAGAATGCAAATGACAAGCAATGCACCAGAACAGTGATCGTGATATCTCACGATCATTGATCTCGTCGGGAGATCTCACGATCAATAAAGCAGTGACACGAGATTAGGGGCACTACCTCGTTGGCGTCTGCTCGGACTCGTTTCCAATTTCTTTCGGGAGGAAGGAATTTTAGAGTGTCCGTTCGCCCGTTCCCGATGCCGCGCATTTGGTGGGGCATTTGATCAGCATTCTCGTCAATAATGGCTTTCATAGTCCCAGCGACCTGAACAGTCCGAGCCCGCGGGCGCTTAACCCCTGTGTTTCCGTGCGTCCCTGATACGACGCCGTCGTTGTACATCTCGATGTAACTGTGGTAAGTGGACTTCGGGATGCCGTGAATTATGTGCCACGCCTTGCCACAAACATCAACTCCCTCTAGCGTGACGTATTTCCGCTTCCGCTCCCCGTACCTTTCGTGTAGTTGTCCTCCCACTCCAATCCCATATTCACGGCGCTCGTCAAACGACTTCAAATAATACTTCTGCCTTACTAACAGCGTGAACTCCTGGTTATAATGCTGACAACACAGACGTCTGCAGCACTTCTCCGAGCTGACTTTTCGAATCTCCTCGTCTGTCGTTTTGCGGGAGTACTGCGATTCCTTCACTTCCAGATTGGGTTTGCGAACTATAAACCAGTATGGTGCTTTCATTCTACCTCCGAGGTAAGCGAGAGGGTCGTCGATATCGGGAATGGCGGCAAAATGATCCACTGTCTCCTTCAACGAACAACCGTTGGGAAACTAGCACTCCGAAATTGGCCACCTGTCGTGAGACATTATGGCTTCGGTGTCACCCACAAAAACATCGAGGACTGTCACACCTATGAAACCTTCACCAAGTGTCTCCTCTTGGAAATGATCCTCCGGACTCCAACAAATGATACGACCCGAGGAAACAAGGAGTCCGTCGGCGTCCTTCCGATGCACATCAAGTCCAAACCAGGCTCCTTGACGAATATACGGACATGGATTCATCGGGGGATCCCCCGACGCTCTAACAACGTCGGCGGCTCTCCACAACACTACATTCTCTTGAACATCCTCTAATGTGTTCATACCCCTCTGACAAGGAAAGCATTTCAAATCCTGGAATTCTAATTTGATAGAATGAGGTTGCACCAGAATGTAAATCCAAGGCTCAACAGGTATGGGCACACTCAGCCACTAGCCCTGGGGACGAACCTCTTTAACGATTCCTGATCCAACTTCACCGAATCCAGGCACAAACAGCTTAACCCAATCACCATTCACAAACGCTTCACATCCACCGGTGGAATCCTGTGATTCACCCTCTACATGCGTTCCGTCCACATACGGAACTATCGCGTCAGCAGCAGACTCACAGAATGAATCCATTGTCAGAGTGAGCTCTATCGAATCTCGTGGACGAGATTAAAACGATCCGTAAAACCTGTACATCATACATTCAAGGAGTTAGGCATGTCTACAGAAGAGCGCTGCATTCATGGCATTGTAACGTCACGACATGAAGGACAGAAGCATCAACGTCTCTACAGTCGTGGGAACTCACGATCACACGGCAACGCAACATGAACAAGTGAATCTAGTTTCTGTCAACAAGAAGTTCGAAAGCCCAGACGCGATAGTGCGATCTCAAGAAGGCCGTCCCAGAACCACTGGGAAGAAGCCAAGGCATCCAGGAAAACGTCGTAGAAGTTTAGAAGACATTAACCAAAGAACGTTCAGTACATCGTGGGATCCCACGACACTCTTGGCACTTATTCACTTAAACCAGAGATCGCGGTATTCCAAGATCCTCCTAAGGGATCACATAGACCGCTACAGAAATACAAATGAAGTAGTGGGTCAAACTGAATCACTCTGATGAGTCCCCGACATATTATCAATCAATCGTGGGATCCCACGAGTTCGGTATCCTGTAAATTCCGGAAGAGTGTTTGTGAACCCCCCCGAGTAGGAGAACCTGGTGCCAACCGAAAATGTGATCGTGAGATCCCACGATGCTTATACAAGATCGATGAGGAGTATGACGGTCATCGATAAGTAAGGCACCTAGACGTACACCAGGAAGGCCACAGCCAAGGTTCAATCGATCGTGGGATCCCACGACAAAATGATAGAACATCCCTCGACTACCAGACCGCGATATCTCTATCCTCGAAGACTGAGAGGTCTCGCCCACGCTCAATAAGCGGAGATCGTGGGATCCCACGATGCTTACGTATGTTGGATATATACACGTATTCTACTGTCGTAGACCAATGTATCTACAGAAGATCGTGAAATTAGGTTTCCTGTCACTGGTTTCATGACATTCGACACTCTATAACTATTTTCAGTTACTGTACAAAAATTCTCTACTTCTAAAGCGGATTTTGTTGTAATTCAGACTCCTGAACCTCCATGGGTACAATAAGAAACGTTTTTAGAAGTAGTTGAATTTGTTGGTTGGGTTTTCCTCATGTAAGTTCGCCTAATTCCTAACGCAACCTAATTTCACTACTTTGTGAAGACGTTCTGACCGGTTGTCATCCACGTACAAGGTTCTCATATCAACTTGCCCTCAGGGCAGTGCCGTCTCGCGATTCAAAAGGAACCTTGATGTCACCACAGCATGGTGATCCCTTAAGCACGTGAGTTTTTCGCAAAATGAGACCAATGCGCGAAGAAAATTATCGCAGACTCCATTTCACTTTCAATCTACGACATCCTCAGTTTGTGACAGAGTGCAGTGGCGTCAATTCGACTACAAAATCCTCAACAATCGGAATCGCATAACACTTGCAAGGGATGCATTCTTACCTTGCAACAACTGGCTCGGTCAGAACTTCGTGCGCCTCCACGCCCACTCTGTCGCCAACGCCGGCAGACACCCACTCGCCACTCCGCAGCCTGCTCCACCTGTTCACGTGTGCAATCGAAAAGAGCAAGCTCCAGGTTCTTTTCGGGTTATGAACCAGGTGGCTGGTTGGAATTCTTCAGCTCTGAATTCCCGCCGCGAATTTTGAAATCACCAAGCGATCCTTGATTTCGAATGTTGGATGCGTTCTTGAATGCCGTGCCACAATCAACAACGGCTGGGGGGTACGTGCGGTCCTTCACTTTGGAAGTTGATTGCATTCTCGAATTCCGCGCATCTCCGACTACAAGGAGGGAGGGCGTGGGGCTCTTGACTTTCTGACTGGAACTTTGCAAATCCAGGCTTCACTGAAATTCCAATTCTTCACTGACATTTTGAAATTCGCCGCATTCAAGGATGGTATCGTTGCACCGTTTTCTAGGAGTCAATGATGCTTTGACCAAAGCGGATCAAACTCTGAAGACTTTCACTTCACAGAATGTCACACGCTTCCCCGATCAATACTCGGAATTCTTCCCCTACACGACCTGATTATACGTATCCTACAGAAACGAACTGTACCAAATCTCGTGAACCCAAAAGCTTGAGCACCTGAAACATGTGGAACACCTCACTTACAAAAAGAATCAACAAAAATTTTGAACTCTCGAATGTTCATATTTGTTATTTTTTATTCCAATGAATGCAATCTTAGGGTCTAGGGTCCACAGTCATAGGGTCTACAGTCCACGGTCATAGGGTTTAGGGTACATGTTGTAGTGTAGTGTTCACGGTTTCAAGGTCATGGTTCTTGGTTTCAGGGTTCAGGGTTTCAGGGTTTAATAGGGTTTAGGGTATACAGTGGCAGCGCTTTACATTAACGGTTTCAGGGTCTGCAGTTCATGGTTTACGGCTTTTAGGGTTTAGGGTATTATGAAAAATGAAAATGACGCTGATTATTTGTTTCCAATTTTTTCCTCAATTAAGTTTACGTCATGTCAGACTGGGAACATATAAACTTAAAATTCAATCTAACTCAATATTGCTAATTAAAAATGTCAGTTAACAAATTGATTTCATATATAATTCTTGTTATGTAGTACAACATCCTATGGTTTAATATGGGACTTTACGGATTAAACAATGATTGACACAATTTTTATTTCATCTACAAATTTTTAAATAAAGCACCAGGGGCTTTTTTGCGTTTCCCTCTCTCATTTTTTCCTGCATAAACGGCAATCCATGACTTCTCCTTGTGTCACAATCCGTTGACACAATGAAAAGTCATAAGATTGTTGTTTACATAGGGGAAAGTGAGAGAGGGAAACGCAAAAAAGCCCCTTGTGAAGGACTTCGGATGTGCAATCATGATGGAACAAAGAACAAACTGAACCATTTATTTATTTTGTATTTTAAATCTCAGTCTGAATGATTTAATGAGTTAAATGCTTTCAAATTTGTTAATGCACTTTGACGGGTGATGAATGCTTAAACCTGGAATCATGTCATTCATGAGAATATTGTAGGTCATGCAATCTTCATCTGGATTTTTGAAATGATCGAACGTGGTATACATCATTCTACATCATTATTTGACAACGATGTACGTAATATTGTTATTTGTTATTGTTATTTGAACAATCTCCACCGATGTGAAACAAAAAATCGGGAATGAAATGCGTGATGGCTTGAAACGGCTTAAATAATGTTTAAAAAGTCATGAAATTTCATACATGCATGCATAAAATTTGATTTAGAAAAATGTAATTGCTCCAGCCTTAGATTCCACCACTATTTTCTAGTCTTGCCCATTGAAAAATTCTAATTCACATGAAAATAAAAAAATTGGGAATGAAACGAGCCCTGCCATTGAACTATGGCTTCATTTTAAAAATGTCATGGAATTTCACACGTGCATGCATAAAATTCTACTGTGGAAGTTGGAATTGCTCTCAGGATTTAGATTCCACCACTATATTCACTTCTTGCCCATTGCAAAATTCTAATTCACGTGAAGTAAAAAAAATTGGGAATGAAACGGGCCCTGCCATGGAATGGCTTCATTTTAAAAATGTCATGGACTTTCATACATGCATGCATAAAATTCTATCGTGGAAGTTGGAATTTCTCTTATGATTTAGATTCCACCACTATAATTATTCACTTGTTGCCCATTGCAAAATTCTAATTCATGTGAAGTAAAAAAAATTGGGAATGAAACGGGCCCTGCCATGGAATGGCTTCATTTTAAAAATGCCATGGACTTTCATACATGCATGCATAAAATTCTATCGTGGAAGTTGGAATTGCTCTTATGATTTAGATTCCACCACTATAATTATTCACTTGTTGCCCATTGCAAAATTCTAATTCACGTGAAGTAAAAAAAATTGGGAATGAAACGGGCCCTGCCATGGAATGGCTTCATTTAAAAAATGTCATGGATGGTTTATACATGCATGCATAAAATTCTATCCTGGAAGTTGGAATTGCTCTCAGGATTTAGATTCCACCACTATTTTTACTTCTTGCCCGTTGAAAAATCCATCTTAACATGAATTAAAAAAAATGGGGAATAAAAATATTGGGCCCTGCCATGAAATGGCTTCATTTTAAAAATGTCATGGATGGTTCATACATGCATGCATAAAATTCTATCGTGGAAGTTGGAATTCCTCTTAGGATTTAGATTCCACCACTATAATTATTCACTTCTTGCCCATTGCAAAATTCTAATTCACGTGAAGTAAAAAAAATTGGGAATGAAACGGGCCCTGCCATGGAATGGTTTCGTTTTAAAAATGTTTGGCAATTTCATGCATAAGACAGTGCATGTCGATATGGAAAAAAAGGTACAAGTTCAAAATACTCCGCTCATGAAGTGAAGAGGCATGAGCGGGAGAAGTCCATGCTACGTTTTTCCGAACTTACCACGTAATCTAAAAAGGTCCTCCTCCGCCTGCGGTTCATTCAAAGAACTCTCATTCCATAAATCATACATAAAACAGTACATGTCGGTATCAAAAAAAGAATGTATAAGTTCTTAATCTTCCGCTCATGAAGTCATGAGCAAGAAAAGTCCATGGTACGTTTTCCAAAATTGCGATACATAATTATTACATGTCGATTTAAAAACAAAAAATTGAAGTTGTAACTTAATATTAATTTTTTTTTCATAAATTGAAGATCATTTTTGAACGTCCTTTGTTTGACATTTTTTTTTAATTTCCATTTTTTGCAAGTAATTCCAAGATCATGGGCGGCTGGGCTTGGTCACGTACTTTGGAGAACTGTCTCCAGATATGCTCCAAAACACAAGTAAATTAAATAGATTAACACCTAGTATGCCCCTAAAACCGCGGGCAATCACGCTCTTGTCCACATCTATTCAATGATCATTGCAAGACAATTAATATAGAAGACAATAAGATAATTTAGATATTATTTCTTCATTACACATTTGCCAATCATGTTGATTGTGTACATGAAAATGATTGCCTAGGAGATGAATGAGAAAGAATTATATAGGACAATCATCAACAATGTTCCCTGTACTTATGTAATCGTTATAGTCATCTCTATTTAATTAAATAATTTGGACTAATCATTTTCTAGAAAAATGACACAAGTGCAAACTAGAAATCAAAGTTCATTATGTTAAAGGCATATTTAGCGGCTTGAAAAAAAATAATAATCATCGAAACCAAAGATTAAACCTAGAAATCAATGTAGCAATCTATGAAATTAAACCGCTCATGAATCGTAACTAATGTTTGCATAGGCAGAGTATTTAAAATAGTAAAACTACATTTTTTTTGTTAAAATTAACTCGTACAACATCATGCATGATTTATGGAATGAAGGGTCTTTGAACCGCAAGACCGAGGTTTTTTTTTTAGGTTACGTGGTAAGTTTGGGAAAACGTAGCATGGACTTTTTCCGCTCATGACTCTTCACTTCATGAGCGGAGTATTTACAACTTGTACATTTTTTTTCCATACCGACATTTAAAATAGTAAAACTAGGTTGCCTTATTTCAACAAAGTTACTTTACAAGCCATCAAAGTAATTAAATAAACGTTTCTACAATTATTTTTATTTGTAGACATGGAGTTTCGAGAGTTCCAATAGCAACAATGTGCATAAAAACGAATAACAAATAAATAACGAATAGTGCATTCTTATAGAGAAACAAAAAAAATGTTTGTAGTAATTATCGAATGTCATGAAATTAGTGAGGTGCAAGTGTGCGACCTAATTTCAGCATTTTGTGTAATGAGTGATTATTTAGCTTAAGACTTCTAGTCAAGCCCTCCTCATGATGTCAGTAATCATGAGGAGGGTGGGCAATCATGACCTGCGCCGTCTTGCACCTGACAGCGCCACGTCAGCAGACTCCCCCGCCGGTTTCCTCTCCTCTTGGTCTCCTTTCCTCCCCACGACGTCTGCTTGCCACCCTTTTCTCCCGACGTCGTGTGCTTCTCCGTCTTCCTGATTTCGTGCGCTTCTCCGCTTTCCTTCTTTGGGCGTTCATTCTGGTTGTTGCAGTCCGTGAGTTTGGTTGTCTGAAGCTTGGCATTTGGAGTGAGTTGGGTTGTGTGGAGTTTCTTTGGTTGGCGGGGCATTGAACTTCTGTTTGCGGAGTCGAGTGCGGCGAGGGACATTAGAGGAGCGTATTCAAATTTTGCTGGCGGAGTGTGTGTGCGCGGAGAACGAATTTTTGTGGCGGAGTGCGGTAGTGCGTGAAGCATTTCCTGGCGAAGGCGGTGCGCAAGCGTCCGGACCTGTGCGCGAGAAAAACAACACGGTGCGGGACTTCACCCACCTCATTGAACAGGTTAGTTCATCGTAGTCCAACTTCAAAACCTGCATTTTGATTTTGTAGTTCTCTGGCGGTGAGGTTCAATTATTATTTGACTTCTTCGTTGTAGAATTGTAATTGCATGGAGGTGTGCGTTTGCTCTGGAGTTTAGCTTCTAGGCTTGAAAAGAATTGATCCCATTCAAGCTTGTCAAATGAATCTAGTACATGGATACAATGGCTGTATGGCACTCGCCCTCCTTGCAGGTGTAGGCTCTCCTCACGCATCGTAGTTCACGGTTCATCACTGTAGACCCTAGAATGGTAACCTTGATGTAGTTCACGAACTAGAGTTCAATGTGTATGGACTGCTGTGAGTGTTTGAATTGAAGCAAAGTGAAGTAAGGAACGGGAATGTTGCTCCCAAAGAGGAATGGAGCAAAGATTCATTGTATATTATTTAGTTAGACAGTCCTCGTTTGTGAATGATATTAGGAACATGGTTTGTGCAGGGATTTTATGACTATGATTAGACACGCTTGTTTTCTGTGCGATAGGCTACTTAGTCCGTCACTTTAGATTTAAGTTTACCTTCTCTTCAATTAAATTCACTTGGCTAGTCATGAAGAAACAAGTTAGGAGTTCGTGATTCTCAGTCAATGATTGAAGTTACAATTTCTTCTGCATTTGAATTTCATGCAGCAGTCTTTCGAAGAGCGGAAGGGCATTTCCGTAGTAGCTGAAAACAAGGCCGGACCCGTGCAAGCGGATTGAAGCTACGATGGCAGCAGCTCCATCCCAGCGTACAGCAGACCTCCCAGTTTGGAAGGACCCGTAAGTTACTTTGAACTGTATTCTCATTACTTTCCGTTTCTTGCTTGCAATGTCTACGTTATAAACAATGCCAATAATTAGGGTATGGCTGTTTCCAATTGCATTGGTACGCCCTTTGCTGAAAACGAGGGTAGTAGAGCCTCTGTCATAGTCGCTATTATAAACATGGCTGAGAAATACGGTAGTACATATGCCGAGAAGAACACACGGTAATGAGTACGTGACCCTGTTACCGCGGATAGTGACCCTAAAACCGTGCATCGTGGGATCCCACGACAGGGCAATCCCTGTGTAGATTCGAGCATCGTAGGATGCTTGACTTGAAACCCTAGCTGCCTACCACTGCGCGGCCACACGAGTTTTAGGGTTTGTGGCCCATCGTGGGATCCGCCGATGATAAGATGTGAAGATGCAATCTAAACCCAGACCACATATTAGGCACAGACCAGGCAGCGGATTAGTAACCTATCGTGGGATCCCCCGATGGAGGATAGTAAAGACCGCGCCTGACCCAGACTTAACAATTAGAAGGCCACCTACATAGAGCATTCAAGTACTAAACCGTCGTGGGAAATCACGACGAGAAAGTCTAGCGTGGGTAGAGAAATTGAGATGCAGGCGCGTTAACATATAGCGCTGATTATGTGAACAACCAATCGTGGGATCCCACGACAGACAGTAGTTTCACAGATCATCACCGATCACCTTCTAACATATTCCAATATCCATTCTATGTTATTTGGTGCCGTCGTCATATTCCGGGACGCCTTCAGTTAGTGAGTTGAGATGTAGTAACCTCCTGCCCACTACTGTCCGTGAATGTAACCGATCGTGATATCCCACGACAACGGTAATTTGTGAAACCAGGTCATCAAAATGATCACGAAACCATTCCTTCTCTTTCATAACATTCGTCGTGGGATCCCACGACTAAGGATAAAAATTAAAGTTAGAACGGGAATAATATCGCACCACCATCTGCTCTATCGGACAATGTGGAAACTAACATCTCTTTCTACCATGCTGCAGTGAAATGCAAGTGGACGAAGGTCCAGAAGAACTGACACCCAGGAAGTTTGGTACCTTCATCGACTGCTACATTACGTCTTTGGAGTACACAGGTCCACATCCACCACAAGCCTTTTTCCGATGCAACGAGCAGATTACGCATTGGGGAATTGCCTGGAAAGCAGAGAGTGACGGCTCCGCCACTATTCTTCCCACGTTGGTGAATGGGACAATGGGGCACCCAACTGCCGGACTGAAGGTACTAGAAATGAAGGGGCTTGACGACGACACAGCGCTCCTAGTTGTAGAGGAGAAGGTTCCCCTTTCCGGGGAGATCATAACGTTTGGGCTGATCCTTGACTACGCAAAGTTCAGCCTCACTCTATGCGAGTCTGTGACTGCAAGGTCACATCTGATGTGCAAAGACACGTCTAAGCCTCGGTGGAAGCCTAAGGAGCTGAAGAACCAGTGGGACATAATCCTGGAAGACTTACGAGATACGAACGCTCCCCCCCAAGCCGTGACAGCGGTTGCTCCCACGCCGTCCCCCAAAAAGAAGACTAGGAAGAGGAAGTCTGCAGTTGGTGCTCCCGGGGACGAAGTTGAAGCCGCAGCAGGGACATCCGGAAAGAAGGAAAAACCGGATACCAAGCTTCCGCTTCACAGGGCTGTGGCTCTAGGAGAGGCAGACGTGAAGAAGATGACACCGGAAGAGATGAATGCGATGAGGACCCTGTACAAGAACTCTTTCGGTGGCCTGTACAAATGGGGCAGGAAACCAGTCTGTGACAGCAAAGGAGAGCTCATCCGCGTGCACTATGACTACCTGCACCAGGCACCTGTAGCACTGCTCGTGTACAGGGGAATTCAGGCAGAGCGGCTTGATTCGCTAACGAGGAAGGCACGAATCACACCTGATTATGACTCGGAGAACAGAGTCATAACAGTGCTTCCCCTTAAAGCGGGACCCTACGGCCCGGCGAAGGTAGTGTCGCACTATGAGAAGCAAGCGCCGAAGAAGGAGATCTTTGAAAAACCCCAAGATGCACTACTACATTATAGGGGGCCAACACACTGTCCAGGCATTCAAGGACCTGATTAGGCTTGGTGTGATTCCCGAGAAGGACAAGAAGCTCGCCTCCACCTTCAATATTTTACCTGTGTAGACGGACAAAGATCACCACGGAGACCTAGTGCACTTCTCGCGGGCGCTGAACCAAGATGTCGTTGGCGAACAGAAGGAGCAGAACTTCACGAAGCAGCTGCTGAACGCAAGAATCAAGTGGCGGAGTATGGGAAGTCCACAGCCAGCACTATTGGGCAGATCACACTTAGTAGAGTACAATGTAAGAATGCTGCTGGAGTTGACATATTTTTTGTTGGGGGTCATCAGAGTTCGCTCTACCTAACCATCGTGGGATCTCCCGATGGTCCTGCACTGCATCTCTAACCTTCATTACGTTAGAACCTCGTCATCGTGGGATCCCACGACTAAGTCCTAGCTTTGCGATACAGGGTAGTTCTACGTTAGAGTGCGGCAATCGTGATATCCCACGACTTTAACATATGAAATACCAGATAGCGCTAGTTTAGTTTTTTGTGCTCGCGGTTCAGAGCGTGGTGTTTTGAAATTGTGTATGTAGGAGATAGTGGCTCATCGTGATATCTCACGACTGCTTGTTGCCTAAACGACTTCCTCGTGGTAACTGACTGATCGTGGGATTGCACGACTGTTTATTGGACTTCTTGTATTCACGTGGTCTGTCTACGGATCGCGTACTGACTGTTACTCCTTTGTTGGGCAGGCGTTTCAGCCGTCGGTGGCATCAATATTTGCGGGAGCAAAGGCGAAAGACATCGCCGAACTGAGAATCCCTCTACTCTTCCTGGAGAACGACGCTGATGTTCAGAGATGGATCAAGATAGAGGAGAGATTCATGGCAGGTCTCCTTCCCGACGCGGCGGGGCTGGTCGATGTATTCGGGAGTACGGATCGCAAACTGTTGGCGGCAAACGACTTCAAGCCCCTTTACGGACTTAGACCGGAGGACATCAATTTCCTTGCAGATCAAGTCAAAGCCCAAGTTATTAGCATGAAGACCTCCGTCGCAAAGTCGAAATCACAGAGAGGTGGAAAACGCATTATCTCTCTTGCAGACGCCGGCGCCAAAATTTGGTTGGTCAGGGCGATGAAGAACGAACTCTTGTCACACTACAAGGGTCATCTGCTGCCGGCGAGGATGGTGGAGTACGAGCCTTACCCGGACTCTTTGTGGGTCGAGTTTGCGACGGAAAGGAACATTCAGCACGAGGATGTGGAGATGTGGGTGAACAAGGCAATGGAAACCCCTGCTGGAAAGAAGTGGTTGCAGGATCGGACGAAAAATCTCAACAGGACGTTCGACCCAGCTGACCTTCCGCAGTCGGTGATCCAAATGTGGGAGTCGTATTTCAAGCTGACGGCGGAGGAGGAATCTGTGCAGGCAAATGCACGTGGTTTTTCAGAGCACTATCTCTGTAAAACCATTTACGAAAGCAGCTGGGACATCAGCGCCACCTTGGCAGCAGGGGACGTCATAGCATGGAGGGGAAAGAAGAAGTAGCACCTGTACATCTGGTTCATGTTTGAGTCAATGTCCTGCGGGTGTCGCTCCAAAATTCTTGAAGAGCGGAAGTTGAAGAGACTCTTTGACGCTCTGGAGTACTATGATCCGCAGGACCAGACAATCGTAGCCTGCTCTGCCGCCATTCTCCTCACAGATGCCAAAGGGTTCTACATGATTGTGGCTCACATAGAGAAACGAAGGATGGAAGTCAAAGCTAGGTTGTGGGACTGGCACGTTGTGAACTACATGGAAGGGCCCGAAGACTTCTTCCCTCAAGCTCCGGCCGGAGACGGGTACAATGTCTTTGTTGTCTTCATTTTTGGGCACAGCGAAGAGCACGAGCGGCGGACTTGCTTCAAAAGCTTCTTCCCGGGATTGGACCGCCTGACTCAGGTGTACAAGGCGGAAGATATGCTGGACGACTACCCTTACTGGCGTCGGCAGCAGATGCCGTATCTGAAGATCAGCAGTGCGTTGATTCTATTCGAAGGACTAGCTTGCACCGACTATGTCTTTGTGAATGTCAACGGGGGTCCAGAGTTCACATATCTGGGCTTGGTATGCACTACAACGATTGTCTTTTCTTTTGTTCTTCTGATAATCTCATTTCGATTTCGGGGATTTGAATGTCACTAATTTCCGGTTGTTGTATTTCAGTATTCGAAAGGTGGTAAAGTGCTGGAAGTTGTCAATTCAGCGGAAGCTAAGACGTTAAGTGAGGTCTTCGCCAAGCAGATTTGGGATGACAAACATGCGCAGGCGGCACCCCTTCCTCTTTCGGAGGCCGAACACAAGGACAAGGAAGTTGAGAGTGATGATGAAGATGCTGTACTCGAAGACATCACCCAACACAGACCGGGTTTAGGAACAAGGTCGGTTGAGCACCCTAAGGTTAGTGTGCATTATTTGCTGAACCATCGTGATATCTCCGGACGCTGGGCAGCGTATATCTCTCGCATGCTAATCTGGGAGGGCAAACTGAGCTCAATTGTGGTGGGATATTGCCTTTCTCGCAGGCGAAATCTCCGACTCCCTCCCCCCGACGAGAGCAGCTGATTGATCCGCCAAGTGCAGCAGAGGATGCAGACGAAGTTCCCGAAGTTCATTCGGCGCAGGCGGAGCTGGCAGATCTGACAGAGGAGCATGAGAGTAGTCCAGAGCCCTTACCAGCCAAAAAAATTGTAATTCCAATATCAAGCGGGTCGTTTGGCGAAGTGAATTCAGGGATCCAATTAACGGACCCAAGGATATCCAAGAGGAAGCCGCTTAAGACGCCGGTCAAGGAACCCGACACCGCAAAGGATACTGGGAGCACAAAGGCGGCCAAGCGAGCGCGGAAGACAGCAGGCGAGAATCGGAAGGGGAGGACCTCCAAGTAGACTCCAAGTAAGTCGTTGGTGCAGCGCAAATAGTCGCCAGCGAAGCCGACTGGGAGTCCAAATCCCGAAGCATCAGTCGCGGCAGAAACGCTTCTGACTTGTGCATTGGGACCGTTACCATCGAGGTCTGACAAGTCGACTCAGCCGCAACAGGAGGATGCGCAGGCATCTCGTGCTTCAGGAGCTGATAGACAGCTTCCAGACCTCGACTTATTAACCCTGGAAGACACTCACCGACCATCATCGAGGGAACCCACAATGACAAACAAGTCACTGGTCAAGAGCGGGGAGGATGCGGCCGACCTCAGCGAGGGGAGGAAAGAGTCGAAGGGGGATGATGACCACCTCGGATCGGGGGATCCCACGACGATCCATGCATTACCTGTCGAGACTGAGTTAGCTGTCTCTCGACGTGGTGCAGGGAAGGATGACCAAGGCCGGACACCGGGACCTGAAGGATCGGGGGATCCCACGATCGTTGAAGAGTCAGTGGTCTTAATTCAACATGGCGATCCGGCAGAGAGCAAGGGGGGTGAACACCAGGAAGGAGTGGTTGCATTGTCTTCGTCGGGGGATCCCACGACTGTGCCAGAGCGATTGCTCCCGCCGATGGGCATCACGGTTGCTGTACTGAACGACACCCTTGTTGACTTGGTCCCCCTGAGTCCCAAACCTGTTCCTGGAAGGAAGAGTAAACCTGTCATAGGGCGGGCAAGGATTGTCAACATTGCTTCACTGGCCTCCAGTGTTCCACTGGAGGTTGCAGGAGAGGTGGTTCCTGATGACGGTGAGTGCAATTCTGACGAAGTGCTAGAGGCCTTACCTTACGAGGCCGAAGAAATAATGAAGTTCTATCTTGTCGATCGTATGAGAGCATTTGGTCATTTACCGAGTCTAAACCACTATGGGAAGAAGCGTCTCGATACCAACAAGGAAATTCATTTGGAATCCGTAAGGCGAGCGAACCGTTTCCTTTACAAGCCCGTCTTTAAATGGATATTTCAGGATGGTCCGCGTACAGTGTATGATGGAGGGGATCCACCTGATGCAGACGAAGAGTGGGAGGCAGTGGAAGGCGGCGTTAGAGGGAGGAGGGTGGTGCCTTCGAGCAACGACGAGCTTGAGCCGGGATCTTTGAGTGGTGACCAGGGGGAAAGAGGACCAGTGAGCGCCGACGAGAGAGGAAAGGGGCAAATGCTCGTCGAGAGGAGGGGGGAAGGATCAGTGAGCGGCGGCGAGAGGGAAAGAGGACGATTGGGCAACGAAAGGAGGGCGGAAGGGTCGCCAGCTTGTAGCGTCCGAGCTCCCGCAGATAACATGCCTACATTATTGTCAATATACATACGAGATAACGAATCTTGAATTGGCCTGTCACTGACTCTGTGCTTCTCTTGTATTCTGCAGTTTTTTGAGTGCCTGCTGAACCGGTGGCGAAGTCGTCGAATCAGGTAGAAAGGCGGCGGTATTATGTGGTCTTTGACCTTAATGGAGTTCTTGTTCACAGGTCATTCAATGAGTTGAACAGACGCATCGTAACACTTCGACCGAATGTTGGTCAGTTACTTGACTTTGTGCACAGACATGCAAACATTGCATTCTGGAGCAGTATGACACCGGCAAATGTGACGAAGGTATTGAATCAAATGCTGCCGGGGACGTCTGTTAAGGCGAAGGACGTGCCTATTCTCACGTAGGAAGACTGCACAAAGTCGTCCTACAGAGACCCCAAACACCCGGACAGGCCCTACTTCCTCAAGGATTTAAATCATTTCGCCACTAAGCTGGGTTTGAGGTCAACCGAGAATGTTCTCCTCGTTGATGACGATCCACTTAAGAACCTCCTGAACGATTGTCATAGCGCCATTTTCCCCCGCAAATTTGAAGGGGACTGGAAGGAGCAGTACCTTGTGGGGGTGCTCAGTCCTTGGCTCGCAGGTCTGTTTAAGTCACAGGAAGTTGTGCCGTCGTATGTCAAGAAGCATCCGCTCCACAATGGTCTGCCACCGGCGGTCCCGTTGACCAGACCGGGCTCTGACATTTTGAGGGCAGTAGTTTAGTTTTGGTTTCTCTTCCTCGACGGACTTCATCATGATATCTCACGATCTCCTTTTGGCGTGCATATTATTGCTTGTAGCTTAAAACTCTTGAACATACTGTAAATATTGTAAATGCATTTTTGAAATACTGGACATTCTTTGTTTGTAGGAGGCATTGATTCTGCCTCGTAGTAAATGTGAAAATAATTTTTTTTCCTAAATGCCTTTGATTAAGATAATTATGAGTTTGAAGGGATCACCTCGACCTTGACTATTAATCCGCATGCATACACATCTAGAGATCTAATGGTATACCGTGGAAGTGGATTCTATCGGTAGATCGGACTGTTCTGGGCATTTATCCTTGTCTTTTAAATCTAATGTGAATGCATTTTTGGTGCATGACCCTCACTTAGAATTGTTTTCTTACTCTTGGTTCGCAGCTTTAATCTAAATTTGGTTCTGAAATTGTTTATCATATTACTCGGAAGAGTGGAATTTTTTGAACACTTCACTAGATTTTAACACTGGGCGTCATCATCTTGCGCGGCAAGCTTCATCAGGAGATCGCACGATACGACGTGACGTGTGAACATTGAAATGTCGTTTCCGTCCTTGTATTGTCTCGTGATATTGTTTTTGTACTTGTGGATGACAGTGAAGTTGTAGTTGTGCTTCTACTGTTTGTTTGGGAGTTCTCCTGCAGTTCCGGTTTGCTGAAGTACGGATTTGAAATTGATAATTTTGTCCTCTGTCTTCGGCTTGATCGGAAGATCTCACGATCATTTTCCCTTGCATCGAATTATTAGTCTTAGGCGGATTATGTAATGTCCATTTTTGTTGCTTCAATCGAATGCAATTGAATTTCTGCTGCGTAACTTCCTTTGCTCGAGTATTTTCGGTCTTCTAGTATGTCACCCTAAACCTTTTTTTGTATTTGACGCGAATTCTAAATCTGCATCCCTTGTTAGTGCTGTAATCTGGGCTGCAGTGACACCGTAGAAGTATTGCTAATTTCCTTGCACTATGCAGCAAATAAGACATTCAGTCGCTGTTCTTCAAATAACTACCCATGCGTATTTTCAATTAGCGGTTCTGTTGTATTGCATATTAGTCGGGGAATCTCACGATCAATTGACGTCGTTTCTGTATGTACATGTCTGCGTACTGAGGCTTACTTGGTCTTTGCAGAAGGCGACGCTCTTAGTACTAACAGGGGATCTCTGCGTGAAGGGCGGTGTGGCGGATCTCCCACAGAATATCGAAATTCGGCCCGGCTTCCGTGGTCTTCTCCGACATTTCGTTCAAGAAACTCACTGTGGTTTGTAGTCCGCAATGCAACCTTCAACACTGGCCGCTCTTCTTCGACGTATTCTACCGCCGAAAATTCTGTCAAGGTTTCTATTTTTTGCCGGGTCTGACAATCCACGGAAGAACCAGGTGTATCCCCATCGTCGTGCAATACTGAAGACTATCTTGAACATTCCTCGGACGCGCAGGGTACTCTTGAATAACAGTGTTGTAATGCTTGTCCTAGATCCTCTTGATTGGGAACGTCCGCACTTGCTTCGACCGGCTTGCATGTGAGGGATGATGTAGATCCTGTAGAGTTAGATCGTCCGCACATTATAGCACCACCTTTTGATTGGTCTTGGGCCCCAAAAAACATGTAGTTGGAAGTGGACTAGCTGGGTTATATATCACCTGTTTGTTGCATCCAAATGATTATATAAGTGGCAAATCCACCTTTTCTATCTGACTGTGATTACACCTTACCAAATGTCTGTAATTGCATTATGATGCTTCATCAAGTCTTTTGTGTTATGTGATACTTTGGGAAGTATCTTCTGAGCTCTCCCGATCTGTGATGTCGCATATTAATGCAACCCCGGATACAAATGTACCGCTTACAGCAAATGTCGGAGTTGACATCATCTCAAATTCATTGATTTGTTCGAACACTCTATCTCGAAGGAGTATATTTCCTTGCATCGAGAAATCTCCAGACCACTTAGCATCCCAAAGCGATTTAAATCTCCTTTGAACGGCATTGCGGACTCATTGTACAGACCATCGGGAAGATCTCTCGATGGACAGGACCTTCACAAAGTCCAGAATTCCCCGTAAATTCCAGAAGTAGTTAAATATGGCATAGTTGGAGTTGTCATTTAGTTGGTCATCAGTAGTGCTGCTATTGTGTGTGATACAACGATTTCCATACAAGTGGAGAAACATGCAGTGCAATTGGAAGACAACACTCTCAAATATAAATCTTTGACTTCTAAATGCATTCCTGCAGCACTCCTACATTGCATGCTGGATAGACAGTAGCCACTAACAACTGAGCTTGGATATCATGCAATCCATTCAACTTAAAAATAGTGATGGCAAAATGGGATTTTTACATTTCCAAAAGAAAGAGCGGTCTATAGGCTCTCAGCACTTACAACAATATTGTATGCAATTTCACTTGCACTATAGGATGAACTACTCCCTCTTGCCTATTCATCTACAGGAAGCTAAAGGCTACATCAAGTTATAAATTTTGTATACCTGAAAGTCCAAAACTTGTGTTGACATGGCAATTTGCTAATGCTCCCCATAGCCAGTTTCTGCTTCACAGATCAAGGATTCACGAGGAAGATTTTGTTGCCGACGTTGATCTGCAATAGGCAACACATTAGCCTTTGCAATCTTCCATGAAGTACTTACAAAATTGCAAAGTATTAAATTCTCTACTGGTTCTCTATTTTTTTGTGACTAGTGTGTGACTAGTACGTGACTAGTGCGTGACTTGTACTTGACTTCACGGCGACTTCTTACCTGGACCAAATGCAAGTTTACTACCTTGTAATATGAAAATGACGTTCTAAGCTTCAATACATCACTGAGGATTAAAAAAATCTCCAATTCAGCAGCATTTAGGCACCTGATGACACAATTGAAAAACAATACCACATTATAACAGGAAGAGTATTAGAAGACTTCATTAAATCTTGATCCAAAGAAGAACTATATGAGTGCAAAAAAGGCCAAACCTTTGGCAATAACAAATTCAAAAAATGCAACTCCAAATGCTAAAGAACTCCCCCTCTAAAGTACAAGTCCACCTAATAATCTTACACAAAGAAAAAGTGACTACAACACAGAGAAAGAGTGACTACAACACAAAGAAAGAGTGACTACAAGAGCCAGGAGAGGTTTTGCAAAGTTTCAGTCATCTCTTCAACAAAACCATAGAGAATAGTAGCTCCCTTGCAAGGCTATCCCACAATAAAAAATGACTACAACTCAAGACATCAAACCCTAAGCAAAAACTAGTTTAGGGTGTCTTCATTGATCCTATAGCAAAACCCTAAGGCGCAAATACAGCATTGGAATTGATCGTACCTTCTTCGAAGAACTCACAGTTGGTCTCCATCTCCTTCAAATCTGACCGCTCCTCCTCCAGCCGTTGACACGCTTCATTTGACAGCGGAGTTGTCTTGGAGAACCCTTGCTACGGAAGCACACGACTAGAGCTTACCACGGGAGTCCCTAGACAACTTAATCTTTCTACCTAAAATACTTCACTCTACAGCAAGAGGCAAGAAGGAAAGAAACTATCTGAGTTTGAAATCGAGAAGATACTACACACTGCAAGGGAGGGGGCAAGCAATACAAGACATCTGCAACAACAAAGGTAGAGACACAATGATAGACAAGAGCTCAACGGCAGACCTTTCAAATTGGGAGAGACGAAATCTAGGCCACTGAAAACCTAAGATTGGCGCTGGTAGGTTCTGTGGCTGCCACATTGCACCACAGCCGTTGCATTTATTGCGCTATAAATGAACCAGTCGATGATGTGTCAAAGAGTGACTGCTTCACAACTTGACCAATGACTGCTTTAGAACTCAGGAGTGACTACTAACTAACTAATAAATGACTTACGTACAACTTTGAGAACGTCTTTGTGCCCAATATGATCAAAATTGTATACAAAAGTTGTACAACCTAAATTTGCTGCCAAACTCCTTTCATGCAGTTTTCACAAAGTGCTGAAAGATCTTCGGAGGAACAAGAGTAGCACTTACAAGTCAATGCGGGCTTCTTGGATGGACTTCAGTCTCTCTGTCAGTTCTGCAACTTGCCTATCTCATGGAAGCTCATGTTCACATTTTTTCCCTTTTGAAAGGCTTGATTCCATTCTTTGATCTCTTGTAATTAGGCCCATTTTGATTTGTTGTATGGCAAACTGTAGGTAGTGAGGTATGTTTATAGGACTCAATGAATGACAAAATATGAACAAATTTGAAGTAAGGCAAGGAGGTTCCTCAAGGCGTAGGGAAGCCATATGTTATGTCCGCTATGCTACGAGACACAGCATGTCAATATGTACTCATGAACGTGGCCGTTATGGAAGATTTCTATATGTGACAGTTTCTTTCACCCTTTGTAGGCAATTGAATTTCTTCTCCTCTGAGTTAGGCACAAGTATTTGTACTTCATAGACTTGTACGGTAGTCTTTTACTTAATAGCAAAGGTCTAAGGGACCCAGTTCTTGCATCAGTAGTGAAAGAGTGATGGAAAGTTGTGACAAAGTCGTTCTAAAGTCATTTATGTGTCAAGGAGGAGTGCGCAGTAGCAAAATACGACTTTCTCTCAACTGCGTTCAGTTGGGTGGTAGTGTTGGCACTGTCGCGACCTCACTATAAAGTCCTGCAACAGCTGCAAGACCATAAACTGTCTATCTATTATGGTCTCACCTATTACATTCATCCTACAATTGTCTAATCATATAGCCAAGTGCACTTGCAGAAAATGGCAGGCTGAACATAGGGCGAATCCAGCCACTCCAATGCTAATGGACTGGATGGTGAGCTCCATCCGCAATTTTGATCTAGATATGCAATTGAGGACTGGGATTGCTTGTTGTTGAGTGCAAAATCCTTGCAAACAGCCACAAGGTACTTCTGGATCACAACTTTTGAGAACCACTTCTGAGTGGACGATGCAACTAGTGCTGGATTGCAAAGCAACAACAGCAACATGGTATTGGTCTTTGAACAGCCTTTGGAGAATGTAGAGGACTTATCCGTAAATTAAGTTGGGGGTACTCAAACATATTGTTGTAAGATTACGGAGGTCTTAGTATACAGTTAGTGCAAGAACATTATTAGTGGTCACCTTGGCTATACAATCATATTGTAGTGTTGGGGAAGTCCCAACTTAGTCAAAGGAATTGCAACGGAGTTGTGTCATGGGCACAGATTCCAACGGTCCTGAAGTGCACAACATTAGATAGTCCTATGATGTTCAATTTGTCATTAGAAAGTAAAGTGCTTTGTCTTTAGTGTTTTTGCAATCTCTCAACCATTATATCATCCCCATGAATTGTGTCTATAGCGTAGCCGCAGTCAGTTGTGTTGTATTTCTTCAGCTTACCTACTTTGATAACTTCACAATGTAAGAATGACTACACTCCACTCAAGCACGGCACAAAATTGCTTGGAAGTTTTGAAGAACTCATGTCCTAGTCGTCCCAAAGTGACCTGCAGTGGCATACGATGACTGAACGTGACTCTGAAATGACTCACTTCTAAACTACAGACACGTCAGCGCGGCATGATCCACATAGGCACCATCAAATTGGCTCAAAACCCCCCTTCAATGAGCAAGAAGTCAGGATGCAGTTGTATCACAGTGATACCAAGTCACAAAATGTGACTGTCATCTTCCAAAAGGAAAAGAAATGAATCGGGAAAGAAATAACGTGCAGGAAGCCTGTTTTTCATCCGATTTCATCCTGCAGTCATGGCCGCGACTGCAAACTGACTGGGACCCAATCGACGGAGGGCAGAGTGTGCAATTAGAGAGGGACAGTCACTGTCGCGACTGCAACTTTGGATTCCCGTGACTGCGCAGTCACATATACCCCCATTTTCTTGTAGTGATTTCTTACTAAACAACATTGGAATGAGCATTAATTTGCATTAATTTTAAAGTGTAATTGTTTTAGTGATTTTTTGAGAGTCAAAAAGGAGACAAATTGGTTAGAAATACCTCTTTAAACCCTAAAGGACCAAGGCACATTTTGGGTAGAAATTGTCATAAACTGCCACTTTAGGGCAGTAAGAAAAAAATGAAAAAAAAGATTTTTTTTGAAAGTGAAGCATACAAATTTGTACTAGCATACACTGGAAATGTATGAAAAAATTCAAAAACTTTGACCGCCTAGATAGAAAGATTTTAACATTTGAAGCTAGAAAATAAAAATTCCAAACTAACCCAAGTGGGTCAACAAACTTTAACTTCTTCTAGACTCCTAGAGTGAGATTTTTACACTATACATGTTTTTTTCAAGACATTTGTATCCAACATCATATTTGTTTTATTTAAATACCTACCAATTTGAAAAATAGAAAAAGAGTTTTGTATATTCTACTCGAAGGTATCTTGATTGGCCCAAAAGTTTAGGGCATCATAACTTTTGATCTAGGCAACCATTCAGAAATAAAATTGTATTCCCATGAGGGACCTATGGCTTGTGTCAAAATCTAATGAAACATGAACAAAATTGACTTCATGTCCAAGATTGCTTCTCGATGTTGAATGGTCACTTGGTCCATTGAATGATGCCAATGCCAAAATGTACACACCTCATGAACTCTATCAAATAAATAATATTGGATGAAGGAATTGATTGAGAATTATCATCTAGTGTTTTTTAGAGAGTTATTTGAATCTATTTGTTATAGATGGTGGCCCCTCATTGTGATATCTTTGATTTTTCTCAAATGAAAATGCTTCATCTATGGATCATAAAAAGGCTACTATATTTAGTAGAAAATAATAAAAAATTTGCTATATTTTTGGCATTTTTTGGCAACTTTTGGTTGTATGTTCTTGTTTATAATTTCAGCCGTGAAATTGTGTTTTTTTGAAAATAAAATAGGTCCAATAAAATATAAAAATACAAATGAGTTTAACTAATATGAGTGGAATTGATTATGAAAAATATAGATTGTTGAATTTGTAACTTGTAACAATTACGTATGATCAATTTTTTAGAAATAAGAAAAGTGACATGTCTTTTGAGAAAGAAGATTTTTACAAATGTAGAATCTTCTTTTTTAGAACAAAAGTGGATTAAAATTTAAGAACAAGTGAATTTATTTTAGATTTTTAAAAATGAAACAAAAAAAATCTCTTAGAATACTATACATGACTGTTCAAATACCAAGGTATAATACAATCAAAATAAAATAAAATGGATTCTACAAAATATTAAAAAATATGTGCATGACACTTCTTAAAATCCAAAAGTAGACGTTTTAGATTTTTCTTTTGCAATATCCACAAAAAAATTGGGGGTCATTTTGATTTTTTAATTTTTGATCTCCCACATTGGATGTATTAATGCACCAATTTCAACATTATGGAGGAGATATTGAACGACTTCTTCATCCAATCAAAATAAAGATCTCTAGTTTGCCTCAAGTTGTATAAGAATGTGGATTTCTTCCACCCACACCACTTGTGTCACAAGAACTTGTCCTAAAATCTTCTCCGTCCAATCTTTGTATAAGATTTCATTTGATAATTTAATTTTGCAACATTACACATGTGAAATTTTTGAAAATCAAAGAGCTTTATAGATATGTGTACATTTCACTTTCAATAACTTAGTTTAAAAATTCATGAGATTTTTTCCAATCCTCCAAATTTGCAATCAAAAATTCAAAGATGATACATTTTGTCCTCATATGCCGTGAAGGATTAAAGATCCTTCCATTCCAAAACAAAGTGGGCCTTGGTAAAAATTGATTATAAATTTACATAAATTATTATTAACGTTTGATTTAGACTCAAAATTGAAGCTTTACAAATTTGATTTGATTTGATTTTTCAAATTAGGACAAACTCAAAAACTCAATGAATTATGCAATTGCAAGCTCCCTATGTTAAAACTAAATTACACAGTTATATTGTGTGTTCCTCATTTTTATATTTTATTTAAAAATGATTTTGAATTTAAATTTAAAAAATTGAATGTCATTATGACCTTCATTTTTTAGGTAAGAATCCCAAATCACTCTAATGTGTATTTGAGCATGTATTAAAATTTTATTTAAAAATTCACATTATACTTAAAAATATTACAATTGTTTGATTCTTAACTAAAAATTTGAAACCAAAACATCTAAAAAAAATTTTACATATGAAAAATAACCAAATCTGATTGACCAATCAAATGAAGGTTATATTTAACATGATAGTGGAAATTTGATTTGAAGGCCATTGGGTTTAAAAATGTAAATAATCTCTTCAAGATAATAATGTGTACAATTCCTAAAAGATAGGTAGTTGCATACTCTAGTATTTATCGATGGTGAAATTTTAGATCTTTTCATTTGTATTTTGTCGTTGGAATGATTTTTCTTCACCCTCTCTTTGAAAATCATTAGAGAAAAAATCAGCCCTCCGGAGGACCCTGAAATTTACTTTTTTTTTGCCAAAAAAATAGTTTTTCCCCTATTTCCGCCCGGCAGAAACTGCAGCAGAACTGGCGCAGGAACCGAAAATTACTAGTAATTTTTTTTTTTTTTTTTTTTTTAATCTTAAAAAAATTATTTAAAATATAAAATAAAATAAAATAAAATAAAATCGCGATTTCGGCAAGCAGTCAGCCAAGCTGACTGCTCACCGCAGGACAGTACTGGAGTGACAGGCCAAGCTTTTTAATAGCTTGGCATGTCACTCCGGAGCAGCCCTCCGGAGGGCTAATTTTTTTTCTAATGTTCAAGACAATTTCAATTCTATATAAAAGATTTGGAAATTTCTACACTCATAGAAGACATGACTATGATTTTACTTTTGAAATTTTGTTATTTTAATCATATATATAGGTAACATGGAGCATAGAATGTTTGAAAGATTATAAGGCTTAAATACATAGATTCAAAAACTATAGAAGCCATATAATTATACCCTATTGAAAAAACAAAAATCAGGTCAATGGAACGTTACATTGAATTGTACATAGAACCAAGTCAGAATCAAGCTAAGATCTAGTGTAAAAAGGCAAACAAATATGCCCTTACAATAAGAAAACTACTTGGTGCCAATCACCATTACTATGGCCTTCATTGAGTAAGATCATTCATTTAAAGGAAACTTACACCAATGATATAGGAGAAGGTCTAATTGAAGTACTCCCAATAGAGCTATGTGAGAACTCCAATGAATTATAAAGTCCAAGGGGCTTGGTTGATGGCAATGACGGTATTGTGATGGAAAATTCATTTTCTATATCTCGAATCTGTTGCAATAGTCTATTTACTTCTCCCATAGAAGGTCGAGCCCTGGGATTCGGAAGGCAACAAAAGAGTCCTAATTGAAGCAAACTCTCAACTATCGCCATTTCAATTTTCAAGTCCACATCTGTAACTATGGATTCAAGGGCAATGTTACACTTCAAATGTTCAGACTCACTTGGTGGTTGAGGTGTCTTAAGCATTCTTGGATCTACCATTTTAAAGAGTGACCCAACTTCATAAGCATTCCAAACCGCAATCAACAACACAAGATCCTCAGGCTCCACAGTTTGCAAATCCAAAGGGCGCCTTCCACACACCACTTCCAACACCAAGATGCCAAAACTATACACATCTGATTCCTTTGTGGCTTTGCTCGTGTATGGCAACTCAGGAGCCATGTAGCCTAGTGTGCCCGCTGCCAAAGTAGTCTTCTCCAATTTGTGGGGGTCCATCAAACGAGCAAGTCCAAAGTCTCCAACATAGGCATTGAAATCCGCATCCAATAATACATTACTAGACTTGATGTCGCGGTGCAAAATACAACTCAAGCAGTCTTCATGCAAGTATTTCAGGGCTGCACCCACTTCTTCAAGAATGGTATGCCGCACTTTCAACGATAGAACCTGTTGGATGCTTTTTTTGTAAAGCCAATCATAGAGAGTTCCATTGGATAAGTATTCATACACCAATAACAATTTGCCTTTCTCTTGGCACCATCCTTGCAGCTTCACCACATTTCGATGTCGAATTTGGCCTAGACTTGCCACTTCAGCATGAAAAAGGGATTCAGCTTGTGCAGAGTCTGATATGTTGATTTGTTTCACAGCAACCAGAATACCACCACCTAGTCAAACATGGATTTCAACAATATTAAATGGATTTGAACTTTTTTCCAATTGCATGGAAACATCTTACAAAAATTGTGCATAAAGAGGTAGCATGACTACCTAGTAAGTTCATGAATGCAATTTATGAACAAGCCTACACATCCTTTTTGGAAGGAACTTTTGTTATTGTTGAGGACTATTATTAGAGGGTGATTGCATGAAACACCAATACTATTTTTCGTCACACGGTGCGTTTTGATTTGTTTTTTGGCCATAACTTTTGCATTCTAGATCCAATCAACTCAAAATTCTTAGGCAAGGTGCTCATGACTAATGTAAGCCTTCTCTAATGTTTTGGAATTTTTCAAAAAAAATTTACTATTTAAAAATGGCCCCCGATTCTATGTCACATTATTCAATTTGGAGGTTTTTAGTACTATTTACTACCCCAAAAAACAAATTTAGAGACAAAATTTGGAGGAGATGGTCTTCTAATAGACTTGTGACTACTTCACAAAAGAATTCTAAAAATAATTAATTTTGTGTGGTGTGGAAGTTCACAAAGTGAGCTTCTTTTAGCTTGCATTTTGAAACATGTAAAGTATATTTTTGGTGGTTCTTTTGGTGAATGACCATCTCCATAGAGTTGTTGGAAATAGATAATTTTTATTTTATTTATTAAAAAAATTCTATTTTTTACTAATTAAAACATCAAAGTATGTATTTTCTTGAGATTTGGCACTTTTCTAGTTCTCCTAGCTACTTAGAGAATTTTTCTATGATTTTTCTTTGGTAGTTACCTTCTTCTTATAGGTGTATACATAGACCATATTTTTTTTAAATTTAAAAATTGATTCTCTAATTTTAAAGTACTCCAAAAAAAAAAGCATTAGTACTGTGAAAACGCAACAAAACCGGCAAGTGTTTTGTGCAATCACCCTAGATGCAAGTTTCACAACACTATCCAGCAACGAGCACACACAAGTCTCGGAGTCCACTCATGATTAACTACTTAGTCCCCATCCCAGTGCAAAATTCTCTGGAAAGTGTACCTGAAAAACACTCCTCTCACCTTCCAAAGAGCCTTTGTAAACAACTCCTGATCCGCCACGTCCAAGCACAGTTCTTTCATCAAAGTTGTCCGTTGCCTTGCGGAGCTCATTATACGAGAAGACATGTGGTCCTGTGGAATAACCCAAAGCAGTGTAACTGGTGGATGACGATGTAAATGAAAAGACGGACCAGAGAATCACCGAGGCAGCAAGCGTTCCAAATAGAACTCCTGAAGTGACACCAACCCACCCCGTTTTGGACTTCAAATATTGAAGCATCCGTTGAAACTTAGACTCTGATATTCCGCTGCTGAAGAAGCTCCAGGACAAGAGCTCATGCTCTTCCAAATGGTTGACATCTGAGCCTCCCCAGAACGAGAGCACCACCTCATCTCCGATCCATCTCGGAAATTTGTAATTGGAAACGAGCAACAGAGGTTGAACGGGCTTGGGAATTGATCCTTTGGCCATTCTGAATTCCAGAGTCTGGGATGAGCTATTGAAATCAATCCAAGCAGTGAAAATTCTCCCATTGAAGAAATACGAGCAATGCGTGTCATTACCACAAAGGTTGTGAGTGTACGCTTCGACATCATATTCATATTCAACGTTTCTGGAAACCCTGATGAAGTTGTTGCTGGGCTCCTTGTCGCGACTTGGATTGTAATCTGTGTCAAATTCGATTGCAAAGGCTGGAGGAGTCACTCGAATGTTTTGATTTCGATCTGCCTTGCATGAACCGAACTGGGCCAATTGGGAGAATGTATCCTGCAGGGTAGCCATGCGTATGTTCTGGGTCATGGCAAAAGTTATTCCGCTCCCCTCCAAGGTGTTGCTCATGTTATCCCAAGGCACACCGTGCGTGGTGAATGTGAAGGAGAAAGAGGAGCTGAAGGAAGCCACTCTCCCAGTTGCTAAATTCTGAATGTGGACCGTTTTTCCATACTGCAGCACTCCACAGGATCCTCTGGATGCAAGCGTCCTGGCACCTGCGTTGATGATGTAGGATCGATGGTCGGGGTCGTACGCCACATCTCCAAGTGTGAAGAAATCATCATGAGGCGAGAAGTTGGGGAAGGTGATTCGCGTGTCTGCAGTTGCAATCGGGTTATGGAGCACAAACAGGACTATGAGACGTAGAACAGCCGTTGTGGACAACATTGAATTAGTCACTAGTTGCAATTGAATGCGATAAATGATCTCAACGTACGTTTCTCCCACGACACCCCCAGGGCCTCCGCTCTTACCACGGTAGGGTGATTATTTTTGGTCCCGGATTGCCATCCAATATCGGCTTTCAGTAGTCTTACCATGCCAATAGAAACTTTGTGTCCCTGATTCTCTCTCTGCCGCTTTAGAACAATAATTTCCCTGATCCCCCCCTTCCTAGTTCCGAGATCAAAAGCTACGGTCTGGGAAACTTCTGATATTCCCGTATAGGAATAAGCAAGCCAGAACACATGCATGTGAGTTCGCAGTCCTTAAAAAAACCCTGCAGGACCGCCTAACGTAAGTGTGAGCTAGAGGCATGTACACGCACAACGCTCCCAACCCATCCCTAGTGACAGGTTTCCCTCGATCCGTGCACCTGTGATCGAAGGCGCAAATCCAGTTACTGACGTACTTCCTGAAGACGCAGAGGACTCGTCGATCACGCCCAATTCAACTGGCGAATTTCTAGATCTTTCACAGGAAACTTGTATTGCATTCCTGGTGTTGAATCCCGGTGAATTCCCAGTGAGTCTCACTTTTTCCACTGATTTTTAAAATTTGACATCTGTACAATTATAAAAATTTTGGACACATGTCGCAACGACTCAAACACAAGGAAATGTGAGACTCACTGAAAATTCACCGGGAATCAACACCGGGAAGCGTTACAAGTTTCCTGTGATTTTGCAGTAGTACCTGCTCTCTACTTGTTAGCTACTTCATTGTTGCCCACAACTCTAGCTGAAAGTAATGACAATCTGATCTGTGTTGTTTGACTTACAAAGTTCGAACCTTGAATTCTGATATAAGAGCATCTGCAGTGGTGTCTAGGTAAACAATCCCTGTATGGGCCAATTCCGGGTCATTCCACAAGGCCCGCATACGGCCGGCCGGGTTGTTTTTAGAACAAATTGGTTCAATGCAAAGCCGGCAATCCATGGACTTTATCGCATTATAAAAAATAAAAATAAATAAAAAATTCATAATAAAAATAAAAAATTCATGAAAACAAAGGAAGGTTGAATTGATTGGCACACTTACAATGCAGAAAAGGGTTGAAAATAATGATTATTTCTACCAAGAGCCAACTTACAGACCTTTCACATTTTGCAAATTTTTCGATTATAGGGGGTCGCATACTGAGGTTGCATTGGAGTGCATGTTTTTTTCCAAATCACTCGGCACACTGCCGATACCATCACATTTGCGGAGACCACTACAGATGCTCTAACTTGTGAGGGTGGCAACCTCGTGACCAAGTTGGTGGTGAACTGCGGCTGCGAGTATCCAAACCATTCATTTCCAAGACCCTACGATAATGTATGTGCCCAACTGCCCACGTTGTGTGAGCCGTCAACTTGGACAGTACTGCCATATACCGGCGCAGCCTGAGATCACCTGAGGTCACCTTGGGCTCAATTTTTGCCAAATAATTATTTATAGTTGGAAGAGTTGGTTCGCCAGTTCATTTTTTTATTAAGAAGTTATTGGGCATATGCAGTTATGCACAATTGAAGGCTTGAGAAACTTCCTCACTCCTTCATACAGCTAAGTTAGCTCGATCATGGCATCACTTGCTGCAACTTGATCGATCTTAGGAAAGGTGGCGGATACTCTTTGCGTCACTCTTTGCGTCACTCTTTGCATTCTTAACCACTATGTAGGCCCGAATTTGCTCTCACTCCGGCAACAGTGCTCATCGAGCTCACTGAACGTCAATTCTGTTTAACGTGGCGGCATTCCAATATTTTGGCTCTTTTATTTCAGAACGCAAGTCCATGCATACTCGTCCTACAACTTTGACCTTTTTCAGAACGAGCGCACGTCCATACCCGTCCTACAACTTTGACCTCCATGTCAAACACATATATAGGTCGCAATCTTTGGCGCCGGAATCGAACCACTGTAACGAAATTGACGTCACTGGAGCCAAGGAGATCACTTTGGGTACTAAAAGAGATAATTAACTGACTCTCTTTTCACCAAATTTCAACGTCATCGATCTCGGATGGCTCATAACTTATATATATGCAAGCATTCAAAGTGGGAGGTTGCAGATTGAAGCTAGGGACAGTAGGCCACTCCTGATCTCCATTCAAAGAGCAGTGGCCATCGACCGATTTCATTAGCCAAGCCATGCTTTCCCCCACTTGCTAACTGCTGTGTATTAGACGAGATGATTTTCTGTTGGTACGGAACAGGGGTCAGTTGGCCGGAATCGAGTCTCTAGCTAGCTATTGTAACCGTTTTAGTGCCCTCGACCTTTTTCGTCTGACACAGTGGAGTTCAGATATGGATCACATGTACAGTACATTGTTTGAGCTTGAATGTTTTGGGGAATGCGTTGATCCATAGCACTGCCTCCCTACCTTCTCCACAGAACGACAGTAAAAAAGTGTGAATGGGACAGTGAACCTGACTGCCAGGTCTCCTGCAACTTAACTTATAAACTCTGAGTCCCTCACATTTCACATGATCTCAACGCGCTGTACTTTCAGTCAGCTCAAGCGGTCTAACTTGTATCTCAGCAAAATCTGTAAAATAGAGCAACACATGTCTCTCATGTATAATTGTTGAATGCATCTTGCCCCACAAGCTGGAAAAAGCTCCTCACACTGCTGCAGAATAAGGTAGGAGGCTCTTAAACCGACCATCTAAGGGCTGGTCCGCCTTTATCATGTATTTCCTTGGACGGGAATATTTTTAGCTCATTTTTCAGACATAGAGAAGTTGATGAGGAATCTAACCCAAGTCGTTTCGTATTTTTCCGAGCATTTTTGAATTACTTATGAATTTTCAAACAAGTTGGGTCATAGGTCCCTATTTGTGACCCTAGGTCTTTCATAAATGGTTCACTTGCAATTCTAAATAAAAATGGAGAAAGCAAAGAGAGTGATGCAATTAATAAGTTTTTTTTCCTTGGTTCATTCAATGACTATAGTAGTCAATTTCAGAACCAACTCATGTCCATTTCACAAGCATTTATAGGGTCCATTCTTAATGCCCGAACTGTTCTCGAGCCTTCTACCTTAATCATAAAAAGGGCCCTCTCGGAACTTGTGAAAGCCATCCAGCAGTTCATCACACTCTGAGGCCTCCTCTGACTTGAGTACTGCAACACCCAGGCAAGTGCAAGCTAAGGTAGGAGGTCCATAAAGCGACCATCTAAGCGCTGAACTTGAATTTTGGGGAGGTAAAATATCATTACAAGAAATATTAGCCCTCCGGAGGACTGCTCCGGACTAACAAGCCAAGCTATTAAAAAGCTTGGCCTGCCACTCTAGAATAGTCTCGCAGTGAGCAATCAGCTTGGTTGACTGCTCGCCAAAACGGTCAGAAATCATTAATTTTATTTTTTTTAAATATTTTTAAATATTTTTTTAAAGATTAAAACAAAAATTACTTGTAAATTTTGGTTCCTGCGCCACTGTCGCTGCAATTTCAGTTGCACGGGAATAGGGGAATAACGATTTTTTCTGCAAAAAAAAAGTAAATTTCAAGGTACCTCGAAGGGCGGTGGAGCAGCTTTCCGGAGGCCCCAGATTTTCTCTAATGTCTTGAAATATTTTTTTGAAAGACAAGAAGAAATGGCATGTGGCCCAAGTTGTTTCATATTTTTTGGAGCTTTGTGGAATTAGTTATGAAATTTTGAAGTTGAAAAGCCATAGGGCTCTAAAAGCGACCACCTCCTAGAATGTACATCATTTGTACATTTTGATAAATTGAAGAAAGCAAAATGTACCTCTGTGTCCTATTCGATTTAAAATGCCCTATCGGAGTTCGAGCCTCCTACCTTAGCTTCTTATGTGTGAGTGATGATCACACATGGTGGGAAGCTTTTTTTTCCTACACAATGTCTCTGTCGATCAATTTCTTTGCTTCTTCACTTTAAAGCAATAGACTGCTGTCGGTAGCTAGATCGGGAGGCCAATAATTGGGGGGGTATAATATTTCCACCTGCGGCTTCATCCCCCCAAGACTTTCTTAACCCCTAAATGACAAACCCATGACTATTGATTTCAAACCTCACTGTCCATCACTCAATGTGTTGCCATTTAGCAACTAGATATGTATGAAAAATTTTGTATTATTTTTCAGAGATAAAATTACATGTTTGCATTACTTCACAAAAAATTTAGATCTTTTTTATAGTGGAAAATTGATTTTTTTGAGAATTTTTGAAGAGAAAGTGAAGAAAAATCATATTAAATAGATTTTTTTCCAAAAAATTTGAATATTTCACCATGTGTGTATATTACAATGACAAACATCATGGTGTAAACTCAATTTCCGTATCATTTGATAATTAGAAAATAATAAACATTGAAAATACACCCAAAGTTCAAATTGCAATTAAATATTCAATATTAGAAATTTTTCAAAATTCAAGTATAGAGTAGAAACTAGAGTAGATGACCTTCATTTTGTGAGTTGGGCTCAAACTCAAAAAACATCATTTTTGTGGAGAAATTTCAGATTTAGAGCAAGGAGCAACAACTTCCCAAAATACACTAAAATAACATATTTGGTGATTTGTTTTTTAGTAACTTCTCATTTATGTGAAGACAAACATTGAAAAGACTACAAACTCAATTGAATACTCTTTATAACCCAACATGAAAGATCAATAAGGAAAAGGAGGATGAAAAATTGCTTTTGAACTCTTTCTAGCTTAGAGTATTGTTGTGGAAGCACCACGGAATGGCGCCCATGGCACTCCAGGGTTAAGTAAGTAAGAGCATCTGCAGTGGAGGCCCGGTATATGGCCCGGTATCGGTATAACTAACTTTTGAACGGTAAATAATTAGAACTTGAAAATTGTCTCATTGGAAGCGCATCAGAAAAAACTTGGAGAAGGTTTAAGAAAATTCAAAATTAAACATTGGACAAATACTTCAAAAGCAAGGTAAAAATCTGAAATTATAGAGGTCTTAGCAAATCACGGTTACCAAAGCAACATTTGGTCATTGACCCTCCACATTTGGCCATATTTAGAGGGTCAATGGCCAAATGTTGCTTTGGTAACCGTGATTTGCTAAGACCTCTATAATTTCAGATTTTTACCTTGCTTTTGAAGTACTTGTCCAATGTTTAATTTTGAATTTTCTTAAACCTTCTCCAAGTTTTTTCCAATGCGCTTCCAATGAGACAATTTTCAAGTTCTAATTATTTACCGTTCAAAAGTTAGTTATACCGATACCGGGCCATATACCGGGCCTCCACTGCAGATGCTCCAAGTCTTGGGGGGTGAAATCACAAGTGAAAATATTATACCCCCATGTATCAACCTCCTGATCTCCCTGTGGCTAGACTGCAGTTTACAGTAGCCAGTGGCTAATTCAATTCCCAGCAAGGGGGACTCTAGATCGACTTAATTGCAACTACAGTATTTGTTGCTCGATGAGCAGTGTGCATTGGAATGTAAGAATTTTTTGTTGCAGTATGAAAGGGTGATTGTAAGAAACACTTGTACTATTTGTTGCGTTTTGTATTTTTGGACTTTTAGTACTTTTTGTACTATAAGTCACCTTTAGTACTATTGAAGGCATGGAACATAAAATTTGAATGGTCAATTGGATTTCAAATTTACTATTCTAACAACATATGATGTTCATCATTGGATGACAAAAATGGATGGAAATATTTAATTTACCATTAAAAAACAATTTACACTGGCAAGTAGAAGGTATTTCAAGCCCCAACAATACTAAATTGAGTCTTTTTGTGTACCCTGAAGTACTATTTTGAGCCACATGCTACAATTTTATCCTAGAAAATGAAACTTTCACGTTTCTATTTTTGAAAATTAGGAAATGAGTTTGAAAATTTTATTATAAAAATGGACATTGTTGCCGACTAAAGAGCAAAGTAGAAAGATCAAGGTTAGAACTAAAAAAACATTTTTAATTCAACATAAATTCAACCTGAATATAACACACTTTAGGCCAATATAAAATACACTTGGAAAATGTTTTTGGAAGTCCCTCTCCTGAAAAGGTGTATTTCTATTAGAAGAGCTAGCCTACCAAATTTGATGATGTAACTCTTCAAAAAAGATACTCGATAATACTAAAAACTACCCAAACCGCATGTGTGACATATATTCAAAATTCAATTTCACCTATTAAATTAATTTTGAAAAAATTGAAATAATTCAAGTGCATTTTCTATTGCTATAGGAAGCTTGCTTTTGAATTTCATGTTCATTCAATCATTTTTGCAATACTTATGGCACAAAACAACTTCCACATTGAACGTGTGACGGAAAATAGTACAGGTGTTTTTTGCAATCACCCAAAAACTTGGCTTGAAGAAATTCAGATATCTGCAGGACTGAGTTGCTAATACTTGCTAATACTGATGATTGAAATTGGATGCATGTAAAATTCAATCAGCAGGTGTGGATACAATCGCAATGGAGAGTGGCAATACAAAAGCAAACCCATGGCTAGTGCAAGACGGCAGTGTGAACTACAAAGGCAACCTCGCAGACAAATGCCACACCGGAGGCTGGAAAGCCGCACCGCTTATCATTGGTCCGTAACTATCTGCTCTCTCAATCTCTCCCCAGTCGATCATCTACTAACATGGCCATTTAAGAGCTCACTCTCTCTATGGCCACTGTGATCATTCACAAGCTTCCTACCTTGAATTGATCAATTTTGTGCTCAGTCGAATTGTTTGTAGCTAGGTGAGTACAGTGATAGAGAACTGTGGGAGATTGGCAGTGTTCGGAATCAGACTCAACTTATTAGTCACATATCTAGCTAGTGCATGTCCAGTTAGAATATTGCTTGTTGATCAATGTACGTGGGTAATCGAGTGACCATATGCGCATGGTAGCTGTCAAATTTGGCGTAAACTCATTTGGTGTCGAGTTTCCAATGGTCCAGTGCTCAATTACAGAGAGGGCCTCCTCCGTATCATTCAGCCTGGTGGGTCCATTTCCTGGTCGATTTCATGCTCAGCATATTATTTGTTGATTGTTGTCGTGAGTGCAGTTACAATGAGAGATCGATGTGCAACGTGCGAGCTAGAGATTAGGATACTTACAAGCGTTTACAATCGCCTTGAGCTTGGTTGCACATCCAACTAGAGACCAATAAGCACAGTTAGATGTCACAATAATCATACAAACAAAGGCACCATAATTGGGAAATCCAGAATGCAGCTCTGCTGTTTTTCCAAGCTATGAGTAATCGAAAAATTTAGTCACAACCTGACAATTTCACAATTTCACAATATCTAAACTAAATGAGATATGAGATTCAGCAAATGAACCTAGTGAACTTTCACAGGAGCAAGAAATCCAATATGAAAATTGGGCAAATGTCCTTTCTTATCCAAATCCCAGTCCTAGTGTCTCTTAATATATATTTTATTCTATCATCATTGGACATTGGCAATATCTGGAATTCTTCAAAAATTCCATAAATGGACAATTTGGATTCCTTTTCCGAATTGTCTGTTAATGAATTCATTGTTGGTGTGTCTGCATGCTTGTAGAGTCAATTTTGTTAAATTGACATGATTCCATTGACAAAAATTATGCCGTAAATGTGCATAAAGGTTGAAAATCTAGAACAAGGATGGATATAGTTACAAAACGTGCGTTCCCAAAGGTGCCAAAGTATTGGAGGGTGACTGCACAAAACACCTGTACTGTCTGGTTGCGTTTTTCTTTTGGACTACAATAACTTTTGTTGTAACTTTTCATTTATAGGTTCAATGCCAAAACCAAAAAAAACGCTTCCTAGATGTCCTGATTGTAATTGTATCCCTTATTTTTCAGAAATTTAAAAAAATCAATTTATATTTAAAATTCAATTTTGTTAATTTGTCACACTTTGACATTTAGGGATTTTTAGTACTATTGAGCCGTTTAAGTTAATGGTTTTTAGTTGAAATTTCTAGGGTATATTCCCCTAGTAGGTAGACATATTCCTACCAAAGATCATTTAAAAATACATTATTTTATATCCTCTACAGTTGTGCAAATAGGCCTCCCTTGCGCGCGCACTTGTGAACAATAGAAATGATTTTGACTTCATTTTTTTGGTCAAATCTCATCATTAAGAAGTCCTCCCAAATGGCCAATTTTTAGTTTTGTTCAAAATTGTTTTCTCTATTTTCGACAAATTAAAATGTCAAAGGATGTATTTTTGGGGACAATTCTGCAAACTATTCTACAGAGAGGAAAATACATCCTTTGACATTTTAATTTGTAGAAAATAGGAAAAAAAAATTTGAACAAAACTAAAAATTGGCCATTTGGGAGGACTTCTTAATGATGAGATTTGACCAAAAAAATGAAGTCAAAATCATTTCTATTGTTCACAAGTGCGCGCGCAAGGGAGGCCTATTTGCACAACTGTAGAGGATATAAAATAATGTATTTTTAAATGATCTTTGGTAGGAATATGTCTACCTACTAGGGGAATATACCCTAGAAATTTCAACTAAAAATCATTAACTTAAACGGCTCAACAGTACTAAAAACCCCTAAATGTCAAAGTGTGACAAATTAACAAAATTGAATTTTAAATATAAATTGATTTTTTTAAATTTCTGAAAAATAAGGGATACAATTACAATTAGGACATCTAGGAAGCGTTTTTTTGGTTTTGGCATTGAACCTATAAATGAAAAGTTATAGCAAAAGTTATAGGGGTCCAAAAAAGAAACGCAACCAAACAGTATAGGTGTTTCGTGTAATCACCTTGGAATTCCACCCATTCCATTAAAATGGCATAGTGGACTCTCGAATAAAGATTGGTAGGAATGAAATGATCAGGGAAAAGGGAGCCCGAGGTTTAGGAGGGGGTTGGAAATCTTAACTTAGCGGTGTGCAATGTTCATGATCAAATGCAAATGCAATTAATATATTAATTTGCATATCTATAGGCACAGCAAGTCAACCAAAATGGTGCATGGAATTAACCCCTAAAGGTTTTTGACTATGTTTTCACCAAAAACGCTCCAAAACTGCCATTTCTAATACTAGTGCCAAATTTTAGAAAAAAAACATCTTTGGACATATGTAACTATAGGATCTTGTAGTAAACTTGTTTGAGAAGATGTGAAAAAAATTTCAGAATTTTCCACCATGTGGATTGCAAGATAATAGCGGTTGAATTGACAAAAATCCTTTTTTTGTCCCTGCGAAAATCCGGGCAGCTGCCCTTCACAAGGTCACATTTGTATGAAAAAATGTCCAAAATGGTGGTTACTCTTTGGATTCATTCTTCAAGGCAAGTTGGCTACATGCTTGAAAAATTTCAGATCATTTCAAATTGTACAACATATAGGAAAAAAATAGTAAGTAGGAAGAGGTAGAGAATGATTCAAAACACTAAATTGTTAAGAATTTATTTATGGAATTGAAAAATGCCAATCCCAATGGTTGTAATGTTGTAATCAACAATCTACACCCAATGTTTTTATTTTTTTTCAAAAATATTGAAAATTGAGTTAAATAAAGGACTTCAAAATTTATTTTAGAATAGAGATTCCATAACTACACTCAAACTAAGAATCCTCATAACTTTTGACTCATTGATCGGAATGGAATGATTCAAAGCTTCCCACGTATATATAAATCTAAAGAACCAATTTCAAATTTTTATTTTTCTTAAAAGTGATTTTTAAAGAAGTTTTTTTTGCTGCCCAGGCTGCCCGCCGAACGTGGAAAATGACATATCATGAAATAACTTTTTAACCATGTGGTCAAAAGTTATGAAAATTGTTGGGCCTTAAAGCTACTCCTCGGGCACATCTTGTGTGAAAATTTCAAAGAAAAAAAATAAAAATTCCGCTCGTAGTGAGCTGCCCAAAAAAGCTATGTTCTCAAAAAAGCATGTTCAGGGCTTTAGGGGTTAATATTGTCATTTCAATGACATTGACGTCATGGTTGCAGTGACCAAAATGTGCGAGAGCCTGGCCTCGTTTGGCATCGCCAGCAATTTAGTCACCTACTTGATTAGCAAACCTCCACCTGTCCACGCTAACCTCCGCCAACATTTTCACCAACTACTTGGGCACCTTCTACCTCATGTGCTTGCTGGGCGGCTTCCTCGCGGACACATGGCTCAAACGCTTCCGCACCATCTTGTTGGGGTGCTGCTTGCAGTTCCTGGGCTTGGTGGTGCTCATGTTGTCTGCCACCTTGTCCGTGTTCCGTGTGAAGAGGTGTGAATTAAGCTAGTGCAAGCCCCCGCATGGATGGACCATGGTGCCGTTGTACACGAGACTGTACCTGGTGGAGCTTGGCTCGGGAGGAATCAAGGCGTGTATGAGTGCGTTTGGGGCAGATCAGTTCAATGATGGGGATCGGAGAGAGAGGAAGCTCAAGTGGGCGTACTTCAATTGGCCGATAAGGGAAAGTGCACCTAAAATTGTCTGAATAAGGAGTCAAGCATGTCTTGAAAGAGTAGGGCTTGTCATCTATGGGCACATGAACATTTGAACATTGTTCCTATAACTGAATTCTCTAATGTGTAGAATGTCAATCTTGTTAAAATGGCAATATTCCATTACTTTGGCATAGTTCAAGCCTCATGGCTTGAACCCAAAATCTATACATGTCCTAGTTTGTGACCTGAAATTAGACCTTTGTGACGATGTAAGTCACAAAATCTGAGTACATCTTTTGAAATTGTTCCAATGGGGTGAAAGCACACTGCACTGGACAATTATGGATGTCACAATCCTTATTTTAGTGGGATTTTTTTAAAGTCTTGTAATTTTAAAAATATACAAGCCATAAAACACCAAAAAGGACACATAGTAATGTTGTATACTTGATGTTCTATAAAATTCAAAAGAAATCTTTGCAAAATTGTTTATCCACTATATGTAAAGGACTTTTAAATGTATACTTTACAACTATCACAGTCCATATTACTCCATAGCATCAAAGATAAAGACTCATTGATCTATTAGGAATTCAAATGTTTTGCAAAAGAAGGAATCATATTTAAATAGACATACATATAATAAAAAAATTTAATTTGAAATATATTGAATTGTATTCCTAAATTTGTAGATATGGACTAATTTATGAATTATTATCTTATCAAAATAGTATTGATTTTATGAAGTCCATTACTCCATTAGACATACTTAAAATCAACTTTACACAAATCTATCTTATCAAATTAATTGTAATAAATATTTCTAAGGTGGGGTTAACCTTCAATAGAGTTAATTTTCATTACAATCAATTCTACAATTTATTAAAGTAAATCAAAATTTGATGTCATCTTTCAAGTTTTCTTATATAAATATACAAAGAAAATTTTTATTTAATTTTTTTCATCTTTTGCTTTAATACACTATGAAGAAATTATAGAAAAAAATTAAAAAAGTTTAGAGATCATATGCAAAAAAATGAAATGGACTTTTATGTATGTATTTCTGCCAAATGTGTTCTAATGTAGTGTGCTTTTACCCAATGGAGCATTTGAGCATTGCAAAGTAGGTCTTCTCCTCTGCATGCAAACACCCTCAGTTAAAATCAGTTTCTCACCCTTGCATCCTACTTCAATCTTGGAATTAAATATAGAAACCCATTTGCATCTTCATTCAGAAGAGTAACTCCAGTCTATGTAAACTAGCGCAAATGAGAAATCTATTAGTGGAGTTAGTTCAATTCTCCGTCCTTTGTTTCTACAGTTTCATTGAAAGTCATCGACATCAAATACTTTGAAGTCCACTGACAGCATCCTTACTGCGTTAAGTTCTTCGTGCTAAACCAGGTTTTTCATGGCTATCAACTTCTGTCTTATCTTATCTATCACAGTGCTTGTCTACATTCAAATCAAGTTGGGACAAGGGTGGGTTTATAGTCTCTATGCTAGAACAATGGTGTTCTCCGTTGTTTTTGTTGGTGGTGGGCCCATGTATCGATACCAAGCGGCCGTCTTAAAAAGAAGTCCAATCTCCAAAGTGATACTTGTGTTTGCAAAGGCCTTTTGTAACCGGAAGCTTCCACTACCGCTAGTGGGTTTTTTACATGAAACACTAATTGAAGACTTGGACACACAAGTGAGACTGACCTTTGAATAAATGTAAGTGATGGTTTTGATTTGTTGTATTCAAATAAAAATCTTTGTAGGATTTTTTTCATAATCAAATTATAACATTTTTTACCCTTTGTTGGGATTCCACAACATTATAGAGAACCTAAGTATTAGAGAGAGAATTAGATAATTCAGGTGGTCTATGGTATGTAACTCATACAAGGGATAATTTTGTTATGAGCACATAATTACTTATTAGGTTCATAAAACTTTCCAAAAGAATTTATTTGTTATTGTGTTAAGCCAAAGGGAGTACTCTTGTCATCAAGTGTTTTGCATAATAATGCATCCCTTGCTGGGACATTTTTTTGGAGAACAACTCATTTGTTGAAGTTTAGCCAGTGACAAAGACACAGTATTCTAACTCATACCTACTACTCTTGAAAACAATAAGCCGTGGAGAATAGTGTTATGCTTTGTTTCAATTAAAGTAGTGGCACATTCAAGTGCCTAATACCTAATAAAAATGAACACTTAGTAGCAAACCAAATGTGGATGTGAAATTGTTGATCTTCTAATTAGAACTTGAGTAGATTATCAAAGTGGCTATTCACAGGGGCTACTATTCATGCGTCACTCTTTATTATTGCTTCAAGGTTCCAAATATGTTGTTCACTACTAAATCTATAATTCCTTATAAGAGCTTACAACGTGTTACTTTTAGGAATTAAAATATTCTCTAAAGAGCAAAAAATTAAGATTCTATATGCAGCATCTTTCACTATAGTTTGCTAATGTAATTGAACACAATTCTCTCCTTATGTAGCCATAGAGAAGACACTAAAATGCCTATATTTAACAGTTCAAGCCAATGCCACTAGCTTTGTTGGCTTTGGACTAGAGGGGAGGAAGCTTTGCATTGACAAAAGCTATCTTGAAAATTAAATAGCTACTTGATACGAAATGTGAGTTAGTGCTATATATAGAGACAAAACTTCTTGTAGAGTAGCTTCTTGTCATTGTACTAGGGCATTTATGTGATTCCTTTATAAAAAAAAATTAGGTTTGGAAAACTACATAATATTCTTGAATGGGAAGTCCAAGGGGTCCTCTACAATATCATTGTAACAATACTATATTCTTGTACAGTGACTTACAATATATGAACAAGCTTGCATTTAAAATGTTCTTCCCAGTTAGTGCAAGTCGCCACCTTGATTTATGGAAAGCCAAGGGTCTCTGTGTTGAAGTTCAAGATTGTCATTTAAGCTTAAACCGGTTCAATCCAGTAAAACTAATTGCCGCCATCTCTTCCAGACCGTGATTCCATGCACACCCCAATTTCGCTTCCTTGACAAAGTTGCCATGGCCACCACCATGAAGCCCGCCACTATCACCCAAGTTGAAGAGGTCAAATGCCTCCTCCACATGCTCTCCATCACCGTCTCCTCTGTCATCTTCTACACTGTCCTCCCCTAGATGGTCATCTTTGCCCAACTTCAAAGCTTATTTATGAAACGCAACCAACTTGGCTTCCAAATCCCTCCAGCAAGTCTCATCCTCTTTTGGAAACTTGGTGACATGCTCCTCCTCGCGGTTTACAAATCCAAGCTTGTCCCCTTCATGCGTTCCTTCAAAGGCCATGTGGGCGCTAGATTACCCACCCTTGGTAATAAAGCGAACACCGACCAGGTTCTTAGCTTTTATCCACTTTTTTAATATAAGGGGGTGTTGTAAGCACGGTCCACTGTGCCTTCCAAGCAATGGATCTTTTTGCTAACGTTTCCTAAGTGTCGTGGATGGGCAAAAGAAGTGCCTAGAGATGCATGTGGTAACTTCCAAGCTAACTGCCAATGATCAAGGGTGATGTGATTTAATGTGAAATTCTAACTTCCTAACTATCTATCCTATGTCTAGGGTTGACTGGGTAGTTGGCGTCATTTCTAACGTCCCTAACTACGTGAAATGGGAACCCCTATGTTCCTTCCATGAACCCCTAAGGTTATTCTTTATGTTTTTACGTCCCTCCTGGGTGTTCTACTTCTAAAGACTAACCCTAAAATTCAACTTTTAACTCTAGGTTTTTACCTCTAAACTACTCTAAAATTTATCCTCCAAAGTTAACTCTAGATTTTGACTTTTAACTCTAGGTTTTTACCTCTAGACTACTCTAAATTTACCCTCCAAAGTTAACTCTAGATTTTGACTTTTAACTCTAGGTTTTTACTTCTAAATTACTTCTAAAATTTAACTTCTACCTCTAACTTTGTACTTCTACTTTTGGCTTTGGTTTCTATTATCTAATTTTTACTCCAAATTTTAACTTCTAAGTTTAACCCTAGCTTTTAATCTCTAATCTTCACTCTAACTTTAAATTTCTAACTTCAAAATTTAACTCCTATTTCTAACTCTAAAATATTCTTCCTAAAGTTGACTTTAAATTCCACTTCCTAAGTTTATCCTAAATCTCTACTTTTAATTTCTACTTTTTACTCGGATTTTTTACTCTTCAATTAACTCTAACCTTTTACTTTCTAAACTACCCTAAGAATTCACTTGAAAATTTAACCCCCTAAATTAAACTTTCACATTACTCTCACTTTTTTAACTTCCCAATTTTACTCTAATTTTTACCTCTTAAATCTAGTTCTAAATTCTACTTCCTAATTTAAAGACTTCTAAATCTAAACATCTACCTTCCACTAATCAGATTTTCGCTAATCAAGGACTAAGGCCCAATCAAGAAAAAATCGAGAAGTAATTTAGGAAAAAACACCAAAGGTTAGTTTAATTACTTACCTCATCGCTACCGGTGTTGGAAATAACTTCGTCCACCTCCGCATGCACATCCTCATGCTCCATGGAGATCTTTTGTTTTGTTGGATTTTTCCCAAGCTCATCGCTTAATTTTAGAAAATATTACACCCTTGCGATCTAACCTCCTTCTTTCCCTTCCTCCTTTCTTTTCTTTCTCCTCCCCTCCTTCTCCACTAGTATTATTTCACCTATGGTATTGATGGTGGTCTTACACTATTGCCCCAAACTCCAAGGAAGTTTTAATGTGCCTCCTACCCTCTTACACCTTTCTCCCTTTGTGTCATTCCAATCCTCCTCCTAACGGTCACCACAAATTCTTGAGCTTTCCCCCCTTAAGCCTACCTAATCTTAGGCCTAGGTCATTATTTATCGTCTCTCTCCTTTTGCTCCCTACTTCATCTCCTTCTTCTCTAATCTCCCTCCATTGTTCATGTGCGTATTTGGGTGGTTAGAGTGGAATTTGCAAGTTTTGTGTGCAGGTGTGATGTGGAGGCGTTGATTCTCTTTCTTCCCCTTTCCCTTCCCTTTGTTTTTTCAATTACAATTTGGATTTTTGGGTTTTTGAACCTTTGGTTTCCAACTAAGCTTCAACTGGATTGTGATCTGGATTCTAATCTGGATTCTAATTTGGATTCGAACTGACTTTTATAACTGGATTCCTAACTGGTTTTCATAACTGGTTTCTAAACTGGGTTTTTTTTCTAACTGGATTTCTAAACTAGCTTTTATACTGGATTTCTAAACTGGCTTTTATAACTGGGTTTCTAATTGGCTTTTATAACTGGATTTCTAAACTAGCTTTATGACTGGGTTCCTAAACTAGTTTTCTTTTATCACTAGATTTCTAAACTAGCTTCATAACTGGGGTTCTAAACTAGCTTTTATAACTGGATTTCTAAACTAGGTCCTAATTGGTTGAAAAATTAGAAAAAAAGAGAAAGTGGAACCCCGTAGGGTATCATCCCGATTTTGGTATGGAGTCCAGCATGTATGTATGTGAACCACGATCAATCAACCGAGACCAGGCAAGCGCCGGCCAGGCAAGGTACTGGCCCAACTAGGGTATCGGACGGCTGGGTGACTGCTGCTGGCTATGCTAGCTTCTTATTTTTTCTCAATCCAACCCCTCGGGTTCCCTCAAGGGAACCCACTTAATCAAAATAAAATTAGAATTTTGTGGGGGATTAGTGTCACGGCCAAAACTTCGCCGTTCGGGGGGGTAGGCCCGAATTTTTGGGTGGAAGTCCTAGACTTGCAACTTCATGGGTTGGTTGTTATACTTGCTAAACCTGGACACACAATACTTATCCCATGCTAGCACTAATATCTTGGAAGCTAAACTTTAAACTTTTTCAAGAAGGTCTTGGAAATTAGACTTTGGAACTAGGCACTTAAGAGGTTCAAGGCTTTGCTGTCAAGTTGGGTTTAACACCAACTTTAGGACTTGTGACACTCTGGGGGTCCATAGTTCCGCCGTCCGGGATCTTTTTAACACACACTCTAGGACTTAGATCTAGTTATAGATTCAAAGCTTCACAGTCTTAGAGGGGGTCCACACAACAAGAGGAACTTTAGAAGAAGACAAAATCACACTTAAAGAAAATACACAAAGTAAGTTCGAAGCTTCGCCATCTTGAGGGGGGTCCACTCAACAAGGGAAACGTTAGAAGAGGGTAAGAACGAACTCAAGAGCACACACAAGTTAGGACAACGTGATACACAAAAGACTCACACACTAAAGGCCCCCCAAAGCGGCATTGCCAAGGTACGGTGGGGGGTGACTTTAGGATTCATACAAGACACCAAAAGACTCTTAAGACACACAAGTTAGATCACGGGAACGCACAAGAGAAAGAGAGGGGCTCTCAACTCTCAACAAGGAGACACAAGAAAAACACGAGGAGTACACAAAGCAAGATAGAAGGACCCCCCAAGGACCTTCAAAGCTTGAAATACTACAACAATGGAGCCAAAAGTGCTCCAAAAACACCGTAGAGGTTTTGGGATTCAAACGCCAAAATATCCAAAATAACTTGGACCCACGGACCCAAAACAAGTACATGGGGGTGATTTTAGAGAGGGAAACGGAGCCCTTATATAGGTTTCCAAGGGCCCACTCCCCCCTCTAATTTCCTAATGATAACCTTATCAACTCGGATTTTCATCCTCATCCTCAAAGATTTTCATCCTAATCTCTGAAAAACAACTCTTACCATCTATACTGGACCAACGTCCTAACTTTTGGAGATTAACTCCAATCGCCGAACGGATTGCGCCGTTGGCTCCAGATCGCCGTGTTTAGTCCTAGATTTTAAACACCCCCCGTACGGAGGCCAAAACCCATCGTAGGCTAATTTAGTTTAAAAACCAAGTCGTGGTAAAATCCTAAATCTTGGAGGTCTTCTATTTTGAGAAAAATAACTAGCCTAGGGTCTCCGGTAGGTGCAAGAGAGTCGGAAAGGACTCTTGGTTGATTTTGTTTTGCCATCGTATGGTCCCAGAATGCCGGTCAACGTCGCGGGGACCCCGCCACGTGGTTAATTCCCGAGGAATCTCGCCGGTTCAGGTACTTGCCACTATCAGAATGTTGTGAAACTTCACGGAGTGCATTATTAACATAAAACAAGCTATGCTAATTTTTAGTGAGATTTTATTGTAACCTGAGTAATTTCCATGAAATTCCCGTTGGAAGTTAGAACGGTTGACTATCCGGAAAAGATTCTTCTCCAAGTCGGAAGATGAAGGGAATTTTCATGGGACCTCTCAGGGAGTCCCACAAAAGATGTGTAGGTGCATTTCCGTACCTGGCACGATTGGTCAATGGAGATTAAAACTAGCCATCTCCTTGAATTGGCAACGGTGTGGGAATCTATTGCAGGTGAAGGAATCCTGGAGAATCGATTTTGCTGTTGAACTACTGGCATGGGATTTATCCTAGAGTACCATCCTTGGACTGTAGATTCTTCCACGGCCCTGTTTTGTGTTAGTGGCTCTTGCATGCTAACAATCGGGATTTTGGGAATTCGTCGATCTAATGGGAAATTCTAAATCTAACTCTAGGACCTGACCTAGTGGCCTCGCTGTGGATCCCTCGGACCGACTTAGCCATGAATTGCCACATTCATGGTGGAATTTAGCCCTTTTGGGGCTATGTGACTCAAATCCTCCAAATCTAGCCATCTCATTATTTCTATCCTATTTTTAGGCAAGGTTTGGGGGGATTCTAAGTACAAACACAAATCTAGACCAAATACTATAATAGATATGACACAATCCTATTCTGGTTCTACACTCTTTTTATGGCTTTTTGTATATTTTTATCAACTTTAAATTGCAAATTTTCAAAAAAATAATTCTACAAATCCCAAGTGACAAATTAGAAGTTCACAGGCCACGAACGCGAACTCACAACTCTTCAATGCATGGGCTTCAGACTGGTATTCTCCGTTTTATTAATGCTCGCCGCGGCCATCGTAGAGGTGCAGTGAAAGAAAGTCGCGGTGAGAAATGGGGTGCTCATGAGTGTGTTTTGACTAATGCCCCAATTTGTCCTAGTAGGAGTAGGAAATTTTCATGTACATTGAGCAGCTGGAGTTTTGTTACAAGGAATTGCCTGTGGGGATGAGAAGTACGATGATGGCAATAATTTTGTGTGCGATTTTGTTTGGGTATTATATAAGTAGTGCCCTGGTCCTGATTGTGAGTCGGATGACGGATGGGAGGGGTCATGGATGGGTGGTGATGGATTTGTATAGGGCAATGCCTAAGGAGGAGGGCATTTTGGGAAAAAAAGACCTGATGAGGAGGTGCTTTTTTTTCCCAAAATGCCCTCCTCCTCGGGAGGCATTGCCCGACGTAAACCTCAAGGGGGAAATCCTCCCCGGAATGATTTCTTTAACATGTGGCCCACTATAAACCTGCATGCCTGCCACATGCCTCCTACACTGGCTACAGAGGCCCTCCCAAGGATCATTGACTGTGCCAGGTCGGCCACAGAGAGCTATCAATCAGTTATCAGGCACTCAGCTGCTGGTTGGAAAGGTGAGAGGTAACAATGTATTTATACATGTATACTTTTTGATGGAAAACAATATGGGAAATATGTCAAGTTGTGCTTCTTAAATTTCACAGGCGCTCATTGTGAGGAAGTCTGCTTAGTTAAATCTTGGCAAATCATGTTCTGATCTCTGAACAAGCGTGGTTTTTGATCATGAGTATCTAAGCTTTTCTGAAGTTTTGACGATTATTCCTCGAATGTTTTTGTAAGCATTTTTCTTTTGGGAAGCATTCAAACCGTAAACCTTCTTCTAGGCTTGATGACCTGCTCGTAGCATCTGTGCTACTGTAAGCATCTGTACTCAGGTCATTCCAATGTTTTTGTAAGCATTTTTCTTCATGTGGAATCTGCGAGAGGCCATAATGACCTAAGCGAAGCATTTCACTGAACAATGTTTGGTTTCATTTGCTCCAACGTGCATGCAGATTTGATCAGAAGGAAGTTTCAATTCACTAGAAGCTTCCGACCCTTTAGCGCCGGCCTAAAAGGGGGGGCTAACTTGGCTGCCAAGCTCGGGTGCGCAAGGCAGGCGTAGAAGCTGAGGAAGACAGCCCACGCACATGGTCTTGAATCGGGCTCGCTTCATTAGACCCCACCAGGTTCCGCCTGGCGTGCCGGCGGGGGAAGCCCTGGCGGGTTTGGCCACCGCCAGGCGTGGCGGAGACCCTGTTTACCGGGGGGTTGGGTAATAAAGTGGGGGGTGGGGTGGTTCGGGGTGGGGTGGGTAAACTCTTACTTGAACTGTCTTGTAGGCAGGTTCCATGAGATCCCGTGTAAGGTAGGAGGCTCGAACTACAACATGGCATTTTGAACTGGATAGGACATAGAGGTACATTTTGCTTTCTTCAATTTATCAATATGTACAAGAGATGTACATTCTAGGAGGTGGTCGCTTTTAGAGCCCTATGGCTTTTCAACTTCAAAATTTCATAACTAATTCCACAAAGCTCCAAAAATATGAAACAACTTGGGCCAAATGCCATTTCCTCTTGTCTTTCAAGGAAAATTTACTAAAAAATATTTCAAGATGTTTTACCTCCCCAAAATTCTGGTTGAGCACTCAGATGGTCACTTTGTGGACCTCCTATCTTAGCTGCAGGCAAGAGCAAGCTTAAGGTAGCAAAGAATTAGGGTTTTTTAATTGATATAAGATTGAAGAGCATGTGTTTTGGGATTGGGCTCTGGGTTTAGGTTCTTCATAATTTTTTATTACATTGTTTGTAAGTTACTTGATTGATTTTGTGAGCATGGGGGACAAGAGATTTTTGCAAATGGTGCTTTCAAATAGTCCAAATCATAGCTACAATAATTTGGAGCAAACATCTGAACCCTAAACTTCCCTCATTTCCAACTGGATCGATGGACACTACACGACGTCTTTGTCTACGGCCAAAGAACTCCAAAAAACTGTACAAACGCAAAGTAAATCATGAGCTTATAGTTGGCCATTTTTGTTAATACTTTCCACAATCCTAAACCCTCCCCCAACCTCCTTAAAAAAATTCAAGTGCAAGAACTCCAAAAAAACCCTCCTCCAAACTCCAAAAGAAAACCAAAGCTCCTAAACCCTACAAACCGAACTCCAATAAACACCACTCTATACCCCCAAATCCTACCCTAAAATCCTAAACAAATGGTCTGTACTTCCATGTGTTTCAAAATTAAAAATTAAAAGATTAAAAAAAATACGCGCAGGGTGAAAATCCGCTCGGACTGGCGGCAGGCCTGGCTGGGCGCTGGCGGGGGTGGCTTGCGTGCCCTCCGCCTCCGCCAGAAGCCGGCCTGTGCCAACCCAGCCCGCCATTCCTGCCTCGCCACGTGGCTTGGCGGAAGTCGCCAGGCGTGGCGGACTGGCGGGCACAGCTCATGTGCGCGGGCTGAGAGTCTGCTGCATGCCCGCAGGAACCTGCCACATGCTACTTGCCACGCTAGGCGATAGTCCGCGCAGGCGGGGGAATCAACTTGTTAACATTCAATACTCAGTGTTAGCCTGGTGCTACAGCCTTCGGCCACTTCAAAAGTGTTATTTAATTTTTTTCCCCCTTAATATGAATCTCCAAAGGCATTAGTAATGCTATTTTTTGAAATTTCAACGGAAGTCAATTTTCTCTTTGAGTCTTCAGTAACCATGAAAGGGTAAGCTCATGAGAAGTTATTCAAACTTCAAAACCATATCCATACCTTAAGTTTGGCTGTTTGTTTGTCCGAAAGTCCTTGGCAATGAGGGATGCACAGGCTTCGTTTGGAGGTAAGATGCGAAAGCTATTAAATCTCAAAGGTTTTATTGGAAAAAATTATCAAAAAAATAGAAAAAGACCTTTATTTTTATTTTTTGGATTGTGGCAACAACACATGGCACACTAGTATACTTTAATTTAGGTTGTTTGTTTTGTGTTGTTTGTTTTGTTTGGAACGTTGAAATCTAAAAGACTATGAGGCTTTGGACAACATTCTTGGTATCGTTGGAAAGTTCTTCAAGAAGAAGCATGCATGAGCTCTGTTTTGTGGTGTTCAGACCTATGGAGTGGAAGTTATTGAATTTGAAATTTTTATAAATCATAAAATTGAATTAAATTATCTTTTATTTTGGAAACGCATACCTTTGACATCGCATGTCCAAACGCCACAAAACAAAGCCTTTGCTTGCCTTTGTGCATAGAGCTTTCTATTTGTGTGAGTGTCATAGCCTTTGAACATATTGTGGAAAAGTTATGGAATTTTTTAAATAAGAACATTTAATTAAAATATCTTTTATTTTAAAAAATAAATAAAATTCACATTGCCTGTCCAAATGCAACAAACAAATCCGTTACACTCCTTCTTGCATAGAACTTTCTATTTGTAACAAGAACGCAATCTTTCACACTACAAGTCTACAATGTGAAAGTTATTGAATTTCAAATTTTTAATGAACTAAAGAATTAAAAAAATATTTTTAATTTCATTTTGGTTCTTGCAACGATAGTACGGCACAAGGCACTCTAGTACAAGCTAAGAGAATGAAGCCTAATTATTTTTCAATTTTCAAGAATACCGGTACCCAACAAAAACTACGGCAATTTAACACCTAAAATACCAAGGCCTTTTCTGGCTCTAGAACCACTAAAAACTACCATTTCTGCTGCAATCACCCAAGGAACCAAAACAAACATTTTTTTAAGAATCTAACCGTAGGATCTCATACTTAACTTGTCTTAGATCATGGGATAAAATTTCAAGAAATTCGACCGTTCCGAGTGGAAGGTATGAGCATTCAAAGTTGGAAAAAAAATAATTTCGAACTGTTTCCTACAATTTCAGATGACTTCGATAGCCATTTGTAGATTTTTTTTGCACTATACAACATAAAGTTAAATTTTTTTATGTTGAACATTTGAGTCAAGAGTCGGTAAAAAGAATTTCAACGTACCAAAACTTGATTTTCACATATAAAAAAAATTGTTAAGTAGAAGTAGGTCCAAAATTGATCAAAACATTAAATTGTTAGCTGGAATTAGAACACCATAATTCCAACGGTGGGATTGTTCTTGCAAACAAACTTGACCTTGTCAAAAAAAAAATTGAAATAAATTAAAAATTGCATTCAAAAATAAATTCTATAAATTTGTTTTCTAAGAAGATGCTTAAATTGTCCGAAAAACAAGATTGTCTATAATTTTCTCATTATTAGTCCAAATAGAGTGAATCAAAGCTTCAAATGTAGACAAAAACATCATTTGTGATAAAAAAATAAAAAAAATTTGAAACCTTTTTATTTTATTTTATTTTTTCTGCCCGACGAACTGCTTTTTCGCTTTCGGATGGCATAACTTTTGTTCCCATGCACCGATTGAAAAAAAATTATATTTTTAGAAAGCTAATGTGATTCCCTATATTCAAAAAAAGTTTCAAAAAAATTTGGTCAAAATTTGAGGCCACACGGGCCTGCCCAAAATCTCAAGTGTTCCTCAAAGGGACTTTGGTACTTTAGGGGTTAATAGTATGAGGGACACTCATATGCTTATTCAATCAATTTTAGGTGGCGTTACCTTCTATGCTCCCATGATGCAACTGTATATGAATGAAATTTTCATATCTAATTTTTTAGAGGTGAATCCACATGTCTTCCATGAGTCTTCACAATTTTAGATTTTCTAGAATTCAAATTCCTGTGAATGTTTGAATAAACAGTGAAAAAAATCATATCAAATTCAAAATCCACTAAAAACTCTAAAATTTACTCCATTCATGTGTGTTCCTTTATAATATTTCAACATTTAAAAAAAAATAGTGTACTCTATTTCAACTTTTAAAAAATAGGAGACTGTGGTTGTAGGTCCACAACTCAAATTAAAATTTAAAAAAGGCTTAATGAGCTCATTTCAAATTTAAAAAAATTCCTAATGTTCCATGTTGTTTAGCAATTTGAACTTTGGGCCTATAAACATGGTTTGCTAATTTTCTCGGGGGGTGCACTCCTTGAAAAAAATAAGGATATAGGTGCGAACACTAGGTATTTTACGGGGGGGTATTATTTTTTGTCTATGGTTTATTTTACACCCTATCATTATGTAATTTTCTAATGTGGATCATTAAAGAAGGGGCATACATTAATTATAATTTCCAATTGCAATGAATAAATCATATGCTATACTAGTTCAATTTTTTTGCGCTACTCACAATTAGGGGTCTTTTTTAACTCTTTAGCGCTCTAACGTTTAGAAATTCATATCTAATTCCACAAGGCTCCAAAAAATATGAAACAACTTGGATTTAGATGCCAATTCCATTTGTCTTTCAAGGAAAGGTTATTGAAAAATATTTCAAGATGTATATCATCACCAACCTTAGTAATTTCATAAACCTAATAAATTTTGATTTGTGTTCGCTCAGATCAATGGATATACTATCATAAGCTAGGAGGTTCTAAAAGAGCACAGGCTCTAAACTCGCCCACCTCCTCAAATGTACATTGCTTGTACATGTTTCTTTTTATTAGCCTTCAGCAATGTACAAACAATGTACATTTTAGGAGGTAGGCGATTTTAGAGCCTTATGCCATTTCAACTTCAAATTTTCATAACTAAATCTACAAAGCTCCAAAAAATATAAAACAACTTGAATTAGATGCCAATTCCACTTGTCTTTCAAGGAAAATTTAATGAAAAACATTTCAAGACGTTTCACCTCCCAAAAATTCAGTTTTAGCTCTTAAATGAGCAATTTATGGACCTCCTACCGTAGGGGATGCAAAATAGTGCTTCTATCCTTGTATCAAATTAATTGAGCTTGACAAAAATACTATATCTTGTCATCGCCACAAACAACATACAAAACACTTTAAACCTATAAGATAGGAGGCTCTAAAATGGAGCGGGCATTAAGAATTGCCCCTATAAATGGTTGTGAAATGGAAATGAGGCGGTTCTAAAATTGACCTCTATAGTCATTGAATGAATCAAGGAAAAAAACATTATTAATTGCAAGAGCCAATCATTCTCTTTGCTTTCCCCATTTTTATTTAGAATTGCAAGTGAACCGTTTATGAAAGACCTAGGGTCACAAATAGCGACCTACTACCCAACTCGTTTGAAAAATCATAAGTAATTCAAAATGATCAAAAAAATACGAAACCACTTGGGTTAGATTCCTCATCAATTTTTCTTTGTCTGAAAAATGAGCTAAAAATATTCCCGCCCAAAGAAATACATGAAAAAGGCTGACCAGCCCTTGCATGCTCAGTTTCTCATTCACAGATTTTTATTTTTATTTGGACACAAATGAAACGGAGTTTTATTGCAAAGGAACTGAAAATAATACCATAGCCCGACCTAAGGCCTGGCAGGAGAGACTTGGGTCTGACCTCAAGTCTGCCGTGGGACTCAGGTCTGAGACTCTTCTGTCTAAATTCAGGTCTAAATCTCTCTTACAGCTGACGTATAATTACACCACACCTGACATAAGACCTCATTCACAAATTTCAGTAGTAGAATGGGCTTAGATTGGTATCCATGTAAGTTAGATCATCATATCTTATAGAATCTAAAATAAAAGGATAATGTAGGGTTAAATGTCAGCCCTAAACCCATAATTAAGACTTTTGTCCCACTTCATGAATATAAAGGGGGGTATCCTAAGTCTACTTTTCTTCCTAATGCACCCCATTATTCCATACCCTATAGTACTTAGAAGACACCCAATGACATTTTATATACACTATAGTATATGAAATCATTTTATAATTTTTTTCCACAAAGTTTTTTTGGCACCCTACATTTGTTCGTACCTATATGGCTACTTCTACCACTTACTGCACCCCCCGAGCTAATTTTTTAAATTTTAAATGACATGGCACTTCATTTATTCCATGCTAATCTAGACTATAATATAAGCATATGCTGGGAATTTTTGAATTCTAACTCGGTATATTTTGAATTAAAAAAGCTTTTCACTTTTACTTTACAAACTTGTAGTAATTTCAATTCTTCACAAAAAAATTTGGAATGTTCACAAGTTATTAGAGACATGTGGCTTCATTTCTAGAACACAACTAAATAAATAATTTAACCGGTATGCATTTGCAAAATGGAAGCATACATAGTGAATGCTTTTGAAGTTTGGATACACAATTAAAAGCCCGATCTTTTAGGGTTTATTCCTAAAGTCCCAAGGTCTTATTTCCATCAAAATCCACTCTAAATCTCTAATATGCCATTTCTATTGCAAAGTGCAAAAATTTAATTTATTTTTATTTTTATTTTTCATATATATTGAACCACTAGATCTTGTACTGCACCAGTACATAAATGTGTTACAAAAGAAAATTCAAAAATTTTGACCACATACATTGTAGGATATTTGCATTTACAATGAAGAAAAAAATTCCTTAATACCTTCATCAACCACATTTTTAGGCTTTAAATCATCTTACCTTAAAAAATTTGCACTACTGATATTGAACTTCTACTCTTCTATGTTGAAGAATTGAGTTAACAGTCTAGAAAAAAGAACTACAAAATACACACTGAATTTTCAATCATTAAAACATTGTACTATAGAAATAGGTTCAAGATTGAAGGACAAACTAAGTTGGTAATAATTCCAAGATGGAATTCAAACACACTAACCTCAATAGTGAAATTGTTCAAGCAAGAGATCTTGATCTTGGGAATTTTTTCTTGAGAGAATAATTGAGTTCAGAAATGAATCCTACAAATTATTTTCTCAAAAAAATGCTCTGATTGCCTGAAAAATAAGATTGTCCATAACTTCCACACAACAAATCCAAATGAAATGAATGAAAGCTTCTTCTGTAGATGAAATTACAATCTACGAGAAATAAGTTTTATAGGAATTTTAATTTTTTTTTAAAGGTTCTACCTACCGCACCTGCAAAAAGAATTTTTGTGGCATAACTGTTGCTTCCAACATTGACTGAAATAAAAATTATTTTCTTACATATCTAATGTATTTTTATATCTTCACAAAAAGTTTTAAGAAATCATGATGAACACTGAGCCTTCAAAAAATCCATCTTGTCTCCCAAGGGAAGAATGGAACTTTAGGGGTTAATCCTTCATTGAACAAGATCTAAGGTTGACCAATTAATCGACTTTCAAAGTGGAAAAAGGATAAAATTTCTATCCAATACAACCTACGATTAGAAAGTATAAAAATTCAACCACGGATGTATATGACTATGCAATAGTTTATGGTGTAACCACTTCTCTGCGTCGTTTTGTAATTTAAAAAAAATAATGTGGTTGTAGGTCTACATTACAAAATTCAATAAGATATAAATTTACAATATTTTTTTATTTTTAAATGGAATAAAAACTACACTATATAAGCTTCTTTTCATTAGAAGGGCTCCTCTTCGAAAAACATAATTCTACTAGCTAAAACTACATTCAAGAAAATGGACTTTGATGTTCTTACAATATATTATATTAGGATGTCACACTTTGTAATACTTTCTCAAAGCATCTTATTAACTAGTGACGACTACTCATAATTACATAAAATCTCTCCTTATATTATTGAAGAGCCATAAGAGTGTTAAGACTTTGTCCATTTATTTTTGAATAGGCACTTCATACTAGTCCATGAATCCTAGAACGTAGGAGAAGAAATTATTCAATAATGCCATTTAGTAGAAAAGAACACTTAGTCTTGCCTAAACTTTGAAAATAAATGCTCTTTACAATTACAAAGAAATAAACTCATGAATTTTTGAGGTTTATTAGTAGAATTATTTATTCTTTCAGTAAAAATTTGAAAATGGTACAAAATACATTTTGATTTTATGCTCCCTCAAAAAATGCTAAAGAATTTAAAAATTAAAAATATACACAATGATATTATGTGTTCTACATTCTAACACTTTCAGCTTCCAATTGCAATACTTCATGGATTTTGTGATTTTTCAAAAATTAAAATTAAATATAAACTACACTTGTCAAACTTCATTTCATAGTTTACAACAATTGCAAAAAATATATACCTACTAAGCTACAATTCATTTCTTTCATAATCAACTACTTACTATGTGATATGGATTACAAATTAGGACTTTTACTTACATAACTCATATCCAATTGTAGTAGCTTTTACAATGTATTGTTTTCATTCCAAAAAAATGGCATGATTCATTTCTTATACTTTAGCAATTCTTCTAAATTTGAATGAATATAAATTCAAATATTTGTACCAAATAAAAATCATATAAGTTTCTTTTTTTTAATGGTTTGGGATTGTATAAAATATATACCAAAAATATGTTTATCCAAACTATGCCAATTATACTACACATTTTACAAAAAAAATGAATGCCTCAAAGCGGCACTTTGCAAATGAACTAGACCTTACTATACATATGAAGCCTAACTTGCCCTTTCAACACACTAACATCCCAATTCTATAGAATGAACACAAACGTTTTCAAAAATTTATAGTTTTCCCATAACTTCTCATTAAAACCAATGCTTGACTTTTACAAGAAAACACTTTACAAAACAAATATGATGGAATTGAGGTCATTAACTTATATATTTGTAAAATAATGTATTAGCAAAAATAAGCAAAAATTCAACAAAGGATTCTAATACTTTAGAGTTAGGGCCATTGTAATGAACACTTGTCTATTGATGTGACACCAAAATAAAAGTGAAAATTGAATTGAATTTTTTTAATTTTAAAAAAATCTGAAATTCAATATCTAATTAATTGATATAGAAATATTTATGTTTCAAAGTTAGGTCACCTGACACTTCACATTGAACTCTTCCTAGATTAATAAATTGTTTTTGTTACTTAATGGCTTGTTTTTTAATATGAGAAATATGCATATAGATGTTTCCTACATAACTATGCAATTGGATTAAAAAAATTCATCACCAACTGGTTTCAATAAAACATCATGCAAAACCATAAAAAATGACTTTAAAAATTCACCTAATAAAAAAGTTTGCGTTTTTGAAAGTGAAATTTGGTATGCTTGATTCAGTTGATTGGGATTGCGTAAGGATGCAATGATAATTAAGCTTACTGAAATGTACCAAACAGACCTCATATTATTAAAAAAAATAGACAACTTCTAAGAGTATTGTACCCCACTGTCTACAGTATCTCCACAGTCCAAATGAATTTACGTGAATTGGTAAGTCCTCCAGTACTGTCCATTCTCTTTTTAAAAGAACAATGCCGTCACCGTTGATCCCTGTCTTGCCATACAATGTCTGACGCGTGCGCATAAGGATTTTGGGCTTTCTCTCTCTCTCATTCCGACTTTTTGTGAATGTGGTGGACGCAACCAATGACAGTCGTGCCTTCCGCTTTAGTTTCGGACCTTGCTCTCAAGTGTTTTGTTTATGTATTTTATTTGGTCGTACTGAGATTGCTTTGAATGGGCTCGAACTAATCCTATTGTTAGAGTCGTCAAGTTTCTGAATTAGTTGTGCAACTTGAATCTTTATGTGGAACTTACTTTTGGAAGAGAAGAAACTGGTGCTCCTGGTATACAGAATCCATTGACCTTAAGACCTACATTTTTACCACAGAGCTGTCATTGCTTCTTCATAAACATCAGGTGAGGGGCATCGTTGGAGTGAATTCTAACTTCTCCCACATGGACCATTCTGTTTTTTGTCCTACCTCTTTCTTTTAGGTTCCACGGTTTCGGTGAATGATTTGCCTCTTGAGGGCTTGACGGACGTTGTGGAGGCAATCAAGCGTAGATTACGTGCATCCTTCTACAAAGCCGCTTCAAATCGTAAATATTGTAAGTGCCTGAGTGTTTTTTCAACTCTCTCTCTTGAGTGTACAGGTTTTTGTGATTGTTTCATTAATTGAAAGTTTTTGAATGTATTGATCAATTATCATTCCTTGGACTTGCAGTGACAAAATTCAGGGAAGGCTGTAAAACAATGGGGCTGGCACAATGTTGCGATGTGTGTGGTAATAGGTTTCCCAGAGAAATTTCAAAATTCTGCGCTGTTTGTGGCGAGAAGAGATTAGAGCAGGAAGTTGTGCAAGAGGAGGAGAACTTTGCGGTGGAAGATGAGGGCAACATGAGGGGGCCTCCTGCTCGATCTGCGCTTTGGGAAAAATGTGTAAATACACTATCTTACATTCAAGTTTTTGCTCCTCCAATTTGTCGGGATAAGAATAAAAAATATGGAAAGAAAGCTTTATTGGCTGCAAATATGGGTGTTCAACATAGAATTATGTTAGATAATTATGAGACAATTAAAAAATGGGTAATAGATGCACAGGGCGTTGGGAGATTGCCTTTAGGAGCGTTTAGTCTAGAAGAACAAGGAGTGCAAGAGCGTTTAAGGCAAATAATAAAAGAAAATTGTGTGAAATTGCAAGAAATTAAATTGGGCAAGAAGAATCATAAATGGGATGAAAGAGAAATTTATAGGTATTTAAAACATCATTTGAGGTACTTGAGAAGGAAAGAAAGAAATGTAAAAAACTTGATAGGAAATAACGAAAACAAGGGAGAAGAATCAAATGAGTTTGTCAATGACAGTCATGTGGAAGAAAATAGAGAATTTTCACAAAGTCTTGTACAAGAAAATAGAGATTTCCAAGAGGAAACAACGTATGGGGAAGATGAACCACCTCAAACTCTTGAAGACAACGAAACTTTTTTACTGGTGGTGCTCGGTTTACCTACCGTTAATATTATGAAGAAGCACTCGAGGAAGGTGATTAAAGATGTAAATGCAAGAGTTACTCCAAAACCATTTGGAGTAGGCTACCGCAAATGGGACAAAGATAAACAGGTCAGGGAGGTTGCAAAGTACTACTGCAATCAGCGAAAGTAGTCTTTGGTGGCGCATGCAGGAGCGTCCCGAAGTCCTTCACTTTGAGTTGTTTGTTGAATAAGGTATTTGATGTTTTGGTAATGCTAATTTCTCTAGTCCAATTTAGAATTTCAATTAAGATTGATTCTCTTAACGTGTTTCACATGACCTTTTTCTGAGATAACGCCATCTATTAGACATACTTGGCTTCCAAGGGGAACCTGGAATATTTCAAAATTGACATAATGAATGTTGTTTCTGACTAGTATGCCTGGTGAAGAAGATATAAATTGAGGATGATACACTAGTAATTGCTTTTCCTTTGTTGTTGTGTGAGTCAATCTGTGTGGTGTTTATTCGCATATTGTGATTGCATTATTTAGAGTATGGATTAGGACTTGCGTTGTAGTATTATCTAATGTTATTGGTTTTGCTATTGGCAGCTATGAGTGCTTATTTATCTACTCTTGGTAAATAAGTGAGCACAACCAGGCTCTTGAGTTTTAGGTTTGTTTTTTATCTTATGGGTACCTAGTGTAAATCTATTGTGCCTCCCAAGCAATGGATCTTTTCTAAATCCTAACATACACAAGTTTGCAAAAAAATCAAAGAAATCAAGAAAACTAACTTAATTTGCAATGTTTACTCTAATTGGGGCGTACCAACTAGTCCGCTGTGGTTTTTAAATGAAAGGTGAGACAGTCTAAATTTAGCCACATAAGAAGAGAGAAAATTTCATGCCATTTCTAAAAATATAAAACTCAACATTATACAACCTTCCTAGCAAAAGTTATGGACGGATGAAGTTCTAGCTTCTATAAGTCTATCTAAACTTCATCCTTGGATTTAGATCCTTTTCTTATTCTATTTTACTTCAAGTTTTTGACTCTGACTCTATATTGACAACTTCTACCTAATTTCTAAGTTTGAACTTGGATGGATGAGTCTTACCCTATTTCATCCATATCCTAACCCAAAGTTCATCCGTTGTTTGCTCCTAAATGATTAAGAATTTTTACTAAGTTAAACTAGTTTTGGACTCTACTAAGTGCCTTCTACCTATTTCCAAATCTTAATTTTTCTCTTTGATTACCTTTTTTAGTATTTGTTTTATTCTTATCCTACTTATGTGGCTCGGTGCTATTATGAGCAATTTACTATTTTTAGATTTTTATTAATTTTTCTTTGTAGGTCTTAATTCTAGCTTTTCAGAATGCTAAGACACTTGCTAATTGGACCTTCCTACTAGGAGTTATCAATGGATGAAGTTTGACCACTAATCGGTGTTTAAAACTTCATCCGTGGTTTTCTACTAACCTACAATTTGAACTCTCATTTTTGTTTCACTTTTGGATTCTAGATTTATGTTTCTACCTAAGATTTCATTCTTGTTCCTCTTGGATCAAATGGACTAATTTTCATCCAACATGACTCCTAAACTTCATCCGCTAATATCTCTTTTAATTTGATTCCAAATTCTAAGTGTAAGAAGGTTTCGGAAACCTCTAACCAAGCTTTACAACACTAACTTCCTGATTCTTGGAATGATCCTAGTATAAACACTTTGACTTGGGAGTTCGGCCCTACTGTTAAATGTCTAATTTTGATAAATTGAAACGGAGGGTTTGTAATTAGATACTTACCTCGGAATTGGTATCGTTGTTGAGGTAGTCATACACTCCTTTGTATTCTCCATCGTTTGCCATGATTGGGGCCCTTGTTGAATTGTGCTCACCGCTTAAAGAAGGGGTTTTAATACAAATTTGCCAATTTCTTGGACTTCTTTCTTCTTTTTTCCTTCTAACCTTTCTTTTCTTTCTCCACTATTTAAACTCCATTATTGCCCTCCAAAGGTTGACTTGAATATTTTAATAATGTTTTTAAAATAATAATTGACTACTACTCCTATTCAAGTCAATTATTAATCTACCCTAACTTTTAATGGTCTAAATTGAATTTTTAAGATCTCTTCCTAATCTTATCAACTCCCCATTGCCTCTTCAACCAAGGCTTTTTTTTATTTTTGAAGAAGTGCCATAGTGGCGATATAAAATGTTATAGTGGTGCTCCAAATTGCAACATTCATCCACTTATTGGATGTATAGTATGGTTTTCATCCACAATTAGGCGATTTCATCTAATATTTTTTTAAATTTCAAAGTTGTCTGGCGATTTCATCCAATTTTTTATAACCTTTTTTAGCCAGATTTTTTTTTCTGGTGCAATCTAATACTAGAAAGCCAAAAAAAAAGCCCTGTCTTCAACCTCTAAATTGACATTCCATTATTTTGTATTTGCAAATTGGTCTTTGATCCCTATCTATTGAATTGTGAAAGGTTGCTAATGCATGAGGTGATGGAGAGATTTGGCAAAGACTTAGACTAGAAGGTGTGATTTTGAGTCTTCTCTTTCTACTTCTCTCTCTCTACTTCTATTGTCTATTGACTCCTAATTTTCAACTCCCTTTCTATTTTTATTCTATAACTCTTATACCTCTTGACCTCTACCTTGTTAATTTCTTAAGTTTCAAATCATAAAAAAAAAAAAAAAAAAAATAGTTCAAGTTCCAATTTTTTGCTCCAAGCCTAAACGTCTAGAGTTGGAGGTTGAACTGGACCTTGGATCGGCCTGGAGTTGAGTCGAATTGGAGCTTGGATCGGCAGGCTTAAGGAGCCGACTGTACCCGGTTGTATCGTACCCGGGCTGAATCCGCACCTGGGCTTCCTTAGGGCTCTGTTGGGGCTCACTGGGGTTCGACTGGGACTAACTGGAGCTCAACTAGAGCTTGACTGGGGTTTGCTGGGGCTTGTTGGAGCTTGATTGGGGTCTTGGTTGTTGGGATATTTTTCCAACCGGTCTCAACCTTTTTTGTGCAATATCTTGAAAACCAAGAATTGCCTTTCCAAGTATAAAAGGTTAAAAACTAATGAACAAGAATTAACTTAGATTTTTGCTATGAAACTTTTGGACACTAAACTTGGTAGCTAGCGGAAATTGCCAAATTTCAACCAACACGCAATTCTTATGGACTTTTTGGTTAAGGCTTAAAAGCCAAAGCTTCGCTATAATCTTAGAGACACTCTAAATTTCTCTCACTTCTCAATACTCAAAGTCAAAGCTTTGCTGTATCTTTGTAAACACTCTAAATTTCTCTCACTTCTAAATACTCAAAGTCAAAGCTTCGCCGTATCTTCGTAAATACTCTAAATTTTCCTCACTTCTAAATATTTAAAGTCAAAGCTTTGCCGTATCTTCGTAAACACTCTAAATTTATCACTTCTGAATATTCAAAGTCAAAGCTTCGCTGCCTTATCTAATACTACTATCACTCCATCCACTTCTACACCAAGTTTACTTCCACCAACACTCCGTACCAACACGTTAGAATAGGAAAATTAGTACAAACACCAAACTACAATATTTATTAGTGTCAAAGTTAGTACAAGTTAGATGAACAATCGATTGTAAAAACAAGTATGGTAGTACAAAATACTTAAAAATCAAACATTAGAAGCCCCCCTAAGCGGCATTACCAAGGTACGGAGGGGGATATATTCTAGAATTAGTACAAATATCAACAACCACCAACAAAAACATACAACAATTACAACAAGGTAAGTAAGAGCAACTTTGAAGGGATCCCAATGTCCTTCAAAGAAAGCTTTAAAAACACCAACAACGGAGCTAAAATGCTCAAGAAACACACAATTTTGACAATGTGGCTTAAAACGGCCAAAATCCAACTAAATGGATCCAAATGTGTAAAATAAGCTAAAATATGGCTACAAGGGGTGTTTGTGAGAGGGAAATGAACCCCCTTATATACATTTCCAAAGGCACTCACCCCTTCTCTTTTTCCTAGTAGTAATCTTATCATCTAAGATTTTCATCCTAAATAATCAATTTTGACTTTTTACACTGGACCAAATTTCTAACTTTTGGAGATTAACTCCAAATTAAAAACCGATTGTGCCGTTGGCTTCAGAAGGCCATTTTTAGTCTTAAAGAGATTGCGCCCCTTAACCAAACTCCAAAAAATTCAATATAACCTATCGCTAACTGAACACCAAGACGGGGTAAAAATCCAAATCTTGGAGGTTGACTTTTCTGAAAAAAATAATTAGCTTAGGTTCTTTAGTAGATACGGGGGGTAAAAAAGACCTAGCTTTGACTTCATTCCGATTTCGTATGCTCCTGGTACGTAAGTCAATTCCACCGTAAACTTTAAATTTGCCAATTATCGGGGAATCTCGCCGGTTCGGGCACTTCTGGCTATCGGAATGTCTTGAAACTTGGTGGGGCATCTTATTAGCATGAAAAAGCTAATCTAATTTTTAGTTAGATTTTACCGCAACCTGGGTAATTTCTAGGAATTTCTCATCGTAGGTTTTGGCGGTTGACCGTTCGGAAGGGCATCTTCTGCAAGTCAAAAAATTTCAAAATTTTTTATAGAACCTCTCATGAAATTCCACAAGGGATGTGCAAGCTCATATTCTTACTTTGCCCAAAGGTCAGAAGAGAATCAAATTCTGTCTTCTCCTTTTAATTCCGGCAATTAGGAAATCTTTCACATATAAGGGAATCTTGGCAAGCCGATTTCACCATTGAGTCCCAAATATGATTTCTACCGTAGAACCCTATACTCCACCCACAGATTCCTCTGACGGGTCCATCTTGAGTTTGTAACTCCTGTAGGTCAACAATTGGGATTTCTGCTATTTCTTCAATATTATGGGGAAAGTGAAACCTATCTCCGGGAATGGATTTAGAACCTCAATGGTGTTCCCTCGGACCAATTTTAGCCATAAAATGTCACATGTACCGTAGGTTTGAGCTGTTTGGGCTGGATTAGCCTTAATTCTACTATTTACCTATATTTCCACGTTATAACCTATAAGGCCTTATTCGTTAAATTGAGACAAAATGGTCATTTTGAGACTTTGAAACGAAGGGTGCCAAGCTCCATTGCCTTAGTAGAGTTCGACCCAAAGATAAATAGAGCATATCCAGAACCAAGGACAAAAATTTTCAAGTGCATTTCCGTTTCAGATTTGGAAAGAGCGAGCATGAATGCATGAACAGATAAAAACAAGATAAGAAATCCTTCACACTACGTGCCACGTACTCTACAAATAGAAAAGCAAGTGAATTTACAGCCAATAACCTCAACAGTTCGAGTACAAAAAGAGTGTGTAACTCTTGCTCACAAAGTCAAATGAACTCAATGAATTATAAATGCTGAATTCCTAAGATCCTTGTAGAAACGAAGAGGCTTACTGTACATGAAGCACTCTGCTTTTCTAAGTCATATTTTTCGTATGTTTTTATTTACCATGCTATTTATAGTAAGGGAGACTGCAAAGCCAAGGGCTTTAGAAACTGTTCACTGTTGCCTAAGTTTCGCTATTCACTTTACAGTTGCTTTTGGCTGCCTCCAATGCTTTCTGCTTATCGCGGGCTCTGAAGATATCCTCGCGTCGAGACGGATATTGTGTATACCGATAGTCCGGCAAACCTCCGAAGTCGGCACTGTGAGATCCACTGTCCTTAGACTTCCTCTTCCCAGTGCTTCCCGAAACCTCGGAGGTCGAAGCAGATTTAAACCCTCGAGGAGGCGGCCTCGGTAGCGAACTATCCACATTGTTTATGTACGAACGTCCAGATCCGGTTGACTTTGAGTCCAAAGACCGTCGATGGTCTCGAAGATACCTCTGACTATGAATACTGTCGGCAGAGGGCAACCGCCTCACGCCCACGGACAACGAAGCGCGAGACTCATTATCCTCGGTGCGAGGAAACCGAGGCGATGCCAACGGACCGAGATGCGCCGACCTGCGCTGCCCCCCTAAGGCAGACGCTGCCTCCATGCCACTCATATAAACGGCCCGACGTGCGGACTGGGCCGAGACATGATCTTCGAGACGAGGATCAGCAACATGCACGCGAAGGGGGAGATCCAGTTTTCGGTTTGTTCCCGGTTCCACCCGCGGCGTGGGCGAAAAAGAGCCTCCTCGAGCCGAAGAGACTCGTTTCAGCGGAGACGGCGAGCAGATTGGAGTGCGAGGCGGTCCTCGACTCGGGGGGCTATCCACGACGCCGTCCTCTACATTGCCTTTTGAGAAATCGACGGCCATGGAGGCAGCGTCGTCAGCGGTGCGCATCAAGTACGGTCCCGTATCTACAGACGGCCTGGTACTCCCCTTCGTAGATTCGGAGGTCACAGAAAGAGACTTCACCGATCCGGAAAGCAGGCTCCTTGTCAATCTTTGCCTTTCTGGTGGCTCAGCAACAAGATCCCCTCCAACCTGCATGAAGAAAACCATAAGGATTCATCTAGGAATAGTCCTCTATTCTAAGGACAACAAAAATGCAGTACAAACGCGAAGATAAGAAGCAGAGAAAACCGGCATGAGAATTTCAGAAACACACGACAAGAATTATGATTTCAACTCCGAGCTTCATATATTATTTACAAATGAACAATATACACATTGAGTACCAAAAAAATAAAATTCCAGTCCAAACGTGCTCCCCCGACAATATCTAGGTCCTATCCCGGGCTCTCTCTATGACTACATTCATGCCAGGCAGCTTGAATCGCGAGCCCAGGTTCTTCGCCGATTCTTGCATTCCTCCCAATATATGCCTAACGCTAAGGTCCGACGCTGTAAGCGGCCTTGAGCCTATCCGGTGGGAATCCACGTACGCACGCAACTGCCCCTTCTGACCCTCTGAATCTAAGCGCCGGAGCCAGGGAAGGAGGTTTGCCATGAGGTAGTCATCCTCCCGCTGGTTGTGATTCCAGGTCTTCAGGAAAATCGCATTCCCGGTCTCATTACAAACACTCTTCTCCGGCGTATTGTCTATGAGAAGGGTGTTATCCCTAGTGAACGTCGTCCCCTCCCCACGCCCATCAAAGAACTGCTCTGAGAGCACCTTCAACATGACTTGCTTGTGGCCCGCGGAGAGGAACTTCCCACGAGACAACTCAATCTTTCTGCAATGTTCTTGCCCTAAGATATCGTACGGGATTTTTGAACCCCTAAATATGTGGTCTGCAATGGGTTCCGCATTCGATTTGACCATCGAAGTCCAGACCACGACCCTACTAGCGATCCGAAACACGTGTTGCAGGAATTCCTGCACGTGTGGCCGAGCGAATACCGCTTTGGGCCCAATTATTGTGGGAACTTCGTGGCACAGAACATTGTCTTCGATCTGATAGTGCTTTGATTTGAAGCTCTTGCCCTTGTGAACGGTATGACAGAGGACGCCGTTCAAGTCGAAGACAATGTTCATCCACTTTCGCGGGCGATCAGGCACTACAGGCGGGACACTCCGCGGCACGACCTCTCTCCGCTCCTCCGACCCTACCTGCTAAAAGCAAAACAACATAGAAATGGAGTTACCTGTTTGAATGCAGAATCAGGCGAGCCAGACAACGGGTACGAGCATTGAATTCCACTAATCGATGGCTTGCTCCCGTTAGAAATCGTTTTCATTGCCAGTGGGCTGTGCAAACTTTTAAGAGTTGTGGGCTGAGAAAACAAAACATGGACAAAAGAATACAATTAGGCGGAGATGTATGAAATCGCAAAACGTGTATTATATTTACAAGGAGGACACAGTACATCCGCAAAACGGCGCTCTCACATCAAGTGAAATAAAATTACATGCGAAGTCTACACTACACTACACTACGCGAATCGCAGTCAGACAGTGTCCGTCAGCGTTGCACAATCAAGGGGTGATCTCGCCCTCCTGCCAAGCAGAATGAACACAAATAAGTGTTGCATTTCTAGGACGAAAGTGGCAAGGACAGGCCACATTGGATTTCACGGACTCAAACGATGTCATACGGGTTTGTAGAGGGTACCTCTACTGTTTTCTCCTGCTGTCGCCCTTCACCTTCCGCTGGAGTATCCTGCGTAGCGTGTCCCTCTACCTCCTCCGGCACATTGTCCTCTAAGTGCATCTCTTCATCTCCGTAGTCCAATAACTGCTCCTCCACATTATTGTGAGGAACCGCGGCGTCACTGTCTTGCGCGGACGCTGGACAACGAGGGAGATTTTCAAGTGCAGGACTGGCCTCCACTCCTGCCAAAGGAGCACTGCGGGACGTTTCTGGAGGTGCACCGGAGGGAAGGGATTTATCTTCGCCCCGAGGATGAACCCTTCGCCCTGATCTTGGTGCCTTGGCAGGAGGCACGGCACGAGTCCCCGGGACAACAACATCCACTTCCATCTGAGCTTCAGGCTCCGATCTCTGTAGTTGGGAGGCAGGGGTAGAGGCAACGCAGTCCTTGGTGGGGAGAGGATCCTTTGCGGCCGTATCCTCGCCTCGAGGATCCGTCAGACTGGTGACCAAATTTTGCACATTGTGTACCAGACCAGGTGCAGAGGCCGAGGGCAATGGCAAAGGTTGCGAGACAGTGACTCCAACAACAGGTGCCGACTGCGTTGAACTCAAAATGGGATTAGCACGGTCAAAAAATGCCTTCATCTGTGCTTCCAACCTGTCGCACCTCTCCTGCGTTGCCTTATTGCTCGCGTGGGCTTCAGCGATCTACGCGTCCTTTCTCGCCATCTCGTCCGCCAACGCCTTCTTCCTGGCTGCCCTCCGCTCCTTTCGTTCGTCAACTTTTGTCCAAAACTGCTGCTCTAGTTTCACAGCCACTTTGGGAGAGACACCTACGAAGGTTGGTACAACTGGAACAAGCGTTTCGTCGTCACTGTCCTTGTCGTCGTCGTCAGAGGTTCGGGGATGGGCGTCCGTGTCGTACTCACTGCAATTGATTTGATCACTGGGGATATCCTCCCGAGTGATTACGGACTTCATCTTACGCGACTGCTTCAGAGGCACGGCTTTTTCGGATCCCGAAGAACCATTATCAGAGTCCTGCCTATCATCACGTCCCTCCCGCAATAGGGCCTGACGGCGGATTTCATCGAACTCTGTATCGGTCTCGATGTCCTCGCCCAGAGTGTCCGAAGGATCCTCTGCCCGTCGAGGAAGAGCCTCCCAACGCTCCATGTCCATGGCGTTGCTGCCGTACTCATCTATCCCCTCCAATCCCTCTGCTGATTGTCTCCTAGGTTGGGCTGCCACGCGGCCCGCTTCACCTTCATCTGACACTTCTCGTCCGGGGGACTTAGGCGAGACAAGATTCTTAGCTAATGGGGGGGATACCGATGTGAGGAGCGGCGGCTCCAGATACAGAGGCCGAAGGTAACTTGCGGAGTATATCGAATTTGAAAACATGAAGTCGTTCATGTCCATTGTGTCGGCGAAAGTTGCAACGTATCGCAACTTTGCTGTGAAGTCTGGGTCACACAGACCATAGAAGAACGCTCCAAACATCTGCAAGACGATGGGAAAGACAAAATTTAGATCACAAAATCATAATTCTTTATCCTCGACCCGAAGATAAGAGAGTCCACAGAAAGGAGTAAGCGGTAGCCCCTAAACAATAAAACCAGAGATGGAGAAATTATCCTCGACCCGAAGATAAACACACCTTCGCTGCAAGAGTGCACTTTGACCCTGTATAGATCCCAAGAACGTTCTCGTCAGGCTTAGCGAAACACTGAAGAAGCTCCAAATAGAATTCCATTCTGAGTTCGCTCGAGTAGACCCTCCACTTTGCTTCATTATTCTTGTATGGGTCCTTGTAGTACAGATTATCACCAGCCAAATACTCTGGCTTAAATCTCTCACACACGGAATTAGCGTGGGCACTTCGCCTCTTAAAAAGAAAAACAAGTGGAACTGGTGCCATGTTCCCCCGCGTCGTGGAGTTATACAGACGCTCGCCCTTACAGGGAACGTATACGGACTGCAAACAGTCGTACTGCTGCAACTTAGAAGCAACGAAGGTTGCAGCTACTTTCACGTCGTCTTCTCCCCGAAGAATCCAGACCCAAACGTGAGCTTCCGTCGCTTCCGGGCGCAGCTGCGTGGCCAGGAATGTCAAAAACGGTTCCAGCTCTAGCACCTGTTTCGGGAGAAGAGGCTTTAGCGTCTCCCGGACGTCGAGTATTGCCAGGTTCAGATTTTGCTCGTGGTACTGATAATGGTCACTCGTTACTATTGCCCTCGCCACCACATCTAGGCCAGTCAACGACACCTGTCCTGAAGGCTCTGCAAGTCGATACTTACACTTCATAAACCTTTGGAACATCGTCAATTCGTCTTTAAACTTCTCCCCCATGGATTTGGCCTTTCTTAGCTTTGCCTCGTTTGTCAGCCGTTTTACAAAAAAAGACGGCTTCGGATTGGCAATAAGGAAGTCCCATGTCGAAGAGGTAAATAGGTGGCGCTTCTTCCACGATCTCCACTTGTCATCCACAACATCCCCTTGAGAGTCTCGGAACTGTAGAGCAGGCTTAATGTCCATGAGTTCGTCTATGACAACCTTTTTCTTCTTCCTTCGCTCTACCCAGGACTCCACGTTATGGTTATCTTGCACCAAATATTTCGGTTTGTGCACAGAAACCTTTGGGTAATCACACTCATGACCCGGTGTCTTGTTCAGCAGGTGCATCGCAAGCCTCCCGAAGTCGTGGTCTGTGAAATGCCCCAAACGCTTGAAGAACTCCTTCTTCAAGGTAAAGTTACTGGATTTGAAAAATTTGCCCTCGTTGCACTTCTCGAAAGTGATGGGATCGATCAGCTCTCCCTCGCTGTGCTTCATGAGAAATTCTTTCCAGTGCTTCCAAAGACCGTCACGCAAAGTGATAATTTTGATCTCGATCTTCAAGTCACTGGCTCCCTTCACTGACTTGCCTTCATTTTCCGGATTGATGCTCTTAAAACGCTTGACGACGTGGTCAGTGAAAAGCTGCACATCCAAAAAAAAGTCAGGGTCAACGATTCTCGAACCGAGGATAACAGTTCAAGAAATCACACAACCCTTATCTATCCAGTCCTTCTGAAAAAACAAGCATCTGACTACGCAATTCATCTATTATCTTCGGTTCGAGGATAACAGTGAGGGTCTAGGACGTACAGAATATTGGCGATCATTGTGCACTGAGCCGTTCCTGCGATTAACGGGGTCCTCCGGAGCATTCGTAGGTCGCGAACGGTGAATCCATACGTTCCGCAAACCGAGCATCTGATTCCCCCATGTTGGTTGTTCGTAAACGATGTGGTTCGTGACGTTGTAAAAATCTGAGATCTCCACCAGCTTTGCGGCGTCCAACGTCCACACGATCACGGCGTCCCAGGTTTGCAATTCCTCCTTCCGTTTTGCACCGCATCCCGCAATCTGGTATTCCTTGGAGACGGCAATACTGTGCTGTCCATTTATTATCATGAACTTGCCATCTTTTATATCCTTCCAGTCCTTGGGAGGTGATTTCAAAAGCTCATTATTCTCGTCCACGGGGGTGAGGCACAAGTGCTGCCTTTGTGTAGGGTCGCCCAGATTCAGAAGCACTTTCCTCACACCCTTTAAAACTCTCTCCTCAATCCCACGAATTATATATTCGTCCTTCGCAGGAATACATTGGAAAATAGACACTGGAAACGGTGCCAGTCCGAGGACGTAGCATGACTTGTGATTATCCCAGAAGTTCTTTTGTAATTTCTCAAACTTGTCCGCTTCCGCCACGGGCATTTCCTCCTCGGGTTGTGTAGGTTCCACCGTTGTCAAGGCTGACCCTGAACTCCCAATTGTAGACAGGGTTCCAGCAGCTACTCGTTTTCGGGATTTCTTCGGAGCAGCTTCTTTGCTAACCGATGCAGTGACGCTCCGCTTCCGTGAATTCGGACGGTCATTCAGCTGATCACTTCCCTCCCCCGTCACGCTTCGGCGACGGGAATCTGATCTAGCATTTCCTTGGCCACTTCCTCCGCTGGCAGACACTCGTGCTGCAGACTGGCTACGATCTGGAGCGGCAGCCGGATTTTTCTTTGGCTTCTTCTTTAGACCGACGGTGGGAATCTTGTTCACATGCTTGTGAGCATATCGGTCTAAGGACACCCAGATTGCGTTCAGTCTTCTCGATGTAATTTTGGCGGTGCTGTCATGCCAGGGGACGTACTTTGCGTCTTCGAACTCTCTAATAAGGTGCTGAGTTCTTGAGTCGTTGAGAGAAGCGACAAGAGCGTCCATGTCGAACTTTGGTCCATTATCGCTGATGTCTACGATGATGGAGTGGCTGTGCCTACCCTGGGATCCGTCGTCTTTAACCTCCCGAAGTACAATCACAATGTAGTTTGTCTGTACAACCTCAATGACAGATATTTTCTCCTTCACATTCAATGCAAAGAAGCTTGTCTTGTCTTTTACTCGGTACCGAAGATAGACGTATTCCTGGAACCGAGAAATGCTGAATGTCCAAGCGTCGACATGCTTCTTGAATTTCCAGAGCATTCCATACGACTCGTCCAGTTCGTCACCAACTAGTTTCTCACCGGCGGGTTCGACAAATGGCTCAATGAATGGCTCAGCTAAGGAGTAGTCGTAGCCATCTCCTGAATCCATTCCGGGATATCTGTTGAGATCAAGCAAGAAGTTAGGCTCTAATTGACTTATCTTCGGCTCGAGGATAAGGAGAGGATATTTTCTGGCAGACGTACAAGTCATTCTAATGGAAATATTGGACTTCTCCATACCTCGCTGACCAAGCTAATTTATGACTTCCGATGTGAAGTTCTGGTTGTGAATTTGTTTACTTCTGTCACTTCTTATCGTCGGTCCGAGGATACTTTCAGACGGTTACATTCTTCATGGATTGAGTCCTTTCCAGTAAATTTAGTTAGTGCGAGCGATATCCTTAGAATATGATTAAGACAATCTAGAATCATTTATGACAGCAGAAGTAACCTATGTACATTTCAGTGTTCTTTATAGTGAACTTGTTCTTCTGGTCTTTTCATTTTAATTTTCTTCTGTAAATTTTAATGTTTATCACCGATCTGTTGCGAGATGCTACTCATGGAGTGTTGTTTCGAATAATTACCGTCCAGGCGAAGATACGTAATTCGTCTTAAGTGGTTTGGGACTTTTTCTTGTTTTTGTTATGTCTGAGCTTCTTTGAGTTATCCTCGGGGCGGAGATAATTGTTATATATATTAATTCGTTTGTTACTGGTTCTTATTTCTGTATTGCGCTTTGTTTCATGACATTTTCTTTCTGTCTCTTCTTATTCGTAGTTCGTGTTCTCTATAATCTTTGGACCATGTTCATCTTTTATTTTATGAGCTAGAAATGTTATCGTTTTTTACTAGTTTTTGGTACGGGAGTATCTTCGGCTCGAGGATAATTATCGGAGAGCCGAACATAATTATCTTCGGGTCGAGGATATATTTTTATGAATGGTTTGCTTCGAATTTGAGGGCCTATTTTATTCGTGTTGCCTTCTAGTATTTGAACTTCGTCAATAATGACTGTTATCTTCGGTGCGAGGATACCGTGAATTGGACTGTTAAGGATTTGTTGGCCGTAAACCCTAATTCATTGTATAATTTGATCCTGCTTTTTCTAGATTGCTGGAAATGCACATGCTTTCAGGCCCCAAACCCTAAGTCTACCACAAAAGACTGCCGAACTTTGTAGAAGACATGCAATCACAGGAAGCAAGTAGACTCTAAACTGGCCTCCTAAACCCTAAACCCTCATACAATGCAAGAAGACCCGAATGCAAACACAGAAGCATTGGCCTCGAAAACCCCTAAATCCTCATACATTGCAGCAAGCCTCAAGTGCAAGCACTGAGGCATTAGACTCAAAACAAATCAAACATGCAATGAAAACAAACAACTACAACAAAAAATGACAAGATTCCGGGGTCAAAATTGAAGGAAGCAAGGGTAAAACTGAAATTATGAGCACGAGACTCACCTGTACAACGGAAAATGACTTCAAAAACACGTACTCCAGACCTCCAGTGTACAGCAGAACTTCAAGCCGATGCAGGTTGTCAAGCAACGCAGATGAAGTGCACGCTAAACCCTAAACTTCCAATTTCCTGAAAACACGGAATTTGACATTGTTAATTTCCAAAAGCAAAATTTGGCCAACCAGGGGCGACTCTACAAGCAACCTCTATTAAAATAGCAATGGTTGATAATGCTTGAACGCGGCATATCACACCAACTGTGGATGCATATTCCTGTGCCAAGTCTGTGCTATTGAAATGATAAGATTCATGAAAGCAAATTGATGGCATTCACGTCCATTAGAAGTACCCTACAAGACTCTAGCTCGCAGACACCTCAAACCCAGTAACTCACAAGTACCTCACAATTTCAAATCAATTCTGTGCAATACTTAATTGAAAGTGAAAGGCAAAAACAGCTAGGGTTTAGGGTGAGGAAATACCTGAGCTCTCACGTACGCTGCACTTCACGCCGACGCCGACCTCTCCACTGCAGAACTTCTGCGACCTCCACTGCGCAGCTTTGGTGAGCTCCAAGCCAGAACTTCACAGCGAACTCCCCTGCTGTCCAATGCGATGATGAGTTCTCGCTCTGAAACTGAAGCCGCGCGATGAGTTCTCTCTGTCAAACTGAAGCTGTAAAACCTAAAACCTAACGCAATCAAGGAAAGAGAAGGGTAGACCAAGCATGGAAGAAGAAGAAGACCAGAGGCGGCGAGGCGCGGACACTCAACGGCGTGCGAAGAGAAGAAAAAATAAACGGCGAGCGAAGACGGAAGACAAAACAAATGCCGAGCGACAGACTGCGGAGTGAAGGGAGAGAGATGACCTCCCACACCTACGCCGAGCCGCCGAAACGCAACCGAAGCAAAGCCGAACCTAGCCGAGCCGAACCTAGCCGACACTACCCACCCAAACCTACCCACCCGACCCTCCCCACCCGAACCTACCTACCTACCCGAACCTACCCACCCGAGCCTACATTAGGCTCCTGAAGCGAAGTCGAAGGAAAGCCCACCCAAGTCTAAGGTAAACCCCTCCATTTGCGACCACTAACTCATTCTCGACCTATAGGTGCACGTATTCCTGACCACTTTTAGAATGTTTTTTTTTTCATTTTCAAGGTTGGAACTAATAAATACATGATACATGTCCCAAGTTGTGGAAAAAAAAGTAGGAAATAATGATTACGTAAATAGTTATTGAATGATCGAAATTAGAGAACTTCACACATTGGCCATGGGGCCGACGAAGTTTTTGCCTCCCGAAATAATCTGATAATTTAAATTCAAGCGATAAAATTATCAGATTTTTTGCAATCCATGACATTTCTATTTATGTACCTCTAAATAATATTTGTTTTCCCTTCACTACTGCAGATCATGTCGAAATTCCTTATTCAATTGGTTATAGGGGAGGGGATACCTTACCAGGGTTTGTTTCCCTTTTTTTTTGAAGTGGCAAAGTGGCAATATAGAATGTTGTAGTGGTGTTCCAAATTTCACAATTCATCCACGTATTGCATGGAAAATATCTCTTTAGTGTATATCACATGCCTATTACTCTATTTTCATCTAGAATTTGGTGATTTCATTCAATTTTTTTTTATTTCAAAGTTTTTTGGCAAAAAAATTCATAGTTTCTTGCAATTTATTAGCCAAATTATTTTTTTCTAGTACAATCTAGCAACATGAAGCCAAAAAAAACCCCGTAGAGTCTACCCACCTTAGCAAACACCACAGTAAAATCTCCCCAAGACCTATTTCATCCAAATTTGACAACTTCATCTATATTTTTAATAGAAAAAGGAAAATTTTGGCACAAGAAAATTACTTACACGTATCAAGAAGTACACATCTGTTTTGAATGGTGCAACGTGGGCCAAAAGTGCCAAAACAAAAAGGCCTACTCAACACCTGTTTATAGTTGGCACCATTTTTTTCTCTGATAATCTCCAAGTACTTTGAAATAAAGTACTACTATACCATTCGTTGTTGCCAACAACATACAATAACAATTTTAAAAAATAAGTATTTTTCTATTTTTTAATTTCTTAAATTACTTAAACTAAAATCTATAACTTTTTTAGTCACCATAAATCCTAACATCAAGAAACAAAATGCATGCATCCCTCTTCCCTACTCTTAAATATGATTACTATTATTTGTCTTCTATGTTGTTGTCAAATCAAAACAACAATGAAAGTAAATCTTAATTTTATTTTTTATTTTATTTTGAAGTACTGAAATTGGAAGCATTAACTTTCCCACCATAAGTCCAAATACCACAGAACAAAACTCAGGCATCCCCCTCGCCATTCTTAAATGTCTATTCTATTATTATGCTCTACATCATTGTAAAATACAAACCAATAGTAAAAGCATATTTTTTATTTTTTTATTTTTTTAATTTCAAAATACTGTAGTTGAAATCTTTAATCTTTGCACTATAAATCTAAGTATCTCAAATCCTTACATCCTTAAACCCTAAACACGTTGTTTGTTTAGTTCATTAACACATGAACATGGATTTTTTTTATCCTCAGCAAAAGAATCTTTTTCTGGCATTCAAAGGAACTTCACAATTAAGGATCCGATATAGAACTAATTTTCAACATTTAAGCGTAAACAAGATTCTCGGTAGATATGAAATTCCTACTCTCTTAGTATTATTTTAGATCCATAAATTTGAGGCATAAACAAATGAAATTCAAAGAGTTTTATACTTTAAATACGGCTCATCTAGTGAACAATAGAAGCCCACATGATGTATTTATGTGAAAAGTAAGAAAAAAAACAAAAATAAATAAATATTCTAGAACGAGAAATATTTCTGAGCACATTCAAATTCTGCTCTGTTCTTCCTAAACTCAAATTCAAATGAAAAAAAATTTAAAAGTTCTGCCAACGGTATACAAACCTTCTACATAAGGCCTTATACAGTTCCTAATTATTTACAACTTGAACATTCTTTTTACTCCTCCACTCGCCATTGAATATCATGGCATTTGGCTTTGAGTTCCACAAAATACAGTTCATAGTTTGGGATTTAGGGTTCTTTCTCTCACAAAAATAAGGGCAATAAATTAATCTCTACACGGACTCTCTAAGTGGAGATTATTTACAACTTGTATATTTTTTTTAATCCTCCACTCGCCATTGAATTTCATGACATTTGGCTTGGAGTTCCACAAAATAAAGTTCATGGTTTGGTGTTTATTTTTCTTTGTCTCACAAAAATAAGGGCAATAAATTAATCTCCAACTTGTAGATTTTCAAGGTTTCTATAGAGTTTGCCAGACTGACCCTTTAAAAAAAATTTCATTCATGTGGAAAAGAAAAATTAACCCAAAACCATGAACTGTATTTAGTGGAACTCGAAGCCAAATGTCATGAAATTCAATGGCGAGTGGAGGATTAAAAAAAATGTACAAGTTGTAAATAATCTCCACTTGGAGAGTCTATGTGGAGATTAATTTATTGCCCTTGTTTTTGTGAGACCAAAAAAAATAATCCAAAATCATGAACTGTATTTAGTGCAACTCGAAGGCACTTGTCATGAAATAAAATGACGAGTGGAGGATTAAAGAAAATGTACAATTTGTAATAATATCCACTTGGAGAGTCCATGTGGAGATTAATTTATTGCCCTTATTTTTATGCATGTAATTCAGAAACTGTATGTAGGTATGGAATTCCAACCTTGCATGTAGGTATGAAATTCTGACCTTGACATTCGAATATATCCTAGTATGCAAAAAGTTTTGTTTTGCGGATGTTGTGTTTATTCTTAGGATTCAGAACTCCACCAGTTTTTTCAATTCTTCTCCTTTAAAAAGTTCATCTTCATGTGACATTAAAATAAAACGGGAACGAAAAGCGCGCTGTACTTTAATGGCTCAATTTTTAAATGTCATGGAATTTCATATGTGCATGTATGAAGTTTTATTTAGGATGGTGTAATTATTTTTGTATTTTAGATTCCTATACTACTTTCAAATTGAGTTCCACAAAATACTTGGGAGGTGCAGTAAGTGGTAGAAGTAGCAAACTACGTGCAAACAAATGATAGGGTGCCAAAAAAACATTGGAGCTAAAAATTATAAACTGATTGATTATACTATAGTGTATGTAAAATGTCATTGGGTGTATTATAAATACTATAGGGTGTGGAATAATGGGATGCATTAGAAAAAATTTAGACTTAAGATACCCCCTTTTTTATTAGTTTAGTGGGTCAAAAGTCTTAATTATGGATTTAAGGTTGGCATTTAACCCCACCTTTATACTACATTGTCTTTTTATTTTAGATTCTTTAAGCTATGACGATCTATTATATACCTACCACTCTTAGTCTCAGAATTAAATGACGGTATTAGCCTACCATGTGCAAGCTGTGGTTATAACTCCATGTGAGTAATAAATTGTAAATACATAAGTTATGGGGGTGCATTCAGAAATGCATTTTCCCAAAAGCAGTATCATCAAAAATTTAGAATGGAATGGTTGACTAAGCTTACAATCCAGTCATCCAGATAGCCTAATATCTTTTTTCTTCCCTAGTCTTACTTGGTTTGGTCATGTACGTCTTGTTTCTCTTCTGGCCAGGCCACCTGTAAAGCCTGGATGAACTAACCCCCTCGCTCGCTCCCAAGGAAAAATATTGATTTTTTTTAATTTGCAATTCATGAAAAAATTTGCAAATTTTGAATTTATATTTGCAATCAAAAGCCCCAAAATTAGCGGAGAAATGGTTGTACAAGATAAATTAATCATATACAAGGTAGGGGGCTTTTTTTACATGCACCCCTAGAATGACTTGGAGGAACAAGCAATGGGGGCAATTCACCTTGGCCATTTTTAGTCTTACTTGGCTTGTAAGTTACTTTTTACCATTGGCAATAAAAAAATGTTTCATTTGTTTCAAAAAAAACAAAATAATCTGGATAATGACAAAGCTTACAATTGGATTATGATTTTGAAGCTGCAAATATCTGCACTTTACATGAATACCGATTCTGCTACTAAAAATCTGTCAATGAGAAATTGATTACAAATTGAGCTTAAAAGGTAAGAGGTCCATAAATCACCCATTTAAGAGCTGAAATTGAATTTTGAGGAGGTGAAACTTCTTAAAATATTTTTGAAGAAATTCTCCTTAAAAGAAGAGTAGAATTGGCATCTAATCCAAGTTGTTTCATATTTTTGGAACTTTGTCGAATTAGATATGAATTTTTGGACTTCATTTGAAGCACTAGATGGTTAAGAAGCCCCCTAATTGTGAATTCTAAACCCTACACCAAATTTTGTAATTGCAAGTAGTGCAAAAAATTTGAACCAATATAGCATATGACATATTCATGGCAATTAGGAATTATAATTAATGTATGCCCTCCTCTTAATGGTTCAAATTAGAAAATTATATAATGATAGACCTTAGAATAATCAATGGACAAAAAGTAATACCCCCCATTTAAATACCCGGTGTTCGCACCTATATCCTTATTTTTTTCAAGGAGTGCACCCCCCAAGACAAAATATTGGTGGAAGTTGTAAATAATCCGCATGTGGAGAATCCATGTGCTAATTACATTGTCGCCCCTACTTTACGACAGACAACTAAAAACTAAAAAAACCGTAAAAGTTGTAAATGCTCCAAGGACTAATGATCTTTGAGTGTACTAAATTTGGTGCCCTATTTTCTTAAATATACTACGAGGAAGGAAAAAAAAAACATCTGCCACGCTCTGTAGTTTATGGGTTCCAATTATCAAATGTCATCAAATTGGTATCCAATAGAAGGAGGAAAAAAATGTAGAAGACAATTGTAAATGCTCATAGGACTTCTAATTTGCGAGTGTACTAAATTTAGTGCCCCATTTTTTTAAGTATTCTACGAGAATGGAAAAAAAAAAGGTCAGGCACTGCAGTTTAAAGAACTAAATTTGCAAATGTCATGAAATTGGAATCCAAAAGAAAGAGGAAAAAAATGTACAAGTTGTAAATGCTCCCAAGACTACTAATTCACGAGTGCACTAAATTTAGTGCCCCACTCTTTTAAGTATTCTACGGGAAAGAAGAAAAAAAAAAGGCCAGACTTTGTAGTTTAAAGAACTAAAATCGCAAATGTCATGAAATTGGAGTGAAGTTGAAGACATCAGAAGTTGTAGAAATTGTAAATGCTTCAAAGATTACTGATTCATGTGTGCCCTATTTGTACTGCCCTCTTTTCTTACACACACTACAAAAAAGAAGAAACAGAACATTGGCCATTGAAATTGTTATTTTTTTAAACTCTTGAGGTTGAAGGTTCTAAAAGTCAAACGCATGGTTGTTTTATAAATTTGTCATTCACGTCACAAAAAAAAGGATTTCATGCAGAAGTTTAAAGTATTCTAGAATTTTACTGTCTTGGATTCTTCAACTTTAAATGCAAGTTCTTGTGAAGCTGTATTATTTATGATGTAATTGCATGTACCGGAAATTAACCCTTAAAGGACAAAGGGGTGACCCTTGAAATCACTGTTTTGCATTACCGCGAGTATAAAAGTCTTAAAAAATTGGAAAAGCACTTGCTGAAAGTGAACCTACTGTAGAAGACCTTCCCTTCTGAAAATAAACTTCAGAGGATGAGTAGTTGTACTTCTATTCACATGTGAAGATGCTATGTCATTCATTGGACGCCAAATGGCCTCCGTATTGTTCAACGATTGAAAACACCAAAAATTTATTTTGCAAAACATCTTGTTTTTTTCGACTGGCAAACCTTCCACTTCAGATTTCTAAAGTTATGAATTATGTTGATTTTGAATTTCCTAAACCCTAAATCCTAGACCCTAAACCCTAGACCCTAGACCTAAACCCTAAACCCTGGACCCTGGACCCTACACCCTGGACGTTGAACCCTAAACCCTCCGAACCCCTCTGCAATTCTTCGAAATTTGAATTTTTCTATAGGCGGCCTCTACTTGCGCCGAACCTGGAAGAATCTCCGTAAAAGAGGCGTACAGAAGTGGCTCAAAAGTAGACTCCGGTGCACTTGGCAGGGAAGTCAACGAAGTTTGATTGTGGGCGGCAACTAAAGTAAGCAGAATGTTGTTTTCAGGTGAGAAATAATGGAGGCGGAACTTTGTGAGCTCCCACTGCATGAAAAGCGCCTCTAAAATCAGACGGACAACTTGAGTGTGACAGAAAAAGTTATCCGGAATGCCGGGCCTGGATACTTTGATCTGAAGAAATTTAAATTTTTTTCGCGCCATTGCTTTCCCGCCCTTCCTCCACTGGAGATTCCTCTCTCGTGAACGGGAACTTGACGTCGGGAGTTTTTGCTTGCCCCACGGAGACCTTCAGTTGTTTTGTTGTCGCAAATGCTCTTGCTCTCTCCCACCCAGTGCTTGTCCGTGATCTTCCGCTCAGCTGTTTGATATCTTCTTTTGCGACTTGTCGGAGACGTAAATACTTGCATTGTTTTGTGGAATCGAGGGTGTTCATGTACGTGACTTGCTACTGTGCTATTACATGCTTTCGCAGTGTGAGCAGCAAGGTCTTTGCTTGTCTTGGTTGTGTTAGAGAGGGTTTTTTGTTGTGTAATTTTGTGTAGCACTTCGCTGAGACATAGAGGTTCTTCTGATTCTCGCTGCGATCGTTTGTGTCGCCTATTGATGTGACGTATAGGTGGTGGAGTATCGTATATTCCTGAAATACAGGGATTTCCTAAAATTACGCCGGAAATATCGGGACCCTGAACGTTGGAGACCTTGTTATTGACCTAGATTTATCTTCGACTCGAAGATAATATTTTGTTTGATGTGGTATGTCAGTGATTATCCTCGCCCCGAAGATAACCGTAGCCTTGAAATGACTTGTCTACCAGTGAAAAGTTGACCATTCACCTAGGTGTGCACTTATTTGTAAGGGTACATCACTGAATATCCTCGAGCCGAGGATGACCATGTACGTACAAGACAATTTTTTTCTCGAGTGACAGTGGACCACCTGATGGGAATGGTCTACTGTTTTGGAACATGTATTAGTTTATCTTCGGGCCGAAGATAAACGTGACGGTTGGATAGAACTTCTCTAATTTGTTTCTCTCCGTTATTAAGAACTCAGATACATTAGTATCTAATGATGACAATATTATCTTCGGTCCGAAGATAGCCATTTTGCGTTGACAGTACTTTACTAGTGTCGGAATGTAACCCGTCATATGTCGTTGTCCTGTTTGTCTGATTATTTCATGGAGTTATCCTCGGGGCGAAGATAATTCTGAGAGCACATGGTGTCATGTTTTATGTCACTCCTAATCATTGGGACTTCGTGATTGCCAAAAATATCTGTACATTGTTTAAGCTTGTGCGTGACTAGTTTTTGACTATTTGTGAGTGAGATATTTTTTTGCATTTTTACTACATTTTAGAGTATTCGTCTTCTTTTGGATCCTTTTTCCAGTCGGTGAGGATGTTGTCGCCGAACCGAAACATGATCGTTTCTATCAATTGAGGGGAACGTAGTTCTAAATGTATAATGCGAATTAATCTGAGTAGTTTGTTATTTTGGTCGGAGATGTTCGGATCATTTCAAATCTGTATATTCAGGGTGGTAGAATCGCAGATTTAGTATATTTGTTCACTTTGTTCTTTTTTGTATATTTATGTTCGGGGTGAAGATAATGTGGTGACCTCTTTTATGATGTTTAGATGCTTCATGTGGGAATTGTGTGAAATTTTGATGAGATTGTATCGATTAGAGTTTTAGAGGCCATCTTTATTATCCTCGGTGCGAAGATATGTTGGATATCTTTCTTGTGCTTACGGCTCATGTGGGCGTTTGCTTGTTGCTGTGCTTTTAGGATGGATATCCACGGTCCGGACGAGTTTGCCAACCCGGAGCCGGTATTGCCTGCTGGTGTCGCGGTCTGTGATGGTATTCCTCGTTCCGCTTGGAGCAGAAGATGTGTCACCCTAAGAAACGAAGCTGGAGATGACGTTGCAAAAGGCATCTGCCAGAGCGTCGATTCGGACCTCGTCATCGACATGGACGGGAAGCCGCTTGGTGATAATCGTGTCGCCGTTCAAATTGCGGAGTCTTTGTGCGAAGCTGAAGTCCCATCAGGTTGGATGTGGTCAGCTCACTCTTGGCACATTAAGCGAGTTTTCTTGAACAATGTCAGTCTCTATGATCATGATCAAACGCATATATACAACGAAGCTATGAAGGCCATGAGCCGTCGCGTTCGTGTTGGTGTGCGTTCGTATGAGAGCTCTCGTGAGAGGTCGGATCCGGGCCTCCCTCCGAAGAAGGAATCCCTTCTCTGTGCTCAAGCGATCATTGAAGTGTCCACCAAGACTTGCTGCGAAAAGAATTGCTTGCAGCCCTTTCCTCGTGGAGAAATTCAATCCATACGTTCTCAACTTCATGCAATTGACGGGGTGTATGCTCGTAAGAAGTGTCTTCTTGAAGTGCATAGGCAAATGCACAAAGACTCTGTTGGTAAAGAGTGGATAACCTTGAAAAGCACCGAGGTTTGTCCTGCTGCTTGGTGGACGATTCATGGGATTTCGAAAGCTACCTTCTACAGGTACAAGCATATGGCCAAATTTGGGAAGCAAGCAGAGGCGCACGGGAATTTGGGATCCAGGAAACCACGCACCCATACTGTACAAGCTGTAGCCACACTTCGGACGTTGGTTGCATGTGAAGCTGATAGAATGCCACACAAATCCAAAACGTTGGGTAGCGGGGAGAGAGTCCCCGCAATGGTGTTGCCATCAGCATTTCGTTGGAGTGATCAATTGCCAAAAATCAATGAGGCCAATGTTGCTTTGAATTTGCCCCCCATTTCTTCTAGTGGCTTGAGCAACATCAGGCGCGCTTCTTTCCCAGAGTATGCTGCGAAGGCTCCTGGGGATAATTTTTCGAGGTGTAATTTGTGTGATGAGTATAGACAACTAAGGAGCGCCTGCACACCGCTTTCTTCCTCACAGGACAAGTGGGGGAGAATTTTGGAAACTCACTTGTCGGGGCAAAGGGCCCACAGAGAATTGTATTATTCAAATCGGCATATTTCTGAGAAGTACCCTGAGAAGATGCTCACCATTATCCATGATAAAATGGATCACTCAAAGACTGCTTCTCCACATTTCTCTCACAAGACCAAAATGACGGATTCTTTCACTAAAATGCCTGTTGCTGTGACGGGTATGATTGCTCATGGTCATGGCGACGTTCGGTATGCCCACTACGGGCTGGAAACTTTTCCAACGGACTCAAATCACACCGTTGGGTCCATTGCAAGGTTGTTACGTGATCTTGAAGGGCCACCAAAGAATTCATCGCGCCAATTGCTTGTCTCGAAGGAGGACCAATCTGCATTGACAAAGGCTGTGTTGCAAGGCTCGGAGATGTGCTTGGACTCCCTTCTTCCTCCTCAAGCAGAACTGATCCCTGCTGAACCCCTGCCCCCAATATTGACTCTGCAGCTCGACAATGCAGCATCCGACAACAAGAATCGATGGGTTTTTGCTTTCTGCTCTCTTCTTGTTTACAAAGGCATTTTTCGTGAGATATACATCAACTTTCTCATCGTTGGACACACTCATGAAGACATTGATGCTCTTTTTGGTCGATGGAGTACCATGTTGAAGATGAATAACTATCAAACTGTCCCGAAGCTCATGAAATCCTTCATGGACTGTGAAACGCATCCAGTCATTCCTCACTTCATTGAAGAAGTTCCTGATTTTAAGGGCTTTGTAGAAGGGTATCTGGGCCAAGGTGGGGATTTTTTGGAAGGTCATTCTATGGCCCAGCAGTTTAAGTTCTACAAGGATTCAAGTGGATGGCCATTGATGGAGTATAAGCATTTATGTACTGATAGGAATTGGCTACCAGAGGGCGGCAAAGGAATTCGCTTATGGTCTGAGACTCGAGACGGCCAGCCAAAGGTGCCGAGCGGTGTTCCGCGACCTCTGCCTCCTCGTGAAATGAAATACCAGGATGATGTCAAAAAGGGTTTAAACGGTATCATTGCGCACTGGAGCACTATGGCGGACAATGATCAATCTGGAGAGTTCAGAAGGAAGAATGAGTCTATAAATAGTTACTGGAAAGGTGTGAGAGCTGCTCTGGATGCACCTGTAGTTGCGCGCAAGACATTGGAGGATGGATTTTGGCCGGCTTCTCGAATCACTGGTGAAAAAGAAGACACAATGGGACAAGATGGTGTAGTACAAGAAGAGTTTGCACAAGATCCACCCTTTGTAGGGCGAAGGCGTGATCGTCCACGTCCTTCTTTTCGTGTCGATCGTGATGTATTTGCTGGTTATTTTGTCATCATGCGCCCTCATCGTAGTGACCCAAAGCCGTTTTGGCTTGCCAGAGCGCTAACAAATCCGAGTCCGGATCCAGGGCATCTTAATTCGATACGGATCCAATATTGGAAGCCGGCCGATGAACATCGTCCCGATCCTCAGACATATGATGGATGGGAAACAAAAGCAGGAAATAGGTGGGTTGAGGACACTCCTATTTTACCAATCTGGTCAAGCACGGGCATTATCATGACAGCTTTCAAGGCGCGTGGGAAAAGGGGTGCTGATGATCAACCTCAAGTTCTTCCAGATGTCAAAATTCCCAAAGCGCAGTTCGACATTATCAAGTCATCAGTGGCGGCGATTTTGGCTAAATCTAACAACGATGCATCCTCGACGGAAGAAGAAGAATAGTTTAGGTTTTTGTTTTTTGATTAATATTCTTGGTATTCAAATAGAAAGCACTTCTGCATTTAGATGTATTCAGATGCTTTCAGGTTCATGTTGTGGCTTTTGAAGCTAACGATATTATTGCCATGTCACAATGTCCACATTCTATTAATAGTATATATTATTTAATTTTTGTTTGCATTTTATGTAATGTATTTTCGCTTTGTTCCAATTGAATGGGTTTTTTAAAATTCAAATGTATTTTATGTTAAATATTTGAGAACACAAGTATTTACATTATTTATTGTTTCTACACAAGCAAGTCTCAGTTTAATAAAATGTCCTACTTTCAAACTTGTTGGTCTATTATATTTTTATATATATATATATATATTTTTTAAATTCTAAATGTTCAAAGCGGGTTCTTACTACTTGGTTAGTTGATTTCTATGAGTAAAATATACAAAATAGTATTTTGACATTTCTAAGTCTCAATTTAATGGACCCTAAATTAACTCTAAATATAGAAGGAATTAAAATGAGACCCCAACTTGTCTCAATTTAACGAATAAGGCCTTCTATGTACAAGTGGAAATGGGGTTTATTGGGGGAAAATAATCTATAAGGAACCAAATGCTATATTGGTACGTAACATACTTATTTTGGTTTTATACTCTTTTTTGGACTTTTTGTATATAAAACTATACTTAAATTTGTAAAAATCGAAAAAAAGAAAGTTGTGAGTCCCCAGTGATGAATTGGGGGCTCATAGCAGCGTGCATTCAGGATGAGATGAATAAGGCTGTTGAAAGTGACCAAGTTGCTCAGAAGCTTTGGGCTAAAACACCGTTCTGGGAGAGAGCTGAGTGCTTCACCAGTTCATAGGGATCCTGAAAGACCAGAAAACGCCCATCTGCGGAATGCCTTGTGATTATTGATGTAAAGATTGGAATTCATATGCAAGCTTCTTGATCGGATCCCCTCTTTCCGTTCCAATTTTTTTTCCCTTATGATGCGTTTCTTAATTGATTTCGTCCACATATTTTATTGTCTTCTTGTCCATCTAATGTGATTGTTCGGTTCATGACTTGACCGAAATGTACAAAGTTTGAACAACTTTTGTGTTGGAGAATTGGGTAATTGATTGAAGGTGTGGGCCTGTTGTTGTTTTCCCGTTGCAATTGGGAGCATGGCTGGCCCAGGATTCAGATATGCTGAGATTCTCAACAGCGAGAATTTCAAGTACAATGGCGATGGAGAATGGAAAGTCTCCACCTCAGGGAATTCAATGGACATTATTTATCCTTCCACTTTCAAGTCCCAATACAAAATGCAAGGTTCGTCGCTCCCTTAGCGTCTACCAACGCGTGAAATTTCTTTAGTGAAGAATGTAATTGTAATTGAAGCTTATGCAGTTAAGTAGTTGAAGAGTCCAGTGTTTCTCAGGGACATTATTTCTTGAAATGTACACCCGTGGTACAGATATTGTGTGTCCTGATCCAAGGTTCACCCTGTTGAAGATCATTGAAGTGAAGCTTTCAGTAACTTGAAGGAACTTTCAGATGTCACAATTAGAAAGTGTACTAATTTCTTGTTTTGGTAGTTTTCGTGTACATTGGATTTTGAGTGAGCCAAATTTCAAATTATTCTAGGAGCTGTTGAAGTCTAGAACTCTGTGAAAATCAAAAGTTGCAAGCTTGGCAACGATTTTTATGCTGGATGTGGTTTCCGTAGGAGTCAGTATTCTTGAGGGTACTAGTTTTTTTGGCTTGGTAGTTTTGTAATTTCAGTGGGTGTGGTTATGCAGTTGAGAGCTCTAAACTCTGTTGTAGCCCAAGGGGCATTGTGTACGAGCCTAGAGTCTCATTGTGGAAAATAGTACATGTTCAGCTGTGCATCCTTCATTGAATGCATCTCCAAAAAAAGACTCCAGATTGGAGTTACCTAATATAATCTCAATTAGAACACCACAATCTTGGGTGGTTCAATTGTGAAGGTGGCAAACTTTGAGAAAATTGAGTTTCAAAATAGAACCAAAAGAAAGAAAGTGGTTATGTCATATAATCCTGCTCCTCTTCTCGAATGTCTGCTTTCCACCTACAGATTATACAGCCTGATTAAGGTTTTGTTACGTCATATTGATTGGTTTTCACCAAAATCTAGTTTCAGAGATGAGCTCACCTTACTGTTTGAAACTCTAATAGTGATGAAGAGCAAATGCACGCAGCAGCAGACTTCTTGAAGCAAGTGAAATATAGCAGTCCCTCCTGTCATCTCCAAACGCTCACCAGAAGTGATGAATCCTCTCCTCTCTACAACTGATCCATACTCACCACAACCTCGCAAAACATTCACAAAACAAGGTTACAATTTTGTATGGCTGTAATGTGTTCGGATTCTTTACTCACCCCTTCATTGCTTTACCCCACAATTCTCTGATGCGATTGCTCGACGTACAGTATGTGGAAATGACTTGTGTACAAATAGTTACGGGAAGTTTGTCCTGTTGGCCATTCAAAGTGTCTTGGAGTGGAATCTCGTGGTACTAGTTACGAGAATTTAGGTTTAGGTTTAGATTTAGGTCATTTGTATGCTTGAATATGATTTGGATGCAGCAGGGGTTAAGGGTGTGAATTCGAGTTCAGTACGCTAATCTACAGCGCTCATTGCATTTGTTTTCTGTTCTATCAAGTAACAAAATTATTGTGATGTCTCTTATTTCGCCTGATTGCTGATTTGTCAACTGAAGTTGTCCCCTTCATTATGCTGCTAGCTTCCTTCTAATACTAAGTGCTTTTGTTTTTGAATAGGTCTCAAATGAGATGAAGAAAAAGAGCTAAAAAGCGGAAGCTCTAGGTGATGAAGCTTTCGAGAAGCAGAACTTAACGCTTGTTGTTTATGCTAGGGCTTTTTTTTTTGGCTTTCTGGTGCCAGATTGCACCAGAAAAAAAAATCTAGCTAAAAAAGGTTATAAAAAATGCCAAAAAAATTGGATGAAATCGCCAGACAACTTTGAAATTAAAAAATATATTAGATGAAATCGCCTAATTGTGGATGAAAACCATACTATACATCCAATAAGTGGATGAATGTTGCAATTTGGAGCACCACTATAACATTTTATATGGCCACTATGGCACTTCTTCAAAAATGAAAAAAAAAGCCCTAGTTTACGCGTATATGTAGGAGCGTTTTGAAGTGTTCTTTTCTTTCTGTTTTTGCTTTTGTACGAAAGACATATTAACAAGTATTGGAAATTGCCTGATACTACACATAACACTATAACACAGCCAAGTGACTTTGATCCAGCAAATGCTCAAGTCAATGTCGAATTGGGGTGTTTGTTGGATTCTCTTAGGCCAAGCTGAACATGCGTTGGAATATTGTACATGAGGTGGAGCTTTGAACCTGGAGTGGTCCGGACCTTGGCATTTCTATTATATTTCACTTTCGTTTGTAATCTTTGGGGCCTATTTATCGGAAGAAGTTTACAGGACGATTGCAGCAGAATTTCCAGTTGCCTAAAAGCTACCACTTCAAAAAGTTAAATTGCGTACTTATCGAGGTCATTTCTGAAGGGAGGAGCTTTGAATTGTAGTTGTTACATTTTCGTGTCTGATCAGATTTGCTCTATTCGAATATTTGTCAGCGTGGTTGGTTGATTGAATCTTTTATATTGCTTTGTATAATGGTTGACTTGAAATTCTAAGTTGTTTTAGGTATTTGAGGATCATACAAACTATTTGGAATTTTTAGAATGACAGAAGCTCTTATTCCAATTGGAGTTTTTAAAAGGTACACTAATGAAATAGTGGTCTTATGTTGATGAATACAGCATCCAGATCCAATTGGTTATGGTCTTGCTTGTGAGGCTTATTTGGAGCCAGGTGGACCTGATTGCATTACTCCTAGTTTACAAAAGCCTGTTAGGGTTCTTGGGCTTCAAGTGAGATCCTCTTCCTTGATTGTTAATTTGCTTGTTTTCTGGTCCTTGTCAATTGTTTATGTGAAACTATACCAAATGAACCTGGAAGAGCTCATTGCAATTGCTTCAAGTGTGCTCCTTCGAGTCTCTTATGACTCCAAGTTTTTGATATTTTATCTTGCTCAAAATTTAGTAGTCGAAATTGTTCATGAAACTATGTTTTGATTTCTAAATAGCAACTGAATACCACACCTAGCGTCATGAGGTACATAACGTTTTTGATATTAGGAAGATGGTAACCTTTGTGGATCTGGCATTTACTTTGGCAGAGGTTTGCTGAGGTTGCAGACACTTTCTATGGTGCTGTAAAGGTTGACCTCCATAACAAAGAGTTCCTTGAAGCTTTTAAGTGAGTTTGGGAATCATATATGTCTCCATTTGAGGATGTAGTATGAAGTTACGTCTGTTCTTTTGGGTGATTGCAAGAAACACCTGTCGATTTTGTTGCGTTTGGCTGATTTTTTCGGGAGTACTTTAAAATTAGAAAACTAATTTTTAAAAATTTCAAAAAATATGACTAATGTATATATCTTTAAGACGAAGGTTCCCAGGGAAGGAATTTTATAGGAAAATTCTCTAAGTAGGAGAACTTGAAAAGTGCTAAGTCACAAGAAAATACATACCTTCATGTTTTAATTAGGGAATAATAGTAAAAATAAGTAAATACACAAAATCAAAACTGGCCATTTGCAACAGCTCTATGGAGATGGTCATTCACCAAAAAACCCACCAAAATAATGTTTTATGTGTTTCGAAATGCAAGCAAAAAGAAGCTCACTTTGTAGACTTCCACACTACACAAAATTAACTTTTTTTAAAATCCCTCTCCTGGAAAGCTAGAAGTCTACTAGAAGACCATCTACTCCAAATTTCAGCTCCAAATTCGTTTTTTTGGGTCCAAAATAGTACTAAAAAACCCAAATTGGCAAATGTGACATGAAATCGGGGGCTGTTTTTATATAGTAAAACATTTTTGAAAATTGCAAAAAAATTATGCAAGATGTATAATGGTTATGAGCATCTATAAATCTTAAGTCATTTGGATCTAGAACGCAAAAGTTATGCCCAAAAAACAAATCAGAATGCACTGTGTGACAAAAAATAGTACAGGTGTTTCTTGCATTCACCCTTTTGTTAAGTTTCAATTATGTGAAGATTGTAATTATTCATTAGATTCTATGGTGAGGGTATTGCTGAACATCAGAAAGCCGTCGGTCCTTCTGGGTCTAACCTTTACCTGTGCACCCAATCGTAGCTTCATCTTATATTCGACATTGTATCATATTAGTTTTGAAATTAACTTCCATATGGATCTATTTATTGAAGGATTGAAATACTTTTATTTATTATTTGTGTACTAGTATTCACAATGAGTTGTTTTGTGGTTGCAGGTTAGGAGTCTATTGGGAACAAGTGTAGAGTACTAAGGTTGAAATTGTTGCAATTTTCAAAATTTATTTCAACTAACAGGTGTTGAGTATTATTGTATTGTAGACCTACCGATTTTGAAATAAATAGTGGAATTTCTAGTTGCTGTTTCATCCATTTAATTTCTTATTTATGTGCATTGTGTCATCTATTCTTCTATCAAATCTGTGATTTTCCAGTCTGGTAGATTTCATCCAAATATGTGAATATATTCATCCATTTGCAAAGCAAATTTCATCCAATTAAGCAATTGAAAATTCATTCATTATTGATCCAAATTTCATCCATTTTCAATTGATTTCATCCAAATATCCAATGATATGCATCCAATCGCATGAAGAAGTTCATCCAAATTTTCAACAAAAATCATCCAAAATAGACCCAAATTCATCCAAAATGTGCCCAAAATTCATCCGTATCGCTACTTGGAAGTGAAATTAGGCCGGCCTAATGCGTACAAAAATGGGCCAAAAAGGGGAGCAAAAGTTTTGCTCACCCTCCACCTCGGGCATCAGTGTTATGGGGGGCTAAATGGGGGCCTAACTCTTCACGATTTAGCCCACCATAGAGTCTTCAAAGTTCCCAGTGATTCCGGGGCTTGATCAGAAGGAAATTTTGATCAAAAAGAGTGGATGATTGGTGGTTCTGCCCTTGCTTAATGCTGTGAATATGTCGTGAGTTTTCCCTTTTGGGTTCAGAAACGGCTTATCATACTAGCTGACTCTAACTGGGGGTGTTTTGTGATGTTGCACATTCCATTGATTTTGACCCTGTGTCCTCTGGAAAAATAATGCTGGGAAAATAATGTGCAATCTAAAATATTTCCCAAGTGTTGGAGGGAAGTAAACTATACTCGTGCTGCAGAAGTGCCAGACCAACTGTGAAAGGATTGTGGTTGAATTTGCGGATGATATTGTGAAATTGTGCATGAAGTTTCTATTCTGCAACAATGGTGGATGATACTTAAGGGATTTATGATTCTGGATGGATTGTGGATGTCAAATGCAAATTTTATCGATGAAAAAGATGATATATGCTGATGAGACTTGGATGAAAATGTATGGTGGCCTAATCGGATGAATGTTGTGACGTGGCTACAAAAATGAGTTCGATGAATGAAAAGGCTAATGAAAAATTAGATTGTGATTGATTTGATGTCTTGAGATTTATCGTTCGTTGGATGAATGATTTTGCACTGAAAGAACCTAATGAAAGTCGTCAACAGAATTCGTAGCACTAGATGACTTTTACGATTGAATGAAAGCTTCAATCCATTTTCACGCATCGACAGTTGCGATCGACGATTAGGATTGAGAATCAACGGCTGAAAAATATTTTAGGGCTAGATAAAGTTTGATCATGTGCACATTTGCATCCTTTTTCCCATTTGGGTGCGGGGCGCCTGACATCTGGACTCGTTGTTTGAGTTCTGAATTTTGGGTGTTCTGTGAGCTCCCAATTTGTCACTTGGGACTCGTAGAATTATTTTTTTGGAAATTTGCAATTTAAAGTTGATAAAAGTATAGAAAAACCCATAAAAAGAGTGTAGAACCGAAATAGGGTTGTGTCATACCCATTATAGTATTTGGTCTAGATTTGTGTTTTTTACTTAGAATCCCCCAAACCTTGCCTAAAAATAGTATAGAAATAACGGAAAGGTTAGATTTGGAGGATTTGAGTCACACAGCCCCAAAAGGGCTAAATCCCACCATGAATGTGGCGATTCATGGCTAGGTCGGTCCGAGGGATCCACAGCAAGGCCACTAGGTCGGGTCCTAGAGTTAGATTTAGAATTCCCCATTAGATCGACGAATTCCCAAAATCCCGATTTTTAGCATGCAGGAGCCACTCGCGCAAGACCGGGCCCGTGGAAGAATCTACAGCCCAAGGATGGTGTTCTAGGGTGAATCCCATGCCAGGAGTCCAACGGCAAAATCGGTTCGCCAAGATTCCTCCACCTGCAGAAGATTCCTGCACTGTCGCTAATTCGAGGAGATGGCCAGTTTTAAATCTCCATTGACTAATCGTGCCAGGTACGAAAACACACCCACACGTCTTTCATGCAACTCCCTGAGAGGTCACGTGAAAAATCTCGGCATCTTCCAACTTGCAGAAGAACCTTTTCCGGGTGGTCAACCCTCCTAACCTCCAACGGGAATTTCATGGAAATTACCCAGGTTACAATAAAATCTCACTAAAAATTAGACTAGCTTGTTTTATGTTAATAATGTGCTCCGTGAAATTTCACGACATTCCAATAGCGGCAAGTACCCGAACCGGCGAGATTCCTCGGGAATTAACCACGTGGCGGAATCCCCGCCACGTTGACCGGCATCCCGGGCCCATATGATGGCAAAACGAAGTCAACCAAAAGTCCTCCCCGATTCTCTCGCACCTACCGGAGACCCTAGGCTATTCACATTTCTCAAAATAGGAGACCCCCAAGATTTAGGATTTTACCACGATTTGGTTTTTAAACTAAATTAGCCTACGATGGGTTTTTGGCCTCGGTACGGGGGTGAGGGAGGCCTAGGACTAAACACGGGGATCTGGATCCAACGGCGCAATCCGTTTGGCGATTGGAGCTAATCTCCAAAAGTTAGGATGTTGGTCCAGCATAGATGGTAGAAGTAGATTTTTAGGATGTAGAATGAAAATCTTTGAGGATGAGGATGAAAATCCTCGTTGATAAGGTTACCTTAGAGCTTTAGAGAGAGGGGTGAGCCCTTGAGAAACCTATATAAGGGCCCCATTTCTCTCTCTAAAACACCCCCTCACTTTTGTTTGGGTCCATGGATCCAATTTGCTTTGGATATTTTGGCATTTGAAGCCAAAAACTTCTACGGTGTTTTTGGAGCATTTTTTGCTCCATTGTTGCTAGATTTCAAGCTTTGAAGGTCCTTAGAGGGTCCTTCTATCTTGCTTTGTGGACTTCTCGTGCGTTGTTGTACCTTTGTTACGAGTTAAGAGTCCTCGTTTCTCTCTTGTGGTACCCTTGTGAGCTAACTTGTGAGTTTAGGAGTCTTTTGGTATCTTGTCCTAATCCTAAAGTCACCCCCACCATACCTTGGCAATGCCGCTTTGGAGGGCCTTTAGCTTGTGAAGTTGTGTGTCTTTTACGTGTCCTAACGTGTTGTCTTTCCTCACTCATGTGTTCTCACCCTCTTCTAATCTTTCCCTTGTTGTGTGGACCCCCCCCTCGGGACGGCGAAGCTTTGGCTTTGTCACGTGTGTTCCTTAAGTTTGTCTTTTCTACCTTCTTCTAATATTCCCCTTGTTGTGTGGACCCCCCCTCGGGACGGCGAAGCTTTGGCTTTGTCACGTGTGTTCCTTAAGTTTGTCTTTTCTACCTTCTCCTAATATTCCCCTTGTTGTGTGAAACCCCCCCACGGCGGCGAAGCTTTGAACTAGTGACCACGTCAAGTCCTATAGCGTGTGTTAAAATAGTTTTAGACAGCGGAGCTTTGAACCCGTGGAGTGTTACAAGTCCTAAAGTTGGTGTTAAAACCAATTTTACGGCGAAGCCTTGAACCTCCATAGCCTTAGATTCCAAAGTCTAGTTTCCAAGACCTTCTTGGAAAAGTCCAGAGTTTAGCTTCCAAGATTGGTCACGAGTTTCTAGGAAGAAAGTGACCATCCCGTAACACTTAGCTTAGGTGACCGTTCTAAAAATTTGGGGCCTAACTCCCCGGACGGCGAAGCTTCGATCCTGGCCCTAACCCCCTACTAAAAATCCAATTTAAGTTTGTGTTAGTGGGTTCTCCTAAGGGAACCCGGTTGTGTGGATTTTTGGGAAGGGTAGCTAGTACCCCAGACCAACATACAGCCAACATAAAGCCAGCATACCGGGCCAGCATACCGGCCAGTATACAGCCAGCCATACAGGACCGGCATACCAGACCAGTCGGCAGCCAGCCATACAGCCAGCATACATCGGGCAGTCAGCTTGACTGAGCTGAACATCAACATCGGGCTAGTCTGTTTGACTGAATTGAATATCAGCCATCGGGCTAGTCAGTTTGGCCTACTGAACTAAATTTCAGGATTTCCAGAACTAAACGGGACGATGCCCTGCGGGGCCCCAACCACCCTTTTTTTTTAATTTTTTTATCTTTTAAAGTCTGAAATTTTGGAATCCAGTTGGAGAGAGGAAAAAACTCAATTTGGAACTTCAAAAACACAAGAGAAAGGGGGGGAGAAATAGAAGCTGCCACTCCACGCGCCACCTGCACAAAAACATCCGATCCTACCTGCATCACCACTCACACCTACACACAATAGAAGGAGATTAGGGAGAAGAATGTGTTATAGGAGTAGAAAGGAGAGAGACGATGAATAGTGCCTAGCTAGGAGATTAGGTAGGAAATCTAGAAGAACTCCTTGCAACCGTTGGGAGGAGGATTAGGATGACACAAAGCAAAGTTGCGTAAGAGGGTAGGAAGAACATTTAAACCCTTCTCGTAGTTTGAAACCATAGTGTAAGACTCATAAAAGCTTAAGTGGAATAGTGCTAGTGTAGAAGAGAGAGGAAGAAAGAAAAGAAAGGAGGAAGGGAAAGAGGGAGTTTAGATCATCAAAAATTGTAATATTTTCTCAATAAGCGGTGAGCTCGGAAAAAATTCAAAACAAAGCCAAAGACTACCATGGAGCGTGAGGATGTACACGTGGACGTGGACGAAGTTATTTCCGACACCGGTAGTGAAGAGGTGAGTTTTTGATTTAATCTGTGATGTTTCTCCCTAATTAGCATTTATTTTCCTAATCAGCCCTTAGAGCGTGATTAGCACCCGAGATTAGTGCAAATTAGAAGTTTAGATTCAAAAAGTTATAGATTAGTGATAGAGGTTTCCAAAAACATCTTATAATTAAGATTTGACCGTAAACTGACCGCGTTAGGCTAAGTTAAGCAGTAGGGGGTAGAACGGAGGAATTTTAATTAAATTTGATCCACAAGGAACAATGGACGGAAATTAGGATTAGATTAGAAGGAGGATTTAGGATTAAAATTAAAGATCAAATAACGGTTTAAAAACCTAGAGTTAAATTAAGATTTTAATTAGGGAAGTTAAAATTCAAAAGTCGAAGTTTGGAGTTAACTTTGGAAGGTAAAAAGTAGAGTAGGAAATAGAAGTCAAAAGTAGAATCCATTTAGGAAGTAGATTGTTGAGTTAGAAATAGAGTTAAAATTAGAAGTCAAAACCCTAGAGTTAAAAATTGGAATTAAATTTAGGAGGGTAACATTTAGAGTTAATCTAGGATTAAAACGATAGGATTAAATTTGGAAGTAGGAGTCAAATGTCAAAAGTCAAAAGTTTAGATTGAATTTAAAGGTTAAATTTTAAAGTCAATAGGGGAGTAAAAGGTTAGAGTGAAAAGCTAAAAGTAGAAGTTAAAATTTAGAGGTAGAAGTAAAATTTTAGAGTTAGTTGGAAGTAGAAAAATCTAGAGTCAAAGTGAAAACGTAGAGTTAAACCTGGAGGTTAAGATTGGGGATTAATTTTAGAAGTAAAAATTTAGAGTTAAAAGTCAAAGACCTAGAGTTAAATTAGGAGTAAAAATCTACAGTAAAAAAGTGAAAAGTTAGAGTTAACTTTAGAGGGTAAATCCTAGAGTAGTTTAGAAATAAGAACATAGAATTAAAAGTGAAACTTAGAATTACCCTAGAAGGTTAAAACTTGGAAGTTAGGAGTTGAAGTTGATTTAGAAGTAAAAACCTAGAGTCAAAAGTCAAAACATAGAATAGAAATCGATAGTTAATACCTAGAACCAAGCTGAAGAAGTAAAATCTAGAGTTACATTAAGAAGTTGGAACTTTAGGGGTAGCTTTTAAAAGTAGAACTTCTAGGTGGAGTCTTAGAAACCCAAGATAGTCTTAGGGGTTCATGGAAGGAACATAGGGGTTCCCCTTTTTACGTAGTTAGGGACGTTAGAAATGACGCCAACTACCCAGTCGACCCTCGACATAGGATAGATAGTTAGGGAGTCAGGATTTCACCATCACTCTGAACATCGCAGTTAACTTGTGAGTTACTACATGCATTACTAATTATTTGCTGCCATCCACGACACTTAGAAAACATTAGCAAAAAAGATCCATTGCTTGAAAGGCACAGTGGACCGCGCTCTCAATACCCCCATATATTAAAAAAGTGGATAAAGGCATAGAACCTGGTCGGTGTTCGCTCTATTACCAAGGGTGGGTAATCTAGCGCCCACAGTTTTGGTGCATCTGCCGGGAGTTGAAAACATTAAGTTACAAATGCATGTTGACTAACAAGTGTTGTATGTGAAGGACTTTGACTCGGGAATATTTGAGCCATTTTCTCATATTAGAGGCGATTCCAAGTTGGAGGCTTGGGGTGCCAACTTCCGAGGCTTCCCCCTCAGATGCTACTCAGGTGCTGAGCTGGCCGCTGGTAACGGGTGAAACGGTTGGGCCCTCGCCTTGAGAGACTTGCTGACCGGCCCAAGAACATTAAGGTTCTCCTTTGAGTTCTGGTACTACTTGGCCCAACTCTACCTGCACGATTTAAACCGGTACACCCCGTCAATTGCCTACGCAGTCACAGCTAGGTCATTTGGAGGTCCTATTCACCAATTCACCCATCATTTGGTAGACTACTGGGTCGTTGTATTGGCCTTGTGAAATTACGAGAAGCTCTTCATTAAAGATTGTTTCGAGGCGTATGAGTGCTTGTTTACCCACCTTTGGTAAAGAAGCGAGCACAACTAGGCTCTCGGTAATTAACCATTCTGACTCGATCTATGGGTGTCTAGCGCCAATCCATTGTGCCTCCCAAACAATGGATCTTTTCTATGCTCCGAAGACTCGTTAATTTGGATAATGAAGAAAACAAAACGAAACCCTAATTGGAATTGCTATGACTACTAAGTTTGGATCAAAGTCTACAAAGGCTTAGTGGTTTGGGAGAGGAGTGAATTCTAGTCTAAACTTATCTATTCTAAATGAAAGAGTACCTTATGCCATTTCTAAAAGTATAAAGCTTGTTTGATTTGGACTTCCTAGAGAAAGTTAGGGACGGATGAAGTTTGACCGCTACTCGGTTCTTCAAACTTCATCCATGCTTTTCTATGGATTACAGATTTTGATTTGACTTGGGATTTGGGCTATGAGCCTGATCCCCTAAGTTTAACCTATTCACCAAGTTTTGGCTCAGATGGATGAAATCCTCTAGGGTTCATCCATTACTTGTTCCGGACTTCATCCCTTCTTAACTGCTTGGGGTTTAGGTATTTCCTTAAGCTGGGTTTAGTTTTGGGTTACCCTAAACTTGTTCTAAGATGTTCTAAATCTATACTTAACCTAACTTTAATCTTAAAAGCCCCTAATCCGCCTTCTAATCTTACTTAAGGATCTTAAGTGTGGTTACCAATGTACTAATCGTGGAACTTAAGACTTGTTCCGAAGAGATCTTGATTGTAGCTTCCTATTTTGACTAATCACATTAGATTTGGGTTTTCCTATCAAAAGTTATCCATGGATGAAGTTTGACCGCTAATCAGTCCTTCAAACTTCATCTGCTAATTACGGCTAGCTCTAATTTCAAAACTAACTTCTAATTTCACGGTTGGGTTCCTAATCACTTTATCTTTTCAAATACTATTCCTTGTTCCTCTTGGATGAATTTTGCTAAGTTTCATCCAACATGACTCCCTAACTTCATCCGCCCATAACTCCTTCGTTTTAGCTTGGATTTGGATGAATGATGATTTTTTGGAATCCCGGGAACTTCTAATACAATGTTCTAAGCTTAATTTAACCCTGACTTTGGTTCTTCCCTACTCTAGCTCTCGGCCTCCTTCTAATTATCTTGATAAAACAAAGTTAAACACGGAAGAGTGGGGTTTTTAGGGGCTCACCTCATATTGGAGGTCTTGGATCAAACGGTCGAGATCCCCCCCCTCGGCCATGTCCCTTCCTCTTGGATTCTTGGCTCCTTGAGTGATTCTTGGCTCCTTGAGTGATTCTTAGCTCCTTGAGTGATTCTTGAATCGGGGAAGATTTAAGAACGAAGTGGTAGATGCGGTGGGATTTCTTTCTTCTCCTTCTTTCCACCCCTTTTTACACCAACCAACTTGTCTTCCAAAGTTCTTACGCGTTGACTTCGTTCTTACACCTCTTACACCTTGGCCTTCCCAAGTGCTTACGCGGTTGACCTTTCTCTTACGCCCAAGGGCACGCTCTTTTTTACTCTTACGCTTACTCTCCCAATGGCCCAAATTTGTTAGTTGAGATTTCTCCTAATCCATCCACTAGCATGCTTCTCTCCTATTTCATCTTCCTCCTTGTTCGTAATGCTCAAGGTTTTTGGTTATGGTGTGTGGAGAGCTTAGGTGAGTTGTGCGTGGAGTGATTGTGTGAGTTTGCAGGTTACTTGGTGCTTTAACACGAGTTCTTCCCTAATCCTACAAGATCTTAGCTTACACATCCGTTTGCCCAACCCTTACCTCTACTATTTTGCTTCCATCCTTCTACTTTGCTAAGTTCTACTTCTACTAGGCTAATTTCTACTTCTACTAGGCTAATTTCTACTTCTACTAGGCTAATTTCTACTTCTACTAGGCTAATTTCTACTTCTTCTATGCTAATTTCTACTTCTACTATTCAGATTCTGGCCTTGACTCCCTTCTTTCTTTGTCACTTGTTTTTTTTTTCTTCCTTCCCTAGAGTCTAGATTTCCAAAAAAAACGGACAAAAAAAAGAAAGAACGAGAAGACCAAAATTTTGGCCACGGCCTGGCTGCTGCGGAGCCTGGCGCTGCGGTGGCTGGCTGTTGCGGTATTTGGGCTGCGGTACCCGGCCGCTGCGGTGGCTGGCTGCTGCGGTGGTTCGGCGTTGTGGTGGCCCGGCTGCTGCGATACCCAGGGCTGCGGTGGCCTAGCTGGCTGGGGCTTGGCTGGTTGGGGCCTTGGCTGGCTGGGATTTTAGGGAGGGCCCAGGCGTGCTAGCCGGGCTCCCCACAAGGTAAAGTTAAACTGGATCACAAGTGACTCGATCTAAGCCCGTAGGGGGATTTGGGAGGCTAAACCTTGAATTAGTTCCAAGAGGTTTTGGAAACTAAACCTTGTACGTAACTTCCGGGGGGGGTCAAAGCTTCGCCGTTGAGTTGGTTTTAACACCAACTCTAAGACTTTGAGAACACGAGGTAGTTCGAAGCTTCGCCGTCTAACCGGGTTTTTAACACTTCCGCTAAGACTTAGGTACCAGTGGAATCAAAGCTTTGCCATCTAAGGGGGAAGCCACACGTCAACAATCAACTTCAAAGAAGGACCCAGCCCATTAGAATGTCACGATCCTAGGGGGGCCCACAACTCCGCCGTACGGGGGGAGGACCATACACCACGGGTCCTTAGAGAGAGCAAAAGAGGTCCTCCACTAAGGGAGAAGCACTCGGAGGTTAATACGGACATGTGGGTTGGACAACACAATCCTTAAACGCTAAAGACCCCCCGGTGGGCGGCAAAGCCAAGGCGCGGAGGGGGGAGCTTTAGGATTAGGACAAAACTCAAAGAACTCCCAAGCAAGCTAGCACTTCAAGCAAAGGACTTTAACTGACAAGTTAGCGACCCAAGTGACCCAGAAATAAGCCAAATAATACCCAAGACTACTCAAAACTCATAGACACAAAGGAAGAAGGACCCCCAAGACCTTCAAAAGCTGAAAATAGAACAACAACAGAGCACCACGTGCTCAAAACACCGTGGAAGTGCCTTTGGCTAAAATAGCCAAAAAATCGAACGTAAGTTGGACCCACGGACCCAAAACATGAATGGGGGTGGTTTTGGAGAGAAATGAGGGCCCTTTTATAGGTTTCCCAAGGCCCTTACCTCCCCTCTTTCAACCTAGGTAACCCTATCAACTTGGATTTTCATCCTTATCTTTTACGATTTTCACGTAGTTTGGGTTTTACTCTGGTCCAACACTCTAACTATTGGAGATTAACTCCAAATCGAAAACCGATTGCGCCATTGGCTTCAGAAGGCCATTTTTAGTCGGGGGTTCTTCTACCCCCTATTCCAACGCCAAAAGCCCACCGTAAACTATCGCCAACTAGAGTCAATAAAAGAGGTAAAAATCTACTTTTTGGAGGTTACTTTTTCTGACAAAGGTGACTAGCCAGGGTGGTTTGGGAGGTCTCAGGGAGTAAGAAAAGACCCTTCGTTGACTTCGTTCCGACTTCGTGTGCTCCCGGGACGCTGGTCAACTCCACGTAAATCCCGCCGCGTGGATAATTCGAAGGAATGTCGGTGATTCGGCCGTCTCCCGCTATCGAAACACCATGAAACTCGTCGGGGCGCGTTATTAGCATAAAAGAACTATCCTAATTTTTAGTGAGATTTTACCGCTACCTGGGTAATTATCGTGAATTTTCCATCGTGGTTTTAGGCGGTTGACTGTCCGGAAGGAATATTTCTTCAATCCAGAAAATTCCGAAACTTCTTGGGGAACCTTTCATGGGGTTTCCCAAGAGATTTGCAAGGTCACATCTTGATCTTGCATGTCTTGGTACGGAGGGCAAAAAGATACCTCCGTTGGTTTACCGGCAGTCAGGGAATCTTCCGCATACAGGGGAATCTTGGCAAATGGATTTCGCTTTTGACTTCCCGGTATGGTTTAGACCCAAGATCACAATCCGGTGACCGTAGATTCCTCCACTGGCCTGTCTTGCGAAAGTGACACCTGCAAGCTAACAATTGGGGTTTCTACTATTCGTCGATGGGATGGGGAAACTGAAACCTCTCTTGGAGAATCTACCTAAGAATCTCCCTAGACTTCCCTCAGACCAATTTAGCTCAGCTTGGTCACTTGCATAGTGATTTTAGGCTATTTTGGGTAAGAACCCTCAATCCTTTTAGTTCCCACTACTTCTATGGCTCCAACCTATTTACAAGTGGATTTTAGGACTATTCTAAGGAGAAAAGGCTATTTAGGACCAAAGGGCATATTGGTATGTAACATGTCCATTCTGGTTTAACACTCTTTTTAGGACTTTTTGTGTATAATTATGACTTAATTTGTACAATCTAAGAAAAAAAAAGACTATGAGTCCCAAGTGACGAATTGGGAGCTCACAAGGCGCGGCTTCCATCGCCTCTCACCAACAGCTGTCCCCAATGGGGAAACGTTGGAGCGCGATAGGTGCTTGTGCGGTTGGGCTGTATGGACTATGCGTCCAAACCTTTGAAGCGGTAGGCGATCTCGGTAGTCTCCTAGACCTAAAAGAAGTCGAGACCTTGGACGAACAAAAAGGGACCATTCCATTAAACTCGGCCCTTCTTCCTCAGGTGACGCAAGATGCGAGACTTGCAGCAGCCATTATGGCAGAATCCTTGACAAGGATTCAAGAATGCTACCAGAGTATGTACGTCGCAGTTGAATTAGAGAAAGTCAAACCGGTGAAGGAGATTACAAGCCAAGAGGTGTTACCTACTCTTGTAGTCACGAGGGGAAGGGCCCAAACAATCCCTCCTCCACTGCCCGAGCCTGTGAATATAGATTCCCTTGACTCTAGTTCCCATAGTGGCATCCCCCTTAAATTGTCCCAAGATTCCTCTCAGTTCTCTGACCTCCAGAGTACACTAAGGGACATTGCAAAGGAAGTGTGCTCCCATGAGAATCTCCCCACTCGCATTGAAATGGACGAAAATGAATACCGATTCGTCCAGCGGGGGGATACCTTCCCTCCCATTGTTCTTTCCCATAGGCCAAAAAGTCGAAGGACTAACAACCCTTCTGGCCCGTATGACTTGTGGGGAGACTGGGCACAAACCAAAACGAACATTTCCTTTGGCCAGCTGGTCAAGACTTCTCCCGCCTTACGCAAACAGCTAAAGGAGGGGGCCACCATTACCCGCACTCCTAAGCTCGCCTCGATCAACCGAGTTGCATCTCGAGTTCTCCCCAAAGAGCCAGAGTCTGACTTCAAAGAATCTACCCCACTAGTCAAGACATCCTGCAAGGACCTTCGAACTACCCTAGAGAATTTTGAGGCGGTGGAGATTGAAGTCAAGACAGTTGACAAAATCATCCTCAAGACCTTAGTGGATGACGGCAGCGAAGTCAACATCATGCCAGCCTGTACCATGCGCAAGTTAGGATTGGAGATTACTCATCCTTCTTGCGTAACGCTCAAATGCGCAGATCAGCGGTCGGTCAAGACCATTGGCCGAATCAAGGACCTCGGGATCCAGACCGGAGGGATCGACTACATTGTCACCTTTGAAGTCTTGCCACTCAACGAGGAGGCCACCAGTCCCTACCCATTACTCTTGGGTCGGAGGTTCCTTCGCCAATGTGGCGGGGTAGTAGACTGGGGGAAGGCCCAGCCCACCTTCACCTACGGGCCAAGCGAAGCAAGGACGAAGATAACAATCGTCTCCAATGACCCAGCTCTACGGGGGCCCCAAGAGTTCGTATACACCACCATCCAAACTATGCAAGCCTCGGCAACCACTGACCTAGGTAAGATGAAATGCTTAGGCTTAGGTCTGTATGGGTTGGAGGACCATACGCCATTCGAGGAATGGATTCAAGAGCACCCCGACTCCAGCAAAGATGCGTTGGTCATCATCTGCACCTCCGCAATTCAAAATGATCCAAGCACCGCGCAAAGTACAGCTATCAAAGTCTCCACCGATAGCTTGGATCCAGAGAACAAAGCCGAATTAGCTCCTACACCAGAATCCGGCCAAAGCATGATACCCAACCACGAGGTCAGGGCAAATGCCAACCACCACCTTGGAGACGACCACCGAGTCTGGCACGTCCCACACCGAATAATAACTCCACGGCCACCACGTTGGCTGCAACTCGGTCCTGAGGGGACGCAGACAGCCTTCACAGTCATGACTTCAGGTATCACTCTTCCCCATCGATGCGGGCCGCTCCAAATCATATGTTCCCGTTGCCCTGCACCTCCTAGAATCCATTACTGCGACACGGGAGGAACACTGGTCGCGCCTAGCAATGCCCCCCACGTCATGGGCGAAGATCTACCCCCAACTTCAAACACGGTACTACCTGCGCTAAGGTCCATTCCAAACACGTCCGAGCCGATGCGCTGCCAACTCCAAGAGATTGAAGATGGTGACCCGCAACTAGGGGACTATCTCAGTGACGAGGACAACAACCCTATTGCGATCCGCGATTTTCCATTCAACTGTCATCCTCCAGAGGGGTGGATTCTGGGAATACATGGCAAATGGGGAGAAGTCCTAGAGCTGACCAACGAGGAAGAGATTGCCAAGACCTTGTCGGCCATGCACGAGGTAGCAACGGCCTCTGTTGGAGTCATTCTGTACGGAATACACAATGCTCCGCACGCTTGGCAGCAGCAAGTAAGAGCTCTAGAAGCGCCACGGGGGCAGGAGGAGGACGAGCTGCAGCCACTGGTAAGTCCTGCAGCACCTACCACGCCTGATAACAAAGAGCAACCACCCACTGGCCAGGTACGAGGTATCTCTGCCACAGCTCTCTTCCAAACCATAGCTTGTTGGTTTCTGGACGCCTAAACCATTTACTGGTTACGATTATTAATAATATAAGGTTAGCCTTATATTATAGATGATTGTGTAAAAGGCCTATTTAGCCTTCCAGAACAAAAAAATTTAATAGCTACCATCTTATTATTTACACGGGATAGTAAGAGAGCTAGAAAAAAACCCAAAAAATACCAAAAAATTGAAAGCTTGAAAAATCTTTGAAAATCCTAAAAAACTGAAGGTTCTAAAAGTTCACTATTGCATGATCTCCCAAATCCCTATGAGATTTTAGAATTAGGAAAAAATATAGAGAGGTGGTTGTTATTTCGGGACCAGGTCAAGATTTTAACATTCTCTACTTTCAAGCACATTGTGGTGGTTGTTATTTCGGAACTAATCCATCTACCCACTACAACTAGGAGGTTGTTAATTTTTGGGAAGAATCAAGAATATTAAGATTCTTGAGGATGGTTCACATCTAACGTAAAAGTAAAAGCCGCGGGGCCAAAAGCCGCAAGGCCAACCAACTTTGTTGACCGTTCTAGCTTGCCTAACTCTCAGTAGGACAGGAAAACGTCGAGTGTGTTGGAAATTGCTCACACTTGGGCCCAACACATGAGTGTGTTGGGAACTGCCCAGATCTGAGCCCAACACATTACCAACCTGTCGGAGTTAGCGTCATGTGGAAGACAAATGACCTTTCACTTAGATTAGGTATTCCCTAGACCGTTGTAATAGAAGCCACATAGTGGATGAAAAAGCGGCTAGTTGAGTGGGCACTAACCTTGTCAGACCGTCATAATAGAAGCCCGCGAAGAGGATGAAAGGGCGGCTGAAAGGAAGACACTCGTCCCTTGCTAGACCGTCAAATCTGCTGATATGCTAACGAGGCGGCTAGTTTAAGAAGGGGCATTGGCGCTCGTCCCTTACTAGACCGTCGAACCTGCTGATATGCTAACGAGGCGGCTAGTTTAAGAAGGGGCACTAGATACTAGACCGTTGTAATAATGCAGAAGGCTTAAAAAACGGCTAGTTTAGGACTGACACCTTACATCATGTCCCCCACGTTAGGGTATAAGAATGGGGGGGGCAGCCCTCGTACTTTTAAGCTACTGGCAGCGTCATGTGCAGGTACCGCTTGAGTAATATGTGGACCATGGATGGTTCAACCCGCCAACAGTCTTACCAGTCGCGCTTCAGATCAAAATTCTCTGTATTGAGAAGCGCAGCTTCTCCCAATTTCTCATCTCTCGCTTTGGTTTTAATTTCTTCCTCCGTATACTTCAGCATCCTTGGCCTGTGCAGATTCCCGTTGTTAACTATGAAGAGATCTGGGAAAGCATCATCTACGTCCTAGTCTAGCATTCTCTCGAACAGCAGAGTGATTTCACAGTCTTTGAGCGCCTGCGCCCTTCTATCTCCCCCCTACCTGTCTTCGTTATCTTTCCTTCACATTTGATCTCTACCTGTTTTCCTTGTTTACCATTGTTCCTCGTTGTTTAGTCTCTTCAAGACTTCTTCTTTTTCAAAATCTGCTCTGGCAGATAGATACGTCAAACCCTCACGTTGCAAGTCCAAACCAACTCCAGTTGGGGAGGACAAGGGGGATAGGGTAGTATAGATGTCATGTCGGTCAGAGACAACGAGTCCCCGGGGACCTCACCCGCGGCTCCGCCATCCTCGTCCTCTTCTTCATCTTCACCTGCCACTCCCACGGGCGCCAGGTCGTCGTCACTAACCCCAACCTCAGTGGACGAGGCGGCGAGAGACGTCCTCATGTTACCAACCGCGTTATTCACATCAACAGACGAACCATCCACACCGACTGAGGAGCTTCTGCTCCAACTTCCGGAAGAGCTCGCGCTCGATCCAACGGCTAACCCTGCTGGAGACGGACTTGCAATTCCGGGCAGGTTGCCTAACTCACGACGGCGACTACGTAACGAGGAGGAGCAACCGGGTCGCGAGATTCCACTGGCAAGAAACCCTCTAGCCAGGGACATCAGGCAACCTAGGCCAAACGGGATCCGCTCATGAAGGCGCTAGATTACCCACCCTTGGTAATAGAGCGAACATCGACCAGGTTCTATGCCTTTATCCACCTTTTTAATATATAGGGGTGTTGTGAGCGTGGTCCACTGTGCCTTCCAAGCAATGGATCTTTTTTGCTAACGTTTCCTAAGTTTCGTGGATGGCAGCGAATAATTAGTAATGCATGTAATAACTCACAAGGTAACTGCAAGCTCAGGGGTAATGGTATATTTCTAACTCCCTAACTATCTATCCTATGTCGAGGGTGGACTGGGTAGTTGGCGTCATTTCTAACGTTCCTAACTACGTAAAAAGGGGAACCCCTATGTTCCTTCCATGAACCCCTAATACTATCTTGGGTTTCTAAGATTCCACCTAGAAGTTCTACTTTTAAAAGCTACCCCTAAAGTTCCAATTCTTGCTCTAACTTTTAACTTCTAAGTATACTCTAGGTTTTTAGCTTCCCAAACTAATTAGAGAATTTAACTTCAAAATTTAATGCTACCGTTTGACTTTGTTTTGACTTTCGACTCCAAGTTTTTACTCCTAGACTAACTCTAAAGTTTACCTTCTAAAGTTGACTCTATGTTCTGACTTCAACTCTAAGTCTTTACTCCTAAATTAACTCTAAGATTTACCTTTGAATTTTAACTCTATGTTTTAACTTTTAACTCTAAGTTTTTACTCCTAAATTAACTCTAGGATTTACCCTTGAATTTTAACTCTATGTTTCAACTTTTAACTCTAATCTTTTACTTCCCCATTGACTCTAAAATTTAACTTTTAACTTTAATCTAAACTTTTGACTATTGACTTTTGACTTTTACTTCCAAGTTTAATCCTATCGTTTTAATCCTGGATTAAGTCTAATTGTTACCCTCCTAAATTTAACTCCAACTTTTAACTCTAGGATTTTGACTTCTAATTTTAACTCTATTCCTAATTCAACAATCTACTTCCTAAGTGGATTCTACTTTTGACTTCTATTTCCTACTCTGCTTTTTACGTCCCAAATTAAAATCTTAATTTAATTCTAGGTTTTTAACTGTTAATTGGTCTTTAATCTTTATCCTAAATTCTCCTTCTAATCTAATCCTAATTTCCGTCCATTGTTCCTTATGGATCAAATTTAATTAAAATTCCTCCGTTCTACCCCTTACCGCTTAACTTAGCCTAACGCGGTCAATTTACGGTCAAATCTTAATTATAAGATGTTTTCGGGAACCTCTATTCCTAATCTATCAACTTTTGAATCTAAACTTTTAATTTGCACTAATCTCGGATGCTAATCACGCTCTAAGGGCTGATTAGGAAAAAACAATTTCTAATTAGGGAGAAACGACTAGGATTAGTTTAATGGCCCACCTCGCTACTGCTAGTGTCGGAAATGACGTCATCCCCGTCCACATGCGCGTCCTCGTGCTCCATGGTGGCCACTCACGATGGTCTTCTTTTTATTTTTTTGTGTTACGGTTTGTATTTATTTTATTTTTATTTTTCCCAAGGCCCACGGCTTAATTTGTAGGAAAGAAACGTTACACGTATGATGTTCTAACCCTTTCCCCCCATTTCCTTCTCCTTTTCTTTCTCTCCTCCTCTTCCTTCTACTCTTGAACTATTCCACCAACCGTGGTGATGGTGGTCTTACGCTTCTAGTCTCAAACTTTGTGAAGTTTAAATGAGCCTCCTACCCTCTTACGCCACTTCGCTTTGTGTCATCCTAATCCTCCTCCCAACGGTTGCAAGGAGTTCTTCTAGATTTCCTACCTAATCTCCTAGCTAGGCACTATTTATCGTCTCTCTCCTCTCCACTCCTATAACACATCCTTCCCCCTAATTTCCTTCCATTGTGTGTAGGTGTGAGTGGTGAAACAATTTTGTGTGCAGGTACGGTGGTGCTCCGCTCTTTTCTCCCTTCTCTCTTTTTGGTTTAGACCCTAATCCTACTCCTTCCCTAGCTAGTAATAGGTTAGTCCCACATCTTTGTTGTGTTTTAGGTCTGATTTTTGCGTTAGTTTGAGAGAACCTAAAAAACCAGAACCCAAAAGACCAAAAAATGTGAGTTCAAAAAAAAAGAGCAACCCTGCTGGAGAGGGTGCTGGACCACCGAGCCTGCCCACCGGCCTCCCGGCTGGCTGGCTGGGGGCTGGTCAGAATTTAATTTAATTAATTAAAAAAAAATTTAATATGTTTTTTTTTTTTGGTTGGCTCCCGATGTGTTGCTGCTGGCTGGCTCCCGATGTTGCTGCTGCTGGCTGGCTTTCCGGCTAGGCTAAAAGACTGAATTTTTTGCTAATGCTATCTAAGACTGGATTTTTTGCTAATGCTATCTAGGACTGGATTTTTTTGCTAATGCTATCTAAGACTGGATTTTTTGCTAAGGCTATTTTAGGATTTTTTGCAAGGCTATTTTAAGACTGGATTTTTGCTAAGGCTAATTTAAGACTGGATTTTTGCTAAGGCCAATTTAAGACTGGATTTTTGCTAAGGCTAATTTAGGATTTCCGGCTAGGCTAAAAAGACTAGATTTTTTGCTAAGGCTATTTTAAGACTGGATTTTTGCTAAGGCTAGGGGGGGAATAAACCTTCGGGGGTACTAAACTTACTAAGGCATTGGAAACAACTAACTAAATAAAACTTTGGAAGACACTACACTAGACAAATGCAAAGGAACCTACATATCTTGGAAGCTAAACTCTGGAGGTTTCCACAAAGGTCTTGGAAACTAGACTTTGGAACTAAACACGGGGTAGGTGCAAAGCTTCGCCGTCAAATTGGTTTTAACACCAACTTTAGGACTTTTTGACACCCCGGGGGTTCAAAGCTCCGCCGTCTACACTTTTAACACACGCTTTAGGACTTCTACCTTGTCACTAGTTCAAAGCTTCGCCGTTTCCAAGGGGGGTCCACACAAGGAGAGAGACTTTAGAAGAGGGAAGACTAAACTTTTAAAGAAAACATACACACAGGGTCAAAGCTTCGCCGTCCCGGAGGGGGGTCCACTCAACAAGTAGAAGATTAGAAGAGGGTTTGGAGAAAACTTCACAAAACATGTATAAGAAAGTCCAAAGCTTCGCCGTCCCGGAGGGGGGTCCACTCAACAAGGAGAAGATTAGAAGAGGGTGTCAGAAAAAACTACAAAGGGGAAAACTGGCAAGTTAGATCACGTGGCAATACAACGCTCACACGCTAAAGGCCCCCCAAAGCGGCATCGCCAAGGTACGGTGGAGGGTGACTTTAGGATTAGTGCAAGATACAAAACAAAAGACTCTTAACTTCACAAGTTAGATCACAACACGTACAAGAGGGAGAGAGAGGCTCTCCACTTACAACAAAGTACAAAAAAAACTACACAAAAGAGTACACAAAGCAAGGTAGAAGGACCCCCAAGGACCTTCAAAGCTTGAAAATAAGCAACAATGGAGCCAAAAGTGCTCCGAAAACACCGTAGAGGTTTTTGGCTTGAAACGCCAAAATATCCAAAATAACTTGGACCCACGGACCCAAAACAAGAATTGGGGGTGTTCTAGAGAGAGATATGGGGCCCTTATATAGGTTTCCAAGGGCCCACCCCTCCCTCTAGAGTTCTAAGGTAACCTTATCAACGGTGATTTTCATCCTCATCCTCAAAGATTTTCATCCTACATCCTAAATTTCTACTTCTACCATCTATGCTGGACCAACATCCTAACTTTTGGAGATTAGCTCCAATCGTCGAACGGATTACGCCGTTGGATCCAGAATGCCGTGTTTAGTCCTAGACCTCTCTACCCCCCGTACCGAGGCCAAAAACCCATCGTAGGCTAATTTAATTTAAAAACCAAATCGTGGTAAAATCCTAAATCTTGGGGGTCTCCTATTTTGAGAAATGTGAATAGCCTAGGGTCTCCGGTAGGTGCGAGAGAGTCGGGAAGGACTTTTGGTTGACTTCGTTTCGCCATCGTATGGTCCCGGAATGCCGGTCAACGTGGCGGGGATCCCGCCACGTGGTTAATTCCCGAGGAATCTCGCCGATTCGGGCACTTGCTGCTATCGGAATGTCGTGAAACTTCACGGAGCGCATTATTAACATAAAACAAGCTAGTCTAATTTTTAGTGAGATTTTATTGTAACCTGGGTAATTTCCATGAAATTCCTGTTGGAGGTTAGGAGGGTTGACCACCCAGAAAAAGGTTCTTCTGCAAGTCGGAAGATGCCGGGATTTTTCACGTGACCTCTCAGGGAGTTGCATGAAAGACGTGCGGGTGTGTTTCCGTACCTGGCACGATTGGTCAATGGAGATTTAAAACTGGCCATCTCCTCGAATTAGCGACGGTGCGCGAATCTTCTGCAGGTGGAGGAATCTTGGCGAACCGATTTTGCCGTTGGACTCCTGGCATGGGATTTATCCTAGAACACCATCCTTGGGCTATAGATTCCTCCACAGGCTCGGTCTTGCGTGAGTGGCTCCTGCATGCTAACAATCGGGATTTTGGGAATTCGTCGATCTAATGGGGAATTCTAAATCAAACTCTAGGACCCGACCTAGTGGCCTCGCTGTGGATCCCTCGGACCGACCTAGCCATGAATCGCCACATTCATGGTGGGATTTAGCCCTTTTGGGGCTGTGTGAATCGAATCCCCCAAATCTAACCTTTTTGTTATTTCTATACTATTTTTAGGCAAGATTTGGGGGATTCTAAGTAAAAAACACAAATCTAGACCAAATACTATAATGGGTATGACACAACCCTATTTCGGTTCTACACTCTTTTTATGGATTTTTGTATACTTTTATCAACTTTAAATTGCAAATTTCCAAAAAAAATAATTCTACGAGTCCCAAGTGACAAATTGGGAGTTCACATATGGCGGCCATCTGCAGTATGATTTGCAAAATCATGAGGACCCAGCATCTCTTGCTACGACTGTTTGGGTACACGGTCAATTTCGAGATTAAACCTAATGGCAGACGAGAAACCAAGATGTGACTCTATCTAAAAGGATGTTATTCCTATCAAGAGACTCTTGATGGATTAATTGACAGGGGGGGGAGAGAGCAGAGGGAGTAGTCCACCTCCCAAGTGGAAGGGCTAGGGGTGGTCAAAGGAAGTTTGACCCTTGTAGACCTATCACTCATATTTTTGTTCATTTTCTATTTATTCTAGTTATTAATTTTCTTGTTGTTTCCCCATCCGCCTCGAACGGAGTCGACTTGGATCTATAGATAAAAAATGTAAGAAAAACCCGCCATCCGCCCTCAACGGAGTGAGTTTGGATCTAAGGGGGAGATAGAAGTAGAGAGAGAAACCCCTATCCTCCTTTGATACAGCAAATCGGGACACTATAGATAAAAAATCTTTCAAACCCGCCTTCCTCCCTCAACGGAGTGAGTTTGGACTAATGAGATGAAATAAAAGAAAAAAAAGAAAACAGAAAGGAAAAGCATAAATGGAAAAGACAAGTGGTCTGAGACCTCAATGCTCGGGAGCTTCACTTGTAAAGGTGTCTTCCGTCGTGGAGGCCGCAGCATTTCTTGCCATCTTGTCACTAGCTCAGATAGGGGGCGCCCCGGTGCCTGGCTCGAGGTTCGAACCTGCGTCGCCAAGGAAAAATTGAGGTATCTTTACCGCGATGGGGCTGCGGTCTACAGGCTGCTGGCTGCCGCGGCGGAAGACGTCCGTCGGTCTGCTTCGGTGGTATATAAGCCGATGCCGGTGCCGAACCGGTCCCTCCCCTATTGCACGGTGTCAAGGATTTTTTTTTTTTTTTTTTTTTTTTTTTTTGAATAAGTATATACAGGGGTGGTTGGGTTTATATCTTGCCCCGAATTAACGCTATGTACAAAGAGGCTGGACCAGCTCATATTCCAAAGAACACGCGCAGTTGGTCCAGGACCTCAATGATGTAGCGAGGATACTGGCCTTGACTGATAGGCTGGAGCTCCGGTCCGGGAACTGCCAGCAAGTGGCCGCCGGCCACGGAGTTTCTTGTGATGCTGATGGCAGAGCGCTCACTCGAAAATTGGCCCGTCACCATAAGGTGGTGGCCCAACAAGATGTCGTGATCCTCCACGAGAATCATAAGTGAGCGGATCCCATTTGGCCTAGGTTGCCGGATGTCCCTAGCTAGAGGGTTTCTTGCCAGTGGAATCTCGCAACCCGATTGCTCCTCCTCGTCACGTAGTCGCCGTCGTGAGTTAGGCAACCTGCCCGGAATTGCAAGTCCGTCTCCAACAGGGTTAGCTGTTGGATCAAGTGCGAGTTCTTCCGGAAGTTGGAGCGGAAGCCCCTCAGTCGGTGTGGATGGTTCGTCTGTTGAGGTAGATAACGTGATTGGTAACATGAGGACGCCTCTCGCCACCTCGTCCACCGAGGTTGGGGTCAGTGACGACGACCTGGCGCCCGTGGGGGTGGCAGGTGCAGATGCAGACGAGGGCAAGGATGGCGGAGCCGCGGGTGAGGTCCCCGGGGACCCGTTGTCTTTGACCGACATGACATCTACACTACCCTATCCCCCTTGTCCTCCCCGAATGGAGTTGGTTCGGACCTGTAATGTGAGGGTTTGACGTATCTATCTGCCGGAGCAGATTTTGAAAAAGAAGAAGTCTTGAAGAGATTGAACAGCGAGGAACAATGGTAAACGAGGAAAACAGGTAGAGATCAAGCAAGGAGAAGATAACGAAGACAGGGCAGGGGGGAGATAGAAGGGCGCAGGCGCCCGAAGACTGTGAAATCACTCCGCTGTTCGAGAGAATGCTAGACTAGGACGTAGATGATGCTTTCCCAGATCTCTCCATAGTTAACAACGGAAATCCGCACAGGCCAAGGATGCTGAAGCACACGGAGGAAGAAATTAAAACCAAAGTGAGAGATGAGGAAGTGGGAGAAGCTGCGTTTCTCAACACAGAGAATTTTGATCTGAAGTGCGACTGGTAAGACTGTTGGCGGGTTGAACCATCCATGATCCATTTGTTACTCGAGCGGTACCTGCACATGAAGCTGCCAGTAGCTTAAAAGTACGAGGGCTGCCCCCCCCATTCTTATACCCTAACGTGGGGGACATGATGTAAGGTGTCAGTCCTAAACTAGCCGTTTTTTAAGCCTTCTGCATTATTACAACGGTCTAGTATCTAGTGCCCCTTCTTAAACTAGCCGCCTCGTTAGCATATCAGCAGGTTCGACGGTCTAGCAAGGGACGAACGCCAAGGCCCCTTCTTAAACTAGCCGCCTCGTTAGCATATCAGCAGGTTCGATGGTTTAGCAAGGGACGAACGCCAAGGCCCCTTCTTAAACTAGCCGCCTCGTTAGCATATCAGCAGGTTCGACGGTCTAGCAAGGGACGAGTGTCAACTTTCAGCCGCCCTTTCATCCGACTATGTGGCTTCTATTATGACGGTCTGACAAGTACCTAATCTAAGTGAAAGGTCATCTGTCTTCCACATGACGCTAACTCTGACAGGTTGGTGATGTGTTGGGCTCAGGTCTGAGCAGTTCCCAACACACTCATGTGTTGGGCTCAAGTGTGAGCAATTCCCAACACACTCGACGTATTCCTGTCCTACTGAGAGTTAGGCAAGCTAGAACAGTCAACAAAGTTGGTTGGCCTTGCGACTTTTGGCCCCGCGGCTTTTACTTTTACGTTAGATGTGAACCATCCTCAAGAACTTAATATTCTTGATTCTTCCCCAAAGGGTAGATGGATTAGTCCCGAAATAACAACCACCACTCTGTGCCAGAAAGTGGAGAATGTTAGATCTTGACCTGGCCCTGAAATAACAACCACCTCTCTGTGTTTTTCCTAATTCTAAAATCCCATAGGGATTTGGGAGATCATGCAATAGTGAACTTTTAGAACCTTCAATTTTTTTAGGATTTTCAAAGATTTTTCAAGCTTTCATTTTTTTGGTATTTTTTGGGGTTTTTTCTAGCTTTCTTACTATCCGTCGTGAATAATAAGATGTTAGCTATTAAATTTTTTTGTTCGGAGGGCTAAATAGGCCTTTTACACAATCATCTATAATATAAGGCTAACCTTAAATTACTAATAATCGTAACCGATAATGGTTTAGGCGCCCAGAAACCAACAAGCTATGGTTTGGAGAAGAGTGGTGGCAGAGATACCTCATACCTGGCCAGTGGGTGGTTGCTCTTTGTTATCAGGCGTGGTAGGTGCTGCAGGACTTACCAGTGGCTGCCGCTCGTCCTCCTCCTGCCCCCGTGGCGCTTCTAGAGCCCTTACTTGCTGCTGCCAAGCGTGCGGGGCATTGTGTATTCCGTACGGGATGACTCCAACAGAGGCCGTTGCTACCTCGTGCATGGCCGACAAGGTCTCGGCAATCTCTTCCTCGTTGGTCAGCTCTAGGACTTCCCCCCATTCGCCATGTACTCCCGGAATCCACCCCTCTGGAGGATGACAGTTGAATGGGAAATCGCGGACTGCAATAGGGCTATTGTCCTCGTCACTGAGATAGTCCCCTGGTTGCACGTCACCATCCTCAACCTCTTGGAGTTGGCAGCGCATCGGCTCGGACGTGTTTGGAGGTAGATCTTCGCCCATGACGTGGGGGGCGTTGCTGGGGGCGACCAATGTTCCTCCCGTGTCGCAGTAATGGTTTCTAGGAGGTGCAAAGCAATGGAAACATGTGATTCGGAGCGGGCTGCGTTGGTGGGGAAGAGTGATACCTGAAGTCATGACTGTGAAGGCTGTCTGCGTCCCCTCAGGACCAAGTTGCAGCCAACGTGGTGGCCGTGGAGCAACTATTCGGTGTGGGACGTGTCGGACTCGATGATCGTCTGCAAGGTGGTGGTTGGCCTTCGCCCTGACCTCGTGGTTGGGTACCATTCTCCGATCGGATCCTGGTGTAGGAGCTAATTCGGCTTCGTCCTCTGGATCCAAGCTATTGGTGGAGACTTCAATAGTTGTACTTTGTGCGGTGCTTGGATCGTTTTGAACTGCGGAGGTGCAGATGATGACCAACGCATCTTCGCTGGAATCGGGGTGCTCTTGAAGCCATTCCTCGAATGGCGTATTGTCTTCCAACCCATACAGACCTAAGCCTATGCATTTCATCTTACCTAGGTCAGTGGTTGTCGAGGCCTGCATAGTTTGGATGGTGGTGTATACGAACTCTTAGGGCCCCCGTAGAGCTGAGTCGTTGGAGACAATTGGTATCTTTGTCCTTGCCTCGTTTGGCCCGTAGGTGAAGGTGGGTTGGGCCTTCCCCTAGTCTACCACCCCGCCACATTGGCGAAGGAACCCCCGACCCAAGAGTAATGGGTAGGGACTGGTGGCCTCCTCGTTGAGTGGCAAGCCTTCAAAGGTGACAATGTAATCGACTCCCCCGGTCTGAATCCGGAGGTCTTTGATTCGGCCAATGGTCTTGACCGATCGCTGATCAGCGCATTTGAGGGTCACGCAAGAAGGGTGCGTAATTTCTAGACCTAATTTGCGCATAGTATAGGCTGGCATGATGTTGACGCCGCTGCCGTCATCCACTAGGGTCCGGGGGATGATTTTGTCGACTATTTCGACCTCAATCTCCACCGCTTCAAAGCTTTCCAAAGTGGTTTGAAGTTTCTTGCGGGACGTCTTGACTAGTGGGGTAGACTCTTCAAGGTCAGACTCCAGTTCTTCGGGGATGACTTGGGACGCAACTCGGTTAACAGAGGCGAGCTTAGGAGCGCGGGGAATGGTGGCCCCCTCCTTTAGCTGCTTGCGTAATGTCGCAAGGTAAATTTTTGGTTTTTTGTAAGTTATCTAAATCTTGGAACGGAAACCGTGATCTGGTATCCGGATTCAAGCAGGAGGTAACCGATAACCGGAAATTAACTAATGGAACGGAATAGATGACAATCCGGATTTGATCTGAATCTGAACCGGATTAGAGTTGGAACGGATCTGAGTTGGATCGGATTGGGTCAGGAACGGATTTGGTCATGATGACAGATCAGACTATATATGGGCTGACCAATCCAGTGGCCACTCTTTTTCAATCTTCATTTGCGGAAATCTCGCTCCAGCGCGTACTTAGCTTCTCTTCCCAGCGTTTTGCTTTCTTGTTTTGAGTTGGTTTGTGTGTGTGTATTAGTGTGTTAGGGCGCGCAGCGCTTTAGTGTGCGTTGCAGGTTTTAGAGGTATTCTGGTTGAGATCGGAAGAGCGAAGGTGAGAAACGGGACGTGCAGGTAGGAGAGGGAAAGGTAGCCACAGTCAGGATCCGGTTAGCACAGTTCGTGTCCATGCCTCAGCTCCGCAAGAGTAGAGCAGGGCCGTCCAGTTCCTCCGCAGCAGAAGTAAAACTCCGGAAGGTGTGTCCGGTTATTCCAACGGATGAGAAGGAAAACGACAACCTGATAGAGGATTTGGCCAAGATGGGCTGCGGAGGACTGATCGATAAACCCTGGGGGTTTAGGGAGGAGCAAATGATTCGAGAGTTACTCGGAAGGCTCTCCAACCAGTTTGACAAAACTCTCCGCGGAAGTCCGAGCAGCTGGACGGAGGAGATGTGGAAGGCCGTGTATGAATTCCGGTCTGGAGGTCGAGGGATGGCCTCCTCGAAGGAGGGTTACACGCGGGGGAAGTTCCGGTGCAACGTGGACTCCAAGGATGGACATGCAGTCGCCGATTGTCTGGACGACCGACATCGGAACCTCCTACAGTTCCTGGTTCCGATCATCCACCCGGACAAGCCAACGAGGGTGACCATCGCCATCGGAAACCTCATTTTTGGAGCCCTGAGCGGGGAACGGAAAGTGGACTGGGCCAGGATTTTGTTCGACCTGGTCAACCGGCTAATTCCGAAGATCGGAGGAAGTAGACCGACTCCGTTGAGTCCCTACCTCGTCCATCTGTACAAGCACCATCAACTCCTCACGGATACGGAGGAGAAGGAGTGGAAGATGCAGGAGTCACTCCTGAAATATGGGGAATCGGAATCGGAGGAAGAAGAACAGGAAGAAGTATCCGGTTCCGAGGAGGAAGAAGAGGAAGAGGAGGAGCTACACCGGCCGCAGCACAAGCGGCAGAAGACGACGCCTCCTCACTGGAGAGGAACCCCAACCCCTCCGGGTGAGACCTCCAACCCAGGGAAGAAACCGGTTTGTGGAGAACCGGGTCCTTCCGGATCGGATCCGACGGATCCGTTCAACCAGCTGGTCAACATCCTGAGTGATGTGCGAGCAGACTGGACGGTGAAGAAGCTGATTCTCACTCAGATCAGCGAGCTGGTGGGAGCACCAGCAGACAGCAACCTGGCGGGAGTGGTTGCGGATTTTATCTCCAGCCCGGATGAGATCCGGAAGCAAGAAGCGGAGATCCGACGACTCCAGGAGGAGAACGAGTCGTTGAAGACGGAAATGTTGCTCCTCAAGGAGGACATGGCTACCACCCGGGAGATGGCAGAGGCTACCCGGAAAGTAGCGGAGGACGTGAAGGCCACATTCGGAGCAACCGGAGAGGCCATCACCAAGTCAAAGTTGTTTGACGAGGGAGTCCTCAAGGAGAATAAGATATCCGGGACCAGGTTGGTCCGGATTTTGACAGACTACTCCGAAAAGGTGGAGTTAGTCATGATGGAAGCGCAAGGGGCTGCAAACCGGATGGAGGAGAGCAGCAGAAAGCTGAACAGAGTGACGCTGTCACGGTCGTTCCACCTGTCCGACCTTTCGAAGCCCGGGTCTTTTCCGAACGTGGGCATTCCAACGGAAGGAAAGGATCGGACTCCCCAGTCCAAGAAGAGTGGGAGGAAGCTCGCGCACACCATCAACCTGGATTCGTCACCGGATCTCCCAGAACGTGAAACAGGGGAGCGGAACCGGAACCTGACGGACGTTTTCGAGCAGCTTGGAACGGAACCGCCCAGAAGTCCCACACTGAACCCGGGGAAGGATCAAAGTATGGATCTGACCCCAGATCAGGGTGAGGATCAAGATCAGAGCGTACACCAAGGCAAAGACGAAGTCATGGACGAAGAAACGGATCAAGGAGTGGATCCGGTTATGGTAGGATAGTTAGGATTTTAGTTGTAAATATTTGTTAGTTAGGACCGGACCGGATTTGATCCGGATGTGTCTGGTCTGGATCGGATGTTTTCCGGTCTGGCCGGCTCGGCGGGGACCGAAAGTTCCGCGCGGACTTTTCGGGCCGCTTTGTGTTGACTTTTGAGTTTTAAAATGTATATAGTCAGTCTCTGCGAAGGAGACTGGGAGTCTTTTCCCTTGAATTTTTGTGTGTTTTCTATTGATTCCTTGTTGTACGTCTCTCCCGCGCGTGGCAGGGCTGTTTTGGTGAGGAGTTAGGAAAATGTATGCAGATTCTAGAGAGATTTCTCCCCTTAGTGTGTTTGTTTTGCTCTTATGTGTATGTGAGTGGGTATTCTAAGTGCTAGGAGCGGATTTCAGTTCCTCAGCACCTCTACAGTTCACGATTCCGGGCGAGAAAACCGTTGTTAGGCTAGGCAGATAAGGAAGGAGTCCTTAAATGTGCTAGAACTCCTGGATAGGAAATCCGGTTGAGTGTCCGATCTCCCGTGAGGTCTCGCTGCCCTAGTTGGTAAACGGAAGGACTTTAGTTGATGTTGGAACGGACGAGTTCGCTTGTAACCACCTAACTCCGCACGAAGGGAACTTGGCATCAAGGTCGTTGTAGTATGAGAGGATCGTACGGGGGGTCTTTGTGTGACCTGCAAACCCGGATCGTTGTCCGGGTGGCTGTGAGAGATCAAACCGGATCCGCGTTAGTATAGGAGGTAGTGGATTAGAGAAGTGGGTCTTCAGCCACTATAAGTCACGGAAGGAGTGGCGGGCCTGCCACTCTCAAAAGCAAGCGGCGAACCCTCTGATGGTGAAACAGAGGCTAAACTAAACCGGAGTGGAGTGAGAGTACGTGTGAGAGGACCGGATCGGATCGGTCCAGAGGAGTTCCAGGATCAGAAATTGGAGGATCCTGGGACGTGGTGGTTTTACAGGACCAAATAGCTTGACAGACCGAAAGAAATAGAGAGAGGTCTGGTTGTTGTTTTTGGTGTGTTGTGGTTTCCGGTTTTAGATCTAGGACCGGAATGTAGAAATTGGATACTGGCTGAGCTTAAGTTGGGAATAGTGCTAGACACTTCACAGAATCTTGTGGGTTCGATCTTTAGAGTCATTTTGTTATGCTTTAAAGTGGTTTTTGGAAGTATAACAAGGAATTCGCTTACTCTGTGCTGCGACACGTAAGGCGGGAGAGGTCTTGACCAGCTGTCCAAAAAAAATGTTTGCTTTGGTGTGTGCCAAATCCCCCCACAAGTGAGAGGGGCCAGAGGGGTTGTTAGTTCTTCGGGCTTTAGGCCGATGGGGAAGAACCCTGGGAGGGAAGGCATCTCCTTCCTGGACGAACTGGTATTCGTTCTCGTCCATCTCAGTGCGAGTGGGGAGATTCTCGTGGGAGCGTACCTCCTTCGCCGTGTCCCTTAGTGTACTTTGGAGGTCAGAGAACTGAGGGGAGTCTTGAGAGGATTCCAGGGGAATGCCGCTATGGGAACTAGAGTCAGGGGAATCTCTAATTCCAGGCTCGGGTAGTGGAGGAGGGATCGTTTGTGCTCCTCCTCTCGTGACTACGAGAGCGGGCAACACTTCTTGATGTGAGGTATCCTTCGCCGGCTTGACTCCCTCGGGTTCAATTGCGACGTACATACTCCGATGACACTCATGAGCCCTAGAGGACTCTGCCATGGTGGCTGCCACAAATCTCGCATCCTGTGTCACTTGAGGGGGCAAGGCTGAGTTCAACGGAATGGTACCTTGGGCAGTTTGGACTGCCGCTGGGGATTTTTGTGTCTGTCTGTTGTTGGCATGGTCGTAGTACATATTTGGTGGTCCGGTTGACACAACGGGGTCGGCAAAGCGGACGCCTCTCTGGTTGTCTTGCGCCTGCTTGGCGTAGTCTGCTTTAGGAAATTCCAATGGAATGACTCTATCCGCCGTTGTACACCGGATCGTGGGGTGGGGGCCATCACAACGTTCGCACCTAATGTTGTTTTGAGCCCAGCAGTCGCCTGGAGCATGTCGCCTTTTGCAAGCGGGACATCCGTCAGCGGGGTTGGATCGTCCCTGACGTGCGGCATTGGGATGTCGATACGGCTGTGGCTCTCGCGGTCGTAGTGGTGGAGGATCGTCCTTCAACAGCGGACAGAAGGGAGGCGTGTGATTTTTCTGGCCACAATGGTTGCACCACATGGTGGTTGCATGTTGACCCAACTCATGGTATCTTGGGCAAGCTGGCGGGGCTTGTCCTCGAACTAGAAACGCCATTTGATCGGCCAGCTCGCGCACCGCTCGCGTCATCTCCCCCGAAACTTGCCGCATCTCTATTCGTAACTCATCGACAGGCGCGGTTAGCGTTAGCGTGGGTTCGTGGGTAGATAGTGGGTTTACCTTGAGGGTGGTCGAGTGGTACGGCCCCATACTCATCCCTTGGTTATGGACCGGGATGAAAGCTGGGATGGGGTCCAACCCTTGCCGTACCATCCGATCGTTCTCCTTTTCGATGAGTTCGACATCGTATGCTGCGCGGACAGCGTCCTCGAGAGTTTCTGGCCTACATGCCAGAATGTCTCGGATGAGTGGAGGGTTGTTAATCCCCTTGATGAAGTAGTATCGAATTGTGTCGTTGTTGAGTAGATTACCCACGAAACGAGTACATACCATTTGAAATCTCGTGATGTAGGAAGTCACATCCTCCGTGAAGTCCTTACGGATCCGGTCTAGGGCGGCCAGAGCATGTTGTTGCCCCGTTGCCGGTCGGAACTTCCGGAGGAAGGCCGTCTGAAGTTGCTGGTATGTGGTAAACACACCTTCGCCATGAGATCGATACCATGAGTAAGCTGCTCCTACCAACGTACTGGGGAACCAAATCAAATAGTAGCCAGGGTTAGTGACCAGACTGGATATGAGAGCTTCCTCGAACCTTTCCACGTGGGCTGTGGGGTCATCGTCCCTATCCCCCGAAAACCTGGGTAGGTTGTGAGGGATAGGCACTTCCCGCAGTCCTTCCGGTACCACGATGGGCAATCTTCTTGGTAGCATCATCGGATCGATGTCTAGTACGAAGGGCGCTGCTGGCGGAACCTCGCCGGCATTGAGCGGAGCAGGAGGTCTAAGAGGCTCGTGGCCGTCCATCTCCCCGGATGAGTCCGACGCACTTACTCTTTCGACAGGTTCGGGGAGGTGGATTTCCTCTTCTATATTCCCCGGTGAGCCTACCCTTATTAGGGGTTCGGGCGAATTACGGTCTTCTCGGATTGATGCCGTAGGGGATGTTGGTGGCGTTAGTCGGGACGAACTCCCGCCTCCGCCTCTCGGTCGTGCTACCCTTTTGGGTCTCGGGGATTTTGAAGACTTTGGTGGCATCTAACTCTAGGCGAGTCGAGGTATACACCAATCAAATCCACGCATATATATATATATAGTAAGTTAATACAACACAAATACCAAATCAAATCCACACTATACGTAATCAAGCTGGAAATCTTAGACGGGTACTAGATCTGTCCCATAGAGGGCCAAGCTAGCTGCAATCTCCGTAGCGGTTGGCCGGTATTCGAAAAAGTAAGGGGCTTGTTCCCTCTCGATGCGGTCGATGGACGCTTGGTGGCGAGTCCAAGAGGCTTCGTTTGTAAAGAACGTAGCGTTCTTGATACGGACGAAGCGTGTCCTCTTTCCTCGACACGGGTACCGATAGAAGAGAGGGTGAAATCGAGGCTGATGCAAAGTTTCGAGCCCCGGTGTTGTATTAAGCGCCACTCAGATGTCTTCGGCGTCTTGGCACGGCTCACAAGTTGAGTGATATTCGGCGATGTAGCTCAGCTGGTACACGGTGGCGGCGTGGAAGGGTACGTAGCGAGTCGAGATGCCCTTGCACCCGTCTTTGGTGAGATGGCCACCGTGGTCGTGCCACGATCGAAAGTGTTGGAGACAAGTGTAGGGATTCTCTGGTACCTGAAGGTTTTCGACGTCTGACGCGTCAAACCGATACAACTGGCCGTCAAAGAGGGGCTTCGGGGCCTTATAGCGTATGTCGATGTGCGGCAGCTCTTGCAAGGGCGTGTCCCGCTGATGTGATGGAAGTCGCGAGCCAAAACACTCTCTCACATAGTGATTTTCGAAAAACCAAAAGTGGACCACTAGGTGCCAATAGAAACAGATGTACTTGTGGAAACTGTGTGACGGTACCCCGAATGACCCTGCTGCGATTGCGTGGGCAATCTCTGGAGTATGCTGATTCAGATCGTGTAGGTAGAGGCGAACAAGATGCGCCCAATATTCGAAGGATATTTTTAGCGCCCTTGGCCCGGTTGCCAAATCTGCTAATGAGATTATCTGGACACCACCCTCTTCTCCCTGGCCAAGTTCGAAGTCAGAGTAATCCTTGAGGGGGATGCCGTGGAAAGTAGACGCCCAAACCTCAAGGTCGGAGTGGCCCCTAGTATCGGAAAACGGCTCAGATGATCCCGAGTCCGAGTCCCCTTCAGAACCCTTCACATGCACCACTTGTTAATCAACATGCAAATGTAACCTAATGTTTTCAGCTCCCGGCAGACGCACCAAAACTGTGGGCGCTAGATTACCCACCCTTGGTAATAGAGCGAACACCAACCAGGTTCTATGCCTTTATCCACCTTTTTAATATATGGGGGTGTTGTGAGCGTGGTCCACTGTGCCTTCCAAGCAATGGATCTTTTTTGCTAACGTTTCCTAAGTTTCGTGGATGGCAGCGAATAATTAGTAATGTATGTAATAACTCACAAGGTAACTGCAAGCTCAGGGGTAATGGTATATTTCTAACTCCCTAACTATCTATCCTATGTCGAGGGTGGACTGGGTAGTTGGCGTCATTTCTAACGTTCCTAACTACGTAAAAAGGGGAACCCCTATGTTCCTTCCATGAACCCCTAATACTATCTTGGGTTTCTAAGATTCCACCTAGAAGTTCTACTTTTAAAAGCTACCCCTAAAGTTCCAATTCTTGCTCTAACTTTTAACTTCTAAGTATACTCTAGGTTTTTAGCTTCCCAAACTAATTAGAGAATTTAACTTCAAAATTTAATGCTACCGTTTGACTTTGTTTTGACTTTCGACTCCAAGTTTTTACTCCTAGACTAACTCTAAAGTTTACCTTCTAAAGTTGACTCTATGTTCTGACTTCAACTCTAAGTCTTTACTCCTAAATTAACTCTAAGATTTACCTTTGAATTTTAACTCTATGTTTTAACTTTTAACTCTAAGTTTTTACTCCTAAATTAACTCTAGGATTTACCCTTGAATTTTAACTCTATGTTTCAACTTTTAACTCTAATCTTTTACTTCCCCATTGACTCTAAAATTTAACTTTTAACTTTAATCTAAACTTTTGACTATTGACTTTTGACTTTTACTTCCAAGTTTAATCCTATCGTTTTAATCCTGGATTAAGTCTAATTGTTACCCTCCTAAATTTAACTCCAACTTTTAACTCTAGGGTTTTGACTTCTAATTTTAACTCTATTCCTAATTCAACAATCTACTTCCTAAGTGGATTCTACTTTTGACTTCTATTTCCTACTCTGTTTTTTACGTCCCAAATTAAAATCTTAATTTAATTCTAGGTTTTTAACTGTTAATTGGTCTTTAATCTTTATCCTAAATTCTCCTTCTAATCTAATCCTAATTTCCGTCCATTGTTCCTTATGGATCAAATTTAATTAAAATTCCTCCGTTCTACCCCTTACCGCTTAACTTAGCCTAACGCGGTCAATTTACGGTCAAATCTTAATTATAAGATGTTTTCGGGAACCTCTATTCCTAATCTATCAACTTTTGAATCTAAACTTTTAATTTGCACTAATCTCGGATGCTAATCACGCTCTAAGGGCTGATTAGGAAAAAACAATTTCTAATTAGGGAGAAACGACTAGGATTAGTTTAATGGCCCACCTCGCTACTGCTAGTGTCGGAAATGACGTCATCCCCGTCCACATGCGCGTCCTCGTGCTCCATGGTGGCCACTCACGATGGTCTTCTTTTTATTTTTTTGTGTTACGGTTTGTATTTATTTTATTTTTATTTTTCCCAAGGCCCACGGCTTAATTTGTAGGAAAGAAACGTTACACGTATGATGTTCTAACCCTTTCCCCCCATTTCCTTCTCCTTTTCTTTCTCTCCTCCTCTTCCTTCTACTCTTGAACTATTCCACCAACCGTGGTGATGGTGGTCTTACGCTTCTAGTCTCAAACTTTGTGAAGTTTAAATGAGCCTCCTACCCTCTTACGCCACTTCGCTTTGTGTCATCCTAATCCTCCTCCCAACGGTTGCAAGGAGTTCTTCTAGATTTCCTACCTAATCTCCTAGCTAGGCACTATTTATCGTCTCTCTCCTCTCCACTCCTATAACACATCCTTCCCCCTAATTTCCTTCCATTGTGTGTAGGTGTGAGTGGTGAAACAATTTTGTGTGCAGGTACGGTGGTGCTCCGCTCTTTTCTCCCTTCTCTCTTTTTGGTTTAGACCCTAATCCTACTCCTTCCCTAGCTAGTAATAGGTTAGTCCCACATCTTTGTTGTGTTTTAGGTCTGATTTTTGCGTTAGTTTGAGAGAACCTAAAAAACCAGAACCCAAAAGACCAAAAAATGTGAGTTCAAAAAAAAAGAGCAACCCTGCTGGGGAGGGTGCTGGACCACCGAGCCTGCCCACCGGCCTCCCGGCTGGCTGGCTGGGGGCTGGTCAGAATTTAATTTAATTAATTAAAAAAAAATTTAATATGTTTTTTTTTTTTGGTTGGCTCCCGATGTGTTGCTGCTGGCTGGCTCCCGATGTTGCTGCTGCTGGCTGGCTTTCCGGCTAGGCTAAAAGACTGAATTTTTTGCTAATGCTATCTAAGACTGGATTTTTTGCTAATGCTATCTAGGACTGGATTTTTTTGCTAATGCTATCTAAGACTGGATTTTTTGCTAAGGCTATTTTAGGATTTTTTGCAAGGCTATTTTAAGACTGGATTTTTGCTAAGGCTAATTTAAGACTGGATTTTTGCTAAGGCCAATTTAAGACTGGATTTTTGCTAAGGCTAATTTAGGATTTCCGGCTAGGCTAAAAAGACTAGATTTTTTGCTAAGGCTATTTTAAGACTGGATTTTTGCTAAGGCTAGGGGGGGAATAAACCTTCGGGGGTACTAAACTTACTAAGGCATTGGAAACAACTAACTAAATAAAACTTTGGAAGACACTACACTAGACAAATGCAAAGGAACCTACATATCTTGGAAGCTAAACTCTGGAGGTTTCCACAAAGGTCTTGGAAACTAGACTTTGGAACTAAACACGGGGTAGGTGCAAAGCTTCGCCGTCAAATTGGTTTTAACACCAACTTTAGGACTTTTTGACACCCCGGGGGTTCAAAGCTCCGCCGTCTACACTTTTAACACACGCTTTAGGACTTCTACCTTGTCACTAGTTCAAAGCTTCGCCGTTTCCAAGGGGGGTCCACACAAGGAGAGAGACTTTAGAAGAGGGAAGACTAAACTTTTAAAGAAAACATACACACAGGGTCAAAGCTTCGCCGTCCCGGAGGGGGGTCCACTCAACAAGTAGAAGATTAGAAGAGGGTTTGGAGAAAACTTCACAAAACATGTATAAGAAAGTCCAAAGCTTCGCCGTCCCGGAGGGGGGTCCACTCAACAAGGAGAAGATTAGAAGAGGGTGTCAGAAAAAACTACAAAGGGGAAAACTGGCAAGTTAGATCACGTGGCAATACAACGCTCACACGCTAAAGGCCCCCCAAAGCGGCATCGCCAAGGTACGGTGGAGGGTGACTTTAGGATTAGTGCAAGATACAAAACAAAAGACTCTTAACTTCACAAGTTAGATCACAACACGTACAAGAGGGAGAGAGAGGCTCTCCACTTACAACAAAGTACAAAAAAAACTACACAAAAGAGTACACAAAGCAAGGTAGAAGGACCCCCAAGGACCTTCAAAGCTTGAAAATAAGCAACAATGGAGCCAAAAGTGCTCCGAAAACACCGTAGAGGTTTTTGGCTTGAAACGCCAAAATATCCAAAATAACTTGGACCCACGGACCCAAAACAAGAATTGGGGGTGTTCTAGAGAGAGATATGGGGCCCTTATATAGGTTTCCAAGGGCCCACCCCTCCCTCTAGAGTTCTAAGGTAACCTTATCAACGGTGATTTTCATCCTCATCCTCAAAGATTTTCATCCTACATCCTAAATTTCTACTTCTACCATCTATGCTGGACCAACATCCTAACTTTTGGAGATTAGCTCCAATCGTCGAACGGATTGCGCCGTTGGATCCAGAATGCCGTGTTTAGTCCTAGGCCTCTCTACCCCCCGTACCGAGGCCAAAAACCCATCGTAGGCTAATTTAGTTTAAAAACCAAATCGTGGTAAAATCCTAGATCTTGGGGGTCTCCTATTTTGAGAAATGTGAATAGCCTAGGGTCTCCGGTAGGTGCGAGAGAGTCGGGAAGGACTTTTGGTTGACTTCGTTTCGCCATCGTATGGTCCCGGAATGCCGGTCAACGTGGCGGGGATCCCGCCACGTGGTTAATTCCCGAGGAATCTCGCCGGTTCGGGTACTTGCCGCTATTGGAATGTCGTGAAACTTCACGGAGCGCATTATTAACATAAAACAAGCTAGTCTAATTTTTAGTGAGATTTTATTGTAACCTGGGTAATTTCCATGAAATTCCTGTTGGAGGTTAGGAGGGTTGACCACCCAGAAAAAGGTTCTTCTGCAAGTCGGAAGATGCCGGGATTTTTCACGTGACCTCTCAGGGAGTTGCATGAAAGACGTGCAGGTGTGTTTCCGTACCTGGCACGATTGGTCAATGGAGATTTAAAACTGGCCATCTCCTCGAATTAGCGACGGTGCGCGAATCTTCTGCAGGTGGAGGAATCTTGGCGAACCGATTTCGCCGTTGGACTCCTGGCATGGGATTCACCCTAGAACACCATCCTTGGGCTGTAGATTCCTCCACAGGCTCGGTCTTGCGTGAGTGGCTCCTGCATGCTAACAATCGGGATTTTGGGAATTCGTCGATCTAATGGGGAATTCTAAATCAAACTCTAGGACCCGACCTAGTGGCCTCGCTGTGGATCCCTCGGACCGACCTAGCCATGAATCGCCACATTCATGGTGGGATTTAGCCCTTTTGGGGCTGTGTGAATCGAATCCCCCAAATCTAACCTTTTTGTTATTTCTATACTATTTTTAGGCAAGATTTGGGGGATTCTAAGTAAAAAATACAAATCTAGACCAAATACTATAATGGATATGACACAACCCTATTTCAGTTCTACACTCTTTTTATGGATTTTTGTATACTTTTATCAACTTCAAATTGCAAATTTCCAAAAAAAAAATTCTACGAGTCCCAAGTGACAAATTGGGAGCTCACAGCTCACTTATGATTCTCGTGGAGGATCACGACATCTTGTTGGGCCACTACCTTATGGTGACGAGCCAATTTGCAAGTGAGCGCCCCGCCATCAGCATCACAAGAAACTCCGTGGCCGGCAGCCACTTGTTGGCAGTCCGCAGACCAGAGCTCCAACCTATCAGTCAAGGCCAGTATCCTTGCTACATCTTTGAGGTCATGGACCAACTACGCGTGTTCTTTGGAATATGAGCTGGTCCAGCCTCTTTGTACATAGCGTTAATTATAGGCAAGATATAAACCCTACCGCCTCTGTATATACTTAGCTAAAAAAAAAAAAAAAAAAAAAAAAAAAAAATCCTTGACACTGTACAACAGGGGAGGGACCGGGCCGGCACCGGCACCGGCTTATATACCACCAAAGCAAACCGACGGACGTCTTCCACTGCGGCAGCCGGCAGCCTGTAGACCGGAGCCTCATCGCAGTCAAGATACCTCAATTTTCCCTTGATGACGCAGGTTCGAACCTCGAGCCAGGCACCGGAGTGCCCCCTATCTGAGCTAGTGACAAGATGGCAAGAAATGCTGCGGCCTCCACGACGGAAGACACTTTTACAAGTGAAGCTCCCGAGCATTGAGGTCTCAGACCACTTGTCTTTTCTATTTTTACTTTTCCTTTCTGTTTTTCTTTTTCTTTTATTTCATCTCATTAGTCCAAACTCACTCCGTTGAGGGAGGAAAGCGGGTTTGAAAGATTTTTTATCTATAGTGTCCCGATTTGCTATATCAAAGGAGGACAGGGGTCTCCCTCTCTACTTCTATCTCCCCCTTAGGTCCAAATTCACTCCGTTGAGGGCGGATGGCGGGTTTTTCTTACATTTTTTATCTATAGATCCAAGTTTACTCCGTTCGAGGCGGATGGGGAAACAACAACAAAATTAAAAAATAGAAAAAATAGAAAATGAACAAAAAAATGAGTGATAAGTCTACGGGGGTCAAACTTCCTTTGACCACCCCTAGCCCTTCCACTTGGAAGGTGGACTACTCCCTCTGCTCTCTTCCCCCCTGTCAGTTGATCCATCAAGAGTCTCTTGATAGGAATAACATCCTTTTAGATAGAGTCACATCTTGGTTTCTAGTCTGTCATTAGGTTTAATCTCGAAATTGATCGTGTACCCAAACAGTCGTAGCAAGAGATGTTGGGTCCTCATGATTTTGCAAATCATACCGCAGATGGCCGCCATATGTGAGCTCCCAATTTGTCACTTGGGACTCGTAGAATTATTTTTTTGGAAATTTGCAATTTAAAGTTGATAAAAGTATAGAAAAACCCATAAAAAGAGTGTAGAACCGAAATAGGGTTGTGTCATATCCATTATAGTATTTGGTCTAGATTTGTGTTTTTTACTTAGAATCCCCCAAACCTTACCTAAAAATAATATAGAAATAACGGAAAGGTTAGATTTGGAAGATTCGAATCACACAGCCCCAAAAGGGCTAAATCCTACCATGAATGTGGCGATTCATGGTTAGGTCGGTCCGAGGGATCCACAGCGAGGCCACTAGGTTGGGTCCTAGAATTAGATTTAAGAATTCCCCATTAGATCGACGAATTCCCAAAATCCCGATTGTTAGCATGTAGGAGCCACTCACGCAAGACCGGGCCCGTGGAGGAATCTACAGCCCAGGGATGGTATTCTAGGGTGAATCCCATGCCAGGAGTCCAACGGCGAAATCGGTTCGCCAAGATTCCTCCACCTGCAGAAGATTCCCGCACCGTCGCTAATTCGAGGAGATGGTCAGTTTTAATCTCTATTGACCAATCGTGCCAGGTACGGAAATACACCCGCACGTCTTTCATGCAACTTCCTGAGAGGTCACGTGAAAAATCTCGGCATCTTCCGACTTGCAGAAGAACCTTTTCCGGGTGGTCAACCCTCCTAACCTCCAACGGGAATTTCATGGAAATTACCCAGGTTACAATAAAATCTCACTAAAAATTAGACTAGCTTGTTTTATGTTAATAATGTGCTCCGTGAAATTTCATGACATTCCAATAGCGGCAAGTACCCGAACCGGCGAGATTCCTCGGGAATTAACCACATGGCGGGGTCCCCGCCACGTTGACCGGCATCCCGGGACCACACAATGGCGAAACGAAGTCAACCAAAAGTCCTCCCCGACTCTTTTGCACCTACCGGAGACCCTAGGCCATTCACATTTCTCAAAATAGGAGACCCCCAAGATCTAGGATTTTACCACGATTTGGTTTTTAAACTAAATTAGCCTACGATGGGTTTTTGGCCTCGATACGGGGGTGAGGGAGTCCTAGGACTAAACATGGCGATCTGGATCCAACGGCGCAATCCGTTTGGCGATTGGAGCTAATCTCCAAAAGTTAGGATGTTGGTCCAGCATAGATGGTAGAAGTAGAAATTTAGGATGTAGGATGAAAATCTTTGAGGATGAGGATGAAAATCCTCGTTGATAAGGTTACCTTAGAGCTTTAGAGAGAGGGGTGAGCCCTTGAGAAACCTATATAAGGGCCCCATTTCTCTCTCTAAAACACCCCCTCACTTTTGTTTGGGTCCATGGATCCAATTTGCTTTGGATATTTTGGCATTTGAAGCCAAAAACTTCTACGGTGTTTTTGGAGCATTTTTTGCTCCATTGTTGCTAGATTTCAAGCTTTGAAGGTCCTTAGAGGGTCCTTCTATCTTGCTTTGTGGACTTCTCGTGCGTTGTTGTACCTTTGTTACGAGTTAAGAGTCCTCGTTTCTCTCTTGTGGTACCCTTGTGAGCTAACTTGTGAGTTTAGGAGTCTTTTGGTATCTTGTCCTAATCCTAAAGTCACCCCCACCATACCTTGGCAATGCCGCTTTGGAGGGCCTTTAGCTTGTGAAGTTGTGTGTCTTTTACGTGTCCTAACGTGTTGTCTTTCCTCACTCATGTGTTCTCACCCTCTTCTAATCTTTCCCTTGTTGTGTGGACCCCCCCCTCGGGACGGCGAAGCTTTGGCTTTGTCACGTGTGTTCCTTAAGTTTGTCTTTTCTACCTTCTTCTAATATTCCCCTTGTTGTGTGGACCCCCCCTCGGGACGGCGAAGCTTTGGCTTTGTCACGTGTGTTCCTTAAGTTTGTCTTTTCTACCTTCTCCTAATATTCCCCTTGTTGTGTGAAACCCCCCCACGGCGGCGAAGCTTTGAACTAGTGACCACGTCAAGTCCTATAGCGTGTGTTAAAATAGTTTTAGACAGCGGAGCTTTGAACCCGTGGAGTGTTACAAGTCCTAAAGTTGGTGTTAAAACCAATTTTACGGCGAAGCCTTGAACCTCCATAGCCTTAGATTCCAAAGTCTAGTTTCCAAGACCTTCTTGGAAAAGTCCAGAGTTTAGCTTCCAAGATTGGTCACGAGTTTCTAGGAAGAAAGTGACCATCCCGTAACACTTAGCTTAGGTGACCGTTCTAAAAATTTGGGGCCTAACTCCCCGGACGGCGAAGCTTCGATCCTGGCCCTAACCCCCTACTAAAAATCCAATTTAAGTTTGTGTTAGTGGGTTCTCCTAAGGGAACCCGGTTGTGTGGATTTTTGGGAAGGGTAGCTAGTACCCCAGACCAACATACAGCCAACATAAAGCCAGCATACCGGGCCAGCATACCGGCCAGTATACAGCCAGCCATACAGGACCGGCATACCAGACCAGTCGGCAGCCAGCCATACAGCCAGCATACATCGGGCAGTCAGCTTGACTGAGCTGAACATCAACATCGGGCTAGTCTGTTTGACTGAATTGAATATCAGCCATCGGGCTAGTCAGTTTGGCCTACTGAACTAAATTTCAGGATTTCCAGAACTAAACGGGACGATGCCCTGCGGGGCCCCAACCACCCTTTTTTTTTAATTTTTTTATCTTTTAAAGTCTGAAATTTTGGAATCCAGTTGGAGAGAGGAAAAAACTCAATTTGGAACTTCAAAAACACAAGAGAAAGGGGGGGAGAAATAGAAGCTGCCACTCCACGCGCCACCTGCACAAAAACATCCGATCCTACCTGCATCACCACTCACACCTACACACAATAGAAGGAGATTAGGGAGAAGAATGTGTTATAGGAGTAGAAAGGAGATTGACGATGAATAGTGCCTAGCTAGGAGATTAGGTAGGAAATCTAGAAGAACTCCTTGCAACCGTTGGGAGGAGGATTAGGATGACACAAAGCAAAGTTGCGTAAGAGGGTAGGAAGAACATTTAAACCCTTCTCGTAGTTTGAAACCATAGTGTAAGACTCATAAAAGCTTAGGTGGAATAGTGCTAGTGTAGAAGAGAGAGGAAGAAAGAAAAGAAAGGAGGAAGGGAAAGAGGGAGTTTAGATCATCAAAAATTGTAATATTTTCTCAATAAGCGGTGAGCTCGGAAAAAATTCAAAACAAAGCCAAAGACTACCATGGAGCGTGAGGATGTACACGTGGACGTGGACGAAGTTATTTCCGACACCGGTAGTGAAGAGGTGAGTTTTTGATTTAATCTGTGATGTTTCTCCCTAATTAGCATTTATTTTCCTAATCAGCCCTTAGAGCGTGATTAGCACCCGAGATTAGTGCAAATTAGAAGTTTAGATTCAAAAAGTTATAGATTAGTGATAGAGGTTTCCAAAAACATCTTATAATTAAGATTTGACCGTAAACTGACCGCGTTAGGCTAAGTTAAGCAGTAGGGGGTAGAACGGAGGAATTTTAATTAAATTTGATCCACAAGGAACAATGGACGGAAATTAGGATTAGATTAGAAGGAGGATTTAGGATTAAAATTAAAGATCAAATAACGGTTTAAAAACCTAGAGTTAAATTAAGATTTTAATTAGGGAAGTTAAAATTCAAAAGTCGAAGTTTGGAGTTAACTTTGGAAGGTAAAAAGTAGAGTAGGAAATAGAAGTCAAAAGTAGAATCCATTTAGGAAGTAGATTGTTGAGTTAGAAATAGAGTTAAAATTAGAAGTCAAAACCCTAGAGTTAAAAATTGGAATTAAATTTAGGAGGGTAACATTTAGAGTTAATCTAGGATTAAAACGATAGGATTAAATTTGGAAGTAGGAGTCAAATGTCAAAAGTCAAAAGTTTAGATTGAATTTAAAGGTTAAATTTTAAAGTCAATAGGGGAGTAAAAGGTTAGAGTGAAAAGCTAAAAGTAGAAGTTAAAATTTAGAGGTAGAAGTAAAATTTTAGAGTTAGTTGGAAGTAGAAAAATCTAGAGTCAAAGTGAAAACGTAGAGTTAAACCTGGAGGTTAAGATTGGGGATTAATTTTAGAAGTAAAAATTTAGAGTTAAAAGTCAAAGACCTAGAGTTAAATTAGGAGTAAAAATCTACAGTAAAAAAGTGAAAAGTTAGAGTTAACTTTAGAGGGTAAATCCTAGAGTAGTTTAGAAATAAGAACATAGAATTAAAAGTGAAACTTAGAATTACCCTAGAAGGTTAAAACTTGGAAGTTAGGAGTTGAAGTTGATTTAGAAGTAAAAACCTAGAGTCAAAAGTCAAAACATAGAATAGAAGTCGATAGTTAATACCTAGAACCAAGCTGAAGAAGTAAAATCTAGAGTTACATTAAGAAGTTAGAACTTTAGGGGTAACTTTTAAAAGTAGAACTTCTAGGTGGAGTCTTAGAAACCTAAGATAGTCTTAGGGGTTCATGGAAGGAACATAGGGGTTCCCCTTTTTACGTAGTTAGGGACGTTAGAAATGACGCCAACTACCCAGTCGACCCTTGACATAGGATAGATAGTTAGGGAGTCAGGATTTCACCATCACTCTGAACATCGCAGTTAACTTGTGAGTTACTACATGCATTACTAATTATTTGCTGCCATCCACGACACTTAGGAAACGTTAGCAAAAAAGATCCATTGCTTGAAAGGCACAGTGGACCGCGCTCTCAATACCCCCATATATTAAAAATGTGGATAAAGGCATAGAATCTGGTCGGTGTTCGCTCTATTACCAAAGGTGGGTAATCTAGCGCCCACATCCTACTTGGCCCGAAAGTACCTAGGCAACCCAAACCGTCATACCCCTAGCATTGCCGAGGCCGTGCAGGCCGGGAGGTTTGGAGTGTCTGAGGACGAAATACTCAAGTGTCTAAGTTTTTATTGGACTGTGGTGCTGGCCACGTGGCAATTTGAGAATGTTTTTACCAAGAGTGCTTCGACGCGCGTCTACCTTCCTTCACCACATTGGCTCCACTCATTAGAAGGACTAACGCCGGCCTTCGACATGCGCCTCCATACCCGGCCTGTAATAGGACGGGACAATACTTCAATTTCGGTCCTTTTGAAGACGACTTTGACTGCTGGGGACCAAATCCCTACCAGCAACCGGATGATTTCCGGACTTGGTATACCGGGCTCGATCCCCTAACGTTGGATAGCTGCCAAGGAATATCAAGTACTCTGGTGCTCAGCACGGCGAGGGCTTACCACCACCTGCGACACATCTCCGAGTACGCAGGGGCTTGTGAACCCTGCCAAGACGCGGAAGATGCTCGGGTGGCCATTTTCATTGTTCAAGGGGATGAGTTGATTCATCACCCTCGCTACCACCCACTGCACTACGAGTATCCTAGCCGAGGAGTGAGAAGCCGGCTTGAGCGGATCAAGCATTCGACGTACTTCACCTCCGCCGCTTCTTGGGATCATCATCTACCCACTATCGTGCCTAGTGAGGAATCCTTTGCCTCGTGTTTCTTTGAAGTGCAACCTACGGCCGAAGAAATTTGGACCACGCTAATTGGAGCTGACCAAGTGGTGACCCCCGCTTAGGCCTTCATTAGTAGCCATGGGTGTGTTTGATGGGCCATAGAGTTACGGCCTGGATGTATGTGTGTGCACCTATAACATGAGCTGTGCGTAATTTTCAAGTCCCAGACATTGTCTTGGTCAAAGCACGATTGACCACTCCCTTGTAGATACAAACCTAGCTTCTCTACACTAAGTAAAAAAGGGCAAACGCCCTGACAAGCATCCTCAAAGGCAACAAGCCAACCACACTCAACGACATGTGTAACTGCGGGGAAGGGAGATCGAGGAAATTCCACGAACCAGACCCAGAACAAGTTGCAGCAAAAGAGCGAAGGGCAGCCCTCATCCACGCCGCCATACGGAACGTGGCAACAACCGCCTTGGTGTCTCTCCTGGTCCTGCTGGAGTCCACCACCCCTTTAACCTCTGCTGTTACGACGAACCAACCAAGGGTCTCTAACAGACAACGAGCCCAAGACCGCTACCAAGCGACGTCCACACGGCCCAATCACCCACCGGCCAGGTACTAGGTATCTCTGCCTTAACCTCTTTTCCAAACCATGTCTTGTGGGTTTCTGGGCGCCTAAACCATTGACTGGTTACGATTATTAATAATATAAGGTTAGCCTTATATTATAGATGATTGTGTAAAAGGCCTATTTAGCCCTCCAGACAAAAAAATTTAATAGCTAACATCTTATTATTTAAGACGGAAAGTAAGAAAGCTAGAAACCCCCCTCCAAAAAAAAAAAAAAAAAAAAAACACCAAAAAAATGAAAGCTTGAAAAATCTTTGAAAATCCTAAAAAATTGAAGGTTCTAAAAGTTCACTATTGCATGATCTCCCAAATCCCTATGAGATTTTAGAATTAGGAAAAAATATAGAGAGCTGGTTGTTATTTCGGGACCAGGTCAAGATTTTAACATTCTCCACTTTCTAGTACATTGTGGTGGTTGTTATTTTGGAACTAATCCATCTACCCACTACAACTAGGAGGTTTTTAATTTTTGGGAAGAATCAAGAATATTAAGATTCTTGAGGATGGTTCACATCTAACGTAAAAGTAAAAGCCGCGGGGCCAAAAGCCGCAAGGCCAACCAACTTTGTTGACCGTTCTAGCTTGCCTAACTCTCAGTAGGACAGGAAAACGTCGAGTGTGTTGGAAATTGCTCACACTTGGGCCCAACACATGAGTGTGTTGGGAACTGCCCAGATCTGAGCCCAACACATTACCAACCTGTCGGAGTTAGCGTCATATGGAAGACAGATGACCTTTCATTTAGATTAGGTATTCCCTAGACCGTTGTAATAGAAGCCACATAGTGGATGAAAAAGCGGCTAGTTGAGTGGGCACTAACCTTGTCAGACCGTCATAATAGAAGCCCGCGAAGAGGATGAAAGGGCGGCTGAAAGGAAGACACTCGTCCCTTGCTAGACCGTCAAATCTGCTGATATGCTAACGAGGCGGCTAGTTTAAGAAGGGGCATTGGTGCTCGTCCCTTGCTAGACCGTCAAACCTGCTGATATGCTAACGAGGCGGCTAGTTTAAGAAGGGGCACTAGATACTAGACCGTTGTAATAATGCAGAAGGCTTAAAAAACGGCTAGTTTAGGATTGACACCTTACATCATGTCCCCCACGTTAGGGTATAAGAATGGGGGGGGCAGCCCTCGTACTTTTAAGCTACTGGCAGCGTCATGTGCAGGTACCGCTTGAGTAACATGTGGACCATGGATGGTTCAACCCGCCAACAGTCTTACCAGTCGCGCTTTAGATCAAAATTCTCTGTATTGAGAAACGCAGCTTCTCCCAATTTCTCATCTCTCGCTTTGGTTTTAATTTCTTCCTCCGTATGCTTCAGCATCCTTGGCCTGTGCAGATTCCCGTTGTTAACTATGAAGAGATTTGGGAAAGCATCATCTACGTTCTAGTCTAGCATTCTCTCGAACAGCGGAGTGATTTCACAGTCTTCGAGCGCCTGCGCCCTTCTATCTCCCCCCTACCTGTCTTCGTTATCTTTCCTTCACATTTGATCTCTACCTGTTTTCCTTGTTTACCATTGTTCCTCGTTGTTTAGTCTCTTCAAGACTTCTTCTTTTTCAAAATCTGCTCTGGCAGATAGATACGTCAAACCCTCACGTTGCAGGTCCAAACCAACTCCAGTTGGGGAGGACAAGGGGGATAGGGTAGTATAGATGTCATGTCGGTCAGAGACAACGAGTCCCCGGGGACCTCACCCGCGGCTCCGCCATCCTCGTCCTCTTCTTCATCTTCACCTGCCACCCCTACGGGCGCCAGGTCGTCGTCACTAACCCCAACCTCGGTGGACGAGGCGGTGAGAGACGTCCTCATGTTACCAACCGCGTTATCCACATCAACAGACGAACCATCCACACCAACTGAGGAGCTTCCGCTCCAACTTCCGGAAGAGCTCGCGCTCGATCCAACGGCTAACCCTGCTGGAGACGGACTTGCAATTCCGGGCAAGTTGCCTAACTCACGACGGCGACTACGTAACGAGGAGGAGCAACCGGGTCGCGAGATTCCACTGGCAAGAAACCCTCTAGCCAGGGACATCAGGCAACCTAGGCCAAACGGGATCCGCTCACTTATGATTCTCGTGGAGGATCACGACATCTTGTTGGGCCACTACCTTATGGTGACGAGCCAATTTGCAAGTGAGCGCCCCGCCATCAGCATCACAAGAAACTCCGTGGCCGGCGGCCACTTGTTGGCAGTCCACGGACCAGAGCTCCAACCTATCAGTCAAGGCCAGTATCCTCGCTACATCTTTGAGGTCCTGGACCAACTACGCGTGTTCTTTGGAATATGAGCTGGTCCAGCCTCTTTGTACATAGCGTTAATTATGGGCAAGATATAAACCCTACCGCCCCTGTATATACTTAGCCAAAAAAAAAAAAAAAAAAAAAAAATCCTTGACACTGTGCAACAAGGGAGGGACCGGGCCGGCACCGGCACCGGCTTATATACCACCAAAGCAAACCGACGGACGTCTTCCACCGCGGCAGCTGGCAGCCTGTAGACCGGAGCCTCATCGCGGTCAAGATACCTCAATTTTTTCTTGGTGACGCAAGTTCGAATCTCGAGCCAGGCACCGGGGTGCCCCTTATCTGAGCTAGTGACAAGATGGCAAGAAATGCTGCGGCCTCCACGACGGAAGACACTTTTACAAGTGAAGCTCCCGAGCATTGAGGTCTCAGACCACTTGTCTTTTCTATTTATACTTTTCCTTTCTGTTTTTCTTTTTCTTTTATTTCATCTCATTAGTCCAAACTCACTCCATTGAGGGAGGAAAGCGGGTTTGAAAGATTTTTTATCTATAGTGTCCCGATTTGCTATATCAAAGGAGGACAGGGGTCTCCCTCTCTACTTCTATCTCCCCCTTAGGTCCAAACTCACTCCGTTGAGGGCGGATGGCGGGTTTTTCTTACATTTTTTATCTATAGATCCAAGTCTACTCCGTTCGAGGCGGATGGGGAAACAACAAGAAAATTAAAAACTAGGGTAAATAGAAAATGAACAAAGATATGAATGATAAGTCTACGGGGGTCAAACTTCCTTTGACCACCCCTAGCCCTTCCACTTGGAAGGTGGACTACTCCCTCTGCTCTCTTCCCCCCTGTCAGTTGATCCATCAAGAGTCTCTTGATAGGAATAACATCCTTTTAGATAGAGTCACATCTTGGTTTCTAGTCTGTCATTAGGTTTAATCTCGAAATTGATCGTGTACCCAAACAGTCGTAGCAAGAGATGTTGGGTCCTCATGATTTTGCAAATCATACCGCAGATGGCCGCCATATGTGAGCTCCCAATTTGTCACTTGGGACTCGTAGAATTATTTTTTTGGAAATTTGCAATTTAAAGTTGATAAAAGTATAGAAAAACCCATAAAAAGAGTGTAGAACCGAAATAGGGTTGTGTCATACCCATTATAGTATTTGGTCTAGATTTGTGTTTTTTACTTACAATCCCTCAAATCTTGCCTAAAAATAATATAGAAATAACGGAAAGGTTAGATTTGGAAGATTCGAATCACACAGCCCCAAAAGGGCTAAATCCTACCATGAATGTGGCGATTCATGGTTAGGTCGGTCCGAGGGATCCACAGCGAGGCCACTAGGTTGGGTCCTAGAATTAGATTTAAGAATTCCCCATTAGATCGACGAATTCCCAAAATCCCGATTGTTAGCATGTAGGAGCCACTCACGCAAGACCGGGCCCGTGGAGGAATCTACAGCCCAGGGATGGTATTCTAGGGTGAATCCCATGCCAGGAGTCCAACGGCGAAATCAGTTCGCCAAGATTCCTCCACCTGCAGAAGATTCCCGCACCGTCGCTAATTCGAGGAGATGGTCAGTTTTAATCTCTATTGACCAATCGTGCCAGGTACGGAAACACACCCGCACGTCTTTCATGCAACTTCCTGAGAGGTCACGTGAAAAATCTCGGCATCTTCCGACTTGCAGAAGAACCTTTTCCGGGTGGTCAACCCTCCTAACCTCCAACGGGAATTTCATGGAAATTACCCAGGTTACAATAAAATCTCACTAAAAATTAGACTAGCTTGTTTTATGTTAATAATGTGCTCCGTGAAGTTTCACGACATTCCAATAGCGGCAAGTACCCGAACCGGCGAGATTCCTCGGGAATTAACCACGTGGCGGGGTCCCCGCCACGTTGACCGGCATCTCGGGACCACACGATAGCGAAACGAAGTCAACCAAAAGTCCTCCCCGACTCTTTTGCACCTACCGGAGACCCTAGGCCATTCACATTTCTCAAAATAGGAGACCCCCAAGATCTAGGATTTTACCACGATTTGGTTTTTAAACTAAATTAGCCTACGATGGGTTTTTGGCCTCGGTACGGGGGTGAGGAAGTCCTAGGACTAAACATGGCGATCTGGATCCAACGGCGCAATCCGTTTGGCGATTGGAGCTAATCTCCAAAAGTTAGGATGTTGGTCCAGCATAGATGGTAGAAGTAGAAATTTAGGATGTAGGATGAAAATCTTTGAGGATGAGGATGAAAATCCTTGTTGATAAGGTTACCTTAGAACTCTAGAGGGAGGGGTGAGCCCTTGGGAAACCTATATAAGGGCCCCATTTCTCTCTCTAAAACACCCCCTCACTTTTGTTTGGGTCCGTGGATCCAATTTGCTTTGGATATTTTGGCGTTTGAAGCCAAAAACCTCTACGGTGTTTTCGGAGCACTTTTGGCTCCATTGTTGCTTATTTTCAAGCTTTGAAGGTCCTTGGGGGTCCTTCTACCTTGTTTTGTGTACACTTTTGCAAAGTTTTGGTATCTTGTTGTAAGTGGAGAACCTCTCTCTCTCTTGTACGTGTTGTGGTCTAACTTGTGAAGTTTTAAGAGTCATTTTGTATCTTACACTAATCCTAAAGTCACCCCCCACCGTACCTTGGCGATGCCGCTTTGGGGGGCCTTTAGCATGTAAGCTTTGTGTTGCCACGTGGTCTAACTTGTGTGTTTTCTCTTTGTGTTTTCTCTTACACCCTCTTCTAATCTTCTCCTTGTTGAGTGGACCCCCCTCCGAGACGGCGAAGCTTTGAACCTCTCGGTGCATGTTTTCTAAAAGTTATCCCAAACCCTCTTCTAATCTTCTCTTTGTTGAGTGGACCCCCCTCCAGGACGGCGAAGCTTCGACCCTGTGTGTGTTCCCTTTAAACGTTTAGTTTTTTTTCCTCTTCTAAAGTCTCTCTCATTGTGTGGACCCCCCTTGGAAACGGCAAAGCTTTGAACTAGCGGCAAGGTTGAAGTCCTAAAGCGTGTGTTAAAAGTGTAGACGGCGGAGCTTTGAACCCCCGGGGTGTCAAGAAGTCCTAAAGTTGGTGTTAAAACCAATCTAACGGCGAAGCTTTGCACCTCCCCCGTGTTTAGTTCCAAAGTCTAGTTTCCAAGACCTTTATGAAAACCTCCAGAGTTTAGCTTCCAAGAGATGTAGGTTCCTTTCCATTTATTTAGTCTAGTTGTCTCCCAAGGTTTTAGTTAGTTAGTTGTCTCCAAAGTCTTCGTGAGTTTAGTGCCCCCCAAGTTCTTATTTCTCCCTAGTTTAGCAACATTCCGGGTTTTTTTATTTAGCCTTAGCAAAAATCTAGTCTTATTTAGCTTTAGCAAAAATCTAGTCTTATTTAGTCTTAGCAAAAAAACCCAATTTTTTTAGCCTTAGCAAAAATCTAGTCTTGTTAGCCTTAGCAAAAATCCAGATCCAGTCCAGCATCCAAAGCCAGCATCCAAAACCAGCATCCAAAACCAGCATCCACTCCAGCATCCGAAACCAGATCTAGCCCAGCATCCAGTCCAGCATCCCAACCAGCATCCCATTAGAAATCAGAAGTTTTTTTAAAATAAAAAATAAAAATAAAAATATTTAATTAAAAATTCCCGACCCCCCCAGCCAGCCAGCCGGGAAGGCCAGCCGGAAGGGCCAAGCAGACTCTCAGTTGGGAAAGCAGGCTCCGGTTGGGACAGCAGGCTCTCGGTGGGGCAACCGGGCTCCTCCCAAATTTTGATTCTCTTTTTTTCTGTTTCAAATTTTGGTTCTCTCAAACCAGAACATAAACAAAGACAAAGCAAACTAAAAGAATGGTGGACTAATTGAGTGCTAAGCAGGGGTGAAGTAGAATTAGGGCCAATAAAATACAAAAGGGAGGAGGAAGAAGAGAGCGGAGCACCACCGTACCTGCACACAAAATCGTTTTCTCTCACCACTCACACCTACACACAATGGAAGGAGATTAGGGAAAGAGAAGAAGAAGTAGGCAAGGAAAGGTGAGAGATGATAAATAGTGACCTAGGTTTAGGCTAGGTAGGCTTTAGGAAGAAATCTTGGAAATTTGTGGTGACCGTTGAGAGGAGGATTAGAATGATACAAAGCAAAGTTGTGTAAGAGGGTAGGAGGAACATTTAAACCCTTCTCGGAGTTTGAAACCATAGTGTCAGACTCATAAAAGCTTAGGTGGAATAGTGTTAGTGTAGAAGAAAGAGGAAGAAAGAAAAGAAAGGAGGAAGGAAAAAAGGGAGTTTAGATCATCAAAAATTGTAATATTTTCTAAATAAGCGGTGAGCTTGAAGAAAATTCAAAATAACACCAAGGACTACCATGGAGCATGAAGACGTATACGTGGATGTGGACGAGGTTATTTCCGAAACCGGTAGTGAAGAGGTGAGTTTTTTATTTAATCTTTGATGTTTCTCCCTATTTAGCATTTATTTTCCTAATCAGCCCTTAGAGCGTAATTAGCATCCGAGATTAGTACAAATTAGAAGTTTAGATTCAAAAAATTATAGATTAGGGATAGAGGTTCCAAAAACATATTACACGTAGGATTTGGCTTTAAATCGACCGCGTTAGGCTAAGTTAAGCGGTAGGGGGTAGGACGGAGGAATTTTGAGTAAAATTCACCCAAAACGAATCATGGACGGAACTTAGGGGTTTAAATTAGAAAGAGAATTTAGGATTAAAATTAGGGATTAATTAGCGGTTAGAATTAGAATCAATTTACATTTTTATTTCTTAAAGTTAAAATTCTAAGGTCAAAATCTAGAATTAACTTTGGGAAGTTAAAAAGTAGAATTAATTTGGAAGTTTAACTTAGGGGGTTAAAATTCCCAGTGAAACCTTAGGGTAGTTTAGAAAAGGAAGTTAGGGTTAATTAGGAGTAAAAAATCCGAGTAAGAAGTAGAAATTAAAAGTAAAAACTTTAGACTAAAATTAGGAGGTAGAAATTACGAGTAAAAATAAGAGTTAGATCTTGAAGTTAGAAATTTGAAATTAGAGTGAATGTTAAAGGTCAAAAGCTAGAGTAAAATTTAGAAGTCAAACTTGAAGTAACATTTAGAGTTAATCTAGGATTAAAACGATAGGATTAAATTGGGAAGTAGAAAGTCAAAAGCCTAAAGTCAAAAGTTAAGATTAAATTTAAAGGTTAAACTTTAGAGTCAATTGGGAAGTAAAAAGTTAGAGTAAAAAGCTAAAGTGAAAAGTGAAAAGTTATAGTTAGATTTAGAGGGTAAATCTTAGAGTTAGTTGGAAGTAGGAAAAATCTAGAGTCAAAGTGAAAACGTAGAGTCAAACCTAGAGGTTAAAATTTGGGATTAATTTTAGAAGTAAAAATTTAGAGTTAAAAGTCAAAAACCTAGAGTTATACGTAGAAGATAAATTTAGAATAAAATAGGGAAGTAAAAACTTGATTACTTGAGTCAAAACATAGAGTTAACTTTAGAAGGTAAATTTTAGAGTTAGTTTAGGAGTAGAAACTTGGAGTCAAAAGTCAAAACAAAGTCAAACGGTAGCATTAAATTTTGAAGTTAAATTCTCTAATTAGTTTGGGAAGCTAAAAACCTAGAATACACTTAGAAGTTAAAAGTTAGAGTAAGAGTTGAAACTTTAGGGATAGCTTTTAAAAGTAGAACTTCTAGGTGGAGTTCAAAAATCCAAGATAGTCTTAGAGGTTTATGGAAGGAACATAGGGGTTCTCCTTTTTACATAGTTAGGGACGTTAGAAATGACGCCAACTACCCAGTCTACCCTCGACATAGGATAGATAGTTAGAGAGTTAGAATTTTGCCATTACCCCTGAGCATTGCAGTTACCTTGTGAGTTACTACGTGCATTCTAATTATTCGCTGCCATCCACGACACTTAGGAAACGTTAGCAAAAAAAATCCATTGCTTGGAAGGCACAATGGACCACGCTCACAACACCCCCATATATTAAAAAATGTGGATAAAGGCATAGAACCTGGTCGGTGTTCGCTTTATTACCAAGGGTGGGTAATCTAGCGCCCACAGGCCTGGGTACACAACTCTTGTGCTATATGCAGGGGTTGTCTACATTAAAACGGCTTAGAAGACGGCTATTGTAAAAATTATATCAAATTAAAAGTACCAAAAATTTAGGTAAAGACCAAATTAAATAAGAAAATAAATTTTGGGTTCCATATTTTTTTAAATGAAACCTCGCAATATACACAAAGAATTGATACACTTATGCATAATTTTCAAAAATCCACACATGAAGTTCCCTCCAATTATAATTAAAATTCATTCATAGAGTTTTATTTATAATAAAAATTAATTAATTAAAAGTCCCAAAAGTTGGGTAGCTTGTCCCACGTTACATGTATTAAAAGAATTCATATAATTAGGTTTTTAATGTTATTATTGTCCTCAAAAATATTCATTTCATACATAGAATTACATTTTTGGATTCTTTAAATATTAAAAGAGCTACAAGAGTTTTTACATTTATACAAATTAAATCCCTTGATCAAAATTGGACTAAAATGCATTATAAGTGAATATGATTAGGGCCATATAACATGGCCCAAGTTGCGTAATCCACGATCGTGGGGGCAAAATATCCCTACATTAGACTTGTTGCACTACAATTGAGCGTAAGCAAGAGTTTTTCATGAAGGAACAAAGTTTTTTTGGTAGATGTTGTAGAGGGGCAATGGTCCGATATGGGTATCCCTTCTCGGACTCTCCGGACTTTACAAAAATGTCCTTCCAAAAATGAAATAAACATTGGAAAATTACAAAATTACATAGTGTTGTAAACATTATGTTGATATACAACAATTATGTGTTATATAAGTCAAATTCAAAAATTGAATTTTTTCTAATTTACCATATTCAGCACCTGGTCACATTAGAGTAATGAAATTACTACGTATTTAAGGTTTTTGATTCAAAAAAAATAGTCGTGCACCTTATTCAGATTGTATTTGTGTATATTATTTGTTTTTAGGATGGAGATGTTGTGAAATCATATTCCTTTTAAATCACTACAAGAGAGAGGGGTGTTTTAAGTGAGTTTTTAAGTAGTGTCCTAAACACATGATTTTAAGTAATGACCTTTAAGGAGATGTTTAGCAAAATTTGACTTAAAAACATGTGTTTTAAATCAAATTTTGCTAAACATCTCCTTAAAGGTCATTACTTAAAATCATGTGTCTAGGACACTACTTAAAAACTCACTTAAAACACCCCTTTCTCTTGTAGTGAATTGTGTAAAAACATGTAATCTTTGAAGGTTCTCATAAATAAGGAAATATATCAATTCATCAAATTAAGAGTTAAAATTAATTAGAGATATGTCTCAAACATTGTTTTAGCTAGATTTCATATTTATGAGCTACTTTGCTATAAATTGGTATTCCGGATTGTTCCTTTTGTTTCAAATGTGGACCTGGGACACTATTCCTTTTGAAGAACAAAGGAATAAAAAGGAATACCAAAATTATTCAAACTTTCTTGCTCAATAGTATTTTGGATGGAGAATTATAACTTTCATATGAATTCGTCATTAAATTCATGTAAAGTGAAAAAATGTAATTTCGAGAACACGTTAAATGAGTTTTAAAATGACAGTTTTTGGGTAGGACATTCTTTTTGGGTACCCATATTAGAAACTTACCCAGAGGTCAACCAGTATTGCAAAAAAAAGACCGGTGTATATTGATTTTGGAGATCTACACAATATGATCATTTCATTATATAAGTGGCAATTTAAGACATAGTGCAATTTTGGGCCATTTGGAGTAACCTAAAAGTTTACCATTTAATCATAATAGCATCCTTATAAACAACTTCCTTTGTCCTTTGAAAACCTCTAAAAATCTTCTCCATGAAGGATTAATTATATTTTTAGTCTTTGGGCCAGTGATACATGCATTCAAGAACCAAAAATCTATCCCTAGATCTATGCAAAATTTCCAGTTTAGGCACACGAGTTCAAGCACCCAAAATCCATACAAAAAATATCATATTTGGGCATCAGCCGTAAACGCTGTCAGCTTGTCATTCTTGATGATTTAAAGGTTGGTGTCTTGATCACTTGGTGGCAACAATGGGATTCTAGAAATATCTACTTTCAACTTAAATACTCATCAAGGTACCCATAATAAGAAAACCTAACCCATTTCATGAATAAATCTTCATAGCGCCCAAGTGGTCACCAAATCCATTGTCAACACAACTATCTGAGGAAGCAGCAAGCCCGGCAACAAGTATAAGGTGCCTCATATGGACAAGGCCAAGCTTACTAGGAGAAGAATGCTTTTTGATTGCTTGCCACTTGTCCCCACAAGGTCATTCAAGATAGCTAATGCTTATTCAATGATCAAAATCAATAAATGGAGCTTTTTAGTGGAACACAAATTGTGTCTAATTTGGAGGTTTTTAGAGGACCAAAAGGAGTACCATTTAATTAGTCTTTTATTCTCTGCATAACTTTCAACTAAACTTGGATATTCTATCACAAAGATCATTTTTTTATTTTCAATAATTATTTCAATCAAATGTACATATTTTGTTACAAAGGTATGTATATCCAAAATGACATCCAACTCAAATTATAACCTCTACTTTTGGAGCCCGATTGCGCCTTTTTTGAACTCTAATGTAGTAAAATTGTAATCTAAAGGAGTAGAATTGAGGTTCAAAGACGTGAAATTGGATGAATAGTCACCATTTCATAATTTCTAGGAACTTCCTATGTGATTTAGACCCATGGGCAAAGGTTCAAGACTTCATTATTCCACCTTTTGTTCAAAGACACTTTTGAATTACCATTGCAACCGGGTAAGAAATCCAAAGTACCACAATAAAATCTAAAATGATAAGAATAATATATCCCTAGGGACAGCAATGGGAACTTAGGAAGCTACATGCTTGTGCTTTGATCTCCTATTATGTATCTGTTTTTCATGAAAAATGAACCCAAGTATATACAACTCTTGTATTATATATAGGGGTGGTTGACATTAAAACGTCTTAGAGGACACTTTTTGTAAAAATTATATTGGACCAAAAAGTTAGATGAAGACCAAATTAAACAGAGTAAATAAAATGAGATGTAGAAAATGTTGGGTTTCATATTTGTGGAGAATTTTGTTAAAATGGCGATATTTCAAATGCCATTTAAACGGCGTGCCATTTTGACCATCTAGGATGGATATAGACTCTAGAAGGTGCGGTCTAAACTATGAAAGTGCCAAAATCCTAGCCAACATGATGCCATCTTAATGAAATTTGCCGTGTTTATTAAAAAATAACTTCACAATATATATGAAAATTGAAACACTTGTGCATAATTTTCAAAAATTTGTAGAAGATTGAAGTTCCTTCCAATTAAATTTAAAATTCATTCAAATTGTTTTATTTATAATAAAATAATATTAAACTTTTATGAAAAAGCCCCCAAAATTTGGTAGCTTGTCCTACAATCACTACAAGCGAAAGGGGTGTTTTAAGTAGTGTCCTAGACAACACGTCTTTTAAGTAATGTCTTTTAAGTAAGTTTTTAAGTAAAATTTTACTAAAAAGACAATCTTTTTAGTAAAATTTTACTTAAAAACTTACTTAAAAGACATTACTTAAAAGACGTGATGTCTAGGACACTACTTAAAACACCCCTTTTTCTTGTAGTGAATATATGTATACATGTATTAAATGAATATTCTTAGAGGACAATAATAGCATTAAAAACCTAATTTTATGAGTTTTTTAAATACAATTTCATTTTTGGATTGCTTGCTAAAAAGGCTACAAGAGATTTCTACATTAAAACAAATTAAATTCCTTCAAATTGGATTATTAGAATGCAAATGTTACAAGTGATTATAATCAAGGCCATATAATATGAGAGTTGCATACCCGGAAAAATGAATTGCCCCAAATTTATGACTAAAAAGCTCTCAAATTTGCCATTCTATTGCCCGCTCTATTGCAAGCACTATGGACAATTTCATTAAAATGGCGGTATTCCAAGTACTACTTTGTCTGTGTGCCATTTTCACCATCTAAGACTGATATAGATTTCAAAACAGCCGTTCTAAACCATCTAGGACAGGTGTAGATTTAGAACGGCTGTTCTAAATTGTTTCATGCCATTTTAAAATAATATCGCCATTTTAATGAAATTGCCCATGGCACTCTATTCATGAAGCATCCAAAATATGGACTCGGTGGGAGGTGTGAGCGCTTGTTTACCCACCCTTGGTAAATAAGTGAGTACAACCAGGTTCTCAATAAATAACCGTTTTGACTCGATCTATAGGTGTCTAGCGCCAATCCATTGTGCCTTCCAAGCAATGGATCTTTTCTATGCTCCTAAAGTTTACTAATTCTGATAATGAAAGCAAAACCCTAATCGGAATTGCTATAGCTGCTAAGTTTGAATCAAGCCCAAGAGGGCTTGGTGGTCTAGGAGAGGGGGTAATCTCAGTCTAGAACTTTCTATCCTAAGTGGAAGAGTACCTCATGTCATTTCTAAAAGTGTAAAGTTGGTTCGATTTGGACTCTCCTAGAGAAAGTTATGACTGGATGAAGTTTGACCGGTACTCGGTTCCTCAAACTTCATCCATTCTTTTTTAGGGACTCCCAATTCCGATTTGACTTGGAATTTGGGTTAGGGGCTTGATTCCCTATGGTTAACCTAATTCCCAAGTTTTGGTTCAAATGGCTGAAATCCTCGAGGGTTCATCCATTACTTGTGCCGGACTTCATGCCTCCTTAACTGCTTGGGATTTAGGTATTTTCTTAAGCTGGGTTTAGTTTTGGGTTACCTTAAACTTATCTAAAAGTTTCTAAATCTATACTTAACCTAACTTAATCTTAAATAGTCCCTAATCCACTTCTTTGTTTTACTTAAGGGGCTTAATTACGCTTGGTGAATTACTAATTTAGAAGTTTTAAGTCTTGTTCCTCGTAAACCCTAATTTTAACTTTCTACTATGACTAGTTACCCAAGATTTGGTGCTTCCTAGCAAACGATATCCATGGATGAAGTTTGACCGCTACTCGGTTCCTCAAACTTCATCCACTGATTACGGTCAATCATAAATTCAAAACTAACTTTTAACTCCACGTTTTGGTTCCTAATTACTTCCTCTTTTCAAATTCTATTCTTTGTTCCCCTTGGATGAATTTTGCTAAGTTTCATCCAACATGACTCCCTAATTTCATCCGTTCGTAACTTCTTTGTTTTAGCTTAATACACCAGTAGGCCAATTCTAACCTGACCTTGCCTCTTGCCTACTCTAGCCCTCGGCCTCCCTAATCAGTACTAGTTTTGGAGAATTTAGAATGTAAGGAGGGAGTTTACTGACCCACCTCATCTTGAAGATCACGGATCAAGTCGCTGAGGTTCCTCTCGCGAGCCATTTTGATAACTTGTTCTTTTGTTGGTGGAAGTGACCACTTTGTATTAGAAATTCCAACTTTGGCTTGCCCAGCTATTCTCTTTTCCTTCCTCCTCTATCATTTTTCTTATACACTATTCTCTTACATGCCCTTAATGTCTACCAACTACTTCCAATAATGCGAATGACGCATTTGTTTCTTTTTCTCTTACGCAAAGAGCAATCGATGACTCACAATGCCTTGTGGGATTTTTGTTAATCTACACCTTATTCATCATCTTCCCTACTAAAGCATTCTTCTTGGTTGTCTTTCCCAAGCGTTGTTTTGTGCTTTTGAGGTATGCGAGTTTTTTTTTTTGAAGAGGCGTGATTTGAGTAGGTGTGAGCGTGTGGTGTGTGATGGCCTTCCTTCCTCCAATTAGTGGAGTTTCCTTACCCTAACTGCTACTTCTTCCTCTTCTATTCTTCTCCTTCTTTTAATAGCCTTCCCTACCTTGATTAGATTCCTCCTATAATATTTTTCCCTCTAATTTCTATCCTAACCCTTCTATCCCTTGCATTTATATTCTAGCCTAATCTACCTCCTACTCTTGAGTTGTTGGTGTTTATGAATGACAAAAAAAAAGGAATAAATAAAAAGACCGAGTTTGGGGCCTAGAGTGGGGCGGAGCAGGGCTGGAGCAGGGGGAGCCTCCGGGGAGGGCCGGGCCGGCCGCCACGTGGCGGCGCCGGGCTTGCCGGGCTGCCGCGATTGCTCGGCACCTTGGCTGCTTGGCTGCCTTGGACTGCCGAATACTGGGGTTTGGGGTTGCCTTGGTTTGCCGGGCTGCCTAATTACAAAAAAAACAAAACGAAAACCATATGCAAAAAAAAGGAACAAAGGAAAGAAAGGGGGAGGGTCCCTTCCGCAAGGGGGAAATCCCTACTAGTCTACTTAATAATGTCTATTCTCTATGACCACTACAAGAGAGTAACTAGGTGGGGAGAACTATCCGTCTAATCTTTTGGACACTAAACTTTGGTTAGCTTCCATACTCTTTTGGAAACTAAACTTTGGACACGACAATCGGGGGGGTCAAGGCTTCGCCGTATTCCGGTTTTTAACACCGGAATTGGGACTTCTAAAAAGACTCTTAAAGTCAGAGCTCCGTCGTATTGGGTGTTTTAACACACTAATTGGGACTAAACAATGTAACCAAGTTCCAAGTTCCGTTGTAGGGGCTAAACCCTGCTATTACCACCACAACCTTAACAACACAAAAAAAAAGGATCAACACTACTTGCCGTTGAGGGTTAATGGATTGGAATGAGTTAGTGACCGCTCACCGTTAGTTCTCTCAATGACTCATACTAAAGGCCCCCCAAAGCGGCATCGCCAAGATACGGTGGGGGGTGCTTTAGGGTTAATACAATGACTTAAAGTACTCATAAGGACCTCCTTAATCACAAAGTACGGCAAACTAAAACCTAACTTATATATCTCACCTTGAAAAACATCTCAAGAAAGATGAGAGCTCAAGAAAGTACAACAATGAGGCCAAGAAATGCCCCCAAAACACCGTTCAAGGTTTTTGGCTAAAACGCCAAAATATCCACGATCACGTGGACCCATCAGACTCCAAAACAAGCATGGGGGGTGGCTTTGGAGAGAAATGAGGGCCCTTTTATAGGTTTCCCAAGGCCCTCACCTCCCCTCTTTTAACCTAAGTAATCTTATCTTTCTGGATTTTCATCCTTATCTTTTAGGATTTTCACCTATTTTGGGGTTTACGTTGGTCCAAAACTCTAACTACTGGAGATCAACTCCAAATCAAAAACCGATTGTGCCATTGACTTCAAAAGGCCATTTTTAGTCTAGGGGTCTCCCTACCCCCTATTCCAACACCAAAATTCCACCATAAACCATTGCCAATTGGAGTTAGTAAAAGAGGTAAAAATCTATTTTTTGGAGGTTATCTTTTCTGACAAAGGTGACTAGTCAGGGTGGTCTGGGAGATCTCAGGGAGTAAGAAAAGATCCTTCGTTGACTTCGTTCCGACTTTGTGTGCTCCCGGGACGCCGGTCAACTCCACATAAATCTCGCCATGTGGATAATTCGGAGGAATGTCGGTGATTCGGCCATCTCCCGCTATCGAAACACCATGAAACTTGTTGGAGCGCATTATTAGCATAAAAGAAGCTAACTTAATTTTTAGTGAGATTTTACCGCCCCTTGGGTAATTTTCGTGAAATTCCCATCGTGATTTTAGGCGGTTGACCATCCGGAAGGGATATTTCTTCAATTCAGAAAATTTCGAAACTTTTTGGGGAACCTCTCATGGAGTTTCCCAAGAGATTTGCAAGTTCACATTTTGATCTTGCATGTCTTGATACGGAGGGCCAAAAGATACCTCCGTTGGTTTATTAGCAATCAGGGAATCTTCCGTATATGGGAGAATCTTGACAAATGGATTTCGCTTTTGACTTCCCGGTACGGTTCCGACCCAAGATCACAATCCGGTGACCGTAGATCCTTTCACTGGTCTGTCTTGAGAAAGTGACACTTGCATGTTAACAATTGGGGTTTCTACTATTCGTCGATGGGATGGAGAAACTGAAACCTTTCTCTGGGAATCTATCTAAGAATCTCTTTGGACTCTCCTGAGACCAATTTAGCCAACGCGATCACATGCACAGTGTTTTTAGGCTATTTTGGGTAAAATCCCTCAAACTTGCTGGTTCTTACTACTTCTGTGGTTCTAACTTATTTACAAGTGGATTTTAGGGCTATTCTAGGAATAAAAGGCTATTTAGGACCAAAGGACATATTGGTATGTAACATGCCCATTTCAACCGGTTTTACACTCTTTTTAGGGCTTTTTGTATATAATTACAACTTAAATTGCTAAATTTAGAAAAAAGAAAACTATGAGTCCCAAGTGACGAATTGGAAGCTCACAGGAGGATAGGGCAAATACGGACTCAGAAGGAGGGTAGGACTGAGGGTTCAGTATATAAAGACCTACTATACTTCTTCGAATTCCTTTCGGCTTTGCAGTTGTTGCTGTTGTTGGCTATCAAGGGCCTACCTTAGCTTTTCTCTCAAGTCTCAGGCTTCATTTGCGTTACATTTGTTGTTGGACACTCTCTTTTGCAATCCTCTCTCCGGTGAGGGGGTGAGCATGCGCTTTTTTCACAGGCCGGATTGCTAACTAGCATAGATTTCTCACACAATATTGTGTAAGAACTGTTGTTACAATCAAGTGATCGACCGTTCTAAAGATTTTTTAAGCGTAGTTGCTGGTAAAGGCTTCATGATTTTTCGTCGTCCTGCTTCTTAACTTGTTCTCATGCTTGCAATCTCAGGTGTACGTAGGCTCCATTAGCTCATCATCAGCTTTTCACGTCCAAGTTGCTAGCTTCCTGCCGTCGAAAGTTGCAGGTGCGGAATATTCTCAAGCATTTCTCGTAATTTCCCTCCGTCGTAGACGAATTCACAATTCTTTCTGGGGTTCGCTCAAACTGTTGTCGGTCCACCGTCATGTTATTTCGGCAATCTATTCAGCCGCTGCCGTCGTGAAGGCATTTTTTTCCTCACTGTTGCATTCTTTATTCTAACCGGAGAATTAGCCTGACTGCCTTTCCGCTCTAAGAGTAACTTACGTTACACTAGTCTGGCTCAAGGATAATTTCTCATTATTTTCCTGCATTCTAGTAGAGTTTGCAAAACGATAAGGATCGGAGTACTTAATGCGCATTAGTCAATTAACATAAGAAATAAGCAAACCTTAAGAAGATTGCGATAGCATAGATTGCACTACGTTTGCATTCAGTATATACGGCTAGCTGAGTCTTTTCTATGTCCTATTGCCAGTGCATTGCCGCACGACTCCTGAACCCTAAGATGCCAAATTGGATCGATTCCATCAATACTGACGTACTACATGTATGTTCATTCCATGGAATTGACTCGCAGATATGTCGACCCTAGACGCCAGCATGACTAACCCCAATGAGCGGACTCATCATTCGGAAGCGGAGATGATCACCATCGGCGACTTGGTAGTGTGGCACCAGATGCCCTTCCTGTTGGTCCGCAGGCTGACTCAACTCAATTGCCCAAGATGGTCAATGTGGGAATCTTCCAACATCGCACGCATCTCAAAGGCTCGAACGCTGGACGACACTCGAGACTAGTACTTCCCGATCATTGTGAAGAAGGAGAATCTTCCGACCCTAAAAACACTTCCCATACATTTGCCCGATATGGTCTATACTCAGCTCGGAGAAGATTTATCCTCGCTCCCGGTCAAGGATGCATGGTCGTCATGGTATGGAATCTGGCACTCGAGCGCACAACACACATCGGGAAGGACGCACCCTCTCCCTCCCATGACGCAACTCCCGCACGAATGGCTGCACTTCAGCAACCCTCGAGACGACGTCATTGCCAGCGCAGGCGGCCTGCTTCTGATCAAGGGCACGAGTGGCGTTGTCCCGATTCGCCGCAGCAAGCGCCTGAACCCGGTGCTTGCCAATTCCAACCCCTTGTCGATCTCGGACACCACGAAGCTGGTGGCGGGAACATTGAATGGACGGAAAAGCAATCGCAGGCCCCAGTCCTGGCAGCGCCTGCTAGTGTGCAACCCGCTGACGAGAGAATGTAGGGAACTCCCGGCAGCTGATTGTCGACCGCTGGGATTGCCGTCGTGGGAGTTTGCTTATGAGAAGGGCGTGCAAGCGAGCCTGGTGGTCAACGAAGACGCCAACTGTTACCAAGTGATTCTCACTCTCAGTGACTTTGTGGCCGTTTACACGTCCACCACCAACAGTTGGAATTGTTTGCGATTTCCGCAGTGTTCCCTCCGACTTCACATTTGTTAAATGGGAGTACATTTGTGGAAGTGCACATGTGGGTGGGCGTCTCTACTTCGCAGACGTACAATCCACAACCGCTGCCGATGCAGGTGTGGAGCCCAACCAGCCATTAACGCCGGTATCCTGCGGCTCTTCGAAGTCAATACAGAAGCAGGGAAATGGGAAGTTGTCCAGCAGTACACTCTTCGGAAGTTCCACATCCCATCCCTCAAGTACGTTGTGGAGGAGTTTTCCTATGACATGAGTATAATGCAGTACGTCGAGATCTTGGAATGTATGGGAGGCTTGTACGCGGTTCTTCCTGCAAAGCTTCACGACGCCTGGCTCATCGGAGAGGAGCAACCCCATGGCTGGAAATCAAAGGCTCCTATTAGTGTGGACGAATTTGGGAGAAAACTTGTTTCCATGCCCCTTTGTTTTTATATCATGCAACTGCAGGGACACGGAGTGGATTGTGGAGTCCTGCGAATCTAGGTTCCTGTCAACCAAATTGATTGTCACGATCGTGTTCTGCGTCTGATGGATATTGCTGCACTCGAGCAATTCTGGTTCTTTCAGAACTCGTTCAGCTGCCAGGCGCGAGGCAGCGTGATCTGGGTGGCGTGCCAGGACTATGTGCTGTCGTTCGATGTGATGTCGCGGGAGTCGAAGACGCAGATCATATCTTTGGACCACGGCAGTACTATGAGTGAATTCGGGGAAGAGAAATTGCGGTTCGCTTATAGACCTAGCTTGCATATGAAACCATAAAGCCATCGTGGATCATTGACCATCGATTGTGGTCTGACCGTTATTGTCGACTGGGATAAATTAGTTAGTATCGCAAATGTATGTCCAGGAACGATGTCTGAAACTTTTTAGTGCAGTTGAAGTTTGCGTGCTCAGATTTGCTGCAATTTTGTATAGACTGAAGATGAAGCTGGTGCTCCATGTGATGAGTATTCACAAGAAACAACAAACTTTTTACATTCATTGTGTGCCTGTCAATGCCGACGTTAGATTTGTTGTGGATTATAAGACTTCAGGTTATGATTTCACATTAGATTGGATGGCAAATTTCATTAAAATGGCATCATTCCACAACTTTGGCACTTTTACATTTCAGATCCATGGGGTCTGAAATCTATGCGCGTCCTAGATGGTTCAAACGGTGCCGTCTGAATTATATAATCTGTACCCGTCCTGGATGGCTAAAAACGCACTATCTGAAAATGGCGTATCATTTTAATGAAATTCGCCATTTTGACGTTTATGTGTGTAGAATCGCATTCAAATGACTTACTGCATTTACTTGTTGGCAAGCAAGTGGAATATGGCTCACCGACTCAGTGGGCTCATTGAACATTTCAAATGGATGAATCATTCACTGAATTCTTTGGGTGCGCAATCACTTGTGGGATTGATTGGTTCTTTTAATAGACCTTCACATGAATACTAGTTAGGAGCCATGGTTTGATCTCGAGGCAAGGAAGCAAGATGAGATTCTGAGAATCTCTCAATCACAGACAGGGGACTCAGTATGCGACTATGAGTATGATTGAATGGCTGTGAATTTGCACTGCATTAGGCACACATCAATGCACCATGTCTGAATCGAACATTCCATTGACAATAATAGAACGCAAATCTGGTACCGATATCGGTGTGTACTTGTAGATTCTTTATCAACGCTCGTTTACTGGAACACAATTTGCCTAAATTCAGATCCCAAAATGACGATAGGAACAAACGGGGCTCTAGCACACCATGGAGTATTTGGAAACCTCCTCAATCATCGTTACAGTCATAATGTCATATTATATGACATATCATGACGGCCTCACTTTTATGTATTATGCCAATCTTCGAGCCGGGCTTCGAGCTCGCACTGACCTCTTGTTGACAACTTTGTGAGCTCTCGTTCAAGTATGGTGAAACCTGACTGCAGAAATGTGGAAAGATTTTCAATTGTGAGCATTATCCTCAATGCATAAAGGTTTGAGGAAGGTGAGGGCAATTGGACACCCAAATTTGTTTTGCTCAAGGTCTTCGTTTTTGAGGCAAGTGAATCACGTACCATGGAACTCGTGAGCGTTTCTGCCAAGTAATTGATACTTGATGTCGTACGCGTAATCTAGGTGTAAGTATCTTTAACCACAAAAACGTGCTAAGATGACACAAGTTATCGTCCCAGGAGATTCCAGACGTTGCTTCAAAATTAGTTTCTCGAGACCTCTAAGTTTCCGGACTTTGACCACCTTGAGAGGGGTCCTTTCAACACACAAACACTTTTCCGGAACTACTTCCTTTCCGGATTCTCTTCCGGATCCGGTCCTATCCAATATTCCGGTTCCGTCTTTCTAACAAGTTGGTTTTCGATACCTCTGTTTTACCCTTAGAGGGTTCCTCACTTGCTCTTTCCGAGGGGTAGGGAACTGCACCACTCCGTATCTGACATAAACTCTAATAACATAAAACAAAACACAACCCAAGAATAAATCTAGTTGAGTAAACAGGGTGGCCTCCTCACAACATTCCGGATGGCCTATCCGGAAAGCTGGTCACACAGGGTAGCGTTAGGTCCTCCTTACTACAACGACGGATACCGGACTTCCGGAACTAAGGGAATGACTTCCTAGCTCTCGACCGCTCATGAGGTTGACTAGCCTTCCGGACGGGTGGAAATATTCCTCTGGCGGTTGCCTATCTCCGCACGGAACCGCCCCTGCGAATTCCGGACTAGCTTCCGGACCACTCCTTGGTCTCCACCGGATTACCGTACCAGCATTTTAAAGGCGCCACTTTCTCACTGCGCAAGTCTAAAAACTCATCTGCAAGACACACTTAGCCTAATCCGGTAGTCCACGAATCCGGACTCCTCCCCCTTGCACACTCTCACTTACACATCCACACAAGTGACTATAGACGCGATACGCAAGAGAATAATCCAACGAGTGCTTTCCTGAATGCTTTAGATTAAATGAACAAGGAAAAAGGAATGACAGGCCAACAAACCGGCCTGTCCTTAAAAACCCACAAAAAGGCAGCCCAAACGGCCACCAGAAAACCGGCCAACGGCCAACTAAAAAGCAAAAAGGCAACGGCCCTGAAGACCGTTCCGGGAAAACTGCAAAACCGTTTAACTCCTAAAAGTCCGGAACTACTGGACCTACATCCGGAAAATCCGGTTCCGGAACTACCATCCTGGTAAGAATCCTAACTACAATTACTGCTACTGCTACCCTAGATAGTCATTTATTTCTCTTAGCCTTCTTTACAGACGTGCCACCCTGAGCTGGCGATCCACCTGTCTTCTGGGGTGGGGTGTTCTTCGTCTTCGACCTGGTCCGGGGAGGCTGCAACTCTTCCTCCTCCGATTGAGTCGTCTCCCCCTCTTCCGATTCCGGGTCCGTCTCGCTCAGTAGCTGTCGTCCCCTTGGTTTCGGAACAGTAAGATCGATGAGCTGGGACGGTGGCGGTGTCTGGAGAAAGGGCTGGAGCATGTGGGTGAAACTCACCGGATCCGTCCGGGCTGGATTCAACACCGTTCCGGGTAAAGGTGGTTCCCGGAACGTAGAACCCACCGGTCTGTCGGGGAACAGATTTGCTACGGACGCAGTTCTTCCGACTGGGACGCCTAAGACAACATCTTTTACTGGAGTGGAGGCCGCAAACTGCTTCACCAGCGACCTCCTCTTCTGTGCCGATGCTGTTCCGGCTTGCGACGTTCCGGCGATTGTCTTGCTCTTTGCCGGAGAAGGCTGGTTCTGTGCCCCTCCTTCTTGGAGATCCTGACCTAGGTCAAAAAGGCCTTGGTCTAACCCCTCAAGCGGATCCAAGTTTCCCAACAGTTGCCGGACTTCCTTGAGCATTCCCTCAATCCGGACTTCAAAATCCACAAGGATGCTCACCACCTTCGATCCCGCCACGTGACCATCCTTCACCATGTGATTATTCCAGAGTGTAGCTCTGGCAAGAATATCCGCCGGAGTGTCAAACAGACTTCTGACATTCCGGACCAGATCGAGGGCTTCTCCCTCTTTTGTTTCAGCGGCCATCCTTTCTTTCTCCGACCACGCAGCTTGTTCTCGAAACCGGTCCCGTTCTTGCTCCAAGGTCAGAATCCGGTCCTCCAGCTGCTTCACCGCTTCCGGATCTGGCCTTTCCGCCAACGCCACCAGGATTTGGGTTTCTTCCTTCACACCCAATTTCTCGCACATTTGCCGGATCAGCGCCAACATCCGCTCATTCTGTGCCCGGGTAGCTAACAGCCATTTGATGGTGGCTTCTAGCTGATCTGTTTCCGGAAGTGGTTCTCGGGGCTTCTCTTCCTCCTCGGCTTCTTGCTTACCCCGCGCACCCCGATCAGTCGATTTCCGGCGCGTCCCTCCAACGTTTGGTGATGCCTGCTCCGGTTCTGGTTCCTCTTCTTCCGGCTCGAGCTCATCCGGTTCATCTTCCGCGGGAAGTCCATACCTCAACAAATTCTCGCCCTTCCGGTATATGGTCATTTCCGGTCCGGCCAGTGCATCCTCGGAGTGATACAGATGAAAAAGATAGGGGCTAATCGGACTTGACTTCTTGTTCGCGATATTGACCGCTAACTTTTCCACTACGGAGTGAATGATCACTCCCCAGCTGACCGGCCTGGGAGCCGGATTCTCCCTATCTCCCAGCGCTCCGAAAATGGTGTTTGCCACGGTCATTGTAATCCGGGTGGACTTTTCCGGATACAAGATAGGGATGAGGAATGCTAACAACTGCCCATCCCGTGGACTCTTACAATCACTCGCGGTGTTTCCTTCCTTGGAATCCGCATGACTCCGGAATACCTCCACGGCGTAAGTATCCATCCGGGACGCCATTCCGGAACCCCTGCTCGGCGTAAAGTATGCCTTCGCCCACAACTCCGGAGTCCAGGCCCTAGATCGACCCCTAATCGTCAAATCGAACTGATTACCTACTCCGGAAACCAGCTCGTCAATCATTTCTTCACTCCGGACGTTCCATGGACGTTTTACCAATCCTAAGCACCCCATGATTTCTAGGTCCTCTTCTAACTCCTTCAGGCGCTCCGGATCCGATGGGACAACTGGACGTACGCCCCGGGCTGTCACTACCGACCTCCGGGATCGACTCGCTTCCGCCATCTCACCGACTGCTAGGACAATCCGGTGCAATCGGCACCTTCCTCCCTTTCTCTCCCTAACACGCCCTAACTCACCACTCTTTCTCTCTTCTAACGCACCGTGGAAGAGCACGGGTAAAAGAGACTGAATGAGGCTGGCGGTGGGGTTTAAGTACCTGTCGGAACCCTAAGTTCCCGCCGCCAAAAACGTTCCCGTAAGTTCCCTAGCCGGAACCTAGGCGGTAGGTCCCTACGATCCGGAACATTCCGGAACTTTTCCGGCTTTCCGGCTACGGTTTCCGGCAGGCTGCGTAACCTATTTAGAGTTTTATCCTTTCTACCTAGAAACTAATTTCTATTTCTAATATCTAAGTCCTAACTTTGTATTTAAATGCAAAAATTGAAAAAGTTCTGCTATTTTTACCTCCACTAAATTGTTAATTGGGACTTTCCGGATGATACGTACTCCCACACTTGAGCTGGCGCTATATATCATATGACAGTAGAGGCACTCACTCTTTGAAACAGGAGCACAATTGTATTAATCGAGTGAGTGGAATTCACTCAGAAGCGACAGACTGAATAAAAATATCGCACAACAATATAACATCTTCTTTAAGGTCACATCCTGAAGGTCATGTTGACCGACATGCGTATAATCGTTGATAACTTCCTATCAAACTGCACAAATTTCCAAGAAATGTAATCATCTCAAGTTCCCCAGACGGACACATAGCTTACCAACATCTTGCACAGCTCTTTAGCAAACATAGAATATGGCACAAATGAAGTCAAACCAACACTAGGCTGCGAAAGGAAACATACACAAAACAAAGTCATCGAAACTCCAAGCATTATTCACGAAGAACGAAAGACTTGTATAATCGAGAAGGACTTTCTCTTGAATTGTGCATATATTATATTCCCGAAATTTAACTTTCACAGTGAATAAACAGCGACAAAATAGTGATAAACATTTCGTTCACCTCGACAAAGCAAAGCTTGCGTTTGAGTACTCCAACCAGAGCGAAGGGCATATGTGATTGAGAAATGAAGCTCGGTCTACCCACAGAGATTCAAGCCAACGTTCTCAGCAGGCACTTTTAAAGCAAGATTATAACTAGGGATGACTGGAGATAAGGGTACAAGCATGCTTGAGGTACCCCATAAACGCCGTCACACAATAAAATGCAGTGAAGTTCATTTCTTTAATGTAGATTAGGTTACAATTTTTTTTGTAGAAACTGAATTTTAATTCAAATTTACTTGCTTCAAGTAGAATACAATATAAAAAAATCCTATTTTTTTTGCCTTTAATTGATTAAAGTTGTTCATATGATTCCTGAAGCCCCATTCAGGACTCTGTCACAGTGTCCATTTTTCATTCAGGAATCAAAAAGGAATATAAATATTTAGTAGAAAGTATTTTCAAATCAATATATTGGTTTACGATGTTTTAATAACCAATTGTAGAAATCTATAACTTGATATGGGATATTTAACTATTTATTATTATTTTTCAAATCATCTTAAATATAACAAGGAGGGGCTACGTTTAAAAGGAATTCAAAATTCGAGATTTCTTTGAATTTCATAATTAAAACATGAAAAGTAAGTTGTAAAGTAGTGAATAGGCAAAAAATCATAGTAAAATTCTTGTATATACATATATAATTTCCATTGATATGATATCAGCTGCTAAATCCTAATAAATATGAAAATAAAAAATTAAAGATTTAGTAAGTTTTGATTCATGAAAATGATTTGACTATATGTGTTCTAACAATAACCAATGTTTTTAAAAAATAACTCTAATTTTTTTTGTTAAATAGGCTAATTGAAAATTATTTCATTGCTATTCCTTGGTTCTTGACTAGGGTACCCCAAGCATGCTTGTACCCATAAACTACATCAAGGTTGTCTCCGGTTCCATCTCTTTAAATATTGGGGTTCGATTTCATTTCATCTTGTTCTGTACATACCCTACAGAACTCTTCTGTATGAATTCACAGAAGACATATATACACCAGCACTGGTGAATACCTTCACTTGCCCGAGTTCAATTGATAGATTCCCCGGGTGCTTGCGGGTAACCCTTCGAAATACCTCTCCCTCTTGCTGTTTCTACACGCGCAACATCCACAGGAATACACGACGATGAGGAACACCAGCACAATAACGTTGGCGATCGCAACTTTACGCCAGTTCGACTTCACGTTCTGCATGCAACACGCCTCCGCGGCAAGAGTTGCAATCCGTACACAACATTGTCGAATAATTATTCCACTTTAAGCAATCCGGGTCGGTACCGGCGCGGCCAGTTGGAGTTCCATTCCACGTACGTATTAATAGGATTCACGTGCATGAAACCGCAGGACGTAGGTGGCTTGCAGCATCCAGACTGTCGAGGAGAAACAGATCGAGCAATTAAACGAAGTGAGGAATCGCGATCGAAGTTGCACATGCTTCACTTCACTAACAATTGTAAATGAGCATAATAGTTGCACAAATTTTGACCGACAAAGGTAAAATCCTGGAAAGAAAACGTACCTCAAGAGGAGTAAGAGATGCTTTGTCGAAATGGGCCTCGATTGCGTATTTCTTGCTCAAATCGTTGCACACCTTGGAATCGGCTATGCAACTCTTGATCTTGGCCTAGTAAATAGGATCATCTACCCTTTTTTGCAGCCAAGTGGAATAATCACCCAGCTTGTACGTACTCCTTGTATATATCCTTGCCCAGAGACTGTATTTCCTGCACCCAAATTGGTCACCAGAAACGCGAAATTGGTGAAGCAGAAGAGAAGGGCGATCAGGAGGAACATCACGAAGAGGTAGAGCAATATAAGGAACCTCTTGTCGCACCACGCACCAATCATCCCGACGTGCTAACTAGCTAGGGACATCGATCAACAGGTTAATTGAACACTCCGATCACAATTATCGGATATTGCAAGAAACTTACACACGCAGTATCGTGCGTTTTTGAGAGTCATATACATTCCGAAGGCAATGATCGATTCGGATGGACAACATGAACGTCGCCGGATTCAGAAACCGGGTCAAAAAATTACTGCACCCCATGGCTGGCGCTCCACCAAATCTTCAAAACACACTTTCTCAAACTCACAATCTCAAATCACCTTCTGCACTCAACAACCATTTGCAGCTCAGCCTCTTGTCCGATCCAAACAAGCAAACAATTTATTGAAAAGAAAACGAAAACTCTCCCGCCGAGCATGCATCACTCCGACAAAGCCGGCCACAGTCAAACTGAACCAGAACAATAAAAACAGAGCACCAACATTCAGCTTCCGTATCCTCAAAATCTTCACACATGCCTTCAAACCGCTTGCTCAAACCACTTTCTCAAACCACTCTCTCAAATCACCTTCCGCACAACCACCGTTACTTCTCAGCCATTGTCACCAAAAGTCCAAAACACCGCGAACTATCCAAAAACACATGAAGATTTTTTTATGCTTGAATGTATGGATTATTTCTAAAGGTCTCTTTAGACATCTTTCTATAGTACAAATCTCAAAAAACTTGAAAAAGTTGTTATATTATATCAACTTTAGGTTTTCTCCAAACTTCTAAGACATCAAGTGGTTAATATCAAATGAGAACATACCTTTACTACTCAATTGAATAAGTGTGGCACCTCACAGTAATAATAAAAACATATATAAATTTTGAAATTATGCAAATTTGCAAAGCTCACTAGTATGACAATGACAATACTCTGTTTATAATCAATAAAATCTATTTCAAACTACTTTATCCTAACTCAAATTGAGTAATTTTCATCCTACTTCCATCTAACTTTCCATTCATTTTCATCCCATTTCATTTACCTTTTTCTAACTTCAATCCAATTTCATCCAAATGTTCACACTAATTTCATCAAATTCATCCATATTCCACAGGGAGACTAGGAAGTTGATACCCCTGGGTATTTTTTTTGAGCCTATAACTATACCTCCCAAAAAACTTTTTGTTTTCATAAAGTTTGGGGGGTATAGTTACAGGCTCAAATAAAATACCCGGAGGGATAAGGCCTCCCCGTTCTTCCTGTATTCCATTCAATGGATATATGGACAATTTCATTAAAATTGCGGTATTCTAAGTGCCACTTTGACGGTGTGCCATTTTCAGGAGAGGTATAGATTTCAAAACGGCCGTTTTGAATTGTTTTCATGCCATTTTCAAATAATATTGTCATTCTAATGAAATTGCCCATATATGAAAAACCCTTGCATTCTTCAAGCTCTTGGACTCTTGGAATTAACTTAGTTATAAAATTACCTCATCCTAACCCACTTAGGTTTCATACAAGTGATACAATTAATCAAAGATGGACCAATAGCCTATACTCAAAGATCCGCTCTAAGTTATCCCCTTACATTCCATGCGACCATGCTCCTCCCAATTGGCCGCCTCAATCCCGCTCATCCTCCCTTGTCTAGAATGCAAAGAAATATTAAAATATGATAAGATATACACCATTTGATTGATAATTCAACACTTAGTGTCTTTCTTTATGGTATCATTTTAAAATCCAAACCTAATTCTAACCTTATCATACATGCTCAAATTCAACACCATACACATAGAATACATGACCATTAGAAACATATTAGAGGTGCAATAATAATTTAAATTGAAAGTATATGATGTGTTATTGGATACAACTCAGCATAAATACAACCTTTTATTGCTACAATATATCTCAATTCATGCATTGTCTATGTCAATTGCAAAAAACAAACATGGTATATCCAAATTTTGTCTTCCTATACCTTTTAGGATTAATGGTTAAAACTAATCTTACCATTTTTAAGGTAATTACACCCAAATGTGTTCAAGTAAGCAATTGAGCATTGTTCTCATAAATAAATCACCTAATTTTTGGTTGGATCTTGTTGGAAGTGAAAAAAGTATTCTAAATTATCTTCATATATATATGCATTTATTGAACACCAGTCACTAGATGAATAAACTACAAATTTCCAAAGTGCAGAAAATAAGTGATTCTAAAACAAACTTTAGGCTTGTTTAATTGGAAAGAATACATTTAATCCCTAAATGCCCAAGGATGATTGCATGAATGACTGGCTGTTTTTGTTCCACTTTGGCTGTTTTCGGCTAGTACTCTCAGTACAATGAGCTTTTTGCATATTAATTTTTTTAAATAAAATAAAATAAGGATAATTAATATAATACTATAAATAGCATATCACCAAGATTTCAGATCTAAAAAAAATCTAGGTAAAAATTTATTCACAAAAAAGTGTGAGCTGAAATTTTGAAGAAATTACATAGTTTGACATTTTAATTTGTACAAAATAGGAAAAGCAATTTTCAAAGAAACTAAAAATTTGCCATTTGGAAAGACTTTATATTGAAGAGATTTTAACAAAATAAATTATCTTGAAACCATATTCAACATTCAAAATTGGCGCGCAAGGGAGCCTTCTTTGCATGGACGTAGAGGACATAAAATATAATATTTTTTAATGCCCCTTTGTAGGAACATGAATTTCTACTATGGGAATAGACCATACAAATTTCAGATCCAAATTATTAAATTTGGGTACTCCATAGTACTAAAAACCCTTAAAATTCAAAATGTGACATATTAGCTTAAATGATTTTTAAATATAAAATGATTTTTGAAAATTTCTGAAAAATATGAGATATGATTAAACTCAAGAGAGGCATCTCCAATAAAAATTTCAAGTTCATGAAAGTCATGCTGCAAAAGTTATAGCAAAAGGAAGCTTTGGCACTCCCTTTGTGACAAAGTTCCAGTACCGGTCTTTCATGCAATTACCCCAAGGCCTCCTTTTTCGAGCTTCTTAGAATTTGCTCTAAATTGAACAAAAAACCAACATTTTGATAAAATTTATCAATTTCTTAAAATTTGTAATTGTACAAATTCAAACTATACATTTTAGAGATCAAAAGGAAAAAAAAACATAACAACATCATGAGGATGTTAAAATTGTGAAAGTGATTTGAAGTCTTTCAATCCTCTTTTTACATGTCAAAAAAAAAAAATTGGTCACCAAAAAAATACGAGTTTAAAGGATATAACATGCATAACCACAATCAATTAAAGGCTTCTCAAAATCTACTCTACAATTTTTTTAAATGAATTTCTAATGTGATTTTTTCTCCAAGATTTAATGTATTTGAGGCTCATTTCCAAGAGCCTTCAACACTAGAAAATCAAGATTTGCAATGGATACCCTTGTACAAAATCTTGAATAGAAAAATCATAATCATTCATTTTCAAAATTGGATTTTTGATGCCAAAAGTAGAACTTCAAAAAAAAAAATTTAATATTGACTTGGTTAGATTTTATTGAACTTCAAAGTATTGTTGACACCAAAATTTGGTGCCTCAAACATTCAAGGATTAAGCTCAGAATTTGTAGGGGTTGTTCCTCAAAAGGGGTCACAATTAGGTGCGATTGCAGGATGTTAAATTGTGCCAACGAAGGTGGCTTGGCGATGAGCTGGCTTGACATAGACAACGAGATGATTTAGTCAAGATCTCGCACTTGACAAAATTGCAAGCTTGCAGTACAATTTCATTGTTCTAAGGGTCTTGCACAAAACGGGCACGACGTTGGTTTTAGGGTTTACGACTGTTTACGATGTTAGTTAGGTTTATTAGGATGAATTGATGTTAACTGAACATCTTTTTTTCTGGATGTAAAAAGCGCAACAGTGGAGATGGATGAAGTCTGGTTCCGAAGTCAGTCTGGTTCCGAAGCGACGGACTCATGGAATTCGGTTGAGACGCTTCGCAGTCTGCGTTTTGCGTGCGTTGCCTCTCCTGTGCCGGTCATGACGTTCATCAGTTTCAAGTTCACATGAAAATCTTGCTGTTTTGCCGACCTATGGACATGATCTTGGCCTCTTATGGCGCTTCATGGAGTTGCATGCTGCAGCAGAGGAGATTATCTAGCTTCTTGATGGACAATGGTAGCTAGAATTCCATGGAACCCAGACTCTTTAATTTCGTTTCATAAGCCCATAGCAATCTCAGCCTTCGTCTGCAAGATTGGGACGCATGCTGCTTCCTTCACGGAGTATATTGGTTTCCTTGACGGCAAGAGATTGGTGTCGGTTGCAATGGGTCTACGGTGGTGGTCGAAGAGATGCTGCCAAGGAGGATCTTGTATGGTGCAAGTAAATCTCATGCTTCATTAAGATCCTGTCTTCTTTTTCAGTCAGTGAAGATTAGGTTGACGAATTCTGTGGAAGAAGGCAATGCTCTTCGTCCTGTGAAGCAATTTTCCAGCTTTTGCGGGAATTCTCCAGAGAAGGGTTCAAAGATCAAGAGAGGTGTGCGCGCGCGTGTGTGTTGCAAACCCTAAAACTCAGCAATGGCGGGTCGCAAGGTATCATCAGGCGACGCAACAGCCGAGGTTTGTGTGAACTGCGGCATGCCGCCGTGCAAGGTGGATCCGACGCTGTCCATCACTTTGCTGTTTTCCAAAGCCACCAGACAAGTGTTGTGTTTGGAGGCCGGGAAAGACTTCGTGGACACCCTCATGGGCTTTCTGACGCTTCCCGTCGGTTGCATTGTGAAATTGCTGGAGCAAGCTGCCCTGATTCACAGGCCAGAATGCAAATTGGCTCCCCGACCTTCCACGCCTCTCGTGTTCCCTCCCGATTGCCCCTACTCCCCAGCTCCCAAGAAGGGCAAGAACGACTCCGGGGAGCATTTCGCTCTGAGTTCGATTTCGAATGTGTTTGAGAGCGTGGTCAGGCTGGACAGCAAGGAGATGAGCACGGACAAGAACTGCTTGGTGGATCCCAAGCCGACCGTTCCGTTTGGAGCTGGCAAATTGCTGGATTTGCAAAACAAAGAGTCCGTTTCTACTACTCCGGAAAATTCAGCCGAGAGTGTGGACGCTGCGAATTATTACAGCTGCGGAAATGCTTGCTCGTTATACTCGACCTCGCCGGCCACCAAGTGCCCCAAGCACAAGAAGAAAATGAGTGTGCCGATGAAGTTTGTGGCGGGGAATTTGGCTTCGGGGAGCGACGGGACCGATCAAGGGGAGGAAAACTCTCAGGTAAGTCACTCCCGGCATGCCCTTGCAATGTGCACAGCTATGAATTGGAAGGAAGTTGTGTTCATTGCAAGAACCATGTGCATCTGTGCATGGCATGCGTGGTGATTGTGTTTGATTTGATTTGATTTGAACACCAAAACCGTGAACACTTTTCATCAATAAGGTAGACAATACTATTTGCGTCACTTGAAGCATTCTAACATATGAAGGATTCTGAATTTTGGGAGATCACTACAGAACTATGCAGAGATCACTTTCGATACGAGAACCAAATTTGTTGAGAGATCACATTTATGATTTTCTTATTCAATTTCAAAGTGGGAGACTTTAGATTACTCTAAGTGACAGTTGACAACCTTATTTTCATTCCAGTTGAAGTGGCCGTAGACATTGAGCCAAGTCATGCTACACTACACCCCTTGCTAAGGAGTAAGGAGTGCAATAAAGGATATGAATAGATGAGTTGTTTTCGGTGACAGGGGTCAGTTATATAAGAGTTGGGATATACTGTATCCTGTATACAAAGTGAATTTTTCTCAAGCGAATGTTGTGCATGTTGGTGAGTTCGAGAGCTTTTTTTTCGGCGATGAATTGCACTGCTTTGCCATGTGATGAGGAGGATGGGCGACTGTCCCCCAAGCTGACGGATGTACAGAAACTCCAATTGGGCAGGAACAGCCAGACAGTGCTAGAGGACAGCGTGGACGACAATGCGCCTCTGACAGTTGCGCTCCCGAAGTTCCCAGTAGGAGGTCTCTCAGAGTGAGAAGTGTAGTGCCTGCATCTGATTCTGAGTTCGTTCGTCGAGTGACGAGGGGTCTCGACATGCAGCTTGCATTGCCTACAAGTCCAGGTCCTTCCATCGTATGTAATTCATTCATTTGCAAGCTTCCTGACTGCATCCTTTCATTCATTTCCATCATACATATAGTATTGATTGTGATCTTTTGTGGAAGTCTGGTTTTGAAACTTGGGCGTGTGAAGTTGCGTTTGGCAGGACCCTAAAGGCGGAAACGGCTATGTGAAGGAAGGCACTAAGTATATGGTCACCAACACACTTGAAATTTATGCAAGTGCTGAGGCGATCAAGGCCCTTATAGCCCTCAACATTATTCGTTGTGAACGAGTTGGTGATTTGGACACCATGCCAATTTCGGTCGTCACAGCTGAGGTACAGTACAGGTCAAGAAGCTCTTCATTCATACGCTGCTTTTTCTTTGGTCCATTCCATATTTTATGGTCTTAATTAAAGCGCAGAGAAACATTGTCCTTGTTTGTGAATGCTTGTTGATGGGATTCATTACAGGTCTTACAGCTATTGAAGTTGTCCTTCACTTCCACAAATGTGCTACAAGATGTGTTCGGCAAGTACTGTGCCGATGTTAAATCTGTTGGTACTACTTACTAAACATGCCGTTTCTGAGCTAACATGTTTGCGAAGTAAATAGTGAATTGGAAAAACTCGCTCGACTCTGTGATGTTGATGTTCTGTGGTTGAATGTGCTGTATGTTGTATGCGCAGTTTTTCAAGAGAAGTCCCAACCTTTTTTTCCTCAGTGCGTGGAAAACCCTTGCTGCCAATGTTCTCGTATGGGGACTCCTATGGCATCCCTGGGTGTATCCTTGTGATAATACGTAATTTCAAACCAGCTTACGACCAAATAAAGGGTGTTTTCGTCGATCTTATTGAAAAACTAATTAAAAAGTCATCACAACAGGGTTTTCATTTGAATTAGACTGTCTCGGGAGCAAGAGGATCTTGTTCATGATTCATGGGCAGGGATCACATGTAGGGATCTCGTGATACAGAGAGACCTCCCTATGAATTGTGGGGAATACTCTCTAAAAGTTGCTGAAACAATCTAGTTTACTGTAATATGCGGCCAAATATCAAGTGAGATACCTCTTGTAAGTAAAGCACTGGTTGGTAGAAATCTGCTCATGAATCAAATTCATACTTTGATCAAATGGACTTGCCAATGTTTTAGTCTGTCTTATTCCTTCTGAGTTCAACCCCATAATTTTGACGTGAGTTAACAAGTACATGTGTTTTTTGCAGTTCCGAGTCCAGATTGCTCTCTATGTCACGTACGAGAGAGCCAGCAGCAGCTTAACACCAAGGTGTACATGGTGATCATCGTTGAGGATGACCCTGGTCCTGAAACACTAGAAAGCCTTGTAAAAATGTGATGATTAGATGATTTTAAGTTTGTTGAGTTGAATTAGAAGCAGCTAATATTAGCGAATTCTCCAGGCGGTTGTTAATTAGCTCTTCTCCGGGGGCCAAATCTCTGTTTTGGTTGGACGATTGGTATGATATAATGAAGCTGTGGTGAAGATTTAGTTCTTGAAAATTAACGATGGAGGTGAGAATGCTCTACAGGAGGTATGTGAACTCGCCTGGAGTTGCTCCGTGATGAGTTGCTGCTTAAATTCCAAGATGAGTATCAAACTTCAGAAGAAAACTTTGCAGATTTGGTCCCCAAGTGTGATTAATTTAGTTCCCTAGCAGTTTTAATGTTGACTACCTTGGGAAGTTTCAGTTTTCCAGAGAGCGTTGACTGGGACAACATGTCCAAATCAACAGAATTCTATCAAAATTCCTGCGTTTTCTACTAGTAAAAGTTGAATAGTTGAATAATTTAATTATAGCAAATGGAAATCACTCCTTAATTTTGGTGTAACACCAAGATGAGTTATATTGCAAAATGAGTTTAATGCCTATGTGGACCAAACTCACCAAATTGTGTTCATTTATAAATAGTGTTATCCAAATAAAAGCCATTTTAAAATTCTTTGAAGATTCTTGGAGAGGAGGACTATCTCCACATCATGGCATCACCAAATCACTTCAACAAGAAGCTTAGATCATTTTAGAAAATTCCAAAGAAAAGTAGGTAAAATTATCATTTCATTTAGTTATACGGCTTAGCAATCTCAAATTTTGTTTACAAAGCTTGGAACATGCACAATTTATGAAGCTTAGAAGCTCCTATTCTTTAGTCCCTTTTCACTTAACTCCTAAAGTCCCGTTGTCCCCTTGGGGGACAAAATGGATTTCGGGCAGGCTCCTACGGTCTCAATCTTTTTTGTAATTTTCTGAATTTTTTTTGTGAAGATAGAGAATCACATTAGCTTTCCGAAAATGTAATTTTTATTTCAATTGGTGCCCAAGAGCAAATGTTATGGCACAAAAACCCCAAATTTTAGTTCGGCGGGCAAAAAAAAATCCTCACAAAAACTTTAAATTAAAAATTAAAAAAATTTGTTTCATATAGATTTTATTTTTATCTACATGGGAAGCTTTGATTCATTCCATTTCGATTTGTTATGCAAAAGTTATAGACAATCTTATTTTTCGGGCAATTAGAGCATCTTCTTGAAAAAATAACTTGTAGGATTCATTTTTGAACTCAATTTTGACAATTTTTCCAAAAAAAAAATTTCACAAGGTTAAGATTTCTTGCTAGAACAATCTCACCATTGAGATTAGTATATTTCAATTCTATCTTAGAGCTATTAATGATTTAATTTTTCCTTCAATCTTGAACCTACTTCTACTTAACAATTTTTTAATGCGTGAAAACTAAGTGTTTCTTTTTTGAATTTTTTTTCTAAGATTCTCAACTCAATTCTTCATCATACAAAATTAGAAATTCAAAATCATTAGATAAGTTAAGAAGGTTCAAAACCAAATAATGTAGTTGAGCAAGGTGCAAAAAAACTTCATTCCTTTACTTTAAATGCAAATATCTTGCAATCTACATGGTCAAAGTTTCTGAAATTTCTTCCACACATTCTTACACTAGTCTAGTACAAGATCCTACGGTTAAATATGCAAAAAACACATTTAAATTTTATTTTTTGCTCTTTGCTATAGAAATGACAGTTTTGAGTGGTTTTTGATGGAAAAATGGCCTTGGGACTTTAGGGGTTAAAGACAATATATATCTCCTACATTCTTGCTCTAAATTCTTTGAAATTTATTGGGTTTGTTATTTTTGATCCATATAAGCATTATGGAGTTAATTAAGCTTCATCAAGAAATGAATTACATGAAAGTAAGAATGAAAAAGAAGAGCATTTTATGTTATGTATAAATATATATATATATATATATATATATATATATATATATATATATATATATATATATATATATATATATATATTGATATATATATTGATATTGATATTGATAAAAAAAATCTATAATTACAAGAGTGACATCTCTTGCAAAAGATTCTATCCTTGTTAATGCATTTTTTCTTCATTTGGTATTATTTTTTAAATGACCACATGACTAATTTGGGTGAAGAAATTTCAATTTCTACCATTTGCTAAAGTAGAGGTTCCATTCACTCTTTGCTTTGGAATTGAAATATTTTTTTAATGCCAAATTGATAATTTGTAAAACAATTTTTATATTTATCACTTTAAAACAAATGGAAAACGTTCACTACATAAACTGTAATATTTGATAGAACATTTATTATAAGTAAATAAAAGACCTTGTGAAACACTGATACTTTTTATTCACAGTTTATCAAAATCAAGTCAAAGAGGTACTTCAAATGGTAGCTATAAGTGATGAAGTTTGTCTAACAAATATGCAAAGAAATATTTGTTGACAAGGTCCAAATATTTATCTTGCTCTTAT